>OW804096.1:22090625-24536821 GCA_942159475.1 Sthenelais limicola | reverse complement strand
TTATTCCCTCCCCCTACGCCCAACTCCCTTCCCCTCCACCCTTGGTTCCTCCTCCCTCCCCCTCCTCTCCCCTAATTCTCCCCTCCCCTTTCGTTTTTCATCTGATGTTTTTGAGGTTGAATGTAATAAAGAATCTATTACTGGTTGCTATAATTGGCCGTGGGAGCGAGCGGTTTTATTTTTACTTTTTGCCATCAGTCAAAATTCAATGTAGTTCCCTTTACCACCACTAATAGGGAAGTTGCATGTCCCACTGCGCATGTCTGGTGCAGTGCATCATGGGATGAATTCTGTTGTTCAAACCTGACATACAAATATTTGGTAACATTTTTATAACAAATTGCAAGAATGTTTTCACAAATATCACATCTTTTATAAATGTTCTATGAAAATCAAATGCATGATGGGAAAGATGGGAGCTTGTGTTATGGAAACATTTATAACACAATCCCCTATAAGGGTCAGAAGGGTCAGATTTTCAGAAAATGTACAATTCGCCTTCACCAATCCTCGCAAATAACCCACATTTAAGACAGAAATGAGGTTAAAAATACAGTTTAACATAACAGAACTGATACTTTAAACCAATGCGCTACCAAATATACTCAGATATACCCAACATTTATCTTTTTTGAGCAGAATTTAGCAGAAATTACTATATATTACTGGAAATTGCACATTTTCTGAAAATCTGACCCTATTAGATGTATAGCTATTGATATGCAAAACCCGGGCCTAGATGTACAAGATGGGATAAACACTAGCGGATGATATGAGCTTGATAATGTGTGGACATGGGCCTTTAATACTTGGGCGCAAAGGTCACAGGGCGCACATTGCCACTGAGCGCTTGTGGTAGAGAGGGCTAACGGGTACCCCCCCCCCCTGATAAAGAGCATATAAAAGCCCGTATGTGTTTAATGGAAATGAGTCACATTTCGCAAAAAGAAGATATTTTTCAAAGTGTTTTTTCACACGATCGCTTCAATGAAATGTACTGATTTTAAGGGGATTTAGAACTTTTAGTCATATAAATATATAAACCAAATTCCAGGATATTTTATTAGGTATACCTTTGCGTTTTGAAGGCCTTTGTATGTAGCATATTTAGTTACTTTACTGGTATTTGACCACCAAGAAATATTACAAAATTTTATAAAAAATAAAAATATCAAACTCTAAATATACAAATACTTATTAGATGTCCTACAGTATATATCATTAGAATCGGCTTGACCTCATCTTTGAATATCTTAAAATCCACTTTTTGTACATCATACCTTTTCTGTAACACATCACATATATTTTCCAGTATTCATGTATTGGTTTCAGTTGTTATCGCTATCGCTAGACAGTATTACGTTTTATCAGTGAGATAAGTAATGAGCTCAATAGATAATCGTAGATATGTTTGTCCCTATGTCAATCTCTAAAAGGCAAAACAACACATATGTGATGTTTTTCAGAAAAATGAGTCACAAGTCGCAAAATGGATATTTCTCAAAGTGATTTATCTATAAGATATCTTTGTTGGGATATTCTAGATTTTGGAGTGCTTATTGCTGCCAGTATCATTAATACGTGTACAGAATCTTAAGGCAATGTGTTAAATATATCTATGCATTTCTAAGGTCATCTTATAGAGTATATTTAGCTACTTTATTAGTAATTATCCACCCAAAGATATTAATTACTTAAATGTGCTCCATAGGATGCCTTCTAAATGCAAGGATATGCTTAATACACTGTTTAAACAATTGGAATGAAAGCCTGCTAAATTAGGATGACAAATTATAAATACTGGGTACTTCTTAGTACATATTTGTGAGGGGTTTCTGGAAAATAAGTCATAAGTCGCAAAATTGATATCTTTCAAAGTGTTTTTTTCACAAGATCTCTTTGTTGAAGTGTTCTGATCTTTAGGCAGTTTATTACTTATAGTCATATGAATCCATGTATCAAATTTCGGGACATTATATTAAATATATCCTTGCGTTTTGAAGGCCTTTGTATGGAGTATATTTAGTGACTTTACTGGTAATTACCCATCCAGAAACATTGCAAACGTTTTTGTTTTTTTTCAAAAATAAAGATATCAAACTTAAAATACAGAAATACATATTAGATGTCCTAGCGTTTACTATCTTTGGAATCAGCTTGATCTCCTCTTTTCAAATATGGTGATATCTCAAAATCCATATTTTGCGACTTATGACTCATTTTCCTAAAACGGATCACATTTGTTATTGCATCAATTCATAGTTCGGTTAGCTTGCACTGCTTAGTCAAAAAATGAGGAAAAGATATATTAGTTTTTAACATTTTATTACCGAAAAACTACAACAAAATCAAGTTCAATTCATCAAGCAGGTACAGCTCTTATCACAAAGCATATGACAAATTCATCAATTTCATTTAATTAATGTCAAGTTAATAGCCAAAGGAGTGCATAGCAGCTCTCATATGCACTGGTAGTTGATCGCTCTTGATCATAATAGCATTCTTGCAAGGTTCTGGCAAGTCAAACACGCTGTCATCCGTCATGTCGTTAACGGCGTCGTAGAATGCTGAGGTAAACTGTACGATCTCTTGGTTATCACCCTCCTGGACAAGCCTGGCTGCCATGGTCATTGGAGAGCAGATACCCTGGATCATATCCATGGTTACTGCAGAAGAATACTTCCCACTGACAGTTTTTGAATATTTGTAGACGTCAGTTTTGAGGGTTTTGTCCTCCTCACCATAGGTGCGCTCTCCGGTCTTGACGGCATCTGCGGGCATGCATCGGTCGTTGCTTGCCTCTACTGCGCTCTTGAAGCACATGTTGAGGTCTTTGATGTAGCTGTATAGGTCTGTGCCAAGGTTGTACATCTGAAACATTGTGGCACGACCGCCACCACTGATTTCAACCCCGTTCATGAACAAGGCCCGTCTGGAAGATAATTGTGTTAAAATCAATTTAAATTTGATATATTTGTTTTTATATATATGTGATGTGTAACAAGAAAATGATGTGTTACAAGTCCCCCAAAATGATTTTTTGGGGTTTAGATTTTTTTTTTTATTCAGGAAAACAACTCAGTAAAGTCTGATTTTAAAGAGTAAAATGTTACCGAAGTCATCGAAAAAGAAATTAAATGGATTTTGAGATACCATCATATTCGAAATGATAAAATCCAGCCCATTCCAACTATGGTAAACATTCGGTCTTGCAGAATAAATACTTCTATGTATTGTTATGCATGAACAAAATGTTTGCAAAACTTCTTGATGGTGATACTAGTTCCTCTAGAAACATGTATAACAAATCAATGGTGATACTAGTTCCTCTAGAATAATGTATAACAAATCAATAGTGCTACTAGTTCCTCTAGAAACATGTGTAAAAAGTCAATGGTGATACTAGTTCATCTAGAAACATGTATAACAAATCAATAGTGCTACTAGTTCATCTAGAAACATGTATAACAAATCAATGGTGATACTAGTTCCTCTAGAAACATGTATAACAAATCAATGGTGATACTAGTTCATCTAGAAACATGTATAACAAATCAATAGTGCTACTAGTTCCTCTAGAAACATGTATAACAAATCAATAGTGATACTAGTGCCTCGATAAATATTCAATGTGGAACATATATATAAAACTTTTATTCAATATCAAGTTATTACAATTTACAATTTACATAGTATTGAAGCATTATCTGAATAGGTATTAGCCCTCTGCTCAATTGCAGGTTTTCCTGGCTGGCCGGTTGATAACACTTCATTTTGAATTTTTACATAATACATAAACAGTGATCTGTAATTAACATGCTTATATTGGTTTAATCTATAACATGCTTACATTGGTTTTGATTTTTTGAGTTCACAATTATTATTACAGCACTTAATGTGCTTTCTTTTGACATTTAAAATGTTCTATGTTTGATGATAAAGTTTCATATTACATGGAAAAGCAATCGCTAAACAGTCTTTATAATATCTAATATTTCTTGACAGTGTTCCCTTCCCTCCCCCCACCTACCCCTCTCCTTTTTCACTCATTCCATTCCCCCCTATCGCTATATCGATCTTAATTTCATCCTGGTAGAACATAACCAGTTAAGCCCCCCTAGTTCTATAGACTTCACACTGATATACGACTCATGTGTGATGTCTCACAGGAAAATGGGGGATAAGTGGCGATAAATGGATTTTGAGATCATATTTAGAAAGATGGGATCAAGCCGATTCCATTGATGTTCCACCTTTAACTTTAGAACATTCGTAAGTAAATTCTGCTAAATTAGGCTGCAATTTGGTCAATACTAGGTAAATTTGAGTATCTTCGGCATTGCATTGAATCTAGCAATCTGTTTGCTTAGGTTGAACTGTATTCTGAACTTTATTTTCGTCTTAAATTCGAGTTATTTCAGAAGATTGGCGAATTGTACATTATTTGAAAATCTGACCCATATGTTGACTGCAGCCTCACTCTTATTTGAGAGGTTTGGCAAAGGTGAATTGGACATTTTCTGAAAATCTGACACTCTGATATGTGATATATGGGTCAAGACTTCAGAAAATGCACAATTGGCCAATCCCCTCAAATAAACCAAATTTAAGACGAAAATCAGGTTCAAAATACAGTTCAACATAACCAGACAGATGTATTGAATGAATACAATAAAGAATATACTCAGATATACCTAGTATTTCTCATTTTTCAGTCTAATTTAGCAGAATTGTAGAGATGTGTAGAACTGGATATTGTGCATTTTTTGAAAATCTGTCCCATATGTCTTTAGGAAAATGAGTCAAAAGTCGCAGACAGTGGGTTTTCCGACATTATATATTTGAAAAGATAAGATCAAACGGATTCCAATGATGATAAACATGAAGGATATATGTAATATATTAATATTAATTCAGTTTGACATTTTTATTTTTGAAAAAATGTTTGCAATATTTCTGGGTGGACATTTACTAGTAAAGTAATGTACTCTATAGGATGAACTTAGAAATACATGGATATATTTAATACATTATCTTGGAATTTGGTACATGTATTTAATCAAGAAACTAGATATCCCAAATATAAAAACGTTCCAACAAAGCAATCTAGTGAATAAATCACTTTGAAAAATATCAATTTTATCAACTTATGACTCATTTTCCTGCCCTTCACAAATTATTGTTGCTTCTGATGAGCTGAAGTATGAGGGTCAGATTTTCAGAAAATTTACAATTCACGTTCACCAATCCTCTCAGATAACCCACATTTATGAGAAAAATGAGCATATCACAAATGGCATAACCACAAACTAAGTAAAAAAAACCCAACAACATAAAAAATCTTACCTGTTTCCTTTCACATCAGCATACATAATGCCCATCTGACTTGTGCCAAAGCCATAGTCATTGCCTTTGACTACGGAGGTCTGGGTCATTTTAACTGTGTACTTGTCAGGGAGACAGCACTTGCTTGTGTCCTGCACCACTGGTTTAGTGTCCTGTACCACTGCACTGAGTCCTACACCCAGGAGGCAGGCCAAGACAGCTAGAGTGTACTTCAGCATGGTGGTAGAGTTGTAGTGTGGAGAGTCGGTGATGAGTGATTTGTGGACGTGATGTAGGGCCTTATATATGTGTGGGACTGTGAATCATACTTTGTTTATCTATAGGTGCGTGACTGTGTGTGTGTGTGGGGGGGGGCAGGGAGTGAATGGGAGGGGGGGTTCCAAAGAGGAGGCTGAGTGGGGCTGAAACTATTATATGTACAGTAATTCGAAGTGAATCGGCCGAGAAACAATGGCCGACGGGGAGTGAGGTCCTTATACAAATTTACCTCCTGTACCTCCTCTCTGACCCCCTCTCTGACCCCCTGTACCTCCTCTCTGTCCCCCTCTCTGTCCCCCTCTCTGCCCCCCTCTCTGACCCTCTGTATCTCCTCTCTGCCCCCCTCTCTGCCCCCCTCTCTGTCCCCCTCTCTGCCCCCCTCTCTGACCCCCTGTACCTCCTCTCTGACCCCCTCTCTGTCCCCCTCTCTGTTCCGCTCTCTGACCACCTCTCTGTCCCCCTCTCTGTCCCCCTCTCTGACCACCTCTCTGTCCCCCTCTCTGCCCCCCTCTCTGCCCCCTCTCTGACCACCTCTCTGTCCCCCTCTCTGCCCCCCTCTCTGCCCCCTCTCTGTCCCCCTCTCTGTCCCCCTCTCTGTTCCCCTCTCTGACCACCTCTCTGTCCCTCTCTCTGTCCCCCTCTCTGTCCCCCTCTCTGTTCCCCTCTCTGACCACCTCTCTGTCCCTCTCTCTGTCCCCCTCTCTGTCCCCCTCTCTGTCTCCCTCTCTGTCCCCCTCTCTGACCACCTCTCTGTCCCCTCTCTATCCCCCTCTCTGCCCCCCTCTCTGACCACCTCTCTGTCCCCCTCTCTGCCCCCCTCTCTGCCCCCCTCTCTGCCCCCCTCTCTGACCCCATGTACCTCCTCTCTGCCTCCTCTCTGTCCCCCTCTCTGCCTCCTCTCTGTCCCCCTCTCTACCCCCCTCTCTGTCCCCCTCTCTGCCCCCCTCTCTGACCCCCTGTACTTCCTCTCTGTCCCCATCTCTGTCCCCCTCTCTCCCCCTCTCTGCCCCCAGTACCTCCTCTCTGCCCCCACCTCTTCTTCGACCCCTGTACCCCCTCTCTGCCCCCACCTCTTTTTTGGCCCCTGTAATTCCTCTCTGACCCCTCTCTGCCCCTCAAAAAATCCGTTCAATTGACATTTTAGAATGAAAGTAGAAAGAAAGGTTTAAAGCACATAATGATTCACATGCAATCTTGTGTTTCCCAGTTTTTGACGGATATTTGCTGAGTTTACACCTTCATGTGTTTTTCCTCGCATCATATTGTCAGGAATGTTTTAGACTCAACTATTAATGCATTATTTTCCTCATTATAAATTTGTTTAATAGATTTTTTATTGCATACAATTTCGTGGACAAGTCCCAATATTCTCATGGGGTGCACGTAAATACTCAAAAAGTATCAATATTGTTGTGCCGAAACTATAAGTTTCACATAGTAAACAAGTAAGTTATTAACATTAATCATCCAGGTTTTTAAGAATAAAGCACAAATCAGATACTCACTTTGAGTCAGAAAAAGAGACCAATACAGTATAGTATACAATTTATGTACAAAAGATAAATTTACCACCAATTTTTTTTGTTATATATGTCACAAAATTCGATAGGAATGATACTAATATTTAATTTAAAAAAACACAACATATATAATTCATACGGATAGGAAAAATGCACATTTCCTATATCGGACATCAGTTAATTTAAACCCATATCATTTTAATGAATTCTACGAAAACAATTAAAAAATGGGCAATAGTTGACTTCTGAACTGATTGTGAGAATTAGTCGAGCATGGGGTAACAGTGCTACTTGGGTCAAATTTTCAGAATATGTACAATTGGCAGCTGTACACATTTAATAAGTTCGAGTATATTCGGCATTGCATTGATTCTAGCATACTGTTTGGTAAGGTTGAACTTTGTTTTGGACTTTATTTCGTCTGAAATTTGGGTTATTTGAAATGAATGGTGAAGTTGAATTGTACATTTTCTGCAAAACTGACCCATATATAATGGTCTTATATTAACAGATGTGTAAGCAACAAACACAAAACCAAACGCAAGGGTTATTTTTAACTCAAAGGTTAAAGGACTTGGTGCTTATCATTATCTACCCTTGACCATGGGATCAACCACATGATTATTGGTCAGGTTATCAGCTGACCAGCACACATGCCTATTGCCTGCCCCTCCTGAATGCATCCATTACATGGGTCAGATAGTCAGGAGATGTACAATGCGACCTCACCAATACTAGAAAACAACTGTATAAATACAGAGTAAATGAGTCAAATGTCCCCAAAAAATGATATTTCTCAAATGTGATGTGTTTCAGGAAAATGAGTCATAAGTCGCAAAATTGATATTTTTTAAAGTGTTTCTTTCACAAGGTCACACTGTCAGAACATGTACAATTGGCAGCTGCACACATTTAGTAAATTCTGCTAAATTAGGCTGCAACTTGGTCAATACTAGGTAAATTCGAGTATATTCGGCATTGCATTGATTCTAGCAATCTGTTTGTTTAGGTTGAACTGTATTTTGAACTTTATTTTCGTCTTAAATTTGGGTTTTTTGATAGGATTGGTAAAGGCAAATTGTACATTTTCTGAAAATCTCACCCTCATATACAATTAAACAATTCTAGTTAGTGAACGAGTATTGGGCTTCCGTTTATGTTTCAAATCAAATTTTAACATGGCTTTCTTTCAACTGCCCCCAACGTGATGTATTACTCCATGATGAAGGGAGGATTAACTGCAGTTTGTATGGGCGGGAGTGTAATCCTACTGTGTAATCATGTGTGTAGGATTACATGCAACCCAGCAGCATGTTTCCGGTTTGCTACCATGCAAACTCCCTCCCTCCTTTTGCCATGCTGTTACATAGCATCTCACTGATACACCGGAGGGAGGGGGGAGCTTTTAGGAACAGCCATTTGTTCTACTTCCTGTAAAATGAAGTTTTGTTTCATGGAAACCTTGGCTGTTGTTTCCACTGCTTCTCTAGCTCCTAGGTACATCATTTATTAAATGAAACTAGATTCTGCAAGGGGATAGTTTAGTCTACAATAATTGTAAGTCCCATTGTTCTGTAATGACAATTGTTTACATAGAAAATCGATCAAAAATAGACCAAAAGTTACAACAGGTCTACCTGTCTCCCCACCTGTCTCCAAGCTGACTATTAAAGTCAGCACAGTCATATTTCTGATCCGTCAACTGTTGATTTTCATTGTCAATAATATATTTTGACATGTTTTCCTTTATCATCATGGAGTAAAAATTGAACCCCAACTCGTAGGTATTATTAGCAATAGGATTGCATGGGTCCTCGTCAAATCTTTTCACATAACAGCGCTCGCCCTATCGGGCTCGTGCTGCCATGGAAAAGATTTGACTCTGACCCATGCAATCCTATTGCTAATAATACCTACTCGTGATGTTCTATCATATTGTACACAGGTAGACATGTTTGCTACCCTCTTGTTGAAATAATAATCGCTTTCATATCTATAATTACACAAAGTTTGATGATCCTAAAATCATATATTTTGGCAACAAGTCGATTTCTCAATTCAAATGTAGCATCTTAGAAAATTATTCCAAAGTAAGGTAACCGCTGGAAGATATGCATCGGATTCTGATTTGATGCATGTAAGCATGTTGACCTGTTTGTCTACAACTCAGTGTAACTGTTTTTTTTTTACTAAATTAGACAAATACAAGATTTTCTATTCTATTCTATTCTATTTTGATTATTAGTGGGTCAGCACAGGCCCCAAAAAGCTTTATTTTGGGATAAAACACACTATAGTCTGTCCAAAAAGTAGTTGACACGTGATTCCTTAGTCCCTTTAAGGGGAGGGAAAAGTGGGAGATTTTTTAACGGGGCCCACTTTTCCCTCCCCTTAAAGGACAAAGGAATCACGTGTCAACTACTTTTTGGACAGACTATACCATGGGTCATATATCAAATCGAAGCTGATTAGAACTTGAGCTATAAGGATCTGTGACATTAGGTGCTCGCAGTGTGGGACGTTTTTTGCAAATTGCCAGAAATTGAAAGCACCTTGGAAAGCTTTTTTTTAAGCTAAATTCGGCTAGTAGCTTAGTAATTCAGGAACTTTACCCCCAATGTGGTATGGGTCAAATCGTCAGAAAATGTACACATTTAGTAGATTCTGCTAATTTAGGCTGAGAAATGATGAATACAGGAATATCTGAGTATATTTGGTATCGCATCGATTTAAAGTATCACTACTGTTATATTTAACTGCATTTTGAAGCTCATTTTTTACTTAAATGTGGGTTATTTAAGAGAATTGATGAAGGTGTATTGTACATTTTCTGAAAATCTGACCCATATAGGGCTAGATGGAAGAGCTATTGGTAGAAATGTAAGTCCTATCCATGTAATCTGATACCAATACTTGAATTAAAGTTCTATAATAATTTACTAAGATCTATATTTATAATTGTCATAGAGTTGTTACTAAAGTGATAACTACATAAATTATTCAAAGAAATAAATCAATTGGTTTTAAACCCCAACTAAATACTGGGCCATTTATCAATGAATACAATCTTTGCCTAATATCAAACTATCCCAAATCATAACACACGAGAAAAAAGGGAAAAGATATGTATGTTTTAAAACATTTTATTAAAGAAATCTATAAAAACAACGATCAATATTGATGAAAATTCAGTACAGACAGCCTGAAAATCTTCTATCACAAAGAAAACATGAAAACATCTATCATTTTTGTGATGAAAAGAGTCTTTGAACTCTTAAACAAAATGACAACAAAAATCAGTCTAATAGGTTACTGCCTCCATAGCATATTGCATATGCATGGGCAACTGCTCGCTCTTGACCATGATAGCATTCTTGCAAGGTTCTGGCAAGTCAAACACACTCATATCCTTAACTTCATCAGAACCGTCGTAGAAAACTGAAGTAAACTGGCTGACTCCATTGGCAGCGACATATTTAGTAGACATGGACATGGGCATGCACACACCCTTGGTCAAGTCCATGGTTGTAGAGGAAGTATACTGTCCAGCAACAGTTTTGTCCATTTTGTAGACATCAGATACAAGGGTCTTGTCCTTCTCGCCGTAGGTGCGCTCTCCGGTCTTGACGGCGTATGCAGGCATGCATCGGTCGTTGGTATGCGGTGTGTTAACCTTGAAACACATGTTGTTGTTCTCCGTGTAGATGTATTGCTCCTTGCCATACCAATAGAACCTGGACTTGGACACAGTGTCACTTTGGATTCCTACACCAGTCAGGAACATTGCCATCCTGCAATATAAATGTGGATCATTTAATATTGATTGAAATTTGATGTATGTGTCAGATTTTAAGAAAATGTACAATTCACCTGAACCATTTTTTCGGAATAACCCAAATTTCAGACGAAAATAAAGTTCAAAATACAGTTCAACCTAACTAAACAGATTGCTATAATCAAAGCAATGCCAAATATACTCTAATTTAGCAGAATTTAATCAATGTGTAGAGCTGCCAATTGTACATTTTCTGAAAATTTGATGTATTACCATAATCATATCTTGAGGCTGATGGTTTCAGTGCAGGTCTGACAAATATGATCCGTTTTTAGGAAAAATGGTCATAAGTCGTAAAATATGGATTTTGAGATACCACCATATTTGAAAAGAGGAGACCAAGCCGATTTGAAAGATAGTAAACACTAGGACATCTAATAAATATTCCTGATATTTAAAGTTTGATAATTTTATTTTTGAAAATAAAATTACTGGGTGGGTAATAACCAATAAAGTTACTAAATACACTACATACGAAGGCCTTCAAAACGCAAGGATATTTTTAATACAATGTCCTGACATTTGGTACATGGATTCAGATGACTATGAGTGCTTAACCCCCCAAAAATCAGAATATTCCAACAAAGATATATTATGACTAAAACACTTTGAAAAATATAAATTCTGCGACTTGTGACTCATTTTGCTGGAACACATAAAAATATCTAGCTCCATTTATAAATGTCGAAAGTTGGGGGAAGGTATTCACCACATTTCATAGGTTGAAATAAACGAGCAATCAAAACCAAATGCATGATGGGGAATGTTGAGGCTTGGGTTATGGAAACATATTATTATAGGGATATTAAAAGATAAGCACTGATAATATCCCAGGCTTAACATGGTATGTTGTACACTGATACGGGTCAGATTTTCAGAAAATGTACAATTACCCTTACCGATGCTTGTCAAATAACTCAGATTTAATACCAAAATAAGTTTCAAAATGCAGTTTAACATAACAGAACTGATACTTTAAATCAATGCGATACCAAATATACTCTGATATACCCGGTATTCATCATTTTTCAGCAGAATTTAAGAGAATTTACTAAGTATGTAGAGCTGCCAATTGTACATTTTCTGAAAATCTGACCCGTATACATCTCCCATAGTCCCATAATTCGGTAAAAATAGGGGACTTGCGTAGCTGCCATTTTGAATCTTGATTTGCATGGAAGTATAGGACAAATGGTACAGTGTAAATAGAAAATAGAAAAAAAAGAAAACATGCCATTTTCAGCATGGAATATTAAGCAATGCTCTAATGTCAATATTTATATGTTTAACATGTTTCCATAGAACGAATATATATGCCTCCATCTTTCCCATCATGCATTTGGTTTTCATAGACCATTTAACCATGATATAAGTGAAAACATTCTTGCAATTTTCGATAAAAAAGTTTGCCAAATATTTGTATGTCAGATTTCAACAGAATACATCCCATGATGCACTGTAACAGACATGTAAATCTCCTATTACTCCTTCTGACTTCATCTATCATGAAAACATAGCTTAAGCAATATCAACTCACTAATGTATAAATTTATCAATTGGGTCAGATTTTCAGAAAATGTACAATTCGCCTTCACCAATCCTCTCAAATGACAAAACATTTAATACAAAAATTAGCTTCAAAATGTAGTTTAACATAACAGATCTGATACTTTAAATCAATGCGATACCAAATATACCCAGATATACCCGATATTTTTCATTTTTCAGCCTAATTTAGGAGAATTTCCTGAATGTGTAGAGCTGTCAATTGCACATTTTCTGAAAATCTGACCCTAATAATGATACTCACTTGGTAGCTGAACCATCAATGTACTGGATGCCATGTTGGTTAACAGCATACGAAAATGGCTGGCCCGCATAGGCAAAGGTCTGGGTCATTTTAACGCTGATTGGGTGATCTGGGTAGCAGCACTTGCTTGTGTCCTGCACCACTGGTTTAGTGTCCTGTACCACTGCACTAAGTCCTACACCCAGGAGGCAGGCCAAGACAGCTAGAGTGTACTTCAGCATGGTGGTAGAGATGTAGTGTGGAGAGTCGTTGATGAGTGATTTGTGGATGTGATGTAGGGCCTTATATATGTGTGGGGAGGAGGTGGTGATATGGATTTGTAATCATGAGCCCCAGGGCCAGATTTTCAGAAAATGTACAATTCAACTTCTCCAATCTTCTCAAATAACCCACATTTTAGACGGAAGTATAATTCAAAATACAGTTCAACGTAACCAAACAGATTGCTAGACGAATATACTCTAATTTACGTAGTATTGAAAGAATTGTAGACCAATTTAGCAGAATTTATTAAGTGTGTACAGCTGCCGATTGTACATTTTCTAATCATGAGCCCCTCCCCCTCCCTCCTCGCTCTACTGATAGATATGGTGGGGGTGGGGGGAGGGGAGAGGAGAGAGGAGAGGGAAGGGAGTGGGGGAGGGAGAGGGGAGGGGGATAAAGTACAATTATAATGTGTTACAGACGAATGAGTCACAATAAGCAAAATACTGATATCTTTTAATTGATAAGGTGTTTTTTGTTTTCTTTCTTTTTGTTTTGTTTTGTTTTTTGTGTGTGTGGGGATGGGGGGAGGGTGTTAAGCAAAAATACATTACCAAATTTCGAGACTGTGTATTTAATATTTTCATGCATATCTGTGATGTGTTTCAGGAAAATGAGTCATAAGTCGCAAAAAAACGATTTTGAGATACCATTATATTTAAAAAGAGGAGATCAAGGTGATTCCAATGATAGTAAACATTAAGGGCATTAAATAAGTATTTCTATATTTCAAGTTTGATATTTTTATTTCTGAAAAAAAAAAGTTTTCAATATTGTTGGGTGAACAATTACTGGTAAAGTAGGTAAATGTACTCCATAGGATGATCTTAGGAATGCATGAGTATATTTAATACAATATCCTGAAATTTGATCCATGTATTCATAAGACCTATCTGACTAGATACCCCAAAAATGAAAACATTCCACAAAGGAGATCACGTGACTAAATGACTTTTAAAATCATGAATTTTGCGACTTATGACTCATTTTCCTGAAACACACCACATCTGAGGTTATGCTAATGAATATATTTAATTACTTGATACAAGCAATTGTCTATCAAGGAATATTGCGAGCATTTCTTCTCAAGCGTAAACAAATAAAGGCATATATTAGCTGCTCTAATGATTACCATGATTTTATACTGCAACATTTGTCACATAACATTGGGAATATTTTTTATAAAAATTGGTAGAATTCTTTCACGAATATCACAGTTTTCATAATGCTCTATGAAAACCATATGCATGATGGGAAAGATGGATCCAACAAGTAGCAAAAAACAGATTTTGAAATACCATCATATTGCAAATATAACATCAAGTCGAGCTCAATGAATAGAAAACATGTTATGTTCAGCATGGAATATGTATCAATGCTCTAATGTCAATATCCATGTGTTATACATGTTTCCATAACCTAGACCCCCATCTTTTCCATCATGCATTTGTGTTTTCATAGATCATTCATGCAAGCTGTTATATTGGTTAAAACGTACTTGCAATTAATTTTCGATAAAAATGTTGCAAATATTGGTATGTCAGATTTCATCAAAACCCATCCCATGATGCACATGCACAGTGGCACATGCACATCCCCTATTGCCCCCATTACAGAGCCTGAGTGTGGTTAGGTAATAATACATCAAATAGGAAAGATACATAATCACTTAATATGATTAACTCCCTGAGTCACAATCCCATGATCGAGTGGTTGGATTAAAAGTAGGAAGGGTAGATAATGAGTGCTAGCTTGATACCAGGTTCCCTTTTTTTACATTTGTGATAGAAATGTGATCTGTTATAGGAAAATGAGTCACAAGTCGCAAATAATCCATGTTGGGGGGGGGGAGACTTGTGACTCATTTTCTGTGACACATCACATATATTCAAATAGAAATCAACATTGTTTTTTGTCAGCTTTTAAGCGAGAAATCGATAAAACAATGTTAGAATATACTTTGAAATGTTTGTGTTAATTAAAGAAAAGTTGCTTTCGTCATAATTAGGCTGGCTTTAAGAGGTTCATTAACAGATGGTAAACACCAGCTTAGCTTTACATGTGCTAAAACAAGTGCTGTATGTGGCCACGCCCGGGGCGACAAGGAAAGCCGGAAAATGGTCAAGAAAAAGCTGGAGAATGCAGTAGTTTAGCTTGTTCAAGGTTAATCTGAGTTTATGCTATAAATACTAGCCTTGCTCTACTATTGTACCAACATCATACTTAAAATTATCCATAATGAAAGCAAGAAAAAGTCTTTATTTCTCCCCAAGTGATTGCCGAAACGACTATTAGTATAGCGAAACATATTCTGAAATAATCCTCTTGTTTACATTATGTAGTTCTGATGTCTATCATGTGCCAATGATTAGCCTGGTCAGTGACGACCTTACGGAGATATATGTGTTTCAGGAAAATGAGTCACAAGTCGCAAAATTGGTGTTTTTCAAAGTTGTTTACTTACAAGATCTCTTTGTTGGAAGGTTTTCATTTGTGATGTGTTTCAGGAAAATGAGTCGTAAGGGACTGTTCATAATTTACCACTAGGGTGGGAGAGGAGAATTCATGAAAAATTCTTGCGCAAAATTGTATGACCCCCCCTTAAAGTCTTGCGCAAAAATGCATGACCCCCCCTTCAAAGTTTGTGCAAAATTGCATGACCCCCCCTTTAAACCATCCTTTTTTGATACTGATCCAAACTGATTTAACCCATTGAGGACGGGCTGATGCCTCAAGGCATCAACATCAAAATGGCTCAGGGGACGGGCTGATGCCTCAAGGCATCACACATAAATTTGGCTCAGGGGACGGGGTGATGCCTCAAGGCATCAATTTTTTTATATAAAATGAAGGGGGCATAACTTAATAAAAAATTAACGGATTTTGATGAAATTTAAAATATATGTATACAAACACACTGGAAATATTTTTATATGTACGTTGTCATGGAGACAATACTGATGACGTCATAACTAACATACGTAAATGCTGGAAAGTGAATTTGGAGCAAGGTTGCCACCATATTGCACCCAATTGAGACCCATTATTTTAATTATTGAAGACCAAATTCTAGAAATTATGAAAAAATATGATCAATAACTGTTTACACCTATTAAACCATGTACATATGACACATATTATTTGAAGAAAATATTCTTAAAGTGTTTTTAAACCCTAAACCTCATGTTAAACACCCGTCCTGAAGCCCAAAAAGGGGGAAAAGGGCCCCCTGTCAGCCAGGCAAAATATGTGTAAACTGCCCCCGTCCTCAATGGGTTAAAATTGATGACAAAGGAACAATCAGGGATTAGTATCACTTGAGTGGTGAGAGCTAATCCATCGGAAATATGAAGAAACTGGAGAATTTGACTTTCAGATGTGGACAGATAAACATAACATAGGTCATCAGATGACAACAGCATTGTCTAAAGAGAGCTGCATTACAAGAGACATACTGGCAGTTATTTCATTGGGGCAGTGAGGCCCGCAGGTCCATACCTATTTCCCTCACATGGAGGCAGCAAAATGTGCAAAATGTGCAAAAGCAGGAAAGAACAGCTTGAAGGAAGTTGACCATGTGGAGGTGCTACAATGTGATAAAACAATTTGGGGATCCACACCGCCACTGAGGATGAGGCAAATGAGTTCTAGCTAGGCCTGGTACCCCAGCAAGAAAAAAAAGATCTCAGGAAAAAACATCGCAGAAATAGGTTTGCAAGAGAAAGCCTGCTCAGGAAAAATGATTCTCTGAAAACATTGCTGAATTTAAAAAATTTTGCACCCAGAAAAAATGCTTGCAAACTTTGGGAGGGGTTTTCAAGGCTCTTTCCCTCACAAAACTGCAAGCGGAGTTATTCCCATTGCAAAATCTAAAATAGACATGAATATACCTTTATCACAGCATTTTCCAGTTCAATCTTCGAGTGTGTACAATCTTTAGTAATCTTAAGAAGTAAAGAATCTCTAATCACCAATTAATTCTTGTCAATTGTGGAAAGTTGTAACTTTTATTTAATAGCTGCAGGCATTTGTAACTAGCTTCAAACTAGTAGAAGAAATACCCTCCATCTTTATAGTGTCGCAGAGGATACTGAGGAAGATGCACTGCTGGGCAGGGGATGAGCACTTGCACCACGAGATGTGAAAAACCTAGCTAAACAAGTAGATGGATCAGGGCATTTTGTTTGAAGGCACAATCATCCATAGGTTCGCCAATGATGAACAAGTCATCTAAGTAATTGCAAATGCCACCAATCCCACGTCTAGCAAGGCATCTCACCACAAAGTTACCTAGTTAAAATCGCTGAATTTCCCTTGCTAACCTGGTTTGGGATTTTTTTTTCTGGGTGGGGTCCCTGGTGGACGGTCAAAGCAACAACCCAGCCTCATCAGGGAGGCTAGTATGCAAACAAGGCTGATAAAGTGTCCAAGTTTGTGCCAAAGCACATAGCAAACAGACTGGCTGAGAAACTCTGGGAAAAGGTTACCATCATTCTAGGAGCCAATTGTGCTATACAATTGATGGAAGGAACATGAAGATTAGGTTGATGGATGAATCAGGTATGGCCAGCCTGAGGACCATGTGTCACCTCAAGACCAACAGAGACCTGCATAAAGACCAGAGAGAGTATTACCTAGCATACATGATAATGATTTTTTATGTAGTGGAGAACCACAAGTAGCCCTTGATCCTTGCATATAACAGTCCTTATAAGGAACTGCAGGTGCAGTTTGACTTAAGGTAGGGGACAGCCCCTGGGTCATAAATATATCTGCCTTGCTGATCCCAAGAACAAAGAAAGACAATGCCCAGTAGAAGTTCTTGGGCAAGTATAAAAGAAGCTATATTGTGGAGCCCTACAGGGCTTTTGCCATGTTTGGCACCTGTAGATTTGCGGATAATTATGAATTTCCCCATGTGAAAAGGATACCAAGAAGTTGAGCGCTGCTTGTGTACCCAACCACAACTAGTGATCATGGCAGCGATATGTTTTGAGGCTTGGGGGAGTTGCTCCTGCCCTCATACAGATATTTTACATAACAGCATACAAGATGGATTCAAGATAGTGAAAAAAGACGTTCAGGCCACACCAACTGTCATGGAAAATTACAGATTGAATGGTTGTGGGGCAGCAGGGGATTTGTAAATGATGGAGAGTTAGTGTATGTGTCATGGGCAGGGTGGCCAAATATCACTGACAAGTATATCATATACAAAAAGGTAGCAATTCGATCCAACCTGCCATCCTTTTAGCCCAACCTCGATGAATAGACAAGTAATGGTCTATTCTGATGACACAACAGCCATGTCTTTCATCAACAAGAGGTGGGCAAGGGACCCAGAAAAAGCACAAGTGATGAATAAGATTTGCACCTTTCTGCATGCTTCCTCTCATCTAGCACAGACCACCATGCAGCTACACTATGTGTTACAAACCTCAACTCTCCCATGCTTCCAGACCACTACAAGTCAGATGCTTGCAGACTGCCTTAGAGAACGGTCTGCTTGTCCAAATACCAGAGAATTTTATGATTGAGATACAGGAATCTTCTTTCATTACCCAGATTTCAGCAAGGTTTAGCAAGTATAAATGGCGCTGCCCTTCGTAGTTGGTGCAAAAAAGGTGCCCCCCTTTAAGTCTGTGTCAAAAAAGGTGCCTCCTTGACCTTCAGAATCTGTGCAAAAAAAGATGACCCCCCCTTCAGAGTCTGTGCAAAAACAGGTGACCCCCCCTTCAGAGTCTGTGCAAAAAAAGATGGCCCCCCCTGAAAATTCTCCTCTCCCCCCCCAGAGGTTAATAATGAACAGTCCCTAAGTCGCAAAATTGATATTTTTCAAAGTGTTTTTATCACAAGATCGCATGGTTGGAATGATCTAATTTTTGGAGGGTTTATCACTTATACATATATCAATCGATTTATTAAATTTCAGGACAATCTATGTAATATATCCTTTAGTTTTAAAGGTCCTCATATGGACTACATTTAGTTACTTTACTGTTTATTGACCCCCAGAAATATTGCAAACTCTTTTTTCAAAAACGAAAATATCAAACTTAAAATCTAGAAATATTTATTAGATTATTAGACTGTTTACTATCATTGGAATCAGCTTGATCTTATCTTTTCAAATATAATGGTATCTCAAAATCTATTTTTTGCGACTTATGACTCATTTTCCTGAAACACATTACATTTTTGGGGTGTCTAGTCCTTGTGGTTGTATGAATACATGTACCAAAATTTACATCTGTTTACCAAATATATCAGTGCGTTGCTTAGATCATCCTATTGAGTATATTTAGCTACTTTACTGGTAATGATCCCCCTGGAAATATTGCAAACTTTTTTTCCAAAAATAAAAATATCGGACTAAAAAGATGAAAGTACTCATTAGATGCCCTTAATGTTTACATTCATTAGAAGCGGCTTGGTCGCATCTTTTCAAATATGATGATATCTCAAAATCTAATTCTCGCGACTTATGACTCATTTTCCTGAAACACATTACATTTTTGGGGTGTCTAGTCCTTGTGGTTGTATGAATACATGTACCAAAATTCACATCTGTTTACCAAATATATCAGTGCGTTGCTTAGATCATCCTATTGAGTATATTTAGCTACTTTACTGGTAATGATCCCCCTGGAAATATTGCAAACTTTTTTTCCAAAAATAAAAATATCGGACTAAAAAGATGAAAGTACTCATTAGATGCCCTTAATGTTTACATTCATTAGAAGCGGCTTGGTCGCATCTTTTCAAATATGATGATATCTCAAAATCTCGCGACTTATGACTCATTTACCTGAAACATATCATATATATATATATTATTTGGGTGAGATCTCCAGAAAACGTACAATCTATCTTCACCAATCCTTACAAATAACCCAAATTTAAGACGAAATCATGTTTCAAATACAGCTCAACATAAAGTTAAATATTTATTGAATGAATACAATACAGATATATACTCAGTCAGATATACCTAGTAGTTATCACTTTGCACTCTAATTTAGCTGAATCAGATAGATGTGTAGAAATGTAGATTGTGCATTTTCTGCAAATCTGACCCATTTAGGCAAATGGAACCCAATGTACTGCAGATCAAACGATCAGGAAGAGTGCTATTGATAAGCGTGCGATAATCACCCACTTATAAAACGGCCACTAATAACACACGTGGTGTACGGTTTTATCAACACTGTGTGTATAAGGGCCTGATGTTCGGTAAATGTACAATTAGCAGATCAACATATTTAATAAATTCTGCTAAATTTGACTGGAAAATCATCAACACTAGTTATATGTAGGTATATTTGGTATTGCTTTGATTCAAACAGTCTGTTTGGTAATGTTGAACTGTATTTTGAACCTGATATTTGTCTTGAATTTGTATTATTTGAGAGAATTGGTGTAGCTGAATTGTACATTGTGAAAATCTGACCCCTTAGTCAGTAGGCCAGTTATTAGTCAGTAGGCCAGTTATGTCATATCTAACGTGTTGAATACGTGCCCTGCTGAAGGTCAGTAGCCTGGGGATTATGGATCATATGAGTATTGCCCAGGTGTGCGATAATCAGTGTAATAATTAAGTATTATTACACAACTTTGGGAGCATGGCTATACATGTGTCAGAGGGTCAGAAAAGGAAATTTTCTCTCCCTCACTGATCCTCTCAGATAAGCCACATATAAGCCACATTTAAAACCAAAATGAACTTCAAAAGGCAGTCTTACATGCGTGTTTACAACTGTTATTATTACATGAATAGATATTCAATATTTATATCTATAAACATATGGCAGAAGACAAATATTGGGACATGCAGTCCTGTAAGTCTGAGGTGCCGTGAGGGCCTTTCATTATTTTTTTAAAGCTTTTATTTTCAGATTGACCCTTGCATTGATTGTGTTATTAACTACCTATTGTAAACACTATTGTATCATTTTTGTGTATAGTAGTAATGGTGAGGTACATGTTACTTAATGATATTCGGCAACGCATGAAAGATATATCACATATATGTGGTTATGCGCATTTTTTTGTAAATATTTTAAATAATGTGGCCATTAAAACATTTAAGAAAAATGTGGTTGGTGGCTGTGGGTCTAGATGGGTCAGATTTTCAGAAAATGTACAATTCACCTTCAGCAATCCTCTCGAATAACCCACATTTAGGAAAAAATGAGCTTCACAATGCAGTTTAACATAACCGAACTGATATTTTTAATCAATGCGATACTAAATATACCCTGATATACCCGGTATTCTTCATTTTTCAGCCTAATTTAGCAGAATTTCCTACATAAGTAGAGCAGTCAATTGTACATTTTCTGAAAATCTGACCCAGATGCAACTCTGTCATTCAGTGAATTTCTAAAAAATAAAACTATGCATTAATTTGTAAACTATCATCGCCTCAGCCATCGATGCAATGCACCAAGGTTCTTAGGCATCAACAGGTACCAGCCATAGAACTACTTACATAAATATCACTGGGAAAAATATGACACATAGAAATAAATAGAAGATATTTCCAAGTAAATTATTAAATATCAAATCGCAGCAGGGTGGCTTCATAAAAGATAGGGAACACCCACCAAGGTAAACAATCTCTCCAGTATCAGAGTGTTTGGTCTCCCTCCACCCGCCTCCCCTGGTTTATTTACCCTGGAGTTTTTGGTATGATATATTTACACTCTGACTTTAACCTCCTCCCCTGTATCTTGTGAGGGGCAATACTAATCTGTACATTATTAAGCGTTCTTATATATATGGAGACTAGCATTTATAAACCTATATATGTATGTCTATCTAAAGATTTGTATTCTATGATATATTATTTTCATTAGGGTTGAGGCCTTTATATATATAAGTGTTGTTATTACCGATTTGTAATACAGTTACATGGTATAGAAAAATTCCCTCTCTTTCTTTGCAAATATAGCTTTTCTTAGAGTGCCTTAAATTCCCTCTCTTTCTTTGCAAATATAGCTTTTCTTAGAGTGCCTTAAATTCCCTCTCTTTCTTTGCAAATATAGCTTTTCTTAGAGTGCCTTAATTGTCATGTTCTTGTTTGGTTCCAGTAAGACAACTACTTTTCAAATGTTTATCCGAATGATCTTATTCTAAAATCGAGATCTGTTCTTATAATCTTAAATCACAAAATATCATTAGAAATATCATAATTAAGTAATGAATAATATTCACTCATGTAAACACCCATTTACACAAAGATGGAACAAATTTGAAAACAACAAAAAACCATTGAAATTAGCTTAAATTAAAAGACGGTGTTGTGTCTGAAATGAATTCATGTATGAATATCATTTGTAAAAGTAGCTCATGCAAACTAAGTAGAACAATCATAAGCCAATGTATATACATGTAAAACTATATGTAAAACTATCATGATAGTCTTCGATACATTTTTTTTGTTTCTTTTGTAATCATATTAAATATGATATTGGCCAGAACGAAATAATGAAAAAAAATTCAAAAACTATCATAAAGAAAAGAAACATATATATATCATAAAGCATAAAACTCATCCAGAATTAAATAACCCAGTATTCCCTGGATTGAGGGGATCATGTGAATGTTGCAGTCCTAGGGGTATACTGGGAATATTTAAAGTTATTGTTTCAGGAAAATGAGTCATAAGTCGCAAAATTGATATTTTTCAAAGTGTTTTGTTCACAAGATCACATGATTGGACTGTTCTGATTCTTTCAGAGTTCATCACTTATAACTATATCAATCGATGTATCAAATTTCAGGATAATCTATATAGTATATCCTTTAGTTTTAAAGGTCCTCATATGGACTAAATTTAGTTACTTTACTATTTATTCACCCCAAGAAATATTGAAAACTTTTTTTTTCAAAAACGAAAATATCAAACTTAAAACCTAGAAATACTTATGAGATTATTAGACTGTTTACTATCATTGGAATCGGCTTGATCTCATCTTTTCAAATATAATGGTATCTCAAAATCTATTTTTTGCGACTTATGACTCATTTTCCTGAAACACATCGAAACATCGGTCTAAAATGGTCTTAGTTACGGATCCTACGATTATTAGACACATAAGAATTGATAAGAATTATGCGTATTAGCTGTAGTTCTATGCACGTTGGTTTTACTTACAATGAATTAAGTTGACAAATTTACGAATTCCTTGAAAAATAGTATTATGCACCATCCTTCTTTAGATGTGTCATGAGGGGTGTGGCAATCATATGGGTCAGATTTTCAGAAAATGTACAATTCAACTTCACCAATCCTCTCAAATAACCCAAATTTCAGACGAAAATAAAGTTCAAAATACAGTTCAACCTAACCTAACAGATTGCTAGAATCAATGCAATGCCGAATATACTCGAATTTATCTAGTATTTACCAACTTGCAGCCTAATTTAGCACGATTTACTAAATGTGTACAGCTGCCAATTGTACATTTTCTGAAAATCTGACTCAGATGTGTTATGTGAGAGGTGTGGCAATCATATCCATGACCCAACATGTTAGAATACATGTGATGTTTGTGAGGAAGCCTGTACTTGTAGGAGTGTCGAGTGTACCTACATGCAGATACAGTGATATTACATCTAAGATGTACCTCCATTACACATAGATAAGGCATTATCTCTACATGGGAGGGGCAGAGTATTGGGAGGAGATATGCCAACTAGTCTAGCCCAGGAGCTGATGGGCGAAAATGCCAGATAATGTACAATTCGCCTTCACAAATCTTCTCAAACAACCCAAATTTAAGTAAAAAATCAGCTTCCAAATATAGTTCAACATAATTAAACAGATTGTTTGAATCAAGGCAATGCTAAATATACTCAGATATACCTAGTGTTGACGATTTCTTAGTTTAATTTAGCAGAATTGACTAAATGTGTTGATGTGCCAAGTGTACATATTCTGAAGATCTGACCCATATACCTTTCTTTTAATGCTTCTGTATCTTCTTCTGTTTTTTTGGCTGATGGTACCTTACAATTTTCCCAGAACATGACCTTCTGTCAATTGAATAAATTAGTTCGTGTTTATTTTCTACTTTTTGTGGTAATGAGTGATGCCCCAGCGTTTGCTGACTGGGATATCCAGTCTAGGCTCAGAGCCTCTCAGCTCAGATCACAGAACAATGGCATACCAGTGATTGGACGCCTACTGCGCTAATGACTGTTCTGGTCCTGGAGTATAGGTGGGATTGTAATCGTATTTTCCGGTCCTGATGTAATTATAATGGCATTTGGCGGATTCCAGAGCTCTAGAGGCTTTCCCTCCGTTTGAAGGGATATTCTCAACTTTGGGCCTAGACTGTAAGAAAGGCCGGCCTCGTGAATAGCTGTCTGTGGTCGTATCCAAGTTACAGATCTGCAGCTATAGTAGTCTAGCAACCGTTAGAGCGTTTCCCTCAGGGTGCATAGCTATGAAGGGTCAAATTTGGACCCTTTTTTTTGAAAATCAAGATATTTATAAAGAACTATATGGGTCAGATTTTGGAAATATACAATTTTTAGCTGAACACATTCAGTAAATTCTGCTAAATCAAGCTGAAGTTTGGCCAATATACTAGGTAAATTCAAGTATATTTGGCATTGCATTGATTTTGATTCTAGCTTTGGTTAGGTTGAACTGTATTTTTAACTTTATTTTCGTCTGAAATTTGGGTTATTTGAAAGGATTGGTGAAGGCCAATTGTACATTTTCTGAAAATCTGACCCATGTAGGCCTCACATACACAGACATTTAAAGGAAATAATTAATTAGATTGGACTATCCGGTAGATCCGCTACACAGAGTATAACTTTCAAGCAGTGATAAGATTGAAATTATAAAAGAATGTAAGTTGTATACTGAATAAAAAGTTGTTATATATTTGAATTAAACCTAAAGTTAACAACTGGCATTTCTAAATATTATGCTGATTGATGCTTTGTAGAACAGTTGTTTCCTGGTGATGTTTTAAATAGCATAGGTTATTATATGCCTCCCATATGGTCTAGTGGTTAGGATTCTTGCCTTTCACGCAGGCGGCCCGGGTTCGATTCCCGGTGTGGGAACTCATTTTTCATGTTAACAAAAAAAATGATACCAATCTTTGTTCCCTCCCTGTGGAGAAGATACATCAGTGCAGCAGATATTGCAGTAAATAAGAATCACCAGGAAATCCAAATGCATGATGGGAAAGATGGCGACCGATGGCCTATACAGAATAAATAATACCATGTAGAATATATTTATTTCCTAGCCTGAAAATAACAGATTTCTCTCAATATTTTCTCAAAAGTACACCACACAGGTGTCAACGCGAATCAAAATACAAGATGGCGGACATATGAGTCTGCTATTGAATTGTAAAAATCTAATCATGGGAGACTGGTTGTATTAACCCCTTCAACCGCGCCCTCCCCAGGGGAATTTGGGGGTAAATCTCCTACAAATAACATGCATATATCTGAATAAAAACTACAATTTATCACTTAATTTCAACATGAGATAGGCCTATATACCACCTTGAAGCACTTCCCATAGAGATCCAGAGTTTGAAATGGTCATGTCTTAAAAATCGGTTACCATGGCAACGCATTGTTTTATTTAAATAATTAGTTTCCTTTTAGTTTCATACATATATTCTTTAATATATTTATTCAAATAATCTTGGATGTAGATTGGTCATGTCACTAGGAACATTTTTACGTCATGGGATTTCGAAAGGTTACATTGGAAACGTCATATGGGTCAGATTTTCAGAAAATGTACAATTCTACTTCACCAATCCTCTCAAATAACCCACATTTAAGACAAAAATGAGCTTCAAAATGCTGTTTAATATAACAGAACTGATACTTTAAATCAATGCGATACCAAATATACTCAGATATACCCGGTATTCATCATTTTTCTGCCTAATTTAGGAGAATTTCCTAAATGTGTAGAGTTGCTAATTCTGAAAATCTGACCCATATGATAATACCTAACTCAGTAGCCTATTACCAACAGTTGTCGCCAGTGGGGGTGAAGGGATTAAATTCAATCCAATAATAGTTTATTTGATTGACATCTTTCACAATGAAATATATTTCCGCAATCGATTAACAGTTATATTTTACGATAAAAGCCCTGCACACACACAGCCGATTTGCCCCATGATTGCCCCTCGATTTTGGTCTTCTAATGAATCCTAGGATTTCATTTCCAATCCTGGTTTATCTTATTTCAAGAACATAAACAAGGATTGGAAATGGAATCATAGGATTCATCGGGACACCAAGATCGGGGGACAATCGTGGGCCAAATCGGCTCTGTGTGTGCAGGGCTTAAGCAGGCAGGGACCCAGTCGACTTAATGGCTTTACCAAGATCTGTGTTTTCATGTTTTGCTAGAAACCCACCATAGTGAAGTGTTTGATTCGCCTATCATAATCCACTCCTGGTGAAGAGATAATGATTATGAAATAAACCGTTATTGGGATCTGTATTGCTGTATTCACATGATAAAGATAAATCTCTCGATCATGACGTCTGTCATTGTTGGTCGACCAGGTTATAAACAACATTGTGTTGTAAGTAATGAACTAGGCCTAGATTTTGTTTATTTCCAGACAAAGTTGTACATAACAATACTTAGGCCTATATATGGGTCAGATTTTTAGATAATGTACGATTCACCTTCACTAATTCTCTCAAATAACGCAAATTTAAGACAGAAATGAGCTACAAAATGCAGTTTAACAGCGCAAAACAGATAAACTATGAACCAACGTGATACCAAATATACTCAGACATACTCTGAATTCATCATTTTTCAGCCTAATTTAGTCAGATTTCTTAAATTTGAAGATCTGCCAATTGTACATTTTCCGAAAATCTGACCCATATTATATAAAGCAGACATTTGCATAATATAATGTTTTAATGAACAGTAAATTATATTATGTTTTCCTTTTGCTTTCATCCTGAACGAACTACATATTATATATGATTTGGAAAACAAATTTATAAACTTTTGATGGAGTTGTTTGATATGGGCAATGATGTATTAAAGGTCTATTCCAAAATAAAGGCAAACACCATCTTAAGTTTCAGTGGAGCCACAGCAACTCCTATTATATAGGTCAGATTTTCAGAAAATGTACAATCGGCAGCTGTCCACATTTAGTGAATTCTGCAAAATTAGGCTGCAATTTTGTCAATACTCGGTAAATTCGAGTATCTTCGGCATTGCATTGATTCTAGCAATCTGTTTGGTTAGGTTGAACTGTATTTTGAACTTTATTTTCGTCAGAAATGTGTGTTCTTTGAGAAGATTGGCGAAGTTGAATTGTACATTTTCTGAAAATCTGACCCATATAATGTATTTAACGATAACCGTATCCAGTTTTAAAAGTACCAAACATTTCCATCTGGGAAGCCTGTTTAGGAGGCTATACATCTAAATGAGATAGGAATTACTATTTAACATTACTTAACCATTACATTATAATCTTCAAATCAAGTTTTACACAAAATCTTATTAAATTTACTCATATGGGTCTAATGACTTTTAAAAGAATAAGTGAATTTGTGAAACCACCGCCGACGGGGATTTTGTTTAATTTGCACCACGATTTGTATTTCGGGCATCCGCCGAAATCCTTGTCTGAAAAGGATATTCCAAAAAGGGGAAGGATATTTCAAAAAAGAAAAGGATATTTCAAAAAAGCAAAGGGATATTCCAAAAAGGAAAAGGATATTCCAAAAAGCAAAAGGATATTTCCAAAAAGGAAAAGGATATTCCAAAAAGCAAGAGGATATTCCAAATGGGAAAGTCTTGGATATTTGTGATTTTTCCTATTTCACATAGATATCCTTTCCGATTGGGGACAAAACATCCCCCAAACTTTCGTCAAATGATTTTTAGGTGGGCTGGAAAAGATTTGAATTTGAATTTGAAAAGTGTTTTATTCGATCAACAATCGCATAAAGGGGGTGATCTCCTGGTTGTGGGAGGATTTCAGACCCTCTTATGGCGTTACAGGTACTTGTTTCAAGTGGTCGACCATACTTATCTCCGTCGATGACTGGAGATGACCAACCACTAATGGCAGCAAAAAGTAGAAAATGTTTAATGTTTTTTACCGATTTGTAACTACAGCTTTAACACCCACACATCATTGGGAGGTGTTTACGATATTTGCACCCGTCCACCCCGGGTCCCACACACTGAGCCCCTTCATTACTTCACCGCCTCCACCCCCTCCTCCCCGGTAGAGAGGGGGCGGTCAGTGGTACCAGGGCGCACTTGCCTCCGGGCGGTATTGGTCAGTTTCCCAGTGCACTTTACCCCCTCCCCGTCCTCCTGTACCCCTCCCCTCCTCCTGTACCCATCCCCTCCTCCTGTACCCCCTCCCCGTCCTGCTGTACCCCCACCCCTCCTCCTGTACCCCATCCCCTCCTCCCGTACCCCCATCTCTCCTGTAACCCAGGGAAACCATGACTCGTCAGGTACACCCTTTATGGATCAGATCATCAGAGAAAGTACAATTGGCAATCTACACATTTGGGAAATTCTGCTAAATTAGGCTGAAAAATGATGAATATATTTGGTATCTCGTTCATTTAAAGTATCTGTTCGCTATGTTGAACTGCATTTTAAAGCACTTTCAGTCTGAAATATCTATATGTATATATTGGTCATCAGAAAAAGCAGATAAAACAATGATTGTATTAAGATGCTTTTCAGAAAAAAATTAAATCAAATAAAAGTCAATGAATTCCTGTTCACACATGTAAGATACATGTAATTATTACACGAGTTAGATGTGATGTTAACAGAAAAATGAGTCATAAATCTAACAAAAAAAAAGGAAAAAAATTCAGGAAAACAATAGAAAACACATACAAACAATGAGACAAACAGTAAATGGGCCCCTCTCCTCCAGAGGAAAAATTGTATTATATATTACATTGTGTTATATGACATTGTTATTGTATTGATACTTTGATTGAAACATAACTATTTTCTCTACATATACTAGGCCTAGAGCAACATTTGCCTGCCTGGAATTAATCCTGTACTGGATTAACTAGTTACTAGCTAGATATGGGTTTTAAAGCTTGCATAAATATTTTTTATATACAATATGTACTGTATAATATATATTAGCTTTCTATGTATAAATAAAAGGAACGGCTGGAAGACCTAGGTGTAAATCCTAAAAGGTACCTAGAAACCTGTAGACCTGTTCATCAACAAAGTAATGTAAAACCTCAGTGATGAATAAAAGATATTTCTATTCTATTCTATTGTAAAAAATGGATTTCGAGATACCTTAGAAACGCAAAGATCTATTTATATATCATATTTATTAAACTGTCTTGAATGTTTTCATACAATGGAATACACTAGATACCTAACAACTGAGCACATTCATACAAGGAGATCTAGTAAATAAAACACGTTGGAATTGTTTTGCCATATGGGTCAGATTTTCAGCAAATGTACAATTGGCAGCTCTACACATTAAATAGATTCTGTTAAATTAGGCTGCAATTTGGTCAATACTAGGTAAATTTTAGTATATTCGGTGTTGCATTGATTCTAACAATCTGTCTGGTTAGGTTGAACTGTATTTTGAACTTTGTTTTTGTCTGGAATTTGGGTTATTTAAGAGGATTGGTGAAGGGGAATTGTACATTTTCTGAAAATCTGACCCATATGACTCATCACAAATGTCATAACAAATAAATGCTTATGTAATAATACACACACAATTCTATTTTAAACTCGATATGGGGTCAATATGGAAAGTGTCCAGACACGACTGGAGGTCAATAAATGGGTCAGATTCTCAGAAAATGTTCAATTCACCTTCACCAATCCTCTCAATTGACCCGCATTTAAGACAAAAACGAGCTTCAAAATGCAGTTTAACATAACAGAACTGATACTTTAAATCAATGTGACACCAAATATACTCAGATATACCCGGTATTCATAATTTTTCAGCCTAATTTAGGAGAATTTCCTAAATGTTTAGAGCTGCCAATTGTACATTTTCGGGAACTCTGACCCAAATAGGAGCAGTGACCATGACTCAGCACAATTATTGTTATCATCAGTCTCCCAGGGACCAGTTTGTTGTTGCATAAGGGTCAGATTTTTTAGAATCTGCACAATCTATAATTCTACCCATCTATCAAATTCTGCTAAATTAGAGTGAAAATGGTAAATACTAGGTGTACCTGAGTGTATATTCTGTATTGTATTCATTCAATAAATCTGTCTGAACTGTATTTTGTACCTGATTTTCGTCTTAAATTTGGGTTTTTTGAGAGGATTGGTGAAGGCAAATTGTACATTTTCTGAAAGTTGGACCCATATAAACAGCATCTGCCGATAGTTTACTCGTGATTGACCATCAAGAAACATCGGTTATTTTTTTCTCATCCAAGAAAAAATACATGAATATTTATTATCTGTCCTAATGTTTACCATCGTTGGAATCGGCTTGATATGCATATATACTCGGATTTAGCAAGTATTGACCAAATTGCAGCCTAATTTAGCAGATTTTACTAAATGTGTACAGCTGCTAATTGTACATTTTCTGAAAATCTGACCCATTTATCAGGGACCATGCGCGCAGGGTATAAATCCGGTGTTCAGCCTTTGAGCGGCGTAACGTTACCTGGCAGGGATGGGGGGGGGGGGGGCAGGGGGGTAGGGGGGGGGGGGGAGGGGGGCAGGTTGGCAGGGGGAGGGGGCTCAGCTGGCCTGCACTGATACCAGATCTAGATATGTCATATATCATATATTAGATGTTCATACCATGCAATCTACTCTCTCTCTGCCTCTCTCTGCACATTCCCTATATAATATAATATGATATCTCTAGTGGGTATTCTCTCATCCCTTTCCCTATCTCTCCCTCCTCTTTCTCTATATGTACTCCATTCCTCCTCTCTCACTCTCTTCTCTTGCCCCTCGCCTCTCTCGCCTATCTTTTCTCTCACTCTAGCCTAGGTTACTCTCGCTCTCTTCTCTCTCTCATTCTCTCTTTCCTCTCTCCTCTCTCCCCCTCTCTCCCCCTCTCTCCCTCTCTCCCTCAGTCTCTTCTCTGTCCTCCCTTCCTCCCTCTCTGTATCCCTCTCTTCCTCTCCCTCTCTCTCTCTTTCTCTCTCTACCTCAGTCTCTTCTCTCTACTCTCTCCCTCTCTCTCTCTGTATCCCTCTCTTCCTCTCCCTCTCTGTCTCTCTCTTTCTCTCTCTCCCTCAGTCTCATCTCTCCCCTCCCTTTCTCTTGCTGTATTCTCTCGTCCGTAGTGTTGGCACTGACTCTCCCTTCTCACGTACTCTCTGTATTATATCCCTTTTCTCTTTCTTTTCTCTATTATTTCTCTCCGCTCCCTTGTCCTGGTCTCCCTTTCTGTGTACCTTCCCTCTCCTGTCCATATTTCTCTGTTATCCCCACTTTGTGAAACAACATTTTACTGCAGATTCCTAAATTCAATTCTTATTTCCAACGTTATATTAGGGTGACAAACTCATTGCAAATCTAATACTATCTCATCTTTGTAATACATAAATAAACAAAAGACAATTAAATGAGAGAAAACCAACTTTTCACTTTCACTTTTCACATGACTCAGAATTGGTTATATTGGATCTCTCTTGTTTGGCTTAATGACCTCTCTTGACCTTTGACCTCCAGGTTTCAACCAGTAATGAGAGAGACCAAAAATGCTTCAAAATGTGCCTTTGAAGGCGCTAATTGCCAGGCAAGTGGGCGGGGCTTCTCATGTTTTTTGCAAGAAGCTTTCCTCCGCCGAGGAATCTTGCTCAAATCTAATTGGTCGAGAAGTCTCCCTTTAAGCCCTCTTCTGGTGGGTTGTTGAACTATTCAAGAGGTCCCCAACAAGACCTCCCCTGGCGTTTCTATTCATAGTAACAAACTCAGGTCTGTTTTTATACTTTTGTTTTCTAGTGGATCTTTTTGTTTTTAATTCAGCAAGCAGCAATTTGTATACTGCCATTCCTGCCTACCAACATCATTGAGTCAGGTTTGTCAGAAAATGTACAATTTGCCTTCACTAACCCTCTCAAATATGGGGGAGGGATACTGTACATTGTGTTAATAAAAATTAAAACGTATAAATAATTAAAATTTAAGTACATCTCCTTACAAACGGTACCTGTGATGAAAAAGAATTATGAAAAAAAAAGTGTTGCAACAAAAGGAATCAATGTCAGCCTTATTTAGCAGGATTTTCTCAATGTGTAGACGAGCCAATTGTACACTTTCTGGCCGCCAGAGCCTGCTATAGGTCGACTCAGTACCCAGTACCCAGAGGGCAGAAGGCAAAGGTCTGTTAGAGGATGATTCCACTATCATCACTAATATGGCTTAAATAAGAGGTGAATGACCTCTAGCATTAAGCCTGGGTTCCACTGCCCCACTACTGCTCCCGCTTCTTGCTTAAAGAAGCGGGAGCTGTAGTGGGAGAGTAACAGAGATGGGTGCTATTGGCTACCGCTGCATAGCCATGTTACTTCCTGCTTCTTTTGGCGGATTTTCAAAGTGTAGAGTGCTACCATTTGATATTTGAAGGCCACTACTTATATATATATATATAATATTTTTATTCAGGATTTAATATACAGTTACATTTGAGTTGTTCTTCATAGTACGATTAATCATTAACATCATTCAAAAATCCAGGAAGTGGGTAAGGACATCTGCATGCATGCAGGTCTTCCAAACGACCTCCCATTAAATTATAAGATAATATAACAAAAATATCTGTCACGGTCACAATTCTTAACGCTAACAATTTACTTTAGGTTTACCTTGTATTCCTTCTCGCGGCTGAAATATTCAGTAAACGAAATAAGTCAGCTTAATTATATTTATAACGGAGCATTATGATCTACTTCATAGTTTATCGCTCTTACATACAATACAATACATTGGGTAAGTTGAGTTTGTAGATGATTCACACTCAACCCCCTAATTCTCGAAAATTCAAATTATGATTCCCCCTCCCCCCCCTAAATGCTAATTGACATGTCTTCATTAACAGTGAATTAAATGGTATTTCCCTTCCATTCCCCATCCCTGTCGTTATATCGACCTTCACTTATTAGATGGGTTTACAATCCCATTACATGTTCAAAATAATTTGGTTTCAATATCATGGACGGCCTTTGTTAACCTTGAGGGTTTTATCTACAGTCAGTCATGGACGGATACTATTATTTACAATTGGCTATTTCAGTACCTCCTCACTTATCTTCTTCTTCTACAACATTCCTGGACATATGATATTTAGCTTTCACATTTCATCCTAGTCTACACTTATTTTGTGGTATTAAACATTATCATCATCCAACAGTTACATTCAATTATTACAATTTGCACAGAGATAATACTGATCATTTGGAACATTCGGTTATACATATTAGTGTACAGGGTTCTACCGAGCGCCTGTAAAGATATTATGTTTTAACCAGTACACATCATACTTCTTGTGTTACTTTAAGAAATCCGTCATAGGTTTGTACAAATTTGTATTTCAGATAATGTCTAAAATTCTTCCTCTCTTTGATCAATTGAACCTCATCTGGCAGATTATTCCAGAGTTGGGTCATTTTATAGACGTAAGATCTTTTAAAAGTTTCAATTTTAGGACAAGGAACTATTAGTTTCTTTCCTTTAGCTACTTTATAGCTGAAGTAACGGGAAGGGATGTGGGTCAATGGTACCACTCTACAGAACCTGTCACATTATTTAATGTGTTTATTTCCATGTGAAAAAAAAATGTTTCTGAGAAGTGGTAGAAGTAGCAGTGGAAGTAGCAGGGCAACAGCACCCATACTGGTTACCTTCAATTGCTTGCTCCCGCTTCTAAAGAAGCGAGAGCGATAGACTGTCAAAGTAGCGGGAGGAATAGCAGGAGGAGTAGCGGCCAGTGGAACCCAGGCTTTACAGCTGTATTCTCCGTTATTACAACAAATACAACCTAAATTCATGAAATCAGACATACACTTAAACGAGTGTGATACACAATAATGTTTTATTTTTTTTTGTATATCAATACAAACGTAGATCTATGCCAGAGAATTGAAATATATCATAGGTTGTCGCCCAAACTAGACTCTACTGTACGATATAGACAATATTGACAGTGATGAGTGAAATGGTTGCTAGTGATAAATCTCTCTAATACTCTTGTCTAATCTGTGCACTATTAACCAGAGTCACAGCTTAAGGCAATATGGTAGTCACTGATAAACAGTGTACAGGCCAGAACCTGTGAGAGTGAATCATACACTGAAGGGTGAAATCGCCTGAAAATGTACAATTCACCTTCACCAATCCTCTCAAATAATCCAAATTTAAGACATAAATCAGGTTCAAAGTACAGTTTAACATATGCTAACAGATTGTTTGAATCAAGACAATACTAAATATACTCTGATATACCTAGTGTTAACGATTTATCGGTCTAATTTATTACTAAATGTGTTGATTTGCCAATTGTATATTTTCTGAAAATCTGACACTGATAGTGAGCTGTATAATCTGCCGGAGCATCTGTTCCTTTGCTCCTATACAAATGTGATGTGTTGGAGATAAATGAGTTACAAGTCACAGAATTGATATTTTTCAAAGTTTTTTTATTTACAAGATCTGTTTGTTTTCATGTTTGGGGTGTCTAGTCCTTGGGTCTGTACGAACATATGTACCAAATCTCAAGACTCGACCATTGTTGGAATGATCCCATCTTTGTGGGGTTCGGCAATTCTAGTGATATGGGTTTATGTACCAAATCCCAGGACAGTTTACCAAACATATCCTTGCGTTTCTAAGATCATCCTATGGACTATATTTAGCTACTTTACTAGTAATTGTCATGCAATTTTTCAAAACTTTTTTTCAAAACACTCATGAATGTGGTATGTAGCAGACTAAACTAGAAAAATTCAAGAATATGTGAAATCAAATTCGATCAAAGATATAGAATGGAATCGCACCATCTTTAATATATAGAGGTGAGTAACACCTACGAATTTAGTCCAAGGTTCCTAAACAAATATTGGCATTTAGGTGTATATCCTATAGTAAAACGTACGTTTAATGCTTCATGGAAGTATGTGTAGTCACTTCCACTGAACCACCTCGTCCCCATTTCATCATCGGCGCATATTAGATGATACACCCATTTCATCAACCTAGCAGACAATTTATGTACTAGTAGTTCCATCTGTACAGCAAAGATGGCGCTTCTATCAGCAGACGCTAACACCCCCTAGCGACTTGTGGACGAGTTATGGGGGCAGCTATCAACAACTTCTTGTGAAGAGTTTCATAATAGCAGAAATCATATAGATCTAGAGATGCTTACAATAAAAAGCGTCCGAATAGAAATATTTTGATATACTATATTTTGATGTATTCGACTTTGCCACTCATTGCTCAGAATTAAAAAAGTGGCAAAGAACAAAATTAATGTTTAATTAAATTATTCAAGCTTAATGGTTCCCTAATAAATTAATCTTTAATCGTTATTAAGAGAGTAGAATTCCCTCATAATTGTTGGAAAGAAATCTTTATAAAATCTCTACAAAATGTCCCCTTCATGATGCATTGGTTGGTAATCATCAACCCTGTTCTTTAACACGGGCTGGAGGGCGATGTAGATCTATTTTTACTTAATTGCACTATAAATATTGGCAGTTAATCTCTACTAAACTTTGCACTTTGTAGATTTCTGCTTAGTCAATTAGCAGACAGACTTTCACACATGAAACTTGGATTTAATGGTATGAATTCATGATATTATAATCTATCACTGAGAGAACCCAAACTAGCCTCTCGCTCTAAACCTGTAAATGCCATAATAATCCCATTACGACACCTAATCCAGGGTCAGGAAACCATTATGGCATATATATCTTATCTGATCTGAGAGCCTGTAAGCCTAGACTGAATTGATAAGCTAAGAGGCATGCCTGATAGATAGATATAAACATTCAAATAATGAAACAGTAACAATAGAGAAAAAGGCGCTATGCATATTATATGCGATGTGTGAAGGAGTAATGAGTAATACGTCATAGTTTTACCCCAATATTCATGGATGGAATTATAGAACACTTATTGTGATGTGTTAAAACAAGATTTTTCATATTTGAAAAAAAAGTTCTGGTCGGCCAATTAAATTAGCTAAACATTCTCCAACATTCTAACATGCTAAAACCTCACCTGGATGGTCCAAACAGGAGAAAACAAGCTATTAGTTACTTAAACTTGTATGGCAGGAGTAATGATAGCCCACAAGATATAGTTTAATGGTAAAAAGTTACAATATCGCATGTCTTTGTGAGCAAACAAAAGAACCTCCCCTAAGCTGTGGGAGAGAATGCAGTGCACGTTTTTGTTATATGTTTCCCGCGCTTTTTACCGGAAGTGAAACTAGAGGCAGCCGGAAGTAAGTTGACGCATGCGCAGGGAGTGGTCGCGTCCTGCTAGCGTTCCACATGCTCAGCATTCTCTGTAGCATGCTGCGCAGTAGGCTGCGCAGTAGGCTAGCATGTAAATAAACTGTGTACAAACAACGGAGGGCTTTTCTTTTCTATTCTTGTTATGGAGCCGTAGGGATGCTGCAGATATACAAAGCAATACACAAAATCATACATCATGAATATATATGTTCTTGAGCGATAAGCCGAAGCATTCCCATTCATTGAACCAATACAATAAAGCACCAATGTTATAGTTACATGCATTCTCTTATGCGGTTTTTTCTGTCTAGTTGTGTGAGTAAATTTGCTCAACTTCATGCATAACTAACATTTTTTTCAGATCCAAGTTCTTGTACTATTGAACATGTATTGTAGTATTTGATTCAACCAACAACCATTCCTCCGTATCTAACACAATCTGTATTTCTGATTGAACTTAACTCAAATGGACGTAGCGCCTAGGAAAGGGCTAAAGATGTTTAATCTTTGAACGGCATAAACGCTCTTTTTCTCACCAAATCCTTTTGTTTAAATCACAATACCTGCCTCTCATAATTATCATCAGTTTATCACTGTACTACCCTCTTATCTTACTCGTCGCTAAGGTCGTTTTCTTTACTACTCTTTTTTTAGTTCCAATATTCCCTTGGATCATACATTGTTAATACGTTTTTTTTGGTTCATAATTATTTGATGAAGTTATCCTTGAATCTGTCACTTACTCGTCTACTCCCTTTCTATTACAGGCACGTGTGGCAGACCTCACGCTCCTCCCCGGACAGCGTTACGCCTACGTTGACGTCATCATCCAGGACAACAGCGTCCCAGAGAACGTCAAGACGTTCGACGTGGAGCTGGTCAACCCCGGTGGTGGCGCTGCGATCGGCCAAGGTGCCCGGATCACGGTAGAGATCCAGCACTCAGACCAGGCCTATGGCGTCTTCCGGTTTGATGACGCTTCACTGGTTGTCATGACAACGGAACATTCTCCACTTGAGGGCGCCGGTGACAATGACATCTATCTCAAGGTGAGGCCGGCTAAGTACAAGGTCAAGGTCAAGTCGATAAATCAATGTGTGTTTCCGTGAAGGTTTTCCTCTCACCAGCCATCTCGCTTTCGATTATTCAGTGGTTATTTTTATGTGGGAATATGTACGTGCTGTGTCATCGATCACTCACTATCTAGATACAATACATAAAGAGAATGGAACGAGGTGCTAGTAATTGAATATTTATTGGACAACGAATATTATTCGTGCCGAGTACAATTCACTATTTATAATATGCCCTTGGCAAATACGAATATTAAAATAAAGGCAGAACCTTTGGGGTTTTTTTTCAAAATTGTTGTGTACATGTACGATAAAATTATTTTATTCACACACCTTTTATTGTACTTCTCAAGTAGAATGCGCATTATAAGAATAGAGTTTATTGAACTATGTTCCCTTCATGTCATGATTTCGAGAAGCATTTTACCTTGTCTTCCATGTCCCGCTTGCATAAAAAAATAGAAATTTTAGGTTTCAAACGAGATCAAAAGGACAGCGTTGCTGTGATTCACTGGAGTAGAATGTACCTTTTTGACTTCCATTAAAAGTGAAACACAGAATTTCTGATAACGAGGCTGGCAAACTAATGATGAGCTATTACAAGTAACAGACCTCCTCCCTCCTGCAACAATAGGTCATTTGCATGTCCGCCATCTTGAATTACGATTCGCCTGGAATTATTAAGGTTGTATGTCGGTGTAAACACAATACAAACAAAAAGGAATCATGGACTTTTAACATTGTAAATATAAATGTAAACAAAACAAGACTTCATCTTTCCCATCATGCATTTGGTTTGTATAATTATATGTAATTTACACAAGCCATATTGGTGAAAAGATTCTTGCATTTTCCGATAAAAAATGATGCTAAATATTTGTATGTCAGATGTGAACTGAATCTATCCCAGCATGCACTGTACTAGACATGCGCAGTGAGACATGCAAGTCCCCTATTGAAGAGGCAAGAAACGCTAGGTAATGCTCGGTAAAGAACCCAAGTTCCATCACTGGGTTCAAGAAGGATCATGTTGTGTCCACCTAGCCTGATGCCCCAATTCCTAAACAGTAATATAATAAATGATAATTAATAATTAATATAATGAGGTTACAAAATGTTACGTTTAGGATTCAGGGCCTACCTTGCAATTTAATTTGTGAAACAAAAGCCAGTATTATACGAGATATAAATATTTGTTTAAATCATTTATTCTGCTATAACATCACGCCGCTAGGGCCTTATTTTCAGTCACATAGGGGAATGTACTTATTTACCTAACTGCCGTACAAATAAAGTTGATTTATTATTTTCCTGTATTTTCCTGTATTATATATCCACATGTCTATAAATAAAGTTATATTTCATCACATGATAGAGCTCTAATCAAATTTAAATTTCTGGATTGACGAAAATGCCTAGTGAAGCATAAATATCAACTTTGGTAATTATTAATATTGACAAGGTAGCCTCGAGAAGGTTCACTTATTTCATTAACTATACTTACTTATTCTAACATCTTTCTCTTCTGACAAGAGCTTGTTTTAAAATTCTTGTTGCCAGGTTTTGAGGGCAGGGGGCGCCATAAACGCGGTCAACGTGACGTGGGCTGTGTTGTCCGATGACGACAATGACCTTGCTGTGACGTCAGGTCACCTGACCTTTGAACATGGCCAGACCGAGGCTCTACTCAACCTGAAGGTAAGGAGGTTAAAATCTCGTGTTTTATCGCGTTAAATCACGTGTTATTTTTAAACCATTTTTTCTGTGAAGTGTTGAATAGAGGAGTTGTATTAGCAACATGACATGTGAGTGAAGTGGCCAGAAAATGTACAATTCATCTTCTCCAATTCTCAAAACAACTCAAATTTTAGACAAAAATAAAGTTCAAAATACAGTTCAACCTAACCAGGCAGAGTGCTAGAATCAATGCAATGCCGAATATACTCGAATTTACCTAGTATTGACCAAATTACAGCCTAATTTAGAAGAATTTACTAAATGTGTACAGCTGCCAATTGTACATTTTTCTGAAAATCTGACCCACGTGTCAATTTAATGGCGCAGTCTAAGCTCACAGCCTCTCAGATAAGATAAGAACATTATGATTGGACACCTACTGAGCTAATGGCTTTCCTAGCTCTGGTGTAGGCGCACTAATGTCATTTTGCGGTTGGTAGCTAAAGGCTTTCCCTCAGTATGGAGGGACTCGCTCAACTCTGGGCCTAGACCTCATTATATTTTCTTGTGGTTTCTGTTAGAATAGCAGAAGGCCGCTTATGTTTGAGTAGAAAGCTATTCATCTAAGTCAGCCTTCTCCTTGCCTGCGTGTTATATCGTCAGTAGCACATTAAACTTGCAAATTATCTCAATAAAAACTTATATAAAACCTTGCCTATAGCTGTGCCTAAAGCTCCAATATCAGGAAGTACTGCATATATAACTCACTCCATGCAATATATCATGTCGACAATAGGGGAAATTACATTGCCACTTTTTCCTAAACATCTAGCATCAATTTAAGGAGTAATTTAGAAAGAATTTTCTGGTCTTCCTGTATGGTCGTAGGATTAAAGTTTTAAATTAAAGTTTAGATTAAAGATTAAAGTTTTTAATTGTGATTACAATTTGTAAAGACAACACATGTATTGATTGCTAACCAAGTTGCTAAATCTACATTAACATAAGATCGAAAATAACAAAATGGTTGAATTAAATAAAAATATAGACTTGCACAAGTCTTTGATTTTGTTTTGTCAGAAAAAAGAAAGAAATATAGTTTTATGGTCACTACCATGTTAGGGTCACTCCCGCTTAACTGTGGAATCCATGAATGGGGAGAACTAGACTAGTATTAGGGCTCTATAAACAACAGCAGTCTTAGGGACGAGGGTTTGTTTTCTCCCTAATCTGAAAGGATATAAACGTGAAATAGGAAAAATCAAAAATATCCAAGACTTTTCTTTTTGGAATATCCAACACCTTTTTGTCAACTTTCCTTTTTGCCAATGTCCTTTTCCTTTTCGGATTATCCTTTTCTTTTTGGAATATCCTTTTCCTTTTCCAAATATCCACTCCTTTTCCAAATATCTACTCCTTTTCACCCAAATGTACCATGATGTATTCCTACCACAACATGACTGGGAGGGAGAAGGTGGGTGAGAGGGAGAGAGAGGGTGAGTGGGGGAGGGAGGGTGAGCGGGAGAGAGGGAGAAAGAGAATAGTCAGAATATCTATAATCGTAAAAGAAACTGTAGGTTCTGTGCTAACTAAACATGAGTACAAACTATATGGTAAACATAGTTACAATGAATGGGTCTTGGGTGAAATCGCCAGAAAATGTACAATTTGTCTTCAGCAATCCTCTCAAATAACACAAATTTAAGACAATAATGATGTTCAAAATTCAGTTTAACACAACCAAACAGATTGTTTGAATCAAAGCAATACCAAATATACTCAAATATATCTAGTTTTGACCATTTTTCAGTCTAATTTAGCAGAATTTACTAAATATGTAGATCTGCCGATTGAACATTTTTAGATTGATGTTATCATCAATCTAATTGAATTGGGGTGAGATCTGTCAATCATCGATAGCATCTTGGCTCCTCCCAACCCTGGATATCAGTGTAGATAATCTGTTGATTCTGATATCAGCAGATGGGATCAGAATCATGCTGGTAATGGCTGAGATGGGGAGGGGATGGTGTTTAGGTGTGAATTAAAAGGTAGACCATGTGTGAATTAAAGTGGCAAGTTGAGAAATAAGATGCCTCATATGCAAATGTGTTAAAGGGACCAACAAATGTGTTAAAGGGATCACATGGAGTGGCCAGTCATATATGGGATAGGGATTTCATGTTTTCTGTCTCCACTTCCTCTCCCTCCTACTATTGCTCCCTCTTGTAATTTACATTTAACTGACATCAATCTCCGTTTCCATTGGAAACGCAATCTTCTACATGTACCGGAAATAAATAAATAAATGTAAACTGATCACTGTTAACTATTTCTTGTTTGAAAATCTGACCCATAGCTTCATAGCTCCCTGGCAGCGCAACATTGGCAACACGTCACACCTGATAATAAAACATTTGAGTAATACTTTTGTATGCAACAGGCGGCCTTGGACATAAACACAGATAAAACTTTCCCAGTTGCAGGACATGGCATGTCTTGGGACTATAATCTAGGATGATCTCCATCCATGTAATGAGATACTAGCAAGGTGTCCCACATTCTGACCCCTCACTATTTACTTACACCAGATAAGGGACGATAGTAAGCCGGAGCTGGAGGAAACGTACACTGTACAGCTAATGAACACGTCACAGGTAAGTCTCAACAATTTAATTGGCTAGAAAATAGGAAAATTGAAAAAAAATATACAAAAATAGTTCAAAATGTGAATAAAAAAACATGTCTTAGAATTGTATGCGCCAAGATGGCAGGATATAATGAACAAAACTTTAAAAAGTAAAAAAAGATGTAGACAATTATAATTTATCTAATTTTTAAGCTTTCTTTTCAACCATTTACTTACTAAAGTATTCTTGCCAAATCTTGCCACTCTGAAATATTAGTCATTATTTAATTCGTCGTAATAGTTGAAAATGTAGCTTTAATAGAGTTCGGACAAATCTGTGAAAAATCACTGTCAATAATCTATTGTCAATGAGTCAGTGTCAATAATGTGCTGTCAATCAACTGTCAATCAGTGTCAATTATGTGCTGTCAATCACCTGTCCATCACCCTATATATGCTGTGTTGACAGGGAGCGGTGGGAGGGCAGGCGGTGGCAAGGCTGGTGGTAGCAGCTAACGATGACCCCTATGGAGTCTACGTCATCGCTCAGTCTAACAGACCAATCAGAACACAGGAGGCCAACACAGGTAAGAACATATTTATGTCTGAAATAAAATGTTGTAAAAACTTTACTTCTTTTCTACTTAATTATAGCTTCACAGGAAAAGCAGAGGAATAGGAATATGACCTTTGATGGCTTTTAACAAAATGTGTAACAGTGGATATTACTTCCATGTTTGTGAATAGGTCTGGGCATGAGAAAATGTACAATTGGCCCTAACCAGTCCTTCTAAATAATCAAAATTTGAGACTGAAATGAGGTTCAAAATACAGTTCAACATCACTGAACAGACATTTTATATCACCAAAATATACCAAATATCCACCCAAATAATTTATTTTTCAGCATAATATAGCATAATTTACTAAATGGGTAGAGTTGCCGATTGTACATTTCCTGACGACCTGTCCCATGTCTCTAATTTCATAGAATCCTCAGGCTGAACTATATCTACTGATAAACTATAAATGCTCTAACCGATACTGTATCCACATTAATTGTTATTTCGGTGGCTCACTAAAATGATTCACTGCATTGGTTTAATCATGGTCCATCGGCGCTTCGTTTCATTTGGTTCATTCAACTTCAAATTCGTGTATAAACATATATATAACGGCACAGATTTGATGATTCTAGTCATTTTGGCCAAGCTAAAGTGAGTAACTCTGTCACTGCTGTACCAAGGCCTGTCACTTGTCTCATAGCGTGACTGTTCCATGTAAGGTCAAATATTAGTTTAAAGTCACAATACCAACTCATTGAGGATGTAGAAGAAAGGTGCAGAAAAACTACCCGCTATGGCATCAAATATAATTTTTGTTTCTGCTCTGTTTCCCATAGAATCCCATAGTAAGTCAAGCACTGTTATGTTCAAGCTTCTTGAAGTAGTGGGTGTAAATGGTCGGGAATTAATTTTAGCAGATTTCCAGAAAAAATAAGTTCTAATTCGAGAAAAAAGGTTATGATACCGATTTAAATCATTCATAGAGATAACTAGTTTTGTTTACAAAGGATAGTTAACGTTTGAAGCATTTACATTACATAGGATGTGTAATCATACTTTACACATAAATAATACATGTACACTCTCTTGCTTAGTTCAATACATATTTTTGGGAGGGCTTTCTTTTATATTAGAATCCAACAATTATTACCCTACCAATACCACCCTTTATTACCTATTATTGAAATGTAACTGCCCCAGTGGTACTTATTGGAACCTAACATTTACTGGGTTTTACCCGTTTAGATGAGGGGAAAATATGTTCATAAGCAGACCAATTACAAAAATCTTTAATATTCGCTGGAACTGCAACATTAAGACTGTAGAACTGCCGGTGAATTGACTAAATTAAATTGCGTGACTGGTCTATATTGTCTCACTACCCAAACATTGGTTTTAAGGTCACGTGACTACGCCATTGCGTGCTGGGGGAGATGTAGAAGTGCGCCTGCGCGGTAACAAATTACACAGGTTCTCCTCTTTGTCTTTGATGTCTCTCTCTCGTAATGAAATAGTAGCAGTGTATACTGCTATTATGTCTTGATAACTTCATGATTAATGAGAATTTCATATATACACGTATGTTGGGACTTTAGAAAAAAGAGAAGAGTGGGTCTATTGCATGTGGGAAAGAACCTGTGCACGGAAATTTAAGAATCGAAGGGGAGAAACAGGTAGAAGGGGAGAGTGAGAGAGAGGGGGAGGGAGAAAGAGTGAGAAGGAAAGAGGAGGAGAGGGAGGGAAAAGAGGTAGGAGGATAGAGGGAGAGGAACAAACAGGATAGAGAGGGGTAGACGGAGAGGATGAGGGGAGCGAGAGAGAGAGAGAGAGGGAGAGGGGAAATGGAAGAGAGACGAGGGAAAGGGAAGAGGAGGGAATCGAAGAGACAGGTTCAAAAGGGACACTAACACAAAGAGGGTGAGGGTGGGGGGTATAGTGAGTACAGAGAGAGATAAAGAACTCATAAGAGACACAACCTCTAACGGACAGACATGTTTAATGATATCTAAAACACCCCATTATAATACCGAGAACCTTTATATGCTCATTTGATCAACGTCCTAACGATACCTTCCTGCCTTAGACCCCGCCCACACACAGCCGATTTGGCTCCCGATTGCCCCCCGATTTTGGTCTCCCGATGAATCGTGGGATTTAATATCCAATCCCGTTTTATGTTATTTCAAAAACATAAACCAGGTTTTGAAATGAAGTCATAGGATTCATCGGGAGACCAAAATCGGGGGGCAATCGGGAGCAAAATCGGCTGTGTGTGGGCAGGGTTTAATGATGAAGTATAAAATGCACTCAGTTCTGTGATTAAACAGCAGTGAACGTGGCGACACTGGGACTTGCATACAACTCCTCTTTATTCGCATGTAGATCACACTTTGTAACAAATAATATTATTTTCAAGGTATATATTATTCTTTTATCAAGTTATCAATGCTTCAGCTCAGTCTCAAGACTTTCAGAAAGTCCTACACATTTCGGCTACTCCTTTTGTCAGAATATGTACAATTTGCCAAGATTTAGTTAATAGGAAAAAAAAGAAATTGCTCCAACATTGATCGAGTTGAAGATAGCCAAACCGATATTCTGAATTAAGGCAATACAAACTATACTCATATAATTATACCTAGTAGTCTCATTTTTAGCCTGATTTAGTAGAATTTGATAAATGTGATGTGTTTCAGGAAAATGAGTCATAAGTCGCAAAATTGATATTTTTCAATGTGATTGTTTTACAAGATCTCTTCAATGAAATGTTCTGATTCTTAGAGGGTTTAGCAGTTTTATTGATATAAGTCCATGTAACAAATTTCAGGACATTGTATCAAATATATCTTTGCATTTTGAAGGCCTTCACATGGGGTATATTTAGTTACTTTACTGGTAATTACCCATCCAGAAACATTGCAAACCTTTTTTTCAAACATAAAGATATCAAACTAAAAACATAGAAATACATATTAGGTCCCAGTGTTTACTATCATTAGAATCGGCTTGATCTCCTCTTTTCAATTATGGTGATATCTCAGAATCCATATTTTGCGAATTATGACTCATTTTCCTAAAACGGATCACAAATGTGGTTAGCTGCCGATTATACATTTCCTGAAGCCCTACCCTCTGTGTGTATGTATAAGTATATAAAGTAATACATACATGTAGGTACACATATAATACCCCCAGGGAAAGAGGTAGAGAGGGCTGAGCGGGTACCTTATACCCACCACTCTCACCAGCCAATCTCTACCGTCCATCACCTCAGTCCCTGATTGACTTTAGGCAGGCCCAAATCTACCCACAATGCATCGCTTCATGCTTTCCTCCAGGGTGGATAAAGTGTCTGGGTAGAGCCGATAATCGTGTTTGATCTAAGGGGACTTCTTAAGAGTCGTAGCGGATGTGGGCTGTATCTTATATCTGGGTCAGATTTTCAGAAAGTGCACAATTGGCAGCTGTACACATTCAGTAAATTCTGCTAAATTAGGCTGCAATTTGGTCAATACTAGGTAAATTCAAGTATACTCGGCCTTGCTATGATTCTAGCAATCGGTTTGGTTAGGTTGAACTGTATTTTGAACTTAAATTTCGCCTGAAATCTTGGATATTTGAGAGATTGGTGAAGGTGAATTGTACATTTTCTGAAAATCTGACCCTTCTAAGTCCTGTCTGAGGTTTGTAATCGTTGATTAAATCGTACCAACGCACAGATGGGACTTACATGTTCTCAACTGGGGAGTAATTGTGGATTTCGAATATAGAAATATGTCAGATGTTGGTTGAAATACATAAAGTTTCATGGGAATTTGTGGACCGAATTTGATGAACAATACATTCAAAGGTGGAATTTTGAAAGAGGTGTGTTTCAGGGACCGAATCTGCTGGAAAATACATTTAGTAATTGGGAGAAATGAGAGGTATGGGGTAATAGAGGAGATTAAAGAAAGAGATAGATTTGTAGAGAAGATAAAGTAGGGATGGAGAGGAGGGAGAGAGGGAAGAGGATGATGGAGAGGAGGGAAGGAGAAACAGGAAAGGGAGGATAGATACGTTGAGGAAAAATTCCATATGGGGAAGAAGAGGAAGGAAGATATCTATAGATGGGGATTCAAGAGGACGATGAGAGGGATGATGAAAGGCAAAACAGAAAAGACTGAAGAGGAGGACATAGGGAGGGAAACAATAGGGGATTTGCATGTCTCACTGCGCATGTCTACTGCAGTAAATGCTGGGATAGATTCTGTTGAAATCTGACATACAAATATTTGGCACGATTTTTAACAAAAATTGCAAAAAAAAATTCATCAGTATCATAGCTTGTATAAATGATCTATGAAAAACCAAATGCATGATGGGAAAGATGAGAACTTGTGTCATGGAAACATGTATACCACATGGGTATTGACATTAGAGCATTGATAAATATTTCATGCTGAACATGACATGTTTTCTATAGATTTTAGACTGTACCATTAGTCCCATAATTCCATGCGAATCAAGATTCAAAATGGCGGCTATGCAAATCCCCTATTCTAGAGAGAGGACACCACACCATCCTAAGCACACCATAAACGCCTGGAATTTGAACCCTACAAGGGAGAGAAGGAATGGGAAAGAAATTGGAAGGGAAACAAGAGAAAGAAAAAAAGCGAGAGAGAGAGAGAAAGGGAGGGAGGGAGATATTGAGAAAGATAGAGCACTTGAGAGAGAAAGAGAGCGCGCGAGAGAGGGAGGTAGAGATTGAGAAAGAGAGAAAAATGAGAGAGAAAGAGGGGCAGGGAGAAAAGAGAGTAATAAGAGACAAGGAGAGAGAGAGAAGAGAAAGAGGAGAGAGACCCCATCTTCACCATCTTATAAAGACGAGGGAATCGAACCCTACACCTCATACCACCACCCAAACAGTCCCCACAGACAACCAACCCACCAACCCTCTCTCCGTGATCTCTTACCATGCTGACATGCAGCCTCACTTTCATCCAGACGAGCATGCGCACTCGTCACTCAGATCTCACCTTGTATTTACCTTGTTCCTAGGGACCCTCAGATCTCGTTAACTCACGCAGAGCCCTACAGAGGGCCCCACAAGTATTCATTACCTTGTTAATATGGGAACTTCTTACGCCATGTATTTACCTCTGATGACAGATGCGTTGTAACCGGAAGTGCATGCCATTTTCTACCTAGCACTTTCCGCCGTCCAATTTAATGCATTTCCATCGATATTTACGATCTAAGGTTATTAGGCCAAGGTTATCTATCGACTACATAGTTCTATTTTGGTACCAATTTTCATATTCATTCAAGAGCCGAGGTGACACGCAAAAATGACATTTTGAAATTGTGCCAGCTAAATGGGTCAGTTTTTCAGAAAATGTACAATTATTTTCTATCATAATTATATGAATGAAATGCGACAAGCCACTTATGTTACAATATTTAATAGATCATTTAAGGCATGTATACCATTAATAATTATCATTGAATATATCAATATAATATGTAAAAATTCCTCTTTCTTTTGCTACCATATGTCATATACAGTGGAACCTCTCTATTGGGACCATATTTGTGGTCTCAGAGCGAGGTGGTCTCATTGGAGGGCTAATCTAATAAGAGAAAAGCAATTCGGGACTGAGAGAAACTTAAATGAGAGGTGGTCGTTATGCGAGGTTCCACTGTATTGTAGTCATTCATTAGAACTTAAGGGTTCCTGGCCAAATTAGAGAAAAGGAGATTAATATTAACTAAAAAACGAGAAACGACAGACGGGTGGGGATTTTGCACATCAAGAGGGTCGCAGAAGGGTGTATTGAGCTTTCATATTTTGTGGCTAAAAGCAAAGAGATTGGGACATTATAGTGAAGTTATAAGCAACTCAGCCAAGTTCACATACTGTCATATATATGTTAGCGCGGTTAAATCGCCAGAAAATGTACAAGTCGTCTTCGCCAATCATCTCAAATAACCCAAATTTCAGACTAAAATAAAGTTCAATATTCAGTTCAACCTAACCAAACCGATTGCTCGAATTAATGCAATGCCGAATATATTCGAATTTACCTAATATTGGCCAAATTGCAGCCTAATTTAGCAGAAGTTACTAAATGTGTACAGCTGCCAATTGTACATTTTCTGAAAATCTGACCCATATGTTAGAGCACCTATTCCCATCTATACCAGGTCCATCAGATCGTCTACAATAAGCAAGGATGGTTGTTGCACATAACATCATTGCCGTCCTCCCTTCCCATGGATTCCTGTACCAACACATAGCAAGCATTGGTGGCCTTCCAGCACCCATGGACGTGTTGTTAATCTCTGGGAATAGGGAGATTTAGCAGCCGCAACGTACCAACGCAACACTAACGCATCCACTAACTTTTTGTACATTATTACCGTTGTGGGGATAACTCTAGAGGCATTAGGCTAGGCGTGGCCTCTCGGGTTATCCCACAACGGTAATAATGTACAAATAGTTAGCGGATGCGTATTGCGTTGGTACGTTGCGGCTGCTAAATCTCCCTAATGACTCTCGGTCCCTTTCTCCTGTTTTCTCTTTCTACTTTTCTCTCTTGTTATCACTCCCTCTCCTTTCCCTCGACCCTTTCTATCTCCTCTCTCTTGCCTCTTCATCCCTTTCCCTCCTCCCGTATCCCCTATTTTTTCTCTTTTTTCCTTTTCTCTACTGTCACCTCTCTCTTTCTCTGTCTCGCATTCTATGTCTCTGTTCCTCTGTCTCTGTCTCTTTCTCTGTCTCTCTTTCTTTCTCTTACTTTATCTGTCTCACTTTCTTTGTGTCTCTTTCCTTGTCTTTATTTCCCTCTCGAGATCTATCCCTCTCTGAAGCCCATTTTTCCTTTTCCTATTGGAGAAAATAAATGAATATGGCTTCGCCAATCGAAATGCGAATAGCGCCAGTGAAGCAGTCGGTATGGGGTGTAGTTCTGATAGCTTGGTACAACAAGCACCGCTAGTTGTCCCACACAACAACTCGCTCATCCTCCACCCATGCCAGTACCATACCCTTTCCCACGTGTGCCATGGTAAGCTTCCAGCAGCTTCCATTCCAGGCTGTCATAGAGAGAGAAATCATCTCTATATTAAAGATAATGTCTCGCCAAACCATCTACAGCCACATGCTATTCTAGTGTATTACTGCATAGACGTAATTAGAAATAGGTTTATCATAATTACTATACTATATTAGCTGAATCAATCGGTTCATCTTTTATTAGCTTGCAGTTTCTGATCATGATATATAGATTCATCATTGCAACTATAATGAATGGTATACATTCTGATTCTCAGACTAGGACAAGTTATAAACCAGTGGTTTACAGCACTAAGAGAAAATGGAACAGGGATGAGAAGCAGAACAGAGAGAGAAGGAGAGAGAGGGAGAGAGGGAGAGAAGGAGAGAGATACGGAGGGAGAGAGACAGGGAGGGAGAGGGAGGGGGAGAAAGTGGGAGAGAGGGAGAGAGGAAGAGAGACAGGGGGCAAGACGGGTAGAGAGTGGGAGAGAGGGAGGGAGAGGAGAGGGAGAGACAGGTAGAGACAGAGGGAGAGAGACAGGTAGAGACAGAGGGAGAGAGACGGGTAGAGACAGAGGGAGAGACAGAGGGAGAGAGACAGGGAGAGAGACAGGGAGAGAGAGAGGGAGAGAGACAGGTAGAGAGAGAGAGGGAGAAAGAGAGGGAGGTTCACGAATGTCTATAATGCGAGTTTCTACTGTACTGAAAACCCTGAGAGAGGCAGCGAGAGTGATAGAGAGAGAACAAGGTTCAAGAATGTCTTAGAGAGAGGTCCTACTGCACTGAAAACCCTGTACAGTACAATAGACCAGTAAAGTTGAGGAGTAAAGTTAAGAGACTGATGCACCTGAACCCCCTGCACCGGCCATGTATAAACACCCAGCCCGTCACACGTGGGTCTCTCCCTGTTTACACATCCGCCATCTTGTTTTCCTGCGTGCGGTAACTAGGGAAGGCAACGATTGACAGTGTTTACAGGTATCTGCTGATTCTCACTGAGAAAACCTAGGTTTTTATATCACTTGTAAGTAGGGAGAGGTTTTGGGGATATTTTTCTGAATGGACTTATACACTTAATGCAAGGATTGATGTGCAATTTTAATTTAAGTTTAAGTTTATTCATTTGATTTATTTACCAAACAAGTTCATCGTGGCAGCTTGTTTGGTAGGCTTTTCTAATTCCTCCGTGCAAGTCAGTAACAATTTTTTGTTGTTGAAATCTTAGAAAATTTGTTTCAATATATTTTGTTGGATAACCCTCATAATACAATTGCTTATTCCTTACAATATTTTATTTACACGCAAATTGTCTCCTTTTCAGCATGAAACAACAGTGTTCAAGATTTTAAAAAAAAATGGATGTAACATGACCATTTGAAAACATATTTGGTGTAATCATAATTCTTTGAAGTAATAAAATATTTGTTTCAATAGATCTTGTTAGAGCGCTTTCATACCATTTTCTAAAAACAAATGTTATATAATACAATAATACAAATCAGTTTTCTGTTTGTCCCTTGGTGGCATCTGCCATGGAACAAGAGTATTCTGTCCTTTTGAAGGGAAGCGTCTATATACTAGCTGCCAGGATGTTAATAGAGTATTGTTACCATTAAGCACTGTATTATCATGTGTTCTGTGAAGTGGAATAGAGTACATGGATGGATACTGATGCTAACTATAACCCTAAACCTAACCTTAAATGTGTGGTCCTAAGTCAGTATAGGCAGTAGTTATACCCCACTAGCATCCTGACAGCTAGTTTTTAGTTGATACCCTTTTTGAAGTCTATTAATAGCGCAGATATCTCATAGGTCAACTCAACACAACTTCCATTTAATACATTCATAAAAAAATACTTTAAAAACCCCACGCACGTACAATGGTTCCCATTCAAGCTACAGCCACTAAAAGCCTAGAGTTAGTAAAATAAAATATGATATAAGTCATGTCTACCATACTTCCAGAAGCTCTTATTTATGATGCACCTGAATTGCTTTTATGTGAAAAACTTTGAGGAGCAACAAAATGTTTTATTGGCAAATAATCTGAGTACAAATTGAAGACTTGGAGGAGGGAACGAGTAACATGTTTCAGAGTCAAGTACTCCAGTCTCGGAGAGACATTATACCTGAAATAATAATTACGCTCCAGACAACCGAGGCTCTGTCTGGTCCCTTGGTATAGATTGCTGCCATATGGTATGGCTCTTTAAGCCATAGATTATAGGCGGGAGAAATTATAGATCTGCTCATCAAAGCATTGCTGAAATATTTCTGGTGTGTTTTAGTGAAAGTGAAGTTATGGGTTGAACAGGGCTTGACTGTTGGTTTAGTTGAATATGTAATGGGAACTTAGTGGGAAATGGAAGCGGGGTATGAGAGAAGCAGCTCTTTTAGTAAATGGGAACAGAGATAGAGAGATATAAGAATTGGGAGTAAACAAGACAGCCAACACAGACAGAAAGACAGAGAGAAGACATGAAGAGGGAAAGAGTGAGAGTGGGAACATGAAATGTGATACAGAGGGAGAGACGGACGGAGAGGGGGGGAGAATGGGAGAGAGAGAGGGAGAGGAAGAGAGGGAGAAAGAGAAACAGGTAGAGACAGAAGGAGAAAGACCCGGGGAAAAAGAGGGGAAGAGACGATGAGACAGGGAGAGAGAGGTAGACAGAGAGGGGGAATGAGAGGGGAAAAGAAGCAGAGGGAGAAGGAGAAGGCGAAACAGGGAGCGACAGAAGGAGGGAGAGAAGGAATAAGAGGGAATTAGAGTGAGGGGAGAATGAGAGACAGGGAGAGACAGAAGGACAGAGAGAAAGAGAGAATAAACGTGAGGGAGAGACAGGAGAGACAGAAAGAGAGAAGGAGAAAGAGACGGAGAAGGAGAGACAGAAGGACAGAGAGAAAGAGAGAATAAGCGTGAGGGAGAGACAGGAGAGACAGAAAGAGAGAAGGAGAAAAAGACAGAGAAAGAGAGACAGGGAGAGACAGAAGGACAGAGAGAAAGAGAGAATAAGCGTGAGGGAGAGACAGGAGAGACAGAAAGAGAGAAGGAGAAAGAGACGGAGAAGGAGAGACAGGGAGAGACAAAAGGATCAAGAGAATGAGAGTGAGGGGAGAGAGAGACGGAGAGAGAGGGAGAAAGAGAAAAATGAGGAGTGAGAGAGAGATATAGTCCGTATAGTATCAGCAGAAACGTAGTAAACATCGCATATAGTAAAACCATGATGGCAAACACAGCGAACATGAACTACAATATTTCAGTCTGTTCTGGTCATTATCTGCTTCACTTCATCTAACCGCCGCGAGATGGCGGGTGCGTAGCGGAAGTGGAGCCTATGGCGCCACCTGTGAGTAGCCGTAAGAAACAGGAACAGCAGCGCCCCCTGGGGTATTTAACTAGTCCCCCCTGGTGGAAGTATCTGGTACTAAGTGCCGGGGTGGAAAGTTAGCTATTTGCTACAAAGTCTCAATCATTTTTCTCCTCTGTTGCTTTTCAAATCACTTTTTCGTCTCTTCTGCCTGTCCCTAATATTATGTTGCTTCTCTCTGACTTAGATAACTTAGGAAATATATACATTTTTTCCCTTTCCTTCTTTTTCTCTAATTCTCCTCTTGCAATTTCACCATTTCCCTGGTACGCACATATAGGCCTATACAATAGTGATTTCAATTATCTTCTTTTTTGTTCGCTAATTTGAAACTTTTTCTAAATGATCGGTAAAATATATTGGAGGCGAGATGATGAATTATATATGAATAAATAAATGTTTTAAATACTAATATATAATACCATCTTCCACTATAATAGTCTGTAAGACCTTAGTAAGCAAAGAACATATGGGTCAGATTTTCAATTAGCAGATTATCAGATTGGCAGATTTTCCATTGGCAGATCAACACATTTCTCGAATTCTGCTAAATTAGACCGAAAAATCGTCAATAATAGGAATATCTGAGTATATTTAATATTGCCTCGATTCAAACAATCTGTTAGGTTATGTTGAACTGCATTTTGAACCTGATTTTTGTCTTAAATTAGGGTTATTTGAGAGGATTAGTGAAAGTGAATTGTACATTTTCTGAAATTCTGACCCATATAATTATATCAACCCATCTCGTCATTAACAATATCAATCACCCAGAATCTCTAGGTTAAATTTTCTTACACATATGTATAACTCTTTTTCAATCAAATAAGTTTACGATGTTTTACCCACCCAATATCGGCTTAACTTAGAAATGATTGTCAGGACACACGGAAACCATTCCTTGAATGAGAGTGTTTATGATATAAACTACCTGAATAAAGATTCTGCTGAGAAAAATTAATAAATGTACAAAGATCCACACATTTCTAACAATGACAAAGCCATTATTTACGAATTTACTAGTAAGCGCCACTACTTGTTGCTGACCTTCTAGAGAAAACACCTTTTAGCCGAACCAACCAAAGCTCAAGGTGATGTAGTCCTTAACTATAGAAAATGACAATTTTATCAGCCTAGATCTGAGATACAGGATTTATGAAAACATTATGGCCTTTCCACTGCCCCGGGTCTGATTCTTAATGACATCTACATGCCCGTGTTGATACTTGTCAGGAATGTTTCAAAAGAAATAAAAATGTACCATAAAATAAGATATAATGGTAAAATATGAGGTCTCCGTGGTATAGGCTATAACATAGATCTTTATCATCTTGATGTTATTCAGGATTTAACCCTGTCGCCCCAACTATTAACCCTTTAAATCCCCCATAAACATTCCATACGGAGTCAGACATATTTGTTGGTATTTATGTGTCACAGCCAATCAAAATGCAATGCTTATTCTCTGCGGGATAACTTGATGGCTCGACCAATGATTGGGCGTGTTGGGAGGGCACGTGACTGCAGGGTAATGGTCATGGAAAATGTAAGAAAATGGGTCATACGTAGTTAAAAGTAAAATTGCCTACAACACTTTTAGGTTTTAAGATATTTTGTAAAAGGATATAAAGAATCAGCAACAGGTTTGTGTAAATATTTTATATGTTTTCTCTCAGTTTTTATTATAGTTTCATCAAAACTACAGTTTATGGTTAATAATATATCAGAATTAAAGTATTGGTTATAGAGAAATATTGAATACAAAATTGAAAGTTCTTTTTAGTGTAGACTGTACCTGTTTAATCACATTGGCATTTGCCATATTGTTCATAATAATTCCATAATTTGAGAGAGAAGACATAATTATGCGATGTAACAATCAGTGTGGCAGTATTCCCATCAACACAAATCTGATCCGAGCTAGTTCATTTACCTTTGCGTGAATGGCGTGTTTCATATTCAGTAAATGGTCATGAAGGCTCGGATGAATCCATGGTGAAAACATATCAGTCTAACTATTTATCAACCTTAAAGTCCGCGAGGTCGATGTTTGGAAAGAGGAATCGTTCTGGGAGGCAATTTTGATAGCTTCAACTTCGCGCCAGCAAACAGAAATAAGACTATTCCTCTGGTTAATGCAGAATATAGATTATGAATTCTCAATTCATAAATAAAATCCAGACTCAAATCTCCCAGAGTACTGCATCCAACTTAGGGTCAAATACTATTAAGTTACCCCATGTTAGGCATCGATTCTGCCTATGTATATGGGTCAAGTCGCCGGAAAATGTACAGTTGGCCTTCACCAATCCCTTCAAATAACTCAAATATAAGACAGTTCAACATAACCAGACAGATTTATTTAATACATGCAGTACAGAATATACTCAGATATACTCAGTATTTATCATTTTTCACTCTAATTTAGCAGAATTTGAGAGATGTGCAGAACTATAGATTGAGCATTTTCTGATAATCTGACCCATAAACATCATGTCAGTTGTTAAACTATATACGTGTGGACACATAAGCATCAATCATTGTCATGTAAACTGGCCTCCCACAAATCACATTAAATCAAAGATGCCATTTATATCCATTTCATTTTCTTTTTTTAAAAAAATCTGATGGCTTTTTATGTTCATTTTAATAATATCAAACATTTTTCTATCTCAAGGAATCACCAGATTGGTCGTTCACGACACTCCTAAATTACATCCAGCCGATGAAGTCATTCCTACTCATTTGATTCTAAAAACAATATTTTTAACCAATCGTTTACATGTTATCTCTAATCATTTCCCCATTTTGCGTTCTGTGGTATAGGGGAGCCTTCAACCCTCAACAGGCAGTCATCGTTTGTTAGCATACCCACACATCACATGCAGTCAAAATATTGAGCTAATAATTGAAAAAACTCCTTACTTGCTTACACTAATCATGCTTCTCATTTGTCATTATTTTGTTTAGTGATACCTATAACCGTGAACCGGAAGGAATTGTCAGGGTCATTTGGTACCGTCAACGTCACGTGGCGCGCCCTGGTGCCAGGAGAAGTCTATCCCTACCTTCCGGGAGGTATTCTGCGCGCGCAACAGGAAGATTTCCTTGCTACTTCCGGTTGGGTAATCTTTGAAGCGTCCCAGCGGGAAGTGACGTTTAACGTCACTATTAATGACGACGTGGAGCCGGAAATCGAGGAGTCTGTCTTCGTCATATTAAATGACGCAGCACTTGTCATTGGAGAGCAGGAAACTACAGGTATGGGGCTGTTGTGGGTGTTTGGTCGAGTGCAATTCCCTCTTCACTTAAATATAGTGGGTGTCATATTTGAAAGGGACGACGTGGGTGTGTGTACCTACGATTACCCCATTTCCTAATGTTAACATCATTGGAGGCCACTTAATCTGATCGTTTCAAATATGATAATATCTCAGAATACATGATTTTTCACTTTTTTAAAAAAACAAACAAAAAAATTTTTATTTGACAGAGTATCACACCAGCATTTGTCCAATATAACCCTTCTCATTTAGATATCACATTTGGGTCAGATTTTTAGAAAATGTACAATTCCCCTCCACCAATTCTCTCAAAAAACCCAAATTTAAGACAAAAATCAGATTCAAAATACTGTTCAACATAACCAGACAGACTGTTTGAATCAAGGCAATACCAAATATACCCATATATACCTAGTGTTAATGATTTTTTAGTCCAATATAGCAGAATTTACAAAATATGTTGATCTGCCAATTGTACATTATCTGAAAATCTGACCCATTTACAGATTACATCGAGATATTCTTTATTTAGAGTTTCTATAATTCATTTCACACACCATACATATTAAACCTAAATTATTGTTATTTCAAAGCTTTTTCAAAACAACTGTGCACTGGTTAGTGGTTTCATTCATGAAACAAAACAAGTAAAATTTAATGCAAAATAACTAAAATCCTGTGCCACTCCACATGTGAAACCTTGATCAAATTCCGGTATTCTGAGATTACAATGCCAGGAAAGTATTGAATCAGAATATGGGAGCATGAATTCGAGGAAGAGCTCAATTTGCTGACTGGGAAAAGGGGAAAGAACTTTATTGCAAATTCAAAAGAGGATTACCTTGCGTCGCCAAGCTAGAATTGTCAGAGAGAATTTAAGTGAATTTTATCATCAGCATGGGTAGAATAAATTGTTGTGTCTGCCATGTTGTTCAGTAAGAGTCACGAAATGTTTTATTGTGGTTCATTCCATATGGGTCTGACTGTCAGAAAATATACCATTCGTTTTCACAAATATTCTCAAATAACACGAATATTATATAAATATGAGCTTTAGAATTCACTTGAACATAAGATTTGTTTGAATCAACACAACACCAAATAAAACCAGATGCTCCTAGTATGTTTCGTGTTTCGGCCCAAGTTACCCAAATCTAAATGTGTAGAGCTGCCGATTGTACCTTTTCTGACGACCTGGCCCATATATTTTTGGATGGAAAAAAAACTAGTAAAGTATTTAAATATAATCCGTTGGGATGATCTTAGAAACATAGGTATATAGGTATATTTTAGTGCATTCTTTAAATCTGGCGCACGGATGAGAATTATCACAGCTTGTGAAATTTCGCTTAATAGAATTTATTTAAAAAATAAATGAATAAGAGTGCTGAACACACACCTCATAAAGAAAGACTAAAAGAAGGTCTTCTGAAAACGAATTGGAAATTATAAGTTTTCAGACTTTTTAGACTTATTCCCTTTGAGATATTTAAACATGTATCATATGAAAGGCCCTCTTAGCTTGTGTTCAATACATAATTCATACAAGGTTTTTCTTTGCTGCCATAATGATTTTAACATATATGATGGGATTCCTGTTGTTAATTGGCACAATAGACATATCTGTCTCGCATGCTTTCGTGCAGTTTCCGTTCAGTTCAAAATAACAAGGAACATAACCAATTTAACAGCCTATATAATGTGCTTTATTGTTGAAACGCAGCAGAAACACGTCAGACAATGTACATTCGGTATCAATGCTTCCTACTGCATGAAACAGCGTTGAACTGCAAGCTGATTGTGCAATGTATTTAGTTCTCCGATTAGATAAAAGAGAACATTTTTATAATTTCCCCAAAATTTCCCCAAAGAAACGATGAGCATAGGGCATACTCACTCATTGGGTACCTTGATGTAAAGTGTAATACAGATGATTATTATTATTTGAAGACAGTGTGATTTATATATCCATGCATTTTGAGGGTCTTCTTATAGAGCATATTTAGCCACTTAGCCACTTTTGTACTAGTAAATGTTCACTCAGAAATATTGCGATTTTTGTGTTCAAACTAATTATATCACACTTGAAATATGAAAATCATTATTAGATGTCCTAATGTTTACTACCATTAGAATCAGCTTGATCTCATCTCTTCAAATATGATGATATCTCAAAATCTCAAAATCCATGTTTTGCGACTAATGACTCATTTTCTTAAAACAAATCACAAATGACCAATATATCTCTGTTGAAGTTCTGTTGACGTTGTATGTTTATATTCCCAGTACCAGATTCACCTCGGTTAGGCAGTGACATGGAGACGTACGGACAGATCATTATAGAGGAGAATGATAACCCCACCGGGGTTCTACAATTGTCCAGCAGGGAGGTCAGGCTGGAGGAAGACCTCCAGGGTCCAGTGGTCTACATCAATAGGACAGCGGGAGCATTTGGTCAGGTGGGTTGACCACATGTACAGATGACCACACTATACGGTCTGATGTACCATCTGTATCATTACTATATTTAACACTTCAACTCTTACATATTTGAGTTGACCACAATCCGATCCGATGTACAATCTCTATCTTTGACTCCTAAACATTTGATTGTGATATTCTCTGATGAAAATTGATAATAATTACCCAGGGTATTGTATTGTATTGTATTAATCCCCATTTCCCCAGTCTTGACATCATTTGCTAACTACTCGTGGGAAAAGAAGACATCTCACTCCATACATCTCCATGTCATCTTCAAAACCTCTTCCATCTTTCTTTTCTTTTTATAATGACTAGTTCCATGCAATGTTTTATTCATCCACAAATAAATAATGTCATTAATATAGCAGTAATTTTAAGGCGAAAAAAGGCAAAAAAGGTCGTAATATCTTTATTTCGTATACAGAGTATGATCCAAAGACTTTATTTAAGTTTGGAAAGTTTTTCTTCCACATTTAGGTGTCAGTTAAATTTGAAGTCATCGCCCTGTCAGCGACGTACGGCCTTGACTACAGCATCACGTCAACTGACGTCGTCCTGGCTAGCGGAGAACGTCAGAAACGCGTTCCCATAGAGATCATCAACGACCAAACACCGGAACTGGAAGAGGCCTTCATTGTCAGGCTTCTGGGAATCGTCACTGGGGGCGCTACGATCGGTGCTATCCAGGAGACTAGGGTTATTATAGCTGCGTCTGATGATCCTTTTGGGGCTTTTGGTAGGAATCTTCTACAATTGTTATACTTTATGGTTACATAAGAGGTCATACCTAAAATTTTAATTTTATTTCCATGTTACCTGCATGCTGGCGAAAGCCCAACTGATTGTTATCTACATATTGATTGGATGGCTTCACCGTCCAATCAATCTACTTCAAGATTAGGCAGCTTATGAACTGAAACTAATCAATCTATTTATGCTTGGTTGCAATGTTGTTTGTTGAATATAATGCAATCTTTGATATGAATATAAGTAATTCTTATTTGCATAAGACATGTTAAATTGTAATACAGTTAATTAGTTTTTAATGGGAAACTTTAGCAATATAAACTATAGAGTGATTGAATATGGTTTGTTTTAATGATAAGTATCAATATTAATTACTGTTTCAGAAGTGAGGGGAAGAGAGCAGACTATTAACCATCTGCTTTATATTCATTTGATGTTACTTGAATGGTTATTCAGTAACGAGTTAACAGATGAATTTAAAGATATTTTGATAATTGTTTAATATTTATATTTGTAGCATTTGAGCTGACACAGTCTAGTGTTGAGGAGCCGGATGATGGAGGGCGGATGGTGGTGTCCCTGCCTGTAGTGCGCAGGGGCGGAACAGTGGGCGTGGTCTCAGTCACGTGGCAAGCCTCACTAGCAGGTAGGTACTCTATAATTTACATATAAGGGGGCGGGGCATGATTTACATAATATTGCGAAATAAAAATACCTATGAATGTTAAAAAATGATATTATCATAATATTTTCATGATTGAATTACTTTGAGGACTTAAAATTATAGATCCCCAATCTTTGAAATCATTTTTATTTTTATGGGAATGCAAAAGTGAATTTTTACATAGTATTTTCCTCATCTTCCATTATGATATTTGACTGGATTTGATGAAGCTCAGTTGAATACCAGGAATTAAAAGGCGCATCAAAACATAAATAACAAAAATAGAGAAGTCATATAATAAAACGTCACATTTAACAGTAGAATAAAAAGGTTTCCATGAGGGATGAGATGAGGATGATGGAGGAAAAGTGGGATGGAGTTGTTTTAAATAAGATTTTACGCATTAGAAATTACGAGACGCAAGTACAGGACTGTTTCTAAGAACCAAAGTATAACCAATGTACCAAGGGTTGTAATGTGTTCTACCCTTCATCTTGTGGACAGTATGTGTCCTTATCTACTGCAATATGTCGGCCTTATTTCTACCAGATTTAAGCTGTAGTTATCTACTAGTATCAGGATCTACCATCAAACCACTACTGCGCCTGTATTAATCACTAAGTGTCCTAAGTAACCCCGGATTCACATTTCTGTACAGGAACATCCCTCAAAGATGTTTGAATTGAAAAAATAGCCTTACAAATATCTTTCAAAACTCCATGAATGTTATGACATTCTTTTTCTGAAATTTGTATTGCCATTGAAATTCACCCGTGGCCCATGTCAGTCCAATTCATGAAAAAGGTTTTTCACAAATAATTAGACAGTAGATAATACACATCTTCTGACAGATAGTACGGAATAAACCGAAATGTATAGCTAATACTAATGAGTAATACTTTCAAATTCGAATAACTGTACTATATTTTTGTTGACCTCTGAATTGAATAGATACATTAGCCTCAGAGCAATGCGTATATGCCATATGGGTCAGACTTTTAGAAAATACATGTCCAATTGGCACCTGTACGCATTTAGTAAAATCTGCTTAATTAAAGAGATAAACCACTGTTCTCCGCACTGCTGCAGGCGGGAGTTAAAGGAACTAATGCATGAAAAATAAGGATTGACAGTAATTTTTTCAAACTTTGTCTTGAGAAAGTACATGGTTGAAGGATAACAAAAAGCAAAAAAAAATGGATCTCAGCATATTTTTTTTCTTTCTAGAGACCAGCAAAGTTTAGTATTGAAGTATGTGGGAAAAATGGATATTTTCTCAGTTTTTCCAAGATTTCAGACAGACAAATAACATTTTTCAATTGAAATGTCTTCTAAACATAACCACTATAGATGTTTGCCCTCATGTATTAAAGAACAGGGTATCAACATATTTTGAAATATATTATTTAGCATTGAAAATCTTCAATATTCCTGTTTTTAACTCACCACCATGCAGATTCAGTTGAATAACTTTTTTAAAAGGTCAGTGACCCCCATTTTTTATTGCTTGAAAGGGTAAAGCAATATGTTAGCTATGTTGATAGAGATTTTTAGGAGAAAGTTATTTTCAATTTTTTTTTTATACTGAAAAAACGAAAAAATTGTCCTTTTCTCATAGACTTCTATAGTGAACAACCATAAATTTTGAGGCTCCCTAAAATGAAAACTAACCCGGTGACATATTGTTTTTATTGGCTTTTTGAATTCACATTACCTTGTTCTTTCACGAGGCAAAGTTTAAACAAAATGTTATTTTCAGTTTTTTCCCAGTTGAACTGTGGTTTATCTCTTTAAGCTGAAATTTGGTCAATACTTGCTAAATTCGAGTATAGTTGGCATTGCATTGATTCCAACAATCTCTTTGGTTAGGTTGAACTGCGTTTTGAACTTTATTTTCTACTGAAATTTGGGTTATTTGAGAGGATAGGTGAAGGCCAATTGTACATCTTCTGAAAATCTTCTGAAAATCTATCCATATAATAAAAAGCATATAACTTGTTGAAGTATTAATCTCCTGTTTGGCCAAAGGAGGTTATTGCACAAAAAACTCCAAGGCGTGCCAGTTTAAATATTCTAAAAAGAACCAACTGATTACTATTTTTGACTTGTGTTCCATGAGATTATCATTGTATGAAACTGGACTGGATACAATTTTTAAAAAACTGAGGAAAATTATAATGGAAAAACTACCTCCCGAAGAAGGGTAGAATAAGACCAACACAATATAATTCGGTGTATATATCTTGTCACAATGTAACTTGCTGTATATATCATGCCACAATACGTCCCATACATCTACTGTTATCTGTGCAGGAGAGGAGCCTGTGGAGGATATGAGTCCCACGTCAGGAACTATATACTTTATTAGTGGTCAGACCCATCAGAACATCACCCTCAACATCCTCCCCGATACCACACCCGAGGGTATAGAGGTGAGTGCAAATACATAGCATTAATTGTCTAAAGGGCCTAATCCACTAAGCCGATTCCCACGCGATTCTCAAAGAATTTAGGGCAAAAGAATCCTCTGCAACGCAAAAACGCATGAGAATCGGCTCGGTGGACTAGGCCCTTAATCCTGTATTTGTTTCGATTTTATTTTGTTGTTATTTTTTTACCAGGACTGGTGGGTGGGAACATTGTAAATGTTCTTTCTTGGCTTTCCAAATTTATATCTTTTACTATTTTTTTTCCAAATTTATATTTACTCTGTTGATCTTTCTTTCATGTGTACTCATAAAGAAACTTTTAATTCAATGCTCTCTACTGTACATGAGTTCCCTACGATGCGTCCATCATAGAACTCCCCAAATTCCAAAATAAAACATAAACAGATAAACAAATACAAATTTAATTAAATTCTGAAAGTAATAAATATATGCAGTACACTAACCACATGGTTCAGTCCGGTGAAAAAATGTACAACTTGCCTTCAGTAATGTTCTCAAATAACCTTAATTCAAAATAAGAAATAAAATGGAGCTCAACATTTATATATATATAAGTATTTTTATTTCCAACTTGCAATACAGTTACATTGAAAAAAGTTCATGACACTTTCTGTGCGAACACAGATCTTCCAAGAGCGCCATGTTTTGGTGTTATATTTTTATATCTTTAAGACATCTAATACATGATTCTTAGGTTTGTTCTTGACACTTCTATATTTGATCTTTAATCGGGAAGTTGGAAGTATTTACTAATAAAAATAAAATAAAATAAAAGAACAATTTTGTTAATTAACACAACACCAAATATACTATTATTCATGCTGAGTGTACGTTTTCTGACACCCTGAGCCATTATACTAAATTATTCACCCAGGCCTATAGTATAAAAACGGTAAAACATACTCTGTATGCTAATACTATAGCATAGAGATAAGGCTATTGTTGAGGGTGTGGTACAAAGCTTATCTCCAGTTATGCTAATGCCTATGTTCTGCCCGACAGCCTGTGTATCAGGTGTATGCATCAACCACTGAATTATACACACATCAGATCATGTCTCAGTATAGTCATAAACCAGTCAGACAGGCAGATAATGTATAACTAGCTGTACTGCAGAATTGACAAGAAACTCAACAATTTTGTACTGTCAGTTAATGGGGCGACTCCACTAGAGAGAAAAACAGCGCCAACAAATTTTGTTGTTGCCCACTAATTTGTTGCAACAAATCTCCATACAGAAACAACAGTTTCCAGAGAATGTGGCAACACATCTGACACCCCTCCATTTGCGTCTTCATTGTAAACATGAAATGAACTGTTGTTAGTGGGCAACAAGAAAATTTGTCACCACCATTTTTCCTCTAGTGGAGTTCCACTAGAAGGCTGCACTCTCAGCTAATGTCGTTCAAAAACTGAAAATTTTCTACCTCTACTTTCATTCTTGTCCAACCAATCTAAAAATCATTTGGTGAAAATTTTGGAGGATTTTGTTCATTGGTTTTTATTAAAGGGTTTCTGAAAAGTCCTTAATTGTAATTTGATGACCCGCCGGAATCCTTGCATGAGATGACTTCACTTATTATCGCTCACCGGAGGCAGTTTTCTCTATGTGATTACATTGAAAATACAACATGGGCCGATAGTGTCCTCATTTATTTATATTCCCTCCCATGTTTACAATGCGCTGTTCTCTGGAGGCGGATCTTCAGGACTTCATCAAATGTTGATATGTGATGTGTATATATAACTATTATTATATAATTATTATTTCTTTTTTTAAAACATAGCAACTTTATTTCGTCAAACCTGCCATCTAGGCATCTACATTTCTAATGCTCTCGCACAACGACCTTCTGTATATAGTTTACTTTTGTTTTTATTCTACGAGGACCTTGTTAACTCGAGTTTTATATTTTTTTTGTATTTTCAAGTTTTCTATACCACTGCCAGAAAAGGAGCGAGGCCTTCTTTCCATATCCTTCAACTTTGAGGAACACTCTCCTATTATATAATCATTAATATTACCTGATTATTATTGTGTTGCAGAGTATAGTGATCACACTGGTTGGGGCAGACAATGGCGGCCGTGTGGATTCCACACAGCACCAGAGCTACATCTCCGTCCTCTCTAACGACAACCCGCACGGGGTCATACAGTTCGCCCAGGCCGTCATCACCGTACCAGAGCCTGAGACTGACAGTCCACAGTTTGTACAGGTCTCCAGAATGTAAGTTGGCTGAATTAAAAAGATTAGGATTTATTTTCTTTTAATTCAGGAAATAACATTTTACCTTTTGATGCTGTTTTCAGCAATCCCTGTATGTTCTAGAAATACAATATCAGAGTGAAAAAACATATTCATGGTATATTATATAAGGAAAATTCAGATCGAAGTATACATTCAAAAACTATCTTTAAATACGCTAATATGTGCAATCTATATTATTACTATATCTAACACTAACCTCTCATGCCCATCTCAAAGATGATCTTCTACAACCAAACAACTAGTGCGTTCACCTATAGAGTCAGCTTCTTATATTAACAGCCTGAAAAGAGGTGCAACCCCGACCTGTTGATAAATCTGAATAGTAAAAAAAAACTCAACTTGGGGTGTAGAAAAATGCCTACCCCACATGGTGCACTATCTATGCATAGCCTATCAGCTTATGTGTGACAGATATCATTCAGTTTTTGAGATGCCTATCCATGTATCTAAGCGATTGCAATCAGAGAGCCTTTAAGTATATCTGTGTATGTCAAGTCAGTATCTACTGACAGATCCGAAAGCTCATGTTTTATCCAACAAGTAAGATTCTCTGAGCCAGAAGTTGGCATCATTGATGGCGTTCAAGATAGCCTAATGTGATATTGCAATCATGAATATAGCATTCTGCCATATTTTACACATTTAAAAAAAGAAAAATATAAGACATATATTTATGATTATATCAAGGTGGCAAATTTGTGTATTTATTATAACTTTCTAGCTTTCTAGAGGATAATATGGAATGCCATAGGCTACGCCATTAGTACTCATACCACATACAGTGTGTGGTATGTCCTGTGTATTACAGCTTTCCAGCGGGTAATATGGAATGCCATAGGCTACGCCATTGGTACTCATACCACATACAGTGTGTGGTATGTCCTGTGTATTACAGCTTTCTAGCGGGTAATATGGAATGCCATAGCCTACGCCATTGGTACTCATATCACATGGTAACCGGAAGTGGCTATGTATACACAGTGCTGCTTTTAGTTCTCATACAATCGTTCCTATCTTTTTACCAGAATATCAGACAAAAATGTAATGACAAAAAAATCACCCAAGTTCCATATTTGTTCGTTTCTTATGATGCTCACTTAATTCGATAGGAGATTTGCATAGCCGCAACTTTGAATCTTGATTCACATGGAATTGTAGGAATAATGGTACAGTATAAAATCTATAGAAAACACGCAATGTTTAGCATGGATTATTTATCAATGCTCTAATGTCAATATCATGTTTCCATAACACAAGTCATCATCTTTCCCATCATGCATTATTTCATAGGTCATTTACACAACCTATAATATTAGTGAAAACATTATTGCAATTTTCGATAAAAATATTGCCAAGTAGTTGTCTGTCAGCTTTCAGTCGAATCCATCCCAGCATGCACTGTAACAGACATGCGCAGTGGCACATGCAAATCCCCTATTGCAATGCTCACGTGTGATATATGACGTCATGAACCAAGGCCCGTAATATTATGTGACGTCATGATCGCCTTCAGGCAATTTGATCTATTTATAACATTTCTTTGATTTGATCTATTTATGATTTCCCCCTTTCTCTCCCTATCATAATTCACACCTGCAGTGGCGGCACCTATGGGCAGGTGAGGGTATACTACAATGCCTTTGATCGTGACCTTTTGACCTTGGCCCTGGAGGAGGATGAGAGCGTCTTCTCGTACTACGAGACGCCTGTGAATGGTCGGATCGTTCTACCAGCTGTGGGCACCAGCTACAATGTACAGGGCCTGCCCGACCCACTACTCGTACGTATTACTATATGGGTCACATTGTCAGAAAATGCACAATTTACAGTTCTACACTTCTATCAAATTCTGATAAATTAGAAGGAAAAATGATAAATGTTAGGTATATCTGAGTGTATTCTGTATTGTTTTCATTTAATAAATCTGTCTGATTATGTTAAACTTTATTTTGAATCTGATTTTTGTCTTAGATGTGGGTTATTTGAGGGGATTGGTGAAGGCCAATTGGTCATTTTCTGAAGATCTGACCATATGGGTGAGATTATCAAAAAGTGTATAATCATCTAAAAAATTAACACATTGAAGACAAAGGTGAGGTTCCAAAGCTTATTATCATGTTTATGGGTCAGATTTTCAGAAAATGTACAATTGGCAGCTCTACACATTTAGGAAATTCTCCTAAATTAGGCTGAAAAATGAAGAATACCGGGAATATCTGAGTATATTTGGTATCGCATTGATTTATAATAACAGTTCTGTTATGCTAAACTGCATTTTGAAGCTCATTTTTGTCTTAAATGTGGCTTATTTGAGAGGATTGGTGAAGACGAATTGTACATTTTCTGAAAATCTGACCCATATATACAGCTCAGACAGATGCCATTGATTCCAAGCTCACTCTCCTTGTATGTGGCAAGAAACAATTCGTTCTATATCATATTGAAATTAATCTATCTTAAAAATCACCCCAATAAATTTCAAAAATGATCTGCTGAACATGAGACGCATGAAAAGCATGTGGCAAAACAGGGAATATTTTTTAAAAATTCAGAAATCTTGCAAAATAATTAAATGGGTAACCAAACACACCACACAAGAAAAAGAGAGACAGTTATAACATGATCTATACCAATTTCACCAAGGACTTTATAGCCTGTAATTAACTTTAGAATTAGCTAATTAACCAATCCTATTTCCAATCCTAATTCAAGCCTAAGTTAATCAACTATGAATAATTCAGTTAGTCTATAATTATAGAGTATTCAGAGTAGAGCCGGGACTACAATAGGACATATATTGGGTGTGATTAATGAGAATAAAGGCAAGATGGAAGCTTGTTATAGGCTCTGGGTGTATCTCAGTAATTAGTGCCTTTGTTCTGGGTCCATGTAATTTATACATCTTTATTATCCACTTATTTCTGTCTGCACCTCCGGTGGTTTCTTGCAGATCGGGAGCTAGAAAGTTGGATAAAGTCTTAGCAAAGAATTATTCTTTAGTAACATAGAGATGTGAACATTTGAAAGTGTGTACATTTGTACGAATTCTTTATTATTTTCTCTTTTTCTCTCAGTTCTTTTTGTCACTTCTCTATTTCTGGCTCTCTCTTTTCCCCTCTCTCCTCTCCCTCTACTTTCCCCTCTCTCTCTCCTCCTCCTCCCTCTTCCCCCCACACCTCCCTCTCCTTTCTCTCCCACAGGTCTCTCTACCTTTTCTTTCTTCTTTTGTCTCTCTCTTTTCTGCTCCCTCCACTCTTCTCTGCTTCTTTCTCTCCCCAGTCAGGTCCAGACGGCCACATTCCTTGATTCCACATCCAGCGATAAGTTTAACCACCAGGCTAAGACTAAGGCTAAATGTATTAATGACCCCTAGAACCTAGGGGTCCAAAACTGCCTTCTGAACCTGACTGTCCCGCTGGTCCTGTTGTTTCCTTCTCTCTGACCCTCATCTCTCCTCACCTTCAAGTAAATACTTGATAATAGTAAGATAATAATTCTTCCTTCAGTCGTGCGCCAGTTTCTGCCTGATGTCTGAGGCCTGTTTGTCCTTTGACTATAACGCCACGGGCCCAGCATGCAACTGGTTTACAATGGCCGACGACTCCTTCCTGCGACCGCTGCCAGGATTTGTCTACTATAGAACTGATGTTCCCAAGGTAATGTATATGTTTTGATATCATTCAATTCTGTTAAGGTTACAGAGTGCTTTATTGAATGCGAATGACCAACATTGAGGGCCCGAAATGGAGATTAGTAATGGGGTGACTAATCCTTTTAGTCTCTCCCTATGGACCCTGGAATGCGCAAGGCAGTGACTAATATCTTTAGAACATAGTGTTTTATTAGGCCAAACAAAATAATGGGTGCGTTTCCGATTTATCTGGCTGAAAACTAGGTAGGGAGGGATGGTAACATTTTTTTTATTATTATTTTTTTAGGAAACCACCTCCCAGGAACTAAAAAAAATGTATATTTTATAACAATAGTTGTTTTAAATATGAGAGATGTGCTTTTTGACAGTTCCGGGTCGGGAAAACCTGTTTTCCTGCTTTTATAAGCTTTTCTTGTAAAAAAATCTAACAAAAAGTAAGATATGGTAAACATAACACCAGGTATGGTCAAAATACTTTAGGTAGGGGAAGGTTTTTCTAGGTAAGGGGGGGGGGGGGCTGGTAAATCGGAAACACACCTATTATTTGTTTGGCCTTATCTAAATTTGTTTATTGATTACCCAATGTTGGGGGTCACCTTCAGAAATACTTTCAAGTAAACCAGATTTAAAACGAACATGTTGTACAACTTACAGTTCAGAACTCTCAGTGCCATTCCTCTCTCCCCCTCTCCCTCCTCCCTCCTCTACTCTCTCTCCTCCTCTCCCTCCTCCCCTCTCTCCTCTCTCTCTCTCATCTGCTCCCTTTCCCTCTCTCTCCTCCCCCTCTCTCTCCTCTCCTTCTTTCTCTCTCCTCTCTACTCTCTCTCTCCCCTCTCCTCCCCGCCCCCTCTCTCCTCTTTTTCTCCTATCTTCCTCCTTTCTCCCCTCTCTTCTCTCGTCTGTCTTTCCTAACATGTACATTCTACGCGAGGCAAACCTTAAACAACTGTACCTATGGCCTGACCGCTTCCCCATATAACCTGTTTGCCTGGTATAACCATCAGCCAACACCTGTGCCTCATGATCCTCCATCACCATATTGTCTTATAAATCTTATAACAATAATTCTTTATAAATTATTCATGCACTGGTCTGGTAGATATTCCTCTGCTAGATATATTCGCCACGCACGTGTTTAACTACGCTTGGTTCTGGAACGTGGGCGTTAAATCAGTACTTAATGTAAGAGAGTGGGAGGAAATATGTATCTGGTACTGGTGGGGTAGTAGTGGAATATGTGATGGGAGAAATTTCTAGAAAATGCACAATTCATATTTAGATACACTCCCCCAAACCCCGAATTTGGTACAAAAGTGAGACTCAAAACACAATTTAACATAACAAAACACATCCTTTGAATCAATTCAGTACCGACTCTATTCAGATATAGCTAGTATTTATCATTTTTCAGCCTAATTTAGCAGAATTTACCAAATTTGTGGAGCTGCCGATTGTACATTTTCTGACGATCTGACCCTGAAGTGCTGCAGAAAAATGAGTCATAAGTTGGAAAACAGATATTTGTCGTTGTGGTTTATTTACAGGATCTCTTTGGGGAAATGTTATCATATTTGACATATCTAGCCCTTCAAGTCGTGAATATATGAATAGAGGTATCGAATTTCAGGGAGTGTACTAAATATACCTTAAATATACCTACGGTCAACCTATGGAGTATATTTGTTCTACTTTACTAGCAAGTTCATACTTTTAATTTGATTTAACAAAAGATACTAATTTAATACTTTTTAGATTTCCTAAATGTCAAAAACGTTTGAATCCACTTAATCTAATCTTTCAAATATGCTGGTATCTCTACATCCATTTCTCTCACCTTATGACTCACTTTTCTGTCATACATCACATATGGTATTTTTACAAACAGACCCCTTTAAACGGGCCCCCTCAGTTCTCAAGCAAATATTCCAGTTGATCGGATTATATTATTGTATTTACATGACTTTATAATCCCTAAGGTCACATTAAATCAATGTATTCTTTAGGTTTGATATGGGAATACATTTATAATTTAATTATTAAAGGTTAATACATAACCGGACCAGCGGTGTTCGAGTCCAGCAACTTTTTACTATTCTACTGCATTGATATGATTATATGATCGATGTTGATGTATAACAACTAAATGTTCATTATTTTCTCTGATTAATGGTCGTGAATAAATAAACAACAACAAAAAAACTTTATCTCTCAGTGTCTTATTGGGTATTGTGTCTATCTTATACCATCCTGATTTTCTCTGATTAACAAGGAGCAGAGATTGATGTTTTCTTTTTTAAAACCAGAAATCGGCCCTATTTGCGCGAAGAGCTGGCCCGGGGGTAGACTATGAGCCAGTTACCGAGTCCTCCGTCATCATCAACGATGGCGCCACAATCGGTGTACTTCCGGTTACAATCAGAGCAGACGACATCCCTGAACTACCGGAAATATTTGAGATCAAAATTACAAGGTTTGGATGTGATTTCTCATAATAACTCAGACAAATCCTTTGTTTTAAGTTGTATTCGGAGGATCACCCTTGTACATGGGTCAAATTTAAAAGAATGCACAATCTACATTTTTACATATCTATCCAATTCAGCTCAATTAGAGTGAAAAGTGATGAATACTAGGTATATCTGAGTTAATTCTGTATTGTATTCATTCAATACATCTGTCTAGTAATGTTGAACTGTATTTTGAACATGATTTTCGTTTTAATTTGGGTTATTTGAGATGATTCGTGAAGATAAATTGTTTTCTGGAGATCTGACCCATATAGAAGTTTGGTTTCATTTGGCTGAAAATGTTGAACCATTTAATTGTTGTAAATACACAAATAAAAGTGACGAACTGTAATCAGATACTTTTCAATAAATACTGACGTACACATCTTTTTACATTTGATCTCAAAACACATGTCTCAAATCTACTGATTTTGTATAAAGCTACACCTCACGATCCGTAACGGGGATCTTGAATACTATAATTCTACTGATTTTGTATATACACTATATTCTCAACTATAGAATACTATAATTATTTTAAAAGATTAATTAAACTATACATTTAGCCATATTCTTCTGCCACTTGCAGGGTTGAGTTGGTGGGAGGGCCTCCCAGTAACCCACAGAACCTGCCGCGGCTAGGTAACCGTAGCTCGGCTATAGTGAGTATAGCCAAGAATGATAACGCTAACGGGGTGTTCCGGATCTACAGTAACGACCCGCGCGCCATGGCCGGGGGACAGACCATCATGCTGGAGGAGCGGGACAAGTTCTCTGTAGAACTACTCGTAGAGAGAGAAGGTAGATTAGAACATTTTGTAATAATTGTTAGAAAAATAAGTCATTTTTCCAACTGTTTTGGTCCTAGTTAAGTCAGTCACTAACCCTTCTGATAAGATGAATGTATAGCCTAGCTGATAAAAGCATATTAGTGCATACAATTATGATATGCACCCAGTGTCAATTGCCATACTTCAGCCAGCCTCGATAGCTCAGTTGGGAGAGCGTTAGACTGAAGATCTAAAGGTCCCCGGTTCAATCCCGGGTCTGGGCACAGCTTTTGCACTGTCACATATTGCACTTGAATTATCAATGCTACCCGTATGGCGACACTGTATCGAACCTATGAACTAGCTATAATATAACACTCAGTCTAAATAATACTAGGGCAAGAAATAGGCTACATGTATCATACTTCTACCAAAATCTACGCTATTACAGATAGATATTATTATTATTATTATGGAGTCGGGTGCAACATGTTGTCCTGGGTATGACCATAAAGTGCCTTTCTGTCTCTTTTCTCTGTCTGTCTCTCCCTTCTTCTCTATCTCTATTTCCTGGGTATAATCATAAACTGCCTCCCTCTGAGTTCTCCCGCCCTTGATGTAACCATATTAAATGTGTTGATAAGGGGTCAAAGCGCCCAATCTCACTTACCTAAATGTTTTTTTTCACAAGAACTCTTGGTAGGATTGCTCTCATTTTTGGAATATCTAGCACTTTTAGTTGTATGAATACATGTACCAAATTTCAAGAGAGTGTATTAGATATATCCGTGTGTTCCTATATGATTAGGTCATCCTATGGAGTATATCTAGTTACTTTTAATAGTCCTTTTCCAAAATAATAAAAAGAAATCAAAGTTATTTCATTTTTACAATTCGACCGTCAAAACTTTCTTTAAGAACTCTACATTGAGAAGATTCCCTTTTGTCATTTTTCATTGCTAATATAATATACTTTATGCTCATTCATGTCTTTTAGAATTGATGACTGTGTACAACTCTATACTACATGATATTGTAAAATTGACAAGCCCAAATTGTCTAATTTTAAGTTAAAGTTGTCTCATTCAGCCAGACATTCGTCGCGCCCCTACCGGCCAGAAGGCTACCCACACTTTCTTACCGCCACAACGCTCGCGGATTTCTTATCATCCCAAAGTCCAAAGGTACAGGTGAGGTCCAGGTCTGACCGTTATCTCAAAGTCAATCACGTGGGAAAGGAGGGGAGGGGCTGACCGCTAGGTCAGGGGAGGGGAGGGAATACTGATTAAAGAGTGGGAGGGAGAGGGGAGGGGAGATAACCACGTGACCTGGTCACCACCCAAAGAGATTGGTCAGAGTGGCAGTGGTCACTCTGAGCCTCGTTTTTAATAAGTGTCTGTCATTGTTATCCTGTGGCTGATTGGATCTCTAATCTAACCTGTCAATTAATTGGACCAACGAGACCAAAGCCAATCAGCGCAGGACCAGTGTATTTCGTCATAAATCTGTCTAGTATAAAAATAAAGGAAAGATGGAAATCAGTCTCTTCCGAGGCTGGTACTGATTTGAAGCATACATCTCTGTGTGTTGCGTTGATTAATTTCTCGCCCAACTACTGACCCTGAATTATTACGAAGAATGACCCGCATTTCTTCATTGGCGACCATGATTAGGGGCTAGTTAGTTGGTCAGATCGGTATCCGACCTTAGAAGCAAGCAAAAGGAGTCAGGTGAGTGTGCCTTTTTCAAAACTGCCATTGTATTTATGGGTGTTGTATGTTTGGGACTCTGAGCTGGGCTTTTATTGGAAGGTGCATTAGCTGATCACACAAGTATTATCTTACTTTATCCTGTAGAGATAGTATTTTAGACATGCCACCGGCGGAAAGAATTGAGTATGTGGAAGAGTTCCCACAATACCTCGAAGCTGAGGATATTTTCCTAGAGGAGATATTCAATGATGGTTATCCACCGATCGCAGAACCTGAGGATTGGAACGACTGCGTAGGCACCTCTGAAAGTGTGATTCAGTTCAGCAGTGAACAGCTAGAAACTATGTCTTACCATTGGGATAAAATGTAATGAGTAAGAATAGGGACTAAAGAGATCAAAATTTTTGTTTTTGGAAATACCTGCACAAAAATTGTTACGTTGGATCTAGGCAAAAATTAATATTCCAAATTCTCTATATAGAAATAGAATATTCCAAATCAAGCAGGTAATAGTAATTCATCTTTACACATAATCAGCTAAGTCAAGTACCTCCAAAATGGCGTTGACAACACCCATTAACTGGGATATCACCGCCGAAGAGGTAAATGCACTCAATGATGCTGATCGTAAAGCACACTATGCGTCAATAGAAGTAGTTAGAAGGCGTATGGAGAGACATGCAACCTTGCTGGGTCCTAACGATGGGACCAACAAAGAATCACTCAGAGAGTGGTTAGAGGGGTTGGACAGAGTTAGAATCACAGTAGGGGCACATGATAACATAGCCATAGAAGCAGTTATATTGTTAGCGCAGGGATCATTAGCACGTTCCATCGAATCTTATGTAGAAGCACGGGGAGATGAACGCACATGGGAGGGTGTAAAACAGGAAATAATTCGCTTGTTTATGGGAGAAGAGGAGACCACTCAACTTAGAGAGAAGTTGAAGGGGATCCATCAACTCCCATACGAAGACATACGAATTTATGGCCGTAAATACCTGGAAACAGCTATGAGGGCTTATGAACCAGGCATTTTGGCCTTGCCTGTAATTCAGTCACAATTAGCTCGAGATTTTATAAAAGGGCTCACCGATAGACAGGTACGGTGCGAGGTATTCTCAACAAGACCAGAGACTTTGGGGGAAGCAATTGACCTGGCGACAACGGCAGCGTATACCCATACGTTAGCCGATGCTCCAGCTAGAGGTGAAAGGAGAGAGGAACCTATGGAAATAGGCGCCTTACTCCCAAAACTTCGGACGCCAACCCAAACTCTGACTCCACCGACCCCTACTGGGGAGACCAATATGGAAACAAAAGCTGTGATGGACGAATTAAAAACATTAAGAAATATGGTAGAACTCTTAGGGAGGGAAAGATCTCAACCTTCATCGGTAACAGTTCATGCACCACCAGTTCAGAACCAGACTCAGTTTCCCTTTGTGCAACCATCCTATTTGCCTGCATTTCCGCCTTATAGCGCTCCAAACCCTGCCCCGGTTGCCAATTCTAATCAGGTAGAGTCACAACAGGGTCAGAAAAGGAAGGGAGGGGCACAGAAAGGGGGAAAAAGGTTTAGAGGTAAGAATACTTGCTATGAATGTGGATTAGAGGGACATTTTGCTAGAGAATGCCCTACTCGATTCGCACAAATGAGAGCGGCTGTACGGCCAGACATGGAAGAAGTAATGGATAACAAAATGCAACCCGTTATAGCGGCTATACAAGCATTGACTCCCAGAGTTCCCACAAACCCCTTTGTTCTCCCTTCGGGGGAATAAATTCGCCGGATAAGCGGTTTCGTGTGGCCCTTCCTGTGGCGGGAAGGAAAGCACAAGCACTTATCGACACCGGCGCCACTAGAAGTTTAGTTAAGTATGATTTGTGGAAACATTTCAATAAGGTAAACCACCGACCGTTAATTTTGGAACAAGGTGAACAATTACGGTCACTGAGTGGTCACGCTTTGCAGTCAGAAGGCAGGGCGATAATTAAGGCTGGGGGTAGTCATCTTCCTGTATACGTTGTTAAAAACCTCCAACACGATCTCCTACTAGGGGACGATGCTCTGGACATTTTGGATTCAGTAATCTGGCACAGAAAAAGAATCATACGTCTAGGAGGTAGAGAATATAAAAGTCAAACGGTAGAAGAAGAAATAGATTCTGAATTTGCTTCCCTCAAAACAGAGGAAGAAATCTGGGAAGAAAGATACCCAGAAGTTTTTGGCAAAAATGGTAAATTAGGCATAGTAAGAGATGTATACATGGAGATTGACACGGGGAATGCCCGCCCTATTAATCAGAGACCTTATCGCCTTCCCTTAAACAAAAAGCTGATAGTAGATAAGGAGATTGACGAAATGCTTGAGTTAGGTGTGATTGAACCAAGCTCGTCACCATGGGCTAGTCCCATAACTTTAGTACCTAAGAAAGATGGGGAAACCAGGTTCTGTTCAGATTTTAGAAAATTAAATTCTGTCACCAAGAAAGATGCCCACCCCCTACCAAATATACAAGATATCTTTGATAGTCTAACAGGAGCAGCGATCTTTTCCACTCTAGATCTCAAATCTGGGTATTGGCAAGTCCAAATGCACCCTGAAAGCATAGAGAAAACGGCCTTTGTCTGCCATAGAGGTTTATTTCAATGGCGTAGAATGCCTTTCGGATTAACTAATGCCCCGGCTGTGTTTCAAAGGGCAATGAACCGGATATTCGCCGAATATATTGGGAAATTTCTTGGTATATTCATCGATGACCTGGTGATTTATTCTAAAACACGGGAGGAGCACGAAAAACATCTCAAAATCATTTTTGACACTTTATCCGAACATGGTATTACCATCAAAAAGAGTAAATGTAAATTCTTTCAAGACAAGGTTGATCTTCTGGGCTTTCAGGTGTCTAAACAAGGGATAAATTCCCATCCGGACAAAGTCAAAGCCATTCGAGAAATGCTCCCGCCTGACAGTGTGTCCGCCATTAGATCTTTTCTAGGTTGTTGTGGATATTATCGTCAGTGTATTCCTGACTATGCAAGAATTGTAACACCTTTGGTGGCGTTAACAAAGAAACATGCTAGATTTAAATGGGGTCCTGAACAACAAGAAGCGTTCGAAACATTAAAAGACGTTCTTACTTCAGACCAAATCATGGCTCATCCACAACCTGGAAAAGCTTATAAGCTCTATACAGATGCCTGTCAGTACGCAGTGGGATCCATACTCGTCCAGTCTGACGAGAATGGAGTGGAAAGACCAGTTCAGTATATTTCAAAACAACTCTCAGGTCCCCAACTCAAATGGGCGACTATAGAAAAGGAGGCTTTTGCCATTATTTATGCTCTAACTAAACTTAGACCATATCTATATGGCAGTGATTTTACCATCTATACTGACCATAAACCCCTCAAATCGCTCTTTCTTGGTGAGGTTAAAAATACAAAAATTCAGCGTTGGGCTGTTTTAATAGCAGAATACGGTGCCCCCATCGAATATAGACAAGGTAAGAACAATGTACGGGCTGATATGTTATCTCGCATAAAGACTCATGAAACTTATGACCAGGGGGAGGGGAACGCTCTCAGTAATTTTGAAGTAGGTGCCCTCGAGGAAACAGAGGAAATCCCCTGGGAGTTTGATCAGCTTGAGCGAGAACAAGTCAGAACAGAGCAGCAACAGATGGCTGAGTATCAGTTGGGCCTAGAGGAGGTGGACGATTACACACTAATCAACGGATTATTGTTTACAATCATGTCCCCACCCAATAAACCAGCTTATCCTAGATTGGTGTTGCCGCAATCAGCTCGTTACAGAGTGATAAGAAGAGCACACACTGAAGTGGGCCATCAGGGAATGAGAAAAACCCTTGATAGGATATTAGAGGCCTACAAGTGGCCTACTATGAGGAAAGATACCCTCCGTGTGTTGAGTAATTGTGATAAGTGTGCAGTAAATCGTGCAGGTCAAGATAAGGTTGCTCCCACAGCTATGCCTATAGCAAGGTACCCAGGTCAGATAGTGGGAATGGATTTATGTGGTCCTTTTCCTGTTTCAGACAATGGGAATCGTTATATTATAGTTGTAATTGATCATTGTAGTGGATGGGCGGAAGTTAAACCTATTGATAGAAAAACTGGGAAAAATATAGCTGACTATCTGGCAAATGAATATGTACCCCGGTACGGGCCCCCAGAGGTAATCATTACTGACAGGGGTCTAGAATTCATGAATCAACAAGTCGAAGGTTATTTAAGATCCATTGGGACGCAAGTCAGACATACTTCTGGCTGGCACCCCCAAACTAACGGTAAGACGGAGAGGTTTAACAAAAGCTTTAAGAATATCCTAAAAAAATTCATCAATGCGCGACCAGCAGAGTGGGAGAATCAACTCGGACCCACACTTTGGGCCCATAGAGTCTCCACCTCTTCAGTCACGAATTTCACTCCCTATTTTCTCACCTTTGGTCGTCAACCCCCGGTCCCCTTTGTTAAGATCTTCCCTGGGCCGGATGGTACAGAACCCCAAGTGTTAAGTGAACGATTACAAGCCCTCACAGATGCTTTCCGGGTGGCTGCAGAAAATACTGAAGCCAGCCGTAAGTATAATTATGAGAGGCTTAGAGCTCGGGCAAATGCTGGTGACTTACGTGTAGGTGACTCAGTAGTTGTATTAGCAGGCGCCAGAGCGCCCCTAGATCCTAGATGGGATCATGGGTATACAGTCCTAGGTGTAAGGGGAGCTGTAGTGATCGTAAGAGACCCACAAGGTCAGAGAAAACTAATAAATCGGGAGAGAATAAAATTGGTATCTGGGGATATTGCTTGGGATACAGTTAGGAATAGGCAAAACAGGGCAGGCCAAGGCAGGCGCAATCGGGCGAGAATACGGGCTCGGGCAGCGAGGCCACTCCCCCCTGAACCTCCTGGGCAAAATCTAAATGTTGACCCCAATGCTTTAATACATGAACCTTTGCTTCCACCTGTGAATCAAGTCTATCTCCAGGCGGAAGATCCAGCTGTAGGTGGCGCTGCGGACGTGGAAATGGTACCGGAAGTCGAGGAAGAATTCTATTCAGCCGACGAAGATATGGGTAGTGACGTGGACCAACCAGAGGTTCCGGATCCGCCCCGTCGTCCTCCTTATAATGCTGACCAGAACCAAGCCTTGGTCATTCCACCACCGGCTCCAGCACCGTTCACACCACCTCAGATGAGGTACAGGACTCCTGCAAACATAGAAGAGACTCCAGTTAACCCAACTGGAGGAGCAACACCTAGGACTCCAAGTACTCCTCTACCACCTCCTCAGATACGCACCAGGTCTCAGACAAGGGCCTTGATAGCAGCTCCGCGGATTGTGCTCCCACCAGACAATCCTCAGCGTCATTTACATAGGCGTTTCCATGCCAAGCGGAGAGTGCCTGCTAGCCCTAGAGAGCCTAGTCCACTGAAGGAGAGCGAGCCTAAACCTGGAAAGAGAGCAAAAAGAACATCAGCTTCTACTGACCAAGTACCGGACACGCAGGCAACCTCAGCACCAGATGCACAAGATGGCGGTGGGGACAGTGACTAAGGGGTTACTGTTGCTCACCTGTTACCTCATTTGCAGCCAAGCAGACATCTTCGAGGAAGAAGGTGTGCTGGTATACTCGGCTGGGGAGGTAAGGGCCCTCACAGCAACATGGACTGCATTAATGTTCCTCCAGCCCCCTGCTCCTCCGCCTATGGAGTCGTGGCTCCACATCCTTGAAGCTAAGATGGAAGGACTACACGAGCAGCAAGTGGTAGGAATCACCGACCTCAGAACATGGCGGCTTCATGTTCAATTCATCAAGGATCATCTACCCACTCCACCAGTTCGCACGAAGCGAGCTCTGCTAGGAGTGGTAGGAATGATCAGCCGATCTCTCTTCGGTACAGCTACCACAGACCAGATCGACGAGCTCCGAGCGGCAGTGGAGGCATCGCAGGCAGGCCTCAGTGTGATGTCTCACTTCCAGTCAGAGATGGTTTCTGTGGTAAACCAGACCCGTCTGTTCCTACGAGAGAATCGAGTCGACATCCAAAACCTGCAAGAGATAAGCCAAAATCTGACTGACCAGGTATCTGAAATTGTTCATCATTTAAATGGTTTTTCTAGAGATATTCATCGTATGCATATGAGAAGAGAGGTTGATCAGGCCCTAAGCCAAGTTGACCGCATTATGCTGGTATATTATAGGCAAATTGATTTATTCCATCGCCAGAGAACACACCTAGAGCACGGGTACTTGACTGATGAAATATTACCTGAAGTACATTTAAATGAAATTCTTCACCAATTGAGTGAGAGGGGACACCAACCAATAGACGATGTTCGTTGGTACTACAGAAGTGTACAAGTTCAAATCATATCTGAGTCAGACGAGCAATTAGTTTATCAGGTGGTCATCCCTGCAGTTTCGGCTACTAAGTATTTACACTATAAACTAAGGTATTTTCCTACCCCTTATGGGCCATCCTACCTCAAAATCATCAAGGGCATCGCTGAATTAGCGATGGACAGTGTCTCTAGTGGTGCCTCTTTTGTTCCTAACCACTGCATGGGATACAGCCCAGCTGTATGTTCCTCTGCGTTGGAGAACCTAAAACCAACATGTGAAACAGAAATAATTTTAGGCAAAGGTCCAGTAAAGTGTCAGATAGAGATTAAGAAGCGTGGCAATGTCAGTAACGAAATATTCAGAGATTTTGAACAACTGTCATCGGTTATCCTTGCAGTATACTTTCCAGTCGAGACTGTATTAAGGTGTATCAGTAAGAAACCTATAAGAAATGTTTTTACCAAACACACACGGGTCACAGTAAACAGTGGCTGCGTCTTATATAGTGAAGATTGGAGGGTGCGCAGCATCGAGCAACATAATTCCACGATCAGAATTCCACCCCCCAAAGCCCTGTCCCTACCCTCTCTCAACTTAACCTATAGAAAGTTCGAAGACTATCCTGAGCTGAAGCAACAACTCCAGTTCAACAGCAGAATCGACGTCCCCCTAATTTCTCTGACCGATATTCCCCTTCCTCCTACGGTGCAACCTTTTTCCTTCTCCGCCTCCACCACATGGGGATTCGCGACCCTCATGCTCACCCTAGCAATCGTGATTGGATTGATAGGAGTGGTGGTGTATGTGAAGAGGAAGAGAGACGGCTCTTGCCTCCCTCTCTTAGGTAAACGTCCTAACCAGAGTCTAGATAGACTACCCAGTAAACCTTCTGCCCCTCTTCCCTCCTTCCCCAATGTCTTTTCTAATTTATACCCATCCCAACAGCAACCCGCTGAAGAGATTCCACTGCAAGATTCTGAACCCCAGTCCCTTGGCGGTACTAACGATCTCGAAAACCCGGAGACCCAACCCCTCCAAACTGACCCCTTATCCTCCTTTAGACAGAATACACCCCCAAAACCCCCTCGATCGATGGATATGAAGCAAAGATCTGCAGTACCCCGTGGAGTAGTGTGTTAAAACAACGACTCAGATGAATATGTGGTGTGAGATAAAATTAAGCCGATATAATGTTAGTCTTAAGTGCAAATGTGAGCAGATTCTGATTTTAAAATGTTTTGTAGTGCTAATTTAATTGGAATCTAATGGTAATAATTACAAAGGAGGTGTTGTCACGAAAGCTGTTTAGTTTACTCTAAAGCAGGCCTAGTGCTGGACTGTGGACAAAGTCCTCACCCCTTTCGTAGAATTTAATTAATTGGTCTAGTCACCAATTCCTACCTAGTAAGTACGCCCGGTGTTAGCTTGCAGTGGGACGCACTCTTCTGCTCAAGTTAGGGTGAGAAAGCTAGCTGATTATGTGAAGGAATAAGCCACCACTTGAGAGAGGACGATGAAGGACCCGTTCTCTGAAAGTAGGGTGAAGCAAAAATGGGAGGTTGTCACGTTGTTGATGGAGTAGTGATACCACGGAGACCAGCCTAGGAACGGTCGGTAGTCACTAGACCGATGTGCACACCTCTGCGGGCCATTTTTGGGTCGAGAGAAGGGCTGAAAATATAAAAGAATCGTGTCAGTCTTCTAGACCAGAGGAGCCAGGCTCCCAAAGGAAATGTATAAGTAGGTACCAGTGTCGCCACCTTGAGGATGTTCACGGCGACAGGTACCTAGAAAGTGTATAAGATACATGCTGCCACCTTACGGACGTTAAGTAGTGATAGGCAGCCCAAGAACGAGTAAAAGTATAAGGCAATATTCAAAGACTGCGTGAAAATGCCTGAGACGTTTCTACGGGGAGAACCCATAGACCAGCAAAGCCGAGATATTGATGAACAATACATTAAACTCAAAAGACAGTGCGGTAATACGCCACCTAGTGAAAACTCTTAAGAGACTGTGTTTACGAATTATCCGAGGCGGGTTCGCCGTACCTCAGTAATAATTTTACGCTAAGGCATTGTAAAATCTTTAGCTATTATTTTGATTTAGGGGAGTGATTTCTTTCTCTGTACTTCTCTAGATTGTCCTATTTTTGCATTTTTCAATTGTATAAACATGTATGTACTTACGGGAGAAAGGGAGCCTCGATCCACATAGGGATGGCCGCTGTGAATTCGTCCGGCGGGCCAAAGGTTAAAAAAATCCCGTAGATAAAAATACTGGATCGAGGTGCCCCAACGTAAATAAAGGTCTCTCATGTGGAATTAGATATCGGGCATCAAAACTCCCAAATCTAATGAAGCAAGAGGGTAGAATTTGACTGGGGATGGCAATGGATTCGTGAGTGGAAGAAAAGTGATGCCCACTTATGGTTCTAGGTCGGGGGTTCCGGTTCGGCAGAACTCGGTCAGCCAAGGGGGTCGCCGCTCGGTGATACTCGGGGTTGCTCGGGGGTTGTCGGCCGGAAACTAAAATGAGGGTTGCGTCGATGTGTGGTCTGCTCCTAGAGTGGTTCGGAGAGCTATGTTGTACACAGTTCTCCGAACCAAATGAGATTGGGACGTATGTAAAATTGACAAGCCCAAATTGTCTAATTTTAAGTTAAAGTTGTCTCATTCAGCCAGACATTCGTCGCGCCCCTACCGGCCAGAAGGCTACCCACACTTTCTTACCGCCACAACGCTCGCGGATTTCTTATCATCCCAAAGTCCAAAGGTACAGGTGAGGTCCAGGTCTGACCGTTATCTCAAAGTCAATCACGTGGGAAAGGAGGGGAGGGGCTGACCGCTAGGTCAGGGGAGGGGAGGGAATACTGATTAAAGAGTGGGAGGGAGAGGGGAGGGGAGATAACCACGTGACCTGGTCACCACCCAAAGAGATTGGTCAGAGTGGCAGTGGTCACTCTGAGCCTCGTTTTTAATAAGTGTCTGTCATTGTTATCCTGTGGCTGATTGGATCTCTAATCTAACCTGTCAATTAATTGGACCAACGAGACCAAAGCCAATCAGCGCAGGACCAGTGTATTTCGTCATAAATCTGTCTAGTATAAAAATAAAGGAAAGATGGAAATCAGTCTCTTCCGAGGCTGGTACTGATTTGAAGCATACATCTCTGTGTGTTGCGTTGATTAATTTCTCGCCCAACTACTGACCCTGAATTATTACGAAGAATGACCCGCATTTCTTCAATATCTATACTTACTTGTCTATATCGATTAGGCTTTAAATCTATTCGTTTATCTTTCTCCCACTAGGTGGTACAATAGGGGAGGTCTTCGTCACGTGGTCTGTGAACCTTGACAAATCGTCTGCCACCAGAGGGCAGGACTTCATAGCAGATGGCGCCACCCTCCAGTTTGCTGCTGGCGACACACAGCGGAGTAAGTTAGAACTAATCTCTTCTACAGCTCTCTTCACTGACGTATGGCAGAAACATTCAATTAAGTTAAATTAAACAATTCTTTATAGCAGATGTTATTACACTTTTGTCGTTTTTTTCTGAAAATTAGTTCATTCAATATTCCCGGATGATGATACAAATTGGTGACTTTTTGCCATTAATTTAAGATTCTTATATTTCAATTGCCAGCAAAATGCAATGGCTATCAATTTTTCAGTATTTAAAAGAATCGACGTGGGAATTTATTTCATGAAAGAGACTAGACTTGCTCTAGTTGTGGAAACTAAAAATTGTGATGATATGAATCGAGGAATTTGTTCATTTGCGATTTTGCCGATATTTGAATTAGCGATCTATAGTCCGTCGCTCAGCATTCACTTGCCTACTGGAATACCATTAATACACATCTGGTTAAAAAAAAAGAAAAAAAAGAAGAAAAAACTCCTTTCCAACCATCATTCACTCAGCCCATTATTTCCTTCACAAAAAAATACGATGAACAAAATATGAAAAAAAGATGACTGACTAATGGTTAAGGTTTCCCATATCATTCAAAATCTAAAAAAGCTCTGTTTTTATTTGAGTATCGATTGTAATCTTTGTTATGTGAGATTGATTTAAACCCTGAACTATATGATTCACATTTTGATTCACATTTTATAGGTAAAAGTATGCATGCCCAATGGATATGATAAGTACATAATGTGTACTTTCTCATAATGTGATTGTCAGTCTCCAGTCTAGGCTCACAGCCTTTAGATTAAATTGTGATGTGTTACAGGGAAATGAGTCACAAGTCGCAATATTGATATTTTTCAGGGTGATGTATTCACGAGATGTCTTTCGTGGAATGTTTTGATTATTTGGGGGTCTATCACTGTCAGTCATATGAATATATGTTCCAAATTGCAGTACATCGTATTGGATATATTCTTGCGTTCTGAAGGTCATCTTATGAAGAATACCTAGTTATTTTACTGGTAATTGCCCACCATGAAACATTGCAAACTTCTCTTAAACATAAATATATCAACATAAAATATAAAAACCCTTCTTAGATGTGCTTAATGCTTACCACCATTGGAATCCACTTGATCTCATCTGTTCAAATATGATGATCTCAAAATGCATTTTTTTGCGACTTGTGACTCATTTGCCTAAGATACATCACAATTAAAGATTTCTTTATTTCCCTTCGTCATGATACATTAACAAATTGGCCGTGGTTTTCTCAAACTGAGGCTTTCCAGCCCATGCCTGGCTTCTTTCTACAGTGATTGGACGCCTGCTGCGCTAATGGCCTTCCCGGGCCCTGGCGTCCTAATGGGATTATAATGGCATTTTGCGGTTTGGAGAGATAGGCTTTCCCTCAGTTTGGAGTGACTCTCTCAAACCTCTGAGCCTAGACTGGAGAGGCTGTCCCTCAGTTCTGAGGGTCTCTCTTAAATCTCTGAGCCTAGACTGGAGATGCTTTCCCTCAGTTCTGAGGGACTCTCTCAAATCTTTGAGCCTAGACTGAAGAGGCTTTCCCTCAGTTTGAAGGAACTCTCTCAAACCTCTGAGCCTAGACTGGTTTCTTTTTTGATATTTGTGTGGCGTCTCAGTTCTTTTCTGGTCTTCTCGTCCTTGTCACAAACATATTTACACCAACAAAAATATTTACAACAAAAATTGGTGTAAAGTATATTTGTTATTGTTTTCAATTTAGCTCTTACATGAATGAGTTATAGTGTAAACGCTTTGTGCCGGGGTGAACTGATTTTTCGTGATATACACAACCGTTTGTGCTGTGAAATATGTCTTGTGTACTTCCCTTCATTTGCAAAACAACCTCGTTAACTTCTAACGGCTACACACCTTGAATTAGTTATCTATGTAATGACATAATAGTCCAAAACACTATTTTAACTTATTTTCATTATTATTTAATATCCTTAATTCCATTACTCGTCATACTGTTACATTTAATCTAAGCTTTTTGAAGGCCTAATGTGATTTCAATTCACTAGTCATTGTCCGTTATATTTGAGTCTTTAATCATCGTGTTCCCAACAGTTACTGCAACTTCATAGTTTTCTAACCAGGGTGAGAACTAGAAAACCTGTTTACTAATGACCTTGACCCGTTTACCAACCTACAGCCAATGACAAACAAATCATTTCACTTTAATTCAATATTTAATATTTATTAACATAATACATAAACCATGATTCATAAATTTCCTAATGTGTAAATTCCCCACTATTGCAGCCATCATAATTAGTGTACTTGAGGACGAGCTTCCAGAGAATGACGAGAGTATAGAGGTAGAGTTGCATGAGTCCGAGGGTGGCGCCACTATCGGGCCAGAGAGCGCAGTGAGCGTCATTATCCAGGCCAATGATAATGTAGCAGGACGACTCTACTTCTCACAGACCTCCTACCTCGTCAAGGAAGGTCAGTTAATATATGTTTCAATTTATAAATGCGATGTCACAGATAAACGAGTCTTAACCCTGAAAAAGGAATTCAAATATGACTGAGATGATGTTGTTATTCTACCTCAGGAGAATGTTAAGCGAAGACCGAAGGGGAATTGAAACCTCCCAAATAGCTGGGGATCTTCTTCAACTGTTAACAAATGTATTGCAGTAAAATGTTTTTCAACCAATCAATAAATCAATCTAATACTTTTTCTACAAGAACTGTTTTTAGGAATGTTTTTTTTGAGGTGTTAAACGCTCTTAGTGGTATCAATACATGAACTAAATTTGAAGTTTAGTTAATATATGTATGAGGTTATAAGCAATACATACAGAATTGCAGTTTTCACTGCATACAATGATGTACTAAAAGACAGAATTAATGTCAACCAATTCATTAAGAGTGATAGAAATAATATTAAATTGACTTGTTGCCTCGTCATGGAAGGTCAGGATTATTCAGATTTTAAAATATTAAATCATGTCTTTGAAATCTTATAACATTTTAATTGATTGAAAGCATTGTAATATCTATTTATACAACATGTATTCAGCCTAAAATAATATCATTCTGTTTATTTAGAGAGATTTTCTGTGACGATTTTTTTGTGAAGAAATGTTATTGAGTTCATTTTCATGATACATGATAATCTCATGTGACTCAATTGGAAAAGCTTAATTTGGATACAGGTATGCAAAAGAGGGAATTTCAATTTTAAGCCTTTTAACAATTGTTTTAGAAGTTATCTAACAGAGAAAAATACTTTCTTTATTAATTACGAGAATATTTTTGATATTGTTATTGATGTAAATACTTATTGCCTACAGGAGAGTTGTTGACAGTGACAGTAGAGCGGTCAGAGCCGGCGCTAGGACAAGTGACAGTAGACTGGGGACTGACCACCACCAACAGCCAGCCTCCACACCTCAGGTTCAGCCTCCAGGATGGTACTCTAGTATTCCAAGCAGTAAGTACATATAATAATAACGAATTCTTTTATTTTGGCAAGTAAGTACAGTTAGACACAGAACAGGACAAAATAAAGGTAGTATACTTCAGGTTACAAACCTGTTCGTCCAGTATATATCTCTAAGTTAGTGTTTCTAGATTTATCTATTGCTAGAGCTTTAATTGGGGTTGTCTATTAGGAGTTCTCTTTTGGTCCTTTTTGGTTTCTTTTGGATAATATTATTATTGCAATAAAAACTTACTAGAAAATACCCGTGCTACGCACGGGATTTGCTAGTGGGATAGTGGGGCCCACATCCTCATCTCTCCTTGGTCCCTCTCCCATTATCTTTCTCTTTCAAGTTGTCTCTATAACTTAGTATCTTCATACCACAAATGGAACCCTGTTTAGATGCTTTTTTTGGTCACTGTTCAGTGTTGTGCTGTTGTTGTGTTGCCTGTCCCTGTCCCTGTCCTTGTCCCAATCCCTCTCCCACACCCTCTCCCATTCCATCTTTCATTTTGAGGTAATTAGTGGGCGGATTCCCCCCGCTCGACTTCAAAAACAATCACAACAATAAATAGTTTATGAACTGATTCAACTCTGATGATGCTCCTTTCGGTGGAAATATATCAACTCCTGTCCCATAGTGAAGCACTGATGTGCCTGTCCATGACATCATGCTTTGGGTGACCCAGAAACCTGGTGTAGTGGCACTGATAGGTTTGTTTTCAGGCAGTGCTGGGGGCCCTGGATGAGGGCGCTTGATGTAAACCCGTTTTTTACCCCTTTCCAACCCTAATTTGTTAATGAAACATAGTGGAATGGTTCGGCACTATTTTTTGCAATGTGCATGTGACATATAATGAAGATCTGGCCAGCGGTTTCAGAGAAGATAGGGGTTTAAGGCTCCAAACCCATTTTTATTAATATAGAGATGGAAAATAAAAGTCAAATCCAATCCAATCAAACCTACCGAATAATTTTTATATTTATTTATTTCTCATAGGGCGAAACCATCAAGCTAGTCAACATACAGGTACTGAAGGATGACCAGCCTAAGGTAAACCAGGAATATACGATACAGCTTCTTAACGTGAGGACCGATGGTAAGTCATCAGGAATTTGTCTCTCATTCCTAGGAACATTCATGTGTTTTCCTCTCTGAAAACCGATAAAAATCCTTTTGAATAACTTGAAAATCAAATTGTAAAGAACATTTTGGTGTTTTCCTATTGACAAATGTTAAAAATGTTGATTTCCTCAATTTTCCAGGAGTGCGAGACACAGGGTCAGCGGGAGTGGACCCCCAGAACTCTGTTGCCATAGTAACAATAGAGGGTGGTAACGAACCTCATGGTATCTTCAGTTTTGCCCTCAGTTCCCAGCACCTGAGGGTGACAGAGGGGGACAGCACCCCACACCTCACCATAGACCGCAAGTTTGGCGTTATCGGTGAGTTATTGAATTTGTTTCAACGTTGTCATAGGAACAATGGGCAATATTGAGCGGTTGTTCGTGCATTGTTGGGGGCGTAATCCTGAGGTGAAGCCTGCAGCACCCACATTGATGTCATTAATCATTTTAGTCTCTGCCTATGGTGGTCATAACCTCCAAACCGTTCAATGCAGTGACTAATTTTGATTAAGATCAATGAATGTTCTATGCAGTATAGCTCTGTCCAAAATGATGAAATAACGACATCAAATGTTACGATCCTCTCTGAACATTTGTGTACAAGTCATCAAGTCTACAAGTCAATATTGTGCCTCTTTCTAATCATAATTTTAAACATGGTAGTGGTCAAACTCATATTGAACCTACCCATTCTGGGGATCTCAACAATATATAAAATACTTTAAAAAGGAGTTAAATTTTCAAGAAGAAAATTAAATAAATTGCATTGTCCAGCTGAAAAGATATATAATTGAATATATAGATCTATATATTTAATAAGTAGTAATTCATGACCTGTGAAAATATGTTTTAATGTACTTCTTTCCCTTACACAGGGTCAGTAAGAGTATACTACCAGGTCAAGGTGGGCAGCCTGACCCCCCTGACCTCTGACCTGCAGGTAGCCATCCCTACGTCAGACTTTGTACCTGTGGTGGCTGACTACGTGGTCATCCCCCCTGGAGCAGCCTCAGGTAACATACCTGTGCGCCTGTACGATGATGACACACCTGAGGTGGACGAGGTCTTCCTGGTCAATATCACAGGTGTGGTGCTGGAGAGGCCTCTCAACAGTGGCTTCCTACCAAAACTGGGTGAGTTGATGAAACTTGTGGCTTCCTCAAAACTTGGTAAGTTAGTGAACTTAGTGGCTTCCTATGCAAACTTGGGTTACGGAAATAGGGGAGTTGCATGTGCATGCTTCTTACCCAAACTTGGTACGTTAATGGCTTCCTAGCCCCAAAAATGGTAAGTGACTGAAAATTGTGGCTTCCTATCCAAATTTGGTAAGTTACTGAAATTAACATTTTCCCAGGAATTAGGAATTTTACCTTATATGAAAGGTACCCAAACTTGGTAATTCATTCACATTAGTGGCCTATTTCTTCCTACCCAAATCTGGTAAGTAGAAAGATTAATGGCTTTCCACCCAAACTTGGTAACTTATTCACATTAGTGGCTTCCTACCAAACTAGTGACTTCCCTCCCAAACTTAGTGAGTTACTGAAATTAACAGCTATCCACGCAAACTGGGAAAGGTACTCAAACTGGGTAAGTTATTTAAATCGGTGGGTTCCTACCCACACTTGGTAAGTTACTGACATTAACAGTTTACCATTTAAAAGTTACCCCAAATTGGTAACTTATTCACGTAGTGGTTCCTACCCCAAATTGGTAACTTATTAGAATTAACAGTTACCCAAACTAGGAAAGTGACCCAAACTTGGTACCTTATTTACATTGGTGGCTTCCTCCTGAATTACTGACTTACTCCCAAATTTGGGAAGTTACTGATATTAGTGGCTTCCTAGACAAACTTGGTATGTTAATGAAGTTAACAGCCGGAATAAAAGAACTCTTTGCTAGTCTCATAATGGTATGTCGACCAATTTGTCTTCCTCACATGAATTCACAATTACTACTATACCTGGACTTGTAACCCTCTAAAGACAAATAAAAGTCCTCTTAATCTTAATGGCTTCCCACACAAACCCGGCTTCTTTTAATCTATTCTTCTCAACGCTCTGTCTTTCTTTTCCTTTCCAGCTCAATCCGGGACAGCCGCAGAAGTAATCATAGAAGCTAATGATGGAACGTTTGGAGAGGTTGTCTTCTCCTTCCAGTCCTCAAGGTAGGATTTGTAGCTAATGATTGCTAATTATTATTATTATTGACTGATTGTATGATCCATCCATTATTCTCTCATAGGTATACTTAAAAAAATGTTTAAATAGCTAAATTCATTGGACAATGTTGCTTCATTTTAGACAGTTGTAAACGTGAGTATAAATTTAGCCCTTGGTGGCAATCAATGAAGTTATTATATAAATTAACCTTATCTAAAGCATACTCACTATTTTCGTCACCAGATTGTTCATAGAGGAGGAGACACTGAACCTGACTTTAGCCATCTTGAGAGAGAAGGGAACATTTGGAGAGGTCTCCGTCTTCTGTTTCGCACAGAGTCTCGTAGGTGGCGCTCTGAGGGGCGAGGATTTCAACTTTGAACCGCGGGTGAGTGACCTTGAGTGACCTTGAGTGAGCTTAGACTGTCTGATATCAGCTCAGACTCCAATAATACTCACTCTTAAGGCTTTGATCCTGGGTTCCTCTAGAAAGAGCTTTTGGCCTACATGATTACTTTGAAACATTGCAATGGGTCAGCAATTGCCCTTGTACGAAAATAAATGATTTGAGTGCAAGAGTTTAGTTTATTTTGTGTGTATACTCAGCATCTTAGTGGACTAGGCCCTTCAGGAAATAACCTTTCCTCTTAACAGATATACTTTCTCATTCTAGGTAGAGTATTCAATCAAGGTCAATGTTAGCACTTTTGCTAATTGCAATTGACATTGCTTGCTGTTAACATGTTTTTTGCTAGTGCATCTGGCATTCATTGGCAATGAGAAATGAACAACCAATATCGAAAAGAAATAAAAAATTCAATTTAGATGAATGAATAATATGGGTGAGATCACCAGAAAATGTACAATTCAACTTCGCCAATCTTATCAAATAACCCAAATTCCAGAGGAAAATAGAGTTCAAACTGCAATTCAACCTAACCAAACAGATTGCTAGAATCAATACAATGCCAAATATTCTCGAATGTACCTTGTATTGACCAAATTGCAGCCTTATTTAGCAGAATTTACTAAATGTGTACAGCTGCCAATTGTACATTTTCTGAAAATCTGACCCATAAACCCCATAATGTTGTATTGCAGGAGATCCTGTTCAAGGCGGGTGAAACGGTGAAGTACGTGACGGTGGCCGTGTATGATGATGAGGCTCCAGAACCTAACGAGAAGTTAGAGATTATCCTCGCCTCCCCTAAAGGTGGCCTCACCGTAGGCTCCCCAGACAGAGGTAAATAATGCTTATTTAAAGTATAATTCATGATTTATGATATTATCAATAAATGTACATGTTGATCCTACACCTTGATGTGCATTATCACAGTACAGGCCCTTCTCCACTGAGCCGATTCACATGCGATTCTCACGCAATTTAGTGGAAAAGGGGCCCCTGCAGCGCAAAATCATATGAGAATCGGCTTAGTGGATCAGGGCCTTACTTCTCGCTGTATAATACCATACATAGAAAGAAATATTCAATCACTAGCACCGAGTTACTCTCACTATTTACTACAGAACCCTAGTCGAGATAGATATTGAAATATAAAGATAGTAGGTTTGAAATAATCACTATAAAATGGCCCTTCTTCAGGAAAAGGTTTAATGAATATTGAAATATAAACCTTTGTGTTTGGTTTTGAATCGTTAAACGAAAAACCGATTAATTGTTAATCAAACCCCAATTTCCTCACATCTCAAGTGGACTGCGCATATAATAAAATGAATAACTTTTCAATTACAGCTGAGATCACTATTCTGGCCAGTGACAGAGCCAGTGGAATAGTCAGCTTTGACTCTAATGAAGTAATTAATATTAATGAGCCCACGCCACTAAGCTCCGCCCAGAGCAAGGCAGAGCTCCGCCTCTCACGGGCACCGGGTGTGTTCGGAGATGTGAATGTACCGTTTGAAATAAGGACAGAGGATGGGTCTACGAACGTCACCGATCTGACTCCTTCAAGTGGATACATCAGGTTCAATGACAGAGAGGTAGGCATTGGAAATATCTTATATCCAAAGCTTTGTAATTTTATTTCACCTATATTTATTTTATAGGATAAATGAACGTATTATGATTATGTATAAATGTATTTGTGCAGTAAGTTTGCAAAAACATAATTTTCCGATATTTAATTTCATGAGTATATATGATGAAGTATGTGCTTTTGGAATTCCATAGTTATACGTTACTGTGAAGTTAACGACTAATTGAAACAGGCTAATTGTAACTTGGTGAAGATAAAAACGAAGGGCCCGCACGGAAAGGTTCTATTATTTAAAAGGGAATATACATGCTACTCCTCTCACCATCAATGTAACCCTCCAGAGGAGTTACAATGTAAAGAGGGCAATAGTGCTGACACCGTGTGGGTGTGATGAGAACTGCTAAAGTATATCTAGACCCCTGGTGTACATATTTAGAAACTGAATTGAGTGTTTATCAAGAGCGCACTCACTATTTTCTTCAATTGAATTTAGATTTAAATTATTCTGGAAATAGGTGTTAGCAAAGCATGACAAATATATAATATAATTCTTAAAATACGAAATTAAGAATCAAAATTGTACTGCTTATGCTATATGATGACGTCACTAATGAGCGAAAAGAGTTGCTCTAAGTTACACCTCAGTTAGTTTCCACCTGCCAACCCATCCTCTGATGAATACTCAATGGTAATCTACAACAACAAAACAAACTATATGGGTCAGATCTTCAGAAAATGTACAATTCACATTCACCAATCTTCTCAAATAAACCTAATTTGAGACGAAAATAAAGTTCAAAATATAGTTCAACCTAACCAAGCACATAGCTAGAATCAATGCAATGCCAAATATACCCGAATTTACCTAGTATTGACCAAATTGCAGCCTAATTTAGCAGAAATTACTAAATGTGTACAGCTGCCAATTGTACATTTTCTGAAAATCTCACCCATATAACCCCCGGTAGTTGTACTTAGGGGGACACTTATACCTCCGTACATTAATAATCTAAATACAGTTGGAGACACAAAACTTCCAACTTATACTGTTTCGAATGATTCTTTGTTTTTATTTTTAGTATTACTGTGAAATAATGGAACACTAGTATGTTATGATGTAAGGAATAGTAAGCGTAAAATTGTACCAAAACTATTATTATTTTAGGATACAATGGAAGAATGACTTTGGAGAAGTGTGTGGCCTTTTCATGCTTGTAACTGTTATTATTACATGAATAAAAAATAAAAATTCAATATATATGACCCCTTCTCACGAGTTGGGCCCACCCCTTCTTTTGCACTTCAAAGTATGGTAAAAGCTTCGTACATAAATGGTCTTCATAAAAAATATGTCTATCGAAAGGGTCTCACCACGCTCTATCTTGCCATATATGGTTTTGCATACTTTATGTTGATATTTTATGAGTTGTGGTCAAGAAAACGCTTCATTTTTAATGATTTTCACACAAATTTGATACTGGTAATGTAGTTTACATGAGTATAACTATTTGATTAAATATTTGAATATTTACCCCATGTACAGGGCGAGGTGACGCTGGAGATCACGGTGGTGGGTGATGACGAGCCTGAGGAGGCTGAGACGTTCATTCTAACCCTGCTCCCACCTGAGGAGGCGGGCCTAGGACTCATCACCCAGAGGACAATAGTCATAGAGAGGAACGATGCACCCTACGGCCTGGTACAGATATACCCCACAGGGACGAGGTCAGTTCGTTAAATTATAGTTTATATTTAATTATTGTAACTATCTGTATTGTTATGTCGAAGAAAAAAATTGGATTGGACTGTTCTGATTCTTTCAGAGTTCATCACTTATAGCTATATCAATCGATGTATCAAATTTCAGGATAATCTATATAGTATATCCTTTAGTTTTAAAGGTCCTCATATGGACTAAATTTAGTTACTTTACTATTTATTCACCCCAAGAAATATTTAAAACTTTTTTTTTCAAAAACGAAAATATCAAACTTAAAATCTAGAAATACTTATGAGATTATTAGACTGTTTACTATCATTGGAATCGGCTTGATCTCATCTTTTCAAATATAATGGTATCTCAAAATCTTTTTTTTGCGACTTATGACTTATTTTCCTGAAACACATCACATATGTTTTAATAATTTTAATTCGCAATAATAATGTGGAAAATACTATCTAGGTTGCAAGGAAGAACTAATTTTTAAAAATCATATGATTGATACATGATATTTTCTGGTAGTCAAATGACAGTTTTACCTGAAATTCCCTTACTTAACATGCACTAGTAAGGGCGTGATGGTAAAAACTAAAGTTAAAAATCGGTCAGACGTCAACTCAGTATGTTCCTCTACCTATCAATGTCTTCTACCTTGAATATAAACACTAGGTTAGCTATCGAACAGATTTTTATCCAAAATCGGTTTAGTGAATTTTGTCCCTTACCCTGTGGTATTTCCTCTATTACAGAAACCGCAGTACAACAATAGAGGAGTCTACACGTGTGCTGTACTTTGATATAGTGCGCTCCCAGGGTTCCCTGGATGAGGTGTCGGTGGACCTGATAACTCGCTCTATTACCGCTCACTCACAGTCTGGTACTGATGTCTTCCTCGCCCCATTACAACAGGTAGGCTAGAGAAATAACAAACTTACAATGATACAATTAGTACTTTACTAGCTGCGCCATCTTTTCACGGGGTATGTATACATTCATAAACAGCAGTTTAAAGAGGTAGAACTCATAAAATAAAGTCCAAACAGGTAGAGCTATTTAAAATTTAGTTTCCAGTGTTGACACACAGAACCCCTTTCGTCCCCTTTCTTTTCCTAAACCGTTTTTCTAAGGCACTTGAATATCAGTGGTCCAATTAAGTGCGTTGAAATGGACTATTTTTATAACTATGAAGCATCGTTTGGTAGGTATATAAGGTTGTGGGCACAATTCGCTGAGCGGTGATGTGTGATTTTTGTGCAGTGCCTAATGACATCAAATGTTTGTCACATCGTTCTCATGAAACAAATTCAATCCTAGAAAAAATCCCATAAGTATAGAGAGATCTATGGGCATTCTTCACTTGTTTATTCATATGATATGTCTTTCTATCTATCTATCTATCTATCTACCTATCTATCTATATTTATCTATGTACCTAACTATCTATCTATAGATATATCTATATCTATCAAACTGTCTATTCTGAAGGTCTGAGACTTCTAACTAGTGCTCGTTCGTCTGTCCCTCCATCTATCCATGTATCTATCTATCCCTCTATTTATTTGTCCTTTTGTCCATTCACCACTGCACAAAAATAGAACATCACTGTTAGCGAACTGCACCTCCATCATATATAATCGTACATTGTCCATTCCATTCTGTCGAATTCAACATATATTAATCCTATATTCTTTAATGTGTTTTTGTGAATAACAAATCTTATTCAAAACATCCAAAAATATATCTTTCACTTTTGTTCTTCGTTTGTAGGATGTAACTAGTAAATGTTTGACCTTGTATTTACAACAAATATTGAATTATTTAATCCAGATCTACATCCGGGACATGACGAGGTGGGGTAGTTTTGAGGCTGGTGGCGACACCTACCTAGTTCTGCTGTATGCACACCAGAGGGCTCCACTGCTGACAAGTGTTGGTAGTTCCGGAGAAGGCCAGAAGGTGAACCTGGGTAACGTGACACAGAGTGCGCTCTTTAGATGGCAGGGGGCGCCCATACTCGTGCAGGTGAGCTTACTGAGAGACAGGGTTCTCCACAGAATGTCAGAAAGATAGGGTTCTCTAAAGAATGTCAGAATGATAGGGTTCTCTAAAGAATGTCAGAAAGATAGGGTTCTCCAAAGAATGCTAGCTATAGGAGAATAAGGAATATGCGAGTACTCCCTTCTTTGACAAACCCACTGTTTTCTTCCAAATTTGATTTTGTTCTATAATCATCAATAATTTTGATACTGTGTTCATATACATACATTAGTAGAGCTAAACGTTAGAGACTAGCTCATGAATATGTTTGTTGAAATCTTTGAATCAATTTAAGAATACTCAATTAATGGAAATATTATACTGTATTTTGAGTGTGTAAAAAGTGAAAGCATCTTCCAATACCAAAACGATTTGAAACCTATTTCCTACTGTATTATATTTGTGAATTTGCTAACCGGTATGTTGACACACTGACTTATAAAACTTTACTCCTGTTTGTAGAGTATCGAGACAGATGGAGCCAGTAGTGTGACCTCCTTTACAATAGAGGGCGATACATATGTGTTCATCACTAACAAGGGCGGCATCACACGTCACGAGACAGCGTCCCGCTTATACAGGGTGACCAGCAGTGGCAGCCTCCAAGTGGTGAGAGAAAGAACTAATTATATGGACACCTTTTTACTTTTTATATACAAAAAGAGACTACAGCATTAAGTGGATTCTAAATATAGGGATATATATTTGGCAAGATTGTTCATAATTTGTCTGATAACTTAAGCACTTACAGAATGTAAGAATGTTATTAAAAACTTTGTACGGTTGTTATATATGTATTTTAAATATTCAAAGGTCAAATTTTGCATACCATTAACCAGAAAAAGTAGGCCTAGTGTATATTTTGAAGAAGACTTGATATAGTGATCTCTAATACAGAATCCTGCTGGAAAGTTTGGACTGCATTTAATGCAAAAGTTGTAAGCATTGTCAAGATATATAAGTGAATAATTAAACATCCCATCTTTAAAATGGCAAAAAAACTGCATTAAACCCTGTTATTCTCTTGAAAATCGTCCTGCAATTCTCGTTACCCCAGTTAGGCTAATTAAAGCATCACGCCACCTAGTGTTTCAAATATTACGTCATCCAGCGGAGACTATAACATCCGCTCTCTGCACATAATCGACCAAAACAAGAGGTCAAACTTCTAAAAATCACAGGATTCTAGATCAAATAATGATAATCAAATTAAAGATTCTGTCAAGGATTGACCAGATTCCTCATTCTGGTTGTGTGTATAACCAGATGATTATTTTATTTCATGTTTTCTGACCCTGAAAAGTTCGCTATGTTTGTTGTTATTGTTGTTTGTAAGCATACACTTCAGCCGCACCGGAAGCTCCCGTCTTAGCGCAGCAAGCCTGAGGCTTGTCAAACATGCCCCTGGTGTTAAATTCGCGCCCTATACAGCCTATCAGGAACCGCGAGAATTCTAGATAAGGTTAACTGTATTGTCTTTTCTTACCAAAACAGATCCAAGACATCCAGACAAGAGGTGCCACCGACTCTGTCTTCTTCACGCGAGACACCAGTCACTATCTCGTTGTTACAAATGAGCGAGACAACACTGGGCGTACTAATATCAACTCTGACCTCTATGAGTGGGACTACTTTACACAACAATTTAGTCCCGCTCCAGTGCAGTATATCCCCACAAGGGGCGCCGCAGCAGCTGAACTGACGGTAGTTGATGACGTAGTGTTCCTGGTGATAGCCAATGGCGAGGATGCAAGCACTAACACAGTGGAACTTAAGTAAGAGTTTGATGCTTTCACTGGTTTTGATATTTTGCATAAGGTGCCGTTTTTAAACCATTAATTGTTTATGGGTAAAGCTACAATGAATCTACAGTCCTTCTTATGCTTATTTACTAATAGATATTTCTTTTGAATTGAATTGAATAATCTGTTATCTGTTGATAGTGGACAAAAGTGAGGGAAACTCAAGGATTCTGTTTTGACTTGGGAATGTTCCACATTTTTGTCATTCAGCATTCTTCTCATAATGATATGAATACATTTTATGAAACAGGAAGCTAATCCAATTAATTTGAATCGAAGATTTCTATCACTGTAAACTCTGAGCTAAAATGAACTTGTAATCATTGTTTTGAACCCTTCTATTTCGCATTCAATTTCTTCAAAATTGATGTTCAAAATGAAATTGTCAATATTATTAATCCTGCCAGCCAATTAACTCCACCAGAAACAGTCACATAATTTCAGTATTTGAGGCTGTTTGCATCCAATCATTGCTCTGTTCTTTCATCCTTTCCAATCCTCCATTATTAGTTCCTTGGTCTACCGCTTGGATGCCAACAACCGCTTCACCATTCACCAACAAATCCCTACCAAAGGCGCAGTGGATGTGACGTCATTCAACATCGGAAGTGACTCCTACATCGTTCTGGCTAATACTCTCGATGATGACAAGCGTTACCACCAGATGGCGACAATCTACGTGTGGAACAGGGTGACTCAGCTCTTTACACAGGTGCAGGAACTCCCAGTGGCCAGCGTGGGAACTATCCAGAGCTTTACCACACCTGATGGAAGAGGTAATTTAGAAGATTTTATTTTGATCTTCTTCTCTACTTTCAGTACTAAATTTATGTATCAATGTCAATTGTGTTAACATTCCATACACCTAATTCCTTATGTCTTAAGATTTATATGTGTGAGACTTTTAGAAATGTACAAATGACAGCTGTACCCACTTACTAAATTTTGCTAAATGAAGCTGTAATTTAGTCAATACTAGGTAAATTCGGATATATCTGGCATTACATTGATTCTAGCAGTCTGTTTGGTTAGGATGAACTGTATTTTGAACTTTATTTTTGTCTGAAATTTGGGTTATTTGAGAAGATTGGCGAAGTAAAATTGGACATTTTCTGAAAATCTCACCCACATCTGTTTTTGGAATATTGGGCTGCACGCTCAGTTGACATCGGTCAACAACTAAATATTTTCTAATTTTTGTTCCGTTCTTTTCCAAACTATACAAAACTCATTTGACCATCATCTTGGAAGATATCACTGGTTATTTTTGTTACAGGGCTTCAGGGCATTCACTATTACCAATTGTACAATTGTGATAACTGCATTAATTATCAAACTAATCACTCTTCCAGTTCACCTGAGCCTGGCTATGGAGAAGACTCCCTCAGCCATCTACACGTGGGACGACACAGTGGGCAGGTTCAACCAGTCCTGGAGTGGACCACCACTGAAGGACCTCTACCCACTGACCGTCAACCAGCGAGCAGGCCCTATGGTCATCCTGGTCGAGGCTAGACCAGTCAATGAGTCCAGTGTAGGCTCCAGGGTCCTGCTATACCAGCTGGCACTAGTGCACATGGGGGACAGTGATTATGTACACAGGTAAGCTATTGGTTTCCTTGTCCTGTATTATGTATAGACTAAATGGATTAATAACCTCCATTCTGGCCTGCTATACCAGCTGGCACTAGTGCACATGGGGGACAGTGATTATGTACACAGGTAAGCTATGGGTTTCCTTCTCCTGTATTAAGTATAGACTAAACAGATTAATAACCCCCATTCTAGCTTGCTATACCAACTGGCTATGGTGCATGTAGGGAACAGTGATTAGGTCCATGGGTGACTTAACTAGACTCTTTGTCCTGTATCATGTATTAATCTCTACCTTGAACTGCCCAGGGGCTGTAACCACCTAAGGCATAGACTAAATGGGTTAATTACCTCCATTTCTGACCTGCTGAAGCAGTGATGGTGCATAATCCAGTGGCAAAGAAATGTTGGTCTTTAATCCTTACCTGATCATGTATCATACAGATTGATATTTATTCAAAAATTGGTGTTTATACTCAACTTTTAGAATCCAACCCAAATGGCCCAATTGTCTTCAAATGCGGGGTTACATTGTATTGATTTAAATTTTATCTGTAGAAGACAGTAAGAGAAGGGTCAATAAGGGAGTAATATTGCAATTACATGGTTATGACAGTGAATAGGCTTTAAACTTACAAAGGTTACATAGCATTGCTTAATAATGGTTCTATGGTTTTAGTGTAGTTTTTGTGCAGAGATAATCCACTAAACCCCATGCATGAATCTTAAATAAAATGTATACTGGCAAATCACCTAATTATCTTGAATCAAGTCTATAATATTGTAATATTTCTATAATACTATAATCTATATTAATTTTTGTGTAATTATTAAGTCTGTTTTATTTTTTTAACTGTATAAACTGCATCAAAATTATAAATTAACTCTGCCTTTAGAGAGATGGTAACGTCTGGGTGAACTGGATCTGATCTAGAAGTCTGTATACCTATTTGTCTATATTTGTCTATTTTAACTTTATAATGTACTATGTGAGTTGGATAAATGAAGTAGTATCTTATCTTAACTTATTTCCTCCAGAGCTCTGAGCCTGACGTTCAAGCCTGGCCAGACGCTGCTGCGTGCGTCTACAGTGGTACTGGAGGATGAGACACCGGAGGACACGGAGGGGTTCGCCCTGGAGCTGACGGAGCCCCGGGGTGGGGCAGAACTGGGGGCCAATAAGGAGGTGGTGGTCAACATACTCTCTAATGATGACGGACATGGTATACTGGAGTTCGCTGAGGTAGGTTGTGTGTTATAAAGAATCATCCAAATACATCAGATATGAAACAATGGTCAAGTGACATTTCTAAGCAATATATTACCTTAGAAATGTCAAATAATAGTCCAATTTGAAAGTTATCCACTTATTATCTTTGATTATTAATAGTTTGAATGCAAAGTAATCTCTTTTTCACTGTTGATTGTGAAAAGGTGCAAAACATTTTCTTTTTTTGTAATAGGCTATTAATCATAAGATTCACAGACATGGGACAAAGAATTAAGATACAAAGCCCCTCTGAAAAAGCTGCCAAAGAGATAAAAAGTGACCAATCTTGTTTTAATTATGTTCTGTACGGCAATAAAGTTATACACATAACAATTTTTCATATGATCTTGACCAGCTGAGTGTGCTCGCTTCATAGCAGTGAACCACAAATGTGGTCACTAGGAATAAAATACATGTGGTCTGCTCAATAGACCTCATTGTAAATTGTGAAGTTATAATGTATGGCTGATGTTATCTACCCCCAGGACTCATTGGACAGATATGAGGAGGAGATACCATCACGTGACAGTATAGTGCAGCTTAATGTAGTGCGGCGGAAGGGTACATATGGCAGGGTGGTGGTGAAGTGGCAGGCGGAAGGAGAACACAATGACATCCACGATATAGTCCCTACATCAGGCCAGGTAATAGCAGTACTGTTCTCTATGGTACAATCTAATAGAGGATTTGCATAGCCGCCATCTTGAATCTTGATTCGCATGGAGTTATGGGACTAATGGTACAGTCTAAAATCTCTATTGGTGAAAACATTCTTGCAATATTCGATAAAAATATTGCCAAATATTTTTATGTCAGATTTCAACAGCAATGTAACAGACATGCGCAGTGAGACATGCAACTCCCCTATTTATACCCACAATTTAAATGATAATAATAATAATAATAATAATAATAATAATAATAATAAAAGAATGGGGAGTAAGATATTATTCATAATATAATATTTTTAATCGGAATAAACATATCATCAAACCACCACTATTTTAGTGTTAAATGTGTACAAGTTTGCATTCATGCATAATCTCACAGGCAATATATAATCTCATCCATGAGCAAAAATCAATGGATCTGGAATTTGAATTCATTCAAATCTGAAAACCCCGTGATAATGGTTTACTGCCTTTGCAGCAACGTGTCAGAATGCCTACACCTTCTTCTACTTCAATAACAGTTAACAAAATCAGTTCAGGAATATACCTCTGTGTCCTCTTATCTAGACGCCAATTATTATTTTATTTTATTTTAATTATTATTTTAGTATTTTGTAATACTGTTCTCGTTATCATCATTATTAGCAATGGGATTCACTGAAACACTGCTTCTGCTGGATATACCCTCAATATAAAGGAATTGTACAGTAATGCTATCATTCTATTCCTTCCTTCGCTAGTTGGAGTTTGGTGATGGTCAGTCTGTAGCTAGTATAACACTGACCATCAAGGATGACCAGGTGTCAGAGCTGGACGAAGTGACCAGAATCAGTCTGACGGACATCATAGAGTCCGGTACACCACTACCGGGCAGGGGAGCCAAGCTAGGTAAGTACAGTTATTTACATTCCTTTCTCAAGATTTTAATTTTCCATGGCATGAACTGAATTGTCAAATATGATTTTCTTAAAGCAGGAGTTTAGACAAAATTTACCGAGGTGATATGTACAATTCTATTCCCCAAATATTGATACTTTCCAAACGCTAAACTTTCAGAATTACAGTGGAACTTCTTCTCTATTGAGACCACCTTGGGACTGAACGATTTATGGTCTCATAGCGGGATGGTCTCATTAGAGGGGCTAATCTAATGAGAGGAAAGCAATTCGGGACTGCGAGAAACTGGTCTTAATAGAGGGGTGGTCTCTATAGAGAGGTGGTCTTTATGCGAGGTTCCACTGTATGTCACAGCTGATATTGAATATCACCTACCATATTTTAAAATTAAATAATGTTTGTGAAAAACTGCTGTGAACCAATCCTTCTGTCAATGACTCCCCGTATGGTGTTGTCGTGGGAGAAGAGTTACATGCCTTGCATTGATACTTTCCCTTCTATTAGTGCATTTGTTTATTGTATTAATTCATAATATTATATATATCCAAGGACCCATGACAACCCGTTCAAGAACAATAGCACTCATTAACTACTCACTTCTACTCAAATATTCATATCCCTAATCAAGATTATCATTGTAGACATCCACCTGAAGAAGACCACCAACACCATGTTGAAACGTCGTGCCTCAAAGTACCCATATATGCCTGAATAAATTGCAAATACTGAAGTTTGAGGTTGTGGTGTCTTTATCTATTTAATATTATACATTATGTTTGATTATATAACAGGCCAGAAGGGTACTGCGCGTATGATGGTCAACAACTCCCCTTACCATGTGATATCATTAGAGAAGGGTTCATGCCTTCTTCTGACCCTTTTCTTCCAGTGCATTAGTTTATTATAATTGTGATGTGTTTTAGGAAAATGAGTCATAAGTCGCACAAAATAGATTTTGAGATATCATTATTTTTGAACAGATGAGATCAAGCCGATTCCAATGATAGTAAATAGTCTAATAATCGAATAAGTATTTCTAGATTTTAAGTTTGATATTTTCGTTTTTGAAAAAAAAAAAGGTTTCAATATTTCTTGGGGTGAATAAACAGTAAAGTAACTCAATTTAGTCCATATGAGGACCTTTAAAACTAAAGGATATTCTACATAGATTATCCTGAAATTTGATACATCGATTGATATAGGTATAAGTGATGGACTCTGAAAGAATCAGAACAGTCCAATAATGTGATCTTGTGAAAAAAAACACTTTGAAAAATATCGATTTTGCGACTTATGACCCATTTTCCTGAAACACATCACAATTATTAGTTTCTCATATTATACATTATGTTTGATTATATAACAGGCCAGAAGCGTACTGCCCGTATGACGGTGATAGCCAATGACTCCCCATACGGTGTGGTATCGTGGGAGAAGAGTTCCTACATCACTACAGAACCTGAGGGCACAGATACCACCACCATGATACACCTCATCCGCTCACAGGGATCCATAGGAACCATTAGGATAGGATACATGTGAGCCATTATCATAATTTAGTACATGGGTCACATTTTCAGAAAATGTACAATTCAACTTCAGAAATCTTCTCAAATAACCCAAATTTCAGACGAAAATAAAGTTCAAAATACAGTTCAACATAACCAAACAGATTGCTAGAATCAATGCAATGCCGAATATACTCTAATTTACCTAGTATTGACCAGATTGCAGCCGAATTTTGCAGAATTTACTAAATGAGTACAACTACCAATTGTACATTTTCTGAAAATCTGACCCACATAAGATTAATTGTTGGTGCATCAGTAAAACTTGTGTTCCCTAAAATACATAATGGACAGGTCCCGATTGTCCAATAATGATGAAGTCACTATAAAAACAGTCCTATACATAGTTTTCACACAAAGTATGATATTTTACAGTTTTTCGTATGAAGTCGTGTCGAATCGTTGACAGTGAACATGTGTGACTTACCTATTATTATTATAATACTTTTATTCAAATCAAGTTATGACAGTTACATAGAATTGGAGTTAAATTCGAACAGGTTATAGCCCTCAGCTCACTCGCAGGTTGCCAATCACACATAGCATTCATAAATTAATGTTTCTCTATCTATACAAACTTATATTTGGTTATCTTGAGATTCATATAATATCAACATCATGCTTTATGGTCTGTGTGACAGATGGAACCATATAGCTTCATTGTTAGTTTATCTAAAGTTTAACCAATCCTATGTAATTGGTTTTGGATTTTGTCGAGAATCATTATTATACTACTATTACTCCACAAAAACCCACTGATTGTATTTAGGATATCCGATACAATTCATTAATTAATAGGAGTTGCTTTACATTTCTACCGTTCATTTACATTTTTCATTCATTAATGTTAATTGGGGTATCGATAGTACAAAATAGAACTGTCATATGTGATGTGTTTCAGGAAAATGTCATGAGTCGCAAAATCGATATTTTTCAAAGTGTTTTTTTTTCACAAGATCACATTATTGGACTGTTCTGATTCTTTCAGAGTCCATCACTTATGCCTATATCAATCGGTATCAATTCTGTATAATATAAACAGTAAACAGTAAACTAACTAAATGTAGTCCACATGAGGACCTTTAAAACTAAAGGATATATTACATAGATTGTCCTGAAATTTGATACATCGATTGATATAGCTATTTTTAGTGCTATACCCCCAAAAAATTAAAACATTCAAATAATGTGATCTTGTGAAAAAAACACTTTGAAAAATATCGATTTTGCGACTTATGACTCATTTTCCTGAAACACATCACAAATGATACATTATACGTTATATTAACTGATCGTTGGATGGGAATCATTTTCAGTCATTGACGAAAGTGACATTGTTTCCATCCTTAAAATACAATGTAAATTTTGCAAAAGAAGGACGGGAGACGTCCCGCTAGCTGGATAATCCTTTCTTATTGCAATCCCTGATTGAATAAACGTTTCTAAATAATTTAAATCCAGCACTGGACGTGAGCATAACCTGCCAGAGAAACAGCGGGCAGTGTCCGGCCAAGACTTTGTGTCCATCCAGTCATCAGTGGACATGGCGGACGGAGTGACCAGGGTACCTGTGGAGATCACTCTACTAGCCGTGAGTGCATTATTTCTTTTAAAATGTGATGTGTTACTTTCAGGAAAATGAGTCATAAGTCGCAAAATTAATATTTGTTAAAGTGTTATTTTTACAAGATCTCTTTATTGAAGTGTTCTGATCTTTAGAGGGTTTTTGCACTTATAGTCATATTAATCCATATCACAAATTTCGGAACATTATATCAAATATATCCTTGCGTTGTTAAGGCCTTCATATAGAGTATATTTAGTTACTTTACTGGTAATTATCGATCCAGAAACATTGCAAACTTTACTTTTCAAAAATAAAAATATCAGACTTAAAGTATAAAAGTACTTATTAGGTGTCCTAGTGTTTACTATCATTTGAATCGGCTTGATCTCCTCTTCTCAAATATGGTGATATTTCAAAATCTATATTTTGCGACTTATGACTCATCTTCCTAAAACGGATCACAAATACTTTATTTTAAAGATTTTTAATTTCTGTTGATATGGTCCTTGGCCGAGAGTTTTCAGATTGCCCAGTGGGTTGGCACAACATAATTAAACTTCATAGATATTTATAATATCTTGATTAAAGATAATTAATTATCACCATGATAATTATAGGATTAGTGTTACATGCCTGATTGGATGTTTTATATATTATCATGTCATTTAGATTTGTATGAGCCCAGATGGCAGCCTATGTTGAATAAAACCTTTTAAAAACAAAAACAAAAAAGTCACGGGTATATGTAAATTAATAGTTTTCATCAACAATTAAATTAAAAAATATCTTAATTCCGAACCATGCAGTTGTCACAGTTGTTACTGTCATAATTAACATATAGGGAAGTTGTTATACCATGATGGTTAAGAGCCCCATAGAGAGGGGCGGGGCTACTCTAACAACTTGCCAACCTGCTTGAATGATGAAATTACTTTGCGCGGGGATCCCACACCCGAGATTAACGAAGTGAAAATAAAATATAAATAATGTTATTAATATTTTTTCTCCCGCTAGGATGACGACCCAGAGGTAGCCGAGACGTTTGTTGTGAACATCACAGGAGTACAGTTAGTGGGCGGAGCTATCATTGTGGGGGCGGGGGCTAGTGTACGTCGCCCTGGTAACGTGGCCTCAATTACCATAACAGAGAATGACAACGCTAGGGGCATCATTCACTTTGATGTCAACAGGGTAAGTGTTTATAGTTAAATATTTGTATTCAACGAAATCATCGTGTAATATTACGTTATTCTAAGCTTGAGCTGATGCTATTTAAGTTACAGAAAAAGCTGTTTCTAGAGATATTCAAACATAACCCGACATAACCTAAATTTTATAAAGAGTTCTGATAACTGATTCTGTTATACTATATAAGTAGCTTCAGCGCCGCTGAGAAAAGTGTTAACTACATAATGTTCTTGCTGAATAAAAATCTTTAAATACAAACATACAACGAGCATGACACATGAAACATGTATTACACATCGGATGAGGGAAAAGTATAATACTCTGACAGATAAAAAAACATCTCCTGGAGTTACAACACCCAACTCATGACATTTAAAGTTATTGAGACATATTCCAAATCATTTTCTTATCAACATTCATTTATATTTTCTTAATCTGTAGGCTACATATCAATGTCGAAGTGTTGAAGTTGACAGCCATCTTGGATTTGAAGCATATGCCATAGGAATTCATTCCATATGAAATTAATTCTACTAAATGCCGTGCACCTTTTTAATAAGCAGCTATTAGTCAGGGTTCTTATGTACATGAAGTTGCCCCTGTAGGGTATTGATGGAGAAAGTGAAAACTATACATTTTCGGAAACGTCAGGACCCATAGATTATGAAAACCAATGTTGCCCAAAACGTGTCTGCCATCTTGGTCGCCATATTGGACAATCCAAGATGGCCGCCATTCCAAACCTATTTATGCCCATAACTATCTTATTACTGGTCATAGAAACTTGATTTTGGTGTCTACACCAAGGTTTTCAAGGTCAAGGAATACAATGAAGATATCTATTTGAGCCTGGCATGTGTCGGCCATCTTGAAATCCAAGATGGCCACCATTCCAAACATTCTTTTGCTCATAACTTCTTAATTTTTTATAATAGAAACTTGATTTTGGTGTCTACACATAGGTTTTCAGGGGCAAGGAATACAATGAAGATGGTTAATTGGGTCTGGCATGTGTCGGACATCTTGAAATCCAAGATAGCGGCCATTTGGGAAATGACTGTTATTGTAAGAAATCTTAAATCCGTGAAGCCCGTGAAAGACATAGTAAGTGTAACTTCCAAGCTAGAGCATATACCAACCTCACCCAAAATGCTGTTAACCAGGAAATTGACATTATCAATGACTGGGATGTATTATACACTATCACAGATCCTGATGCTGCATGGGACCTAATCTTTAACAAATTTAAATCAATCACGAATAAACTATGCCCCCGTAAAAAATATAAAGCCAAAAAAGTCAAACCACCATGGTACACAAATGACCTCCTTAACCTAGCATATAATAGAGACTACTATTTTAAACGATATAGGAAAACAAAAAAGGATGAGCACAGGATTAGAGCTGTTTATTTTAGAAACCAGGCTAATAGTGAGACACGCATAGCCAGAAGTAGGTATTTCCAGCAGGAATTAGAACGATACAAGTATGACTATAAGAAGTTCTGGAAAATACTAAACGACTACTTACCATTTAAAAACAATCAAAATCAGATTAATAGAATAGTTAACCCTGAAACACTAAATATGGCATATGCCAACAGCATCCCCCCAATAATTAATAAGTATTTTTCCACCATTGGGGCTACTATTGCAGCAACAATGCCAACCCAACCAGTGGATAATGGAACAATGCCCCCAGATGTGAGGAATATAAACTTGGCAAATGCTAATTACATACCCATTGATGCAACCTCCTATGCTAAAATAATAGATAATTTGGTTGATACTAAATCATCCGGTTGTGACGAAATCCCGATGCGTATTTACAAGTTACTCTTTTATGGTTGTGTTCGACAAATGACATTTCTGTATAATCTATCAATTACAACAGGCATAATGCCACTTAAATGGAAAATGGCTACAGTTGTACCAATACCCAAGAAAGGTAATGCTACCCATGTGACTAATTTACGACCAATTTCATTAACCCATGTGGCAGGAAAAGTACTTGAAAAACACATCAATAACCAGGTACAAGATTTAATAGAACAGTATAGTATTATCTCCCCCCAACAGGGCGGATTTAGAAAGAACTCGTCCACGATCGAGACAATTTACTTACTTTTATATAAACTATTTAATAACAAGAATGCCAAAAAAGAAAGTATGTTAGTATTTTTTGATTATAAAAAGGCGTTCGACTCGATTGACCATGCCCTGTTGTTGAACAAAATTACTAAATATGGATTCCCTAACTGGCTCATCCAATGGCTGACTAACTACTTAAGTAGAAGATCACAGAAGGTCAAGGTTGGTGAACATCAATCGAAATATCTCCCCATTGGCCACGGGGTACCTCAGGGGTCCATACTTGGTCCTATTCTGTTCAATATTTTCGTGAATGACATATGTAATCTACCAATCCAAGGGAAAATGTTGCTTTTTGCAGACGATATCGTTTTAATTAATACTGCTGATACTTATATAGATTTAATAAGACAAGGTCAAAATGACACGCAACTAATTGCGGACTGGAGCTTCCAGAATAAGCTTGCCATAAGCATACCTAAGACCAAGACAATGTATGTCCCGCACATGGCAAGAAGTCTGACAATACCACGCATTCAGAAAATCACTATAAATAATACCGAGTTAGACTGGGTTGATGACTTTACATACTTAGGCCTTACCATAGATGCCAAACTCAATTTCGATGTTATGATTAATTCAATAATAAGCAAGGCAAATGCCAGACTATGTAATCTTTACATTAACCGTCACGCCCTTGACATTAGAACTAGATTGCTCCTGGTCAAATCGATGGTGTTGAGCTACTTGGACTACGCCAATGTATGCTTCATGAACAGCAGTAAAGCGTCACTAACAAAATTGCAAATACTACAAAACAAATCTCTCAGATTTGCACTAAAAAAATCAAGAATGCATAATGTTGAAGATCTGCATAGGCTTGCCAATGTAATGACAGTGCGAGAACGTATTTATTTTAATAATGCTAAATTTTTCCATAAACAGCTTCATCATTGTAGAGTTGACTGGATAACCAGAAAAAAGGGCGATAGGCCCTATGCACTACGGGAAAATTGGCGATTAAATTTCGAAGTAAATAGACCCCTTTGTAACTCTTATCAGAAATCATTTGCATATGCAGGAGTGTCACAATGGAACGAAATTGAAGATAATATTAAGAGTATAATACTACCTTGCCACTTCAAATATAGAATGAAAACAGGTATACTTAACAAAACCATCCGTATACCTATACTGTGATATATATTTACCTATAGATGCTACTACTCGATTACTTATACCTATACCTGTATTTGTATAGAATTGACTGACACATTTGTTTCCCAACCATGTCTCATTATCACATCACCCCCATCTCATTTCATTATTACCCATCTCAAACTATCTCTCCAAGAAAAGATGTACATGACTTTCATTAGCTAATTACTATAGCTAATTACTATAGCTAATTACTATAGCTACTCATTTGTATAACTTCTAAAGCGAAATTTCAGGTTACGTAGGAAGACCGGATCAACCGAATCGTTTAAAAACTTTGGCAAATGCCGCTTATTCTCCTGAATAAAAATTTGTGCAAAAAAAAAAAAAAAAAATCCAGTCTAACTTCTTACTTTTTATAATAGAAACTTGATTTTGGAGTGAGTGAGTAATGGTTGCTTAATGCCATGACTTGATTTTGGTGTCTAGTTTTCAGGGGCAAGGAATACAATGAAGACGGCTGATTGGGTCTGGCATGTGTCGGCCATCTTGAAATCCAAGATGGCCACCATTCCAAACATTCTTTTGCTCATAACTTTGTAATTTGTTATCATAGAAACTTGATTTTGGTGTCCATACATAGGTTTTCAAGGTCAAGGAATACAATGAAGATGGCTGATTGGGTCTGGCATGTGTTGGCCATCTTGAAATCCAAGATGGCCACCCTTGAAAACATTCTTTTGCTTATAAGTTCCCTATTAGATCTCATAGAGACTTGCTTTTGGTGTCTACACATGTGTTTTGCAGGGTCCAGGAAGAGTGGCCATTGCTAGCGCGGGCAGGGAGGCCTCTTTTCTCCTTTAGTCATATCGATAGCCCTGATGATCGATGGGTATTTATCTGTAAACTTTATATGTATATGTTGTTTCTCCTGCCTTTCCCATCGCCACCAACCACGCCAACCCACCCTCCATCCCTCTCACATAGAATAACAGCATCTACACGATCCTGAGATAAAAAAAAACAAGGCTGTGAGAGCCTACCGAGGCTCGAACTCCCAAACCTTCACTCTAAATGCCAGTGCTCTATCCACTGGGCTATGGCCCTTGGGTGGAGTGGTTACTGAACTTTGCCAGTCATATGAGAAGGGCCAACACATGGCAGAGGAGGGAAAAACGTCCATTACTCCTTTATTCATGCTATGATGACTGTGTTACTTTAAAACATCAATCTAGAGGTATTGAGAGGGCAATCTGTGGCAACGGAAATGACTAGATATATCAGATCACTGTAAAAAGGTGTTTGTGTGCCATTTTGAGCATACATCCTTTCTCTGAAATAGAGAGACTGGGTTGACACCTACAGTAATTAATTGTTACCTAGCGGCACCCCTTGGGTGGCCAAAACTTAGTCATGTGACGTCAAGGAATGCAATGAAGATAGCTGATTGGGTCTAGCATGTTTCGGCCATCTTGAAATCCAAGATCGAGGCCGTTTTGAAAATGACTGTTATTGTAAGACCTCTAGATCTCAAATCCAGCCTGGGTTTTCTGTTTTTGAACACCCTATTTATGGTTTTACCATGGTATTATTTGAGTGCAAAGCTTTGTGCCAAGACTTTTTTAAGATGCAACAAAGTTTAGGAATTGCTATGCTATAGACCACAACTATATCACATCCTGTTACCATGAAAACATGGAGTAAATACAGTCTTTATGAGATAAAAATTACTGATCCCACAAGATTAATTCTAGAAGAACCTACATTTCAATTTTTGTGAACGTGCGACAATAACTGGAATAGTAGTAACATTTGAAATGAAACTGTGAGATTCAGATGATTTAATCATCTTCCACATGCTGATCCATGACCCTATTATATCCTGTATGTTGCCCCATAACCCTATTATATGCTGTATGTTACTCCATGACCCCATTATCCCCTCTATGCTGCTCCATGACCCTCCATTATACCCTGTATGTTGCTCCATAACCCTATTATACCCTGTATGTTGCTTCATAACCCTGTTATACCCTGTATGTTGCTCCATGGCCATCATTATACCTTCTATGCTGCTCTATGACCCCTTTGTTGATCCTTATATATGTATACCCTCAGACAAAGAAAAGGGCTCCATGACCATCATTATACCCTCTATATTGCTCCAGACCCATCATTATACCCTTTGTATGTTACTCCAAGACCATCATTATACCCTCTATGCTGCTCCATGACCCCCATTATACCCTCTGTATATATTATGTTACTCCATGAACATCATTATACCCTCTAAGTTGCTCCATGACCCCCATTATACCCTTTGTATATATGAGATCCGCTCCATCAAAATGAGTCCCATGTCGGCCAAATCGATTTTGGAGTTAGCTATTGGATGGGTAAGCAGCAGGAAAGAGCTTTCCAATGATGTATAGAGCTTAATTTTAGGCCTATTGGGTATAATTCTATGGTTGCGGTGAGTATTTAAGGGACGCGGTTACTGGAGGAGCCGGAAACTGAGATACAGCCTGTTTAAGTTCGGCGAGTGACCTTCGGCGCGCCATCCTTGGTTACGGGCATTTGTTATCAAGCGATTTCTATGAAATTTGGAACACTTTACTAACTGCCATAGCCATAACATATACCAAATTCAGTTCATTTACTTAGTAACTTATCATTTTATCGCGCGATGAAAATTGGGTGAAATTTGGGCAAAATACATTTCTAGGAGACTTTTGTGGGATTTATGTCGGACGCGTCGTCATGCAAAATGACCAGTTCATATGATTGGATTTTTCTCAGATTTGGGGCAGGTATTATAGACTAGTAGGGCCACAATATATAAAAAAATCAGTGCATTTCATTTAATATTTTTTATTTTATTACCCTGTTAACACAAGTATAATAATTCTTTACAAAATTCTTCGGTGCAGTGCTTGCAATATATACATGATAACACACCTATTCATTCTAACAAAACAAAATGTACAACAGTATTCACCAGTAATAAAATTAGGAATAAAATCAGTAATAAAATCAATAAAATAGCAGTCAGCCCCTACCCCTACCCCTACCCCTACCCCTCCCTGGCCGGCGTTGCTCAACATTTCCCCTCCCCCTCCCCCTACCTCTCTTTGCTGGAGGAGGTGCAACCTCCCCATCCGAAGAAGATTCTGAAGATTCCCTTACCCTGCCCCTTCCCCTTACTGTTCCTCTACCCCTACCCCTACCCCTACCCCTACCCCTAGCTTGAGGTTCCTCTTGAGGTTCCTCCTCCTCCTCCTCCTCAGAAGATTCATCACCACCTAATTCTAATGATTCATCAGAAGAAGATTCCCTGTCCCTTCCCCTTCCCCTTCCCCTTCCTCTACCCCTCCCTCTTCCTCTAGCCCTTCCACTTCCCCTCCCTCTACCTCTTACTGGGGCGACTGCAGGAGCCTGTACAATGTAGCCATCCCCCCCCCCTCCCTGGCCCTTCTTCAGGTACAATTGGTTTGGGGCACATAATGTCTTTGGTTTCTTCGGTACAAAAATCACGAATAGAATTAAAAAGATACCACTGTCTGTATGCAGACAGTCCAGGAGAAGGTACAATGGGTGGGTTGTCCTGAGGGACATCACCCACATCAACAGTAAGCATTTTAAAAGTACCACTATCTTCAGGGCCTACAAATGGCCTGAAAGAAATAACACCAGGTTTGTCACTAGAAAATTCAAAATGATGATACCCTTTGATACCTGGAAAAGATTTGGAGAAAGGTGACAGGAATGCCTGCCAGTCGTACAATGGAACAAAAACAGTACCCCTTTCATCACCTACAAGTTGGGCCTGGTTGACCCCCCCTGGCGTACTGCGCTGCACACTGGCTTTTAATTGCTGAAGAGAAGAAACGTTGTCCCGACGAAATTGTTTTTTCAAGAGACCAAAGCACCAGTCGGGGGCAAACTTAGTGTGCCCAGTAATCAAAAAGTTAAGTGTAATAGACCTGTGCCTTCCAGTAAGGACACGCCACATCAAATAGGCCAAAACATACCGGTTCTTGTTCTGGCCACTACAATTGTCACAGTTAAGATCTAAATCTTTCTCCCCCAGACCATAGTTTTCAAAGTAATGATTCAGATAAGAAATAACTGCATTTGACCCCTTACTGGTGCAATGGCTCTCATCTATAAGGTAGTTAACTTGTCTAGGCATTCCTTCCATGCAAATACCGAACAGGCCTACCTTCCTCGGGGTGAGAAAATAAAGGGGACCTGGTTGCATCGGGTAAGAAGGTAAATGCACTTGTTGTGCAAAGTCAAAACTGAGATGTACTCGAATGTCACATGAGCAAGGGGCATGTTTGCCAAGGGGGGGTTCACCATTGTCTCTGTACGCTTCTTTTGCATCAGCACAAAATTTCTGATAAAGAGTTCTTTCGGCGGTTACACTGTCTAAATGTTTCTGCTGTTTCTTTAACTTGGCAGCTTTCACAACATCAGGTAAATTACTACTACAGGAAATGTCTCTGTTATTACGCTGGCACTCCCAGCAGAGGTCTGTCATGGGACGACTTGTGACTATTTTAGGAAGATACTTGCGCCATAAATGACCAAAAGTGGAGTAGGCAACAGCCCTATTGCCAGTCTCTTGCATGGCTTGTGTGTAAAGACAATGAACTTCAGCTTTTGTAGAACGGCAGGGGAGAATTAAGATGTCGTCTCTGTGGTGAGAAGATACTCTGCCTGGCAAGACAAGAGCATGTGTTTCGGCATAAGATGTGATGAAGTTGATAGTGTTCTTCAGGTCATCTATTGGCAAAGACCTCACAGCACGGTGACCACCACCCTGTCGTGAACGAGTGACCAGACCATCCTCAGCGAAGGATTTTAGCAAAACTGTCAGCAAGTTTTGGCTAATCCTAGAAGTGAAGGGAGAGAAAAGAAATAGAAAAAATAATTAATAATAATTTAATCGTTGACAAAGGAAGAAATTGAACATAATGCAGGATCTTAAAATGACAATACCAAAATATTGATTCTTAGCAAATAATCATGTTATTATGAATAGCTATCTAATGTTCAGTATTAATGGGCACCACAAGATTCATGATAACACTCACTTGTAAAGGAATTTAAGGGTAGCTTTGCAAATAGGCTTGTTATGCATCCTGTAGTGGCTCTTTGGGTGTTTTCTCTCTCCCTTCCACTGGCGCCCCTTCTTGGTTGGACTGCATCGATCACTGTTGTCAGTAACAGTATTGAAAACGCCAAAGAGTGCCATGTCGAGCTCATCTGAAACGACAGTATAACAATAATGTAAAAATGAATTTGTGACTGACTAATATCACCGACACCAATCTTAGTCTGAGTCCCTACAGTTATCCTACGTAATTAGTTATCCTATGTAATTGGGTAGCACGTGTCTTCATTATTTAACAAGCTACAGCTTAAAATACTGATTAAAATACTGAATGAGTATTATACAGGCATGTATTGGCAATGAGGCAATAGAGAAAAACATTATTTTGAAATTACCTCGATCGATTTGGTCATGTTCCGACCGATGAGAGATGCGCTGTTCCACAGTGAACTGGTCTATGCATGGCCCGCCGTTAAACAATCGGCAGTTACATCTGAAACGGACAAAATCCTAGATTTTAATTTGCCCATAATGACACAAACAAACAATGTATTTTTAACCCTACATTCCACACGAGACGAGTAAGGAATCTCAGACGTCCCAAGTAAATAGCTACTCCCCAGATCTCGAGGGCCTTAAACTCCCCACGCACGAACAACACCATGCGACTTAAAACATACACCAATTAAATTTTAGAACCTCTAAATATACCCACAAGGTATCTAGCACATATAACAGCATTGGATTATAGATTTGGAATGATTTCCAGGGATGTACATAGCATAGTTTTCAGATCGCGTCCCCCAGCATGTCAACACACACGATAGAAAAGATGGCTGCAGAGCACCAACACTTACCGAAACGTGGAGCACTTTTCCCGTTCCTTGTCCACGACTGCCTGCATGTGATCAATAATAAGAATAGGTTCTGATGCTTCCTCAACTTCTTCTTCGTTCGTCTCCGGAGTTTCAGGCTGATCAGGGACGTCTGGTTCTCCATCTGAGTCAGATTCCACCGTCTCTGTTTCCTCGTTGAACACAAAATACTCTTCGATGAGGTTACGCCATTCGGCGTTGTCGACAACACCTCCCAAATTGGCTCGAGCGATGCCATTAAGAGCTTCTGCGACGGTGGCCTCAGCTTCCATGTTTAAATAATAAACCTTGGTCCATTTAAAACTTTGTTGGAGAGTAAAACACGTCTTGTATCGTCTGGAATCGAGGAATAACTGGTCGCTTCGATTCAAATCCAAGACCACGCTAGAAGATGGCGTCAGCCGGAAGTTGATCTTTCGGAGCGGCTGGACCAATCACAGGGCTGTATCGACCCCTCGTGGGCTCCCTTGACGACCCTAGCAACCATTGTTTACGCCGAATGCACTTGGAGAGAGCTCTGTGATTGGTTTACTTACGCGGCGATTCAAAAGGGAAGAATCCCATTGGCTAGAGGAGATTCGTGGCTTTCCGAGGATACCAAATGTGCTGGGGTACCCTACGATCAAATGTCCACGGCGTACGAGTGAATTTAGTGAAAAATAGCCTTCGGCTCCTTTGTTTAAACCCATCCAACCATGTTAGGAAAATGTTTACCGGCCGTTATGAAGCGTAAATAATTGTTTTTGGTACAAAATATTTTCCAGTCTCAAAAAAAACATAATAAAGATTAATATTACGGGAAAAAAAGTTTTCGACCGAAAAAGTCCTATTCCACCTTTGGAGCCCTATATCTCAAAATGAAAGTTGCCGACATGGGACTCTTTTTGATGAATCGCCTCACATATATGTTACTCCATGACCATCATTATACCCTCTATGCTGCTCCATGACCCAATTATACCCTGTATAGAGCTCCATGATCTCTATTATACCCTCTGTGCTGACCATCAATATACCATCTGTGCTGTTCAATGGCCACTATAATACACTCTATGTTGCTCTCTGATCATGATTATACCAGCTATGCTGCTCCATGATCATCATTATACCATCTATAGTGCTCCATGACCCCATCAAACCCCCTATAGTGCTCCATGACCCACATTATACCCACCTTGCTGCTCCATGACCCCCATTTCATCCTCTATGCTTCTCCATGACCCAATGTTATACACCCAATGTTACTCAATGGCACCTATTCTTTCCTCTATGCTGCCCCATGACCCCCATTATACCTGCCATGTTACTGCATGACCACCATTATACCCTCCATGTTGCTCCATGACACCCATTAATACACTCTGTAAACTGTAAACATATTAATGTTCGCGTATTCGCACACCCCTATGTGCGCGAATTTAAATCCTGCGCAAACCTATAATTATTACATAAACATGGCATGAGGCTTCCTTGTTGTGCGAATTTTAATCCGTGCGAAAAGGTGTCAAAGTACTTAGTGCGCGAAAAATTATCTGCGCAAAAATAAATACGTTTACAGTATCTGTTACTCCATGACCATCATTATACCCACTATGCTGCTCCATGACCCCATTACACCCTGTATAGAGATCCATGACTTTTGTCATACCATCTATGCTGCTCCATGACCATCAATATCCCCTCTATGCTGTTCCATGACCACACTATACCCTGTATGCTTCTCCATGACCCCCATTATACCCCCTATATTACTCCATGACCCCAATCATACCCTCTATAGTGATCCATGGCCATAATTATACCCTCCTTGCTACCCCATGACCATCATTATATTATCTATAGGGTTCTATGGTCCCCATCATTATACCCTCTATGTTATTCCATGGTCCCTATTATACCCTCTATGTGTCTATTCTCCATGATCCCCATTATACCCTCTTTATTGCTCCATGACCCCCATCATACCTGCTATGTTGCTCCATGACCATCATTATACCATCTATGCTTCTGGATAACCCCCATCATATATTGAACTTTTATTCCATAAAAAAGTTACAGAATAAGAGGTTAGTCTCTGATTAAAAAGGTAACTCGGATTAGTTTTAAAACGGCTACGACCATTGACCATATATATACCAATAGCAGTAACATTAGTAAAACAGGTACGTTGAACATTAATGTTAGTGATCATCTACCTATTTTTATGCAAATTAAAAAAGAAAGAACAAAATATAATATAGACACTTTTACAGCCAGAAATACAAAGTCATTAGGTACAAAAATTCTGAAAGAAATATTGGTTGATTTGGACTGGGCTGACCTTTATCAGTCCAGGGATGTTGACGTAGCTTGGGGCATAATCTGGGATAAAATAACGACTATACTGAGCAGGATGTGTCCTGTAAAAAGGTATAAGAAAGTAAAATCGCTTCCAGTGTGGTATGATAAGGCTTTATTAAATATGGGGAAGACTAGAGACAAAGCGTTTAAGGGGGCGAAGAGGACGGGAAGACAAGAGGATTGGTGGAGAGCCAGAGAGCTTAGAAGGAAGGTCAATGAGGGTATAAAGAAAGCGAAAAATGATTACTTGAAACATCTGATAAATGAAAACAGAGCTGACCCCCATAAACTATGGGAGATAGTCAAACCATTAATATCTGAAAATAAAGGTAAAAACTATGATGATATATGTATTGAAAAGGATAATGTACTTATGAAAGGGAAGGAAGCTGCGGAGGAAATAAATGACTTCTTTGTTAATATTGGTCCGGATCTTGCAAAAAACATAGAAATGGGAGAAGATGAATCTAATAGGGGTACATTAAAGTTTGATAGGAACCAAACCGTAAAGTTCAATTTTAATAAAATCGATAAATTCCAGGTAGAAGGGGCACTGGCAAGGATAGGCAACTATAAAGCTTCGGGGTTGGAAATGCTGCCAACAAAATTACTCAAACCATGCATGAAGGCGTTAAGCGCACAATTTGCGTTCCTTTACAATCTAAGTTTAGAAACAGCCACTGTACCAGTTGAGTTTAAAAAAGCTAATGTCACACCATTATATAAGGATGGAAGCAGAAGAAATCCGGGAAATTATCGCCCGATTTCGTGTATTAACCTCCCCGCAAAAATCCTTGAAAGCTGTATTCAAGCACAGTTAACCCACTACTTCGAAAGTAATAATTTATTGTCAGATTTCCAATTCGGTTTTAGGAAGGGAAGATCGATTATAGAGGCACATGACAAACTTCTGGGGAATATATATAACAACATAAATAACAAATTGGCCACAGATTTAGTATTTTTAGATTTTAAAAAAGCTTTTGATACGGTTAATCACGATATTTTGATTTCAAAATTACAAAATTATGGGGTGGAGGGGGGACCATTACTTTGGTTCAAAAATTATTTAACAAACAGGTCTCAAAAAGTGCTTATAAATAGAGAATCCTCTTCTCTAAAACCGATAACATGCGGAGTACCTCAAGGAACAGCCTTGGGGCCGCTTCTCTTTTGTATCTACATAAACGATTTGCCTGATGTTGTTGATAATTGTAATATTCAATTATTTGCAGATGATACTGTTTTATATTCTAAGAGATCACTGCAAGGTCGAAGCATTTGTGCGTTACAAAATGACCTATCTAAAATGGTGAAATGGTGCGATCGAAATAAAATTTCACTGAATATTAAAAAATGTAAGAGTCTCACTATTAGAGCTATGAATGATGTAAAAAACTCTACTCGATATAATATTAAAGGGCAAGAACTTGAGAATGTAGATTCATATAAATACCTCGGAATTGAGATAGATAAACAGTTGAACTTTAATAAATTCCTTACCAAGAAAGTAAATCTGGTACGAACTAAAATACGGTCACTATCCAAGCTTTACAATATCTGTGACAAATCTGTCCTACTTTCAATATACAAAACTATGATTAGACCCATTATAGATTATGGAGATGTCTTTTATAACTCTGCACCGCAAAAGCAGATTATGAAACTCCAGACTCTACAAAATTCGGCTTTAAAAATAATATTACATCTTCCTAGACTTTCCAGCACTATAGACATTCATAGCAAACTAAATATTACTTCTCTTCAAACAAGAAGAGAAACCCATATTCTAGATTTAGCTTTCTTAAGGACGAGAGACATAGCAAATGTAGATAGGAGGAAAGTCCGACTGCGGGGACTTTCGGAGGGAAAGAAACTACTTTACCCTCATCCAAATAACGAATTATTCAGAAAGTCATACCTATATTGTATTCCAACTCTATGGAACAGACTTGAACCAAAAATACAGATGACAAATGCGAGAAAGGATTTTAAAATGTATTTAAAGCACCAGTATCATCTGGCATTTGATCCATTCCTTAAGTCTGACGTAGAAAATCTAAATTCCTCTGAAATTTGAAATCCATTGCTTGGGAAAATTGTATTGGGGGGAAAATTCTGGGATTTGTAAAAGCCCAGTCAAAGTTAGGATCGATATACCGATGTTCAAGGGTGGGGGGTCCTTATTGACTTTTCAGTCAATCCTATTAGTATGAACGGTGTTACTTAGAAATAATCTGAGAACATAGTTGTGGATGTATGATGCCCTACCAATCTTTAAAGTAGGCATTTCTAATTTCTAATTACTTGTACATGTAATTTTGTTAAATAACTTGACCTTATGCTCATGTTATACTGTTTAATGTTATATGTAAAAATAATGTTCCTGGTCTACGACGGAAGCAATAAGAACTGGTAGTAATTTACAATTATATACTACAAAAGTAGATAAGGATGTACATAAATCCAAATATAGAACTCAGTGAGATGACGTGATCTCTATCAAACATGATGGACATAAAATAAAAGACAATATCGTCACAGATTAACAAGTCATCGCATCAGAAGTCAGCAAACACAACCGACGACAGTGAAAGAAATAAATAAATACGAACTATACTAAAGATGTTAACGAAAGGACTATGGACAAACATTTACTATACATTACAACCTTTAATTAATTTATTTTATTTTGGGCGGTCTGGAAGACCTCATGGTAGAGGACTATTAATGCCCATTTCCTGTTTTATTGTATTGAATATGTATGATGTGTAAAGTATTATATGTATGATCAAATAATTCGGAATAAAAATCTTTATATATATATATAATCTTAATCTTAATAGATTGTACCCTGTATAGTGCTCCATGAGCCCATGATACCCTCTGTGCTGCTCCATGACACAAATTTTGGCCTCCATGTTACTCCATGACACCCACTATACCCTCTATGCTGCCACATGACCTCCATCAATACCGTCTCTGCTGCTCCATGACCCCCATTATACCCTATATGAAACATCATGACCCCCATTATACCCTCTATGCTGCTAGGTGATGCCCATTATATCCTCTATGTTGATCCATGACCCCTCATTATACCCTTCATGTTGCTGCATGACCCAATTATACCCTCTATTTTACTCCATGACCCCATTAATCCCTCTATGTTACTGCATGACTATTATTATTAGACCTAGTGTCCACTAAGTAAATGACAAACTCTCAATGGCAGCCTCTCAGAGAGACAGGTCGCCCTGTCATCGTTATACCCTCTATGTTATGGCATAACCACTATATACCCTCTTATGATGCCCTATAACGACCACTTTACCCTCTATGCTGCTGTTGTTTAATGGTCCCCATATGATAACCTCCATATTGTTTAATGGCCCCTTTCCAATACCATTGATGTGATGTGTGATCCTCGTTTTGCCTGTATATTGCCCTGTACTCTCAGGGACCTTTCCCTTTAACCTTGAAATAAATGGAAGAAGGGCAACTTAGCCCGAAAGCTAGTGATGAAATAAACAAATTCTAACATAAAGGGGTTTAGTACCTACACCCTGTCCAGCCTATGAAGCCCCCCCCAATGCTAGCCTATACCAGTACTCATTGAAGTCTTGGTTCTACAGAGGCTGGACAGAGTGTACCTACCATCATCCCACAACCAACATACTGGGCTTAACAATATACGTGACCTGCTCTGCAAAAACAGGTCTTATTTAGGGGGTATATAAGACCTTTGCAGGGCGGGTCACAACAGTGATATTCCCACTTACCTTGATACATCTTGAAATAAATTGTTCAAGATATAGACTGCAGTTTGTAATTTAGATTTACACAAAATTTAGTGTAGAATGAAAATGACCTCCAATGATACCAGAAATGGGTTATTTTTCTTTCCCCTAATGTCAGTTACCGTAGTGGCCCGTTCATAAGCCCGGGCTTGTATTTGTTTAGACCCCCCCTCTTGCCCCGGCTTGCAATTGAGATAGGCTTTTAATCGATAATTTAATTTCAGTGGATTTTATTTTTTCATGACCTCTACACCCCCGGTCTGTATTTGAGATAGGCTTATAAACAGGTCCCGGCTTATAAACGGGCCACTACGGTATTATTGTATGCATTAGGTTACCGTTTTCCTCTATTGCCATATTTTCATAAGAGAAAATAGGATGTCACATCCCAGAATTTTGCTATTTTTATATTTCAAGGTCATATTTGGTGACCTTGACCTTGATCAAGTTATTGTTTTGAAAAGAAATGATAACGGTTAGATACACCATCACTATTCCCAAATTTGGTCACAATGCTGACAAAAGTGTAGATATGGGACACAAAAACCTATTTCTTGCTAAAATACAAAAAAATCACTAGTTTCCATGGAAACAGGCCATTTAGAGGGTAGGGATAGGCTTTTGGCCCTTGGCCGCTGGCCTATTACAGGTAATGCATGTTATGTAAGGAAATCGGTAGTCTGAGAAAAGAGCATCCATATTGTGCTTAGGTTAATAAATAGCTTTCACTGGAGCAAACTATGAATAAAACCACATATTATATCAACTCAGACAAATACAAAACCTTTCATTGCATTAAGAGGTTGTTTAAGATTATTTCACAATTTAACCTAAAAGCCCCAGTACAACTTAAACTGCCCATATAAAAAGGCTTAGCCAAGTATCAATTATCTGTGACATTAATTAAAATAATAATGCGAAAGGGTAAAAAAAGTTGCCATCATGAAATCAGATTTGGGAATTTCTAGATATTAGATTTCAGTATGGCTGACACATAGCAGACCCAATCAGACATCTTCATTGCATTCCTTGACCTTGAAAACCTAGGTGTAGAGACCAAAACCAAGTCTCTATGACATCTAATAAGGAACTTATGAGCAAAAGAATGTTTTCAATGGTGGCCATCTTGGATTTCAAGATGGCCGACATATGCCAGACCCAATCAGCCATCTTCATTGTATTCCTTGCCCCTGAAAACTTATGTGTAGACACCAAAATTAAGTTTCTATTGTAAAAAAGTAAAAAGTTGGACTGGATTTGAGATTTCTTACAATAACAGTCATTTTCCAAATGGCAGCCATCTTGGATTTTAAGATGGCTGACACATGCCAGACCCAATTAACCATCTTCATTGTATTCCTTGCCCCTGGAAACCTATGTGTAGACACCAAAATCAAGTTTCTATTATAAAAAAATAAGAAGTTATGAGCAAAAGAATGTTTGGAATGGTGGCCATCTTGGATTTCAAGATGGCCGACACATGCCAGACTCAAATAGATATCTTCATTGTATTCCTTGACCTTGAAAACCTTGGTGTAGACACCAAAATCAAGTTTCTATGACCAGTAATAAGATAGTTATGGGCATAAATAGGTTTGGAATGGCGGCCATCTTGGATTGTCCAATATGGCGGCCAAGATGGCCGACACGTTTTGGGCAACATTGGTTTTCATAATCTATGCGTCCTGACGTTTCCGAAATTGTATAGTTTTCACTTTCTCCATCAATACCCTACAGAATTACACAAGGAACCGGACTATATCCTAGATTTGGCCCCTGACTATACATCGTTTTAATGATAGCAATACAAACCATATTAGATGTGGGTCAGATTTTCAGAAATTGTACAATTGGCAGCTCTACATATTTAGTCATTTCTGCTTAATTCTGCTAAAAAGATATGGGTATATCTGAGTATATTTGGTATCGCATTGATTTAAAGTATCAGTTCTGTTATGTTAAACAACATTTTGAAGCTCATTTCTGTCTTACATGTGGGTTATTTGAGAGGATTGGTGAAGGCGAATTGTACAATTTCTGAAAATCTGACCCATGTATGTAATAGTTTTCACTTTGATTAGCAGAATTTATATTTTCTGACCAACAGAACATAGAAGGACGCGTGGATACGTTTGAAGGCGATGGAACGCTGAGTCTGCGTCTGGTGCGCACCATTGGTTTCTTCGGTGAAGTCCAGGTGGCGTGGCAGGCGTCGCCTAGAGAAGCGACTAGTGAGGACTACTCACCGGCAGGTGGCAGTGTGGTGTTTACTGAGGGACAAGCAGAGGCCTTCATAGAGATACTCATCATTGACGATGATATCTCTGAAGAACTACAGGTTTGTTTGGATTAAATGCTTCAATTGAATTTTTTACACACATTATTCATTCCATCTTTATATAACAGACTATTTTATTTATGCAGGACTAAGGTCCTAGCACACTAAGCCGATTCTCATGCGATTCTCACAAAATTTAGTGGAGAAGAAGTCCTATGCGGCGCAAAATCGCATGGTGATCGGCTTAGTGGACTAGGCCCTATAAAATAGTGGCCCTACAACTAGCTTTCATATATGTTTAATTGTAGGGAATACGAGATTTGCATGTGCCACTGTAACTATATAAACATCTATGTTACAGGGCATGTTAGGATGGACTCTCATTTAATACGACATAGAACTATTTAGCAGCACTTTTATCCAAATTAACCAGAATATTTTCAACAATACTATTCAGATTGAGATTAAGCACTAACAGTGAGCTGAAACACCATTATGCGAATATTGAAATAACATTTTAACCTTTCCATTCAGGGAAAAAAATCAAAATCAAAATCATGGGCTGGTATAACGTATTGTTTATAATTTACATTCATCCTTTCTTTCGTCACAGACATTTGATGTTCAACTCATCCGTGTGACGTCAGGTGGCGCCACACTCGGTTCTGATAATTCGGTGCGGGTCGGTATTGTGAGAAACGACTCTCCTAATGGCATCTTCTCCTTTGTCAACACCAGGGTAAGCTATGACAACACTTTATATATTCAACCAGGGTTCCAGGGTTCGCCAAGAAAATAGAATAAAGAGTATAATATTTAACCCGTTCAACTCACTCAGATAAATAATATCTAAAAGCATATTGATTGAAGATGTGTGTCGATCAGCTATACACTTTATTGGATTCAACCATTCTATTTCTCTTTCACCATTGGGACAATTTCAATATGTTCTAGGAGGCTTGAATTCATAACTTTACTTCGATTCCATCTATGTCTGGGTTGTTTCGCCTGAAGCCTCTCAATGCTCAAAATTAAATTTAGATATATTGATCTGAGTAAATGCAATATTAATTCTCGGTTTGCATGCGCCGCATATATACATGATATTATATATACATAATATTTGTATCAAGTCAGTTTTAACTTCATGTCAATCGTCAATTCAATATTCATATTCAGTGATTTTATTTCTGATTTCTAATACAGTTACATAATATAGAAAACGTTCCTCTCTTTTCCTTTCCAAGAGCGCCTTGTCATTCATACCAGTTTATGTCACAGCTTTTGCGGCCAAATATTTCTTCTCAATACACCACTTGAGGCCAGATTTACAAGATGGTAATTCATTCCACTACTAACGTCTCCATTTGTAGAAAACGGTGCGTGAGTCTGACTCAGAGAGGGACCCAGAGGGAGCAATAACATTTGATGTACAGCGGGAAGGCACAGATGGCGTGGTCAATCTACAGTGGCGCCTCGCTGCGGATGCTGTGGAAGACTTCGAGCCTCCACTTACTGGCGTGCTAGTGTTTGGACCGGTAACTATGGATACTTACTCATCAGTGCCGTAGTCAAGGACATTGTTTATTTAATGGATGGGGAGATTATGAGAGAGAGGGAAAGAGAGAGAGAGGGAGACAGGAAGAGAGGAAAGAGCGAGGAGAGAGAGACAGGGAGAGAGGAGAGAGAGGGAGAGAGAAACGAGAGAGAGAAAGAGAGAGAGACGGGAATAGAGGAGATACAGAGAGAGAGAGAGAGAGAGAGAGAGGAGAGAGAGAGGAGAGTGCGAGGAGAAATAGAGGCGGTGAGATTATGAGAGTGATATAGAGAGAGGGACCAAGAAGAGAGAGAGAGGGAGACAGTGAGAGAGACTGAGGAAGAGAGAGAGAGAAATAAAGAGGGCGAGAGAAGAGAGGGATTGAGAGAAAGGTAGAATGAGGACAGAGAGAACAACAGAGAGGAAAAGTAAGAAAGAGAGAAGGAGGGAGAGCAGGGAGAGAAAGTGAGAGGGGAGGGGAAGAGGGGGGCAAAGAGGGAAGAGGGGAGACGACTAAAGCAACAAAATGATACATTTTACATTATGGTTGGTTTGAATCATAGGCTACACCTTGCTAAGTAAAGGTACTTGTCACAATTCCCAAACAACTAAGGGTGTTAATTCGTGCAGTGGGATCTGCCAGAACTGCGAACAAACTATATTTTATTCCTCATTTTACTTGGACCTTGATCTGCAAATTGTCAATATGATTGGTGTCTTCATGAGATCAGGAATGCATGCACCAGAGAAACACAAAATGCAGAAGCTGACACTATGAATATTTAAACTGTTAAATGTATTTGCTTAGAAACTGTTAGAGACGGTTTCATGAGAATATTTTACTTTAAATGTTTCTTGCCAGATTATTTGTCCTTCCTTTGGTAAACAAAAATAGCATTGTCTCTATAGCTAATTCCCTGCCTACCAGTTCATAAACGACTGATTAGCACGGAGAAATAACTAAGAACAAATAAGAACTTATTATGAAAATGTATAATCATACGAGTAAGATCAGAATAAGAAAGTTCATGGCGAATGGCGTTTTCTGAGGAATGCGTGTATAATGAGGAGATATAATAGATAAATGGAAATCAGTCGCTATAGTAATTGAATATTCATAAGTGCATACATTACGTGCTTATCTACTCCAGGGTGAAGCCTACAAGAGACTGACGCTGAGGACGCGGAGTGATGAGATACTGGAGGGGGAGGAGGAGTTCATCTTATCTCTGGTATCAGCTGATAACAACGGAGACATATCTCCCACACAAGGTGACGCCACTGTCGTCATACTGGCTGATACTGGCGCTGGAGGCATCATATCTATTGCGCCCCAAGTGAGTAGATATTGTACCACTTCTATAAAAGCGAAGTTGCCGGAAAATGTACAATTCACCTTCACCAACCCTTTCAAATAATCCAAATTTCAAACGAAAATTAAGTTAAAAAATGCTGTTTATGCTAACTAACCAGATTGCTTGAATCAATGCAATGTAAAAAATATATGGGTCAGATCGTCAGAAAATGTACAATTCACCTTCCCCAATTCTCTTAAATAACCCAAATTTTTTCAGACGACAATTCTGTTACAATTACCGTTCAACATAACCAGAGAGATGTATTGAATGATTACAATACAGGATAGACTCAGATATGCCTAGTATTTGTCACTTTTCACTCTAATTTAGCAGAATTTGAGAGATGTGTAGAACTATAGATTGTGCATTTTCTGAAAATCTGACCCATATTCGAATTTACGTAGTATTGACCAAATTGCAGCCTACTTTAGCAAAATTTACTCAATGTGTACAGCTGACAATGGTACACTTTCGGAAAAGCCGACCCATAAGGGAATAGATCCTGAACGGTTTGGGCTCGTTGCATAAGTTAGTATAGGTAGAAGCTTGTGCACCAGGACCTTAGAGCCCCTGAGATTTATTTTAAACATCGGAGGGCAAGGGTTATATGTGATGCATCAGGGAATGTGTGTCTCTGTTCGCAAATAAATGATTTAAATGAATATATTTTAGATACCATCTTATTTACAAAGATCAATCAAATTCCAACGATGTAAACCTTTAGAAAACCTACTAAGTTTGCTTCTAAATATTGAAACAGAATTCTGGATCTACAATCACTAGTAAAGTAGTTGGATATACTCCATAGGATGACCTTCGAAACGTCATTTAAAAAGATATATCCAATTTCGCAGATGTATATAAATACATCTAGGAACCCTTAGCAACCACAAAATAAGGAGCCAATTTAAATGTTTCACAACATTTTGCAACTGTGAACTCAATTATCAGGAATTTTATTATTTCATATTTTGAATATTTCTTTTTGATATTTTTAAAACACATTTTTTTCACCTGTTCCATTTATTGACCTTGTGCTTTACAGTCGCGTTCCCTGCTGCTGGGGGAGCCTAGCGTTACGTACAGTGGACGTGGTGAGATCATGCTGGAACGTAAGGTGGGTACGTTTGGGGAGATACGTGTATCGTGGCAGATAACGCGTAGAAACCTGGATACGTTTGTACAACATCAGGACACATTAGTCATGACGGACCAGCAGGACCAGGCAGTTATTGTCATACAGGTGAGATGTTATTATTTATTACTCATTATTACTTACTTACTTTTTTTTCTTTCTTTCGTTCCTACTTTTATCCTCCTTTCTCGATTAATTTAGGCCATTATTGTTGTACAGTTGATATTGTTTCTTTCTCTCTTTCTTTCTTTTTCCTTAGTTTGTTTTCCTCTTTCTCGATCAAGTTAGGCCATTATACTGGTACAGATGATTTTGTGTGTTTCTTTCTTTCTTTCTTTCTTTCTTTTTTACTTATTTGTTCCAATACCAGAAATACCAGGAAATACAAGACATACTGAAATATCTCAATAGTAACACAATCAAACATAAGGCCCATCTGAAAACGTACAATTGACCTTCACCAATCCTCTCAAATAACCTAAATTTAAGACGAAAATCTGGTTCAAAATACAGTTCAACATAACCAGAATAAAGCAATGAATGAATGAAATACAGGTTATACTCAGATATACCTAGTGTTTATAAAATTTTCCTCTAATTTAGCAGAATTTGATAGTTGTGTACAACTTTAGAATGAGCATTTTATGAAAATCTGACCCATGTATTATTTCAGACCAAGGATGACAACACACCGGAACTGCGGCAGTCGTTCACTCTAGAGATCACGGCTGCCACGGGTGGCGCTAGTGTCGACCCGCTAGCTAGAACAGCAGCGATCCTGGTGGTGGCCAGTGACTACCCACATGGCCTGTTTGAGTTCAGCGCCCCCCAGCGGATTAGTGTCTCTGAGGACGCCATCCAGGTGAGAGATGAACAAGTTTCGATTTAATTAAGGAAATTTAATTAAGGAAAATCGTTAATCATGAACTATATTATGTTATGTAAAGAAATGCCCATATGTCAATATGTGAAGTGTTACAGAAAAATAAGTCATGAGTTGCTAAGGAGGATTTTTAGATATTATCCTATTTGAAGAGATTAGATCCAGCCGATTCCAATGATAGTAAACATAAGGATATGGAATAAGTAGTTCTATGTTTTTAGCATGAAAAAGTAGATAAATATATTCCTTAGGATAGCTTCAGATATGCATAGATCTATATATATATGAAATATATGAATAAATGAAAGAAATGGATTGTACGATACAATCTGTGTGTGAAACGATTAGATCAATTCGATTCCGAATATGTTTACCTTTACGAAAACTAATCATACGACTGACAAGGCTAAACACTAACGAAATGAGGGCATTCCTACAAAGAAATCTTTTGAAATCTTGTTGATACTTACAAGTCATTTGTCTGTTACAAATCACCTATAAGACTTAATAACAAGTTTTATCAATTGGTGAATCCTTTTCTTATATATACGAACGGACTAACCGAGGACAATAACTGTGTACTATACTGTGTACAACAGAAAGGAATAAAGTTCACGTCTCTTCTGCAGAGAAAACTCATAATATGATATCTGTGGATATTATCCATTTCAGAAAATTGCATTTTGGTTTATATAACATCTTGTTAAAAAATACACGTTACTATAAATACAATATATGTTATATTTTTAAGTAAAACATAATAATTACTCCCACCGCACGTGGCAAATACGTAAAACATAACTGTTTTTGTCGATCCCTCATCAGCCAAACTCAAAAACACCAATAAGTTTTGGATGAACAAAATATACGACTCAGCGGTTTCAATAACCGTCGCCCACTCAGGTGCTTAAAGTAGGATTCACACCTAATAATGTGATGGGTTATCAGAAAATGAGCCACAAGTCGCAAAATTGATATTTTTCAAAGTGTTTTTGCACAAGATCTCTATATTTAAATCTTCTGGTTTATTGAGGGTTTAGGACTTATAGTCATATAAATCCGTGTAACAAATTTCGGGTCATTGTATTAGATATATCCTTGTGTTTTGAAGGCCCTCGTATGGAATATATTTAGTTACTTTATACGTAATTACTCACCGTCAAACATTGCAAACTTTAAAAAAAAATCAAACACCAAAAAATATCAAACATAAAATATAGAAACACTTCTTAAATGTCCTTCATGTTTACTATCTTTGGAATCATCTTGATCTCCTCTTTTCAAATATGGTGATATCTCAGAGTCCATATTTTGTGATTCAGTCAAAACTGCTTTTTTAAAGTTCCTTCGTTCTGTGTCGAAATTGGAATTGTAAATTGGAAGATTTGGAAGTATCTTCATATATCTATTTATCCTAACATTACCCCAATCATTCCCTAAGTATGAGAAGATGAAGGAGAGTTAAATAATTGGGAATTAGTGGGATTTTGATGTACACCTAAATACATAGTTTGCGAGATAAATTGCTTTTGCATCAACGAGAACAGGCTAAGCTTTGTTTGTTTTAAAACCTTTATTCAGCCAGACATAATGGAATTGATACACTATTCTCAGCTAAGTCGCATTCAATTCAATTCAATTCAGAGATTGTTTTATTTGCTGATGGTATTACAAAACAGGTAGTTCAATGTCTGGTCACAGGGACAGGCCCCTGAGACCAGTTCTTCCAGAGAGTGCCTCGAATCTTGACATCTTAAATATTTTGTTGCAACGATAACGATAACTGGTTAAATTATAATTTACAATAATGTAAATGGTATAATGTGATGTGGATGTGAAAGAACAAAATGTGATATCGATGAAGAGCTATGACAAATTCTGTAGATGTATCAGGGTGTGACGATATCAGGGAAATTAACAGATTATTATCCAGATTATCCGTAATTGAATAAGTTTGACAAGATTATTACATGAATGAATTAGTGACAAGGAGATACATATTAACTATTAGATGATGTTGCAGTAACACTTAAAAGATAATTTATAATTAAAACACATTGTACAATTATAGATTATTATTGAAATAATGCTATAGATGTTATAACAAGGTCATAAGAAACAATCTGATACAAATAAAAATAAGAAAAGCAGTCGTGACAAAAAACAATTTTAAAACCACACCCCTAGGACAGTGTCCTATATGCATAACATGCCATTTAAATGCTAAACTAGACGAACATTCTCCAGAATACAAAAGAATAATTTTTTTTAACATTTTATTTATCCAAGGGGTTATGGCATTTGCCAGCCCACATTTATCAATGTTCAAGCTAATTGCTTCAATATTCTATTTTAGTGACTTTCAGATGGTTTGGGAACGACTGGAAGAACTGGGATTATCTCAGAAGTCTGTCGACCAGTTTGTCATTTTCTATGTAAATGCTATTATATTACTGACAAATAAAAGATTTTTGAATTCAATTCAATTCAAATAGACCAGAAACTATGAAAATTTCATATTTTGCGGAGAATTCGCTGGTTATGCAGCTTTAACTGTTTTAGGCGTTCAATCATGAGGCTCCCTGGTGTGGTGTAATTGGATAATAAACCTCCTTCTGCGGATTCAATTTCATCTCAATGCAGTAATTTGTTTGCGGCATCACAATATTGTATTTTCTGCTGGATAAGTCATTATTATGCTTATTCTTAATTTTCTATCCAACGCCATGAATAGTTATTTACACATGCAATGGTACAAGGTCAGCTTCCCAAAACATCTTTTTCTTCATCTGGTAGAATTAGTAGCCAAGTTTAGCATGAAATGAAATGCATACTGCTAAGGTTGAGAGAAAGGGAAACTGCTTATTCAATGTGATATGGCGAAGGAACACCATTATGTCTCTGGTTATAGATCCTAGTTGTAAGTATAAAGTATTGCATTCCTCTTGAGAGGTGCAATAAATGGGATGCCATAAGAATATTTTTATCGCACACATACAATAAAAATGTAGTTGTCTAAAAGAGCCAGCCTATCTCTGCACTGTAGGCCTATGTATTTGTTGACGTGTTTCGCGGAGACCCAAAGGTGCTCGCACTGTCTTTGATACTTTGTTTTACTGAGTTGGCTACTTGCACAGTGTTATCTGATGATTTACACTTCATATTGGATCAAATTATATGCACATAATTATAACAAATATAGAATTGAACTCACCATTGTAATAACAAAAATTGGACTTGATTTGTCGACGCAAGTACTCTGCCTATGTCATTGGGCTTATAAGGAAAAATTGAAGAGAGTTTTACCCTGTTGCGTTTGCTGCAGAACTTCCTAAGATTTCACAATTGTATTTTGGTGGCCCATCAAAACACTCTCCTTTGGTAGTTTCCCTTATTATCGTTCACATGTGTTTGTAGTCTCTCAGCCGATTCCTCTCTTATAACACATTGTACAGCAGCAGATTATTGATAACTTCAGTCTTATAAGTCACACAAAATACCGTTTAACCTAACCAAACTGATTTTTTTATCAATGCAATGACGAATATACTCGAATTTAACAAGTATTGACCAAATTGCAGCCTAATTTAGCAGATTTTACTAAATGTTAACAGCTGCCAATTGTACATTTTCTGGAAATCTGACCCACATATCCAATATATAAGTCAAACAATGCATATCCAATGTTTTTGCTCCCACTCTCTTCGCCCACAACAAACTTGGGCACGCACTATAGTCCTCTTGTCTCTTCCCTCTTCACCATGTTTCAACACTCCTTACTCCTCCGGTTCCCATCTCCCACTTCTCGGCCAGGGAAAACCTGGTATCCATCGCCAATGTGATTTTAATATCACGCTCTGGATTGAGATTACAACATGAACGGTTGGGTGTGGAGAGGTTTAAACAATTGCCTTTTCTAATTGTCATATCTTCATCCCTGATTGCACACCAATCTCACCCGCTAGTGCTTCGTCCTCAGGCTGCTCTCACAGCCAGCCACGGTATAAATACTCAACCATTGGTTAAAGATGGATGCGCAGCTGTTACGAGCAACAATATATTATCAAATTTACAGATATTATGACTTATAGGACTGAATCCACTAATATTCAGCTGCTGTTATATGTTAATGCAAGAATTAGAAGTTGAATCAGCTGAGAAAAAACGGCTGCTAGTGAGCGATAATAAGTGAAAGAAGCGTGGCAGGTCCCAAAATGTATATGTCGACTTATATGAAGCTCTAGCAAAAACCACCACGCAAAATCCGACAAAATTTTGGCGAGATTACTTTTAGATGTGTTCGACACAAATGGAAAAAATAACAAAAAAACATTTAGTTCTTGATGCATGTTAACTGGGATTGGAACTTTAACTGAGAGTGCAGTTTTAAAGGTGGAAAATGAAATATCTATAATTATATAAAGTAATTGTATTTAACGCAGTCAGTAGTCCAGCTTTATTTCCCTTATTTCCCTTATTTCCCTGAAGAGATGTAGTTTTTGTGGTCGGTTCATTTCCATCCCATCAAACGTCTTCAATAATAATCTAGCTTATGGCCTGTTCTTCTTGGTAACCTCAACGAAATTAGGAATATTATTAGAGTATGGGGGAAAAAAAGTAAAAAGGTAAAAAAAATCAAATTTGCAATATAAAAATCCATCCTTCATCATACAACAGTAAGGATTAAGGAAAATACATTGATATAATCTATTGTTGATAGGTTCTTGATGTTTGATTCATATCCTAAATAAACTTCTTTTTCTCAATGAGAAATGACTTTTATAATAGCTTCTATGTTCCCAGTTAATGGTTCCCCATCTGTATATATTCACCAACACCTTCCATACCGCCTACGCATGGAATAAATCCCACAAACAACTAAAGAAACCCAAACAATCTGTACAGCAGAATTCATCGGGTTTCTTTCTCAAAACAAGAAACCCCTGGAATCCAAAACAAATCCAAAGTTATTCCAATTGGTAATTAAAAACTAATTTGTTTTCTCACCAGGTCACGATCCCGGTTCTAAGAAACCAAGGAAGTGCAGGACTTGTCCGCGTGGAGTATGAAACCTCGCCAAGTACCGCGGAGTCTGACGAGAGTCTCACACCAGACTTCCGGACGAGTCGCGGCTGGTTGGTATTTAGCAACAATCAAGTGCGACAGACTATTTCTATAGAGATTGTCAATGATGGCCGGGCGGAGGGACCTGAACATTTCTTTGTCAATCTAACCCGCGTTCAACTTCAAGATCCATCGTAAGTTTGGTGTATTTTGTAAAAATATGATTATTGTTGTTAGAAAGTAACCACGATTTATTTGGGAATAAAAGAGAAATTGAAATCAATATTGAAATTCATAGTAATATCTTTTGTTTTTGATTTAGTTTTTTGTTTAGTCGTAATTGCAAAATATGATGAATGGTACAAAGATGAATGTTTTTAAATATCCACTGTTTCCAAGCGCCATTAGCTGCATGTTTTACTGGACTAACATTCTTTGCATATTACAAAACCAAATCAGACAAAAGCTATGAATCAAATGATAATCCAATATGAATGACAGCCAAATACATAAAAGAAATATTCCGAAATCTACAGTTTGATACAAATGTTTTGTACCTTTTCAATTGTCATTAAGTATTTTGTCAATTTTCTGGGTTTACGTAAAACCTCCTCTTCTACGAATAACGTTGAGTCCAGTAAAAAATGTCAAATGGATTCAATTACATCCAAAAGATGCCTTCTTGGTTGGTTAAAGACCAAGATCAGTAAATAAAGCCCCATCTGTCTGTGTCCTTGAATGGGTTTGTTATGTTTTCCAGGAATAATAATTACACAAGTGTCGGAGGACTGCAACTGGACATGCCACCAGAGATCGGTGAACTCAGCTTCAAAAAAGTCATTATTGATAAAAACGACAATGCTGAGGGAGTGGTGGAATTTGGCCCTGAGGCGGCTTCTTTCATAGGTAATATAATAATGGATGTGTTGGTACCTTGGTGGGAATACTGGGGGCTGTTACATAACTATTAGACAGGCAATACTGGTGGTTGTTGCGTAGTTTTTAGGCAGGTAGAGGGGTAATTTTATGTATTCCAAAATGAATTTTAGAGAATAGCATTACGATATAATGTGATGTGTTCCAGAAAAATGAGTCACAAGTCGCAAAAAAAAAGATATTTCTCAAACGTTTTTCCACAAGATCCCTTACTCAGAATTTATTCAATTCTGATGTGTTTAGTGCTGCTGGTATCATGAATATATGTACCAAATTTCAACACTGTGTATTTAATATATCTATCTTATCTGAGACAACTGGGACTGCAGCTTTACATGTTGTGTGGGGTGGTATTAATCATAAGAGCTAGTTAAACTAATAGTATTTTTAGCAGCATATTGCATTAACAGTAAAGTACTTTACATATATTTCTAGCGACTTGTTGAGTTTATGATTCATTCACTAACAATATTGGACTCAACATGTCCTTGCTCATCCTCATCCCCCAGTCTCTGTTACTTGTATTGTGTTCTTGTGCTATTCAATCAGACATTTAAGCCCGGCAATTATGGCGGCCCTCACTTTGAGCAGATTACCATTTGTAACACGAGCTGCTCTGTTTTCCCTCCCTGTCTTTGTTCCTTGTGAAATTCTCATCCCAGCAACACCTGAAATCTGGTCCTGGGTAAGACCATAAACTGCGTTTCTGTCTCTTTTCTCTGTCTCTCGCTCCCTTCTTCTCTATCTCTATTTCCCGGGTATGATAATAAACTGCCTCCCTCTCAGCTCTCCCACCCTTGATATAACCTTCAATGTGTTGATAAGGACGTAAAGCAACCAATCTCACTCACTCAACACCTGAAATGCCCAGTCTGATAGTCCTAAAGGAAAATGAGTCACAAGTCGCAAAATTGGTATTTTTCAAAGTGTGTTATTCACATGATTTCTTAATAGGAATGTTCTCATTTCTGGGGTAATGCTTTTAGTCCATGTATTTCTGAGGTTATCATATGAAGTATATTTAGGTACTTTACTAGTAATTGTCCACCCACATATTGCAAAACATTTTTCTATTTCTTTGCGACTTGTGATAATGATAATATGCATATAATATGCATATAGATTACCGTATAATTGGTGAAGTCGCCAGAAAATGTACAGTTCGTCTTCACCAATCCTCTCAAATAATTCCAGACAAAAATAAAAGTTCATAAGTACAGTTCAACCAAACCAAACAGACTGCTAGAATCAATGCAATGCCGAATATACTGGAATTTACCTAGTATTGACCAAATTGCGACCTAATTTAGCAGAATTTACTAAATGTGTACAGCTGCTGATGGTATATTTTCTGATTTTCTGACCCGCATATTGTTATTAAACCTTGAATAAAAACATGTTTTAATAAACGATTTCTGCCTATATTTCCCAGTGTACGAGGAGGACGGTATGGCCAGAATACCCGTTATACGCGGGCCTGGGACATTTGGTGACGTCACAATGAAGTATACTACCAGGAACAGGACGGCCATTGCCGGAAATGACTACTTACTTCCGACGGGAGAGATTTCCCTCGCTTCCGGTGTCGCATCCGATACCATCAACGTCACAATAGTTGATGACGTCATCAGGGAGTTCTCTGAGCAGTTTGAGATACGTCTAACGGAAGTCACAGGTAATGTGGAACAATTATATTTTAAGATTTTATTAATAATGCTTTTTGGGGAGAGAAATGTTTTAGTGACTGCCTTGAGCAGTCCAGGGTTTATAGCCACCTTAGACAGAGACTAAACAGATTAGCAACCTCCATTTCGGACCTGCTAGTGCACTGTTTGTTCATAATCACTCGACTAAACCTCAGGATTATGCACCAGACAGTGCACCAGCAAGCCCAAAATGGAGGTCAGTAGTCCTTTGATAAAATCCCAACTGCTTATTTAAACTTTTTTTTTCTTATTTAAACTTTAAGTCCAAACAGTCATATGAGGGTCATTTCGTCAAATGTACAATTTGGTCAAATGTACAATTTGGGTTCACAAATCCTGTCAAATAACCCAAATTCAACACAAAAAATGTTGTTAAAATGTTGTTAATCAATGTTATACAGACCATTCTCAGATATCTATAGTATTCACCATTTTCTGCCTAATTTAGCAGAATTTAGAAAAGTTTGTACAGCAGGCAATTCCCTAGTTTCCCTTGTATCTAGGTTTTTCATGTGAACGGGTAACAACACACAAAAAAGCTCTTACAGTGATTGTCTAATTTACTTTTTATAGTAATTATATCATGGAGAGAAGACAAAAAGTAAAATAGGGAAAAAGCCATATAGCAATCATGCAGCTATGACATGAATACAACCATGTATGGCTTGCTATGCTATGAAACGTTAAAATATCAGACATGACTGCATAAATATCTCACCTTATTTGGTATAGATTTTGTTTCACATTTTGTTTTGATATGATCAGAACATGTATAATCAGCACACATTTAGTAAATTATGATAAACTATAGACTGACAATAGAAAATACTGAATTATTGAAATCGGTTTGAAATAGACCAGAAATCCAAATAAACAATGATCAGTAATTATGAAGATTAATGGTGATTATTAAAATATCTGGAAATATTCATGATAATGTAATAGGTTAACCCTTTACCCTGATACCTCAGACATAACACTATTTACCCTGATACCTCAGATATAACACCCTTTACCTTAATACCTCAGACATAACGACCTTTACCCTGATACCTCAGATTAACCCCCTTTACCCTGATACCTCAGACATAACCCCCTTTACCCTGATACCTCAGACATAACCCCCTTTACCCTGATACCTCAGACATAACCCCCTTTACCCTGATACCTCAGTCATAACACCCTTTACCCTGATACCTCAGACATAACACCCTTTACCCTGATACCTCAGTCATAACCCCCTTTACCCTGATACCTCAGTCATAACCCCCTTTACCCTGATACCTCAGACATATCACCCTTTACCCTGATACCTCAGACATAACACCCTTTACCCTGATACCTCAGACATAACACCCTTTACCCTGATACCTCAGACAAACATCATTTTAATTATTCTATGAAAGAGTTATCAATATGACTACCAACAGGTGACAAATTAAGCCTACAAGGTGGCTTTTTGCCATAGAGATCTATAGTCCATCCCGGACTGATTACAAAATTACAAAAAAGGTGGCAGCCATTAAAAAGCGCCGCCCCGGCCGGTGGTAGAACTAATACCTCTCATGGACAGGGAACATCATCTTTAAAGAAGCTGGGCAAATATTATGTGTTACAGGAAAATGAGTCACAAGTCGCAAGATTGATATTTTTGACAGGGATTTATTCACGAGGTCTCTTTGTTTAAAGGTTCTCATTTTTAGAAAGTTTCGGGATTTTAGTCGGGTATAGTCACGTGTCAAACTTCAAGACAGTCTGTTAGATATATTCTTGCGTTTCGAAAGTCTTCCTATAGAGTATATTTAGTTGTTTTACTGCTAATTGCCCACCCAGAACTTTTGCAAACTTTTTTTCAAATATAAATATATGAAGCATAAAATAATGAAACAACACTGAGATATCCTGCTGTTTACTATCAGTGGAATCGGCTTGTTCTCTCATCTTTTCAAATATGATGACATCTCAAAATACATTTTTTTGCGACTTATGACTCATTTTCCTGAAGAACATCACAGATGTGTTCCGTTTTAGGAAGATGAGTCATAAGTCGCAAAATATAGATTTTGAGATATGACCATATTTGAGAAGAGGAGATCAAGCCGATTCAAATGATAGTAAACACTAGGACACCTAATAAGTACTTTTATATTTTAAGTCTGATATTTTTATTTTTGAAAAGTAAAGTTTGCTATGTTTCTGGATGGATAATTACCAGTAAAGTAACTAAATATACTCCATATGAAGGCCTTAAAAACGCAAGGATATATTTGATATAATGTTCCGAAATTTGTGATATGGATTCATATGACTATAAGTGCAAAACCCTCTAAAGATCAGAACACTTCAATAAAGAGATCTTGTAAAAAAATACTTTAAAAAATATTAATTTTGCGACTTATGACTCATTTTCCTGCAAAACATCACAGATTGTTGCAGCAAGCTGGGAAACAAGGCTTGACCTCACACAGCCTTTCCATAAAAAGCCCTGCCATACTCAGAAACATAATATCTGATGAAATATTATTAAATTAGTTGAATCCATTCTGTTTCATTGTTTGTCTGGTTTGCTGTTGTGATGACTTGGTATGATTGTAACATGTGTTTTTATGTATATAAGTAAACACATATATATGCAGTTACTGTAAACTTATTAATGTTCGCGCAGTATTTATATTTGCTTTTGTAGCGCACTAACCTTTGTGCGTGAAAATAGATCCTGTGAGAACCTATTGTTATTGCATAAAAAAGGTGTGAGGTTTTCGTACTGCGCAAAAGCACGGTCTGAGAATATTGTAATTGTCGTAAAATGATTCTCTTGCTGAATAAAAATCTTAAACACAACCACCAAAAATATTGAAAGGTTAAAGTTTAAAAATTTGTATTGTACACCAAAACTTTTTTATTGCACCCTTCATATCACATGGACATAATTATGTGGTGTGTTACAGGATAATGAGTCACAAGTCGCAAAAAATGGATTTTGAGATATCATTAATAATATCTGATCAAGCTGATTTCAATGATGGTCAACATTAGGACATCTGATAAGTATTTCTATATTCTAAGTTTGAATTCTACTTTTGAAAAGAAAGTTTGCAATATTTCTGGGTGGACAATCACTAGTAACACATCACATTATGTTAAGAGCTTTAAAACATCTTCCCCTCATAATACCAAGCTAATTCTGGCTCAATATATGGATTGAGACTCACCACGCACCCTAAACCTCGTAATTGAATCCAAGATGGGGGAATCTTCACCTTAGCCACTTCCTCCACGGTTGAGCATCACGTGGCGGAGCTGGATGAGCTTTAAATTTATATTGCAGTTGTCATGGAAACGTGCAAACAGATAGATAGTGCTTATTTACTCAACCGACATGCAGTCAATAGACGGTGGGGTATGTGTGTGTGGGGGGCTCGGGGAGGGAGGGGGAGGGGGAGAATTAAGAGAGGGGTCATGACGAGACCGGGGGGGGAGGGGGGAGGGGCGGAGTTGGGTGAAAGGGGTGATATATGGGTCAGATTTTCAGAAAATGTACAATTCAACTTCACCAATCTTCTCAAATAACCCAAATTTCAGACGAAAATAAAGTTCAAATATAGTTCAACCTAACCAAACAGATAGCTAGAATCAATGCAATGCCAAATATACTCGAATTTACCTAGCATCGACCAAATTGCAGCCTAATTTAACAGAATTTACTAAATGTGTACATCTGCCAATTGTACATTTTCTGAAAATCTGACCCATATAGGCGATGATCAACAGACATATTTCCATACATCTTTTATATCTCTTTCAAGTGATCACTCAATAGTATTCGTGTTTATCTTTAATCGTTTTTAAAACAGGAGTAATTAATTAGGGTGGCACATAGTTATTTCAATTCAGATGCCTTTAACATTCAAAGTTCATGTTGTAGATATAAATATATGATTCAGGGTAGCACATTATACATGGAATGATTGATGACAATGTGAGATGTAATGGCGACATTTACATAAAGATTAGGATGTCTGTTTTCGGGATCAGTTGTATATTTTATATGTGGGTACGTGTAAAACCAGGTAATATTAAGTTTAGACTGTACTTCTTTTCATATAAATCTCAGTAGCAATATTATGCTGACTTAACATTGCAGGATAACACCTATAGTATTGATACAGAAACGTTTACATTGGATTGTATGCCAAATTGTATCAATATTTTGAATGTGGAACTGGGTTGCTATGGGGCAATGGTGGTATAATTATACAGTTAATATAGATCGATATATACAGATATATAATATATATGAACTTTGACAATTACTGTACTTATACACTGGAGGTATTTACCCTCACAATGGGGCGTTGAACTATTATATACACTTTGGGTGCTTTCTGATCATATATCTGGGATTTACCCCCTCCCCTCACTATTTCATTCCACTTAGGCTGAGGGGGGGGGGGTAGAGAAATAGGTTGGTTTTGTGTGGGTGCGGGTGGGTATAGTGGGTCTGAATAGATAAATATGGGTCAGATTTTCAGGAAATGTACAATTGTGATCCGTTTTAGGAAAATGAGTCATAAGTCGCAAAATATGGATTTTGAGATATCACCATATTTGAAAAGATGAGATCAAGGGGATTCCAATGATACTAAACAGTCTAATAATCTAATAAGTATTTCTAGATTTTAAGTTTGATATTTGTATTTTTGAATAAAAAAGATAACAATATTTTTGGGAGGCAATACACAGTAAAGAAACTAAGTATACTCCAAATGAGGACCTTTAAAACGAAAGGATATATTACATACATTGTCCTGAAATTTGATACATCGATCGATATAACTATAGGTGATAAACCCCTCAAATATCAGAACATTCAAATAAAGTGATCTTGTGAAATAAACACTTTCAAAAATATCATTTTTGCGACTTGTGACTCATTTTCCTAAAACACGTCACAATTCAACTTCGCCAATCCTCTCAAATAACCCAAATTTCAGACGAAAATAAAGTTCAAAATACAGTTCAACCTAACCAAACCGATTGCTAGAATCAATGCAATGCCAAATGTACTCGAATTTACCTATTAATGACCAAATTGCAGCCTAATTTTGGCAAAATTTGCTGAATGTGTACAGCTGCCAATTGTACATTTTCTGAAAATCTGACCTATATATTTTTTATAGCAACTAAAATGTACAAGGGCCATTGCATATTCCGTCTCTCTTCCACATTATAGATGCTAACGGAGTATAACATGGTTTAAAACATTTGATTTGATTTGAGAAGTAATGTATTCAGGATATAAATTACACAGTAAAAACAGAATAATTTTTTTTTGCCATTTATGCTAGAGAAGCACTGATCTAGATCAGGTTATTACTGTACAAAGCCTGTTTATTCCTTCTAATCTATATTAAGACTCTAGCATCTGGTTAATTACGGGCGATTAATTAGGAACCATCACTAGAGGGCATTTAATAACCACTGCAGTTCTATTTAATTAGGCTAATCAGGGCTTACGTATTAAGGATTAGCGCATCAGAAAATGTACTAATTACCTTCATTAAGTTTCTCAAATAACCAAAATTTTAGGCAAAAATAGACGAAAAATTATTTTTTCAACTCGATACCAAAGTATACTCAGATATATCTCGTATCCATCCCTTTCCAGCTAAATTCAGCAGAACTTACTAAAATGTGATATGTAGAGCTGTCTTTTGTACATATATTCTGATACCCTGACCAATATACCTCTCCACAATTATTTCGACTAATCCCCCCCACCCCCACCCCCACCCCCAACCAATCAACCACATAATCAATGCATCCGTTCCTATATGGATATCACCCGTGTCCGACTAATAAAGTACCCAGTACATATCATAGTATACAGTAGAGACCACCCCTTTATTAAGACCAGTTTCTCGCAGACCCGAATTGCTTTTCTCTTATTAGATGAGACCACCTTGCTATGAGACCACAAATCATTCAGTCCAAAGGAAGTCTCGATATCGAGGTTCCATTGTCTATTAGTCTGCCAATCCTTTACGGAAAATACCTTTTTCCGAATTATTTTTGTCATTTGTCAAGCATCTGATCCCAATCTCTGAATCAACCATATATATACAGTGGAATATCAATTTTGCGACAGGTACTAACTCATAAATAAACTCCGAAATAAATTATCTAATTCATTCCTATAAACTCCTTACTATACCTGTCCTTTAGAACTTATCTTAAGGGTAAAATGTTCCCACCAGAAACGGACCCCTCCCCCCAAACACACACACACAACCACCCTTTCCCCCCGCTATTGATTGATCGGCAAACATGAACACCCTATATTTAGTTATTGATCTGTAGATTCACTCGCCCACATCCTCCCCCTCCTGGAGCCCACTCGTGGGGGGGGGGGGGCATGGGGGCGGCTTCCCTCTATGGGTAACGTGAATACTGTAAAAGTATTTATTTTGGCGCAGATAATTTTTTCGCGGACTAAATACTTTGACACCTTTTCGCGCGGATTTAAATTTGCACAACAAGGAAGTCTCACACTTTGTTTATACAATAACTATGCCTTTCACGCAGAATTTATCATTCTTGTAATTTTCGATACCAATTTTGCCATATATCTGTATGTCAAATTTCATCAGAATCCATCCCAGCATGCACTGTAACATACATGCGCAGTGGCAAATGCAACTCCCCTATTGGGAAAATTGAACCCATAAGCAAACCTCTCCCTCTCTCCTCTCTCCCACTGGGGAGGGGAGGAGGAGGAGGGTTGGGGGTGGGGGTGGGGAGGGGTGGAGAGGTGGAGGAGGAAGCGGTAATAATGGCGGCAACAGCTGCATTGTGGGATGTACATAATAACCACGTGGCAGCCATGCCTGAAATAAGGCATCAATACACACATTCCCAGAAATAGGATGTGGTGGTTGGAGGGGTGGGAGGAGAGAGGAAGGGCAAAGCATGGAGTTAAATCTTCACTCCCAGTTGATATCAGTCAAAAACTGAAATATGTACTTCTTGTGTTCCATTCTCTTGTTGGTTCTTTACCTACCCAAATAATGACTTATTTCCTATTTCCCTGTAACATTGTGATGTGTTTCGGGAAAATGGGTGACAGGTTGCAAAAATGATATTTTTAAAAGTGTCTTTCGCACAAGATATCTTGGAATGTTCTGCCCTTAGGGCCGTTTATCACTTATAGTCATATGAATTGATGTACCAAACTGTAGGACATTGTACGAAATATATCATTGCGTTTTAAAGGTCTATGTATGAAGTTTATTTAATTACTGTATTGGTACTTTCCCCCAGAAATATTGCAACATTTTTTCAAAAAGGAAAATATCAAACTTAAAATATAAAAACACTTATTAAATGTCCTTATGTTTACCATTATTATAGAATCGGCTTGATCTCATCGTTTCAAATAAGATGATATCTCAAAATCCTTTTTCTACGACTTGTGACTCATTTTCCTGTAACCCATCACATATACCGATGACGTTCTATATATGGTTCAGATCTTCAGAAAATGTACAATTGGCAGCTCTACACATTTAGTAAATTCTGCTAAATTAAGCTGCAATTTGGTCAATTCTAGGTAAATTCGAGAATATTCGGCATTACATTGATTCTAGCAATCTGTTTGGTTAGGATGAGCAGAATTTTCAACTTTATTTTCGTCTGAAATTTGGGTTATTTGAGACGATTAGCGAAGTTGAATTGTACATTTTCTGAAAATCTGACCCATATATTAGCAGGTGTATAGACTGACAATAGCGCTACATTAGTCCCTAGTGACTAATGACCATCCCCGTGTCACTACAATCAATATCGTTACATTAGTCATACAGGGGCAAACAGTTGTTTATATGTATCCAACACCATTGTTATAGAGAGAATGCAACTTGAGGCTGGTAATTTATTATTTGTGACAATCTCTGGGATTTCCACGGTGACGGACAACTGGAATTCCCAGTTAGTGTCTCATTTATTCGAGTCTACTCTGGAATTGATAGTTGGGTCAGATGTTCAGAAAATGTACAATTGGCAGCTCTGCTTATTTAGGAAATGCTGCTAAAATTAGGCCTAACAATGATGAATACCGGGTATATCTGAGTACATTTGGTATCGTATTGATTTAAAGTATCAGTTCTGTTATGTTAAACTGCATTATGAAGCTGATTTATGTCTTAATTATGGGTTATTTGAGAGGATTGGTGAATGCGAATTGTACATTTTCTCAAAATCTGACCCAGTTAGTAGTCCTTACCAAAGAAGATAGTTTACTTTCTTTACTGCCTTCCTTCTCTTCTGCACATCTTTTTTATTTATTTATTTTTTTTTTTTGGGGGGGGGGGGGGGCACGGGCGGGATTTAACATTTTCCTAAGAAAACCCTTCTATGAGTAATGTTATTGAAACGAAGACCTGGAAATAGGTAACCCAAGTGCCCTTGTATGAGATCTCAATACAAGAAGATTATCAAAGAATAAACCTTTAATCAAGTTGTTAATTCTAATTCAATCAAACAGACATAGTCTTTTTTCATTTTCAGCCAAATTTAGCAGGATTTACTCAAATGTGTAGAGCTTCTAGTTACAAATTCTCTGATAACCAGGCTTACATTACATAACCCATATTATTGCACATATTCGCAAAGAATTTTTCATATAACTAATATTGTCGTATATTTTTTGCTTTTTCATAAATCTTAATAAATGCGTGTACATTCATTTTTGAAAGATAAAAGATAAAAGATGATAATGATACATATTTGTGAAAGTGAAAAACAGACCAAATCCATTTAACATGCATAGATCTATAGATCCTCAGTCCCTATACATCCCTGATTATCGGAAAAGGAGACCGACTAGATTACAAAATAAAATGTCATTATTGCGGCCATAATATTGAGTCGAACTCCTCAGTCCCCCATCAAAGCACTAGTCGAGTTTGTCATTTAAATACACGCTCTATTCATTACCTCCCTCCCCGGGAGCGTTAAACATACGCGCGCTCGCCACTTTTTGTACGAGTGGAGGCCGATCTATAACCGCCGACTAGGCCTCCACAGGTGCTGCACGCGCTTGCTCGCGAGCCGGCCTTCAGTTAAGGTCAAGGGTCACGGGTTCACTCAGGTGTGACTGGGTGGGAGGGGGTACACGGGTCGGAACAGGTAAATATGTACCGCTGGGTTTAAATCATACCGATGGCAATAGGGTTAAATTATAAATAACAATTGATTGCATTATGATCTGGAGCATAGAATGAACTAGAATATAAACATTTGCAAATTGATTTACATTTTTTAAAGATAGCAAATAATATAGAATTAAACTAAAATAGAATTCGCTTTATCATGTATTCAGTGGTGGTGGATTGTTACAACTAGTAATGTTTCAATTTCAGTTTTAATTAATTGTTTTCATTTTAGAAGTGGGTATCATCTAAAGGTGGGCATGGTCGAAAACCTCCATGGTGAATATAGCGCCCTATTGTAATGTAACCGTATTAATTGTGTTATAAATATGAGTCTTTATTGACGTTTGTATATGAAACGTATTAAATGTGTTAAATGTGCCTTTAGTGAATTTGAAAAAAGTATTATGAGGATCCGAACCCATTGAATATATATATATATATGTTCCCAACAAACTAACTAACTCCAAATATATAAGCTCAAACTGAAACAAAAACCAACATTTTATATTAGACCCGAATGATGCAAGCTGTCCAAAGCATGCCCATATAGAAGGAAGGATTGTGTGTGTAAGCGGGGGGGGGGGGGAGGCGAGTATTTAGCGGCACAATAGCTTGTCGTTAATACGTTTGTTTACTCGGGTAACACGTGTGCGTAATTGAGGACATGCGTAACTGTGCGTAGATCAATGATCTGATGAATGAGTGAGTGAGTGAGCGGGGGAGAGTCAACTCCTCCAACTCCCGTTATTTTTCTCATCTCCCATATTTCCCCAATTTTCGTTTTTATAACACCTTTTCCTATATATTTCCCTCCCTAAATGTATAGCCTAATTTTTGGCCTAATCATTTTCCCCTTTCTTTCCAATGTCTTTATTTCTGTGCGCCTTGAGCTTTCATTCTCCTTATTTACCTTACCCCCTCTCCACCCCCCCCCCCCCCACCCTACCCGATGTCTCCACTATATTTCCTGCTTAAATTGCTCCCCTCTCCTCTTCCATCCAGTCCTTTGACAACAGCCTCAATCACCCCCCCCCCCCATGTACCTCTCCTTTCCCCCTACCTTCTCTCTCCCCCAGTTTACCTTCCACCCAACCGCCCTCCCTCCTCACTCTGAAAACAACTCCAATGTGAGCTTTTACCTCTGGAGCGACTCTGCCCAGACAAGTTCCACTAAACTTAAACCCGCCCCCTCCCTCCCCCCCTCCCCCCTCCCTCTCTCTAAGACTTACAATACTCACCCACCCACACATATATACCCACCTGTCCTGAACAAGCTCTAACTAATCGTACCTGGACATATGGGCCTGACCTCCAGAAAACGTACAATTCACCTTCACCAATCCTCTCAAATAACCCAAATTTAAAACGAAAATCAGCTTTAAAATACAGTTCAATATTACTAGACCGATTCATTGAATGAATACAATACAGAATACACTCAGATATACTCAGTATTTATCAATTTTCACTCTAATTTAGCAGAATTTGATAGATGTGTAGAACCGTACATTGTCCATTTTCTGAAAATCTGACCCATCTAGCTCCACAGTCTAGCCTTATATGAACGAGTCCGTTCAACAAACCGAAAACTAGGTCAGGACTACCACCCAATGAGGAACACCTTGTTCAGTGAGACCATGCTGTCGATACGACCGACTCCCAACTCAACTGACAGTTCACCCACTCAGCCTTTGCTTCAAAAATGGCTCTGGATTTTCGGAAATTGTGCATAAATTTAGGATTATTTGGACACATTTTGGTGCTTTGGATTAACGGGATTTCAAGTGATCATGTAACGCCTGGAGGAGAAGGTAAATAGAGTGGTTGTGTTCAGGTGTTGTGTTATTGTGTGTGGGTGAAATCAACCGTGGAGGGGGAGCAATTAGTAGGCTACTGTGTATGGAGCTCTTATAGTAGAGCCAGGTGTATGTATACCATTTACTGGCATGTATCTGAGTTGTATATGATCAGGAAATGTTTATGTATGGAGACTTATGGATTTCTCTTAATATTTTAATATTCTAATAGCCTATACCAGTCAGAAAGTGTCAACCGTGGAGGGGGAGCAATTAGTGGTGTGTACCGAGCTCTCAGGTTGTCAGAAAATGTACAATTTGTCTTCACCAATCCTCTCAAATAACCCGAATTTCAGACGGAAATACAGTTCAACCTAACCAAACAGATTGGTAGAATCAAAGCAATGACGAATGAACTCGAATTTACCTAATTTAGCAGAGTTTACTAAATGTGTACAGCTGCCAATTGTACATTTTCTGAAATTCGGACTGAGCACTTATAGTAGAGCCAGGTGTATTGTGAGAATGCAATGGCAATTTGCCCAGAGATTCGGTATGTAAAATGATGAAGTCAGAGAAGTCGGATGATAGTAGTCTTCGGCCAGGCAGCAAGGTGTGTCCAAGCTTACTCTGTCCTCTTTATTTATAGTCACACGTTAATTATTCATTAGCATCAAAATGGGTATAGCAAAGTGCGCTCCCGGCGATCCACCCTTATGATTGGCTGAGGGGGATCCTCCTCCACATGATCATGACCCCCAGCGCTCTCCCACGCCAAGGCCATGCGCTGTGCGCCTGCGCGGAGGATCCCTTGCCCTCAACCCCCCCTCCCCTCCCATTATCCCTGACCCAAGCATGTAGCGTCCCCTCCCTCCCCCAGTCCCTTCCCCCCACCCCGTAATGAGAGTCACGCCGGAGAACAATTGGCGATGCTATTTCGGTTGCTAAGACAATCAAACAGGTAGACACATAACAACAGATGTCCAGTGCCCCGCTCTCCCCCGCTCCACCCAGGTCCCGCGTGGCGGTCGAGGCCCAGGCGGAGGGGAGGGGGGGAAGAGGGGGAGGGGGGGACGGCCACTCTATGGGTAAATTCCGCTCGCAAGAATTGCAATTCTTTACATTCGTCCAATATTTTTCTTTTGATTGAAAACACAGTCTTTCAAACAAAATACTAGCCGTCCGCCCCATCAATACAAGTAACATTACTAAAAACATACATGTTAAAGCAGTAAGATAAGAAGATAGATATAATACGAGTCAAAGGTAAAAATGTCTCTTTGGGACCTTAATCGGTCAGAAAAATGTCTCTGGAGATGTCTCCTTAGGGGAAGGTTCATTATCGTATGATGCCTTCATTCAATTACTAAAAAGTCTTTTAGTCAACATGGGTAAGAGAAGTCTTTGTGTATATAAGTGTGCTTCTGAACACTTCTACAAATGTCTGTCTCCCTCTGGGGGTTCTACTACACAAATTCCTCTAGTGCGGTCGTCACCGACGTCTCCTCTGCCCGCCTGACCAGCCGAGGCCCCCGCTGGACCTCGTCGCTGGCCGACTGGGCGCCCGTCTCTCTCTCTCTCTCTTGGCCTTTGAGAGCGAGAACGGTTGGGTAGTCAACACTACCGTATTTTCATTATTAAAAAACCCTAAAATAACTGCAGAGCACATGTTTTCTCCTGCAGTTTGGCTTATAAAACTCCTCAATGAAAAATACACTTCAAAGCAGAATGGTTTGGAGATAGACAAGAAGCTTTGGTCCTGTGGTGCTTCTTCTCAGACTCCTCTTACTCGCCCCATTCTGTCTGCATAAAACAACTTCTCATAGCGAGAGTTGGATAAAATACCTTTGGGCTGGATCCTTGTCCGTGGATTCCACCATTTTCTCCTGAGAGAGAAATGGATTTCACCCAGGTATGTTACTCTTTGCTCTGCGGTCTCTCTCGCACCCGAGAGAGGGCAAAACAGCATTAATAGTAAAATATTAAAAGAGTACAAAGAAAAGACAAGTTCATAAAGTGATTAAAGTACTACCCAGAAAACCAAACAAAATAGCTGAAACTTATTACTTCATCCTGGTCAGTCCGAGATTGGCAGCGTAATATGGTGAGGTAGAGGGGTGGGCGGGGAGGTGTTCAAAGGGGCGGGAATCAGCCCTGGCGCCAGGGTCAGATTCTCCATCCTCTCGATCTTCGTCTTGGGGGGGTAGGATTTCCAGGGTGAGGGTTGGGGGTTCTTCGGGGGCGTTCTCTCGGGGCCTACGGTTCCTTTGGCAACACTGGAGGTTGACCATGCCTCTGGGGGCAAGCCCCTTTCGGCGGCGGAGGTAGAGGATTCCCAGGGTCATGACTCCTAGGAGGGTGGGGATGAGAGTGGCTATACCCCAGATAGAACTTTCAGACCAGGGGCTAGGGATAGGTGTGGGGGAAATGGGCTTAGGAAAATCGGTGAGAGAGAGTAAGGGTATCTCAGCTCTCTGTAAAAGGGTCAATTGTTGGGTTAATTGGGGGTAAAGGGAGAAATTTCCATAAGTCAGATTAAACCCGGGGAGGGGCATAATCGTGGGGGTGGGGAGAATTATATGGGACTTATGGCGTTTGATGCTACTCACACGCCAATCCTTTCCAACCAGGAGACAACCGTCTTCTAATATTACCCTAGTATGCTGGCGATACGTTTTAATTACTGGCTTCTGCCCAGGACACCTCAGGATGGTTTCTAGGGGTTGATATACTGTTAAAATTATAGAAGAAATGGACTCTCCCTCTCTAAATACTTGATTGGTCAAATTACCTCTCTTCAAAATCTGGGCCTTACAAAGATCGGGTCTTTTACCCATGATGATATTGGTCTCACAAGTTGGGGTTAGATGTTCAATTGCAGCTGAGCAAATTTGTGGTTTAAACCCAATACAGTGCTGTGGGAGGAAAGATGCACTTGACACGCTGTCTAGGGCCACTTCTTCCTCTCCCATTAACTTTCTGAGGTGGTCAGCACCATACGGGACGGGGAAATATTTTAGTCTATAATGTAGAAATTGGGTGCCTGAAACAGCCGGAATTACCGTCTGATATACCAACTCCTGCTCGCCATCTAGTAATAGTTGGACGTTCAGGTGCCTGTAATACCAGCGGTTATCTTGTGGGGTATAATGCTTCCCTTCTTGTAATTTAGACAGAATTTCTGATAAATATGCCAGTGGTAAAATCTGGTCAGTTAAGAATCCCCTTTCCAGCTGAATTCGCTGGCGATAGAACAATTCGTTCTGACGGTAGTAATTTTCTACCGCTCTACCTACTTGTTGCAATAGAACATCCACTTCCCTTCGCATGTGGATTCGGTGAATTTCTATACTAAAACCATTCAAATGTGTTAAGATATCAGCCACCTGACGGGAGATGTTATTGGCTGCAGCTTGGAGCGCAGCAATGTCCATACGGTTTTCTCTCATATAGAGTCTAGTTTGGTTCAGCACAGACACCATCTCCTCTTGACAATGGGCTAATATTTCCTCACTATTGTGGGTCGCTTGAACTGCAGCTTGCAATTCCTCGACCTGTCCAACTGTAGCTGTGCCAAACAGGGCACGGCTCAACGAACCCACAAAATTAAATAGGCCCCTCTTCTTCCTGTTTTTGAGGTGGGCCTGTGCTGGTATCTCTGTCCGGAGGAACTCCATGTGCTCCTCCCAGTGGAGAACATCTTGGTCTCCCACAACCTCTGCCTGTCTGAGCTCTGCAATCCTTCGTTTAAGAACCGAGATCCAAGTTTTGACAGGAGGGGGTGTGGGAGGGTGCAGTACAATCACAGTCGTCCAAGTCGCGGTCAGGGCTCTGACCTCCCCTTCCTCATACACTAACACCCCTTCCTCCTCAAACAGACCGCCTCTAACCATCGTGGTTAAGACGATCATCAGGAGGGTTTTTAGGGTGAAGTGGGAGAGAAATCCGTCACTGGTGGTGCCACTGGATCGAACTCCCATGGCTGGGGCTGTGGTGGGGGTGACGGTGGGGGTGATGGTGGTGGTGGTGGCGATGGGGGTGGTGATGGTGGTGGTATGCAGGGCAGCTTCCTAGGCCTCTGCACAGGTGAAGAAGGTGAGACTGGGTTGGGGGAGGAGTCAGGCCTCTCTCTCTTTGTAGATCCCAAAGAGTGGAAAACCTTAATCCTCTTCTCGGTGCCTTCAGATGTAGTGCTCAGGGCTTTGGGTAGAGGGTTTGTAGTTGGAGTCTCAACTCTCCCTCTCTTAGCCCTTGATCTTGTGACTGGACCTGGAGGTGGTGTGCGCTGAGGGGCAATCTCCACAGCAACGGCGGGTGGTAGCAGTGGGCGCACTGTGACTGGCTTAGGTGTAGCCAGTACTAGTACTTTCTCCTTTGGCGGTCGCTGCTGGGGTGGGCGTGGCACTTGTTGTGGTCGTTGGGGGCGTGGCACTTGGTCCTCGTCCTCCACTAGCATGTGCTCTTCCTCTGGTTGATTTGCGGGCGCGTCTTCCTCCTGTGGCTCTACCTGAATTATACGAGGCATGTGAGGTATGGGTATGAATACAGGGTCAGGCTCTGCCTGAGGCTCGGGCCTTTGTGGGGGTGGTGGTCTGACTCGAATAGCTTGTTGGGCCTGTCTCCGAGCCCTATTACGTTTACCTTGACCCGCCCTTGGTTGCCTAGTTCTCAGTACATCCCATTCTATTTCCCCTGATACCAACTAAAGTCTATTTCTATTAATACGTTTTTGTTCACCTTGGGGTCCTCTCAGAGTTATGACGGTACCCCTGATACCAGTTATCATGTAACCATGATCCCATTTCGGGTCCAGTGGAGTGCTGGTACCCGATAACACCACTACGTGATCCCCTATGTTTAGATCTTTTGCGTTCGCTCTGGCTCTCAATCTTTCGTAATTAGCCACCCTACTTGCCTCAGTGCGCTCAGCGGCCTCTCTGAACGCACTTGTCAAGGCCTGTAGGCGCTCACTTAGCACGGCATCCTCGGTTCCCTCTGGAGTAGGGAATATTTTAGAAAAAGGGTATTTTGGTTTGGTGCCGAAAGTTAGAAAATATGGTGTGAAACCAGTTACACAAGAGGTGGAGACTCTATGTGCCCAGAGGGTAGGGCCTAAATGGCTCTCCCACTCTGCTGGTCTGGCGTTTATGAATTTTCTGAGTATTCCTTTAAATGTTTTGTGGAATCTCTCTATTTTACCGTTTGTGGTAGGGTGGAAACTTGTGGAGTGCCTTACTTCAGTGCCTATTGATTTGAGATACCCTTCTACCTGTTGGTTCATGAATTCTAGCCCCCTGTCGGTGATGACTACCTCTGGAGGGCCATACCTGGGGACGTATTCATTCGCCAAATAGTCAGCTATATTCTTAGCTGCTTTGGTGGGTATGGGTTTAACTTCTACCCAGCCAGTAGCGTGATCTATTACAGTTATTATATACCTGTTCCCTTGTTCAGAAACGGGGAAGGGACCACACAGATCCATCCCTAGTATCTGGCCAGGGTATTTTGCCAGAGGCATAGCTGTAGGAGGTACACGCGCCTGCCCGACTCGGTTCACTGCACACCTAGCGCATTTGGTCAAAACACGGAAAGTATCCCTTCGCATTGTGGGCCATTTATAGGCCTCTTGAATTCTATCCAATGTTTTTCGCATACCCTGGTGGCCTACCTCAGTGTGGGCGCGCCTCACTACTCTATACCTGGCTGAGGGTGGTAATACCAACCAGGGGTAGGCTGGCTTACCTGGGGGAGGAATCAGAGTAAAGAGCATTCCATCAATTATGGTATAGTCTCCCTCCTCTTCCACCCCTTGTTGGAACTCATCCATTTCCCTCTGTTCTAACCTTATTTGCTCTTTCTCGAGTTTATCAAATTCCCAAGGAATTTCATCTATTTCTTCTAAAGCGCAGACTTCAAATTGACTGAGAGTCGGCTCTTTTCCCTTGGTTTTTATTCGAGAGAGCATATCCGCCCTAATGTTGTTGGCCCCTTTCCTATACTCAATGGGAGCCCCATATTCTGCTATAAGTACCGCCCACCTCTGAATTTTTGTGTTTTTGACTTCACCTACAAATAGCGATTTTAATGGCTTGTGATCCGTATAAATTTTGAACTCGCTACCTTGAAGATAGGGCCTAAGTTTGTTTAGCGCATAAACAATAGCATATGCCTCTTTCTCAATCGTAGCCCAATTTAGCTGTGGTCCGGAGAGTTGTTTAGAGATATATTGAACAGGTCTCTCCACACCCTGACTATCAGTCTGGACCAATATGGCCCCTATTGCGTAATCACAGGCATCTGTATAAAGGCGGTAGGCCTTATTTAGCTGGGGATGTGCCATTACTCTGTCTGAAGTAAGTAGCTCCTTCAGCATTTCAAAAGAATTTTGTTGTTCTTCCAACCATTCAAACCTAGCGTACTTTTTGGTGAGTTTTACTAGCGGATAAGCTACCTTAGCATAATCTGGAATACATTGACGGTAATACCCAGTCATCCCTAGAAAGGAGCGAATTCCGCTCACGTCTTCTGGGGGTAGCATATCCCTGATTGCACTACATTTATCTGGGTGGGAGTTAATCCCATCCTTGGAAACCTGGTAGCCGAGGAGATCTACCTTTTCCTGTTTGAAAATACATTTACTCTTTTTGATTGTAATTCCGAACTCTTCTAATTTATCAAACACCAGAGCCAAATGGTGGTTGTGCTCCTCTTCAGATTTGGAATAGATTACAATATCGTCTATAAAAGTCATGCAAAATTTTCCAATAAATTCCGAAAACATTTTATTCATGGCCCGTTGAAAGACAGCTGGTGCATTAGTGAGACCAAAAGGTATTCTCCTGAAGTGAAAAAGTCCTCTGTGACACACGAATGCAGTCTTTTCAATACTCTCTGGGTCCATTTCTACCTGCCAGTACCCGCTTTTTAGGTCAATGGTGGAAAAGACAGTTGATCCTGCCAAGCTATCGAATATGTCCTGAATATTTGGGAGAGGGTGAGCGTCCTTTTTAGTCACAGAATTGAGTCTTCTAAAATCTACACAAGGTCTATTACTCCCATCTTTCTTAGGAACTAACAATATTGGGCTCCCCCATGCTGAGGTGCTGGGCTCAATTACTCCCAGTTCCAGCATTTCATCTAATTCCTTATCAACTAGTTTTCTTTTAATCAGGGGCAAGCGATATGGCCGTTGATTAATGGGGCGCGCATTTCCAGTATCTATGTGCATTGTCACATCTTTAAATTTTCCAAGATTACCCTTTTTGCCTTCTCCAAAAACAGCCGGGTATTTTACTTCCCAAGCTTCTGCTTCAGTGTGGATGGAGGCAAATTCTAAATCAGAGTCACCCACCCACCCACTCTTATAGCTTTTCCCTTCTAAAATGATTTTTCTCTTTTTGAATACAATGTGGGCGTCTAGAATGTCTAGCGCATCGTCCCCTAAAAGCATTTCATGGTGGAGTTTTTTAACAACATAAACTGGAAATGAGCTACCTCCCAAGTTAATAATTGCCTGTCCCTCTGTTACAAGTTCATGACCAGAGAGGGATTTTAAGGTCTCTCCCTTTGTTAGTATGAGTGGACGGTGATAGGCTTTACAGAAAGCCTTCCACATATCCTCTCTCATCAAACTTCTAGACGCGCCGGTATCAATGAGAGCCCGCATCCCCATCCCCGCCACTGGGATAGAAATACAAAATCTCCTGTCCGGCCTGCCTATTCCCCCTGGTTCCCGATCTTGGGGGTGGCGGCAGCCATCTGCATGGCCGCTACCACCGCCGCTTGTACATGAGCATATCTTTGAGAGCATTCTCTCGCAAAATGTCCCTCTTCCCCACATTCATAGCAAACACCCTTGCCCCTAAACCTCTTCCCTCCTCCCTGTTTATTCTTTTCAGGACCTGCGTCCCCTTTACCTTTTCCCTTCCCTTTCCCTGAGTTATTAACAGCTTGAGAACTGGCAACCGGAGGGGGTGGGTAGGATGGATTGTAATAAGGTGGATACATAGGCAACATGGGTGGTTGAAAAGGGTACTGGGTGGCTGTACTTGGTTGGGGCATGATCACAGTTGGGTTAGGGGTTTTTATGTTCTCCCATTTTTCTATTACTTTGGTCAACATATTTATTCTAGCCTCTAATTCAGAAAAAGGTACCCAATTTGCTGGGGGTTTTGGAATTTCGGGTTTTAGTTGATTTAGGACGGCCCCTATCTCCATTGGCTCGTCCTTTCTCTCACCTCTGGCAGGCTGGCCTGCCAATGCGAAGGTGTGAGCGGCAGCTGAGGCTTGAGTGATAGCCTCAGCCAGAGTCAGAGGACGAGCGGCAAATACGTCATGACGTATCTGCTCGTCCCTCAGTCCCCCCACAAAATTCCTTACTAGCGTCTCTTGGACAATATCATGATTTAAATCATCCATGCTATATGCCCTTTGAGACGCCAGCTGGAATTTGCGTCCATACTGCTTAGCATCCTCGTACGGGAGTTGATAAAGATCAGTGAGGCGTGCCCTGAGCTGTTGTTCCTCCTCTTCATTCATGAAGAGTTGGAAAATCTCTGCCCTTGCCAGATCCCAGGTTCTGTTCTCTGCTATCTGCAGGAACGCTGCCACACACCTCGCTAGAGGCCCACTAGCAAGCGTCCCCAAAAGCTCTAAAGTGAGGTCATCATTGGCCGCACAATAGGCTTTTGCCCTGCTGATCCCATCCAGCCACTCTCTCAAGGTGTCCTTGTTGGAACCATCATTGGCTCCCAACATAGATCCATGGCGTTCCAAACGCCTTCGGATCTCTTTGATTGCCGCAAACCTTGCCCTTCTTTGATTGACATCTAGAGCAGCAACCGCCTCTGCATCTAGCGCCCAATCAACCTCCATTGCGGTTTTTAGAGAGAGTAACTAGACAGTACAAGGTACAGATCTAAACATACAGAACCCAAGGACCTAGCGAAATAAAAGCTCTAGGCATTTCTCACGCACTCTCCAAGTATTATGAGTGTTTAAGTGTGATCATTGCACCCAATTTTGTACAGTGTCCCCAGATCCGCTTCCCACACATTCCACAATAATATACAAGCAAAATCAGAGTTCAGATTTCCACTCACCCAGTCCTGTTCTTCATTTGCTCGCCTGGTTTTTCTCTGACTTCAAGATGAGGGTTTTGCTATTTTAGCAAGTCGTCTCTTCGAATGGTCGCCAGTGTGAGAATGCAATGGCAATTTGCCCAGAGATTCGGTATGTAAAATGATGAAGTCAGAGAAGTCGGATGATAGTAGTCTTCGGCCAGGCAGCAAGGTGTGTCCAAGCTTACTCTGTCCTCTTTATTTATAGTCACACGTTAATTATTCATTAGCATCAAAATGGGTATAGCAAAGTGCGCTCCCGGCGATCCACCCTTATGATTGGCTGAGGGGGATCCTCCTCCACATGATCATGACCCCCAGCGCTCTCCCACGCCAAGGCCATGCGCTGTGCGCCTGCACGGAGGATCCCTTGCCCTCAACCCCCCCTCCCCTCCCATTATCCCTGACCCAAGCATGTAGCGTCCCCTCCCTCCCCCAGTCCCTTCCCCCCACCCCGTAATGAGAGTCACGCCGGAGAACAATTGGCGATGCTATTTCGGTTGCTAAGACAATCAAACAGGTAGACACATAACAACAGATGTCCAGTGCCCCGCTCTCCCCCGCTCCACCCAGGTCCCGCGTGGCGGTCGAGGCCCAGGCGGAGGGGAGGGGGGGAAGAGGGGGAGGGGGGGACGGCCACTCTATGGGTAAATTCCGCTCGCAAGAATTGCAATTCTTTACAGTATACCATTAACCGACATGTATCTGAGTTGTATATTATCAGGAAATGTTTATGTATGGATACTTATGGATTTCTCTTAATATTCTAATATTCTATTAGCCTATATATATACTAGTCTCAAAGTGTCAGGAAAGTCCATTTTTTTGCGTTATGTTATTGTAGAAGTTTAGCCTGACGAATTATTTCCGAATTCTGTGTTGTATATGAAAAGGAATACATGTTTATATATAATGCCTTTCATTGATGTTATTTAAACTGAGGATTACTGATACCCATGTGAAGATTGTTCATCTGATCCTACAGATACATTTCTAAAGTATGTGATACTTTAAAGCAACACAGAACGCATGGAGGTCTTAGAGTGGGGTTTGGTTTATAGTACTAACCTACATTATTTTTAGTCACTGTCTTAAACAGTCCAGGGGTTATAACCACCGTGGGCAGAGACTAAACAGATTAATAACCTTCATTCCTGGCGTGCTGATGCACATTGTGCTTAGAGCTCTCAGTGTGGAGACAGCTTTATAGCATTAACCAGTGTATATGAAAATATGATATGATATTATATGATATGGTAGCTAGTTTATTGAAATAGTTGTTGTTAAATGATGTACATGTATTTCACGAACGGGAGTTCACCCAGCAAAACATACGTACATATAAAACTATGTAATCCTGGTTCTCCCTCTAATTATTTTTTTTACAAATTTTATTAAGTAGATATTTCACATTCTATGATACGTTTCAATCGTACGAACATACATTTTAGAAACATAGACAATATGATGTTGTTCAGTACATTACATTTCATGGAACATGGAATTTTAAATATTTAACAGTTACATCTCAATTTAAATTAGACAAATACATTATATCTGATAAACTACTTCTATTTCTCAGAACTATATATTCATCATCCCTTGAGCTCGATAATTGCCATCTATCTTTTGCTCAAATTCCGATTCATTTCATGGTAATATTCCCTGGTCAAATATTAGTATTAATTTGTATTTTTCCGAATAATGAACTCTGCCATAATAGATATGTTTACCTATAGATGTGTATAGGTTACATTGAACATTTAGACTTGTGCCAATTCATATTGTCACAATATCGACCCGCAGATAGCTGCCCGGGTGGTTGGTATTGTATTGAAAAGAAAACAAGTTTAGTTATTGAAAATCAATGGATAGGCAATGTTCAGGGTAGGGAGGTATAGGTTAGTGGGAGGGGTATCTGGCTATTCACTCAGTGTTATAAGGTCTGTCTTGCTTATAGAACCGTTAGGCCAGCAGCCCTTTACAGTCTAGGCCCAAGGATGAGAGAGTCCCTTCAAACGGCGGGAGAGCCTCAAACCGCAAAGTGCCATTGTAATTCTATCAAGACCGCAAAATGTCATTATATTCCCATTAGCACACCTAGTCCTAGACGATTAGCGAAGTAGGGGTCCAATCACTGACATACCATTCTTATCTGATCTGAGGGTTTGGACTTATACTGTTCATATAACAAATCCTTAGTTAAGATTTTCCTTCCTTAGCTATCCTTCCTTGCTAAGTAGCTGGTAAGGATTCCTTGATAAGCAAGGAAAGTAGCTGAGGAAGGGATTTGGCTACATTAGCTCAGATTTGGGTGAATTTTCATCTTTTTTCTTAAAATTTTCTAACCAAAATTTTCCAAGTGTTATAAAATGTGTGGCAGGTACTTCTGATGCCATCCTTCAACTTGGGTATTTTTGCTACGTTTGACTTAGTATTGAAGATATTGTTTATAAATATAGTTATTGGTTAAATTAAATTGCGATCTCGACATTCAAGTTCCAATTCCAACCACTATTAAGGTACAAATGTAGTCCAAACTTGCATTATTTAAACAAGTGTGCGATACTATTCTCTATACAATATCAAATACGTTGGAATATACCCACATCTTCAGGATAATAATTGCCAAATATCCCAGATTGTGCGAGTCACATGAGTGTATTTGTAGGTCTATATGTTTGGAACCATGCTCCCCCACTGTGTGTATAGCGGCCACATTAAGCCTATTTAACCCATTGAACTAAACACACAGCTTGACTTGCATGGGACCCGTTGCATAACAAATCCTCACTTAAAACTTCCCGTCCTCAGCTGCTTTTCCTTGCTAAACTTGCCAAGGATCTTTTAGGGAAGGAATTTGCTGTGCAGACAATGCTAATTTTCTATTCCTACAGTAAGAATTTCCCACCTAAGCAAGAAAAATAGCTAGGATATCAAAGAAATCATTTGTTTTGCAACAGACCACATGCCATATGCAAGCATATATAATGGTCAGGTCTTCAGAAAATGTACAATTCACTTTCATTAATATTCTCAAATATTCCACATTTAAGTAATAAATGAGATTAAAAATACAGTTCAACAGATATTTGTAACCAGGAAAATACCAAATAAACTCACATATACCTGGTATTTAACACTTTTGAGCCTAATTCAGGAGAAGTTTACTAAACGTGTAAAGCTAACGATTGTACAATTTCCGACACCCTAACCCATGTATGTCAACAGCTGACTGGTACACTGATGTGTACACGATACCTCCCTGTTGTGTATACACGCCAAGTGTGATACATAATTAAGTAATGTATCACAATTTATTCATACACTATAGACCCGGGGTCGGGTGTGAAGGCTATAGCTTCCGTATAGGCGACTTGTGACAAGGCGCGCCGTTATAAAGATGTCTGCCTATGTTTACAACACCTTGGAGTGCTCTGTGTTTTACATGTTATCTAGCATGTGTACATATTATTTACATGCTATTTAACATGGCTGAATACATGAGTCATTAAACATTTAGGTTCATGTGACCCGGATTTAAACAAAATTATTTGTATTAGCCATGGATTTAACAGATTATCAAATTACGCATAACCAAATAATGGGGGTGTTTTCGTGCGTTGAAAATTACAAGAAAATTCGCATTATCAAGAAGTAATCAGTTTATACAATAAACGCAATAGACATAATTCTTGACGATCAGAGATAAAATATAAGAGCATGATGTAATTACTTGGTAAATATATGGTGTGATATAATGTATTGATGATAACAGCCTCTCAGGTTAGATAAGAATTGTATGTTAGTGATTGGACGCCTACTGCGCAAATGTCTTTCGCGGCCCTGGAGTAGGCGTCCTGATGGAATTATAATGGAACTTTCCGGTTTGGAGCCCGAGGCTTTCCCTCAGTTTGGAAGGCACTCTCTCAACTCTTTGAGCCTAGACTGCCTTTGTTTACAACACCTTGACGGCCGGCATCCAATCGCCTATGTTTACATAGCGTAGCTATTACATAGAACATTTCGAATGATGCCCATAAATCGGGTCTCTCGTACAATACTAGGGCCCGTCAAGGGGATATGTGTTTTCCAATGTATATTCCCCGTAAAACTACGCTATTATCACTCTCTATCGATATCAGTGATACCCCTCTACAACTTGGACCAAAGGAATTGTTTCATACGGCCATATTTAAAAAAGAAACAAAAAATATGGTTACCAATTTCCGTCCCGTTTCTAGTCAGCACAACAATCAACAGGTTTGGGTGGGAGGGGGGGGGGGGGCGGTCCAAAAGACTATAGAGAGAGGTTGACGGTCTCACAAGCAGCTAAGTTATCACTGTAAAATGTATATTCTGGGGCGATTTACTTCTGGACGTGCTTGATGTTACATGTTATTTAGCATGGCTGAATACATGAGTCATTAAACATTTACATTTACATTCATGAGAATGTGACTGAACTAATATATGTGATGTGTTTCAGGAAAATTAGTCACAAGTCGCAAACAGTGAACTTATCCTGTACATTGTTGATGAGTTAATTATTAAATCATTTCCGATCACATGTCTACCTGAATCAGGCATGTAAGACTTGTATATAGAGCTAGGAGAAGAATAAGAATTTGTATCTGTAATAGGGGAGTTGTATGTGTCACTGCGCATGTCTGTTACAGTGCATCATGGGATGGATTCTGATGAAATCTGACATACAAATATTTAGCAACATTTTTATCGAAAATTGCAATATTGTTTTCACCAATATCAGAGCTTCTATAAAAGATCTATGAAAACCAAAGACATGATGGGAAAGATGGAGTCTTGTGTTATGGAAACATGTATATAACACATGTACATTGACATTCGAACATTGATAAATATCCTATCCTGAATATGGCATGCTTTCTATAGATTTTACACTGTACCATAAGTCCCATAATTCCATGCAAAACAAGATTCAAAATGACGGCTATGCAAATCCCCTATTGAAAGTAACTACAAAGTTACTAAACGCAAAACTGATGTGTAGAGGGAGGGGAGACAAGATAGTGATAATGGAGAAATGCCATTTGAGTTAGTTTTGAAACATGTTTGCTGTTGGAGTTAGAATGTACTGTGGTGCTTTAATAATTAATTAAATACCTGTAGAGTCTTTTAAAAAACAAGAAAAGATCTCGATGTTAAAATAAAATCGTTCAAATAACCATCTAAAAATAAATGTCTTAATAGAATCACAAATGAACATGACAAGGCACTCTTGGAGGAACTATGATCGCAAAGAAAGAGAGGGAACGTTTTGTATATTACGTATCTGTATTACAAATCGGAAATAAAAACACAATAAATACATTAAAACCTCAAATATTTTTTCACATTTCCAGGAGGAGCGTTACTGGGTGCTAGAACCACAGCAGTGGTCACCATCAACAAGTCAGACTATCCCAATGGCAAGTTTAGTTTCGTAGGCCAGACTATCATCACCATACCCAACCCTAACGCACAGAGGAGTCTAGTCCTAGCGGTGGAGAGGACAGGGGGACTCATAGGCAGACAGACAGTAAGTCTAATTAGTTCATTATGTAATAGGGGATTTGCATGTGCCACTGCACATGTCTCTCACAGTGCATTCTGGGATGGATTCTGATGAAATCTGACATACAAATATTTGGCAGCATTTTTATTGTAAACTGCAAGGATGTTTTCAACAATATTGTCTTGTTGGTTTTGTTTACATCTCCGTCAGTAATTGTTTTTCTCTCCCTATCTCTCTCTCTCCCTATCTCTCTCTCTCTCCCTATCTCTCTCGCTCTCTCCCTATCCCTCTCTCTCCCTATCTCTCTCCCTATCTCTCTCTCCCTATCTCTCTCTCTCCCTATCTCTCTCCCTATCTCTCTCTCTCCCTATCTCTCTCTCTCCCTATCTCTCTCTCTCCCTATCTCTCCCTCTCTCCCTATCTCTCTCTCTCCCTATCTCTCTCTCTATCCCTCTCTCCCTATCTCTCTCTCCCTATCTCTCTCTCTTTCCCTATCCCTCTCTCTCCCTATCTCTCTCTCTCCCTATCTCTCTCTCTCCCTATCTCTCTCTCTCTCCCTATCTCTCTCTCCCTATCTCTCTCTCCCTATCTCTCTCTCTCTCCCTATCCCTCTCTCTCTCCGCCCCTCACCCTAGCCTCTCCTTCTCTCCCTTTCTATCCACACCCTATATCCATCTATCTTTCCTTCCCTCTCTCTCCCTTGCTCTTTCTCTCCCCCCTATGTATCTCCATCTCTTCCCTGCCCCTCTTCTTTGTCCCTCTCCCTCCCCCTCTCGACCTGTCTCTCCATCTCTCACCCTCTCTGTCCCCTCTCTATCTCAACCTCAGTCTCCCTCTCTCTTTCCTCTCTTTCCATACCTCCCTCTCTCTCCCTCTCGCCTCGTTCTCTCCCTCTCCCTCTCGCCCTCTCTCTGTCTCTCCGAAGAAGATAATCATTCAACCGGATAGTATGTTTTTAGTTTAAAAAATATCTTGCATTAATTAACAATACATCATGTTCCGCCGTTATTCTCAGTTAGGAAAACAAATGTCAGATATGGGAATTTAGGCTACGACGCAAAACGATATTGGGTCAGATTTTCAGAAAATGTACAATTGCCCTTCACCAATCTTCTCAAATAACCCACATTTCAGACGAAAATAAAGTTCAAAATACAGTTCAACCTAACCAAACAGATTGCAAGAATCAATGCCATGCCGAATATACTCGAATTTACCTAGTATTGACCAAATTGCAGCATAATTTAGCATAATTTACTAAATGTTTCCAGCTGCCAATTGTACATTTTCTGAAAATCTGACCCTATTAATATTGTAATTGTATGTAAATTAAGGCGGCAGGTGGTAGATGTATAATATATAGACACCACATCCTTATCCGGCAGAATTTTAATCATATTGTGTCTGGAGACGTCTAGGTGCAGTAATGGATAGGCATGGTGGGGTCAGATTCTCAGAAAATGTACAATCTCCTGTTATACACATCTATCAAATTCTGCTAAATTAGAGTGAAATTTGGTAAATACTAGAAATATCTGAGTGTATTCTGTATTGTATTCATTTAATTAATCGCTCTGGTCATGTTGAACTGTGTTTTGAACATGATTTTCGTCTGAAATGTGGGTTAATTGAGAAGATTGGTGAAGGCGAATTGTGCACTTTCTGAAAAACTGACCTAGGAACGAAATGGGCTTCAGCTATCAGCCGTAAAAATAATGTGATTAACAATTAATTAAAATTCTTTGCAAGTTATATTTCTGTAAAAAAAACCCAGCACATTTGAAGTTGGGCAATTATTCTGGGAGTCAGATAAATTAGTAAACAATATGTTCCTGACGACTACTCTTTTCTATTTGTAATAGAGCTTCATTCTATTTAATTTTTATTTCTCATTTGTCATAATTGCGCAGGTGATGACATCGCTTATCTCAAGCGTTTTTCCAGATGTGCCTGCTTGTCACTATTATTCAATTCTTTATTTTCGTAGGAATTTCACAGTGAAAATATACATTTAACAATCCTATTTGTTTATATTAATTATTGATTATATTTGTATGAATTATTTGAACTTCATTTATGTCAAATAACTTAAGCTCAAGACAAAAAGATGTCCTTAACATGCAGTTCAAGATAGCAAAACCGAATTTTCTAATAAAAACTAAAAATACCAAATATTCACCATTTTCTAGCAGAATTTACAAAATGTGTAGAGCGGGCATTGAAACAAATGATATAATTAGGTATTTCTAGTCTCATTTGTTATAATGATGATTCAGAAAATGTGTTGGGTTATATTGATCTGTATTCTGAACCGTATTTCGGCCTTGAATTGTGTAATAATTATTTAAGTTAATTCGTGATGGCCAATTGTAGATTTTCTGAAGATTTTATTCTCATTTAAATTCCTCCTTATTTCTGCCTTGAATGTTGTAATTTAAGATGATTTGTGATGGCTGACAATTTTATTCTAATTCAAATTCCTCCACAGGTATACTGGAGGATCCTGGGACCTAACAACCCCAACAGGGTACTGGAGGAGACAAGTGACATAGCGTCTCCAGGGACAACAGGAGGAGAGGTCACGAGGGGCATCCTCCAGTGGGAGGCTAATGAGGATGGGGTCAAGTCCTTTATTATCGTTCTCAAGCCGCACGCTGGGTGGGAGGTAGAGAAGGTGTTTAATGTAGTGCTGTATGACATCCAGGGCTTCCCCGCAGAGTCTGGCAGTGGAGAGGCTAGTAGCACCGGTAACAACTTTACACTTGTGGTAAGTAGGACTGTTTGGTGTTGGGGGGGGAGGGGTATAGATAGAACCTTATGAAAATGTGGTACGAGGGACACTATTGCACTGTCCGAGTTGGGGGAAGAGGGAATTAGGGGCTTTTCTGGTCATTTAAGTATCATTCAACGTTGGCTACCTGATCTCTTAATTGTATGTGGTAAAAGAAATACCGAGAATTGAAGCTAAAACAGGAGGAACTTTCCCCAAAATTGGGTTGAGGGAGGCGAGCTGACCCGATGGCCCAGGTGTTTTTTTTATGAGGATGTTAACTGATTAACAGGGACTAATGGTATTCCTTCTTCCACACATCAACATCAGAGAAAATCATCACCGTTGTTTAATTATCCTGTCATAAACTATAGTTGGTGTTGGGGGAGATATAGATAGAACCTAATAAATGGGGGTACGAAGGACACTATTGCACTGTCCGAGATGTTTGGTTTTAGCTACCATGTTGCTATGAATATATGTACCAAATTGCCGAAATGTGCTTGCATCTTGAAGGTCATCCTAAACTATTTATTTAGCTATTTTACTAGTTATATATGTGTATTCTATAACCGGGAGTTCCATATCCTTGAACTAGTGCTTATCGTCAGGACTTTTTTTATGACGTCACATCTAAAGGAAGAAGAGGGCACATATACTAATGAACTCATGGTACTCGTTCAACATTTCCCGCTCGCTCCAAACTCAGTTTCATAAGTGGGTAGCAACTTTCTATCAGTCACCTTGAACAAAACATCATTTGTCTTCAACTTGAAACTCATCTTTCTCTGATACATCACATATATATTGGAGGCAAACTTCCCCACCCGTCCCAGTTGCTCCCTTCTATAAGCTCAACTCCCCGACCCCATCACCTCCTATCTACCATTAAATTATCCAACAAAGGGATTATCACAGCTCTCCAGACAAAACAAAGCCATTAAACTGAGATTATGTTTATAAAACTAAACACTGCCTCCCAATATTCCCGCCTGGATGTATAGGTATAGGGGAGCATGGTTAATATCAGGCCTGGCAAAGCCGGTTTATGACGTTTAAGAGCTTTAATATAGGGACATTTAGCCATACCTGACTGTCTATGGCTCTCCTTTATGGCTTCAACTTTTGGTGTATATCAGAGGTAACGAGGCCAGGGACCTTTACCAGGGGCCTGTTGCAGAAGGGATGCTTCATTGATAGCGGAACTTCACTAGAGGGAAACAGGGGGGGGGGGCAACACATATTGTTGTTGCCCACTATTTTGTTGCACCAAATATCCATACAGAAACAACAGTTTCCAGAGAATGTGCCAACACATCTGACACTCCTCCATTTGCCTTTTCATTGCAAACATGAAATGAACTGTTGTTAGTGGGCAACAAAACAAATTATTGTTGCCTTTTATCCTCTAGAAGAGTTCCGCTATAAAGCTTAAATTTAATCAGATTATGACTTATAGGACTGAATTTATCAATATTCTGCTGCTGTTTATACAAAAACTTTTTACTAAAAAAGTTGAAAAATAGTTAAAAAATAGTTAAAAAGTACATAGAAGTTTAAAAAGCCATCAGCAGCGCCGTGCACTTTCACAGAGCCCATTTTACAAGAGTTGATTCCATATAACAAAAATAAGTTATTAAGACATGCCATATTTATTCCACAGGTACAGAAGTATGGCCACCCTAACGGTATCGTGCGGTTTGATGGTGTGGCACAACAACAGAGGATACTACAGGAGCCACCTGTCGGCAAACGTCTCGTCCGCTTCCCCATCTACCGGCGAGAGGGCACAATAGGCACCATCAAGGTGAGCTCAAGGTCAAAGCCTCCATGGTCATTGTCCTTATCTTCTTACCTTCAGAGAAGGACCCTCTATGGGTGCCTTTGATGTGCTGGGGTGATACATACATATACAGAGGCTCTTTATCAACTTAAGTTTTCCATTACCTATATATCTATATATTATCTATTCCAGTTTCTATATGGGTCAGATCTGCAGAAAGTGTACAATTTGCCTTCACCAATCCTCTCAAATAACCCACATTTAAGACAGAAATGAGCTTCAAAATGCAGTTCAACATACCAGAACAGAAACTTTAAATCAATGCGATACCAATTATACTCACATATACCCGGTATTCATCATTTTTCAGCCTCATTTAGCAGCATTTCCTAAATGTGTAGAGCTGCTAATTGTACATTTTCTGACGATCTGACCAATATTCTATCAAATATACTCAGGGACCTTCATGTCAATAGATATAGAAAGTGTGTATATTAGCCAAAGTATATGAAGTTACTCTTGCTGGGAGACACCTTATCAACTTTATGATCACCTTCGATCAAAGGAAATGTAAAGATCCATCACTCCTGATGAAATGGGCTTTTAACTCTAAATCTTCTGTAAATCATCATCTGTTGAGATTTCATTGCCGTATAGATACCAGAGGAAATTGATGGATATTTCTTCATCATAATAGATTCATTTGAGAAGGCGCATAGATTTTAATCACCAATGTAGTAATGAATTTATTTGCACTTAAACCATAGACTAGGATTATTTTTTGGGTCACAATCGGCTATATTTCCATCAAAGATGCTTGCATAATGTTAGGCAGATAATAGCTCTTCAATTTTTTATTTTTTTTATTGAAACTTGATATCACTAATATTGTAGCTTGAAAACCTGCCAGATGCTGAAAAAGCAGCCCCTTACAGTACCAACCATTGACCATTGAATAAAAAGTTTTTTTCAATTAAATTTAATGTTCTGCCTTACAGGTGAACTGGCAGGTGCATAACCGGGCCTCAGGTAGGAACAATGTGAGCATGGATGTGGACCCCGCGTCTGGTACAGCGGTCATCGAGGGGGACAAGCGGACCGGGGAGGTGCAGATGTCGGTGGTGTCGGACGGACTGCCAGAGCTGGAGGAGGCTTTCACTATGCACCTAGTGTCTGTAGAGGGAGGAGCAGAGATAGATTCCACCTTCAACACTTCCTCATTCAGTGTCCAGTGAGTTTAGTACTTTTAATTAAATATAAAAATAATGTTTAAAGAAAACTGTGTCTAATTGAGTTGTAGTGTAGCTGTTGAGACTTTAGATTCAACACCTCTTCATTCAGTGTGCAGTGAGTCTATTAAATTTTAAATGAAATTAATTATTAATTAAATCAAATGTGTTACTAATCAGATGCTAAACCAACAACAAGGGAGGGAGGCCGTGGGGGGGGGGGCGGGGATGGCATAAAAATAAGAGAAACTTCTTTGATATAAGATACATCATATGATATAAGATGTATTGTGTGATGTATCTTAAAATATACAATAAAAGAAGTTCTTAAATACTGTGCTGATTATTTTAGTTCAATGACAACCTATATTATTTTTTTCGTGGAAATCGATGAGTGAATATTGAGGTTCAAAGGTTAGAGAGTCCCTCCAAACTCAGGGAAAGCCTCTCGCTCCAAACCGCAAAATGCCATTATGATCCCTTCAGGACGCCTACTCCATGGCTGCGAAAGCCATTAGCGCAGTAGGCGTCCAATCACCGTCATAACAATATTATCTGATCTGAGAAGCTCTGAGCCTAGACTGTATATGCCTTTAAACAGCAAGCATGACCGTATAAACTAGAACAAACTGATATCAATATATAACCTTTTTTCCTTTTCTAAAAGGAAAGATATATAGTAACTTCATCCATTAATTCACTGGCATATAAAGGCGGGAATAAAAGCTCGATGTAAGTCACCATATATGTATGAACGCCCATAAATACACACAAAATACAACTAGATTAATTGTCTAGACAAAGAGAAATGGTCGCCCAACTCCTTGGGGAACATGGACTAGACTGCGGAGTATAGATTTATAGCAGCTTGTGCGTGAGTAGTATATGAAAGCCAGCCTCTGCTTCAGGCTAGACGTCGGACATTACTCATAATGTGATGTGTTCCAGAAAAATGGGTCACAAATCGCAAAATTGATATTTTTCCATGTGATTTTTTAGTGTTGGATTTTGTTTGTCGTGCTTAACGTTTCACAAAATTTCAAGACAGTGTATTGAATATATCCATGTATTTCTATAAGGTCATCCTATAGAGTATATTATTTTAGATTATTTGCTAGTAATTATCCACCCAGAAATATGGCGAACTTGTTTTTCAAAAGTAAAAACATCAAACGTGAAATATAGAAATAGTTATTAGATAACTTTATGTTTACGATCTTTGGAATCGGCTTGATCTCATCTTTTCAAATATGATGGTATCCCAAAATCCATCTTTTGTGACTCAATTGTGACTTGTTTTCCTGTAACACATCACATATGCCAACATGTGGATACAGCAAGAAGTGGCTTGTACCTCAGATATTAGTTATTGTGAATGGATGAGTCTGGTACACTGTTGTATCTAAAGCTGCCTCTACACCACTCCCAATTGTGCATCGCCGACAGTTGGCGATACCTGCCAATACTTTTACAGCGCAACTGTCGGGGATGGTGTAGAGGCTTTCCCGATGGCCTCCCGACACTTGTAGCTATCGGCAGCTGTCGGCGACAGTTGCCGATCACTTCTAACTTGTTTGAAATATTGTGTGCGTCGCCGACGAAGATCGCCAGTGTAGAGGCTTTCCCGACAGGTCCCAACGTGCGTGCCCGTATCAGGGAAATCTGTACTATCGGTAACAAAATGGTGATCGCAAGTGTCGCCAGTATCGGGATATGGTATCGGGAGTGGTGTAGAGACAGCTTAAGCTACACTCTCAGTTAACATCGGTCAAAATGAAAGATTTCCTCATTTTTGTTCGATTCTTTCCCAAGGCCCTCTAAGAGTCATTAGAACACAATTCTGAAAGATTTTCTAGTAGTGTGGTGGTTGCCTTTATGTCTATTATCTATTAAATTCTTATGATATATTTGCCTCAAATACAATTCTATTCTTATGATATATTTGCCTCAGATACAATGGGTTTCCACATGGGAGGTTCAGCCTGGACAGCGAGGCACAGAGTGTGGTGGTTGCCCTGTATTATGTATTAAATCCTATAATATATATATAAAATCCTATAATTATGATATATTCCCCTCAGATACAATGGGTTTCCACACAGGAGGTTCAGCCTGGACAGCGAGGCACAGAGTGTTGTGGTTGCATCTATGTCTATTATGTATCTATATAATCCTATAATTATGATATATTTGCCTCAGATACGATGGGTTTCCACATGGGAGGTTCAGCCTGGACAGCGAGGCACAGAGTGTTGTGGTTGCCTCTATGTCTATTATGTATCTGTATAATCCTATAATTATGATATATTCCCCTCAGATACAATGGGTTTCCACACAGGAGGTTCAGCCTGGACAGCGAGGCACAGAGTGTTGTGGTTGCCTCTATGTCTATTATGTATCTATATAATCCTATAATCATAATATATTTCCTGTAGATACAATGGGTTTCCACATGGGAGGTTCAGCCTGGACAGCGAGGCACAGAGTGTTGTGGTTGCCTCCAGCCTGCAGCGCAGTGTACGGCTCAACATCACACGTCATGACGGTACAGTGGGACGTGTACGGGTCAGCTATACCATTGTGTATGATCAGGTAAGTTCTATTGAAATATAATCATATTTATCAAAATATTTAATCTTTTAATTATTGTTACTAATATTCATTATTGTTAGCCTAAATACTGAAGCATTAAAGTCTTAACGGATTAAATGAATATGTCTGGGGTCGTTGCTCCATTTCTCGCTAACTATTTTCCCATACACTTTGAATTGCGAAATAGTTAGCAAGAAGCGGAGCAACGGGCTCCTGTTGTCTTAAAAATTAAAATTTCTATTCTGCGTTTCTGAAGAAATTGTTTCTAAATAAAGAAAATAATTCCTAAAGCTACGACCATAGCCCTTTGTGCAATCCATATCTCCTAACTATCAGTTAATTATCTAGTCCTTAAGCTTAATTGTAATAATTACCATTACATAAACTAATTATTTCCAAAAAGAATTGCTTGCTCATGATGAAAACATTATCACCGCATGTTTATTGAATTAATTTAAGGTACCTGTATTGTGACCATGCATCCTGATCTGTTTATGGCATGTCTCTAACTCACTAATATATAAATCATGTTTTTATGTTTCTATGTATAAGGTCATTTCTGTGTTTATATAATGATAAGAGCGCCATTTTTGTGAAACTGTTCAAACATTATAATTTTAAAGTTGTCTTTGGCTACAAGGGTGTGTATTAACAATAATAGTCATGGTATATTGAACATAACATGGAGGTATAGAATATCAAATCTATTCTAAACCATCATAAATTGACTATTCCCTTTTCGGACTTTATTATAATCTTGATGTTGGGTAGCCACTAAGGCCAACGAAATTAAGGGATGAAATGTCATATTAAAAAGAAAGACACCAGACTGTTGTCAAATCAAATGACCAAATTTCGTAATTGTCTCCAATTTTGGCAAAGTATTGTTTTAGGGGAATGTTGCACTTCGACCTCCATGGTTTATTTCGAATATATGCTTAGTCATAGAAAGACACAACTGAAGGCACAGTCTAGGCTCAAAGGTGACTGAGTCCCTCCAAACTGAGGGAAAGCCTCTAGCTCCAAATGAGATTATAATCTCATTAGAATGCGTGTACTACAGCACCAAAAAAGCCATTAGTGCAGTAGGCTTCCAATCACTGACATACCATTATTATCTGATCTGAGAGGCTCTGAGCCTAGACTCACCGTGTTGGACTTGGTTTATACTTTTATCTAACAAAACTAACAAACAATTACATTAACTTTCCAGGCGGTTTATCCGGTAGGAAAGGTAGAGAATTGGTGCATTAATTTCTAATTTCTAATTTTCTAACTCCTCAGTAAACCGTAGGTCGCCACCTAGTGTTTTACCTGAAACCTATACCTGCCGCTACTCCATCTATACTTTATAGCTAGAACTAATACCTTATATCTATATATGAACTATCGTTGGCAGTCCATTTCTCTGAATAGGCTGTCATTCAATAACTTGACCCGTTTTTTTGTTTTTTAAAGTATAACTTGACTCTTAGAATTGATGTTTCGTTTCATTTCATAAAGTGAGTAAAATCGATGTAGAAAGATTAGATCAAACTAAGACTAAATAATCATTTTGGAATCAAAAAGGCATTTTACTACACAGTATAGTTAAACTAGCAGATGATGTAAAGGATAGTTACACGTAACGATCTAGAACTTTAAAAGATACGAATAATTCAGTGTTAATTTCAAAATTTAAATTGATAAAATGACAGATTATGAATGACTGATTGAGACTTTACTCAAAACATTTTTATCAATTAATTTAGTTTAATTTTTAAAAACAACAGAAACTATTTAACGAAACAACCAAAGAAATAATTACTGATTTAGAAGATAACAAAATCATGAGAAAGCCAAATACAATACAAGTTCTCAGGAAAAGAGGAAATTAAGAAAGTTAAAAGTCCTCCCACTTGAAACCTATGGGTCAGATATTCAGATAATGAACAATTTACCTTCACCAATCCTCTCAAATAACCCAAATTTAAGACGAAAAAAAAATTCAAAATTCAGTTAACCTAACCAAACAGATTGCTAGAATCAATGCAATGCCGAAAATACTCGAATTTACCTAGTATTGACCAAATTGCAGCCAAATTTAGCAGAATTTACTTAATGTATACAGCTGCCAAATGTACATTTTCTAAAAATCTGACCCACATAGCCAGACGCTTTCCTCCCACACCCACGCCTCCTGCTTTCCCTATTATGTAGCCACAGCTGTGATCGATCCTGAATAATTTGAAATAAATCTGATAAAGATTGAGTCTTTTACTCAGCTGGGTGTAGATAGTGGGATTAATTTCCTAAATTTTGCTTTCTTTTATGCTTTGAAAGTGATTTGAATCCAAATCTGCCTCCGCAGCACTTTTAGTTTGTCGTCAATCTTAGGCGGTATGTTAAAGGGTTAAAGTCCGATGTGTGGTGGATTTGTACTTAAATGTGCATCCTCAGACATTACCACAAGGAAATCTAATTCAATCCATTCATTGTTTGACCCATAGGACTTGAGTTATTAGTTTTGATGTATAGATACCAGACTTTGAAGTAAAATCGGTCAAAATGAAACTAAAATCATTGAGCGATAATAAGTGAAATCACCGTACATGGTTCCCCAATACAATTAAGGTTTCCTGTTTTATAAGAACGAAAAACCCAGTGTAAAAACCTCCGCAATTTTGGTTAAATGTCTTTCATAGGGCAGACAAATAGAAAATAGAAAATCATTAGTTTTTATCGATGTTAACTGAGATTGCCTCTTTAAGTGACACTTTACACTTTGGAATGAAAGTAACAAGAAGATAACGAAACATCCTAAGATTTCTCAAGGTAATCTGGAACTAAATCTTAATTCTCTTTTCAAAAAGACTTATCTGTTATAGACGAACTTTTAATATTCATATTAAATTACATGAAAGTACACTCTTCAAATCATAATTTTTGTTAAATTACACCACCTTTCCTCGCTGGATGAATATAAACCATATAAATAATTTAAACAAACTGTTCATGTGATTTTTTACTGCGGATTCGTGTACGTTTTCACACGTTAATGAACGGTTTCAAAACGAAATTACCATGTTTTGAAATATTGAAGGTTGTAATTAGCTTGCTTTTAGCACTTTAACGTATTGTGATCAGCACTTCTCCATTAAGCACAATAGCTTTGGGCAGTGAATTTACTCTTTTTATTTCTATTTTGCTCCTCCCATTTTGAACTGAAACAATCATTGGAAAGCCTTTGCCTCATGTCTTAGCATATTTTATGTTAATGTAACTTTCCATTTTCTCTTAATAGTATGGCATGCACTAATGTATATATTGTTGCCTAAAACCGTTTACACGTTTATTGATATTTCAATTACGCATGCATATCAATGCATAAAGATATGTACATACATGTACATGTATATGGCGTTCTATACGTATGTATGTACATGGATGTATACTAAATGTATGTGTGTATAATGTATCTGTTTGTGCATGTATGTATGTTTCACGTATGCATATTGTAACTACATTTATCATTTAAATCTGAATGTTCTTGCATACTCATAATTATTCTGTGATTTAAAGTGTTAGACAACGACGTGTATCCAGCCCAGGAATACCGGGGTGTCTAATACCTTTAGTACACTTCTGAAATGAGTCCCACTGACTTTGTTATGTCTCCCAGTCATGATACATATAATATATTCACTGCATGCTTATTAAATTAATTTAAGGTGCCTCTACTTTGCTATTTTATGGCAACTCACTAATCAGAATTTTTTTTTGTCTGACAAGCTATTTGGGAACGAGGGTGCAGTTAGGTCAAATTAACACACCCCACAATCGTCCTTAAGTGTACTAACATTATTTATATTATACTCGTGATGTGTCGCAGAAAAATGAGTCATAATTCATAAAAATCATTTTGAGATACGTTGATATTTAAAGATGAAATTAAGTGGATTGGTACTATGTTCACATTTAGGAAACCTTATAAGTACTTCTATATTCTATGTTTGACTTCTTTTTAAAAGCTGTAATATTTTTGGATGGGGAAGTACTAGTAAGGTAGCTAAATGCCATCCTTAAGTTAACCTTAGAAACGCAAAGATATAGTCAATGCACTGTCCTGAGATTTTGTACATATACTCATACAATTAGAAGCACTAGATACAAGAACAACAAGCACTTTCCCACAGAATGATGTTGTGAATCTTAATCTTGTGACTCATGACTTATTTTTCTGTAAAACATAACATTTATATTATATTTATCCATGTTTATAACCTCACCTATGACTAAACAATTTTGCAGCTTAAGTCCCTAGTTCATTAAGCCGATTTTCATGCGATTTTGCGCCGCAGAGGACATTTTTCCATTTAATTCCCTCAGAATTGCATGATAATCGGCTTATATAGTGGACTAGGCCCTTTATGACTCATTTTCTGCAATGAATTATATTCATTATTATATTATATTTTAAGAACATTTATCATTATTTAATAAGCTCACTAATGCTTCCTTGCAGGCCCAGACAGGGATCTCATACATCCCTAGTGCGGGTGCGGTAACGTTTGAGGCGGGCTCCAGGTTTGGTATAGAGTTAGTGGATATAGAGAACTCAGTTAACATCGCACCAGCCTCCTCCTTCACCGCCACACTCACTGGGGCAGACTATATAGGCGTCGGAGGTCAGTCAACTTTTTTTTAACCATTGATTTTATTTTAATACTGCCAACAAAAGTTCTGGTCCGGAGAAACTACATGTCCTAGAACCCCTCCTAGAATGGGATAACATGATAGAATAAAATACAATACACTGAAAATCTGACCCTGTTGGTGTTGTGTCAACATCGCACCAGTGTCCTCCTTCACCGCCACCCTCACTGGTGCTAGGCGTCGGAGGTCAGTCAACTTTACTATTAAGTTAGCTTCATTATTTCATTATGGGTTACACCTTCAGAACATCATTTTGGGTCAGATTTCAGAACATCATTATTGTCTTAAATTTGTGTTTTTTGAGAGGATTGGTGAAGGAAATTGTACATTTTCTGGCGATTTCAGCCAGAAGTTTAGCCAGGTCGATATTCCATTCATGGTTCACTGCCAATAGGCCAGTACGATCTGGTTGCCTGATCCCGATTCGAGCATCATTTCTGGCTTAGATTTGGCTTATTTATATATATTGAAACTTTATTCATTTTTGTATATTGTACATGTATAAGGTCTATTTGAAAATAGGACTCTCGTCTCTGTCAGGAACTGTTCTTCCGAAGGAACCTTCAACATCTAAATAGTAAATAGTTTGAAAACATACAAACAATATAACAAGATAATAGAATAAAATACCTTTAAAGTAGTTTCAACCAACATGGTGGGGGCTAGTTAGCCTTGCAGTACGGTCAAACAAGGGTTGGAGTAAGATTCACATGCTTACACCACCAGTGTAAGGGATGTTATCACATTACATTAAAATGCACCTTATCTAGGAAAGAGGTGTCCAGGAATATTATACATTATGATGTGGGAGAAGTCGTCAGAATATGTACACTTCACCTTCACCAATCCTCTCAAATAACCCAAATTTCAGGCGAAAAAAAAAGTGTACAGCTTAACCAAACAGATTGCTAGAATCAGTGCAATGCCGAATATACTCAAATTTACCTAGTATTGACCAAATTGCAGCTCAATTTAGCAGAATCTACTAAATGTATACAGCTGCCAATTGTACATTTTCTGGAAATCTCACCCTTATAATAACTCAATGAGATCTACAACATTACTTTCCCCGAAAGCCTCTTATATATCTAGCCATAGACATAGACCCCAGTTAATAAAACGACGCAATAGAAGAACAATTTAGGAGAAAATGGGATCGGTTCCACCGAGCAAGAACCAACAATTCAATACCATCCAAACATCTCGGTCTTTGATGGCGAGGACTCTGGGATAAAGTTAAGAATCAGGGAGGGATTTTGGTAGACAATCGTCCCTAATGTTGGTTATTGTTTGCCAAGGCCAAGACTGACATTACAGCGACATTATAACAACTATTACGGATCTCTTCTGATCAACTCAGGTCCATAAATATATAAATATGCTGCATTTAAAGGCTGAAAGGCTGCAGTTATCCTATGTTTATTGGGTTGTTTGGTGTGTTGCGGTAGTGTTCCAGTGTGGGTGGTTTAGTGGGATGGGGCATTAGTCATATAGTCCCATAGTAGTATACACAAAGTGGTTTCATGTTTAAGAAGATTGAAGTAACCTTCTGTAGACATATTTGTGATATGTCATAGGAAACTGAGTCACAAGTCGCAAAGTCAATATTTCCTGAAGTGTTTTGTTTACAAGATCCGTTTGCAGGAATGTTTTCATTATTAGGGTGTCTATGGCTTCACGTTAAATTAATAACATCTACTAAATGCAAGACCGTATATATATATATATATGCATGTATCCATGCAAACAAACGAATTCGCATAGCTCATGTGTCATATGATCGCTCAAGGGAAAGATCCAGCCTTAGACCTTGAAATGTCTGACCCTTATACGAGAACTGTAGCAAAGTATTTCGGCGGGCCACCGAAATTATGAATTATGTTCATGAAGCTATGTTTAGTCTATGCTTATGGTGGTTATGAAGCTCTGTAAGCGATGGGTAGGAAAAGAACGGAATAAAAAGTAGCAAATCCTGAGTTTTAAAAAGATTTTTTTTTTTATTACATATTAACTGACAATTGTACTAATTCTATGTCTTACAGTGACGATGCAGCCGCAGCTGATCGCAGGGAAAACCACAGCCAAGGTATACGTACCACCAGAGGCCGCCAATAGTCAGGTGGGCTTCCGGCATGACGTCATCACCGTGGAGGAAGGTCAGCGTCTATTACCTGCATTGTTGATCTAATGACCGTAGTAGTCGTAGCAGCAGAAACTCTCTATTCAATTATGTTCAATAGGGGATTTGTATATGGCACTCAACATGTCTATTATAGTGCATGCCTGGAAGTATTAAGTTAAAATCTGACATAGAAATATTTTAAGCAACATTTTCATCAAAAACACAAATGTTTTCACCGATATCTTGGTGTGTATAAATGATCTTTAAAATGCAAATGTATGATGGGAAGGGACTAATCGAGTTAGCTGATTCTCATGTGCTTTTCGCAGAATTTAGTGCAAAAGACTCCTCTGTGGCGCAAAGTCGCATGAGAATCAGCTTCGTGGACAGGGCCCATAAGTCTTTTTTTTTAAATAAGATTTGTTTACAACCATAATGTAACTACATCCTTGATGTAGTGTTGTTTAGAAAACATTTAGGGGCTCGTTTATTTACATAGAGACGTAAATGATGAATCTTTAATCATTTCTCCACAGATACAAACTTGGTGGAGATCCCATTAGAGCGGAGAGGCACCTATGGGAGCTTGGACGTCACATGGCTGACTGGATACCCAGAGAATGGGGCCCCTGAAGGGTTTTCCCGAGGCAAGTTATCTGAGGAGACAGGGCGGATCTCCATGCTTAATGCAGAGAATAGCACCTCATTCAAAATACAGGTGAGAACATTAACTATTAAAGGATTAAGGACTGAAATAGAATATTAATCTTTTTAGTACAGAGAACAAGATATACTTTATTATGATTTGAATAATTAAATCGCCTGCTGCTAACACAGGGAACTTCATAGATAAATAGATAGATTCCCATTCTCTTCAATCATCATGAGGAGAATGGGGGATTAAATTGAACCTAAAATGTGATGCATCGATGGTAAAAGCCCTCATTTTCTTTGGTCGATTCAACACTAAATTCTTATAGGAGTAAAACGTAATGTGGTTTATAGGACCAAAGTACAATTTATGAGCCCGACATTTTGATGTTATCTTTTGCAGCAACTTTGAAGTCGCCTGGCCCTAAACTTTTAATTTAAAAGGTGTTTTAAAAGGTTATGGCTACCACAGCCAAGGTCACACATAAACCGACTCACCGTGAACCCAGTCACCTAATGGAGCTTAGTCAGCAATAAATACGCTAAAATATATCCATTTTTTACAGCTTTCGCCGCGACCAAACATTCCCGAACTCTTCGCCCTTCACCTTCCATCACGACCTACGTCAAAAGCGCTAGGTGGCGCCGACCTGTGGGTAGGCCGGACACTAACCAGAATAGAGCCTTACGGATTGGTGAGATTTGACCCGGGGTCAAGGTCGGTGCGGGTGCAGGAGCCTGAGGGCAGGGACCTGGAGGTGAGTAGCTTTAACTCTGCATTATCTGTTTATATGTGATGTGTTATAGGAAAATGAGTCACAAGTCGCAACAAAGAATGTTAAGATACGATCAAAATGGGTACATCTGTGTAAAACTCAACACGATCGACATGCGACACGGCCGCTAAATCACGGGCGACACTGCAACACATTTGATTTTGAAAAAATTTCATTCAGGACACAGACATTTCCATACGGCAGTACGAATATTCCTAGAATAGCCTGAGTTTTAATGACTTTTAAGTTACATCAAGATATTAATCAGCAACAATATTTCATACACGAAAAAAAGTAAATAAAATATAAAAAGAGATACTCAATCTGATATAATTCTACAACACCAATTTTTAGTTAACCATTTTACCTACTTAGTGACTGATCAAATTATACAATTTTACTGTTACTCCTAATAGTAGTACAGTGATACAAACGGGTACCTATCTGATTAATATACAGATAGTTTTGTATAGATCAGGCTAATTTCTTAAAAACAGTAGTACATATAAAAACAACAATTACACAATGTTCCGCGTCGTGCTCTTACATATTGACCGTTGACCCCCTTACCGTGAAACACAAACAGCTTCCAAAAGGCAGATAAAATTTGACAAGAGACATCCAGAAATGTATTAAAAATAGACATGAGACAGTGATTTATTTAACAGGTGACACACAACATTGTATCAACCGTTAATATTATTAATGCATTGCTTAAAAAGTGACACGAGACATGATTGAATTGTTTTAAAAAGTGACATGGGACATGGAAACATTTCTTATGATGCAGCACTCAGACACAGGCATAAACAATGGCACCCATATTTATACCCCTATCATATTTGAAAAGATGAGATCGAGCCGATTCCAATGATAGTAAACAATAGAACATAAAATAAATGTTTCTATATTTTAAGTTTGGTATCCTTATTTTTGCTTGTAAGATACCTGAAACTCCATAAGATGACCTTTGAAATGCATAGATGTATTTAATACACGGTCCTGGAATTTTGCACACGTATTCATACGCCTGGGAACATTAGATAGCCCAAAGATGAGAACATTCGTACAAGGGTCAGATTTTCAGAAAATGTACAATTGGCAGCTGTACACATTTAGTAAATTCTGCTAAATTAGGCTGCAATTTGGTCAATACTAGGTAAATTCGAGAATATTTAGCATTGCATTGATTCTAGCAATCTGTTTGGTTAGGTTGAACTGTATTTTGAACTTTATTTTCGTCTGAAATTTGGGTTATTTGAGGGAAATGGCAAAGTTGAATTGTACATTTTTTGAAAATCTGGCCCACAAAGAGATCTTGTGAATAAGATAATTGTGACACATATCCTGAACACATCACATTTGTAGCACTATTTATTCTTTCATAATAAAATAAACAATTGTGTGCTTACATACAGCTGGTCTTACTGAATGTAACTCAATGATACACCTGGGCCATGCCCTCTATATCTGGGTGAAGTCGCCAGAAAATGTACAATTCACCTTCACCAATCTTCCCAAATAACCCAAATTTCAGACGAAAATAAGTTCAAAACATAGTTCGACCTAGCCAAACAGATTGCTAGAATCAATGCAATGCCAAATATACTCGAATTTACCAAGTATTGGCCAAATTCCAGCCTAACTTAGCAGAATTTACTAAATGTGTACAGCTGCCAATTGTACATTTTCCGAAAATCTTACCCATATCTTACACTACATGCTACAGCTCTACTTTCTATTCATGACCTTTATTCTGACCTTGACCCTCAGGTGACCTTGGACATAGAGCGTCTCTATGGTTCCCTTGGTAACATCCAGATCCGGTACAGCACGTTCAGCGGGTCGGCGATAGGGGGCGTGGACTACAAGAATATACAAAATGGCGCCGTCAACATGAACTCCCGACAGACGCGTTCAACTATCTACATCCAGGTCAGAGCGAAAAATCGATTCAAATAATTTAATTTAGATAAAAAATATGAAGAAGTCCTACACCTGCACTTATAATCAGAACCAAGAATAAACAGAACTAGGTTTCAGGTATTATTGTTTTGAAGCTATTCGAAAAAAAAAAAGTTTTCTAGGTCATCTGTAATATTCAAAATTATTATTTTTTTTTAAACAATTTGATTAGGAAGATTTCCAACAGTGTGGTAGGTCTCATTTACAAAGTATTGCAATGATTTCATAATGACATTGATAATAATAATAATAGATTTTTATTTCTATAAACGTTTACAAAGTGAAGTTGAAATTGAAATGAAATAAAAATATGGAAAAAGGAGGATTATCTGTAATGTATACAAGTCTTCCAAATAGCCCTGAATTTGGCCATAAGATCTATACTAGTTGACAATGTAATATGATATAAATTCTACTAATCTAAGTTGATGAAAATTATTTAAGCTGCCAAATTGAACACCAGACTCTGTTCCACTATGAATGCTATGGCTATAATGATTTACTTTAACAACTCTATATTTCTACCACAGATTATGTCCGACACAATACCAGAGGAAGACGAACATTTCTTTGTCAACTTCACAAGCATCACCCGTCTACCAACTGGCCCTGGTCAAGGTGGGGCTTTTAATTAATTAATTATTTCATTTATTTATTTATTAATTATTTCATTCATTCATCTATTAATTATTTCATATATTATTCCTTTGCATCATGACCTTAATCTTAAAACCTAAGCTGCTTTGTCTTTGCCTCGGACTCCAGTCTTATTCAACTGGAGGAACTTTCCTCTTCTTGTGCTTCTCTTCAACTAGAAATAATGCATTTATTGTCAGGTCTTCCAGGGTGTTAGCTTACAGACAGGAGTAGGGTTTCAACCTGTGGTATCCAGTTCTAAGCATAGCACAGATACATACTGACTACAGAATAGACTGGATTTTTATATCATGACTGATAATACAGTAAAGACAGAATGGAGCAAATTTATATTTTGTCATATATTCATAATTGCTATAACTGTAGGGTATGCATGATGTAGGGTATGGTAAAGTCGTCAGAAAATGTACAATTCACCTTCGCCATTGCTCTCAAATAACCCACATTTATGACGTGAACAAGGTTCAAAATACAGCTAAGCCTAACCGAACAGATTATCCGAATTAGTGCAATACCAAATATACCCAGATATACGGGACAGATTTCCAGAAAATGTACAATTAGCAGCTCTACACATTTAGGAAATTCTCTTAAATTTGGCTGAAAAATGAAAAATACCAGGTATATCTGTGTATAGTTGGTACCACATTGATTTAAAGTATCAGTTCTGTTATGTTAAACTGCATTTTGAAGCTCATTTTTGTCTTAATGTTACTGATATAATAAAAACTCTTTTTCTGGTTTTATTCAGAAATCTCTCCCCGCCTGAGCAGCCTGTACTCCTCGGCCCAAGTGACCATCAGTAAGAACAATGACCCATATGGAGTGGTCAGCGTAGTGGCTAACTCAGGGGAGACGGACGGTAAGGTGGCCGAGCCCGGGTCAGTGGAGGTCACCATCATCAGGACAGGTAAATCACACATGCTGCTATCAATTATATTGTATTATATATGTTTTTTTAATATTTAAACTACATTTGAACACTGTGTTATCCCTATAGAATATTAAATTAAGATTTTTTATTATTACTGGCGGCTTGTTCCATTATTGAACTTAATAACAATAAACTTTAGATTAAAGATTTAATATAAGATTTAATATATTTTTTTCAGGTCATAACATTACATCGCAAAATGCTCTTCTTAGATATATCTGTTCTAGCTATACATTTTCAGACAAAACATAATTATGTTTTTTTTTCCAGTTTTTCTCTTTTTTTTCATGTTATTTTTTTTTCTTTTTACAATTTTCAGGCACTACATTTGGACGTGTCAGCATGCCCTGTGCTTCAATAAGGATCTCATTTTTGATTACTGTCACCTCGTTCCATTCTCTCTATATATTGAACTTAACAATACATCTTAATATTCTCCAGGTGGTACATTTGGGCGTATCAGTGTACTGGTGCGTACTATAGGTGGTGGTGAGGCGTGGGATACCCACGTGGGCGTGAGTCCAGGCCAAACCAATGAGACAATCAGTGAGGTACTGGGCAACAGGGACATCAGCAGGAAGGCCGTCAGGGGGCAGGACTATCAGCTCGTAGACCAGACCCTCGTCTTTGAGGTAAGATTAAACTTTGTATTGTTTTTTGTTATTTTACATTAAATATTCTTTATTCAATATATCAACAAAGCACCCTGACCCAGCGATTTCATCTAGATATTACAATACGCTGTTATGGCCCACCGCTCATCTGTGTGTTTTTCTGCATTCTTTCTGAAATAAAACATCTTGACAACATACTTTATACTTATTACATTTTGTGTTTTCTTATAGCTCAATTTTCCGAACATTTCATTTATAAATTTCTCTAGCTTAACATTTACCCCTTACCCTTATGATCCCTCTACAACTCATTATATAAACCCTCCCATAGTTTAAACTCCCTATCATTCACATGACCGTACGTTACACAGTCTTTCAGTGCCCTTAAGGCTAACTTTGTATTGTTATTGAGAGTTATGTGTTTCAGGAAAATGAGTTATATAATATTTTTCAATGTGTTTTATTCACAAGATATCATTTTCGGAATGTTTTTATTTTTTTGGAGTTTAATGCGTGTTATAGCATGAATACATGCAACAAATTTTTCCATTTAGTATTAAATATATCCATGCATTTTTAAGGTCATTTTAAATGTCAAATTAAAAGTAAATGTCTACCCAGAAATATTTCAAACCTTTTTTAAAAATCAAAATATCAAACTTAAAGTAAACTCATCTCATATCCATTTCCAATATATACTCCCAATAACCTGTCAAAGATGAATGGGCCGGCAAATGCCTAACCCAGTTAATAACACCTGGATAAATAAAGGAATAACAAAAATAGAGGTACTTATTAGATATCCTACTGTTTACTATCATTAGAATCGATTTGATCTCATCTTTTAAAATAAGATGATATGTCAAAATTTATTTTTTGGACATGTGACTCATTGTCCAGTGACACATCCCATATAGTCTGTATAGTGGTGTATATGGGTCAGATTTTCAGAAAATGTACAATTGGCAGCTCTACACATTTAGGAAATTCTCCTAAATTAGGCTGAAAAATGATGACTACTGGGTATATCTGAGTATATTTGGTATCGCATTAATTTAAAGTATCAGTTCTGTTATGTTAAACTGTATTTTGAAGCTCATTTTTGTCTTAAATGTGGGTTATTTGAGAGGATTGCTGAAGGCAAATTGTACATTTTCTGAAAATCTGACCCATATGTGACCTTCACATATGGTATATTGCTCATGAATTATGCATGACCACATCAGACACTTGAAAACCTGACTCCGCCTTAAGACTGTCGCCGGGTCAAGTGCGATAACGCATGCATTGGTCTATAGCCAGTGGCACTCAAAGAAGACTAATATTTTTTCCCAACAACGGGTCTTTATTCAGTCTCTCAACAAAGCTGTATCTTGTTTATTTTGTTTTAATATTTTTATTCAGCGACGACTTTTTGCACAATAAATATACCATAATTCTCAGTGCGTGCTGAGTTTAAATCATCATATCAAAAAGTTAGCAAAAAGATGTTTAGCAAATATGGTTTGTGTTAAAGAATACATATAGGCAGACAAATTGGAAGAATATCAAGTTATATAAAAAATAGTTAAAACTTTCCACTCGGGCTTGTGTCCATTCTCATGACCAACCTATTAATATTTCAAATCTAGGCCCAATCTTCGGGGCCGATAACACATCATGTGGGTCAGATTTTCAGAAAATGTACAATTAAACTTCGCCCATCTTCTCAAATTACCCAAATTTCAGACGAAAATAAAGTTCAAAATACAGTTCAACCTAACCAAATAGATTGCTAAAATCAATGCAATGCCGAATATACTCGAATTTACCTAGTATTGACCATATTGCAGCCTAATTTAGCAGAATTTACTGATTGTGTACAGCTGCCAATTGTACATTTTCTGAAAATCTGACCCATGTACATCGTGCCCTCTATCATTTCTGCATCGCACAATACGTTTTTACCATGGTTTCATCAAAAGTTATATACTAAACTCGCACCTTCTTTAAAAAGGATAAGGAACAAAGAATTTTACATACATCATTATACTTATCAAAAAATATAAGATAACACCACCTTGATAAAGGCCAATTGTCAGGCCGAAACGTCGGTAACCCCCAAAATAAAAACCAGATACTGCAACTACTCTTCCCTTATCTGTACTCGTTCTGGGTTAATCACTCTACTTCGGATACTTATCAAAAAATACCTACAAAGGACTAATATTAATAATACTACAATTTATATCAATTTACTATTGACCATGGTAAATATTTTTTGTGACGTTCCATAGTCAAGGTATACTGTTTACAGGCGAGATTCAATTATCAATAAAAGAGAGACAAATTAATATATTATAAAAATGGGGTTGGTTATGGAATAAAGAAACAGTAAACAAACCGCAGAATCTAGGTGACTTCATTCTCAGAACATGTCAAAGATATCTTAAAGAATTCCAGGATCTCATAATTTAAAAATTGGGTCACCTAAATATGAGGCACTACATGAAAACACCCAAGAAATATATTTACCAAACACTCGCAGAAATCCCTCGTAATTCATTTGTGTAACCAATCTATCAATCTTCAAATAAAAAGTAAAAAATGTCAAAATGCTGAGAATTTAGCTTTTGTGTTCAACCGTCTTACAATAATTTAAAAACTATTTGTGAATGGTCCCTACAGGAAGGCTTTCATCTATAGGATGTTCATTTCTCTTCATATTTCATAACTGGGCGTTGACGTGACGTCACGTGACGTGTGAGGAAGTGCACCAGACTGCTGCTGCCTATATATAGCCTGGTGGTGATGGATGACACTAACCTCTCATCCCACCCCTCACTCACTGCTCCTCCTCTCTTCTCCTTACTTCTAACGCATTAAACTTGCAGACCTGTGTCATACCTGCCTTTAAAATAGCATTGTGGAGTTGTATGTCTGATGTGTTTCCTGTTTTTTTTCTGGAATTCACCCACCCACCCACCCATTCTTTAATATATCATTCATTCATTCATTCATTCAGCCATTCATCCACCCACCCATCCGACCACCTCTCAATAATTCATTCATCCATTCAGCACTCTTCCATCCATTCATCCATTTATAAATCTCCCATTTCCCCACCCATTCACACATTCATTTATTCATGCATCCATTACACCGGTAATTGATTAATTAATTAATTCATATTCATCAATTCTAACCAATTGTAGGAGGGACAGACGGAAGCCAAGCTCGTAGTTCGTATTTTGGACGATACGAGCGCTGAGGATGACGAGGTGTTCTTTATTTACCTCTCACCGCAGACAGAGGGCGTCAGGGTCGCCGAGCCCGCCATGGACAACGGCCGCAGGGTGAGTTAATTAATTAATTAATTAAGAAATCAAATAAATAATGAATACAATTAGTGATTAAGAAATTAAACAAATTATAAATATTAAATCATGTACTGTACAGTTTGATGTGAAATCCTGCTTGGAATTAGAAATATTCTTTATAAAATTTTGCTGAGATGTATACAAATTGGTGGTATTGTATCAAAAGATTTGTATTCAGCAGTGGAACATTATGTAACAGTTACAGTTTTCTCAGGACGTGCTGATTTACTTACAAAAAAGAGTGATAATTATAATAATCTTATGACAATTCATTTTACATACGTTCAATATTTGAATACAAATAATAGAATAGTAGAACAGTTTCTAAGAGCCTGGCACTTAAGCATTTAAAAAGACTAATAAAGAAATTTTAAAATCCAATCCGAGCGTTGTGTCTGAATCTGTGAACATCCGAAAATTGATTCAGATCTTCCCGAAAAATATTTTCTGTTAGTTTCAGAGTACAACGTTCTAATCAAATTCCCATTGACAAAATAACTTCATAATTAATAAACCTTTTCTAATTCATCGTAGTATAATAATTTCAATGTCTGAACAACCGGAAGTCCCACACAATGCCTTTAATTACATCTTAATCAAATAAATCACCACAGCTTTATCAATTTATTTTCCTCGTCACCTCTCTACTGCAGGGCTTTGCGTCTATAACGATCAGGAAGAATGACTTCTGGAACGGGTGGATCGGGTTCTACCGAGCCAACTCTACAGCCGTGACCGGGGATGAGGACAGTGGGCGACCAGTGCGCCTTACTATAGAGAGACTTAACGCCTCTTATGATGCACTCTCTGTAAGCATTTACATTCAGTTTATTATTATCTTAAATTATAAACTATTTTAAAACAAAGCATTTAATATACCTTTCTAGAGGTTGGTATGATACTCCCATTGGCTTAAGCACTGGTCGTCATATCAAAGAGAGCGGGTAATACGGCCGCCGTATTACCTGCTCCCCGCCGTATTACCCGCTCCTAATGAACAAAATAGTCCCGACCGTTTTTTCTATATTTTTATTTAAATAATTCCTTCTGCACAAAAATACACATAATCTAATCGACCATGATTAAAGGAAAATAAACGAGTAACTTATTTTCTCTATAAAGTTTATGGTAGGCCTATAATCGATCATAGGTGTAGGTAGAAACGAACCACCGCCGAAGGCGCCTGTGAGAGCAAGCAACATGATTTGGCGTGCTTAGTTACGGTATTGAAGCTATCACTGGGAGCGGTCACGAAAAAATCTGATAAAATAAAAGAAATAATCCAAAATCCTTTCATGTTTATCGAAGTCTACCCGTTACCAAAGCATTAGTTGAGTTTTTAAAAGCTGCGAAAAGGCAACAAATTGATTAAAAAACGTGAGCGATTTTCCTGCACAACACATGTTTTGATTTTGCGAAGCTTAGGGCCTATACTATAGCCTAGGTCCACTCGGTAAACCGTTGATCGTTTTCCTGATTTTCTCTCGAAATAATAAAGCTAGGTACTTCAAATGAAAGTTTCAACGGAGGAATCATATGTAAAAATGCGATTTTGCTAAAGAATATCAAAGATTTAAAGCCGTGGAAAGCTGTGAAACTCACAGTTTATTCTGCATTTTGATCGATTGACTGGGACAGAGAACTAGTTCTATGACTGACAGTGCCAGTGATAGACTCGAGTCGGCGAAGTTCAAACGCGAAAAGTTCAGGAATTTGGATATCAAACTCAACGACATTTATCTTATTAAGTAATTTAAATTGTATCCATGTCTTAATGATAGTAATACACCGAAAATTAACCGAAATAACATTTCCAAATAGAACTACATTCTGAAGGATTTTCACAACCCGCCAGGCGCGCATTGATATGTACCGATAGCAAAGACCCGGAACTATATACAATGTGGGAGGGGCAGCGTAAGTGGACGTTTTGCCATCGATTTTCACCGAATTCCGACCATTTTCCAGCTAAAATGTTTGGAAATGTATCGTACCAACCTCTATTAAGGTGATAATAAATGCAAAAGTGCATTCGGGACGATCTGTGGTCCCATATTTCCCTTGGGCTACGTGATCTCAGTTCGTGCGCTCACGCGCACTCACTGAGATCACTACGCCCGCGGGAAATATGGGACCACAGATCGTCCCTCATGCGCTTTTGCCTATATATATAACATTGTTTGTAATGTTTAAAAAAAGATATCATATTGTACCATGCACAATCATAGCACGGAAACTTTCAAGTAAGGAATCTTTTTGTATTCTAAGGGGGCTGTTGTACAAGCTAAGGAAAGAATTGTTTAGTGAATAATGACACCTGGAGCAAGGAAAGCATATCCTTCGCGATATTCTCAGCTGGTAGGAACAGCCTATACACACAATGGTGAGAAGAAATTCTTATTCCTACCCACCGTAGGAAGGGAAAATATGTAGGAATTCCCACACAAACTTTCCCTTTTCTTAGCTTATACAACAGGCCCCAGGCTACAAAGACAGGCAAAGGCAAACAGACCAGAACTAGAGAACTAGTTATAAACAGTGGTCAGTCAACTGGACACCACCACTGACCACTACTACTCCTCCAGTGGCTAGCATACATCACCCTCAATCTCTCCTCCTCCAGCTGGACACCACTAGTGACCACTATCCTACTAGTGACCACTACAGTGGCTACCATACATGGGTCAAATTTTCTGAAAATGTACAATTCACCTTCGCCAATCCTCTCAAATAACTTAAATTTCAGACGAAAATAAAGTTCAAAATAGAGTTCAATCTAACCAAACAGATTGCTAGAATCAATGCAATGCCAAATATACTCGAATTTACCTAGTATTGACTAAATTACAGCCTAATTTACCAGAATTTACTAAATGTGTACAGCTGCCAATTGTACATTTTCTGAAGATCTGACCCACATCAGCCCCAATCTCTCCTCCTCCCTCACCTTGTCTACTTCTCTATTCCACCACCAGGTGACGTGGCGGGCTCGTCTCACTAAGTTTAACGAGGACGTGAAATCGGATAAACTGGATCTGACCAAACACTTGGAGCGTTTCACTGACGTAGTGGACTGTCCGGCTGGACCCAGGTTCTGTGTGTTTGATATACCGCTTATAAACGATCAGGTAAGGTCATTCACATTTAGACAAAAATATAAAAAAAGTAAAGTGTAAACATCTCCATTGAGGCCACCCTTGGGACTGAGAGAAACTGGTCTTAATAGCGAGGTGGTCCCATTAAAGGGGCTAATCTAATAAGAAAAAAGCAATTCGGGACTGAGAGAAACTGGTCTTAATAGCGAGGTGGTCTCATTAGAGGGGCTCATCTAATAAGAGAAAAGCAATTTGGGACTGAGAGAAACTGGTCTTAATAGCGAGGTGGTCTCGTTAGAGGGGCTAATCTAATAAGAGAAAAGCAATTTGGGACTGAGAGAAACTGGTCTTAATAGTGAGGTAGTCTCGTTAGAGGGGCTAATCTAATAAGAGAAAAGCAATTTGGGACTGAGAGAAACTGGTCTTAATAGAGGGGTGGTCTCTGTAGAAAGGTGGTCTTTATTTGTACAGCTGCCGATTGTGCATTTTCTGAAAATCTGACCCAGATGAGTAGTGTATGATACCACATATTATTTTATCTTCATATATATTTATTTAGTTTTTACTGGCCTTGTACATTAAAAATAAATTAAACAGAAGTATAAACAATAATGGAGGTTATTTCCATGCGTTTATAGTCTTTGACGCGACAAGTGGGACCTGGGGCAAAAAGTGACACAGGACAATGAGCCAGAAATCGGAACAATAATATTTTCAAAACGTTTTTCCGACGGAACCATTGCTCAGAATGTTTTCAATTTTGGATTGTTTACCGCAACTAGTGGCAAGAATAAATGTACAGAACTTCTGTGTATTGATATATATATAGAAAGAATGAAACTCGCCGGCAATAATCGAAAATGTATTGGACGAGATTCCTCCGCATACGCACAATGCTGTATATATGGGCATAACACTTGATGTGTAATCACAAATGTATCATGTGTAAATCTGAAAAAAGTAGCCAACTTGGTGACGAAGTAGTTCATATAGTATGCGTACTATATGAATATTTTTATAGCACCCCCCTATTGCACCTCTCATATGTGATCTGTTTCCCGAAAATGAGTCATAAGTCACGAAAATTGGATTTTGAGATATCATCATATTTGAAAAGATGAGATCAAGCTGATTCCAATGATAGTAAACAGTCTAATAATCTTATAAGTATTTCTAGATTTTATGTTTGATATTTTCGTTTTTGAAAATAAAAGTTTCCAATATTTCTGGGGGTCAATAAACTGTAATGTAACCAATATACTCCATATGAGGACCTTTAAAACCAAAGAATATATTACATTGATTGTCGTGAAATTTGATACATCGATTGATTTATGTATAAGTCATCAACCCACTAACAATCAGAACATTCCAATAACGTGATCATGTGAAAAAAACACTTTGTAAAATATCAATTTTGCGACTTATGACTCATTTTCCTGAAACACATCACATATGGAATTCCCATATAATAAATCTCAATATGGATGACCTAATGTTTAACATCATTAGAATCGGTTCGATCTCATCTTTTCAGATGAATGATAATATCTCATAATCCAATTCTTGCCACTTATGCCCCATTTTTCTCTAACGCATCCCAAGTAATAAAACAGTGACCCTGTATATGACCTTCTGCAATATCATGTTATGGAGACCTCAAACATAACAAGGTCTCCCTGGTATGTGCCATATAGTGACCGCTCCCTCCACGTACAAACAAACTCTAATTAATGATTGCTCCCTGGATGTAACACCCGCTGTCTTATAGACAGTTACCACACCTTCTCATGCTGAGCGTAATGATAATAAACTATAGATCCACACACCAGATCATAGGAACATTTTTTTCTACTTTTGGTTTTCTAATGTGTATTGCCTTTGTGATTCAATTTCGCCGTTTATTTACACTTTCAATAATTGTTGTCACTGGAACCAACTCATCTTTTGTATGCTATTGTAAAAAACCCAGAGAGTATTATAAAACCATTATTTTAGCACAAGGTGAAAAGTATTGAAGCTTGTGATATAATTGGCAGGGGGCCAACTGATTTCAATACACCTTTTACGTACACCAAAGAATTTCTAAAATAATAATATAATAACCATATTGTTGATAAGTCTAACTACAACTAAGAGTCCCTCCATGATCACAAAATCCCATTAGAATCCCATTAGGTGGTCTACACCAGTGTCGGGATAGCCATTAGTGACTCACTGGTATTCCGATTACATCTGATATGTACATGTATACATGGGTCAGATTTTCAGAAAATGTACAATTGGCAGCTCTACACATTTAGGAAATTCTCCTAAACTAGGCTGAAGAATGATTAATATCTGACACATCTGAGTATATTTGGTGTTGTATTGATTTAAAGCATCAGTTCTGTTAAGTTAGACTGCCATTTGAAGCTCATTTTTGTCTTAAATGTGGGTTATTTGAGAGGATTGGTAAAGGTAAATTGTACATTTTCTGACGATCTGACCCACATACACATATTCATACAAGTCTAATTCTGCAATACATCTGTTTTGGATCCTATACTCTGACATTACACCTAAACCATATCTTGATACAAATAGCCCAATGAACAGGTCTAGTGGTAACCTAATTCCCAGGTCAAGGTTTAATGACAAGTAATGCACAGTTTTGAATATAAATGGACAAGTAATGACCATGTAGTTCATCCAATGCACAATCAATGCACAGGTTATGGAAGGAAACAACAAATAACCACACTAAATCATCCTAAATTTTCGTCAAATGACCTTTGTGTGTTTTGGGTTGGACAAAATTGAACAAAAATAGAGCATATTTAATTTTTGACATGTCCTTTAGGAGGATTTTATGTGGTTGTCTTACACCCTATGTGCATTGGAAAATCCACCAGTGCATGTAAAAGTGCCACTGACCAGTCACATAAGTGCAATCCGCTCAAAAAAACAGTTTTGCACCTGGTTTTGCACCTGATGCAATGTGCACCATCAGATGCACTCCAAAAATGTGTATCAAATTTATGTATATAAATCAGGTATCAATGCACTATAGCTACATGCATTGGAATTCCAAGTCAGTCGCAAGAAATTTATACAATTCTTAAATTATAGTATCTTTTATTCTGTCAAAAAAATATAATTATATTTCATGAGGCAATGTATGAAAACATTTATGGTGAATACAGCATTTTTTCAATGTAACTGTTAAAGCCCTATAAAGAATAAACACTTATAAATTAAGCCTCTACCTAAATGTCATGTTTAATTGTATGAACAGTGATGAATGAAGGAATACCTTTTACTAAATAATTCCCTCCCTCTCCCTAACATAGCAATAGCAATGAAAGTGCTTCACTGAGTGCATTATAACTGTGTTTTTTACACCTGGTCAGTAGCACATTGTTGGGAGCATCAGAACCACATTTATATAGGGTCAATGGAGCATATTGTATTTATTTGAGAATCTCATATATTCATCTATATAACCTAAACATTGTTAACACTTCCATCACAAACAATAGTTCAAATCAAATCTGCACCCACAACTACCATAAACTTCTACAACACAATGAAGCTACAACAGTCCATAATATCTGCCACTGCTCACTCACCTGCATGGCATTCACACCTAATGTCGCACATATCTGACACTCCATTCTCTAACAGACACACTCAGTCTCTGACACCCATTCATAGAAACCCCTCTCCACTGAATTAAACAATATAATGCTACCTCCATATTATCCAAATATTACCTTCCCAAATTCTCCCCTGATTTATTCAATCCTTTTATAATTTCGGTGGCACATTCCTCATACAGCCATGAAATGCAAATATGCGTAACGATTACGCACGGCGGTAACGCATGCCTGCTACTAGTAAGATCATAATGATGCATATGGTTGAATTCCTTATTTCCTCAGCTTTCGGTAGACATAAAGTATGTGCATATTAAAGAATATATAATATGATTGAGTAGTTACCAAAGATAATCATTTATTTCTTTTGCTGGAGAATAATAAGGAATAGCATGGCCGAACATGCTCCTGGTAAGGGTTTTTCCCCAACGTTTTTATTTTATTATTCAGGCAGAAGACAACAGTTACACTCTCACAAATCAATTGTGATTTTCGTTATGCCCTGGAGATGCTACTCAAATCTCTTACATTTCATCATTGCAGGGAAGAAGTTAATAATATTAATTCATATTCATATTTTCTCATATTAACAATGATTTCTACTTTTAAACATTGTGTCGACGAGTGTCTCTATAATTATTTACAATATGATATTATACAATACAAGTATTATAATGTAAGTATTTAGCAATATGTAAAAAACCGACAATAGAAAATAATGCATCTGGACTTTATCTCTATCCTCCTCACCTCTAGTATATAAATCTTTTCAAGGCTATATTAAAGTAATTTATTTTCCTCAGATCCGCAGGCAACATATTCCAAGATTTTGACAGTACATATACACAAAATTTACAATCATTTTCGTTTTGGGGAGCAAATGGGTCCAAGGTGGGTGCATTTGCTTGTCTAGTATTACATGCAGGGTTAGCTTCTCTTTCTTTTACATATACTTCATTATAACATTATGAAACTATGAATAGTTTATGCAGCTTTAATATAAAATAACCAATCATTCTCAATACATGGTACTTATTGTCATAGGCTCCCTATTGTGCGACTTGTTCTCACCAGGTGATGGTACTTGTTTCTCACTAGGTGGCGTGACAGGTCACTGCATTGCATTTATAATTTCATTAACAATAAAAGTACTGCTAATACACTAATGTGGTATTCATACACTATTGATATTGTCCAACAAATACTTATGAATATTATAAGTGATATTCTTCTAGAGTTTATATGTATAATGTATATATTGGGAGTCAACCTGATCAAAACACCCTTATAACTGTACATATGATTGTGGCTAGTCAGCTGGGAGTCTCTAAGCTAACCAACAATCGAAAGGATTCATACACAGAGGCTGTGGGGATGCCTAACAGGATGGAAATAATGATGAAATAATAGATGTATTTCCATGCAAAGACAAGGTAACATACCTTGATATACACTCTTTGCATTATATTGGGGAATATATTTCTTTGAAGAATTCTCCAGCCTTAATACTGTTGAGATTCAGAGGTATGAGACTCTCGCTGAGTGCAACAGAACTGATTTTTATAGCCTGGTCAGTAGTGCATCATTGAGTGCTTCAAAAGTGCATTTTATAACCTGGTTAATTGTGCATCTCTGAGAGCATTAGAAGTGTATTTATAAATCGGGTCCATTGAGCATTGTAAAATCAAGTTTGAGCCTCAAAACTGTTTACGATTTCCACTAGTAAAGCACCAGGTCAGAATCAGGTGTAAATGTCCAGGTAAAAATCATGTTATAACTGCTCTATTGCACATCGGGCATTTCATTTCCCAACTTGTTAAGATTAAAATTTCCCAAAGTTCTTAAAAATTTAACCAACAAAACCCCATAAAATTGAACATATTTCATAAAGAATTTAAGATCTATAGTGAAAGGTGACTATGAGGGTGTTTAATGCGAGATAGACAGGCAGGAGGGAGATGCCTTGATACACTATGATCAATGCACCTGTCTGTGGTGGCATTCACACCCAGGGTATGATGTATGGGGCAGGAGGTAATGGAGGAGGAGAGAGTTGGATGTTCCACGATGTCTCCCTGATTATGATGGATCATGTCTAGTACTTGCTGGGGTATATGACACAGATCATCCGAAAATGTACAATTTGCGGTAAAAAAATCCTTTGAAATAAATCAAATTTAAGGGAGAATTATTGTTCAAAATGCAGTTTAAAACAACCAAAGAGTTTCTCTGAGTCAAGGCATTACCAAATATACTCAGATGTACCGAGTACTAATGATTTGTCAGGGTAATATAGCTGAATTTAGTAAATGTGTAGAGCTGCTGATTGTACACTTTTTGTCGGACTGACTCGTTGCACACCACTAAAGAGATTGTTATCGGTGCCGTTTACTTGATTGGGTCCATCTTGTCATGGTTGGGTAGGATTGGTGAAATCTTTGGAGATCGTCTGGGCGGAAATTTAGAGTTTCGTAAAATGTTCTCATGCCTGTGTGTTCAGCACAGGAGTCAGATCTTCAGAAAACGTACAATTATCTTCACCAATCCTCTCAAATATCCAAAATTAAAGACGAAAATCAGGTTAAAAATATAGTTCAACATAACCAGACAGCTTTATTAAATGAATGACGTACCGAATACACTCAGATATACCTCGTATTAATCAATTTTCACTCTGATTTAGCAGAATTTAATAGATGTGTAGAACTGTAGATTGTGCACTTTCTGAAAATCTGATCCAGAGAGGGGTGTCAAGGAACCGGTGGAAATTTTCTCTGTGTCACTCTTCTCCTCCCCCGTTCCTATTGCCTGCATTTCCCTCCTGTCTATCGCAATATCCTTCTTTCAAATCTTTTCTCTCTTTCTCTGTCTCTTCTTTCTCTTACATCATCTCCCGTCTTCATCATATCGGTCAGATTTTCAGAAAATGTACAATTGTCAGGTGTACATGTTTAGTAAATTTTGCTAATTTAAGCTGCAATTTGGTCAATACTTGGTAAATTCGAGTATATTCGGCACTGCATCTATTCTAGCCATCTGTTTGGTTAGGTTGAACTGTAATTTGGACTTTATTTACGTCTGAAATTTGGGTTATTTGAGAAGATTGACGAAGTTGAATTGTACATTTTCCGAAAATCTGACCCATATCTCCCCCTCTCACTTCTGTCGTTCCCCTTTGTCTTCTGTCTCCTCCCTCTCCCATGCACTCCCTTCCCTCTACCCTGTCTTTCTGTCTTCTACCCTTCCCCAATTAATTTGCCGTATGACCGCCCCTGGCCCCTTCCTCACCATTTCTTCTTTCTCCTTTTTTATTTTTCAGTTTGTATTGACATTCTTGTCCTCCTTCTTTCCTCATAGCGGATCTCCACTATAGGTAAAAAGTGGCGCCAACAGGCAAAATTCGTCTCCGACATTTCTAAAAATTCGGAAATTTCGACATGACTAAAAATTCTAGTGGATGAGGGGGTAAAATAGGTTATTGGCAACACATTTATTTGTTGCCAACAATTGCAAAATATCTAACTTGATTAGATATTTCGTCGCAAAAAATTTGTCGCAGCCGTTTTTGCCTGTTGGCGCCGTTTTTTACCTATAGTGGAGTTCCGCTATCACACCCTTTTCTCACACCATCTTTCATTCCTCTGTGAGAACATCTCAAATAATTGTATAAACATGGTGCCAAAACTGCTGGAATCAACAAAAGCAACACAAATATGATGTGTCACAAAAAATATGAGTCGCAAGTCAAAGAAAATCGATTTTGAGATATCATCAGATATATTTTAAATGATGAGATCATGTGGATTACAACGATGGTAAACATTAAGGGAATTTAAAACTTATTTCTATATTTTATGTTTGATATAAAAGCTTTTCTCTGTATTGATGCCAATATTGATATGATTATAACATTAGTTTGTTCATTTATTACAGGATCCTGAGAACCAGACGTCGTTTATAGTGGAGTTGGTGGGGGTCGGGGAGGGAGCCCAGATAGACCCGGCTAGAAAGTTTGCCAATGTCACCTTGCTGGCTAGTGATAACCCTAGTGGACTGGTACAGTTTGACTATGCCTCCAGGTAAGGCTTTATATCTTAATAACATTTTGTTTATTTTCTCATCAAAAGAAATTGAATATCTCAAAAAAATCACTAATCACATGTTAGGCTATATTTTGATCCATATTTCTGTCTTAAATGTGGGTTAGTATAGACGGTTGGTAAAGGTGATTTGTACATTTTATGACGATTTCACCCTTCATATCGCCATCACCATCTTATCTAACAAGATCAATGTTTCTACTTTAGGAAATCTAATAAGTACTTCTATACCTCTTTATCTTTTAAAAATCTATTAAAATTTAATTAATTAAATACAATACAATCTATTCAATACTCATTGAAATTTGATAGATATATCCAGATGACTCCGAGGGCCAAGAAACCCAAGGATCGAAGCATTCCTTCAAAGAAACTTGTGGATAAAAACTTTGAGAAATACCAATTTTATGAACTCATTTATCTGTAAAACACAACATTTTCACACTATAAAAACACTGCTTTCTCTACCCCAGGGTTGTCTATGTGGAGAAGGCTGCCAGTAGCGTACGTCTGACGGTGGAGCGGGACGGTTACCGCCAGAAGCGGCTGACAGTGCGGGTGTCAACCAGGGAGCTGGTGGGGTTGAGCCCCTCACTAATAGCTCAGGTACCCATCTACCACGCACTAGATGGCGCTGACTTCAACAGCTACCAGCAGACGCTAGTCTTTGAGCCTGGAGAGGTGAGTCCCTTGTCATTTAGATTCCATTCAATTCAAACCATTTTATGGGTGAGATCGTTAGAAAATGCACAGTTTACCTTCACCAATCCTCTCAAATAACCCAAATTTAAGACGAAAATCAGGTTTAAAATACAGTTCAACATATCCAGACAGATTTATTGAATGAATACAATACAATTTATACTCAGATATACCTAGTATTTATCAATTTTGTCTCTGATTTAGCAGAATTTTAGAGATGTGTAGAAATGTAGATTGTGCATTTTCTGAAAATCTGACCCATTATGATGCGCTCAATCTGTTCCCCAAGCTGCGTGGGGATTTCCTTTCTTTTCCTAAAATTGTAGTCATATGAACGACATCGCTAATGCCCCATGTCCATTAAGCTGATTCATTGACGGGGAGACAAATGGGCCGCAATGTAAATAGTTTTTCAAAGAGTCAGCTTAATGGACAAGTAGCCTTATAGAAGCCATAAGTCCTATAAATCTGTTTATAAGCTACTATGATATTTTATACAACTAATACCTAACAACAACCCTGTACAGATCAGCCAAACAACTTCTATTAACTCCCAGAAGGCAGGAAAATGAATAAAAGCTTCAAAATAATAAACAAAAAAACATACAACGTCCTCCCTTTTGCCCTCATAAAACATCCCTGCTCAATGTCGACCTATTCATTATCCCCTACACACACTGATTATGGCTTCATGGGTGGTAGCCATCCCTTATAAACCTGGGATGGGAACATAATTGATGCACGAGCTGTAAACAAGAAAAAGGCCATAACTTATTTGTGATCCGCTTTAGGAAAATGAGTCATAAGTCGCGAAATATGAATTTTGAGATATCACCATATTTGAAAATAGGAGATCAAGCTGATTCCAATGATAGTAAACACTAGGATACCTAATAAGTGTTTCTATATTTTAAGTTTGATATTATTTTTTTTGAAATGTAAAGTTTGCAATGTTTTTGGATTGGTAATGTGCAGTAAAGTAATAAATATACACCATACAAAGGCCTTCAAAACGCAGGGATATATGTAATACAATACCCTGAAATTTGTTACATGGATTCATATGACTGTACGTGCTAAACCCTCTAAAAATCAGAACATATCAATAAAGTGATGTAGTGGAAAAACACTTTGATAAATATCAATTTTGCGACTTGAGACTCATTTTACTGGAACACGTCACATGAAATATATCCCTGAATAAAGCTTAGTGACACTTTTATTGAAACATCTTGTGTCAGAAAAAGTATTCAATCATACTAACCAGCCACTGAAACACACTTTTACACCAAAAGCACAACCCACCCATATTGACAAACCTATGAACTTCAGATCAAGCTAAACAATCTTTATTGCCCCTAAAGCGTCCTCCCTTTTACCCTCATAAACCAACCCCGCTTAATTTTGTTTGTCGGATGAAGTCGGTTAGGTCGGGGGACGGCCACCAGGGCCTGAGCCCGGGCTCATGGCCGCTTGTAGTCATGGGCCGTGGCGCTAGAGGGCACTGCAATAGGGGTTTATGGGTAATCTTTCATCTATAGATGGTTGAGTTATTCACAAATCAGGGTCTGAAAGTATTTGGATTTTGGGAATGAGAAGAATAGTTTCAATAGGGGATTTGCATAGACGCCATTTTGAATCTTGATTTGCATGGAATTATGGGAGTAATGGTACAGTGTAAAATCTATAGAAAACATGCTATATGTTCAGCATGGGCTATTTATCAATGTCAATATCCATGTGTTATACATGTTTCCATGACACAAGTCCCAATCTTTCCCATATTGCATTTGGTTTTCATAAATCATTCATAAAAGCTATGATATTGGTGAAAACATTTTTGCAATTTTCGATAAGAATGTTGCTAAATATGTGTATCTCAGGTTTCATCAGAATCTATTCTAGCATGCACTGTAACAGACATGCCCAGTGGCACATGCAAATCCCCTATTGTTCATTGGTGATAGACTTGGTAGAAAAGTCTTGTTGAATGTGATTCTGAGTATAAAGCATTTGATTTCATTATTATATCATCTCTATGCTAAACACTCATATGATAACCATTGTTTGATATTGAGTTCATATGTGAATCATAATATTTAAACTTATCCCTACATTTACACTGCTTGTGTGTCTGATATGCTGATTCAGAACAACCACTTGATGCATTCTATCTAATAACATACAATTGGGTAATTTAGAAATTATCTAATGACTGTATTAGTAAATACTGGCTGGGCCAAGTCGAATCCATAAGCCTTGTACTGAGGGGGAGGAAAGAGTTGTCCAAATTTTATTTTTTTTAAGAAATTTCATTGAGCACATTTTCATCGTACATGATAATATCATGATTCTATATTAATTCACATGAGTTATTAGGAAAACTATTTAATATTTAGTCATTAATTGACATATAATATAAATGTAAGATACTGATCTATAATATGCTATAACTAGCTATAGATATGGAGGATAGTGAGCCTATAAGAGCACATTTATACCATGTTGGGGGTAGGGCTATTAAAACACAAGGATTAAATGGCCTCCTTAGATCTCATAAACCATCCCTAAATCATTTTGTATCAATTTAAGGAAATCATGCTATCAATGAAGTTATTTTGAAACGTTTACTTAACTTTCTATTCTTGATCAATCTCTTGGTCACTATTGGGTCAGATTTTTAGAAATTGTACAATTCAACTTTGCCAATCTTCTCAAATAACACAAATTTCTGACGAAAAAAAGGGTCAAAATACAGTTCAACCTAACCAAACAGATTGCTAGAATCAATGCAATACCAAATACATGTACTCGAATTTAACTAGTATTGACCAAATTGCAGCCTAATTTAGCAGAATTTACTAAACGTGTACAGCTGCCAATTGTACATTTTCTGAAAATCTGACCCTTTTGTTATTATGGAGTTAATCTTTCTGGCAATCGATTGTGTCTACTGTTAATCAATCGGGACATCTCACTATTATAACCACATATACAAAACCATGTAATAAGTGTATCCTAATTCAAAGACGGTGGTTCTTGTTTGGAGTATTGCTATATATATATATATATACACATATGGAAAATTGCCCCTTAGCTTGACCTTTACCAGTTTTCATTTCTTGAAATCCAAATCTGATATCTACACCCCAAAATAAATAAAAAATCAGTAATCCATCCTCTATGTTATACATTAATCATAATAATTGTAGCATAAAATCATTTCAGGCATATCTGATTTCGAAGACGGTGAAAACCCATTTATACCATGTAGGGCGTATAGGGCTTTACAAACATAAGAAACCTGGGATGTGTCCCAGGAAAATGAGTCACAAGTCGCAAAAATGATTTTTTTTCACTTGTGACTCATTTCCCTGTGACACATCACATATTCCCACCAAATGGCCAAACTATTCAGGAAATCATAAAAGTATGAGTAATTTATTTACATTAAGGCTCGCCCATGTTATAAATTAATGCTAATCACTCCACCAATACGCAATAACCATCTATAAAAAATCCCGTAAAGCGTATCCGAATTCGAAGACGGTGGCACTGTGTAAGGCCATTTATACCACGTTGGGGGTATTGGTATATAAACATAAGGATCAAACGACCCCCTTAGCTCTCATAAACTAGCGCCCAGGCCAAATACATGAGATTTATTATGTCCATAAAAATGTGTTGCCATGGTCAAGATGTGTGTAGTGACACACCAGGACTGGGTGGTGGTGGTCACTATAGATGCAAGAACTTGTTTTTGTTGGACCTTTCTTTTTTGGTCTGCCTTGGAGAAGATGGAATAGTGTGCTGTTTAGTCCCCCACAGTGACCATGGGGCCTGTTGCATAAGAAGTCTGTATTTAAAGTGTGATATGTAACAGGAAAATGAGTCACAAGTCGCAAAAAATCAATTTGAGATATAGACGTCGTATGAATGTGTCAGTTTATCATATTCATGTATTGCTAAGGTCATCTTATAGAGTACATTTAGCTGTGGTGCTAGTAAATGCCCACCAAGAAATATTGAAAACCTTTTTTTTTCAATCAAATATCACACATAAAATATCTTTTCAATATATGATGATATTTCAACATATGGGTCAGATTTTCAGTAAATGTACAATTCGCCTTCACTAATCCTCTCAGAAAATCCCCCCATTTAAGACAGAAATAAGCTTCAAAATGCAGTTTAACATAACAGAACTGATACTTTAAATCAATGCGATACCACATATATACTCAAATATGTATTCATCATTCTTCTGCCTAATTTAGCAGAATTTCCTAAATTTGTAGAATTGCCAATTGTACCTTTTTGTGAAGACTTGACCCATATATAAGTTTGTACCGAGAGAATAAGCGTCAGCATTGTCTGTATGGCGCAATCCTTCCCCAAAGGTTTCCTACCAGCTTCCTAGCGAGGAACACTAAAGGAAGGACAATAATAAGTAATGGTTTGTTATGCAACGGGTCCGCGGTCTCTTGGAGCATAGAGACCTTTCAGCTTCTTGCTTTCCACTGAAGGAATTGATTACAGTTAGCCTGTGTCTGGACAAGTCTTAGACATGGTTGGTATGGAAACATATCTCAAGTATTTGTGAAAGACATTCAGATAACAATTCTGAACTGCCCTATACATGAAAGCGCTTCAGTGATATGATTATAGTCTACAAACAAACAGCGCTGGTAACCTTCGGATTTAGCTACAGATTTGGAATAAAATACGTAAATTGATTAATACTTTTATTTGAACTAAATTGTCAGCGGAGACTCCTATGTTAATATGTTCTTCAATCTCTTCCATCTTCCAACATCTTGGAGAACTTGATCCTCTCGCTTTTGCATCGGGCTTCATAAAAATCCACATTTATAATTTGGGGACCCGAAAGTTCTGACATGTATTCTTGCTTAAACATATAACAGCAGCATAATAGTGAAAAAAACAGTCCTATACGTTATAATTTGAGTAGATTCGGTAGGACATTTTTGTCATAAATGCAGGTTTTACCAATCCTTTTCATTTGCGCAATAACAGGTTACCAGTTGATCATTTTAACCATTTTAATAACTAGTGTTTTTTACTCTCTTCCCCACAGCGCACCAAGTCCATCTCCATTGTACTGGACGCCTCTAAAGCCTCGGATAATCCTTACCCCAAGATGTTCAGAGTAGCCCTCAGTGACGTCACGAATGGAGCAGTGTAAGTTTTTACATTGTACATAGAATTTAGAGAAGTGTTACATCATGTAATGTCCATATCTATTTTGTCTCAAATAAAGTTGAAAAAAAATGGATCTAATCTTAGTGTGAATTGATAATATGAGCATTTTTTTAACTTATTTCATTTAAAATAAAGATGATCTTTGTATTTTATCATAAACATTGAGTCGAAACATTAAAGAGAACATTAATGCTAATGTTTCATAACGCTGAATAGAATTAGTCGAATAAAAATAAACTTGAGGGTCAGGTCTCAAGAAAACTTACAATTGACCTTCACCAATTCTCTCAAATAACCCAAATCTGAGACGAAAATCAGGTTTAAAATACAGTTTAAGGTAACAAGACAGATTTATTGAATGAATACAATACAGAACATACTCAGATATACCTACTATTTATCAATTTTCATTCTAATTTAGCTGAATTGGGAAGATGTGTAGAACTGTATATTGTACATTTTCTTAAAATCTTGCCCATGTATGATTCACTACAGTCTGGGCGTGGACCGGGCTAACATCACTATAGTGGACGGACGGGACCTGCCGCACTGGGACGTATGGAGACAGGCACAGAACACACTCACCAACGGCTCCATAGACAGGTCAGATTCACCTTTTATCTTTAATTATTTCTTCATTTTTCATTATTTTGTATCATTTTTTATATTCTTTTTTATTTCTTATTACTTGTCAGTGTTTTTCGGTATTTCTTATTATTTTTCAGTATTTCTTATTATTTTTCAGTATTTTTTAGTATTTTCAATATTATGGCAAGGGTGCCATAGTATCAAGAACAATTAATTAGCTCGCTTCAACTGGAAACTAGGAATTTGTTGCCAATGCTCTTTGAACTAATGGGATGCTTTCAGACAATTTGGAACATGATATACTTATATTATAAATAAAATCATCTGTAATCTCTGAAGAAATCTATACTTTCTATAACAAATTAGTATTTTTACAACGATTTTGTCAAAACTATATATAAATAAACTAATCAAAGAAAGGTTTTTCTACAAGGTGGGGCCTCCATAGGAATGTAATATCTCTCCCTTTAAAAAAATCCCTTCTCCTCTATCGCATTCCTCAACAAGCCCAACTCCTTCTAATTGGTCTGGCTTAATTGGGGTGGCTGAATGACACTAATTAGTGGAAATCTAATTGGAAATCTCGCCAAAGACTGCATTTTTTTCATTGTTGTTTTGTCAAATAATTTTCAGTCTGATGCGTGATCTGGAGCGGGTTGTTCAGGAGCCTCTGAGCCCCAATCAGCTGAACATAGCAGAGGAGATCCTACGTGACGTCATAAGCGTGGCAGAAACACAGGGGTAAGTTATTGTAATAATTATAAATTTCTGTATGAAATCATCAAAACATGTATATTTGTATTCATTCAACATCTCAAATAACCGAGAATTTGAGATGAAAATGGGGTTTAAATATTCAGATTTACCTAGCAGCATTTTTGTTTCTTCGATTCTATACAAGTTATCAGCAACACTAAATAAATACCCGGCATGTCGCTGTCCGGGGGTGAAAGTCAGGGGCTAGATATCAGGCGGGTCAATGTCCTGGAACCATACTTTCTATACTGTACTTATAATTATATATATACAGCCTGTTATGTAGTTCTAGATGCTAGCTAAAAAAGTAGATATCTAAAGGGAGATTCTCAGAGTGATAGAGAATATATGTGATGTGTTTCAGGAAAATGAGTCATAAGTCGCAAAATTAATATTTTTTAAAGTGTTTTTCTACAAGATCTCTTTATTGAAGTGTTCTGATCTTTAGAGGGTTTTGCACTTATAGTCATATGAATCCATATCACAAATTTCGGAACATTATATCAAATATATCCTTGCGTTTTTAAGGCCTTCATATGGAGTATATTTAGTTACTTTACTGGTAATTATCCATCCAGAAACATTGCAAACTTTACTTTTCAAAAATAAAAATATCAGACTTAAAATATAAAAATACTTATTAGGTGTCCTAGTGTTTACTATCATTTGAATCGGCTTGATCTCCTCTTCTCAAATATGGTCATATCTCAAAATCTATATTTTGCGACTTATGACTCATCTTCCTAAAACGGAACACATATGTAAAACTCCTTACTGAAGGGAAATCTTCACTGAGAGAATCCCACTTCATGCCATCAGAGTTAAGAAGTCTGATTTAAATATGCCCTCAACCGTCATGCACACGCAGAGAAGCGAGAAAAATTACTGTACAGCTTTTGAACAAATAATAGGATGTGACGAACATTTGGGACTGTCAGATGAAGAAAAAGTGCTTCTATGTTCCATTTTATTATGTTTTATCCGTTGTTAAGTCTCTGATGTAGGATTTCTTGTGATTGCATTGACATAAAAAAGGATTAAGGTTGATTGAGTTCAGTGTCCTGTACAGACAGAGCAGAGTTCATCGTCCGGGGACGAGGATATATTTTTATGTCATCTTTTCTTCGTTCATTTTTAGCTGAGGAATGTAATAAAACAACTTAGACAAGCTAGATTGGATTACTAGTATTACATTTCACACTCTTATATGGGTGCATCACCACTAAATGTATGATTCACCTAAACAAATTCTATAAAATAACAAAATTGTATATAAATTTGAGATTAGAAATAGAGTTTAAGATAACCAAACAGAATCAATGCAATACCACGTCTTCTCAGATACACCCAGTATTTTTCATTTGTCAGCTTACCGGTGAGCGATAATACGTGAAGTCATCACAGAAAAGGATACAGGAGGTTACCCCAAATACAAATGAGGACGTTTTAGAAACTCTTTAGCAAAAACAACGAGATAGAATCCTCCAAAATTCTGGTCAAATGACTTTTAGATGAGTAGGAAAAGATTGGAACAAAAACTAAAAAAAAATGTCAGGTTTTGACCTTCGTTCAAGCATTATTTCCCAACTTGTTTGGCCCCCTGTGTATTATATTCCCACTGGACCATAGTACACCCGATAGCCAAACACGGCAAAAACAGGAGAAAATGCTTTTAATCTCTGCTGTTGCGTTTTCACCTCTGGACTTCATTGGCTTCATTTCACGCACATTTCATTAGTCGCCCATGGGGGTTATCAGCACACAAGTGGTTATAATAGTGCACAGGTAGTTGGAAGAACAAGCCCAGAAACAGCAACAACTGACACTAATACCTGAGAGTACAGCTTGAAGAGTCTACCCTTATACCCTAATGTGACTATAATGTAAGTGTAAGCTAACAGACCCAACCCTTTATCTCCCCCACAGGTTACTGCAGGGCAGCCGTATAAGTGTCATGGCTGTCTTCTGCCGCCTGTTAGACCCACTCCGCACGGACGCCGCTAGGGGGCGGTGGCAGCTGAGCCACCTGGTGGAGAGGTTTGCCTACAGCTACGTGCGGGAGTATGACTGTGACAAGTGTTGCACCACACAGACACTGTAAGTAGCATTATTATTTAACATTTTGTTTGTATGATTATATGTATTTGAGATTTTTTTCAGGAAAATGAGGGTCAGATTTTCAGATTTTCAGATTTTCAGAAAATGTACAATTCACCTTCACCAATCTTCTCAAATAACCCACATTTAGGACAGAAATGAGCTTCAAAATACATGTGTTATGTTAAACATAACAGAACTGATACTTTAAACCAATGTGATACCAAATATACTCAGATATACCCAAAAGTTATCATAGGATTTAGCAGAAATTACTAAATATGTATCGCTGCCAATTGTACATTTTATGAAAATCTGACCCATGTCGCAAAATGGATATTTTTCAATGTGTTTTATCTATAAGATAAGTTTGTCCGAATATTCTAATCTTTGATGTGCCTAATGCTGCTAGCTACATTAATACATGTACACAATTTCAAGGCAATGTATTAAATATATCTATGCATTTCTAAGGTCATCTTTTGGAGTATATTTAGGTACTTTATTAGTAATTATCCACCCAAAAGTATTAAACACTTTCTTTTTCATAAATAAAGATATCAAACTTAATAATAGAAACACTACTTATATATCCTACTGTTAACTACCTTTAGAGTCGGCTTGATCTCATCTTTTCAAATATGATGGTATCTCAAAATCCATTTTCTGTGAATTGCGACTCATTTTCCTGTAACGCTCTGTGTGCTCTGTCACAGAACAAATAGTTCAGAGTCGCCAAAATGGACTTTGAAATGCCTAATGGGAAGATTTCATGAATACATGAAGTGGTTGAGAAAACGCAGACAATGCAACCTAATACGAGTTCTAACCTCCACATGACAGGAATAAAAATACATAAAATACCTGCGGGCGACCTGGGAAAGGTTGGATGTTCTTTTTATGGAAGTATAACATGCTTTGGGTTTGATCATAAGAAAGGGCAAGACTTTTGGCCTTTGAGGTGATCTTTGTGTTCTCCCAGACTTGACAAGACACAAGGGAAGGGAAAAGGAATTCTGTTTTAAAAAAGAAAAAAAAGCGGTTCCTGCCATGCAAGCTTGTCTGGGCGAGGGTTGGGGAGTTGAAGGCATTCTTACTGGGTCAGATTTCCAATAAATGTACAATTCGCATTCACCAATCCTCTAAAAAAAACAAATCGAAGACAAAAATCAGGTTCAAAATACAGTTCAACATAACCAAACAGACTGCTTGAATCAAATATACTCAGATATACCTAATGTTGACTGTTCAGTCTAATTTAGAAGAATTAAGTGAATGCGTTGATCTGCCAATTGTACACTTTCTGCAAATCTGACCCAACTTGACTTTTAGAGCAGCTCCTTTATAAATACAATACGAAGGGACGTAATACGGGAGTTGCGTGTGCCACTGCGCATGTATGTTTTGGCAACATTTTTATCGAAAACTGCAAAAATGTTTTCACCAATATCATCGCATGTATAAATGATCTATACAAACCAAATCCATGATGGGAAAGATAACGACTTGAGTTATAGAAAGTTATTAATAACAAATGGCTATTGACATGGGAGCAACGATAAATATTCCATGCGGAACATGTTTGTTTCAAAGATTTGACACTGACACATTTGTGCTGTCAAAACCAATAATTCCCTCCGCATTCTTTATTAATCACCAAGAAGAAAAATGACAAAGCATTAGCGATTGAAATTGTTGTGACGACATTTTTATCGAAAATTGCAAGAATATTTCCACCAATATTACAGCTTGTAAAAATGATTTATGACCAAATGCATGACCAAATGCCAAAAATAACCAAATGCATGATGGGAAAGATGGAGACTTGCGTTATGGAAACATGTATGACATATGGATATTGACATTAGAGCATTGATAGATATCTCATGCTGAACATGACATGTTTTCTACAGTTTTAAAACCATACCGTTTGTCCCATAATTTCATGCGAATCAAGCTTCAAGATGGCGGCTCTGCAAATCCCCTATTAATTTCTATAACGGTCCTCTTTCCTTCTCTACCCTTCCTTCTTTTCATTCACACACCTTCCCTTCTTTTATTATAACAAAAGACTATTTAAACGTGACGATTTTCTCAACTGATTTGAGAAAACAAAAAGGCTACACACGTTTTGCAAAAGGTGCCCATATAGATCTTGCAGTCCGGGACTGAAATGACTTATTTTACAATTCTTTAGAAAAAGCAAAGAAGGGAATTATACACCCTCCAGTCCCTGAAATCAACTCAACATATTTACATTTCATTTGTGATCACATGAGCGGCCCTACACGTGTCACGTGAGCTAATTTACATGTGCCGGAAGTTCATGACCTGGCCCCCGTGTAGGACATAGTGAAAGCCCCGTAGCCTGTGAGTGGGCGTGTCAGCGTCTGGCTGCAAGTCATGCGGCTGTCATTCAGCCTCTAATGCCTGCACTTCAACCTGTCAATTATATTAGGGTAGAGGTGGGGCAAGGGTAATGTGGGTGCACGTGGATATATGGGTGAAATCGCCGGAAAATGTACAATTCGTCTTCACCAATCCACTCCAATAACCCAAATTTAAGACATAATTCAAGTTCAAAATTCAGATTAACCTAACCAAACAGGTTGCTAGAATCAATGCAATGCCGAATATACTCGAATTTACGTAGTATTGGCAACAGTGCAGCCTAATTTAGCAGATTTTACTAAATGTGTACAGCTGCCTATTGCACATTTTCTGAAAATCTGACCCATATATATCCCGCCTCCTAAATGCCACATAGTCTATCTTACTCTGTGCCAATCAAGAATGACGGGACTACGGTTTGATTCTGTTTCATATAAAATGTGATTGGTTTCAGGAAATAAGTCGCTAAGAAAAATGAGTCACAAGTCGCAAAGGGTCAGATTCTTTTTAGAAAATGCACAATCTACAGTTCTACACATCTATCCAATTCTGCTAAATTAGAGGGAAGATTGATAAATACTAGATATATCTGAGTATATTCTGTATTGTATGCATTCAATGAATTTGCCTGGTTATTTATTTTGAACCTGGTTTTTGCTTTAAATTTGGGTTTTTTGAGAGAATTGGTGAAGGTGAATTGTACATTTTCTGGAGACTTGATCCCACTATTGATATCTTTCAAAATGCTTTATTCACGAGATTCTTTTGTAGCAAGGTTCTCATCTTTGGGGTATCTACCGTCTAAAGTCATATACATGGATTTCCTAAATTTCAAAACAGCCTACGGTATTAAATGTGATCCGTTTTAGGAAAATGAGTCATAAGTCGCAAAATATGGATTTTGAGATATTATCATATTTGACAAGAGGAGATCGAGCTGATTCCAATGATAGTAAACATGAAGGAGATTTAAGAAGTGTTTCTATATTTTAAGTTTCATATTATTATTTTTGGAAAAAAAAAGTTTGCAATGTTTTTGGATGGGTGATTATCAGTAAAGTAACTAAATATACTCCATACAGAGGCCTTCAAAACGCAGGAATATATTTAGAATAATGTCTTGAAATTTGTTACATGGATTCATATGAATATAAGTGCTAAACCCTATAAATATCAGAACATTTCAATAAAGGGATCTTGTGAAAAAAACACTTTGAAAAATATCAATTTTGCGACTTGTGACTCATTTTCCTAAAACAAATCACAAATATATCCCTGCAATTCTAAGGTCATGCTTTAGAGTATTAGCTACGTTACCAGTAATTGCATGAAACGTATTGAAGAATAAGACTACCAAAATAAATTCCAAACTTTGCAACGTTTAAGCCAGAATTGTTCAGTATCATTATTTTTTCATAAAGCCATCTTTTATCATTCTTGTCTTTCGCCGACTTATATACTTTCAGTGACGATTTGGGATTGTTGAAATATATAATTCTCTTTTATATTATCAGAGAACCTAGTCAGTCGAAGGTTGATCTTGCTCTTGAAACTGAGTGTTTTATAAGTTCCTGACCAGACTAAAATATATTGCACAGCCCTGCCTGCGGTTCAGCATTGTTTCATGCAGTAGGAATTGAAGATGCCATAAACCAAATATGGGTCAGATTTTCAGAAAATGTACAATTCGCCTTCACCAATTTTATCAAATAACCAAAATTCCAGACGAAAATAAAGTTCAAAAGACAGTTAAACCTAACCAAACAGATTGCTAGAATCAATGCAATGCCGAATATACTCGAATTTACCAAGTATTGACCAAATTGCAGCCTAATTTAGCAGAATTTACTAAATGTGTACAGCTGCCAATTGTACATTTTCTGAAGATCTGACCCACATACGATACTTGGTTACATCGTTTCATTTAAATAATTTGGTTTGGCTAAGTAAACCTGTATTCTGAACTTCAATTTTGTTTTCCATTGAGATCATTGTGAAGGTTGATGGAGGATAATCGCACATTTGCTCACTCTCTGACCCTTACATCAGGAAAAAAAAGCTTTAGAAGGAAATTATATTCTCTAAGAATGACTGGCTAATGGTCTTACTATGACCCTTAGCCCCAGGTACTTAAGATCAATCCCCGCCAGTAGATTGTCACAGGGAAAAGTAGAATTTTAATGCAGAAATAAAGTCCTACCTTGGCTTTCATTTTGCACCATTTTTTATCATTATTCAGTTTAAGGCCAATACACTATTAAATTTTCATAGAAAAAACGCAATACCCATCTGGGATGTTTTCACACGGTGCCTGAATTGCGATTTGATTGTGATTTGAATAAACCCCTTCTTTGGCACAGCACCCTGTTTATTTCACTTTAAACTATACTGCCCACAACAATTTGATATTAGCAGAAATAACATTTGAAAAGTTAAGCAAATTAATTTTTAAATATCAAGTATTTTTTTTTAGACAATTTCATATTTGTGATACCTTAAATGTTCAAAACAATCATGTTGAAAATATTACGTTAAATATAGAAAATCTACTTCACTCGCTCTGAAGAACTAAAGAAGCTGTTGTGTGACAGAGCTATATAGATAGAACCTAATGAGAATGTGATATGAGAGACACTATTGCACTGTCCGAGATGTTTGTCTTTTTTGTGGCCCAAGAGCCGATAGGTGAGTGGGTAACAAAAAAAACCCAATGAGAACAGTGCAGTTGTGTCCTGAGTACCACATTCGAATTTAGGTTCTATATTTACTCCCATGTTGCTATGCTTACATTATATCCCTATGTGTACTAGGGGCATGAAGTCATACCACATGCGTTGAACTGGTGCAAATTACCACACTACTCCCGCCCATACAAATAGCATGTGGTACATACATCAACGTGGAGTAAAAGGCAGTAGGTAGTGTGACAGGGGTATAAGGCAGTAGGTAGTGTGACAGGGGTATAAGGCAGTAGGTAGTGTGACAGGGGTATAAGGCAGTAGGTAGTGTGACAGGGTTATAAGGCAGTAGGTAGTGTGACAGGGGTATAAGGCAATAGGTAGTGTGACAGGGGTATAAGGCAGTAGGTAGTGTGACAGGGGTATAAGGCAGTAGGTAGTGTGACAGGGGTATAAGGCAGTAGGTAGTGTGACAGGGGTATGAGGCAGTATGATGATGGCCAAGCACTAATGGCTGTCAAAGTTCTGTCAGACTTGTCAACTGCCTTACTTTAGTATTTTACTTTTTAGTGTTCCTGAGACAGGGAGCTTAAAAAGGCTTACAACAGCTATGATTATGGACCAATGCTATGAGGCAGTTAAAGACTTTTTAGTGATTGGCGCAAGGAAGTGTTTTTTTGTATAGGATAGAGTAACTTTCCCTGTATCATTCCATAGGTCGAGGTGTCAGGAAATGTACTATTCACCTTCAGCAATTTACTCAAATAACACAGAGAATCAGATGTTAAGTGAAAAATGATGTTCAAAAGAAAGTTGAACATGAATGAAAGGATTTGTTGAATCAGCTTATGGGTCAGAATTTCAGAAAATGTACAATTGTCAGCTGTACATATTCAGTAAATTCTGCTAAATTAGGCTGCAATTTGGCCAATACAAGCTAAATTTGAGTATATTTGGTATCGCATTGATTCGAGCAATCTGTTTGGTTAGGTTTTGAGCTTTATTTTTGTCTGAAATCTGTATTATTTGAGAGGATTGTTTAAGTTTAATTGTACATTTTCTGAAAATCTGAACCTTATGCCAATTAGATTCAGATATACTTATACATACTAGTGTTTAGATGCAGATTGTTAAGTTGTCCTATACCTCCTAACCATGTTATAGTATAGTTACATGTTTATACAGTTTCAAAAGGCCAGGTAGTTTGTCCAATATAAAGGAAAGTATACCTTTATCAAGATAGATATAAAGATGAAGGAAATTGAAATAGAAGATAAAGAACGATAGGAAAGAAAAAAAATGATAGAGGGAGAGAGAACTATTTCTAGTGGCATGTTGTCAAAATATATATGTATCATATCATGCTTTACAGGAAAAAAGCTAGTCCCTGGGTGGGCTCGAACCACCAACCTTTAGATTAACAGTCTAACGCGCTAACCGATTGCGCCACAGAGACAGCTGTAGCCTATGCCAGCCAAATGAATTTAATATGACAGAATTAGAGAATATATACCGTCGTTCCCATAAAAGTGGCCTACCACTTACTTTTCATGTTTTGTTCGTTTAGGAACTTTCTCACAACTGAGACAGTATAACTTTACACACCATTCTCGAATTTTGACCGCCCCTGAAAATGTGAAATACTTTACAAATCATATTATAAATGTATTTCCGAAATTATACGCCCAGAACCTTCACCGGAATCACTGTTGGCGTTTGGCCCTTGTAATGCAAAGAGGTTCGACAATTCGTTTCTTTTATTCTTGTTTTTACTCTGGATGATCTGAACATTATTTTTCAGATGTATGTTTCTGTTTGTATACTGCCTTTAGGTAAAGTGAGAGAGATTGGTTGCTTTACGCCCTAATCAACACATTTAAAATGGTTATATCAAGGGCGGGAGAGCTGAGAGAGAGGCAGTTTTTATCATACCCAGAAAATAGATAGAGATAGAGAAGAAGGGAGCGAGAGACAGAGAAAAGAGACAGAGGGGCACTTTATGGTCATACCCAGGAAATAGAGATAGAGAAGAAGGGAGAGAGACAGAGAAAAGAGACAGAAAGGCACTTTATGGTCTTACCCAGGGAATAGAGATAGAGAAGAAGGGAGAGAGAGACAGAAAAAAGAGACAGAAAGGCACTTCATACCCAGGACCAGCCTTTAGGTAAAAATAAACAATACGTTGAATTAATTTGAATTAATTATATTTTCTCTCTATTTTATTTACAGGATCTATTCACCAGAATGCTCGCATGTACGTTTCGCGGTGGCCAAGTGGTACCCGGATGACATTAACGGATACACGTACAAAGGCCAACTCCAGGATACGTTCCTTGTACCGGATAACTTACTCAGTGTACAGGATAGCGGCAGGAACTCCCCCAATCCCAAGGTGAGCGGCCTTACTTTAAGCCTGGTAGATGATAAGATGGGAGAAAAGAGAAGTCTACATAAAGAAACAAAAAATATATCTACATTGATATGTGAAGATTACAATAGCTTGATTGCCACTGTGCCACTCTTATAGTAGGAGTAAAGGGCTTCGTCCACCAAGCCGATTCTCATGCATGCGATTCTCACAGAATAAAGTGTAAAAGAGTCCTATGCGGCGCAAAATCGCATGAGAATCGGCTGAGTGGACTAGGCCCTTTACTATCGAGTTTATGGTTGATGCGAATATGCATACGATAAACATAAGACATATGAGAATATATGTTTAAGGGTAGAAGGACGGGAGTAGAGAAAATTGGACAGCTAGAACAAGGGCACCGTATGAAGCACGTCCATGGTGGACACTACGTTTTTTACACTTGAATGCTACTTTGTTAAATGTCTTGGCCCGTAATTGAATAAAAAAATAATTAAAAAAAAACATTTCACAGGTGTGAATGTACAAGGGGAGTTACTCATTGTGCACAGTGAAGTATTTTAACCATAGTTTCTGGTTTGACTTGAGGGCTTTGATGGTACAGTTAACAGCAGAAATAGAGTAGGATTACATAAATCATCATGTACACATGAGGTCTTACACTACTAAATTAGATATAATTAGAGTTATAAAATTGATATTTCAAGTTTCAGTTTCGACATTTCATTCGACATTGTACAGACTAGTCATTTGGAGATATAGGTCGATCTGTATACAAAAAAACAGCTACGATATAAGAAGTTTGAGTGAATTGTATAGATTAAAGATCATTAATCTTGCTAAACAGTTTGTCTTATACACTTACTATATAATTACGTTTAGCGACTAGCGACCTGCTGATATAGATCTGTCATTTTACAATACAGACTAGACATGTGCGAAAAAAACACGAAACGAGAAAATGGTCTATCCAGCTGAAATAATATCTTTTAAAAGAAAAAAAAGAAATGAAAAGACACTTGATCATTTCAAGTGAACGAGTCGATGTTAAATCCTTTATTTAATCCTCGGAGTTAGACAAATGAACACCAAATCAATTCTAACGTAAATAAAGCCTAGTTTTATGACAGGAAACTTATGGGTCAGATCTTCAGAAAGTGCTCAATTGGGCTTCATCATTCGTCTCAAATAATCCAAATTTAAGACGAAAATCAGTTTCAAAATACAGTTCAACATAGCCAGACAGATTTATTGAATGACTACAATACAGAATACATTACAATATTCACAGTATTTATCATATTTCACTCTAATTGTGCAGACTTTGATGGATGTGTAGAACTGTAGATTGTGCATTTTCTGAAAATATGACCCTTATATTCAATCAGTAGCTTTATCCCTTTAGCCTTGTGCTACTGTTTCCCTCTTCATCAATCATCCTTGGTACAACAATAAGTGATAAATATCCACTTGTTTACTCCGACAGTCAAGATAAAAAGTCCTTCTCTTCACCTAAAGGCTGTTTCAGGGCTGACTTATATCTATACTGTCTCCGCCAATATACATTGTGTCTCGCCTCATACAAGGCCACTCATATTTGTTAAGAATAATGTGTTTTTTCTCTTTAAAATGAAAAAATAATCCATTAACGTGAGTGAGATTGGTTGCTTTACGCCCTTATCAACACATTTAATATGGTTATATCAAGAGTGGGAGAGCTGGGATCGAGTGAGTGAGTGAAATTGGTTGCTTTACGCCCTTATCAACACATTTGATATGGTTATATTAAGGGCGTGAGAGCTGAGAGGGAGGCAGTTTATGATCTTACCCAGGAAATAGCGATAGAGAAGAAGGGAGAGAGAGACAGAGAAAAGAGCCAGAAAGGAACTTTATGGTCTTACCCAGGACCTACAATCCCTTAAAGCTGTAGTTAAATTTGGTCAAAATCTAAAGATTTTGTACTTTTCGTTCCATTCTTTTCCAACTAATCTAAAAGTTATTGCACCAATTTTTTGGAGGATTTTGTCCGGCTGTCATTGCTATGGGGATTTTAAAACGTGCTCATCTGTATTTGGAGTATCCGCCCAAATCCTTTCATATGATGACTTCACTTATTATCGCTCACCATGGACAGTTTTCGCTCGGCCAATTTCACGTCCAATTTTTGTAAAAGTGTCAGAATATTGATAAATTGAGTCCCATGAGTCATAATATAAGTACATTTGTTAAGATTTCATTTGTCGCAATAGCTGAGAAGGCTGGCTTATGATGGGTCAAACACTAAAGATTTTAAATATTATATTCTGTTTTTCAACCTAAAAATCATTTGACCGACATTTTAGAGGATTTTTAGGAGTTGTTTCTGCTACAGAACTTGATGAAGTCCACATTTATTCCTTTTCCGCTGTGAGTTCACTTATTATCGCTCACCGGCTGCTGTTTTCTCACAGCCCACGCCACTTTAATTTTGTGTTTAAACAAAAAAAACGACAGAACATTGAAGAATTAGTCTTATAAAGTATACTAGGCATACATTTACTAAGATTGTGTTTGTTATAATAGCTGAGAATGCAGCTTTAAATTGAAGTTTAGCTTCGCTTGATTGATGTCGAGTTGAGCAGTCTGTATAGTTTGGACAAACAATGATTATAGAGATGGCGATCAATGCTGTACTGATATATGGCTTGTCTGTGCTGGAGGCAGGTGCTAACAAAGGATTTACATTGTTGTAAATTGGTGTCAAATAATTGATGGACATTTGATTTTGAGAAATGTTTATTAGGCTGAACACATTTAACATTAATAGTTAAATAAATATGATAGAAATAACGCATTTCACAAATATTTCTTCATATTCATGTCCACCGCAACCAATACGCACGACCGTTATTTATCATATCGTGTCTTTAAATATAGAGAAATTTTTTTCAGATCTTGTAGTTTTCTATACCAGGATGTAATCCTTGACCATAGTTTTGGACCTAAATAATGGGGACTATTAATAGTGGTTGTACTTTTGATCGGCCTAAGATTATGATTGCGCCATCATTGATTCTTGTTTGAATATTCACCTTAGGTTCATGTCAAACACATCCAGACAATAATAATCTCAACTTACCAACTCCTGAAAAAGAATTGATTAAAAACTAGCAACATTAGAAACACTATATGGGGAGTAATATTACCAACAAACTGTCAGATTAATCAATCTTCAGGAAAATGAATAATGAATAAATAATACAAAGTCTCCATTGTTTGCTATTGAATGTCGTAGATTGGTCTGGCTTCAGGTCCCTGATCTGTAACATAAGGTGTGTGGATAATAATAGGGAGATTTAGCAACCACAACGCACCAACAAATCATTAACGCATCCACTAACGCATCAATTAACTATGTGTACATTACTACTGTTGTGAGGATATCTCGAGAGGCCCTAGGCCAAGGGCGTCTGCATTGCAGGCCTCTCCAGATATCCCCACAACGGTAATAATGTTGCATTCTCAGTTAACGTTGTTCAAAAAATGCTTTTTTTTTATTTCGCTAAATTTCAAGATTTTGGTGGATTTTGTCAGGTCCTTAAATGTCACCATTTATATTACAGAGACCTGTCGAAAATACTTTCCTACGGTGACTTCTCTTATTATCGCTTTAATGTTTAAAGCTAATCATTGTTGTTATTTTTTACAGTGTGAAGCCATATCGTTCATAGAGTATTCCAGCAGTGTTTGGTTCACAAGAAACTCTGATACTCAACAACTTCTAAACAATAGGGTAAGTTATTCTCTACCTAGAATTCTTCATTTCTTTCTGGTTTAGTCAGATTTGAACCAGCTGTTAGTCATTTAGTCCCCATATTGGTGGTTTAATTTATTATTTTACTCATTTTACGGTGTCAAACCAGGGCCTAAAACAACAGATTATCCCCATCCTCCTTCAATAGATATTAATTAGTTTTCATACCGACAGCCAATCTTTACTGCATTACAGCAGATTTACTAATAATATCAGCTTAAAGCTTTAGGGTTTAAAAACGAAGCGTATAATGGAGGATAAATTCAATCCTACTTCCCTGTTTTAAGAGAATAAGGCGTGAGATTGGTCTCTCGGGGGACATTATGGACCTGTATATGCAAATTATACTGCGGCAATAAAACCAGATCTACAATAGGGGAGTTGCATAGCCGCCATTTTGAATCGTGATTCGCATGGAATCATGGGAGTAATGGTACAGTATAAAATCTGAAGAAAACATGTCATGTTCAGCACGTAATATTTATCAATGCTCTAATGTCACTACCCGTGTGTTATACATGTTTCCATAGCGCAAGACCTCATCTTTCCCATCATGCATTTGGTTTTCATTGATCATTCATACAAGCACTGTTATTGGTGAAAAGACTTTGACAATTTTTGATAAAAATGTTGCCAAATATTATGATGTCAGATGTGAACTTAATCCATCCCAGCATTCACTGTGATAAACATGCGCAGTGAGAGATGCAACTCCTCTATAGGGGATTAGCATGTCTCACTGCACATGTCTACTGCAGTGCATGCTGGGATGGATTCTGTTGAAATCTGACATACAAATATTTGCCAACATTTTTATCGAAAATTGCAAGAATGTTTTCACAAATATCATAGCTTGTATAAATGATCTATGATAACCAAATGCATCATGGGAAATATGGAGTCTTGTGTTATGGAAACATGTAAATCACATGGATATTGACATATAAGATCGTTGATAAATAGTCCATACTGAAAATGGCATGTTTTCTATAGATGTTACACTGTACCATTACTCCCATGATTCAATGCGAATCGAGATTCAAAATGGCCGCTATGCAACTCCCTTATTTAAATGAGACTAACACCATCTTTAACATCAAGTACGGAAAGGTCGCCCATCGATGAGTGCAGAAAATAATCAGCTCTTCTGTATTGGAGACACAGAAATTAAGTATAATTAAATTAAACCTATTCTCAGATTTAAGAGGCTTATGCTCGGATCTGGTCCTTATTAGAGCCCCCTGTTCAAGTAAAGAATGAATTAACTCAATATTATGAAACTTTCAGGTTAATTAAATTGTGTAGGCCCCATTGCTGGCCTTAGATCAGATGTTTTGAAGTGATTCGGTTCCATTGCATGGTTCTAACAGACCAATCTATGATAGCAAAGGTCGATAATAAATGACAACAGTTGGGTTACTTGTCAAAACAATCCCAGATTAGGTTAAGTGCAGATAGGTCATACTAAAAGACCAAATCCTCTAGATTTGTTTCAGCGATATGGAAGATTAATTAAGTTTGAGATGGTTATTATTGTTTAATTGAGATGGTTATCATTGTTTAATTGAGATGGTTATTATTGTTTAATTGAGATGGTTATTATTGTTTAATTGAGATGGTTATTATTGTTTAATTGTCTTCTTCTCAGTGACATGGCGGAGAAAACACGTACATGTGGGTCAGGTCTTCAGAAAATGTACAATTGGCCTTCAACAATCCTCTTAAATAACCCAAATTTAGGAAGAATACAGTTCAACATAACCAGACAGATTTATTGAATGAATACAATACAGACTATATCCAGATATAATTTATCAATTTTCACTCTAATTTAGCAGGATTTAAGAGATGTGTAGAAATGTAGACTGTGCATTTTCTGAAAATCTGACCCAGGCATCTTGCTTGGTCTAACTATTTAGTTTCAGATGGTGATGGTGTTACATGTTATCATTGTGTTTTGCCAAGCATCTAAGGCCCTAGTCCACTAAGCCCATGCGATTTCTCGCCGCAGAGGACCCATTTCCGCTAAACTCCGTGAGAATTGCATGAGAATTGGCTTAGTGGACAAGGGATGCATTGCACTATATACGTTTCTGCGTTAAACCAATCTTAGAGGCCTCTTAGCAAAAGTTGCATTGCACTTTATACGATTACTTTCTTAGACTAGTCGTAGAGAACTCTAAAAGACCTCTTACTTCGCTCAAATGCATGAGTTTCACTACAACAACCCTCGTATCATAAAGCCCTCGTAGTCGTAAGTTTAAGAGGGTGTTAAGTTTAAGAGGGCTTTTAAAACACAATATTATCGTGTATAGAGCAATGCACCCTCGGGCCTGTACCTATTAAATGAAGTGAAATAATATAAAGTGTTAACCTATCTCTAATAATTAACGATCAAATTGATAAATAAATGATGTAATGTTCATATTGTAGGTGCTGTCAGTGGGTATACGGGGCCAGGTTGCCCGTATCCTCTCCCAACCTGCAACCTTCAGGATACACACTGAGGATACAAGCATAGCCGCCAAACGAGCCATGTGAGTCCGGTTTTAACTTTTAATATTTATTGTAAAGACATATATTTTCGTTGAATTGGTGTTCTTTTCCCCGCTACATGCCTTATGATATATCACAAAGAATAATTAATGATAAGTATGAATATGATAAGAGGAGAAAAAGGTATCATAAGTATTGATTACTACATTTCTGTTAGATGGTGGAGGTTAATGTGTGTGTGTGTGGGGGGGTGGGGGTTGGATCTTTTTTTCCCCCTTTTATGCCAATACATTTAGTCAATCGGTAAGCATTGGTGCCTTAATTATATACATTTGTTTATTAAAGATATTCCTAGTCAGTATTTTCTTTGAATTTGGTAATTCTAGGTTTCTAAAGACTCATTTCCCAGCAACAAATCCAATTTGTGATCCCACTGCACGTTTAACGACACACAGCCCAAGCGCATTGTGCAATGACCTTTAAATGATCCTATTCAGACAATTGAATTGTCATTGAATCAAATTACCTGTAACAAATTGCCCATTGTGAGACTTCTGCATAACAAACAATGATATTATTGCCTTAAGGTTATGTAACAACTTGTGGTTATCATAACATTTCCTACTTCCTAAGAACTTAATGTAGACCGTTACTTACCAATCTGCTCAGTGCTTAGACTAGAGCTTGTTATATCATTTTATGTAAGGGTTAATGAGCTGCATTTCTGGTCCCGTTATGCACCATTAGTGCACCATGCCAGGAAATGGGGGTTATTAATCCTTTTAGCCTCTGCCTAATGTAGTTATAGCCCCTGTACCGTCCAAGGGGGAGACTGAAGTTGAATATTATTTGAGTCTCTATTGCCAAAGATATTGTACAAGGAGGTCTTTGAGGGAAGGTTTCATTTCTCCTCTTAGCGCTGAACATTTCTCATGCAAATACATGTACAATATGTGTGTATTGAATCTATGTGTATGCATTTCTGAAGCCACCCTAAGGAGTATATTCAATTATAACTCTAACAATAAAACTAAAATGCTCATATATGTTCAGGAATCTGGTGCTAACTTTTCCGGTGCTACTTTGTTAATTATCCTGCAAGTCCATTCTGTAACTTCAATGTAGTCTTGACCCACTAGTTCATGAATTCATATTTCTTCCTTCTTAGTTGTCACTGAAATGTTTCCGTCAATAAACAGCACGCTGAAGGCTCCATGTACTTTTAAAGACATTTAAATGCGTTACAATTTTGGGAGACCCGATATTCTCATGTACACAAGTAAAAATAGTATTGCCTGTCAATAACACATAATGTGAGAACAAAGACTTTAACACCTAATTTGTAGTGGAATGTTGGTGGTCATACCCTTGTAATTAACAATATAAGTTTAGATACCTACCCAACCTGAAAAATTGGACTGATATTATCAAAGTACAACAACATATAAAAATAGCCTCTATATGTACGAGAAATAATAAAATGATACAAATATCGCAGATTCCACTTAGAGTGGGTAGAAATAGAATATCTGAAGCATGTGTACAGATACTATCAAGAACAGATACTAGCAAGAACAGCATAATATTGCGTATGAGGGGGGCTATATTCTCCGAGTATGGAGGGGGGCTATATTCTCCGACTATTCTTGCTTTTATTCCATGATTCTTAACTTAAAACAGCTTTATTTGCTTTAATTTCATCAAACTGAGTTGTCTGCATTGTCTTGAACGGTCGTGACGTCACTGTACAAAACAGGGAGTTTATATTGTCCACCTTGTGAGCGGCAAGTATATCGATTATATTGTACGCTCACGGCCAAATCATGGATTAAAGTACAATATGCAATACAAAGTATCTTTTGGGTATATTTGCCTTCTGTTCCATACCAAAATGTTTCAAAATATTCTTGATTATAAAAACAAGAATTCCTCATTTTGATTTGTTTGGTAAAATAAAATTAACAAAAATGGATTCTAGCGTGAACAAACATGAAATAAACAATAAGGAAGAAGTGTGTATGGTCGTAATTAACACAATCATAATGAATCTTCTCATTGTGATGTAAGTGTCCAAAGGTTCAACAAATCTAAGATGTCTTCCCCCAACCACATAAAACAATTGTACCAATTATCTCCTCCCCAGGTGTGTGTACTTTGACGAGAACATGGGTCAGTGGACGGACCGGGAGTGTAGTGTGGTCAACAACCTACAGCTGGCTATAGATAACTTTGTGGACTGCCAGTGTAAGCACATGTCCAGCTATGCAGTAGTCTCCAGGGTGAAGGACCAGAACAGCATCGGCTACCCCGTGTGGTTCCACATCTCCTGCTACATTGCCATGGTAAGTCGCATTAACACTAGATAAGATGTGGTGTGTTTCAGGAATATGAGTCACAACTCGGCTAATTGATATTTTTCAAAGTGATTTATTCACAAGTTCTCCTTATTGGAACCTTATCATATTAGGAGTGCTTAATTCTTTAACTCTTTTAATACAACTCTATCAAATTTCAAGACAGTATATTTAATATATTCTTGCATATCTGAGGTCATCCTATAGAGTATATTCAATTACTTTCCTTTACGTCTTTTTTTTTAAATAAAAATATCACACTTAAAATATAGAAATATTTATTAGGTGGCTTAATTTGTATCTATATCCATGCATATCTAAGGTCATGCTGTAGAGTATAGTTAGCTACTTTACTAGTAATCGTCCCCCAAGAAATAATGCCAACCTTTATTTTCATCATTAAAATCAGCTTGATCTAATATATTCAAATATGTTTGATCTCAAAATCCTGCAAAATCACATGCCTACATCACATCAATGATATCAGTTATCATACATACATACATACTCTGTATAATGTCAATTTGTAATTAATTCTGATGTCCAGAAACTTTTTCCCAGGTAATCAAAGGTCACAATAAATCAAGGGTTATACATAATTCAACAAATCCGATTCTAAAAACCACTATATAAGATATGTGCTAATTTGGGAAGTATATCATAATCATGACCTAAGCGCCATCATCTGGGTGGTCGGGTGACAGGAAGGCTAAATACTTCCAGTAACTACTGCTTTATCCATGAATATAAATAAGTTTTCTGCCACACATTGCAAGATCATGATTACTTTTAAATCAAGCAGAAATCTCATGGCAAGGTTATACCTCCATAATTACTCCAATAAACGAGTGCCCTTGGGACTGAGTGACTTGTTTTTATGTTATGTTCATTCATGGTGCCGCTCACCAAGATTGGAGCAATTTGCTCTGATAAAACTTAGGTAATTTTCTTTTTTTCAATGTGGTGACAAAAAAAGATACATTGAAAATAGCTGGAAAATACGTAAAAAAAGAAGAAATAGAAGAGTAGAACCTAGCACTCGTTTCTCTCTGCAATTGCTCTAGAGTAGTATATTAGGAGTTAGTGGAAGACCAGCCATAGGAACTGAACTAAAGAGCCTGGTAAAACCCCATGTAACAATAGGTGGTAGTATACTACCCCAGTAGTTAGTAGAGGACCAGATATATGAACTAAACAGCCTGGTAAAACATCATACAAAAATGGATGGTAATAAACTACCCCAGAGCTATAAGAGGGAAAACTTCACTTAGGGATAGTGCATGTTTGGGGTAACAATTTTTTTAAATTTGTTTATTGGCCCGAAATGACAATTAAACAAAAGTTAAACTATACAGCCTAAACAAAAAACAAATATTTTCTGCCAATATTTCTAAATCCAAACACAAAACTTCCAAGAACCAACATCCTAACCCAGAACTCATATCTCAACACACCAAGTAACATTAGCATAGCCATAAGATCTTGGGAAAAGGTGGAATTGCTCGGATTAAGGTCATCAGAAGAGTCAAGGCAATGCTACTCATATCTGGAATGAGTCGAGCAGAGAACCAAGGCCTATCTCTTATTGCATTACATGACCCTTTAACATAGCTTGAGTGATGCAAGTCTATCAGGCCTACATCTGATGGCCCTTCATTTAGCTTCTTGCATGAAGGCAATGCAATTTATGCTACCATCAGCCACTATTTACATGTAAATTGATGGCCAAACATATGACATGGTTATGTATCATGTGGCTAATCAGGGGGTATTGAAACGCCAGGGTTAATACTGTATTCTCAGTTAAGTCAGAACATAGCACATGGGATTGTCTACATTGTTTCATTCTTGTTTCATGCTTTCTGAAAGGTCATTTGACCAAAGTTTTAGAGGAATTGTTATTCCTATTCGACTATAAACATTTAACTACAACAAAATATTGACAAGAAATGGCATTGCATGAAACCAATCACGTACTTGTGCATCTGTTATAACTAATAATGTATTCAAATTCATGCCCCAAAGAAATGTTTGAAAAGACTTATATTACATATCTAGCGGGTGCAAAAAGGTATCCCCCAGTTCTACCACCCTCCCTACTTATATACATTACTGACTATTCCGATTAAATCCCCCATTTATGGCCTCATTGGCGGCCATATTGGTGACATACCTGGCATATTATGCGCCTGATACCGAGTTTATGCATGCAATATCTACTTTTGCTGACGCTATCAGTTGAGCCAATCAAATCACTCGTTATTGCCGCATGAGTAAGTACAAGCCTGCTTATTGGTCGTATTCAATATAGATTGGTGCTCTACTGCTAATGACGTACATGTATGCAATAAGATGTCATTTAGTGCTGCCATTTAGTGTTAATAGGGACAGGGAGAAATAGATTTAGTGCTGCGTGGGTGGTATGAGTGTAGGGGTGGGGGATGGGTTGTGTTTGTGGGGTGGGTGGGTGCGGGGTGGGGAGAATCATTGGTTGCTTTAACCACTAGCCCAATTTCACACAATCCTTCCGTTTATCAAAGCATTAATGACCAATATTGAGGGGTGCACTGTTTGGTGTTTGATTATACTAACAGGCCTGAAATAGAGGTTATAGGGTGAAGTCGCCAGAAAATGTACAATTCACCTTGACCAATTCTCTGAAATAACCCAAATTTCAGACGAAAATAAAGTTCAAAATACAGTTCAATCTGACCAAACATATTGCTGGTATCCATGTTATGCCAAATATACTTAGAGTCATCTAGTATTGACCAAATTACAGCCTAATTTAGCAGAATTTACTAACTGTGTACAGCTGCCGATTGTACATTTTCTAAAAATCTGACCCTATTACCATTTTTAGTCCCTGCTTCAGTTTGTCATAGTCCCTGGATTGGTGAAAGCAGTGACTAAATTTGGTTCTATCATGGCGACAGAGGAAAAATAGGTTGCAGCTCTACTCTTTTTGATTATAAGCTATGGTCATTGTTAATCTGTGTAAACATAGGAAGTTATATGCTGTGTACTCCAACCCGGGGAAGATCCTTGCTGCATTGAAAACAACCAGTCCATAATTATATTAATTTGGTTTTTAATTGTTTGGCCTTAATCAGTTTTATTAAGAATCAAAATTAGTTTTCCTTTCCCTGAGGATAATCATACATGTAGTAGTGATACATCTGTGTACAGTTATTTCCTCAGTATGATATCTCTAGTTCCTGATGGTTTGTTAAATGCAGTTCAAGTTTAAATGTATATATGGAAAAAGATCATGCGTTTATAGTCAGAAGTAAACCATTTCATGGACAGTCAGTTTCGTAAATTTAGAATACTCAGAAGCTGTGCCTGCCGTCAGAGAAAATATTCTGAGAAATCATGGTGTCGCTTTGTAAACTATTTTGTTCCTCGTTATTTTCGTTTCATGGCTTCTCCATAAGAGTCAGCATTACGGGAAAATGTTTTGACTTAGGAGAGGGGGAGAGTATTAAAGTTGTATTGGCCGCTTATTTCCGACAAATATTTCTTTTCTATTTTATGCTTTTCACATTACTCTGCCATCTTAAACGCATCAAGGATGAATGTTAAAGGATGTTGGCCTGTTATTTTTTGGTGTGAACCAGATCATTTTAATTATTAATTATTATTATTTAATTATTAATTTCGGTAATCATCCAACATTCTAATAGGACTCTTTCATTAGTTTTTAAATTCCGGGAATCAACTGAAAGTTTTAGATTGTTTTGGATGTTTTTATCAGTACCTAGATCGGTTTATATAAAAAAAACATCACAGATTACAGTAAAATCATTTTAAACTCAAAGTGTCACTTTATACTTTAAAAATACAAACATAGTGAAACAAGCCATGAATTCATCAACAAAAAACCCAGAAACATCAATTTCTCGTTTTCTACTTTAAAATTGTTCATTCTACATCTTAAAACATCAAAGAAAGAAAGAATTGAGAAAAATAGATTGTGATCGGTTTATAGCAGGGAACCCATCTTTAAGAGGAAGACGGGGAACAGGGAGAGGTCTCAGACCAATCATCCCTATTTACCAAACTAAGCAAGATTTATCACTGGCTCTGACTCTGATGGCTTCCCAAGAAGCCATCATTGAAGCCAAGTTTGGAAGCCAGGCAGTAGAAGCCATGAGACAAGGCAGGGTGAATCCTCTCAGTCGGCTGTGTGTGGTACTCTCAGCTGTTTAGTTTCTTAACTTAAACTTGTAAGAAGCTTTCCATTTCAAAAACCGAGTCATTACCGTTTTGTATAGATTGATGGGATGCAGTGATACCTTATAACATTAATTTAATTGTTGTGGTTGCTTTAGAAAAATTCTTCAGTCCAAACAAATCTCTGTTTTCTCTGTCTCTCTCTTCCTTCTTCTCTAACTCTATTTCCTGGGTATGATCATAAACTGCCTCCTTCTCAGCTCTCCTGCCCTTGATATAACCATATTAAATGTGTTGAAAAGGGTGTAAATTAACCACTCTCACTCACTCACTCGAAATACTTGAATGTTAGAAATTAAGAGATGAAAGTAAACTTCAATATTGTATATCTTAATTTGTATAATTTAGGACGCTGTGGAAGATCTATGTGTAGAATCGTCTGCCCCAATTGTGAACAGAACATGTAATGCATAACTCTGGTACAGAACATTCTACCAAAGAGATCTTGTGAATTAGTCACTTAAAAAAATACAAATTTTGCAACTTCTAACTCATTTTCACATCACAATTTATGTAGCCCAGTAGTTGCCTCAGTACTTATTGGGTTCATTAATAACAAATGCCACTTCCAAAACATCGCTCATTTACGACAAGGAAAGCCTGACAAGTCCCTATGATAACTTAAGATCCATTTAAGCCTTTAACTTGACTTGAGATGCGGGATTAGACTCCCGCCTGGGATTTGCTCTTTAATGGAGAGGTAAGAAAAGAGAGGAGACACATCAATTAACGTGTAAAAGCTTAGCGGTGAATATTGAGAGCCTTATGGCACGATTCCCATGGAGGGATTGTTGCATTTCTATAGATTGATGCATCATGGTTGGTTATTTATTTTTTTGTTAACTGTTGATAAGACAAAACCCTTCTTCAAAATAACGCTGAACAGAACAAATCTATATAGATCTACAAGGAAATACAAACAAATATAAAATACACTTCAATATATCCCGACCATTAACTAATCTATTGACTGATCCTTTCCCACACCCTTCTGACCCCAACCGATTACTGGGGTCGTCGGGGTGGGGGGGGGGGGGGTGAGGGCAGGGAGTCCGTGGTTGGAGTGGGCCAGGGGTTTATGACGTTTGACTCCAAACCGAATAGTTTCTAGATTTATTTTTTAATCTAATTGCATATTTATGTTCTGGATTTCAATCCCATAGCGACTTACCAAAAGCATCATTTCACCCCAAACCCAGTGCACGCCTACTGGGTTACCATAGGCCGGCCAAGCTGCCGATAAAAAACGCAGGGTACTGCATCCTGTTAGGGTGTTTCCTCTCACCCTGACTAAAAGGACTAAAATATACAAAAGTATAGTCTCAAACAGACCATAAAGCAACCGGTCCCCCTCCACCAACCGATTGTATTCAAAATAGAAGAATTTGTGTTCACTGATTTCCAAGTAATTTAATTTAATCATATTTAATAAAACCGGTATCAATAGTTTAAATGAGTGCACATTTTTTGACTTGGGTTCCCACCAATAAATTTAACCATGAACCCCCCATCAAGAATTGAACAACAATCTACATCCTGGCAACTTGGTAACTATAAACAAAAGACCTTGGCAACAAGAGTGCACATTTTTGTACCTGAGAGGCATCTCCTCAATGAATCCCTATTCCTTGATAAAGGGCAAATGAGCCTGAAACGTCGGACCCCTGAATAAACAAACCTACAACTCATCCCTCCGTCCCTGTCCTTCTTCTGTTCTGGGCTAAATCCTTACCTTGAGATTTAATTTAATTTTGCTGCTTGTGTTTCAGATTGGGCTGGCTCTGACTATAATCTCCCACCATATCTGTGTTCAACAAACCATGTTCTCTGCTAACCTCATCATGCACATGTGCTTTGCTGTATTCGCCACCGAGGTAAGCTATATACACCGATTTAAGATTTTTCAGGAATTACACAAAAAAAAAAAAGAAAAAAAAAGATTTTTCAGGAGATTACATTTATTACCTGATGCTGTTCTAATTATACAATATCAACAAGGCATGTCCATGATAGAATAACTATTCAACATCTAAATACCGAAGACCTCTGATACAAGAAAAAAGCTCCATAGTAATGCTCGTCTTTTAGCCATTTACATGTATTCACATCTACCTGTAATGCTAAAAGGACTTAATACAAAGTCTAAATATGATATTATATTACTCAATTTTAAGCAGTTTCCTTATGGGCCATCAAAAATACTGTAACTCTACACTCACCCACCCTCTAGTCTCCCTCCCCTAATATACCCCATACTAGGTAGGCATGCCATTAGCACGGCATGCCCAGGGGGACCAGATCCCTATCTGATGTGAACCCTGTTTCTGTAACAATTAGTCAGCAACAAATAAAGAATATGGGTCAGATTTTCAGAAAATGTACAATTGGCAGCTCTACACATTAAGGAAATTCTGCTAAATTAGGCTGAAAAATGAAGAATACCAGGTTTATCTGAGTATATTTGGTATCGCATTGATTAAAAGTATCAGTTCAATTATGGTAAACTGTATTTTGAAGCTGATTTTTGTCTTAAATATGGGTTAATTGAGAGGATTGTTGAAGGCGAATTGTACATTTTCTAAAAATCTGACCCATATATTATTATTGTTATTCCGCAGTTGTGCTATGTGATTGATGCGTACATATCGCCAGACCACCTGCTGGACATTGCACCAGACGCTAATAACTACCGCTGTATCGTCATGTCCATTGTACTCCACTACTTCTTCCTCGCACAGTTCCTCTGGATGATGACACAGGTCAGTGATATATTCATGTCTTTATTACACGCCTGTGTGATATGAGTCATGCAATACAAATACTATAGTAAGAAAACCCGATAAACAATACTCAATAAACATATTTTTATCATTCATATTTATTACACACATCAGCAGTTAGAAAGGTGCAGTTTGGGGGTGCAGTTCGGTTGACCCGAACTGCATACGTGAACAGTTCGGGGAAAGACGCAATTTCATTGGTGCAGTGTAGACCAGATGACGTCGCCCCAACCGCTTAACTTAGGCCTACAAATTGTGGTGAATCAAGCCTCCTCGAGCTAAACTATAGACTATACAAGTTAAATTTATTTTTAAGATCCTAATATATAGAGTGTGTTATAAATAGCAAATGGCAATCTGTTCGAGTTCAAACTGATCTCGACCCATCAAAAAACGGAAACACACCCCTTCGGGGTTCGACCCATTTTCTGACGGGTCTTGATCAGTTTGAACCCTCCATCATGCAATTTGCTACAAGTACATCATGTGCTGGGGCCCATTGCTTAAGACAATCTTTTTTAAAACTGACTTACCTTTCCTAGCAAAGGAATAGCTACTTTTCCTAGTTAAGGAGCATGTAAGGAACCTGGTGAGGAATGTGCTATACAGACAATGCTATTTATTATTCCCACAGTAGGAACTTCCTACCTAAGCAAGGACAAATAGATTAGCTAGAAACATTTTAACTAAGCAATGACTTATTATGCAAGAGTCCTGAATTCCCACAGACAAATCCTTCCTTAGCTTACACAACTGCCCCCTTGGTCTGTTTTGTAAGCTAAGGAAGGAATTGTCTGTGGGAGTTCAAAGGTACACTTATTTCATGACTACACTTTTTCCCCTTCCTTCGATGCGCTGTAATACAAATTCCTACCCACCTTTGAGTGTATAGGCTTTTCCTACAAGCTGAGAATTACACACGTAGGAAGGAATATTATCCCTCCCTACATAGGAAGGAATTGCCCGAAGGAAACAATGAAAAATACTTTCCTTAGTTAAAAGCCTGGTATCTGAGACCGCCAAAGCCTCAGAAATTTCCTTCCTTTGGCCTTAGTTACTCTAGCTGGCTTTTAGCCCGAGAGTCAGAATTTGGCCTAAAATTTAGAGTTTGTAATTGAACCCTGTGTGCAAGAAACATACATTTTCCTTGGCCTTCTGCCTGGGAATCGCAACATAATCTGTAATAAAACAAACTCTGTCTGACAGTGAATTCATTAGGAAGCCTTTCTCGTATAAACTATCAATTAGTGGCCAACGTTAAAGTTGTTGCTACTTAAATGTGATGTGTTAACGAAAAATGAGTCACAATTGCAAGATAGATATTTCTCAGAGTGATTGATTCACTAGATCGTATTGTTCTATATCTTTAGGGGTTTTAGCGCTTCAAGTCAATAAATACATGTACCAAGCTTCAAGATTTCAATACATCCTCGTGTTAGTAAGGTCATCCAATAGAGTATATATTTAGCTACTTTACTCGTGACGGTCCACCCAGACATAGTGCAAAATTGTTTTTAGAAATGAAAATATCAAACATGAAATATAGAAAAACTTCTTAGATGTCCTTTATGTTTACCACCATTGGAATCGCCTTGATCTCATCTTTTCAAATATAATGGTGCCTCAAAATGTATTTCTTGCGACTTGTGACTCATCTTTCCGTGACACATCACACATACAAGAAGACTTAAAGAAATTTAAAGAAATTTAAAGGTTTCCAGGACACTCTATCTAACTACATCGTTCCCATCGAGCCCAGGGTCCTTACTTCTTACTATATTTTGTTAAAGTTTTTGAGTTTTCTTGAAGAGATCTCTCCATGTCTCGTGTGATTGGATGCAAAAACCTTTGACTCTTTTTCATTTTCCGTTTATTAAGATCTATATGATTAATCCCAATCTAATGAGACGTAGATATATATACTTAGACAATTTAATTAACATGAGGCCCCTGGCTTCAGATAATGTACAAGTCATCTTCACCAATTCTCTCAAATATGTCGATCAAATGTAAGACAAAACTTAGGCTCAAAATCAACATGAGACAGATAATTCGAATCGAATACGAAAGATACTTAGAAACAGTGAGAGTCCGTTCCGTTGTGTATAGATAGCATCTGCATGTCCCATGCCCAACTTGGTCGCGCTTGATCGCCGTGTATCTGTCAGCAACATCATAAAACATACCACAAGAGGGTAGAGTAATAGTAACTGGGGCTACTGAAGTTTCACTATACTTGCAGGGCCTTTGCAAGGATGCAGAATAACAGACACAAGTACATTTCAAGTACTGTTTATAAATGTGTAAAATACAAAAGATAATTTCATCCTCTTAAGAAGTATTAAGCCAGTCCCAGAAGTTATATATCACACTCAGAATAATAGATCCCATCAGTTATTCAAATTAGGTATTTTGCCTGTCTAGTCCCTCATAGAGAGCCTCACGGAGCATGTGCATGTCTGTGGTTTAGGACCGTCGCCTGAAGTGACTGGAGCAGCCGGCGCTCTGGTCATATATGGCACCAGTTTTAATTGCCCCCCAGTTTGGGGTGCCGAAAAACGGAACGGACTCATACTGGAAATGCATGTACTTAGTATTCATCATTTTAATCCTAATTTGATAACATTTCCAAAATGTGATGTGTCACAGGAAAATGAGTCACAAATCCCAAAAATGGATCATATTTGTAAAGATGAGATCAAACCTACTCCAATAATGATAAACAATAGCCCATTTAACAAGTATTTCTAGATTTTTGTCTGATATATTTAGTTTTGAAAAGGAAGTTTGCAATATTTCATGGTGGACAAGTATACTAGAAACATATAGCTAAATATACTCTATAGGATGACCTTAGAAATGCATGGATATATTTAATATACACTGTCTTGAACTTTGGTTCATGTTTTCATGCCACGACAAGCGTGAGACACCCCAAAAATGAAAACATTCCCACAAATGCATCTTATCAATAAATCACTTTAAAAAGTAACAATTTTTCTGTAACACATCACAGATATGTAGATCTGGCAGTTGCACCCTTCCCAACACCCCGACTCTTCCCCTCAGACAAAAGAACCTCTTAATGAAACAAAGTCTAGCAAGTGAATGAATTTTAATTACAACCTCTTCAACATGTACACATCTCCTCATCAAGAAACTGCGCGTCCAAAGTGTTCTCCGCAGCCCTAAATATCACAGTTAGCACTGATCCACAAGCGATTAGTAAGTTTATGTGAAGTCTTGCTAGCAGAATGAAGCCAATTAATATGCGTACCGACACCAGCAGTGAAAGCCATTGTAGATTAATGCGTTTAAGCCTGGTAATGGATTTATCCTGGAGGTGGTAATGAACCACTATGGACATAAACATGCCAGGAGGATGGGTGTATGGTAATCTCTCCAGTGATTTAACACATTCCGTCCATCTCCGTGAGTGCTTCACAACACTGATGTATTAGCTTGGATGCATCAGTCATAACTGATGTGGGCTATGCCACTAAATATGGACATTCTGGAGATTAATTCTATTGACAGAGTTGAGGTTGATGATGAAAATGAAACTGAAGCTCCATTTTGGGATGTGCCAGCGGTCCGAGACATATACAATTGGCGCCCCAATAAGCCAATCTTGCAGGATTGTCCAGATTTAGTTATAAGTTAACTATCGAGTTGGTTGAAGGAGCGTGAATATTGAATGAGCTGCGTGACTGAAACTAAAAAGTTAATTTTAAAGCTGATTCATTACATATGCTTTAATAATATAAATAGAAAACAATCTTGTGTAATAAAGTTGAATTTTTGCACTAAACTAGGTACAAAAACTACATTGGTTGCCATGACAACCACACGTAACTCACTAGTGACATATGCACTGTGCATAACTCACTCTAGATACGTTGTTCTCATAGCAATGCGTGTATGATAAAATAGCATAATAGTATATTCATCCCAACACACAACTGTGCAGAGGATCATTTAAGTAAAGTAAAAAAATGGCAAGAATAATTGTCCCATCTTATTTTGCCTGTAGTTTAGCTATAAACCCTTCCATTATTTCTCCGAACATCAAATGTACACATTCCATCAATACCACCCAGATGACTTTAGATTAAAACAAATGCAGTGTTGATTATGTAGATTATGATCTAGCAGGGGTATTATAGTCATCGCCAGCGTAGTTTAGCCCACAGATTCACTAGCATTCATCCATGCTGCCTAAATTATATGTTTTCTGATGTAAATAAATGCATGTTTGACGGTGGTAATGATATAGATATTGATGTAGATAATGATGTTGCAAGTTTTGTTTTGCAGTCAATTAACTTCTGGAAGATCCTGGTGCTGAACGACGAACACACGGAGAGGAAATATGTGCTGTACTTCCTGCTTGGATGGGGTAATTATAGTTTGTCTTTAGTGGTTGGGAGTGGGGGTAGGAAGGAAAAAGGGCTGAGGGTATGTGTGTGGGTGGGCGGGGGAGGGGGCCACAAAACAACTATCCTGAACTGAGCTCCGTGGACCCCTTAGCCTCCTGTGGACCCTCTTAGACCCATCAGCGCCTCCGACCCCTTAGCCCCTAGACCCTTAGCCCCTTTTGGAACCCTTAGCCCTCTCTGTACCAATTTGGATCTCCTAGCCTCCACCCTACCTCTCCTAAAGAAACTGCCCTTGGGTGAAATTTCCAGAAAATGCACAATTCATATTTAGAAAGACTCCCAAACAACCCCAATGTAATACAATAATGAGGACAAAACACAATTCAACATAACCAAACACATCCTTTGAATCAACTCGATACCGAATATATTCAGATATACCTAGTATTTAGCATTTCTCAGCCTAATTTAGCAAAATGTACGAAATGTGTAGAGCTGCCGATTGTACATTTTCTGACGATCTGACCCATTTACTACTTACTGGGAACGCTATTCACAGTAGAAGGTTAATCTCAATTTTTAATGTCTTAGTTCCTTCCCTGCCTACCACCATCTCCTTTTGTCCCTTTAGCATTTTCTTTTTTCTTTTCTTAATTTTGTTTCAAAGTCTTTCCGTGCATCAATATTAATCAGTTGTGACACATGAGGCCATACTATCTCAAGGTGTCATATATAGTAGTCTTCCCCTGGTGTCTGAGGCTCGTATTAGACATGGATCAGATGTTCAGAGAATGTACAACTTGTAGCTGTACACATTCAGTAAATTCTGCTAAATCCGGCTGCAATTTGGTCAATCCTAGGTAAATTCGAGTATATTTGGCATTGCATTGATTCTAGCAATCTGTTTGGTTAGGTTGAACTATATTTTGAACTTTATTTTCGTCTGAAATTTGGGTTATTTGAGAAGATTGGTGAAGGTAAATTGTACATTCTCTGAAAATCTGACCCACATAGAGAAGTGATAGAGCAACGTGTGAAAACATCCATGCTGGATATGGCGTATTTCTCCCCTTTTGATGTCAATTCATTATCTCCTGCCTTAAATGAATAAAAAAAGAAAAGAAAAAAAGAGGGTCTCGACACCATACAAGAGACATAGTATGTCCCAGAAATAAAGAATTACATTCCAAATGGCTTATTATATTTATTTAGCTTTTCTTAAAAGACGTATGCCAATATCACACTGTATGACTTATGAGTAGTAGGGGTCTCTACAACCCAATTAAAAAATGGAAACGGTTGTAGCTGACTTAACCGGTAGTTGTAGAACTCGCGACTAGTCATAACTCACATAGTGAGATATAGACATTATATAACGTGTGTATTCATCCAAAATACATTTAGTAAAGAAAATCTCAATAGGGGAGTTGCATAGCTGCCATTTTGAATCTTGATTCGCATGGAATTATGGGACTAATGGTACAGTATAAAATCTATAGAAAACATGCCATGTTCATCATGGAATATTTATTAATGCTTTAATGTCAATATCCATGTGTTATACATGGTTCCATAACATAAGTCCCCATCTTTCCCATCATGCATTTGGTTTTCATTGATCTTTCATAAATGCTATGATATTGGTGAAAACATTCTTGCAATTTTCGATAAAAATGTTGGCAAATATTTGTATGTCAAATTTCAACAGAATCCATCCCAGGATGCACTGTGACAGACATGCGCAGTGAGACATGCAACTCCCCTATTGTAATGCCCTGTGCTGAGACTAACTTCGCGGGCCCCATTTGTGACCCATTAAACATATTCCATCACTATCATCCTAGCCCAATTCTCCCCATAGCCCTCTTCTACCCCCTTGTCCCTTCCTCCCAATAGCCCCCTCCACAACAACCCCCACCCCCACCCCACACTGTTAGCTCTATGTTAATATAATTGCAGGCGTTCATACTTCAAGAGCTGCTCAGTGTTTAATGTGCGAGTCACTCAGCTCCTGCACCTACTCATGCCTGAGCAGGTGGAGCCACTCTTTCCTTATAACCAGGCCCCAATGTATTCCTTTAACTTATGATCATACTAAAGTTGCATCCTCAGCTATTACGACCAACTAAAGAAACCCTACAAAATTTACTCATATTAGGTCTTGTGGACATTTATGAAGTTCTGTCCTCCAAAACCTTGATCAAATGCCTTATAGATGCGTCAGAAAAGAACAAAACAAAAACTAGAAAATATCTATTTTTTGACTGATGTTAACTGAGAGTGCAGCGTTAACAGCTGATTGATCCTGCTGGAAAATCTAGCTATCTGACGAGGAAAATATCCCTTATTGAGCACAGAGCGACAATAGAGAGATATACCTACATATATATAGACAGGCAGTGGTAGTGGCTATTTGTGGAAAGGATAATAGATAAATAAGCTAGACTTATCTGTGCGAGGTGCGAGACGGATCTGTTATTTCAGGCTTAGGGATTAGAAGGCGTAGGCTTGGGTGTGTGTATGGTTTCATAGCTTTACCTATATCTGATATATATATATTGCGACTTGGTGGTTATTAGGCCGGAATGGGAGATAGTGGAGGAGGCAGTGTGATGGAAGGTGGATGCCATAGGAGGGTTGACTCCCTAGGTGCAACGTGCGTGTTGTAGAGATTGGTAGTAATGTGTAATTATGTGTGTATGTTTATTTATTTTAGCAATGTTACAATGGATATTGTTTGTTCGATAAATCTACTGCCCTGTCTTTTCTTGGCTGCCCTCTGTCTTTCTTCTCTCTGTCTGAGTCCATACCCTGTCCCCTTCCCCCTCTCTCTGTCTCTCAGTACATACCCGTTCCCCTTCACCCTCTCCCCATCTCCCCATCTCTTTCTTCCTTCTCCCCACTCTCCCCCTCTCCCCCTCTCCCCCTCTCCCCTCTCCTCCCTCTCCTCCCTCTCTGTCTCTCAGTTCATACTCCTACCTCATCCCATTATCCCTCTCTCCCCACTCTCTTTGTCTCTGCCCTCTCTGTTGGTAATACGCTCTCCCCTTTCTCTTCTCTCCCTCTTTTCTCCCCCACCCTCTCTCTCCTCTCTCTCACAATCCATACTCCCTCCCCCTCCCCCTCTCTCCCTCTTCTCTCCCAATCCCTCCCCCTCTCCTCCCCCTCTCCCTTTCTTCCCTCTTTCTTCCCCACTCCTCACTATCTTGAATTGAATTAAATCGTACATTTGCTTCGGATATAAGACACCAACTGTACCTATCTTAATACTCTGTTTTGATGCTCGCTATATCTCTTCCACCTCGTCCCCTATATTCATGATTCCACAATCTAACCTCACCCGTCCCCTTCTCTCTACAGGTCTGCCCGGACTCGTCGTCTTCCTCTTCTGTCTCGTCACCTACGTCGTCTACAAGTACACCACAGACCTGACAGCAGACCGTTTCTATGGCGACGTCAACGGCAACGAGGAAATGTAAGTAGTCAGTCTGTCAGTCTATAGTCTGTCTCAGGTCCAGATGAAAAACACAATGTTTTTATATGCGATGTGTCACAGAAAATCGCAAAAGGTATATTTGTCAAATGTTTTTTTCTAAAGAACTCCTTGTGGCAATGTTGTCAAATTTGGGGTGTCTAGCGCTCTCAACCGTATGAATACCTGTACCAAATATGGCAACAATGTACTGTATATATCTATGCGTTTCTAAGGCCATCCTATGGGAATACATTTAACTACTTTACAAGTGATTATAGTAATGCTAACTATTTTATCAACAACTCCAGGATCAGATTCCAGAAAGACATCTCCTTTTTGTCACACTTATTAAACAAATGAGATATATATCATAATTATTATTGTCATTAATGCCATGGTTTAGGCCCATACATCCCTATCTCGGGTCATGAAGCAATACAAAACGACTCAATTTAGAATCTATTTATAGTTATGTGACTTTTATCACAAAACTTATTGAATAATTCTGATTGAGGCCTAGACATGATGAGGTCTAGACATGATGATTCCATATGGATGTGTCACACAGAATATGTGCCTTGCACAGAGCCTGTCTATTCAGTCAAAGACCCCTATTATCGCCCATGGTAGATGACTCAGCAATATTATCCATCATGGTCGATGCATGCCTGGTTCAAAGCAAACATTCTCCATCATGAAGTTAATGGAGATTTAGACAGGACTTAAAATTGGAAGATCTATTGTCTTCCCTTAATATGAGATGTGTAGATGCCACTGCGCATGTCTATTACATTGCATGCTGGGATGGACTCTTGGAAGGTCTTTAGCCCGTTGTCTTTGCTTAATTACATTTTCTGAGACTCTCTTAAACATGGCCAACTCTGGAAGTGGAATTTTGCCGCCCGCGGAAAGATCGTCACAAAGTTTTAAACAAATAACGCTGAATCCCAGACTGTTTCTAAAATTTGTTCATAAATGGGTCAGCATGGAAACCTCAAAAGGTTTTGGTATTTCCGAGTGGTCCAAGCATAACGCCTAAGGCCCATCTCCATTATCACGGCCAGGCAGGTGGTTGTGTTAATGGATATGAGGCTTTAGGCAATTTTCTGCGTGAGGTTAAATTCTGCCTAGACTGATATGTTCAATGTAACTGCCAAACCACTTTTCCCACCTTTTTTACCTCACAATGTAGCATATCATTCTTTTCCCCAATCTTTCCCTTTCTCCCCCTGTTTAATTTTGTTCCCCTTTCTTTCATCTGTCACTCACATCTCTTCTTTTCTTTCCAATCTCTTTCTCTGTCCCCTCTCTCTATTTGTCTTCTGCTCCTTCCCTCTATCCCTGCATTTCTCTCTGTTTCTCCTTCCCTCTCTTCTTGCCATTCCCTCTGTCTCTCCTTGCCTCTCTCCCTGCATTTCTCTCTCTCCTTGCCTCTCTCCCTGCATTTCACTCTCTCCTTCCCTCTATCCCTGCATTTCTCTCTCTCCTTGCCTCTATCCCTGCATTTCACTCTCTCCTTGCCTCTATCCCTGCATTTCACTCTCTCCTTGCCTCTATCCCTGCATTTCTCTCTCTCCTTGCCTCTATCCCTGCATTTCTCTCTCTCCTTGCCTCTATCCCTGCATTTCTCTCTCTCCTTGCCTCTAACCCTGCATTTCTCTCTCTCCTTGCCTCTATCCCTGCATTTCACTCTCTCCTTCCCTCTATCCCAGCATTTCTCTCTCTCCTTGCCTCTATCCCTGCATTTCACTCTCTCCTTGCCTCTCTCCCTGCATTTCTCTCTCTCCTTCCCTCTATCCCTGCATTTCACTCTCTCCTTGCCTCTATCCCTGCATTTCTCTCTCTCCTTCCCTCTATCCCTGCATTTCACTCTCTCCTTCCCTCTCTCCCTGCATTTCTCTCTCTCCTTCCCTCTATCCCTGCATTTCACTTATTAACACATTGAAACTTATATCAAGTGCGGGAGAGCTGAGAGGGAGTGAGTGAGTGAGATTGGTTGTTTTACGCCCATATCAACACATTGAAAGTTATATCAAGGGCGGGAGAGCTGAGAGGGAATGAGTGAGTGAGATTGGTTGTTTTACGCCCATATCAACACATTGAAGGTTATATCAAGGGCGGGAGAGCTGAGAGGGAGGCAGTTTACGATCTTACTCCTACTTACCCAGGAAATAGAGAGAGAGAGAGAAGACGAAGGGAGAGAGAGACAGAGAAAAGAGACAGAAAGACACTTAATGGTCTTGCCCAGGAAATAGAGATACAGAAGAAGGGAGATTGAGACAGAGAAAAGAGAAAAGAGACAGAAAGGCACTTTATGGTCTTACCCAGGAAATAGAGATAGAGAAGAAGGGAGAGAGAGACAGAGAAAAGAGACAGAAAGGCACTTCATGGTCATACCCAGGAAATAGAGATAGAGAAGAAGGGAGCGAGAGACAGAGAAAAGAGACAGAAAGGCACTTCATGGTCTTACCCAGGACCACTCTGCTGTATGGAGCAGGTACATTGGTGATCTAACCTCTGCTGTCTTCACTCTTTCCCCGGATACAGACCTCACTACTGTCAGATATCTAGTATTTTCAATGTTCTAGCCCAATTTAATTAGCCAAATTTACTAACGTGTTGAATGGTCGATTTACCGCTGAAAACAACCTCAAACAATTGGTGATAGTTGCAGAGGTGGTTATCCTGGTTTCCATAGTATAGATCTGGTATACAAAATACTGAGAGTAGTATAGGGAAATTAAGCTCAGTGAACGGCACAACATAATATGTGATGTTTCTCTGGAAAATGAGTCACACATCGCAAAACAATGGATTTTGAGATACGGTCATATTTGAAAGATGAGATCAATGTAATACAATGATGGTACAGTAGGACAGTTAATAAGTAATTACATATTTGTATATATACATGAAAATAAAGCGTTAGCTACATTTCATGATGGCCAATCACTAGTAAAGAAATAAGATTCTCCTTAGGATTAATTCAGATATGCAAATACATTTAATGTGCAGCTCTATAATGTGTATTCGCGCAAATTACTCAAAATATGAAAACATTCTGTCCAAAGATTACCTTAAAACTGGTGAATTATTTCCCCTCTCTCTATTTGTCTTCCGCTCCTTCCCTCTATCCCCTCTCTGTCTCTCCTTCCCTCTCTCCCTGCATTTCTCTTCCATAAAGTGCCTTTCTGTCTCTTTTCTCTGTCTCTCTCCCTTCTTCTCTATCTCTATTTCCTGGGTAAGACCATGAAGTGCCTTTCTGTCTCTTTTCTCTGTCTCTCTCTCCCTTCTTCTCTATCTCTATTTCCTGGGTAAGACCATGAAGTGCCTTTCTGTCTCTTTTCTCTCCCTTCTTCTCTATCTCTATCTCATATCATAATTATCATATTTATTCTATATTTCAGTTGTTTCATAGTGAACCCGTACGCGGCACTATGCGGGGTGGTTATCCCTGCCCTGGTGTGTCTCATGGTGGTGGGTATCGTCTTCATACAAGCCTTCAAACTCACCCCACAGTGGCAGGCCTATGATGACATCTACCGCGAACGCTTCAACAAACACGGTAAGATAATAATTCCATCTTTAGGTGTGAATGTAATGGTTTTATTTCCCTATCCTATAACACAATACATCAATTGGACAAATGATGATTTACTCCCTTCTGTGAAGGTCCAAGCTATCCTCATTGTGTTGTTATGTTTCATGTTATGGGTCAGATTTTCAGAAAATGTACAATTGGCAGCTCTACACATTTAGGAAATTCAACTAAACTAGGCTGAAAAATGATGAATATCTAACACATCTGAGTATATTTGGTGTTGTATTGATTTAAAGCATCAGTTCTGTTATGTTAGACTGCATTTTGAAGCTCATTTTTGTCTTAAATGTGGATTATTTGAGAGGATTGGTAAAGGTAAATTGTACATTTTCTGACGATCTGACCCATATATGTGTTTTATCCGGTAACACTGCTTCATGGTACTTCGATGAATTGAATTATATCATTTTATGGAATAGATGAAATGGTGTAGGAGGTGAGAGCGACCGAGGAAACAGAAAGAAGAGGGAAATAAGACATGAAATATGTGCTGTGTTTCAGGAAAATGAGTCATAAGTCGCAAAATTGATATTTTTCAAAGTGTTTTTTTCATAAGATTTCTTTATTGAAATGTTCTGATTTTTAGTGAGTGTAGCACTTATAGTCATATAAATCCATGTATCAAATTTCAGGACATTGTATTAAATATATCATTGCGTTTTGAAGGCCTTCATATGGAGTATACTTAGTTACTTTACTGGTTTACCAAGCCAGAAACATTGAAAACTTTTCTTTTTCAAAAATAAAAATATCAAACGTAGAATAAAGAAATACATGTTAGGTACCCTAGTGTTTACTATCATTATAATCGGCTTGATCTCCTCTTTTCAAATATGGTCTTATCTCGAAATCCATATTTTCCGACTTATGACTTATTTTCCTAAAACGGATCACATATAGGGCAGAGGAGGGAGGGAGATAACAAACAGAAAGGAGACAGAAGGGCGAAAGTGTTACATCATGTTACGTAATAATGACGTAACAATGAGTAACCACTTTATGACTATGATATAGGACAGGAAGGACAGTGGGAGAAGAAGAGAACGGACAGAAGAGGAGAAAGAGGACAGAGGAGAGAGAGATAGAGAGAGAGTAAGAATGGACAGAGGACAGAGGGAGAGGAGAAAGAGAACAGAGGAGAGACAGAGAGTAAGAATAGATCGAGGGAGGGACGCGAGAGAGAGGAGAAAGAGAACAGAGGAGAGAGAGAGTGAGAGAGAGAGGAGAGAGCGAGGGAGGGAGGGAGAGAGGAGAGAGAACAGCAAGAGGAGATAGAGAGAGAGGGAGGGAGAGAGCAGCAAGAGGAGATATATAGAGACAGGGAGGGAGATAGAGAGAGAAAGAGGGAGGGAGAGAGAGAGTAATTCAACTGCCCAACCTACCTGTATGTTAAATGATGTTGTGCAAAGAAACAAGTCGGTTCTGGAGCCTGAGTAATCATATATCAATCAACCTTGCAGCTAAACACGCAACTGTAGCATCTGTGTGTAACAAGTCAGACCTAATGTCAGCTGTGTATAGATTACCGGCCACCCTAGTTTATATGGGTCACATCTTAGGTAAATGTACAATTTGTCTTCACAAATCTTCTCCAAAAAACAAATTTAGGACGGAGATAAGGTTTAAAATACAGTTCAACCTAACCAAACAGATTTATTGAATGAATACAATACAGAATACACTCAGATATACCTAGGATGTATCAATTTTCACTTTAATTTAGCAGAAATTGAAAGATGTGTAGAAATCTAGATTGTGCATTTTCTGAAAATCTGACCCATATACATCAGAGGGTTCTCTTTAGATTTACCTTGTTATCCCTTTCAAGGTTGATATGGATAGCTCTGGTGGGTTTATAGGCCTGTGCCATCTCTTATACTAATTGTTTTGACAAAAGCGTAATGATTTTGATAACTTAGGTTGGGTCGTCAGCACATGTAAAATCGGCATCTGCAATAGGGGGTTTGCATGTGCCACTGCACATGTCTGTGTCACAAATTTGATATTTTTTAAAGTGTTTAATCACAGGATTTATTTTGGGGGACGTTCTCATTCTCATTCTCATCTGCCACGTGAAGCCATATGTGATGTGTTTTAAGAAAATGAGTCACAAGTCGCAAATATGGATTTTGAGATATCATTATATTTGAAAGGATAAGATCAGGCCGATTCCAACGATAGTAAGCAGTCTAATAATCTCATAATTATTTCCAGATTTTAAGTTTGATATTTTTTTTTTTGAAAAAAGAGTTTGCAATATTTCTTTGGGGCAATAATCGGTAAAGTAATTAAATGCACTCCATATGAGGACCTTTAAAACGAAAGGATATATTACATACATTGTACTGAAATTTGATACATCGATCGACGTAACTCTAAACAATAAGCAGAAAAAAAAACAGAACATGCCAATAAATCGATCTTTTTAAATAAAGACTTTGAAAAATACCAATTTTGCGACTTATGACTCATTTCCTTGGAACACATCACATATTGCGACATTTACTGACGAGAAATACTGAATTAGAAAGATATCCGCTATCCCATTTGCAGCGCAGAACTTTTGAGAACTTTTAAAAGTTTCACTGTTTTTATGTCTGAATTCAGTCCACTATTTCTTTCCCCGAACACATTTTAACTGGCTTACTTAAGAATGTCTGTTTGTGTTTAACTTTCAGGACACGCTAAAACCTTTTTATAAGATTTTGAGTTCATGGAAGGAGAGAAGTCTATATGCTCACCTCAGTTAGTTGCCTTTCTTTGGCAACTCAATATTTCTTTCAGACAAGTTTCAGGATTTTTCAACCTAATGGACATTTAACCTTGAATAGCCCAATGACAATCATTAGCTGTATAAATGTACATTGCTTTTGTTGAAAATGTTGAGAACTGAAAGACATAGTGTAGTAGTTTAGGTGTTGTCTATTATTTGAATTTGAAAATCCTCAATACTCGCATCCGTTTAATATTGAAGTTGCATTGTCAGGTATTATGATGATCAAAACCTTACAAGATTTTACAAGATTTACTAATATTAATACTGATAGTAATATAACGACTGAATTCATCCATATTCTGCTGTTGTTATATGTTTATACAAGAATTTGAAGTAGACACAGTTGAAAGAAAAAAGTTTATTGTTTCTGTTGCTAATTTTCCCTTTAACCAAACACTCCTAGTTTAGACATAAACAAACATCGCTAAAGTTTATTTTTGGCATAGTCATGTATAAACAAAATTTATATCAGGAGCAACTAGTCAGGAACCTACTGGAAGACCTGGAACTCTCTTTCAGATGCGGGTCTCCTTATTGTACACCTTTCTTGTATGAATAAAAAATGCATTGAATTGAAGCCTTGTCTATATGTTACAGAGATCACTATGTTACTGTGCTTCTGGGCCATCATTGTGTTAACGTGCCTATGTTATCTATATGTTACAGAGATCACAACGTTACTGTGCTTGTGGTCCATCATTGTGTTAACATACCTATGTTATCTATATGTTACAGAGATCACTACGTTACTGTGCTTGTGGTCCATCATTGTGTTAACATGCCTATGTTATCTATATGTTACAGAGATCACTACGTTACTGTGCTTCTGGGCCATCATTGTGTTAACGTGCCTATGTTATCTATATGTTACAGAGATCACTACGTTACTTTGCTTCTGGGCCATCATTGTGTTAACGTGCCTATGTTATCTATATGTTACAGAGATCACTACGTTACTGTGCTATTGGTCCATCATTGTGTTAACGTGCCTATGTTATCTATATGTTACAGAGATCACTACGTTACTGTGCTTGTGGTCCATCATTGTGTTAACGTGCCTATGTTATCTATATGTTACAGAGATCACTACGTTACTTTGCTTCTGGGCCATCATTGTGTTAACGTGCCTATGTTATCTATATGTTACAGAGATCACTACGTTACTGTGCTTGTGGTCCATCATTGTGTTAACGTGCCTATGTTGTCTATATGTTACAGAGATCACTACGTTACTTTGCTTCTGGGCCATCATTGTGTTAACGTGCCTATGGGGCGGCCTACACATGGCCTATGGACACACCTGGATGTTCATACTCTTCTGTCTCTTCAACATCCTCATCGTGAGTACTACTTTATTCTTATTTATCATATGCGCATTCCATTTGAGAGCTGCAATAAGTGGGGTGCAATAAAAATATTGTTATGGTATGTGTACAATAACAATTTGAATTGTTTTTTTAGCTTTTAGATACTTTATGACAACTCAACCAAAAAAAACAAAAAGAAGGGTTCATACATCATTATTTGTCTATGCTAGGGGCATAGAATAAATAGTGAATGGAACTCGGTACTAGTGATTCAATATTTATTGGACTCAATTGCTACGCAATCTCGTCCAATTACTAGGACCTCTTTCCGTTCTCTCTATTTGTGTTACAGAAAATAAAACATAAAAATGAGCAAAATATTCGTATGTCAGATTTCATCAAAATCCATCCCATGATGCACTGTACCAGACATGCACAGTGGCAACTGCAAATCCCCTATTACATATGCCACTGCGCATGTCTAGAAAACTGCATGCTAGGATCGATTCAGTTCAAATCTGACATACAAATATTTGGCAACATTTTTATAAAAGATTGCAAGAATGTTTTCACCAATATAAAAGATTGTAGAAATGATCTATTGAAATCAAATGCATGATGGGAGATAGGGAAGCTTGTGTTATAGAGAAATTCAGTTCAATTAAAAAATGTTTATTTGAATGTAAATCAAAGTCTTCCAGTATATTAAGATTAGAGCACCGATACATATCCCTGATTATCACATGATTTCTATAGATCATACACTATACCAGTCCCATAATTTGATCTGATTAGAAAATTGTTTATTCATCACTGTGGTTTACAATTGCAGAATAAGTGTGACAAAAGGGTCGACAAGCTTATGGAATGAGAACTCCATGTTTTCCCGCTGTTACCTTTTTGCAGAGGAAAATATAGGAAGTTTTTATAGTGACTAATAGGGAACTACACAAAGGTTAGAATACAGGGTAGTGCTAAGATTAACATAAAATTATAATTATAGAATATAATACTGAATCTGTCATAGTACATATCAGTTCTTGTTAGACAATGTATATAGGTGTCCTAAGGTAGAGTAGAGTACCTTTTTTTGAGATTTGCTTAGACTTGTGACACCTAGGCTAGTTACTGATTTAGTGACCTCTGTTCCGACAATAAGTCCATGCTAATCAAGATTCAAGATGGCGGATATGCACATCCCCTATTACACATCCTGAACTTTGTCACTCACCAACCTGTAGGCGGAAAGGTAAACAATCCCACATGCTGAACTCTGCATCCACTGCTCCCTGCGGTGTGTCCCAAATTGTATGAGTTATTTTATGAAAACTCGTGTGTTTACATTAGGAGCAATAGCGAGCAACTCAATGCCTTGTGTGGGAGGGAAAGTGGTCAAATGATTCATGTTGTGGTGATCGTGTTTAGTGCACTTGTGATGTGTTTGCCCTTGATGCCTCCTGTGTGTAGACTGTTTTATACTGGAGGTTTTCCACCTCCAACTCCAGACCACCTCCAGACCAGACATCCTTATTATCCACCTACTGCTACTCTGGTCCTGGGTAAGACCATAAAGTGCCTTTCTGTCTCTTTTTCTCTGTCTCTCTCCCTTCTTCTCTATCTCTATTTCCTGAGTAAGACCATAAAGTACCTTTCTGTCTCTTTTTCTCTGTCTCTCTCCCTTCTTCTCTATCTCTATTTCCTGGGTATGATCATACAAACTGCCTCCCTCTCAGCTCTCCCGTCCTTGATATAACCTTCAATGTGTTGATAAGGGTGTAAAGCAACCAATCTCACTCACTCACTCTCCTGCTACTGCTCGTTTTCAATATACTGCTCCTCTTTGTACTCCTCTTCCTACTGCCCTACCGCCTGCTTCTGCTCAACTCCCTTTCTCTGCTCCTTCCTCAACCCTCTTCCTTCTTCCTTGTCTTCCACCTCTTCCCTGCTGCTGCTCCTTCACCACCGCATCTCCCCTTTTCCTCTGGCTCTTCTTCTTCGTCTTCTTCTTCTTCTTTTTCTGATTATTCTTTAACTGATATCGCCTCCCCTAAGCCTCTGACCTCACCCCACCTCGCGTGGATGTTCAAACCTTTTCTCCAGTTGTGAACGAGCCCTATATGCTCCTGCTCCTTCCCTTCCTCATTCCCATCATTCACACCCTCCTCTATTCCACTTCTCTTTCTTTCTATTTGTGATCTGTTTCAGGAGAATGAGTCATAAGTTGCAAAAAATAGATTTTGAGATACTATTATATTTGAAAAGATGAGATCAAGCCGATTCCAATGATAGTAAACAGTCTAATAATCCAATAAGAATTTCTAGATTTTAAGTTTGATATTTTCGTTTTTGAAAAAAAATGTTTCCAATATTTCTGGGAGTCACTAAACAGTAAAGTAACTAAATGTAGTCCATATGAGGACCTTTAAAACTAAAGGATATATTACATAGATTGTCTTGAGATTTAAAACATCGATTGACATAACCATGAGTGACCCACCCTTCAAAAATCAGAACATTCCAATAATGGGATCTTGGGAAAAAAACACCTTGAAAAATGTCTTATTTTGCGACTTATGACTCATTTTCCTGAAACACATCACATTTTCTCTCATACTGCGTCATGTTTTGCTGTAATGTCCCTCAATTCTATTTCAACATCAATTATATATGAAGCCCTAATTATTAGAGTCAATTCTTAAGCTAATTTGAAACGTTAACCCTTGGGTTAAAGTCATCAGGTACAATTAATCATTCAAACTATCATCTTTCCGAACCAAAGTAATTAATTCCATTGCTTCAATACAAATTACACATATTAGAACCAGACTTGTTAACATTAACTACCAGTCTTCCAGACTCATCCCAATCAGCCTCATACGGGTCAGATTTTCAGTAAAATTATTTAATGTACAATTCACCTTCACCAATTCTCTCAAATATCTAAAACTTCAGACGAAAATAAAGTTCAAAATACAGGTTAACCTAACCTAAGAGATTGTTAGAATCAAGGCAATGCCGAATATACTCGAATTTACCTAGTATTGAGCCTAATGTAGCGGAATTTACTATATGTATAGATCTGCCAATTGTACATTTTCTGAAAATCTGACCCATCACACCAATTAGTCATTAAACATTAATTATTTTATTTCACAGATCAAAGCTAGCACCCAGTTGTCTGTGATCAACAAGCAATTGGACAATTAGACCCAATCACTCCTCACCACACTCCCCCCTGCCGGCCAACAATAGTACCTCCCAGGGAGCGGTCCTTGTCCCTTTCTCAAAGAATTCAATGCTATGCATGAGCAGGGAGAATTCATTGCTCAGAACTAATATGCTCCCTTGCTCCATTAGATTTAAGTTAATCGTCAATTCCCGCGGATTAATCGCTTTTAATGGCTGCGATTATTGAAACTTTAAGGTGTGGTGGTTATAAGTGGTGTAACGGTACTGTGGCCGGAATAGGAAAAATCGCAAATATAGCTAAGTTTTTAGTTGAGCTTTGTGGGAATATGTGATGTATCACAAGACAATGAGTCTCAAGTCCCAAATTTGCTATTTTTCTAATTTTTGTTTTCACAAGATCTTTTTTTAGGAACTATGTGGGTCAGATTTTCAGAAAATGTACAATTCAACTTCGCCAATCTTCTCAAATAAGCCAAATTTCAGATGAAAATAAAGTTAAAAATACAGTCCAACCTAACCAAATAGGATGCTAGAATCAATGCAATGCCAAATATACTCGAATTTATCAAGTATTGACCACATTGCCGCCTAATTTAGCAGAATTTACTGAATGTGTACAGCTGCCAATTGTACATTTTCTGAAAATCTGACCCATATAGTAGAGATCCTTTTCCAAATTCAGAGCTATTTGAAAGACCTGTATACCTTACAGATAATACTCCTTTTTCCATATGCTTACTTCATTTCAATTTCTAGTCTATACCATGTATTACACTTTGTAACCGTTTATGGAAATAAAAACTATTATTATTATTTTGCATTGTTGAGTCGCTAAGCGTCTTTCACCTTATGAATAGATGTATCGAGTTCCAGGACTATCTACGAAATATATCTTTGAATCTCTAAAGTCATACTAACGAATATACTTAGCTACTTGAGTAGCCACCCAGAAACTCTTTTCTCAACCATTAGCAAATATAGATCTACTTATTAGGTTTCCTGAAGGTTAACATCGTGAGAACTGGCTAGATCTAATCTTTTTAAAATAAATAATGTACAATTGAATTCTGTGAGAGACAAGACAGTAGTAGCTCTTTGAGTGACCATGGGTTAGAGGCACAGTGGTAGCAAGACAAAGCAGAGGTCGCCTTATGAGTGCCAGGACCAGGGCCACGATAGCAATTAGCGCAGTAGGCGTCCAATCAATACCATACCATTCTTCTCTCATCTGAGAGGAAGTGAGCCTAGATTATAGCACACTACATGTATTCTCACTACAAAAAGCACTCAAATCTTTCCATTTTGGTCAGAATTTAAGTCGACGATCTTTAGAAATAGAGCTAGGCAGCCAAGCACAGCGTGGAGACAACTAAATCAGTAGGCACAGCGCTAAATCTGATACTTTGGAGAAATTTGAATATTAAACTAACTTTGAGGCCTGAGTGCCCGTTATCCTCTTAGCTTGCGGAGCGTTGATGGTTTGATGTTGCCATTCATCATTTACCATTGTTTAAACATGTTGAACCAAGTCTTTGCTAAGACATCCATTCATTTCTATCAACTTTCTGGGTGCAATTTCCAGAAAATGCACAATTCACATTCAGAAACTCTCCCAAATAACTGGAATTTGATACAGAAAATGAGACTCAAAACACAATTCAGCACAACTAAACAGATATTTTGAATCAACTCGATACCAAATATACTCAGATATATCTAATATTGACCATTTTTCAGTCAAATTTAGGAAAAGTTACTGAATGTGTAGAGCTGCCAATTGTATATTTTGTCATAAGGGGTTGGTGTTATGGTTCAGTTTCTGCTTCTCTGAAGTTCTCTGCAACATTGTCCTACTTTTTGCACTTAAAAAGAAGGGAAACATATGTCCCTCTAAATAACCTGACATCTGCTTTGTCTTTTTTTCGATTTGTGACTCATTTTCCTGAAACCCATCACAAATTGCAAATAAAAATACTAAAATATATTACATTTTAATTATTATTAATGTATAACCTTGTTGTATATTTACAGGGCGTGTATGCATTTGTAGCGTATGCAGCGCTGCGGAACCCGTGTTCACCATGCCTGAAGCCCCAGAAGGCATCCTACCCCATCACCTACAGTGGAGGTAGTGACCTGGGGGAGCCTGTGTACCCCCCGGTACATGTACCCTCTCTACCCAACAGTATCAAGGGCTCCAGGGCTTCCCTCATCAACGATGTAAGTATAGTTGTGTATATTGTTTATTTCCAGTTCACAGTGTACATTCGAAATGGTAGTAATAAGAATAAAATACAAACTGGAAATGGGCAGCAGCCCCTTCTATGAAAATCATAGCTCTTCCAGGGGTTCTCGTCTACACTAGTTTTAGTTTTAATTACATATGCTTCTTTGTGTGTATTATATAGGGTCATATAGGGTCAGTTAGGTTGAACATATGCTTGTATTCAAGATTAATTCATTGATACAGAAACAAGGAATAGGTTTCAGTCCTCTGCTCATTTTCAAGTCTTGGCTAAATAGAATACAATATCATTATATCAATAAGATACTTAATATTTGACAATTCATTTGTTGTTTTCCAAACTAACCAATACAATGCTCGATTATTCTAGCAATCTTATATTTTGTGGTTATTAGATTCTGAGTTTTGTAACATTACATCAACATTATCGATGAGGATTTAATCCATCACTTATCAATAATACAAGCATGGAATAAGAGTACAGTTGTCCATGTCTTTTGCTGTACTGGGACTATAATAGGGGACTTGCATGTCTCACTGCGCATGTGTACTGCAGTGCATGCTGGGATGGATTCTGATGAAATCTGACATACAAATATCTGGCAATATTTTATCAAAAGTTGCAAGAATGTTTTCACCAATATTATAGCTTGTATAAATGATTTATGAAAAACAAATGCATGATGGGAAAGATGGGGACTTGTGTTACCGAAACATGTACGACACATGGATATTGACATTAGAGCAATGTTAAATATTCCATGCAGAACATGGCATGTTTTCTAAAGACTTTAGACTGTACCATTAGTCCCATAATTCCATGCGACTCAAGATTCAAAATGGCGGCTATGCAAACCACCTATTGATGTTCTTGTGGTCTTCCACTGGTACCTAGGGTGGGTGGGGGGAGTTGTAAAGTTCTACAGTTGTTCCCGGGTTCTAACCCACAGCATGCCACTGAGATGCAGACTGTAAAATGGTCAATACTAGGTAAACATGCTGAGTATGTCTGACATTGCCTAGCATCTCTTTTATGACCTTTTTTTTTTGCAATACATCATACTAAGAGAACGAAATATTAAAAATTTAGAGAGAGAGAAGATAAAGAGATGGACTCATTTTCAAGTGATGAGACGATTCTTACGATCTAATCTTAAACTAGCTTCAAAAGCTGCCAAAGTGAAAACGATACGGATATCTCTGGGACTATTTCTTTTATAACGCAATCAACAGTCAACCATCCCTTCACCGCAAAGACTCCCAGAAATTGATGATTATGCCTTGATGATTGTCATCAATTTTATTTTCTTAAAAAATGGAGACTTTCTTAGCTGCCATCTCCGAACGCAATGCTCCTATGAGCGGAAGTTAAGAAGTGCATGTCATGCTCCCTACTTCCGGGATCCCATATTTTCCTCTTTTAGCTCAATTCATTCAACTTTTTTAGGAAAGCTTTTGAACCTGATCGATGTGAAAGTTGCCATATTCCACATATTGCCCTGTGAACTCCTGATGCGGAGGTTTTTGTATGGGAATTTCAATCGCTAATGCTTTGTCATTTTTCTTCTTGGTGATTAATAAATAATGCGGAGGGAATTAATGGTTTTGACAGCACAAATGTGTCAGTGTCAAATCTTTGAAACAAACATGTTCCGCATGGAATATTTATCGGTGCTCCCATGTCAATAGCCATTTGTTATACATGATTCCATAACACAAGTGGTCATCTTTTTCATTGTGCAATTGGTTTGAATAGATGATTTTGGTGAAAACATTCTGGGAATTCTCGATAAAAATATTGTTAAATATGTGTATGTTAGATTTGAACTGTATCTATCCCAGCATGCACTGTGTTAGACATGCGCAGTGAGACGTGGAAATACCCTATTTCACAGGATCACTAGTAATTTAAAAATGAGTCACAAGTCCCAAAAAATGATATTTTTCAAGTGTAAGGAACCCTTACTTAACTAGGAATGTTTTCATATTTGAGGTGTTGTGCGCTAAAAGTAGCATGAATAGATACCAAATTCCAAGATTATATTGAATATATTTATGCATATCCGAGGTTGTCATGAGTAGGATATTTAACTACCAGTGATTGACCATACAAAATATGGCTTAACCTTTCTTTCATGCATGAAACAACATAGAAGAGAGGTATATCTCCTAATGGTTACCATCATTGGAATCCCCTCGATCCCATCTTTGCAAACATGATCATATCTCAAAATCCATCTTTTGCGACTGCATTTTCCGGTACCACATCACAAATGGCTCTGGGTATCCAGAAGGGGGTTTGTCTTGAAGGCAAATAGGCTGATTGTACAATGCATTAACAAGTGATTAAATCTTTTATACATTCTGAGTGGCAGGAGGGAATAGAACGCTCCCCATGTATGAGCCATGCTGACAGGACATGTGCAATAGGGGATTTGTCCGTCCCATTGCGCATGTCTGTTACAGTGCATGCTGGGATGGATTCAGTTCAGATCTGACATACAAATATGCAGCTACGTTTTTATCGAAAATGCAAGGATCTTTTTCACCAATATCATAGCTTTTGTAAATGATCTATTAACTCGAAATGCATGATTGGAAAGTCTTGATTTGTGGAAAGATCACGAATGAGATTACTGTTAAATATTTCATGCTGAACAGCGTGGACCATAACATAGCATCTTCTTGATAGCTGCTAATTATGATTCAAGATGGCGGATATGCAAATCACTAAATCTGCAAGAATATCAACCCTGAAATGTGGGATATCTAACCCAGATCTCTTTGAATATCATAATCCTTATCTTAGCTATTCCTACACGAGAACAAATGAATATTCTCATGTCCTCACAAATATAATCTTTGACCTGAGATATTCGTGAATGTTGAACCATCAACAGAGAGTCATTTACAAAACCACTTTGCCGTCCAAACTCTTCTACACAAATTAGATATTTGCACTCTGTCCCATTCTTGCGTCCCCATTTTTTACATGTATTATTTTATTCATGATACTTTGAAAAGAATTCATTTTGTGACTTGTAACTCAATTTCCCTGGTCCTGGGTATGACCGTAAAGTGCCTTTCTGTCCCTTTTCGCTGTCTCTCTCTCCCTTCTGCTCTATCTCTATTTCCTGGGTATGATCATTAACTGTCTCCCTCTCAGCTCTCTCGCTCTTGATATAACCATATTAAATGTGTTGATAAGGGCGTAAAGCAACCAATCTCACTCACTCCCTCTCAGCTCTCCCGCCCTTGATATAACCATATTAAATGTGTTGATAGGGGCGTAAAGCAACCAATCTCACTCACTCACTCCCTCTCAGCTCTCCCGCCCTTGATATAACCATATTAAATATTCACTCATTTTCCTTTAACACATCACATAAAGGGATACCAACATAACTCTAACCCCAATAATAGTTATCAGCTATTATACTACCTCAATAACGGATAAGCATGATCAAGAGTAAGCTTACCAGAAAATACATTGCCATGGTGTAATTACATGTATATGGGTCAGATTTTCAGAAAATGTACAATTGGCAGCTGTACATTTTTCCAAATTCTGCTTAATTAAGTTGCAATTTGGTCAATACTAGGTAAATTCGAGAATATTCGGCATTGCATTGATTCTAGCAATTTGTTTGGTTAGGTTGAACTGTAATTTGAACTTTATTTTCGTCTGAAATTTGGGTTATTTGAGAGGATTGGTGAAGGCAAATTGTACATTTTGTGAAAATCTGACCCACATATAAGATCATCTACCTCAACGCTCTACCTTGCCTATCCCTAAACCACCTTATAATGACAGAGCGAATGCCTCCCTACTGAGTGATTTATTTAGCAGGGTCAAGTAGGAATCACCAGCATTTGGAGCAATTTGTATGATGGCTGTTAGGATGTGGCCAGGCAATGCGTTATGGACCATAAACCTACGGCTGGGTGAGCAATACAAGGCCGGGAATTAATGCAATATAGGCAGATGGCATCCCTGGGCGGGTGATGGGCATTACTTGTGTCTTGTTCAGCCGGGATTATTGTCTGTTCAAGGCGGGTGGATAGATGATGTGGAGGAGGTAAGGTAGAGGATGATAGCTAGGAGGGGAGACTTGTGGAATATGGAATGTGGAAACGGAGTGGCATGAATGTGGGGAGGGGAAAGAAGCGATGTGGAGTGAATAAATATGTGATCTGTTTTAGGAAAATGAGTCATAAGTCGCAAAATATGGATCTTGAGATATCAGCATATTTGAAAAGAGATCAAGCTAATTCCAATGATAGTAAACACTAGGACACCTAATATGTATTACTATATTTTAAGCTTGATATTTTTATTTTTGAAAAAAAAAAGTTTGCAATGTTTCTGGCTCGGTAAACCAGTAAAGTAAATATACTTTATACAAAAGCCTTCAAAACGCAATGATATATTTAATACAATGTCATGAAATTTGTTACACAGATTTATATGACTATAATTGCTAAATCCTCTGAAGATCAAATATGCCACAAGTTGCTACATTAATATTTGTCAAAGTGTTTTTATCACAAGATTGTGGTGATATTTTCATTTTTGGGGTGCTTAACAGTTATTGACGCATGAAAACATGTACCAAATTTCAATACAGTGTATCACATATATCCATGCATTTCTAAGGTAATCTTATAGAATTTTTTTAGCTACTGTACTAGTAATTGTCCACCAAAAAATATTGCAAACAGTTGGTCTTTTTTTTCAAAACAAAAAGATCAAACTTAAAATATAGAAATATGTATCAGATGTCATAATGTTTACTATTATTGGAATCGGTTGATCTCTATCCAGAACATCCCAGTAGAGCAGAAAAGGAGCAATGCTGGAGATTCAGGGGGGGGGGGGGGGTTATCATAAATGAGGGAGTAGCTCAGAGTTCTGACCGAGCGGTCATTGGCCTATTTATAGTAACAAGGAGCAAATGGGTCAGATTTTCAGAGAATGCACAATCTACAGTTCTATACATCTATCAAATTCTGCTAAATTAGAGTGAAAAATGATAAATACTAGGTATATCTGAGTATATTTTGTATTGTATTCATTTAATAAATCTGTCTGATCATGTTAAACTGTATTTTGAACCTAATTTTCTTCTTAAATTTGGGTTATTGAGAGGATTGGTGAAGGCCAATTGTACATTTTCTGGCGACCAGGACCAGGATCTGTGGTAGAGGCTTGTGTGGGATCAGTAGGAGAAAGGTGTAAGCTGGGATTAGGGCCTGCTTAGGTGGGCTCCGTGGGTGACTGCCTGTGGGCGGTAGGCCAGTGGGGTGAGGGTGGGGGATGTGCTAAAGGAAAAGTCAGACCACCGCCCATGTGGGTCAGATTTTAAGAGAATGGACAATTTCTGCACATCTATCTAATTCAGGTAAATTAAAGTGAAAACCGATAAATACTAGGTATGTCTGGGTATATTCTGTACTGTATTCATTCAATATATCTGTCTGGATATGTTGAAGTGTATTTTAAACCTGATTTTTGTCTTAAATTCGGGTTATTTGAGAGGATTGGTGAAGATAAATCGTACGTTTTCTCGAGATCTGACCGATGTGACTGTTATGATGCTATAATATTAAAGGAGAGAGGAGCTTTTGAAGGCACTTGTGATCTGTAGAAGATCTAGAACTTGATTGTCTTTATTAGGCTTAAACCTGCAGGTTTGCAGAAATATAAAGTTATTACATTGATTAAATATTCCACGCTGAACATAGAATGTTTTCTCTGGTTTCAACTCTGACAATCTCTTGCGAATGAAGATTCAAGATGGCAGACCATGTCAGTCATTGCGTGTAGTGTTTTTGATAATATGCGGTCTATGTCTGTGAGGCAGATTATTGTTTAGTTTGGCCTTATTGGTGAACTTTATCAAGTCTCAGATGATTGCACCAAATCTAATAGGGGGCTTTTCATGTCTCACTGTACATGCCTACTGCAGTGCAACCTGGGATGGATTCTAATGAAATCTGACAAACAATTATTTTAGCAAATTTTGTATCGAAAATTACAATTTTTTCACCTTTATCATATTTTTGTAAATGATCTTTGAAAACCAAATGCATGATGGGAAAGCTGGAGACTTGTATGAAGATAAATGTTGACTTTGCAGCATTGATATATGGGTGAAATCGCCAGAAAATGTACAATTCGTCTTCACCAATCTTCTCAAATAACCCAAATTTAAGACAGAAATCAGGTAAAAAATTCAGTTCAACATAACCAAACAGATTGCTAGAATCAATGCAATATCAAATATACTCAGATATACCTAGTATTGACCATTTTTCAATTTAGTTAAGCAAAATTTCCTAAATGTGTACAGCTGCCGATTGTACATTTTCTGAAGATCTGACCCATATAGTCCATATTCCTTTTTAAATTAAGCTTAGAATATCATTGATACCATAGTGAGGTTACGGAAAATCACATTCTAAGTCAAATGAAATAAGAATATAGGTTTTAAATCTCTAGGTTAACCTTTTAAAATGACACAGAATCTGATCTGATAATTAATCAGAATCTAATTTGATAATTAATTATAGTTTGCATTGAGAAACTTACGTAGGCATATATAAAACGTGTTGGGCCCTTAATGATTTGTGAGTTTCTGATAAGCACACTTTTGAAAACTCCCCATGGCCCAACCCATTAATTACTAAGTCCATTGATTAATCCAGATAATATATGGTTCGGATTTTCAGAAAATGTACATTTGGCAGCTGTACACATTTAGTAAATTCTGCTAAATTAGGCTGCAATTTGGTCAATACTAGGTAAATTCGAGTATATTCGGCATTGCATTGATTCTAGCAATGTGTTTGGTTAGGTTGAACTGTACTTTGAACTTTATTTCTGTCTAAAATTAGGGTTATTTGAGATGAATGGCGAAGTTGAATTGTACATTTTCTGAAAATCTGACCCATATATTTTATATATAACTCCCCGAAAGTTGCTCATTGTTTTCCCTATACACCCACTCTAAAAGCAATATTGTGGCCAGAGGCGAGAGAAATGGTTGATTATATTGCATCATCACCACTGCACCAACTCTCCCTAGGTATAGATTACGTTAGGTAGACACAATACCCTCAACGCTTGATTGCAAACGCACTCTATTGGACTGACGTCACTGGTCTTCCCAGAATTCCATTGTTTCAGCGTTCCGTATGGCGATTAGATGGGATTGATGATATATGGGTGAAGTCGCCAGGAAATGTACAATTGCCCTTCACCAATCTTCTCAAATAACCCAGATTTTAGACGAAAATGAAGTTAATAATACAGTTCAACCTAACCAAACATATAGCTAGAATCAATGCAATGACGAATGAACTCGAATTTATCTAGTACTGACCAATTATCAGTCTAATTTAGCAGAATTTACTAAATATGTAGATCTGCTAAATGTATATTTTATCAAAATCTGACCCCTATATGTGTGGCTATAAGGAGGTCTATAGATTAGGAAGGGGAAATTAATATCATTAATTCATCTAGACTACTCTAGGTTTTTATTCTGTTTTTCTACTGTAATCATCATTGGTAAAAGGCTATTTTGTTCAAATAATATTAAAGCTGCATTCTCAGCTTTTATGACGAACAAAATATTACCAAATGAACTCATATTTTAAGTTATAGGACTGAATTCTCCAATATTACTGTTTACGTTATTCAATATTACACTTGCTCGCTCTACACACTTCATAAATTATGGTTAATTAGGCGAAAAATGCTCAATACTAGGTTTATCTGTGTATATTTCGTATTACATTGATTGATTGATTAATTGATTGATACAAGGATCAAAGGATGTTTGGTTATATTGTACTGTATATTGGGGATAGCTTTTGTCAGAAACTTGGTTTATTTGAGATACTTGGTGAAAGTGAATTGTACATTTTCTGGCGACTTTAACCTTAAGCAAGGATTTAAGATAAGATAAGATGTGTTTTATTTGTTTTTTTTCGGTGAGTACAAATGAGTACCAAAACGAGTACTATGTAAATAGACAAAAAGGGTCTTATGCAACAGGTCTCTTGGCACACCTCGCGTCAGAACAGGTCATACCTGTGGTTAGGTATTGTGATATCCTATTTTCTGAAAGGAAAACCCCATCTCCATTGTTGATCACTACCACTAAATGAAATGAACAACAAGTCGATGTATATTTCACTCACCCTCTCCTCCTTCTTGTACATTTCAGGCGTGGGAAAAGGAGTCGGCACAGAACGCGTCTAACCTCAAGGTCAAACGCTCCCCTCTCAACGGTAGCGTCTACGTCGTCCCCGCTCCTCCCTATGACAACAAGACTGTGACGTCACATCGCGTCGTTGACGAACACGACGACCACCAAGACTTTGACGACCTAATATTTGCTCTGAAGACGGGAGGAGGATACACACCGAGTGAATCTAGTCACCCGCCCATTAACCCGAATGAGATACCCGATACAACGGAAGCCAACTATGAAATGCGGAGGATCTCCATTGCTGATACTCACTTATGATAGCACAAAAATGGCAACAATTGTCACCCGTTATAATCACGTTCATGGGTCGAGCCACGGAGATATTACAATTGGTTTTGTTTTTATTTTTACTTTTACACAATTTCAATAATCATTGTTATTTTTTAAATCAATTTTCCCGATTTTAATGTTGCATGCTATTACTTACTACTAGTATCCTTCGCAACTGTAGACCAGAAAATCAAAAGTGATATTAGAAAATTTGAAGATTTTATCTAAATTAGCAGATAATGTCAAAAACTGTACATACAAATACTTGTACATCTTTGCGACTGCAAGAATGTTCAGAGCAGTCTGGGCTCACAACCTCTAACATCAGATAACAATTGTTTGCTAGTGATTGGACGCCTACTGCGCTAATGGCTTTCCTAGCACAGAAATAGGCGTCCCATGGAGGCTTTCCCTCAATTTTGAGGGACTCTTTCATCACTGAGCCTAGACTGAGATTGATTTATCAATGACTTATTGCACGATTTAGGTCATCAAAACTGTATTTTCTGTAACAATTTCATTTTCTAAAGCTCCCAATTGTCCAAATGCTCGGCCCCAATATCATCAATATATTTTATACAATGAGTCAGTAGTACTAACCCGTTTGTAGCAGCTGTATTGGTATATGAGTATAGTACTCATGCTATTTAAACTCTTTATACATTTGATACAGATGATATATAACTCTTTCTACTGTTTGTATGCATGGGATCTATAGAGGTATAATAAGGTATTTAATAAATATTTAATAATATATTTAAATAATATTAATATGTATTATGTAATTTATTGAGTACGGAACTTGTGAGAGGGAGAGCATAAGGTATGTGTGTTACTAGGAGAATTTCGAATATTGCAGATGAGATTTGAAAAATATCTGCTAAATCATGGCCAAATGTGTACTATTTGTATTTATTCACAAATCTCTGGGTTTTAACACCAAAAGTGCTCAACTTGAGGACAACGAAATCATATCAAGACTCTGAGTGAGAATGTTTATCAAACGATTTATTTATTGCTTCAATATTGATGATTTGTTAATTTTGTTTCTGTTAAGCACCCAAATCATTTATAGAAATTGTTCTCAATTACACAGTAATATGAACGTATCAACTAGAAAGTAGTTGCTAAGGGCTTGTACCGAATTAATCAATTAATTAGATTAATGTATAACTCTTCATACTTTTATATAGTCCAACTGTTTCCAGGGAACCAATATATATGCACCATAAGACTGTTTCCAAGATCAATATTGAAAAGAATAGAGAAATGTATTTTCAACCTTCGGTAAATCTATAGCTTTACCGTTCATTAATACTAAATCGCCCTAACAATTTGACTGCCTGAACACAGCCAAGACACCAACGAAACCCCACTATATTGTATTGAAAAACGACACAATGCCTTGCCAGACAGTTTGATGCCTATTTTATACATCCATATATATTTACGATTGACATGTTTAGTGCAGTCAAACAGATTTACAAACAATTGCTGAAAACCATGGATGAGTTATGGTGGGAGGTTGTTATTGGTCGGCCATTTTGAAGACATAAACCCACGACTTTTGTTTCCTTCTGGGGGCCTATAAAGTATTCAGCATTCCCTGCACCTGTTCTTAATGGACGACAATAAAGCACAGCCATCAATACAAATGAGTTAGAACAGAAGGGAAAATATGTGATGTGTTTTAGGAAAATGAGTCATAAGTCGCAAAAAATACATTTTGAGATACCATTATATTTGAACAGATGAGATCAAGACGATTCCAATGATAGTAAACAGTCTAATAATCTTATAAGTATTTCTAGATTTTAAGTTTGAAAAAAGTTTTGAAAAAAAAAGTTTCCAATATTTCTGGGGGTCAATAAACAGTAAAGTAACAAAATGTATTCCATATGAGGACCTTTAAAACGAAAGGATATATTACATAGATTGTCCTGGAATTTGATACATCGAGTGATGTCACCATGAGTTATCAACCCTTAAAATATTAGAACATTCCAATAATGGGATCTTGTGAAAAAAACACCTTAAAAATATTAATTTTGCGACTTATGACTCATTTTCCTGAAACACATCACATATTTGTAATGTCTCCTCAGAGGGAATGTCAAAATGGGTCATTTACTTTATTTATTGCAATTATGTCTGAATGTTTGCAGGTTTGATATTTGGGATATATTCTGTTCAAATAATGTTGGTTTCGATATATCATTGATATCGTTTGTTACGAAAATGCTAGATTTTTAAAGATAAATGGTAGAGGGATGTGAATGTCTGTCAGATATTCATTGTCTTAACTGAAGAAATAAATGCAGAAATAATTGCTTGCTGATACATTCAATTATTTCTGAATTTGTGCAGTTTCCTAAATGTTTGGAAACGATTCTGTTCAAACGATATTGGTTTAGAAATATAGGCAATGTCGTTCATTAGGAACATGTGAATTGGTTTAGGATGAATGGGATCGGAATCCAAATGTTCTTCACATGTAATTTGGTTCAATTGCCGAATAATTACAAAATGAATCGCTTGCTATTATACATCAGGCTCTGTATACATCGCATTGGATCATTTATAAAGGCATCTTTTTTTAATTTCACTTTTATTGGATAAGCTCCACATCTTTTAATCAGTTGTATATGGACTGATTATATTGCCACCATGCATTTGTCATCACAGTTATATTGTCAGATTAATGATGCCTTTATGAGATCCCATTAAAATGAAATATTGCTTAATAATGTCAAGGCCGCTATTGAATAAGATAATCGTAATTTTCAATTCCCTGGTGTAAGTGGGTCCGGGAAAGCGATCACAAAGGCAAATAACTGCCTTTTAAAATGAGATTTATGATCAATATTAGTGATGAATACTGCCTTTTGTAGCATCGTCCCAATTGTATTGTGAACATTGGTATGCTGTCATCATAGACTATAAGGCGATCGATGCAGTTGATTAACACAGGCTATATGGGTTAGATCGTCAGATAATGTACAATTCGCCTTCACCAATCTTCTCAAATAATCGAATTTCAAGATAAAAATAAGGTTCAAAATAGAGTTGAACATAAGAGAACATATTGCTACAATCAATGCAATACCAAATATACTCAGATATATCTAGCGTTTATAGTTGCCTAGCCTAATTACTAAATGTGTAGAAATGCCGATTGTACATTTTCCAGCGCCCTGAACCATATAGAAACAGAATGGTTTCCAAGCAGAGAGTATAATGATGTTTTCAATGGCATACAACTAAACCAAATTTAAAAGAAAGACTCAATGATTTGTGGTGTGGGCCGCTAAACAGTTTTCCATGGTGGCCATTCATAGTACATTGGGGGGTTTCTAGCTAACCGCACAACCCTGTTTTCAACTTGTTTGTATGACCAAAATCGAAAGGCTAACCCCTGGCAGTACATACAAAAATAGTATCAAAAGAGTGAACACATATTCCCTGGGACTTCCCTATTATCACTCAAAAGAGGACTTGATTTGCATTGTATGGACGTTTAAATCTGCTTTCTAATTGTATGAATTATCAAAATCCGACGGAATGATCTACCCTACTCAATAAATACATATGAATGAGCCCGCAAATGCCTTCCCTATGAAGACGATGTTTTGTATCACAATTTGCATGATACTCGGATGCATGTTTCGTGCATTGGTGCTATACGAGAATTCACGCTCTCGCTTATGTTGTGTGTATACATACATTCCAACTGTTTGAATCAGACTGATCTTACGTTGAGTGTATTATTTATATCAATATTCACAAATGACTACCTAATTCAAGGTTTATTATGCAAATAAGTGTGACATTCACTCGCAAAAATCCGTCCAAAGTGCTCAGATGGAGTCCAACTAAGCCAAAGTCAGTTTTGAAGTGTTCATGTAAAAATATCTGAAACAAAGTGAAAGAGTGTTTTTGTAGATTCGGTAATTCTGTTGTCACATTCAGGTAAGAACGATAGCGAGAAGTGTATATGACCTACTTACTAATTCTAAAACCAATTAAAATATAAGACATTAATTTCCATGTATTTGTTAGTATGGGGGCGAAATGTTTGAGATATTTTAAACATTTCTCATGAAGAAGTAAGCAGATATCTCTCTTACTGAAATAGTTTGAATTTTATAATTGTTAACTCATGTTTTAATGTTATATGATATAATCTCCAATAGTTTACATGTTATTATTAGGTATCCTCATAAATACCTTGTATTATGTCAACTATTTATAACTCTAATACTTAGTATCAGTCCTGGAGAAGAGATGAAGCTCCCGCATTTTGTACGTTGACTTTTAGAAATATAAATGTTTCAATCACTATTTATTGATATGTATTTGATACATTGTAAATAAAAAAGTTAAAATGAATATCTACTTCGCTTTACTTTCTATTTTTCAAGTTTGAACTATATGTATCATTTTCAGTTGATCCACAACAAATCCTTTTATTAAAGTTTCATCAACTACAGTATACTCTTCAGATCAAGTTTCAAAATTACTAAAGATCTATATCTATGCAAGTAATATAGGGATGAAACAGGTAGACAAATGTCGAGCGGTCATCAAGAGCCCTGTATTTTGGTTCCTTACAAAAGTGAAGAAAAACGTTACCCTTAATAATCCTCCACCATAACATTTTAACAGATTAATGATTAATCAATGTCAATGGCACAATTGTCGTCAAAAATTCAACTTTGCGGTTTATTCTGTCCCAAGCCATTCAGCAGTAACCATTGATTCTGGCTCGTCCTTCTTGCTGCAAAACCACGATAACTCCCAACATGAGTCAATTTGGTGTCCCCCAAAATCTGCTAGTACTTACTTGTGGTCTTCCCTTGGTACCTGACGAGATAATGTGTACCTGCAGCTGTGTCTTGGGGTTTTACTGTAGTGAGTGTCCATCTAGAAGCAATGCTAATTATTATTAAAGAATAACAACGCTTTAGGACTACAAATATGGTTTCCTAAAAGTAAACTTTTTTGGAATCCACTTGATTCAATATTTTCTTATATGTTTTCTAGGAATTAAAATCAGTCACAAGTTACAAAAAATGAATATTTAAGAGGATTAAATCAAGCTGATTCCAAAAATGGATGGTCAATAAGTAGTAAATTAGTTAAGCAAATATATCTTCTTTTTTTTGGAAACGTTTATTCAATAGTTGGCCTGACACCAGTCACAGTGTAGTGATTTTCTTAGGCATCAAGACCATGCATGTTACATATGGCCGTAGGGTAGTACATTACAAGTCATGTTCCTTAATTAAGTTATATAACTCAGTTGATTCTTATACATCATCAGTTGACTCTTATTAAGGTGTATATTCAAGCTAAGTTAGCTCATAGAGAATGATATAATAATGTGATGAGATGAGGGTGATTGAATATGAATGTGGTTACTGACTAATTTGAATTACGTGCTATTGCCGTGGTGAGTGATTTGATTGAGATGGTAACACATTGTTATAATTGGTATCTCAATTGCGGTATATACAAATACATGTAAGGCGGAGAAGGCTGGAGACAATTCCAGCATTTATCTTACCTACTAGCATAAGTTTGACTAAGGTCATTGGTACACGAATACAGGGGGGTACACAGAGTACAACATATATACACTAGGAGCATAGTAATAAGTTTGTGATCATGATCAAGGGAGACTCAGGATATACAGATTATGGTAATGGAGCGTTCTGTACACTTAATATATGGTATTTCAGTTTCGTTTTAAAACTAAGTGGATCGTCTACTATCCTTACAATCTACGGCAGGTCGTTCCAGAGTTTAGCTTTACATGACAATATACATCTTTGATCTCTTACATTTTTTGGGCGAATAACTTCTAACGTTGGGGCATTGGCCTGTCTTGTTGGTCTAGGTGGGATAATGCCTTTGTTTTTTACGTATACACCATTATGGGCTATTTTGCATATAATAAGTTGAATCTTAACTTGTATCTTAATCTTATAATATCTTATATCTTAATCTTATCTTGTGAATAAAACACTTAAAAAATATCAATTTTGCCATGATACCAACCCCCAGAGCCCCTAATATCGCTCATCAATAAGAACTAGTACACAACCCAGAACTGTCACTTCGACCTTTAACCCTAATTCCAGTCAACCCACGTGGCGGCCATTGTCCTTGAACCTTGCTCTCTGACATTTAACATCTCTCTTTATCGTGGTCACAACTGGTTTAAGATGGTCAAGAGCTATTTTTAGCATCAGAGATGAAGGGTCGAGGTCAGTGTATGTCCATCAAGGGAGGTGGCCCTTCATGTGGTAAATGAGGTTACGTCGTGTTAAAGGTTGCAGCAGTTCAAAGAGTGGCATTTTTTGTTGGTAGTAAAAGGCGGGAATATGGGGCTCGTAAGGGGTGGGGGGAAATACCAACGTCCTGATTATAGGCCCTGCAATTGTGTCCTGAAGGAAATGATGTGTGATATGTACAGGAAAATGAGTCATGAGTCGCCAGGTTTTTGAAAAAACCATGATATGGGAATTGTTGCAGAAGAATTAATCATAATTTAAGTCGCACTAATGATATTTTCATATCATAAGAATTCTTTATAGGAATATTTTCATCCTTTGGCAGTTTGTCCTTGGTAGTTGCAATATATCTACCAAATACCAAGGCTTTGCTAAATGTATCCAACAAAAGAGTTCTTGTGAATAAAACACTTTGAAAAGTATCAGTTTTTCAACTTCCGGTCATATTCATATTTAGAAGCTGACTTATTTCATTACTAATACAAAAACACACATCCCCAATTGCAAGAACTTCTAAATACGGCTCCGGAGAATACCCAGTGAAGCAGAGCCACTCCCAAATGAAGCCATATTATGGAGCAACTCAATGAAGTCATAATTCTACAGCAATCCTCCACAAACCAGCTTTAGCAATGGGGAAAAAATATCCACTTTGTCACAAAGCTCACAAATTCATTTCTACGGCGGGAGATTTGAAACAGTTGCCAATAGTGTGTGATGAGATTATCCCAGGAGGATGGAGTGGATGGAGAAGTGTAAAACCCTGTTTAATCCCCTTACTGGAGGTTTAACGGTTTGTATTGCTTGGTCCCACCAGATCAAAGCCTCAATAATGATGTGGATACGTCGGCTTAAGGTTGCGGTCCGACGGAATCTTAATTGGAAATAAAATGTGGTGTTACAGGAAAATGAGTCACAAATATAATATTTTTCAAGGTGATTTATTCACAAGATCTCTTTATAGGAAAGTTCTGATCTCTGAAGGGTTTAACACTGTTAGTCTTATGAATCTATGTACCGAATTCCAGGTATTTAATATATTCTTGCGTTTTGAAGGTCAATGCTATTTTATAAATGTTTCCCACGAAAACCCATGCTCAGATTATTTTAATTTTTAGGGTGTTTAGCGCTGCAAGTAGCATACATACCATGACTCTGAGTGAGTGAGTGAGTTGCTTTTCGCCCTTATCAACACTTTGAAGTGTTATATCAAGGGCGGGAGAGCTGAGAGGGAGGCAGTTTATGATCATACCCAGGAAACAGAGATAGACGAGAAGGGAGAGAGAGACAGAGACAAGAGACAGAAAGGCCCTTTAAGGTGTTACCCAGGACCAGGCACTTTAAGGTCTTACCCAGGACCATACCAAGACTCTGTATTGACTCTGTATTGAATATATCCTTGCATATCTGGGATTATTCTAAGGAGTACATTAAAACTACTGTACACTAGTGTGACCATCACGAAATGTAGTATTGTTTGTGAATTTACAAATGTAAATAATACACGACGCAACCGAGTCCAGTAAATATTCAATTGCTAGTACCGAGTTCAATTCACTCTAATAGACAAATATCGATAAGTTAACCTTAGTTTTTGGTTTTGAATCGTCATAAAGTATCTAAAAGCTAAGAGAAACCCAATTCGAATTTCTTGTACACATACAATAAAAGTACTTATTGGATCTCCGAATGTTTACCATCATGGAACCCACTTTACCTCATCTTTTCAAATATTATCAAATCCATCTTCTGCAACACATTTTTCTGTAACCCCTCAGTTATGAGAAGGAGGAGTGAGTGAGTGTGTGAGGTTGCTTTACGCCCTTATCAACACATATAATATGGTTATATCAAGGGCGGGAGAGCTGAGAGTGAGTGAGTGAGTGAGTGAGATTGGTTGCTTTACGCCCTGATCAACACATATGATATGGTTATATCAAGGGCGGGAGAGCTGAGAAGGAGTGAGTGAGTGAGATTGGTTGCTTTACGCCCTTATCAACACATTTAATATGGTTATATCAAGGGCGGGAGAGCTGAGAGGGAGTGAGTGAGTGAGATTGGTTGCGTTACGCCCTTATCAACACATTTAATATGGTTATATCAAGGGCGGGAGAGCTGAGAGGGAGGCAGTATATGATCATACCCAGGAAATAGAGATAGAAAAGAAGGTAGAGAGAGACAGAGAAACAAAACAGAAAGGCCCTTTATGGTCTTACCCAGGATCATATGAGAAGGAGGAGGAATGGAGCTGACAATGTGAGTGCAGCTGGAGGAATATGGAAGGATGCCAATATTAATGCAGGTGCCAAGCATGCTATATAATTGAATATGGAAATGACATTCCCACCGAGTCCTTGTTCTGAATATCAAGCCTCCTCTACATGGGAACCACTGATTGCTATTTCCCAGGCCCAGGTAAATGACTGTGGGGCTGTGGTGGAGAGGTTAGCATTGCAATGTGTACAAGTGAGATCACCAAGGTATGCATAGAATAAGATGGAATATTCCCAATAATTAGATAGAACTGTGCGCAAGGTTGGAACTACAAGTGTGATTCAATGGCTCAAGTTATAACTTTCTTTTGTATCCAACAAGCGGCCGCAGGTCGCGCGTTGGATACAAAAGAAAGTTATAACGAGAGCCATTGAATTACACGAGTAGTTCCAACCTTGAGTACAGTTCTTTCTTTATACTACGACTTGGAAATATTAAAAAAAAGGCCATTCTTAAGCGTACAGGCTGGCCGCATTTCCAAGACGTGGCCATCTTTAGTTTTGATCATGCCGAATCATGGAGTAAGCTCGTCTCTGATTGGTTGACACAGTGATGACGTCACCATATCAATCATTACTGACCAATCAAAAACGTTTTTACATCGGTGGCCACGCGCTCTTTATTCAACGCGTACAGAAATGAACAAACTATTAAATGGGCGTATTCTTCCCGCTCAAAGTGAATAACCCATTCAGTCGTAGTATAATGTGATGTATTACTGCAAAATGAGTACCAAGTCACTTGTTCTTGAGATATCATTATATGTGACCTGCTCTGCGAAAACCGCTTGTATACCCCTAAGTAAGACTGTTTTTGCAGAGTGGATCACATATTTGAACAGATCAGATAATAGGGATTCTAATGATTGATAACATTGATAACATCTAATATAAGTAGATCTACATTTAAAGTTTGATATTTTTATCTTTGAAAAGAAAGGTTTGCAATACTTTCGGGTGGGTAATTAATAGTAAAGTAGCTAAATATATGAGTTGAGTTTAGAAGTAGGTAATGAGTATGAGATGAGATGAGTTTAGAAGTAGATGTATTCTACATGTATTCATACACATTAAAGCAGAAAGTACCCCAGAAATGATAACATTCCTACAAAGAGAACTTGTGAATAAGACACTTTGATAAATATCACCATGGTATGCATAGAATAAGATGGATAAAGGGAGATTATACCACTGTGCTGTTGTTTCCTATACCTTCAACATTGTATGTCACACTTGGTCAAAGTGGTGCATAACATGTGAGTTATGTCACCCTGGGGACATACAACAAGTAGGTCTGCCCAAAAGATAAATTACTTCTTTTATTTTTAATTATTTATATTTTTTATTTATTAATGGGGTGTAATAAATATGGAACAAAGCTCGGGTGAAGTCTGTACACTTGTTAGTGACCTCGGGAGCACAGAAGATCTCAGGCTAACGCCCTCTAACTTCCCGCGCTCCCTCGGTCAATAACAAGTGTACAGACTTCCCCCTTGCTAGGTTCCATCTATTTATACCACTGCGGTTGGAGACCCAATTCCCTAACTAAGACTTATTCACTCTATACTCATCACCCTCACCTCTCACTATCTTACCATCTCACATATAATTCCTTCTCATCATAAGTTCATGAATAGCGGGGGAGGGGACACAAAAAGAGAAAAAAAAATTCTCTTCTTTCGGAACACTCCGCCAAGGCAATAGAAGTGGCTTTACCTCAGAAAAGGTCTCAGAGACTGTGAGAAAATTGCCAAGCCCAGAGCAGGCAAAACCGGTCTATGCTTTCCCCACTGACTCATCATAGTTCAATAGGGGACTTGCATGTCTCACTGCGCATGTCTATTACAGTGCATTCTTGGATGGATTTAAGTTCAAGGCTGACATTTAGTCTGAATATTAAGCAACCTTCTTATTAAAAAATGCAAGAATCTTTTCACCAATATCTTAGCTTGTGTGACTGATCTATAAAATCCAAATGAAGGAGGACGTCGAAGGAGGACGTCTTGTTTCATGTGAGACACATGTCTAGAATAACCAATTTATATGTCGGCCATCTTGAATCTTGATTCCAATGGATTTTGGGAGGTGTATGTCAATGTAAAAGACATAGAACATATGTTCAGTTTATGTTCAGTTCATAACTTCACCCATGTTATGTTGTGATTTCATGGACATCATGTGACTGTGTAGGATAGTATTTTAGAATTACCTTTTTGTGAATTGAGTCTAATATTTCTGTAACACATCACATCTGTTTCAAGTTTTAAATTGTAGAGAGGGAAGGTATCGCTGTATGTCGATCTCGCTCGTTTGGTAAATGATGACTTTGGTGAAAGATGTAATAAAGATTCTTATTGATTTGATTTCACACAAGCTTTCGGGCTAGTTTGCCCTTCTTCAGTCGAGATGGTTCTGTTTTAAATTATTTGAGAGTATTGGTCAATGAGAATAGTACATTATCTACCACCCAGTCTCGTGTTTCTAATACAGCGCGTTATTGGACCTGGATTGGACAAGTCATAACCAAATAACACAACAACATATTTTAACACAGCGCACGGTAACGACCATAACACACATTCTTATCTGTTCTTACGATAGCCAGCAACCCCTTGGTTTACATATGTGATGTGTTTCAGGAAAATGAGTCATAAGTCGCAAAAAATAGATTTTTAGATATCATTATATTTGAAAAGATGGGATCAAGCTGATTCCAATGATAGTAAAGAGTCTATTAATCTAATAAGTATTTCTAGATTTTAGGTTTGATATTTTCGTTTTTGAAAAAAAAAGTTTCCAACATTTCTGGAGGTCAGTAAACAGTAAAGTAACTAAATGTAGTCCATATGAGGACCTTTAAAACTAATAGATATATTATATTGATTGTCCTGAAATTTAATACACCAATTGATATAAGTCTAAGTGATACACTCTCTCAAAATCAGATCATTCCATTAATGTGATCTTGTGAAAAAAACATTTTGAAAAATACCAATTTTGCGACTTATGACTCATTTTCCTAAAAACACATCACATATTGTTTACACATGGTTTATCCATGCCTTATGAAATAGGAATAACGAGTACACATTAGATTTATCGTTATCTGACACATCGTTGTGCTACGATAACAAATGCGTGCTGTGTTAGATATTAAACGGCTACCGAACCATAGCCATCAAAGGCATAAAGTTCTGTCCGCACTTTGTAGGGTTTAAGTTGCGGCAATAAGACAAACCTACAGAAATACAACCCAATCTTCCAGAGCTGAGATGAAACTTGAGCAAGCAGAAATATGTTTATCCAGAAGCAGATGGGAAAACCTGCAAATGGAAGCAAAACACTGAGCTGCTCTGGCTGCAAGGCAAATACCGCCCTCTGGAGCTGGCTGGTGAGTGCACTCATATGTGATGTGTTTCGGGAAAATGAGTTACACGTCCCAAAAAGGAGATTTCCAGAGTGATTTATTCACAAGATCTCTTCAGTGGAATGTTCTCACTTTTGGGGAGTTTAACACTCTAAGTCATATGTGATGTGTCTCAGCAAAATGAGTCATAAGTCGCAAAATTGATATCTTTCAAAGTGTTTTTTTACAAGATCTCTTTATTGAAATGTTCTGATTTTTAGAATAAAGATATCAAACTTAAAATATAGAAATAATTATTAGGTGTCCTAGTGTTTACTATCATTGGAATCGGCTTGATTTCCTCTTTTCAAATATGGTGATATCTCAAAATCCATATTTTGCGACTTATGACTCATTTTCCTAAAACGGATCACATATAATGTCCTATGCTATGAATTGAAATCTCATGACGTTTTCTTTTTCAAAAATTGAAATATCAAATAATTATAAAAGTTAATTTTGTGGGACTTCTGACTCATTTTCCTGTAACAGATCAGATGTGATTGGTTACAGAGAAATGAGTCACACAACGCAAAATTGATAGATATACATATATTTCAAAATAACATGTCTTTTCAGGAACAACTTTATTTTTTGGGTTGGTGGCCTTCTTAGTCGGTTGAACATATGTACCAGATTTCATTACTGTGCTCAATACTTCTAAGGTCAAGGGAATAATATTTCACTTCTTAACTAGTGACTGTCTGCACGGATATATTCCTAGCTATTTTCTAAAACATCAAATGATATAGAAATACTCATTAGATATCCTAATCCTAATCTTATCAAACACAAAACAAATTCGACTTGTAATAATTACTTTTAGGTTGTATAGAGGCTACGATCATCAAAAATTGTCATTAATATGTCTTTTTAAATGTGATAGTATCTCAAAATCGATGACCCAAGACTCATTTATCTGTGGCGCATCACAAATATAGAAATGTAGTCTAGTCTATTCTCAGTTACCGTAATCTGAACCAGTTTTATATGATTGCCAACAAAATCGTTTTTTCGCAGTAAGCTCCAATCAAATGTGATTGCGGCGAGGCTTGAGCATACGGGTCAGATTTTCAGAAAATGCACAATTGGCAGCTGTACATATTTAGTAAATTCAGCTCAAATAGGCTCAATTCGGTCAATACTGGGTAGATTCCAGTATATTCTACAATGCATTGATTCTAGCAATCTGTTTGCTTAGGTTGAACTGTATTTTGTACTTTATTTTCGTTTGAAATGTGGGTTATTTTAAAAGATTGAAGTTGAATTGTACATTTTCTGAAGATCTGACCCGTGTAAGTAAGAAGTGGGCTGAAAGGCCAGAGGAGGACAAAGTTTGGATTCATTTGTTAACTCTCTACACGCTCCAGGGCTCCCAGTGCCAGCTTTGCCTTTCGTGTTTAATAGAACGGAAGTGGAAGCCTTTAGACCCGCCCATTTCCGGTTATCCAGACAGGTCCCTGAATGTCTTATTGGAAGCCCCGTGGAAGTCCAGACAACATTTGAACACTGTAGAAAATAATGGCGATATTGTATGTTGAGGTTTTGTTTTGTTGAGGTTTTGGGTGAAAGTTGCACTACGACCAAATGTGATGTGTTATAGCAAAATAAGTCACACGTCACAAAATTGATATTTTACAAAGGGATTTATTCACAAGATTTATGTGGCGGAATGTTCTCATTTATTGAGGGTTTAACGGCTTCAGTCGTATGAGTTGATGTACTAAATTTAAAGACAGTGTATTAAATTCATTTCATAGCGAAGGTCATCCCATGGAGTATATTTAGATACTTCAGTGGTAATTGCCCACCCAGAAACTTCTTATCAAATATAAATATATTATGTCAAACAAAACATATAGAAATACTACTTAGATGTTCTTAATGGTTACCATCACTGAAGTTGGCGTAATCTTTAAACTTTTCAAATATATCTCAAATGTATTTCTTTTCCTAATTGTTCCTGTAACACATCACACATGATCTTTTAACAGATTTACTCATATTATGATGCATAGGACTGACTGTCTCGGTATTCAGCTCCTGATTTATGTTTATACAAGAAATTATATGTACACAGAACTACCCGGGGTTCAAGGCGGGAGTGAATATTCACTGATGACAGTCATGGGTAGACGTCGGGAAAATCTTCCCGACGCCGAGAATCCAAGGGTTGTTCTGTGTTTATTTCACCCCACACACATAACTTATGTAAGATCAACATGATCTAAAGCGATTTTGAGGAATGAATACTTGAATAATTATTTCTTTAGCTTGATTCGCTCCGAAAACATAACCCTGAATAAGGGCCAGAACTGCGGAAGATGAGAGAGCGCGCATGCGCACAGTGTACCAAAATCTAGGTTGGCTGGGTATTGCCTGCGAGCAATATCACCTTAGTTACTGACCAGCTAAACAATATACAGAGCCTATGTTATCTCTATTGGCTGAGCATATCAAGGGTGAAATAAGAAGTAGAATAGACCAATATAAAAGGCCGTCACAGGAAAAGATTTTGTAGGAGCCCTGAATAAATATGGACTTATGAAGCCCTGTAGCAATTTTCCAACTATTTGGCCAAGTAACTTTTAGTTTGAAAAGAACAGAACCGAAATGAGAAAATCGTTCCTTTCAGACTGATTTTAACAGCTCTAAACCAAAGGAGTCTCATAAGCTAGTTCGCCGGGCATCTTTGCAGGAAAATCAGAATGTTTTGATATTTGAGCAAGTGCTCAAAGCTGCACTCTAAGTTAACGTAAAGGATCTAATCCACTAGGCCGATACTCTTGCGATTTTGCGCCGCAGAGGACTATTTTTCCCCCACTAATTTCCGAGGGAATCGCATGAGAATCACATTAGTGTACCAGGGCCTTAGGTCCGATACTAATACTGTTCTGTTCCGTCCTGTTCCAACTCATCTAAAAGTTATTTAATGAAGATTTTGGAGCATTTCGTTGGGTTGCGCTTCATATACATCAATGTCTAAACTATAATTCAAAGAACAATTATTGTTGAATAATTAAATTGATATATCATACTAAGAACACTTTTATTACCTGCGGTGCTACGTCTATAAGATTCAAGATCTTATATTTCGTTTTCATGTACCATCGTATATAAATGAAAACAATTAATGCAAATTAATGAGTTTTATATTATCTCGTTTATAACTTGTTTTATTCATTTTTAATACATTTTAAGGCAATACTTCATATTATACTACCTTATGTACATGGCTGGAAGACCTAGAGTTTATCCAGAAGTCTGAGTATTATTTGGCTTCTCTTATATGTTTAATCTTTGACAAATAGAGTATTTTTCAACTCAATCCAATGTATATTTTGGAGCCCTGCCAAAATCCTTTCCTGGGGAGGTTTCACTTATTATCGCTCACTGTCGACCATATTCTCACGCTGCAATAAAGTTGTATTACTTAAGCTACATTATTGACTGCTACTTTTTCTGCATTCATCAGTTCAGGCAATTTCCATTATTATTTTTTTATACTTTTTCCAATTTACACTGAACATTCTGGAGCAATACATAAGTCCATTTTAGTATATCTAGACTGTACTGTATGAAAGAGCAGAAAATAGAAAATGTCATTTTTAACGATTATTAGCTGATAATTTTCAACAGTGTCCATAGACGCAATCTCTCGTGAGTTCTCTTCTCATTCAAGTCATCGTTCATGTTCTTCTTTGGTTTGTTTTATTAAAAATTTATTATCTTCTTCTTCCTAAATATTTGATCCTATTATTGCCTTAAGATAATTAAGTGAACACTCTGAGCTTCTGTAATATGAATGACGCAGACATAATTTAATTTTATAAAAATTTATTTCTGATGGTCAATTGTTTACAATCTGTGAACTATTTCATACAGTATTCAGGAAAATCACATTTGTACAAAATGTGCCACCGCGGCAGGGGGGCTGACAAACACAATCTGATATAACATTACATCATAATTGGAGGTACCAACACATGTCTTACAAACAACAACGAATCTACTTATTTAAAAATGAAATATTTTGACAGAATCTAAAATAAAATACAGCATATATAGATGACATTATTCCATTTGTAAAATACTGCAACATTTCGGTGAAATCATCGTTTTTTGTTTGGGAATATTTTGTGATATTTGGGGAATAATCTTGAAGTCATCTGAATCAGTTTTGCAGATGATTTTGTAAAGTTATAGTTGCCCTCCGCTGGGTCTCAAGGAACAAGCAATTGTGATGTGCCGCTGGCAAATGAGTCACAAGTCGAATAATATCTTTTAGATATAGTATCATCTTTAAAAAGATGAGATCAAGCCGATTCGAATGATAGTAAACATTAGGACATCTATAGTACTTCTTTATATGTTTATACCAATAAACATTTTGAAAAATATCAATTTTGCTACTTATGTCTCATTCTTCTGTGACTCATCATATTTTCGGGTGGAATAACCACACTTTATGTAAGTCACAAGACCTGGTTGAAATATCGCAAGCAATCGCTAGGTTCTTGCGACCAAGTAGAAGACGACTACACGTAATAGATGATGCATTAGAGCATTAGAGGTGAACATTCAAGATCTGTGGTCACTTTATATGTTTGATACACTTGTACGGATAGCTTCAATACACAATAGTGGGTAGTATACTACCCATGTAACATATAGAATCACCATTGACAGCAGGAGAACTAGTGACAGCCTGCCGAGACATGCTACAACTTGTGATATGTGACAGAAAAATGAGTCATAAGTCGAGAAAGATCGATTTTGAGATCAGGCTAAGTGGATTCCAAAAATGTTTACATTTAGGAAATCTAAAAAGTATTTCTATATTTTATGTTTGATGTTACATGTTTGACATATTTTTTTATTATTTCTAGGGGATTTCTTGGGGAATAAATACAAGTAAAGTAACTAAATATACTCCATAGGATGACCGAAGATATATTTAATAAACCTCTTGAAATTTAGTGCAAATATTCAAACAACTAAAAGCACTAGATATCTCAAGAATAAGAACATTCTTGCAAAGAAATCTTGCGAATAAAACACTTTGAGAAATTATGAGTCAATTATGCGACTTATGACTAATTCTCTTGTCACACATGACAATGGTTTCTCATCAAATAATTACAGAGCAGGCAACCAAAGTAGCAGCTTCTCTAAACAGTACATGGGTCAGATTTTCAGAAAATGTACAATTCACCTTCACCAATCCTCTCAAATCCTCTCAAATAACCACAATTAAGACAAAATTAGCTTCGAAATGCAGTTTAACATAACAGAACTGATACTTTAAACCAATGCGATAACAACTATACTCAAATATACTCGGTATTCATAATGTTTCAACCTAATTTAGGAGAATTTCCTAAATGTGTAGAGCTGCCAATTGTACATTTTCTGAAAAGCTGACCCTTATACACGTCATTGTCACGATCAAAGACTAATATCATAAGATCAAATGCAATAATAATAATACATCGTCCAATTCTCAGAGATACAGAATATACTTCTACACAGATGGAATCCAATATAGCATATACAGATACATGAGAGTTCATGGGTTGTTATTTCCATGGAAACCAATTACTACCAATTGTCTCAAATAACTATAGAGACTGAGAATGAACGTCAGTGTTTATGTGGTATATACTTATAGTACAGAGTCCTTGCATTGCTTTCTAATCAGGGAAATCATTACCCCTTGTTTTGAAATCATTTAAATCATTCGTTCCCATTCACAACTCAACCAAGCCTAGAAGAACCAAGAAATTCAAGATTACATGCTATATATATGCCATGTTCATAGGGAGTGTACATTACGTAACATGTATGTATAATATATTCTTGGATGTACAATATAGAGTGAGTATTTCCAATTGTCTTCTTTACAGAAGACATGTTATCTTTACATGTTTATGTCACAATATTAATTGCACTGTTTGGATTAATTGAAGTAGGTATAATCTGGGGTTGTTGTGTCAGTATTAACACTTTCTCTCGGTCCTTGGACGTGTTCCCCCTTCAATCTTTCCCCCTGGACCTTGCCTGCTGAACCCTCACCTCCCCCGGACCTTCCCCCCAGGACTTTCCGCATACATTTGTTGTTAGGCGGGGAAAAGGCCTAGCGGGGAAAGGTCCTAGTGGGAAAAGGTGCCATGGAAAGTTCCAGGAGAAAGGCCTGTTCATCACCTCAGAGATTGGGATGGTTTTTCATAACTGAATTAAAATTGATCCTCTAACCTGTTCCAGAGAATGGCCTTCCAAATATAAGTGTGGTATCAACTCCAAAACACAAAATATGATAAAGAATGTAATTTATTAAGTTCTAAACTGGGATTCCCATTGGCAACCTGGTTGTGTTTGTATCACTGGTTTAACAATATGTCAAACTCTGTAATAAAATTGAAATATAATTCATGCCCAAGTTAATCTGTTGTTGGTAATAGAAATGGCTTCAACTTTGAATAAAATGTCATGATAGACGCTAAATCCGCCTCCAATATGTTAAGCAAAGTTCCCTCACCAGATACAACCGGATAAACATACAACAACATGTATTTGTACAATAGGGGAGTTGCAAAGCAGCCATTTATTAATCATGAATAGCATTATGGGAATTGCAGTCCTTACGCGATTAAAATATCCCAATCAGATGTGATTTCATCTGGTTCAAAACTTTCAAATATTCTTGTAAGCACAACTATACATTATTACGTTAGCCTTTCGTAATAAGTAGAATTATAGTTGGGATATTGTTTAGTAAGTTTAAGGGAGACAAAATTACAAATTAGAAGATGCAAGGTCACCTATTTATATATTAGTGTTTCTTATATTATGAATTTGTATGTGATGTGTGAAAAATGAGTCATAGGTCGACAAATTGGATTTTCTAGATACAATCATATTTGAAAAGATGAGATTATTTGTATTTCATCGATGCTAACATGAGAAAGTTTTGTATAGTTTATTTTTGATAAGTTTGCATTTTTTCTGGGTGGGCAACTACTAATAAGGTACCACTATACTTTCCATAAGATTACCTTTGAAATGCAAGGTCATATAAAATCTCTTAAACTTATGTCAAGGACTGGTCTTGTTAACAATAGGGGATTTGTATGTCCGCCATCTTGAATCTTGATTCGTGTTGTACATGATTCAATAACACAAGTCATCATCTTTCCCATAATGCATTTGGGGTTTTATAGACAATTTACACAAGCAATGATATTGGTGCAAACATTCTTGCAATTTTCGATAAATAATTGTATGTCAGATTTGAACTGAATCCATCCCAGCATGCACTGTAATAGGCATGCGCAGTGGCACATACAGATCCCCTATTGACCGTCATTCATTCACAACAAAGGGTTACATAATGCATAGCAGTGGATGAACCCAACTGTGGCCAGTACAATTCCCCTATTCTGTATAGACAGGTGTATCTGTAGAAAGGGTCAAGACCCATAATGATTTGCAATGAACATGCACAGTTGCTATTGCAACACCCCTATTGCACGGTACCATGCAATATAGGATTTCTTAATAGGGCATCATATGGTCAGAGCGTCAGGAAATGTACAATATGTAGCTGAACTAGGTAGAACAATAATATATCTTAGGAATTTCTGTGTATATCTAATATGCCACATAGTCCAAGGTAGCAATAAAAGATTTTGAGATGCCATCACTAACATTAATAGCGGTAGCATTGGTAAATAGCTAGACACAGCAGTGGGAGGAAAACCATGGCAATTCGTATCTGAATTAAACCTGCGAGCCTATGTCACAAGTATGTTTTACTTTAGTGTTTGAGTTGCTGTATAAACATACTAAATAAACAAAAACATCATATCAGGAATGCATAGATCTATTCATTACAGTTTTGAGAAGCAAAACATCTGTTCATACGACTGAGAGAGTCAAACATCCTTAAAACTAAACCATTCCTACAGAGAATTCTTGTGAACCTTTTGAAAAATATAATCTATTGCGACTTTAGAGTGCCTTTCCATTACACAAGATATATTTGGCATTTTGGTGTTCTCATTACTTTTTGTTATTATCTTGATCTTTTTTCTGAATCTCAACATGTTATTCACGAATTTAATTATATTATTAAAGAAATAAATCCTACATTTTCTGACGCTCTGATATATTCATAACTAATTCATGCAAGTGGTTTGGATCATTAGGCTTTGTCATTCCCACATCAGAAAGCAGCAAGAAGTTACATTTTCATAAAATGAAACGCCCTAGCATTATAATTTCTTTGTTATTTGGTTTCAATATGATTAATGTCATACCAATAGACATACAAAGGATATAGTGGTTCTATCCAAATGCAGAAATCCCAAAGGAAATAATACCAGATACTCAAAGTTATCGTTTGTTTTGTTTTATATAGGCTTTGTTTGGTGATATGTGTTCCTTGCAATCACAAGATATATCCCCTTTTATACAGAGCCATGCACATGTGTACTGATTTATAAATTTTATGCATTTATATCGATTTAATATCGATTTATAACATCCTATACAGAGAGTATGATGAGTATTATGATTCTTCTGACAGAGTTTATCTTCAATATTTTGTCCCGTAAACACCTTATTATAAAATATACTATATGTAACTTGTGACATGACCACTAGAGAGACAATACCGCAGTTAGCATAGACACGTACATGTTGCTTGGGGTATTTACAAACGCCGTATTGCATGTGGAGTGTCTAACGCGCTGGGAATATATGAATACACTAAAGTCTGTTAAAAATATTTTCCACCAAAAACGTTGTCCTCATTCAACCAATTTCAGGCCAACCGATGATCAACTAAATGAATTTTAGTGGAATATTCATCCGTTAACTTCTCAAATTGTACAAAATATTAATATGGTTTTTAGAGCTACTTTGCCAGATTTGTGCCCTCATAGATGACTTCTGAACGAGACTTTCCTGGCCCAGGAGTAGGCGTCCTAATGGGATTATAATTATATTCTTTGATTTTGAGTAAATGGCTTACCCTCTCAACTCTGAGCCTAGACAACTTGGCAGGTATACATTTTCGGCTCAAATCCCTTTACAGAGTATACCTAAAACTTTGCAGCCGACACACGCAGTGGCGTATGCAAATCCCCTATAAGAAGCAAAAATCTACATATACTACAATATGACAACACCATTGAGGGCACCTTTGGTAGGAAAGGGCTAAGTAGGAATAATAGCACTAGTAGGAGTATTTCCATCATCTAACAATGTATATCTGTCCATAATAATGATAATAATAGCTTCTTTGTAATATATCGGAGACAGAGTGGTATATATGTATTTAGTATTGTCATACCATGGTGATACAAAAACCGCACTCGTCAACGAGTATGAATAGTCACATCGAGTATAGATCATAATTCTAGATTATAATCATTGATAAGAAGGACTGGTACATAGTATACACTAAGAGAGTATCTAGTTGGTCTTCTATCACAAGAATAAAGGACATCATCCACTGAACCGCTTTCAATATATCAGTGTTTATTTTTACAAACACATGGCTTCAAGTTTATCTGTTTAAATCGCTGGGCTTGCGGCCTAGTGGATAAGCTCCGTAGCTCTTCTTTTAAATCACAAGGCCTAGCTTGGTTGCATAATCGCAAGCTGTCGCAAAGGTATTGCAATGAAGTGGAGCATGTCCTTTAGTGTTCAGAGTCACTGGAATTGACGGTGTAAGTTCAGTAACGTTTTTATAATAATGTGGTATGGCACTGTTTGTGTGAGTAAAAATTAAATTAGAGGAAACTAAATGAGCTAAAGGAATCTCATTACATGATTCACAACAATTCTCCAATTATGGTAATTACTTATTATTAATTAAAGTTCACGAGTATCTAGGTGTATACTCATATTGCAATTTAACTAATAAATGATTGGTAGGACATGAAAACCAAACTGTAATTATAACCAACGTGTAATTTATTTATAAGCCTATACCGATTATGATCGATCTACCATGAATTCATTTCAAGATTTTGAGATCATCTTAGATAATCTCAAAGCCATGCTTGCACCGGTTCAGTGGATGATGGTTTTAAGGGACAATATAAGGTACTAGGCATTGGCAGGAGTATACTAGGATCATATACAAATGTGGATTAAATTATGTAATCATACATGCGTCGTCATACCACACTCACATTACTATAGTTACAGAGTTACAGAATGATTAAAGAGGGTAAATTATGTTGTCAAACATGCGTCATCACACCTTACACTCAGATTACTATAGTTACAGAGTTACGGAGTTGTTAAAGAGGGTAATTTATTATGGAAACCTTGTGTGATTGGTATACAATATATTGCTTCTTTCGAGAGGTTGCTTTAAAGATACATTCTCAGCTTTTACCACAAACAGAATCTTAACAAAGGTACTCGTATTATGACTTATATGACTGAATTTATCAATATTCTTCTGCTGTTATATGTTTATACAAGAGTTAATCGTATTATGACTTATATGACTGAATTTATCAATATTCTTCTGCTGTTATATGTTCATACAAGAGTTACTCATATTATGACTTATAGGACTGGATTTATTAATAGTCTTCTGCTGTTATATGTTTATACAAGTGTTACTCGTATTATGACTTATATGACTGAATTTATCAATATTCTTCTGCTGTTATATGTTTATACAAGAGTTACTCATATTATGACTTATATGACTGAATTTATCGATATTCTTCTGCTGTTATATGTTTATACAAGAGTTACTCATATTATGACTTATAGGACAGGATTTATCAATATTCTGCTGCTGGTATACGTTTATACAAGAGTTACTCGTATTATGACTTATAGGACTGCATTTATCAATATTCTGCTGCTATTATGAATTTTGTTTATACAAGAACTTAAAGTTTAGTTGCCTAAGAGAAAACAGGCCCCAGTGAGCGATAATAAGTGACGCCACCGCAGGAAAGAATTTAGGCAGGTCACCGAAATATAAATCTTGACTTTCATGAAGCTCTGTGGCAAAAACTACAGGACAATATTCTCCAATGTTGTGGTCATGTTAATTTTACATGGGTTAGAAAAGAACAGAAGAAGTAAAAAATCTTTAGTTTTTGACAAAAAAATGCTAGCTGACAGTGAAGCTTTAATAGGTTGAATGCATTAGTCTCTGTGTAATTATGCCTACTCCCTGTTGAATAGCATTGCAGTATTATCGTATCTTTGTTTCTGCATAAAGATCACATTTATTCAGACAAAATGGTTTTGGAGATTCTTTAGTTTGATTAAATTAAAATGTTCTCTTGATTGCTGAGGTATGTCCTGTTAACCATTTAGCAAATTCTAGGTGATTTGAATTTGAATTTGATTGACATCGAAAACGCCATTATAGGTACTCATGATGTTTTCATTGTAATTGAAGGTTTAAATATCTATGGCAAATAACAAGATTTATTTTTCATTAAAATGTGTTTTAGAAAAGGTATTGTCCTAGTGCTAAAATCGACTCCTTCGAAGATAGATATTCTTGGAAGACGTTCTTGCGTCAATAGTTAAACCCACATTTAAATTTCGACAACAGAATCTATTTATGGAACAATTAACCTTACGTGAAATATAAACAAAAATACAGTCATCATTTGGGTTTCAGTAATTAGACAATACCAGAACATCATTCTTTGATAATTATCAACTTTATCTGACGGCAACGCTGGGCATAATATATATAAATTATATTGAGGCGGACACGTTGGGAGGTTGTTACATACATATATTATATATATGTAGAATATAAGAGTACATATATATATTCCATTTTCAAATTGCAGGTTCATGCCCCCTTCCCATCATCTTCTTCATCTTTGTTAGGTTCTTAGCTTTGAGTTAAGGCCATGATCAACTGGTGCGTTTTCACTTGCGATTTGCCTGTGACATGCGACAAAATGGTTGAGGAATATGAGATTTTTATTTATTTTTTATGTTGCAACCATGTCGCCTGTCAGGATGCAGTCTTACAAGATTCAACCTCATCTCTTGTCTAATATATATCACATGCAAATCGCACATCATGTCGCACCAGTTAAGGACTGCCTTAAGTAAAAAAGAGGGTCGGACCACCAAAGTAAGTACAATTAGGGGTTTTGAATAATTTTGAACGTTAGCCCCGTTATACCGACCACAATTCTTCTCTATGCAAATCTAAAGTTGCCAATATATAATTTCAAATGTTGTCTCCATAAGAAATTGTTGAAGGAATGTTTACATTTGTGTGGTGTCTAGTGGCCTTAGTCGTATGAATAGATGTACCAACGTTTAAGACTGTGTATTAAATATCTCTGTCTGTCTTACTACTTTACTAGTGACTGTCCACCCAGAAATACTTCTTAAAATGAAATGGAATCATATTTTTTAATATGATAGAATGTAAAAATCTTCTTCGATGTGTGACTCATTTTCCTCGGACACAGTTTAAATCCCATAATGATAGCTTCCAGATCATTATTTGTGTTCAATTTGAATCGTAAACTTACGAAAGGAGATTCTTGCAGGTTCCTTGATATGGTCAGTCAAAAATATTCAAAAATGTTTTAATGCCAATTGTAGTTATATCAGTGGTCAGACCCATTATACAATAAGAAATCAAGTATCTACAAGATGCTATATATATATGGATGATAATATACAATACATATACATAGGTAAATATATATTTTTTACATATTACTTTATTTTGTCAAACACCATTCATCAAAAATTGGACACATACAATTCTTTATTTCTAGAATACATAAATAGTCAATTTCTCACACAGATTTTCTCATTTCAAACGATTTCTAGGATGAATATGTATCTTATATACATTTATTTTACATTTATTATTACATAATCTATACTGCCGAGACATTTATCATTTCTTCTTCTTCTTCAGTACATGGACGATGGTCTTCAGATTCGTAATTCAATTACTTTCATCTGATTAAGTGCAAACATTTCAAAATTTAATCAAATGAACATTTGCATTGATGCCAAATCAATTGAAGCATCGACACAGCATAATGAAACCACCCAAGGTCTGGCAACCTTAACATTAGTGTTGGTATGTATGTATATAACATAATGAACATTAATTACGTCTCAGATATCATCAATAAGTATTACTTTTACCAATTAGGGAGGTTCTGCAAGCAGACCTATCTCAATCACGTAACCGTATCCGTATCATTTTTGTGAATTACATTGAAATTTTATGTATGAAACAAATTATTTAGATGAAATTTTTGCTTGATAAGTTGCGTTAAGTATTTTCTGCAATGCTTTACTGAACCTATTTCTTCTTTTTAACGTATGTTTGTATATGAAAGAAACGGATACGTTAACGTTTACGTATACACTCCCTACCATCAACACCTAATGATCCAAGATGATAACTAAACAGAGGAAAGAGTGAGAGATGGACAGATAGCGATAATAGAAGAAAACACAAGGACTATGTATATGTTACATGGAGAGAGTTACTCATCATAAACTCAGCAGCAGTACCCTCTGTACTGACTGACTCAATTGAATCAAATAATCACCAGTAATATTGTTACCACCAGTAAAGGATTATGTACAAATGTATTTCATTAAAGCTGCATTCCCTGCTAAATCTGTTTTCCACAATTCTTGCTTTGTTTTTGCTTTGAAGCTCAGCATATAAACATAGAGCCATATTCGTATATTATGCAGAAGAGAATCTTATCTATAGAATTTTCAATGTTCATTTCCGGGCTCTAGTGGTTCAATGTTTTCATTACTCAAACCTTCACTGATATATATCAATAAATACGTTTGGCCAGTCTAGGCTCAGAGCCTATAAGATCCCTTCAAACCGAGGGAAACTAACCTCGGAATCCCGGTAGTAGTGGGAGTACTCCAGGGCCGGGAAAGCCACTGACATAACGATCTTATTTCATCAGATAGGCTGTGAACCGAGACCGTATGTCTAGCATTCTGTGCAATCCACACCATTTTTTATTCAATTTTCGTTTTTGCTTCGGTCATACCTTGATAGATTTCTTTTTTGAAAATATTGTTTGATGTAAATCAGCAGGTAGTGCAGCTTTAAGAAAGTAGCTACTAATGTAATGCAATAGGGGATTTGCATAGCCGCCATTTTGAATCCTGATTCGCATGGAATTGTGGGACTAATGGTAGGACTACAGTATAAAACCTATGGAAAACATGCCATGTTCAGCATGATTTATTCATCAATGATTTAATATAAATATTCCTGTGTTATACGTGTTTCTATAGCCTCCATCTTTCCCATCATGCATTTGGTTTTCATAGATCAATTATAAAAGCTTTCATATTGGTGAAAACATTCTTTCAATTTTCATTAAAAATTTTGCCAACTATTTGAATGTCAGATCTCATCAGAATCCATCCCAGTATGCACTGAAACAGACATGCGCAGTGGAACATGCAAATCCCCTATTAATTATGTAACAATGATGAGGACACAAGGGGATAATTGCGATGATTATGACTATATCACTTCTTACAATCCCTATATTGTTGCGGATATCTATATTCATAGTATCACATGGTCTTTGGGACAAATTCTTCTTCCGCTCTTGCGTTGGACTTCCACTTTAATTCACTTAGACATGAACATGATCGATATTTGAATCATTTGAGGAGGAATATGTCTGGTTAATAGCAGAAGGAAGATATATATGCCAATAATCAGTTTATGTTTGTCGCTGTTTAAAGCAGAAATTCGCTCCATATCATTCCCTATATTCTTCCATACCATTTAACTAAGTTATAATCAAACATAAGGTTAAGGACTTACATTTACATTGGAATGGAAGTTGTACACATATCTATACTAACTTTAATTAACATACTCTAATGATGAGGACGATGGATGTTATTATACGAATCAATTATAAAATTCATAACTGCAGAATAGATATAGTACCGTTGCACCCGATGTGGTTCGTTTCTTTTGTCCTTCGTGGAACCAGTCGCTGCTATAAACGATATTCTTTTGTGACAATACGCAAATTGTTAGTAGACAGTTTCGTGCAGTAGTTAAACAAAATGCTTTGCTTGCCTTTGTATACCAGATCTTAGTTAGCAGTCTGTCAGCTGGATATATAACTGGATGTTTATATGTAGACTCTGTTCATGCTGTTTATAAAACCACTTTTGGCCTAAAAAATGGATTTTCAAGATAATAAATATATATAGTATGCGTGATTAAATCAATGATAAATAACTTAGATAAGGTGTCCGTCATCTTCAAATAGATAATCACATGTTAGTATAACCTAGCAGTAATCGGTGACGCCTTTGGCATACCATAAAAACAGTACCTTGGTATAACATATAAAAACTAGAAAAAGTCCACAATAAAATGGTTCGTTTTAAATCAAACGCATTGCAAGAAACCATAGCAGATGACGACAGACGTTCTTAGGCAAATCCTCATCATTTCAGTGGAAATCAAATTATTTCAAATGGTCCTCCTCCGTTTTCATTAGGTTCTTCGTCACGCCAACCCTTTGCAATTGCGACAGGTAATGCAAGAAGGGAACGCCTTGCAAGCGACAAAAAATACAGGCTGTCGTGGTTGATAGAAAGTATTGAAACCGCTACGTCCTTAAAATCCATTGCCGTAGTCATACCACATCAGGATTTCTCTTGGTTTTTATTATTTATTTCTAAGTCATTTTCCCAGATCCATTCAACGTTAAGAATCCCGATTCAACATGGGCAATTGAGGTTTTGAACGTTGGTTTATCCACTTCTCTGTAGGATTTGTTCCTTTTTCGTTTTAAAATTTTGAAATATTTTGCCATTATCAATAAGCTATGGCTTGAACTGTTTAAGAGCTTCTGCGGAATAAGAGAAATAATGAAATGGTTAAACAGTGTTACGAATGTAAATTATGGTTGGGATATTGCAATTCAAATTGGTAATCCGTGTTCAATTCTTCCGTAAAGAATACACAACGTATTACATTTCATCCTCAATCGTCTGTGCTTCAACGTGTACATTTCATGAATAATATCCCATAATCTTGCAATATTTCCCTCGGAAAATTAGGTCGCATGTCCACTTTTAAGGAAACTTTGTTTTTAATTTAAGGAACATTGGCGGTTTTAGAAAAGAATTTTAGCGCAGTTGCCTTTTTTTTTGTTATTACACTTTCATTTTTATCCTGCTTTTCTTGGTTTTGTGGTCTATCAGCTTTCCTAATGAATAATCATATTCTTGGTTGGATTATTCATTCATGTACTTCCATCTGCAACACAAGTGTTCACTTAAACAATGCGTAAATCCAGGTCATCGTTTCTTCTCGGCAAACTAAATAACTCCATTGCAAATATTTGAACTTTGTGTACTGTTCTCTCCTTGTTCTTGTAACATAATCCTCTGCACGGTCTCCTTCTGTATTATAATAGGTCACACATAACTAGGTCAAGTTGTATCACGTGATATGAAGAGTAACAGAAGGGGAACACGGAAAGATAAGAATAAATATACGTCGTCAGCAGATTTTCATACGTACATTCCCCCACATTAACGATCAACAACATAACCTTGATTTGTATGTTTCAATAATGATAACGATTACATCAGTTCATTATATTATGTCACCTAGCTTCTGTGTTGGTTTCCCCCATTTTCCTAGATCAAAATTACCACTCATTATGTAAATGATTCCACTGGCTTTTCATTCCTTCTTTCCCACTTCATCGGTTCATAAATTAAATTCTCAGTTTATCAACATAGTATTCACACCTCGTCTAGAAGGTCGGTTGGTTTGGTCATGGGCTTGAAGACAAGAATACTAATAGAAGATAGGAAAGAACCAATTAGGAATAACCAGAAAAGGAACCGGTCCATTATATGTGCGACTAGTCGCCACTCATTGATAATATCCTGAAACTCGTCCTCCCCATCATGCTTTGACACCAGTATTTTTAGATGGCGAGATATTTTGTCGTAGTTGACATTTCTATCCCGGTTTAATTCTCCTCCTCCTACTCCTCCTCCTCCTCGGACTCCTCCTCCTCGCGACCCTCCTTCGACTCCTCCGATACCTCCGACACCCAGAGATCGGTTGTCGATCCCATATTGAAGTTGGGTGGATGCGTTAAGTCGTCCATTACAGTTATTGCTGTCTTTGATATCGAGGTTATCGATGAAGGAAGTTAGACACATTTCTTCCTTCTTGGAGTTGGGTTCGCGGTAAGAGTAGTAACCTTGTAGATGAGAGGTCATGCAGATTGCGCGCGCAATCACACCAATGACGACTTTCCGGATCCAGCCAGGCACAGGTTTAGTGTTGGGACCCACGTGGTGCAGCTGTAGTACGAACACTGTCAGCACTATGGAAAGTGACGTCATCGCCATGGTCACTGTCAGGTATATACCTGCAAATATATAACATCAAGATTTAATATTTTGTTATTCAGGAAAGAACTTTACATCATAGGATGCTCTTCTAAGATATCCCTGTACATAGGATCAAGTGTCAGTTGTTTGTCAATGAAGTGTCTATAATTATAATTGCTGAGGTTGTTTAATACATATATGGAGGTTAGATAGAGGCGGATATAGATAGATAGAAAGATACACAGGGAGATGAAGTGAGATAGAGTTGAATTTAACGTTGCCTAGCTCAAAATAATGACATATATAGAGAGTGATAAAAGGAGATAGAAAGAGATTGAAAAATATAGACAGAAAAAGAGATTCAAAGAGATAGAAAAGTGAAGAGAGAGATTGAAAATGATATAGAGAGATAGATGGAAGCATTGACAGAGATATATGGAGAGATAGTGAGGTAGAGACAGACATTAATAATGAAACAGATAGAAGGGGAAATACACAGACAGAGAGTTACATAGAAATAGCATAGATGCAATTTTACATCAGCTGCCAGGCACCTATACAGCATACAGTAAAGTGGGAGTTCCTTGAACAAAATTAACAATCTTAATGGTACAGAGAAGTACGCTGTCTAATAGAGTTTCCGCCTTTGTCCCGAAGAGGGTATGGTGTAGGGATTCAATCAAATTATTTTCCCTATGAATTATCTACACCAATCAATCTATCCTAACAGTAAATCGTCTACTCCCTCATGTATATTTCTTAACAGGGTTCTCCACCATTATGTTATGTAGACCTAAAAGGCTATTGTATATGAATATATAGAGAACAAGGAATAACGACCCTCACACGATGGTAGTGTTTGTATGAGTGTTTAATAGAATCGAAGCTTGGGCGCTCCTGGTAGGATGCTATACATATTCATTAACGTTGGTAACCTTACACCTCAATGGGAGGTCTGGGGAGGCTTATATGCCTATATAACAACAGCCCCGACCTTGAAAATAACATATGTTCATGAATTGGTCTCAGGAGAGGAATCAGACTGCATTAAAGATGGGTGTTTTTGTTTCTTGTCCTTTTTTGAGTGAGCGAAAAAGGGGGAAGTGAGCGCATTGCTTGACGGAAACGTCTTGCTAACCTTCTATACAGGAGAGCTGAGGTGCTGATAACAGGGTTATCTATAGACCTGCATCCTGAAATTTGGCAATTCCTGAATTACTTAATTAAGTTAGTTAAGAATTGTCCAGCAAAAAGTGAGATATTCTAAGCAATTGCCGCAAATACTACAAGTGTGTGATAATAAGTGAAATCACTGCAGGAAAGGATTTCAGCAGGCACTACAACAAAAAAAGAAATTTCTGGTCCATGTTAAATGAGAATGCAGATTTCATGAGTTATTTTGTTTAAGGCTGTTTACAGAATACGGGTTGATTTGAGGGACTGTTGATATACTCCTACTGTTGTATGTGTTTACACAAGACTTTAAAGTCGAAACGACCAAGAGAAAACGTCGGCCAGTGAGCAATAATAAGTGAAATATAAATGTTGAAATCCACGAGGCACTGTACTATAAACATCTGGAAAAAGATTAAACGTTCAATTGTGTACATATCAGCTGTAGACATAGAGATGTCACAAAATACATAGGAAAGTAATTTCTAAAGAAATTACAGTTTTCTTCCCTTAGTGCTTTATTATCAGGGTGAAAATTCCAGAAAATGCACAATTCACATTTAGAAACCCTCCCAAACAACCCAAATTTAATCATTAGTAATAAATAATTTAATACAGAAATGAGACTCAAAACACAAATCAACACAATCAAACAAATCCTTTGAATCAACTCAATACCGAATATACTCAGTCAGATATAGTTAGTATTTATCATTTTTCAGTCGAATTTAGCAGAATTTACTGAATGTGTAGAGCAGGCAATTGCACATTTATTGGTGACCTGACCCATCAGAGTGTAGTGGAGGGCAGTATAAGTGGCGAGTGATTACTGTAACATATAGACAGGGGGCACTATTAGCGACAGGTTGCGGCGGTGTTTCATGGGTCAGTAGGCTGTTTTAGCGCTCCAATCCTATCGCCCTGACGCTAACCTATCCCTATGTCTTAGGGATGCGTTGTTACTTAGCACTGCCCACAGCAAATAGAGTTTAAGCATCAGGCCTCAACTCTAGTAGGTCCCGTCAGCCGAAATAACACTACAGGATTGGATTATTCATTTCCCATACAATTTGTCAGTGTTTTATCATGGGATCAGTTTAGTGAAATAGACCCCTGTCACCCAGATATTTCTAACTTCACATGATTGTTTCTGTTTCGAATGTAAACAGGCCTCAACTTTCAACTGATCAGTCCCGTTGAGCTGACGGTCCCATAGCCTGTCTGGCATTGCCAATTAGAATCACATGTTTGGAGCTGAATAAACGGGCTTTGAGCCTCAATTCCATTACTAATTGGAAAAAACTATTTTGCACATGTAACCAGTTTATTTTAGTTTACCAAAGTTATTTAATATGTTGCGCAGAACGATGCGTAGGTCTTCGACGTAAAAGCGTGCTCTGATAGGGTCCCGACGTACGCATCTAGCTCATTACCTAAGCAGCCGCACATGACGTTATGACGTAGTACGCTTAAAAGATAGGGTTAGGTTAGCGTCGACGGGATAGGTAGGGTTGCTAAAACAGTCTAGTGAGAAGTTTCTGCCTGGCCCGAGTATGCATTTTATGTATTATGCGTATATTTAGATGGAGTGGTTGTCCAGACGCAGGGCTGACGCACACATGGCCGATTTGGCTCCCTAATGCCCCACGATTTGGGTCTTCTTATGAATCCTGAGATTTCATTTCGAACCATGGTTTATGTTATTTCAAAAACATAAATCAGGATTTGAAATGAAATCCTAAGATTCATCATATAATATAATATGCTATGATATGCTATGATATGATATAATATAATATGATAATATAATATAACAATATAATATAATAATAATATAATCATTTTTAGAAATCGGTCACCAACGGGGGGGGGGGGGGGGCTGGGGTAGAGGGATTTTAATAAGATATTATGATAGTAAATCAACTGGTTTAGGAATATTCCAAATGTGGTCACTGGTCTCAATGACCAATGGCCGATGTGTCCTTGCTTTGATAGAAAGTTCCTACTGTAGGAATAAAGATTACATTGGTCAAGACTTCGGAAAATGTACAATTGGCCTTCACCAATCCTCTCAAATAACCCAAATTTAAGGCAAAAACCAGGTTCAAAATACAGTTCAACATAACCAGACAGGTTTACTGAATGAATACAATGCAGAATACACTCAGACATACCTAGTATTTATCAATCTTCACTCTAATTTAGCAGAACTTGAGAGATGTGTTGAAGTGTAGGTTGTGCATTTTCTGAAAATCTGACCCACATAGCAAATACTCCTGCTACAAACAGGATTTACTAGTGGGACAGTGGGGCCCACATCTTCATCTCTCCTTGTTCCCTCTCCCACCATCTTTCTCTTTTAACCTCTCTGTGTAACTAAGTACCCATTTTAATATTCATACCTCAAATGTGATCCTTTTAAGATTCTTCTTTTGGCCACTGTTGTGCAACTCTGATACCGATTCCAAGGCAATATGAGATGGTTAAAAGGGTGCTTGAGATCAAGGCAAAGGGCCAGAGAGATTAATAGTAGGCTATCTAATGAATTAATGGGAATGGAAGTGTGCACAAATGTGGTGAACTTGTTTTACAATAGTAAAACAAACTTTTCATGAAAAGTTAGAAATTAAATTCTGAAGACACACCTGTTAACAGTAAACTATTAAGTTTGTAGGTCTTTATTTGGCGACCTTCCGCCATGATAGGTAAAACTGAAAAAAATATTATTGAATGTTTTGTTTTCGTATGGAAGGTCAAACATAAACAGGTAGGCGTCAGAAAAAGCGGGTTTAAATTGAATTTTAAACCTTTTTAAATCCTTATTTTTTAGGAAACCGCTCATAAAACATAGTGGAACGGGTTCCCCCAGCAATCCCTCCAACAGTTTCAGAGGAGATGCGGAAATATACACTTTTTTCTTACAGAATTAATATTATTTTCGTTCAGCACATGGCTACCCTAAAAATTGCCTACCAGCTGCCTCTCCAACGCAATATGCACCTGGAATTATTCGAGAATCAATTTGAGATCAGCGGAAAGTTAATTTCCCATTCATCAAAACAATCAGTCCGTCCTTAACTCCTGCCTGTGTGGACTGCCTCACCCACTGGGTCAGATTTTCAGAAAATGCACAATCTAGAGTCCTACACATCTATCAAATTTTGCTAAATTAGAGGGAAAATTGATAAATACTAGGTATATCTGAGTATACTCTGTAGTGTATTCGTTCAATACATCTGTCTGGTTATGTTGAACTGTATTTTGAACCGGATATTTGTCTTAAACTTGGCTTATTTGAGGGGATTGGTGAAGGGCAATTGTACATTTTCTGGCGATTTCACCCCATCACTGCTTGCATGTTACATGCTTCACTTTACATTGACTTGCCCTCGCATGTCTTGTTGCCTCTGTACTCCTGATTTGATTAAACCATTCTGATTTAGCTCCACTATTCCTGCTCCTTTTCTACCTTCCTCCTTCCACATTTTCTACCTCTCAACTGGGTTGCACACTTGGGAAATGGACAATTTGTGATCTGTTATAGGAAAGTCAGTCACAAGCCACAAAATTAATATTTGTCAAAGTGTTTTCTTCCCGAGATGTATTGCTGGGAATGTTTTCATTTTTGGGATGCTTAACTTTCTTATATATTGTGTTGGGCTTTTCAAGATGAAAACCCCAAGATGATTACCGGATCTATGCATCACTCGTATAATTATGCATAATTATTTATCATTCATGAAATGGAAAGTGTTCTCTTAAGTACTCTAGCAAATTTCAGGCCAAGAGTTTTAACTCCAAGGCTATAAAATAACTCCATACGCATGTTCATGTATACCTAATCCAGTTTCAGAGTAGATGTCGAAATATATACACTTTTTTCATACAGAATTAATATTAATGGTAATTTCTGTTCAGCACATTCCTACCCTAATATGGGAGGGACTTTAGTATGCTAGGCTTTTGTCATTTGACCTTCATGAGATTATATATTGATACTGAACTATAATACAATTTATTTTTAAAAAAATCACAAATGTGATGTGTTTCAGGAAAATGACTCACACGTCGCAAGAAATGATATTATACAAAGTGAATTATTCACAACATCTCCTTGTAATAATACTCCCATTCTTGGAGGGTTCAATATGAATACATATCCAAATTTCAAGACTGTGGACGAATGATACCCACTCATTTCAAAGATCATCCTATGGAGTATATTTAGCTACTTTACCAGTAATTGCCCTCACAGAAGTAGTGAAAACTTTTCTAAAAACATAAATTATAGAAACACCTCTTAGATGCCCTTAATAAACAAGGTGATATCTCAAAATCCATTTTTAGCGACTTGTGACTCATTTTCTTAAAACACATCCCAAATGGTGTAAAGATAAACCCCCTATAACTGTATGTAGGCAAGAAGCAATGTGTGTAGACAGGCTCTCATGTCAAACTGAGACCTGCTCACTACCCACTCATGAGTCGCTCTGTTACTATTTATAGACATTAGAGGCAACCTTGGGATTTAATCAGGAGAATAGAAAGTCGCTGTCACGTCACGCAAGTTGAGGGGTACCGATGGGGGATTGAGGGGTACCGGTGGGGGTTGTCATTTAGGCATTCAATACTCGAGCATAATTGCAAAAGCTTAGTTTCATCACTTCTGGGAAAGTTCACAGAAATTGTACATCAGCATTTTGCCGCATTTAGGAAATTTCGCTAAATTATACTGAACAATATTAAATAAATCTGTGTTGTATATTTGGTAATGGGCTGATTTGATAAATATATCCCGCTACTTTGAAGTAAGGGTAAAAAAATCAGGAATTCCTACACATAGTTTTCCTTTCCATAGCTTATACAAGACAGGCTTACAACCTGTTAGATCATATAAGAATTACTTAATGATTTTCCTAGTCCAGAGTAGGCATCCCAATATGATTATAATGACATCTTGCGGTTTGTAGCAAGAGGCTTTCCCTCAGTTTGGAGGGACTCAGTCAACTCTGAGCCTAGACTGGATACACATGAAATGTAATGTGATTCTTTGTTAATGCTTTAAATTGGGTGCAAAATAGTTTTTCTTTACTTCTTCAAAATTCGAAATTTATCATATTTTGAACCTTTTCACAATTTGGAACAAGAGGCTTTCCCTCAGTTTGAAGGGACTCTCTCAGCTCTGAGCCTGGGCTGAACAAGCCCTTAGTTCCCACAGTGTGTATATGGGTCATATTTTCAGAAAATATACAATTGGCAACTCTACACATTAGGAAATTCTCCTATATTAGGCTGAAAAATGTAGAACACCGGGTATATCTGAGTATATTTGGTATCGCATTGATTTAAAATTCCAGTTCTGTTATGTTAAACTGCATTTTGATGCTCATTTTTTGTCTTAAATTTGGGTTATTTGAGAGGATTGGTGCAGGCGAATTGTACATTTTCTGAAAATCTGACCCTTATATCCAACTGAGGGCAACAGTTGCTGACAGCTTTGCGCCATCTTGTGGCACATTATCACATCAAAAGACAAGCCCAGTAATCACATAGACCCATTATTGGAGCCAGGATTGGAGCTATCTATATTCATGAGCCAGCCCTGTTTTCTTGGTGACCAAATCTGTAAGGTGGTCTCTCCGCCAGGATATGGGTTGGTAGGATAAAGGGTAATAGAGTCCTGAAGGAAAGTCTGTTTGTTGCCTATTAAACACAGCATTTTATAGGTTGATTTTAATTCTTTATTTCGGGCTATAATCATTAATGTTTATATGTGGTCTCTGGTAGTTCTTTGTTCAAGTTTGGCACGCTGTCTTTGTTATCTACATTTTGCAATATTTATTATGTCATTGCTTGTTACGTGTGGTCCTTTCTTTTATACATTGATGCATTCCATCTTATACAACTTTCTCCAGAGCAGCAATATTATTGTAGTTCAAAACTGTTTCAACCCTTACTTTACAAGGGAATCGTTTTGTTGGTATGGATCTGTAAAGATAGTTCGTTGGACTTCCAAAGAAAATGAGAAATAACATTTAACAAGAATCACCTTAAATGTCATGACAAATAGTCGAGTACCGAAACATACAACACTAATTGGTTTCTGATGTCTTGATTTGTTTTTTTCTGAGGGAAATAGATTATTAAACATGCAGCTGAACATTCCTTGTGTTTATTTATGTGTGCTATGAGTCAAGAAGGCAGGATATAAGGAACAAAAGGAACAAAAGGATTTGTAAAAACAAAAAAGAAATATGTATTCCATACAAACTCACTCCTGCGCTTTGAATGCATTTTTTTAGCTGAGGAAGACGGTGTGCCTGGAACAGGGGTAAAGTAGGAATGGGGTGAAAAGCGGGAAGGGATGATAAGCAGTAATGGGGTGAAAAGCGGGAAGGGGTGAAAAGCAGGAATGGGGTAAAAAGCAGGAATGGGATGAAAAGCAGGATGGGGTGAAAAGCAGGATACATCGCAAGGAAAAGCAGGAATGGGGTGAAAAGTAGGAACGGGTGAAAAGCAGGAACAGCTTCCTGATCAACGTTCCACATTATGATATATAATTATAATGCTTTTATTTCTGCCACCATTCAACCCCCTTGTTTGTTTCAGTTGATTTGCCTTCGATTTAATCAGCTGAAAATATTTTAAATTCATTCATATTATGACTTATAGGACTGAATTTATCAATATTCTGCTGCTGTTATATGTTTATACAAGAGTTACTCATATTATGACTTATAGGACTGGATTTATCAATATTCCGCTGCTGTTATATGTTTATACATCAGTTACTCATATTATGGCTTATAGGACTGAGTTTATCAATATTCTGCTGCTGTTATATGTTTACACAAGAACTTGAAGTCTGGAGAGAAATCAGCCAGTGAGCGATAATAAGTGAGATCATTCCAGTAAAGCAGTTTGTAGGGTCCCCAAACATATAAATATGTAATTTCATGAAGCTCTGTAACAAATACAACTAGACAATATCCTCCAAAATTTTAGTCAAATCACTTTTAGATGGGTTGGACTAGAACAGAACAAAAAGTATACTTTCTTGACCGACTTTCACTGAGAATACAGCTTTAGATCAAGTAGAAAAACAATACAACTTTCCCCGAGCTATACTTTAGCAGGTACAGTGAAAGAATGTTCCAATAAGTGACACAGGGTGGCGCCAGTGTATTCTGGTCACGTGTACTGGTGACATAGAGCGCCCCCTACCCCTGCCAGGTCTACTTCCGGCGGCGTCTGAATGACCTTCCTTGTAATGTCCACCTTATCTCCACTGGACATAAAGCAATCTGGACTTAAGCATTATCATCTGTGACCAGTTTTAGTACTGAGGTCTTATCTTATATATATGTGCTGTGATCTAAGGGTGTTATTTTAGCAGAGAATGAAGTGCCAGGCCCTGCTAAGGAGGGAGGTTCAGGGGCATGTTGTTTAAGCAAAAGAAAGGAAAAGTGCGTGTATGAATTATTACACTTTAAAATTCCCTTACTTTAGTGGTATGGGTAGGAATACAAATGCATTGCGTATATATATCGACCTTTACTACCAGCCGAGAATGGCATATGAGGTCAGATTTTCAAAAAATGTACAATTGGCAGCTGGCACATTTTGTAAATTTTGCTGCAATTTTGTCAATACTAGGTAAATTCGATGTTAAAATGTATTTTGAACTTTATTTGGGTCTGAAATTCGGGTTATTTGAGAAGATTGGCAAAGTTGAATTGTACATTTTCTGAAAGTCTGACCCATATAAGAAGGACTTTCTTCCTTTGTACAGGAGAAGGAATTATCACAAAAAGTCTCTTCCCAAACAGAGTGGTCCTTAAACTTAGTTCATACAACAGGACCCCGGTTTCTGTTGCGGTTCTGTATGACCCTTAAAGGGTGGTTTCCACTGGCTGCGATAAGCTCTGCGGTAAGCCTTGCAATGGTGATGTACTGGTTCTGTAGGTGGAGAGGAATGATGGGGTCCTGCCTACATGGTTCACTGGCCATATAGGCAGGACCTCACCACTCCTCACCAACACAGCACCATCGCAAGGCTTACCACAGAGCTTACTGCAGCCAGTGGAGACCACCCTTAAGTCAGGAATAACTAAGGGACCTATTGCTATTTTCCAGGTGTGCTAGGAGAACCTTGTGAAATTAACTTAAGTTTTTCGATCAGAAAAATTGCAATGATTGATTCCGGTGAGGTATCATTTGGGTTGCTTTACGAACCTCAGGGATTAAGAATAACTAAAAAAGATAGTTACATTATATTTGAAAACATTGGGTTTTTTTAAGAGCTAATCTATTAACGAGCTGAATCCAAGAAGCCCTGAGAAGTGGCAAACAAGTTTGATTATCTCTTAATACAACAGAATCACTGAAAAAAAACAATGCTAACTGTCAGTCTCTTCCTCCTGTTATAAACCCTGCCCACACACAGCCGATTTGCCTCCCGATTACCCCCCGATTTAGGTCTCCCGATGAATCCTATGATCTCAATTCAAATCCTGGTTTATGTTTTTGAAATAACATAAACCAGAATTGGAAACGAAATCCTAGGATTCATCGGAAGATCTGAATATATATCCTTTTGTAAATGGTTTTTTTTTGCGACTCATGACTCATTTTCCTATATCATGACACATATATATGCTATTTGAACCAAAGCGAATAAGAACAATTTGGAGATAAATGAATAATATAGTATACATACCTATGAGTGGTACGAACTCTGAAGTAGCCGGCATGCTCTCAGCTATAAGGAGCATGAACACAGAGAAGGCTAGAAGCACTGTGATCCCCAGAGTGATCTTCTCACCCGAGTCTGGGGGCAGCCAGAACCCCAGCAGACTGAGTATAGTCAGCCACAGACAGGGAAATATTATATTAAATAAATAATACAGAGTCCTCCTCCTCATTACTATATAGAACGTCACATCTGGATAGGGCTCTGAACAGCATGGGTAGAAAACCTCGTTACGGAGGACTTTAATTCCTAAAAGTTCCCATTCCCCTGAGTAAACGTAGTTCTGTAAGTCTACGTCCGCGGACCGGTTGGTTACGTCCACTTGGAAGCCGTCGTACGTCCATGAGCCGAACTTCATTTTACAGCGCTGGTCGTCGAAGGGGAAATATGTGATGTCTATTTTGCAGGAGCTTCTTAGCTTTGCTGGCGGCGGCCAAAACACGTTGCCTTCGTGTGTCACCATTGCCTTGCTTTGCATAAAGCCTTCCGTAAAGTCATCGGCACTGGGAAAAGTGAAAGAAAGATTATTATTTTTTTTATGTAAAAAGGCGAGGGCATCCAGGGGCACTAGAAAAGTTCGTAAACTTTGTAGTTCTTCAGTAAACTGGTATAGACGAATATGTAGTTAATTTGAAAGCCCTTAAAACTCGCAAAATTCCATTAGAATCCAATTAGGATTAGAACCCTCCACGGCCGGGAAAGCCACTTATATATCAGATCACTGATTCTGTAATAAATTAATGTCAAGCCAGATGGAATAGCCTTGAATTGGTGGCTCATAAAATAGAGGATATAAAACACTCAAAGAATTGACTGATAAACTACTGACACCATTCTGAGTTGCTAAATCTTTACCCTGCATTGCAACTATTACCTTATTTATATATTGTTCGCCGTACATAAACAATAATTTGCCCAAATGTCTGTATTACTTTCTTTACTGTATTTCCTCGTTATCACCTACACCATTATTCTCACTTTAATTAATTTTACCATCAATCCCATGTTCTGAAGTTTGTTTTATTAGTCTATTAGTTTATTTGCAACTCAACTCAAAGTTCTAAAAAAGAGGCACTCATTGGAAGAGCTGACATGATAGTCAGAGACAATCAACATCAGCAATAAAGAATTTTTGAATTGAATTTAAATGAATATCGGTCTGTGAGCCTAGACTGGAAACTGATTTACACCATATTTCAAAATAGAAAAATGAAAAAAAATAGAAAAAAAATAAAATAGAAGATATTTGTACTATATCATGCAGTATCATCTTACCTTAGTTCATAAAGGTATGTCGACCCTTTTGTCTATATTTGTACTCGTTTGTACTCACCGAAAAGACAAATAAAAAACATCTTATCTTATCTTATCTTATCTTACCTGTTATATAGTACAATATCGGGCAGCCATATCCTTTGACAAGGTATCCGTAGCATACGAAGACCATTGTAATCTTTAGGATCCCACTTCAACCGTTCATCGCCCCATTCCTGGCAAAAACAACAAGACATATTACTACTGTCATCAAGGCATTAACAGATTTGTTTAGTTAATTCTGTACCCTGAGGCAGAAATTAAAAGGATCAGTAACCTTACTCGAGTCTATCCGTCTATCATAGTTACGGATAAACAAAATTTGACAAACCTTGCCTTCCATTTCTCTCACCCTATCTCATCCTTTTCATTTATCAAATCATTCTGTAGCATTTATTATTTTAGATGTTTTTTATCACTTATTTGATCCTACTTGTATGCACAATTGCTCTATATGTCCATCGATTATTAGACCAGTAAAAGGCACTTTATCGGTATACCAGCAAGAGGCTTGACCTTGAGCTGAGATATTATGCCTATTGTGAGTAATAAAGTTTTTATATGTGCACGAATAATTTATGTCAAAGATCCTCCTCCAAGCAACGAGGGATCTACTGCCAAGTCAATTATATGTAAACTCATAATAAACCCTTTAAAAAAAAAAAATTTTAAGCTTGCTAGTGCACTGTTTGTGCTTCACCTATCGATTATACACAAAACAGTGCACCTGTAAGCACTTAATTAATTTTATATTAATTATTTGTACCTGTCTTAGGTATAGCCCCGGTATTGTTCACATTCGAGACTAAATGTCTTTTTGTGAATCTTTAGACTTAGAAAAATCATAGGTTGTGAGGTCAAATGTTAGAACATTAATCTAAACCTTGGTCTCACTGGTTTCCCTGTCTGTCTCACTACGTTGCTCTTATTCCCTCTTTATCTTTCGCTCACTCTATTCTTCTCTTTACAATCTCTCCTTCTCTATCATCGCCCCCCCCCCCCACACTTCTTCTCTTCCTTCTCACCATCTCTCTCGTAATCTTCTTTCACCTCCTACCATTGGTACACTGTCTCTCCTATCTTTCTCTCTGTCTGTCTTTCTTTTTTCTAAACTGATGGAATCGCATTCTTCCCACCACCTGCCTTATGCTCTATACAATTGGATCATATTAGTAAGGGCTAACATGAGGTGGGTGGGGTGGGGTGGATGGGGGGCGGGCGGGTGAATGGTCATCCTATTCCTCCGCAGATCATTCACAAAATCCTTCAAGTCTTTGTTTGTTTATAATTGAGACTTTTAGGGGTGAAATCCTAAGAAAATATACAATTCGTCTTCACCAATCCTCTTAAATAACCCAAATGTATGACACAAAACAGTTCAACCTAACCAGACAGATTGCTAGAATCAATGCAATGCCGAATATACTCGAATTTACCTAATATTGACCAAATTTCAGTCTAATTTAACATAATTTACAAAATATGTACAGCTGCCAATTGTACATTTTCTAAGACTATGACACATAGTGTTTGTTCAGTTCTATATCCTTCAAGTTCCGTGGGTTAAACAGTATGTGTCTGTCTCTCTGTATCTCTCCTCGCATTCACAATACTGTGACTTCCACTTCTTGCTCTCAACTTCTCTTCTCTTATTTTGGATCAATGTCTGAGTGTCAGAAAGTCATGTTATGATAAGAAGTTGTTATTCTGCTCGTATCCGAGGCACAATAAAGGTCTCAGAAATAATGCGCATCAATATCCTGTTGCTGTTGTATGTTCTACAAAAATAAATTTGAAGTTGAATCGGCCCTGAGAAAACGGGCGGTAGTGAGCGATAATAAGGGAAGCCAGTTTGTGGGATCCTCAAAATATAAATGGGGCCTTTAAAAACCAACCGGACAAAATCCTCCAAAATGTTGGTCGAATGACTTTTAGATGGATAGGAAAAAACGGAACAAAAGTGAGAGTGCGGTTCTAAAGCACTTGCTGGAAAGCTGGGATCCAATCATAGAAAGTCTTTATATTCCAGATCGCAGTTTCCCCAGTCATTCACCCCAGCACTAAGCACTACACATGGGTCAGATCATGAAAAAAGGACAAGATGGCAGCTATACATATTTTGTAAATTTTGCCAACTTGGCAGCTCTACACATTTATATTTAAGATGACACAATCAGATATTCCATAACTTAATAATTCGATGATAATCCCTGAGTGTGAGGGCCAATATTTGAACATTAGGGTCAGATTTTCAGAAAATGTACAATTGACATAAAAATAGCAGCTCTACACATTTTGTAAATTTTGCCAACTTACCAAAACAAATGATAAACACTGCCTATATCTGCATATTTGTGGTATTGCTTTGGCTTAACAAAATCTATTCGCTTGTGTTGAACAATAATTTGATGTTCATTTTTGTCCTAAAGTTCGATTATTTGAAAGTACTGATGAAAGTAAAAATGTACAATTACTGTTGATTTGGCCCATCACGGGGCAATAACCGCATAATGACGGCCCACTATTTACATGGTGATCTTGATTACATTGACACAGATACAGTGAGAGGCCATCATAACTCCTGCTCATATCATCCCTGATCTTGTTTATCTGTGTACCATGGGGATGCCTTGACACTCACAATATTGACCAGGCGTTATGCTGCTATAGGTCTCTATGCTGTCTTGGGCATATTTGATTTATAGGGATTTGGGTATTATTTGCCTATGGTTAAAACCCAAGGTGGAGATTTTAATCTAAGTATTTCCTTTTTGTTTTTTGGATATCGAGTAAATATTACTATATTTGAAGTTTGATATTTTCAGTTTTGAAAACAAAGTATGCAATTTTCTGGGTGGACTTTTACTAGTAAAATTAAACTCTATAAGATGACCTTAGAAATGCATGGATATATTAAGTACACTGTCTTGTAAATTAGTAAAAATATTCATGCTACAAACCGCGTTTAGCATCCCAAAGATGAAAACCTTGAGAATAAATCACTTTAAAGAATATCATTTTTGTGACTAGTGACACATTTCCCTGTAACACATCACATATAGCAGGACTAAATCCAAATATTTCCACCCTTGTCCATATCGTGCTGGTCCGGCCTATAGCTACCCCCTAGGGTGGCCTGAATACTATAAGATAGTGTGAGCGTGGCATTTATTGTGGTATTGTGATGGGGTGATATGGCACCACCCAGGGTACTGATGACTGACTCATATCCCAACACACATCTGTTATTATCAGCGGGGTGAACATGGTCGTCCATAGATATCACATAACCCATGATGTATGGCATTTTTATGGCCATCATCGTGCTTTAAAATGTGTTGATCTGCCAATTGTACATTTTCTGCCGATGTTGGGATTGACTCAAACCAAACGGTGCCATTGGGTATATATTACCTACTGATTTGTAGATTTTTTTTCTTATATTTACTTTAATCGTACCGTTTTTTCTTGACAAATTATCGGAATAATGTCTGAAAACTTTCTAACAATGCAAGCCAGCGATACGCAGGAACATCTAAGAGCGCAACGTCATAAAGAATTCAAATTGCGTCATTTGGCTCATTTGGTAATGCCAAGCATAATGCTATCACAAAAAGCTGAAGGCATCCCAGAACGGCACAGTATTTATTCTATCAAGTATGTAATAAAAGAGAGAATTACCCCCCCCCCCCCCCCCGCACACATACCCAACTGTTTTTAGCTGAGTGCAAGTAGAAAGACAAACTTATTTTTGTCCTTCCCTGTCATGAATGTCAAGACTAGAAATATGTTGTAAAAGAACAAGAAGTTAAATGTTTACCTGTTCTAACCACACGTTTGTCGTTAGTACCTGGTTGACTTCGTCCTGAAAGGGAAATAGACTCCAAAGTTTATAAATAAATTATGTTAAAAATCACATTAAATAATTAGGGGATATTAATCTGAATCTGAATATTTTATGATAATGTCCTGGGTTAACTATATAAATTATTAAAAAATTCTCTGCATATTTCACTTTTAGGTTTTAAAACACAGCATTTAAATTTGATATTAATATGCATAGTTGGGTTGCAACAAATGTGATGTGCTTTAGACAAATGAGTCACAACTCGCAAAGAATGGATTTTGAAAAACCATCATATGTGAAAATATCAGATCAAGCCGATTCCAATGATAATAAACATTATATTTTTATATTTGAAAACAAAAGAAATTGAAAATATTTCTTGGTGGGCAGTTATTAGTAAAGGACACTTCATAGAATGATCTTAGAAACGCATGCATATATAATTTATAACACAGTCTGAAACTTAGTACATGTATTGATGCCACCTTAAGGATTAGACATCCCCAAAATTAAATCATTCCAACAACGAGATCTTGGGAAAATACACTTTGAACAATTTCAATTTTGCGGCTTGCGACTCATTTTCCTGGACCAAATCACAACTTTCAGGCGTTGCCTTGATGAATATCAATCATTTATTTCTAAAAGGTCATTATCACAGGATTGGAAATAAAAACTAAGTAAAGAATGACTTGAATGACAGCGTGGGTGGGCGATAATGGGGAACATTACGTTACAAATCACCAGCCTGGCAACCTGCCAATGACAATGATTGAGCAGCCATTGCCTTAAGAAATGTGGGACATTGACTCTCTTAATTCATTACTTGTTATTGTTTGGGGAAATAATTGTCCATTTTCTGGTGTTAAATTGCCTTCATTAATTTCGTCCTTCATCATAAAGAGAACACTTAATATATTAAAGTTGCATTCGCTGATAATCTTTTTAGAAAATGTGTTTATAATTATATTCTTATGTGTTTATGTAATTGAGGAAAAACCGAGCTTGGTAAACAATCTTCATAATTTATGCTTAGAGCCTATCGGGTGAGATTGTAATGTTAATGGCTTTCCCTGAACTTTAAGGGATTTGACAGGCTCTGGGCCTAGCCTGGTTTAAATGATAATTATTATATTATTAATGAATAAAGGCAAGTTAGGTATAGTAAACATTTCAATGTCATTATAGCAAAAGCATTAGCCCTTTAATGAAATCTAACATCAATACCATTATTTTTAGACATTTTCAACAAATACAAGTTTGAAGACAATATGGCAAATATAAACATTTTGTCAGGCAAGTTTATCATATTTCAGTTATACCATGGACTCATTACGAGTCCGTTCTTGTACACATAAATCAGAATGATGTAACAAAATCATGTCACATCAACATATTTGTGGGATTCAAATGATGTTATCAAAACCACATTTAAGACGAAATAAAATATATTTCCATGGGTAACAGTTGAAGCATATTTATAAGCAATAGCAGGCCAAGCAAGCAATGTTGGAGCAGCTTCACTACACGAACCACTACAATGGGCAACACACATACATGATAGCTCATACATCAGACTCAAACCAAGATATATGATGGATTAAATAGTTTGAATAGGCTCAAAGTTTGAACGTTAACATTTAATATGTTATTCCATATTCCATCCTACGTTGAGCCATTTTAATGGTTCTATTAACATCGGATACAATGTGTATCTGGGTTGGTGTCCAGGCATATGCCATCAATTTTAATTTTGCAAATAAGAAACTACTATAACAATATAGTACACTAACTTATCTCCAAACATAGCTTAAGCATTTTGTTCAAGAATTGAGCGACACATATCAAACGTCAATCTATTAATCTACATGGAGAGATTGGCGGCCATAGTCCATCACATATCATGAGTGTTAGGCTTGAGTTGAAATGTACATGAAAGAAATGGAGTGAAGATTATCAGGGTTAAAGGTCACTATTCCTGAAAGGTGGAAATTTGCATATATATATGCATCTTTCAACCAACAGCTGGGACCTCCCGGATTTGATATTCATTCAAGAAACAAATAACACCACAGCAATCAATGTATGAGTTCATTAGAAGAGAAGTAGGAAGAGAAATATAAGAATAATTAGTGCCATGAAAAATAACATATCATGTAACATATTGAAAGGGGAATAAGAACATGGGGCCACAATATAACAACAGTCTAATATCACCGTTCTCCATTCAAATTAAGTATTGACCATTGCTCTAGAAAAAGAGCCTTAGAAACCATATCTTAGCTTTACAATCAGTTTCATAGTTAAATTCAATGGTCTAGATATAACGATAGTTAGATAAGAATTTGGGAATAAATAGCGATGGTGTTCCATATATAACAAAGAGAGCTTGGGACCATTATTCCAAGTGTTGTTACTCTAACTAGAGCTCTTATCTTATCTATCTTATTGTTATCGTAATTGTAATAAGTAATAACGGTTAGGACAAGAAGTGCTCATAATAACACCTTATCATTACAATCAGTATTACGCTTTAATTTAGTTTGATAATTGATATTAGACTGGTGTTAAAGGTTTAAAATGTTGTCATTAAAATGTATCCAATATCAAGCCTTGTTGATAGCCTTATTACATGAGAGCAATGAGAGTCAGTCAACTTCCAAGGATAGGATAATCTTTTGTAAGAGTTCAACTTGTACATATTGCCAAAATACAGGGCGTTTCTGGTATTGAGGGTGACCACTCCAATTGCTTCCATGAACAAACCAGCCTCAACAGCCTGATATTGTAAATGTATCATCAACAAACCCGTCATAAAGGTGCGACGCCACTGATGTGATATTGGCATGCAATTCATGTGTGACATGTAGCTCATGTCAGAAGTATTAACCCTTTCATAATCGCATCCTCAAATGCTGTATGAGAACCTGTACTACATTCACGAGAAGTGTTTTGTCACATATAGATAAACATATATATTTGTATTGGTATTTCTTTCCAAGTGCAAGCATAAAAGCTGTGACAGTATCAGAATTGACCTTTTGATTGGATTTTGAAAGGATTGTACTAAAAAGAGTCCATAACAATAAAAACAATTGCATGTCAATCACAGCAGTGGAGTCACAGCTTAAAGCTGCGTTCTCAGCTATTTATGTCCATTTCTTTTAGACAAATATATTCATTGTTTGACCTGAATGACTGAAGCTATCAATACTTTGCTGCTGTATAATGTTTATACACAAATTTGAAATCGAACAAGCCAGGGTGAAAAGCAATATTTGAGCGATAATAAGTGAATCTACTGAAGCGAAGGATTTTGGCGGGTCACCGAAATAATATAAATGGACAATCTTTAGGAAACTCTGCAGCAAAAGAAGCAGAATAACATCCTCAAAAAATCTTGTCAAGAAGAGGAAAATAATTGAACAAAACGTTGTTTTGTTATCAATTTAACTGAGAATGTAGCTTTAATAGGCCACAATTCACCCATTTTACCCCCTCACTCTCTCCCCTCCATACATCTCTACATACCATATCAGCAATCTGAGTGAGGGTAAAACCGAACCGAACTGTGACAGTGTTGGATGCGTTATATACGGGTCTGGACGCCGTGTCATAATTGTAGAGAACCTTCCGCAGCAGTCGCTGTTCATCGGGCAGTCGGAACTTCTTGTTTCCACCACCGACTCTGATGGAGTTTAGACCAGTGTCTTGCTCGCCTGGGAAAGGGGAACCAACAACATACAACATCTATCACTAACACTGAACATTTAGACTACATTTAATAGGGAATAAGTGGAAGTATACTACATATCTAGAGGCTTTTCAGCCATGGAGGTGGTCGCTGTTAGGGGTCCAGACGTTAGGGCCCCACCACGGTAGGGCCCATACGCTAGGGCCCAGAGTGCACAGTATATAACAAACAAGACCAATCCACTCCTTTCCCGGGCGTTAAACATTCACTGAAATAAATCTGAAAGCTGATTATATTACTGGAATTAGAGTAGTATACTGCATCTCTTGAGGTCGTTGACATGATCTCTGTAGGAAAAGGTAATAACAGTAAAACAAATGTTAATTCTTGTAATATCTTTTTTCATGTACAACTACAGTGTGAGACTTATGTTGTGTAATAAGATATATACTAGTCATTCACTTGGAGAATAAAAACTTAAGAGACTCTGTTCAATTTGTAATTGATTTTGACATTTATACCGAATAGCCCGATGTCGATGTCAAATCGATCAAGACGGAGGGTCAAAGTGCACGACACCCCGAAGGGGTGGAGTGCGCTTTGACCCAACGTCGAGATCGATTTGACATTGACAGAGGGCTATTTGGTATTTATTTCATACTGATTTATCAATTTATTTGTTATATTTACCTTCATATGACTGTTTTTCTTGACGAATTATCAACACAATGTCTGAAAACTTATGAAACATGCAAGGCAGCGCTATGCTTCTGCCGCTAAGAAGCGCAACATCATAAACCAATGATGTTACATTATTTGGGTCACCTGCTTCCATGACAACCCAAATCACATATGTATGCCATACGAGATTTCTAATGGCACCCCTGAATCATGCCATCTGTAATCACATACGTATGTAATAATGGGTCTAATCGCACTCTACCCCTTTGGGATGTCGTGTGATTTGACCAAACGTCTCGATCGATTACAAACCTCCATTATACTATTAGGTATAATTATCATACCTCTCAAATGTAACACATATGTAATGACTACTATAAACGCCAGTTAAAAATCCATAACTGAGAACTGAGCAAATATCAGATATTGTATATTGTCCTGTGTATGAATGCCTAGAAACATTTCCTATCCAAGTAGACTTAAATTCGTATTAATGATTGAATAACCAGTGTCTGGTATTCAAAGCCCCAGACAAATTCATATCTACCATCCATGGCTTATCATCCTACTGACTTATCTTTAAACTGAATACCACCTCAAATAGAACCTCTCTTCTCTTCTAGAACCACCAGACAGAAACCGGAATTAAATCAAGACCCCTTCTTCGTGATAAGAATCCAGTGGAACACTTATGATATCAAACTTCCCACATGAAAGCCTTACAACACAGGAATAAGATCTCATTTCAATTATTGCTTTTTGTGATGTTTTTGTAGATATTAATATAGTTTCGGCTTGGGGGAGCCAGGGAGCTAGAGAAGAAAATGTGATTCCCTGGCGAGCTGGTGCTAGTGCCTGGTTTGGTCATATGGGTCAGATTTTCAGAAAATGTACAATTGGCAGCTCTACACATTTAGTAAATGCTGCTAAATTAGGCCGGAAAATGAAGAATACCGGGTATATTTGAGTATATTTGGTATCACATTGATTTAAAGTATCAGTTCTGTTATGTTAAACTGTATTTTGAAGCTCAATTTGGCCTTAAATGTGGGTTATTTGAGAGCAGTGGTGAAGGCGAATTGTATATTTTCTGAAAATCTGACCCATATAATCTAATATGTGCCAATCGCTGGCCATTAGAGTGAGGAGGGTGGACAACTATACAGTGCAATGCTCTCTAAGGTCTGGGTCAGCTTTCTGTGTGGTTGTGGCTGGGGTAGAGAGGGAGGGGGCAGAGAGTGGGGGGTAAGTGGGAGGGGGTTACATGCCTGGTTTGGTAGCTTTCTGTGTGATTTTGGCTGGGGTAGAGAGGGAGGGGGCAGAGAGTGGGAGGTAAGTGGGAGGGGGTTACATATCTGGTTTGGTAGCTTTCTGTGTGGTTTTGGCTGGGGTAGAGAGGGAGGGGGCAGAGAGTGGGAGGGAAGTGGGAGGGGGTTACATGCCTGGTTTGGTAAGAGAGAGGGAAAGAAGCAGGGGGAGGTGAGGGAGGTGAGGGAGGTGGAGCAAGATGGAGTTAAGGAGACAAAAGCGGTAGGAAGAGAGACAGGGAGAGAGAGACAGGGAGAGAGGAGACGGGAGAAAGAAGACGGCTGAGAGAGAGGGGGAGAGAGAGAAGAAGGGAGAGAGAAAGGAGAAGAGAGAGAGAGGAGAAAGGAGAGAGAGAGAGAGAGGAGAGACAACCCTGTAAGTAAGAGGATAGTGGAGGGAAAGAGGAGAGAGACAGGACAGAGAGGACAGAAGACATATGAGAACAACAAGAGAGACCAGGATAAAGAGAGACCAAGAGAAGGGCTGAACCTGACCTCAGTACACGAGGACAAATATTCTAAGGTTTTACTGTTTCTAATCTCTGGTCTTTTGAAGGAGTATTGGGACAATTATACAAAGCAATATCTCCTAGGTAAAGCCAAAGTAGGAGAGAACACGTTTAGTGCTTGACTAGTGGAACAAGGGCAACAACTCCACTTACTGGAATAAACTGAATATAAGGACCTAGTTTATGGGTCCTATGGTGGGTTTGCAGACTTCCTCCACCCTCTCCCAGGAAACGGGGGTTGGGGACAACAAAACCCACCCACCCAAATATCTACCGGTTCCTCTGTCACCTTGTGCCCCTTGTCTGAGCTGCCCGCCCCTCCGCCTTCCATCTTACTGTCCCTCTGACCCCTCTCCATCCCCTCTCACTCTCCTTCTCCCTCAACCCCTCTGTCCCTCCAACCCCTCCCCCTCCCCTCTCACTGTCAGGGTCCTGAGTATGACCATAAAGTGCCTATCTATCTCTTTTTCGGTATCTCTCTCCCTTTCTATCTCTATTTCCTGGGTATGATCATAAACTGCCTCCCTCTCAGCTCTCCCACCCTGGATATAACCATCTTAAAGGCAAACGCTACTATTCACTGCCACGCCCCCCTTTTCCATATACCAAATCTACGGGCATTTTACTCACTATTCCTTTAGCATTGCAGTCTATGAGGAAACGGCCCATTTTTTCACATTTTATAGGAAAAAACAAACAATTAATGGCTACTCCTACTGTCCCAAAATTTTCTACACATACAGTTCAGGTTATATACTACAGATAAAAAGGGAAAAAAATACATGTCATCGCGTTAGATTTTTTTTTATAGCTGTCTGAAATAAACATGTTTGGGAAACAGAGCTATAGGTATGGGTACCTACTTAACATGCAAGTCCATTGGGAAATGCTGCATTTTCCTTTCATGGTTTTGGGAATAAAACAAAAATGGATACTCCAAATGTCCCAAAAGTTTCTACACATATAGTGCAGGTAATATTCTACACATATATAGGGAGAAAAATGTATGTCATCGCATTGAAAAAATAATTGTAGCTGTCTGAAATAGACATGTTTAAGAAACATAGAACACTTTGAAAGCAGCAGATTTTTGGGTTGTCAGCCATGTTTCAAAGCTCCATAATTCAGAAACTAGCATGGTGACCCATTAATTTTTTTTCAGTTTTAAGAACACACATACTTCAAAAATCATATACTAAAGAATCAGAAAAATGACATTTATTTTCACTGGGGAGAAAAAAAAAATGTTTTTATAAAAATGGTGAAAAAAAAGTGAGTTTTTTCGAGTTTTTAATTTAAAATTCACATTATGTATTTGTTGTTTTCAAAATAAAAATAACAATGCACCCTAGAGAAAAGAGGCATAGAATTATTGGCCAAATAATACTCTCTCTAAAACTGTTAATTTTACTTAAATTGAGTGAATATATATAGTAAATATGAACTATGAAGTTGAGGTACTGCAAAATGGGCCCCCCTTTTGGTCGTCATTGGTACTTTTGAGATGCCAAATTTCTAAGCACTGTAATTCAAAAATGAGCATGGCGACCCAATGATTTTTTTCCATCCTTATGACCAGAAACACTTCAGGAATCAAATACTAAAGTTTCAGAAAAATGACATTTATTTTCATTTTCCACTAGATAGTAGCGTTTGCCTTTAAATGTGTTGATAAGGGCGTAAAGCAACCAATCTCACTCACTCACTCCCTCTCAGCTCTCCCACCCTTGATATAACCATCTTAAATGTGTTGATAAGGGCGTAAAGCAACCAATCTCACTCACTCACTCACTCCCTCTAAGCTCTCCCACCCTTGATATAACCATCTTAAATTTATGTGCTGATAAGGGCGTAAATCAACCAATCTCACTCACTCACTCACTCCCTCTCAGCTCTCCCGCCCTTGATATAACCATCTTAAGTCTAATGATAAGGGCGTAAAGCAACCAATCTCACTCACTCACTCCCTCTCAGCTCTCCCACCCTTGATATAACCATCTTAAATGTGTTGATAAGGGCGTAAAGCAATGAATCTCACTCACTCACCCTCTCACTGTTCCTTTGACCTCCCCCCTTTGTCCCTCCCCCTTTCCCCTCACTCTCCTTCTGCTTCCACCCCTGTCCCTCCAACCCCTACCCGTTCCCCGTCCCTGTCCCTCTGACTCCAGCCCTCTGTCCCTCCAACCCCTCCCCCTCCCCCTCACTGTCCCTATGCCTCTACCCTCTGTTCCGATGTAAAGTGTGCCTGATATTGGCTAAAGGAATATACCGCTATTAGACCAGACTCTGGTCCACAACCTAGTTAGTAAAGGCCCCGGTAGGAGAGGACACGTTTTGTGCTTAGTAAGCTGAATAAGGAGAAAAGGTGCAATATTTGGACGGACTAGAACTGTGTCACTCCTAGGTTATGAACAATGCTGAGTTTCCCATCAAACTAACATCTTACCCATTAGAATTGCGAAATCAAGACGTCTGCTTTTGCTTTGAATGAAACATAGATTGTATTGAATTGGGAAACCTGTTATTCTGTGCTTATTAACTGTAAGGGTGCATGCTCCTGCATACGTCAGGTTGTTAGGCTCTCTCTTGCTATTGTACAATCTTGTTAGTAGTGGACAATGTTTTGAAATTTGGGGAATGTATTCATGTCACAAACTGCGTTAATCACCCCAAAGATGAAAACATTCCCACCAAGACATCTTTTAAATAAAACATTTTGAAAATAACATTTTTTCAACTCATTTTTCTATAACACCTGACGAATATTCAATTACTCACAGCTTGTTCTGTTCTATATACTGACCCCAATACCACCTTCCATTTTACCCACCCACCCACCCCTATCTCTGTATAAACCAGGGCTAGATATCGGTTTAAGGAATAGATCTCTCCTTAGACCAGACTCTTGCTCCTCGACCAAAAAACCCAACAAACTGCATTAGGAGCGAACACGTTTAGAGCTTGACAAGCAGAACAAGGCTAAAAAGAGGACGACTACTAGTGTCTAGTGACTAGTAGGCAGAGGTAGGACCAGGGACATCTTATATATAATGATTTCCCGTCCTGTCTGTCCATGGTCTTGGATCCCTTTATAGCTTGTAGCAGACCTGGAAGTCCTTAGGGTGCGGAGTTCTGGTTCCACTTAGTGATTAACAGTTAAAGTTGCATTTTCAGCTCAATTGTTGACGAAAAAAAAGACAACCAACTTCATTAATTGTGGTTTTAAAATTCAATCCTTTGATGATATGTGGTTATGTTCATGAAGAAAGTCCTATTTACAGGGACAGTTTACAGGGACACATGGGAATAGAAACAAGCCTGAGTGTCTACAAATTAGAAGTTGAAACTGTAGCAAACACTTCAAAAAGCCACCAACTTTTACGAAGCCGTGCTGCTAAAATAAAAGGATAAAATCATCCAAACTGGGCAAATTAAGAAATGCTCAGATTTCGATCACTGTGAACTGAGAATGCAGATTTAAAAGGAAAAAAAGCTCAGATTCACATTTGGTGGTTGGAGAAAGTATCAAAATACATCTGTCTGCAGTGAGCAAATAATTATTTCCATGTTTGGAGAAATCTAAAAACATCGTTATTGGATTTTCAAGTGCTACTTGTTGGTGTAACTGCAAACACCATTGACCCTATCTCAAGATTTTGAGGATTTTGAGGTCTCAAATCTGGATCAATTATGCATTTGAAATGTCTTCATGGCAGAAGACAGGGGCAATAGAGGATTTGCATAGCCGCCATCTTGAATCCGGAGTCGCAAGGAAGTATGGGAGTCGTAAGTTATTATGTAAGGTTTTACATCAGAATCAAGCGATTAAGACTTGTAGACATATAATAATTGAATTGAAGGAGATATTGTAACAAGTATATAGAGAAAATAACATGATACAGATGTAAATGTATCAAGACATTGTATTGAAGAATAAATGATTAATTCTACATGTTGTATTAAATGGGAAAGATGAGGTTAAGTATAATCAAGGCGTCCTTGAGAGATCTTTAGTAACACTGAAAGTAGCCTATTTTAGTGTGTAAAACTATTTTTGAATTTTGATTATGTAACGGTGTTTAAAATTTGTGGAAATAAACACATTTATAAGTATATGTTAGTGTTAAAAATTGAGAAAACTGTCCATGTTCAGCGTGAGATATACATCAGTTTTTCCAAGAAAAAAGGAAAAACTCGGCGGTATTGTACAGTAAATTGCAATCATCTTTTGGTGCAACAATTTCACCAGCCATGGGATAAGTTGATTGATTATAAAACCAATATTATTCTGCAAAACACTTTTGGATTTCTTTATTGGCCTTGATATTGGGCAGTAATGAGAAACCAGTGTGCAATTTGTCTATATGTGTCCTGTAAAAGATGTCAATTTTAGTATGAGAATGAAAACTCATCTCTGGTTGAAGGTCGAAATTGCCTATGTAATCCCAAATATCCTTTTTAATATGTCTCTGCTTACGAAAATCTATCAGTGTAAATGACTCCTCCAAAATAGGAACCTATATGATGACCTTAGAAACGAAATGGATATATGTAATACACAGTCTTTGTATTTAGGACATACATTTATAAATGCTACTAACAGTGCTAGGCAGCCCGAAAATGGGAATATTCCAACAAAGAGATCATCTGAATAAATCACTTTGAAAAATATCCCCTTTGCGACTAGTGACACATTGTCTTGTAACATATCATATATTTGCAAATATGTGATGTGTTACAGGAAAATGAGTCATAAGTCGCAAAATTGATATTTTTCAAAGTGTTTTTTTCACAAGATCACATTATTGGAATGTTCTAATTTTTGGAGGGTATAGCACTTATAGCTGTATCAATCGATGTATCAAATTTCAGGACAATCTATGTAATATATTCTTTAGTTTTAAAGGTCCTCATGTGGACTACATTTAGTTAGTTTACTTTTTATTGACCCCCAGAAATATTGGAAACTTTTTTTTCAAAAACGAAAATATCAAACTTAAAATCTAGAAATACTTATTAGATTATTAGACTGTTCACTATCATTGGAATCTGCTTGATCTCCTCTTATCAAATATGATGGTATCTCAAAATCTTTTTTTTGCGACTTATGACTCATTTTCATGAAACACATCACATATGTCCCTATCATGGGCTGAAATTCTGCATAAGTTCAGGCAGAATCTGATACCAGCTACTGATATGTATATATGGCACTGAAAGTTGGTTCGTATTTCAGATTTTGATCATACTTGTAATACCTGGCCGGCCTTGACTAGGGGGATATGGTATTGTTCACCCTTCCCATATCGATATGAAGGTGAGGATGTATTCATTGCCTAAGAACTATGTTCATGAAAAAAATGAACCATTTCTACATTTCTTAGGTGGTGGCTTCTTTGACGCTCTCAAATAGACCTCCGGCATACTTTTCCTTTCTTTTTTTCATTAAAGGCCGATACATATTAAACAATTCAAATGAAAAAAAACTTTATATCCAGCATGGACTTTTTCAAACGTCGCCTGCTGTAATGTAGAGAAACTGTTTCCCAACTTTATATTAAACCTTTTAACAGCTGAACATAGGGTGTTTGGTCCAATATCTCACCGCATTGAAATAACATAGGCTCTGGTCAATAACAGAAGCCACATTGACCACGGACAATATCAAGTGTTCCACTTTCTAGTATTTTTCATAAGATCATTGAGCCACACCTGGGAATTTATTTCAGAAAATCGGTAAGCTTAATTGATGTAGGGCACTATTATTATACATGAATGATTTTTTATTAAGAAAATATAGTCATAATTATGCACTCTGTGACAGGTGTTTCCTAGACAGCTTTTAAAATATCATTATATGTGTGATATATCACAAGGCTCATTTCTAGGACATTTCTTTCCATCTATTTCTAAAAAAAAAGAAGACATCATGAAATTATGATCCGTCGCATGGTATCGCTGGCATTCTGTCCTGAAAAAAAGTTTATCATAATCAATCAAATAACATTAAGTCATAAATAAGAGACAATAGGCAAAGACAAGAGGACAATCTTAATAGAAGCTATACAATATATAAGGCAGGTCTCAACCAGTGCGATAGGATGTGCGATTTTTGGTGCGATCTATAAAGGTCTGATGGGATTAAAGGAGATGTAGCAAGAGATATAACACATCTCAAGCCTTTCAGAATTGCCCAGAATCGCATGCGATTTTTAAAGATTTCTGACGATTTTAGCAGCATGTGACCTTTTAATTTCACACTTCATATCGCACCATTGTCGCAGCAGTGAAATCCTGCCCTAAGACAGACGATATATACATTATATACAGTCATATCGACTCCTAGCCTAGGCAAACCAGACTTCAAATAAATCTCAGCAAAAAGAGAAAGCAGTGTGCGATATCACAGAATAAAAACAAGGCAGTGTATATATGGGAGCGAGCTATTACTTGAGCATGAGAAGCTGCTTGGCCATAGCATTTGTGATGTGTTCCAAGAAAATGAGTCACAAGTCGCTAAAATCTTATTCTTAAAAGTAATTTATTCACAATATTCCTTTGCTGGAATGTTTTCATCTCTTGGGGGTTTAGTGCCTTAAGTCTTATTAATACATGTACCAAATCTCAAGATAGTGTATTGAATATATTCTTGCGTTCTGAAGGTCATCTTATGGAGTATATTTATCTATTACTGCTAATTGCCCACACAGAAAGCTTGCAAAATTCTTTTTCAAATTCAAAGTATAAAATTGATGTCCTTAATGTTTACTATATTTGGAATCAGCTTGATCTCCACTTTTCAAATATAATGACATCTCAAAATTCATTTTTTCGACTTGTGACTCATTTTTGTTTAACACATCACATTTACAATAGACAATTCTCATTGGATGCTTGCTGCAGGCGCAGTGGCTGCTGGGAAGGGGATGTGGTACTAGTGCTGTCACCTGGTTGGTTGGGTGGGTACTACAGTGAAGATATCATTTCCCTACTCAATCTCTTTTGGCTTGGCTTATCGTGTGCGACAAATCCCTTCTGACCGCTAGACTGTATGTAATTGGGTATGATGGTTTATTTCTTCGATATCTATACAACTTCTGGAAATTGTCTGAATAACTTACGAAAGGTTTAGTCTGTCTTAGTCGATATTGGTGTTGTCTAGGATAGCTAGGCAAGTTTTAGATCATATTGATATCAGAAGCAATTGTTATACTCCTTTTTGTTAGATTTATTCTGAAAAAAATGTACTTGGACATTGTTGTTATAAAGTGGACGTTTGGGTTAAAAAGATTGATATTGCATATTTTTGCCTCTTCATTTATCTAGCTAGACAGTGTTATTTTGTATATATCATGGAGGATTTCCTACGTTTAAAAAGATAAAGGCGGCCATGCTGAAAATAATTGGAAGTATATGGAAGATGATTTCCTTTTACACTGAGAAAGGATGGCCAATATCTGTTAAAATTATGTTTCGATGACTTTTGGATGGGTTGGTAATGCATTATTCCCCCCCAAAAAAAATTCTTTTCAAAATGTTGACAAATATTTCAGAGGGAATACAGCTTTAAGGCCTAGTGCAGAAGGGTAAGGTTGGACCATTGCTCACATTGGTATCTCATGTAAGTGCCCCTCCATCGTGAGTTGTATGGGGAGGCGTAAGGGGAACATTTGCAAATCATCGATCGGAGAAGAGTATTCTTTTAAAAATATCTACTGTTGCTGTTTCTTAGTCATTTGACATACTTGCAGAGGATGATAAGGAGGAAGAGAGAGTAGAAGGAAGAAAGGATATGAAAGAAAGGTAAAGAAGGAGTAAGAAAGCAGATGCAGAGGGTTTTGAGGAAGGAATGTGAAAGGTTTAAGAGGGTTTATTCATGATCGTTTAAAGTCGTTCTACTAACAATTATCAATTTTTATTTTTAAGGTTTTGCATTTCATGACAGCCCATCCATGCAAACGTGGAAAATCACTGAAACAAATGTTCAAGTCATTTCCTTCATCATTTTACCACCAAATTGATTAAGGATAAGCTCAAATCAATCATTTATATGCCAAAGCTATCACTGTATATCGAAATGAAAATAAAAAATTGATGGTGGATTTTTTTTATTTTAAAGGTTCTTGTCCACTAAGCCGATTCTTATGCGATTGTCACATAATTTAGTGGAAATGAATCCTCTGGGACGCAAAATCGCATAAAAATCGGCTTAGTGGACTAGGGCGTGTAACATTTTTCGTGTTTTGGGGGGGATGGGGGGGCGGGGGTGACAGCATGGTAAACATCCTAGTTCCCGCAGCAGCCACTAGGTGCGTGTCAACTGTCCAGTACTGCTAGCACAAGTCTGACTGGGAGAAATACACCAATTAATACCACTTAAACATAAATCACAACAAATAAAACATCTATAGTATTCAAACAAAAAGAAAAGTATCATCTTTAGCACCTAATGATGACTCTAAGGACTCTGATCCTAGGCAGAAATGAAAACGTTGCACACTTGTTGGTGCGTGGAGCAGTTGGATGTTTGGCGCTGTCTACGCAGATTTTTGGCGCCAATTTTAGTATGGGCGTCATACTAGCTAATATTGGCGCCAATGATATCATATATTGGCGCCAATGGCAGCACGTATTGGCGCCAACACACCATATAATCCTTCCACCATTTCTTGTACCATTCCTCTCCGCCAGTGCAGCAACTTCCCAAGATGTCGACGATACCGTATCGCGGATGTCCTTGACCACTTCAATCATTTTTTTTGCTTGCTGGAAATTATTATGATTATTATTTCTGCTCTTGTTGCCTGTTTATTGAAAGAACTTACCATATCTGAGATCTGAGTGAGTGTTAGGCCAAATTTGACAGTTACTTGGTGAGAGGCATTAAATACTGGGCGGGACGCGGGCTCATAGTTGATGAGGAGCCGCGTCATGAGGCGCTGTTCGTCCGGCACGCAGCACTCTACAATAATGAGGGCCAGTTAGTTGGGTTAGATTCAAACTATGAACAAACTTGAAGTGATGAAGTGTACAAGAATCATAGAGGAGAAGATTTTTCATTTATTTTTCAAATGGGAGATATATTGCAAGATATATGGGAACAGTCAGAAAAGTAATGACGAAAAGTTATATCATAGAAGAATCTCTGTGGATAGAGCTAAACCAAAGTGTTCAGAAATATTTTCAGAAGTAATAATTGGGTTAGATTCAATCAAATTATGAATAGAAAATGAGTTATGATATAATATGGGACGATTATAGTGGATATATGGGATACTTATTGACACATGAAATGTATCATGAATTGTGAAAATGTGGTCAATAAAATATGTTTCAAATACAGTAGTAGAAGTAAAGTTGAGAATTGATATCATAGAAATGTGATGCGTTACATGAAAATTAGTCACAAGTCGCAAAAATGAATTTTGAAAATGTTGAATAGTTGAAAAGATGACATCAAGCCAATTCCAATGATAGTAAACGGTAGGGCATCTAATAAGTACTTCTATATTTAAAGTTTGATATTTCTATTTTTAAAAAACAAGTTCGGAATATTTCTGTGTTGACATTTATTAGTAAAGTAGCTAAATATACTCTATAGGACGACCTTAAATGTATAAATATAATGGCATTCACGGTAAATGAATGCTACGAACAGCGTTAATTATTCCAAAAATTAAAACATTCCAATGAAGACATCTTGTGAATAAAACATTTATAGAAATTACAATGTTGCGACTTGCGACTCATTTCCCGTAACACATAACAAAGAAACGTAATTATTATTCATAGAGAAATGGGCAAAACATGTCTACATTTTGCTTTACTGCTGAACCAAAATAAAATGGCACTTGGCCATTTCCAGGCTCATAATCTGATATGACACATGTGGTTAGAATAAAAAGACAATATGAGAACAGTGTCTAATAACCTTTCCTGGTTAATTGAAATATGTTTTTATAATTGGTTATTAAATAATGGAGGATATTTTTACCATTCATCAATGCAAGATATTGCGAATAAGCCATGGAAACGTGATGACGAAATATCAAATTGGACCTGTGATTTAGTTTATGTTTTTACCAACAAAGTTTGGCAATGTCGATAAAGTCTATTCCTATCTCGACAGTCTGAGAGAAATGCTCATGAAATCATTAAACTTAAAACTTACTCTATGTATAGATAGAGCTATAGAGTCATGTATAATTTCCCAGACTGCTTGATGTAATTATCTGTTAATTTCATATCGTACAATGAAGCATTGTACAGTAAACTAGTTGGCATATGTTCATTTTCCAGCGTTTCTGTGAAACATATATAGTTTTAATCAAATGTCATTTGAATAAATTATTCCTGAATATGCCATGAGGGAGAAGGGACATAATGTACAGTCATGTATGCCAATCATGAAGGAAGACATTGAAGAAATGTAATTTGATTAGATTTCTTTTCCATATGACATGAGTATAATTTTTAGTAGTTGAAGATTGAAATCGGTTACTAAAACATGTGTGTTCTACATCAGTAGTTTTCACACTTTGTGGAATAGTTCTTAACTTATCCTCAAAATGCTGTTAAATGTAATATCATATATACCTCTATGGTATCAATTATAATATCATATCTATTTATCTGCATGACTTAAAATAACACGAATAATATGCATCTAAACATTGTGTTCAATAAGAACTAGTTTTAAACATGTGATAGTCTCAGAGATTTCAAGTCCTAAGGGCCTTATCCATTAAGCCGGTTCTAATACGATTCTCACAGAATTTAGTGGAAAAAAATCCTCTGAGACGCAAACTCTCATGAGAATCGCCTAAGTGGATCAAGGCCTTTACAGCTCTGCCACCAAAGCCTGAAAATCGCAGAGACTGTCGCAAATGAAACTGAACAGTGGAACACCCCCCTTTAATTGTCCATAATATCCTGACTCCACTATCTGAAGCCAAACTCAATACCCAGTAGAATTTTAAACAATTAAACCTGAACTTGTCCTAAACAAGAGAGGACCTTTTTCTTTTTTTTCCAATGGAGAATGCAACACTTACCGTTTTCCAGATCAATGTTCCTGTTCTTGTTCATATTTTGGTGCTTGTTCAGAATGTGCTTCTGGTTCATACGGCCTCCTACAGGGGGACAAATATAAAGGGAAATAACGATCAGGCAGTGCAAATACAGGCTGAATAATTGTACATTTCTAGGCAACCTCGTCCATAATTATTGAGTCAGCTTATAGCGTTACCTGAAAAATCTTTAATCTTTTTGAAGCACCTTAAACGTTGTGCCCAGGCACAATATAATGATGTAAAATTAAATACATTAATAATACATATATGGGAATAAATAAGATTTGGGCCTTTGTTTGAGCAAGAGCACTGGTATGTGTGCTTTGTCTTTGATGTCATTTTGATACATGAAAATATAGTCAAACGACAAACTGATATGCAAGTTGCTACTAAATACAATAGAATATGAGATACTGAGAGATATATAAGGCTCTGTGCAATCTTAAAATATTGATTTCCGTAATTCATCTCAAGACCAAATCATTTTTGTATTTGATTTGATTTGAAAATTGTTTATTCATCACTAAAGATACATAATTACGAAATAAATGTGAGAAAAAGGTCTGACAATCTGTTTTCCCGCTGTTACCTTTACATAGAGAAGAAAATAATGGGAAAGTTTTATAGTGACTAATGGGGAACTACACGAAAGTTATAATACAAAGTGTATAATACATTTGTACATATATCTGAAGAGAAGAATGACTAATGACTAAACTAACGGACAAATTCATGTATATTCAGGACTAGAACTTCACATTTCTAGATTGTCTGAATATAATGTATTTCAAATCCCAAATGTTAAAACGATCACATGTCGACATAAATATAAATATTCAATGATACTGCTCCCACAATATTTATAGCAATAATAAGATTTATGTGATTTTTGTTGGCATAAAATATCATAATTGTAGCCATAATAACATGTACTTTCTCATGAAAGGTAAGCAACAGCACGCTATATTTGATTTAGGCCAAATAGAATTAGTAGCTCTGTTTCTTGTTGAGGCCAAATACAAAATAAGTCGGGGGAAGTATTTTTTTAACTCGATTTTTTTTAGGGAACAACGTTTCAGGAATAAATATAATGATTATTTCATAACAATGATTGTCTTAAACGAGAAAGAAACATAATTCTAATATTGTTTTTGCTTTAATTTACATGTTTGAGTAAAACATACACACACAATTTAGGCAGGGTGAAATAATATATAATCCTCCCAGAACAGAGGACGCGTTTAGGGGCAGAAACATTTATTTTTCGTATGGCCTTAGCTGGAAGCAAGTTCTGATATACGAGTGCCTCTATACAGATTCGAGTTCGTAATGATCTATTATGAAAACGTCCAAACAACCATAATATTTGCGTTGAAATTCAGCCAGTAATTTACCGAGTAACTCTATACTGTGAGTTATTTATACATATGACCTGTAAGTACATGGTAGCAAGTATCACAGCAATATAATACATCTTATATTTCCTGGATATTGTAAAAACAAATGATAACTACACAGATACTATAGAGCTAATACATATCTAGCTGAAAAACCTTAATCTACAATGAAACATCAATAAAAGGTGCAAAGTAAATCACTTGACAACAGCACTGAAAATTGAAATACAATTTCTAATTCACACATGATATGCCTAAATATGTACTTCATCTTGATATGAGTTGTGACACTCATGTGATAATTCTAGGTGTTATCACCCCAGTGTGATAATCCGTTTCTTTTATCACATCAGTATGATAAAGCTACTGTAGTAATCGGCAAACTGTATATTATGTATATAATATAAATCTATCATATAATGCAAAAAGAATGACTTTACCAACTACAGCTACGTACATCTACACCATTGTTCTATTTAAATACATATCTATAAATAAATATGTAATAAGAACAAATTCTTCAGACTACTAATATGACATAATACTTTGTTTAAAAATACGTTCAATCGACATGGACAAGTGATGTAGTGTAATTTCGGAAGATGAACAATGTCGATGGAAAGTCCTTCAAGCAAAGTTATTTATCACACTATAAAGGGTGGTATCCACTGGCTGCGGTACGCTCTGTGGTAAGCTCTGTGGTAAGCCTTGCGATGGTGCTGTGTTGGTGAGGAGTGACGAGGTCCTCCCTACATGGTTCACTGACCATGTAGGCAAGGACCTCGTCATTCCTCTCCACCTACAGAAACAGCACAAAACATCACAAGGCTTACCACAGAGCTTACCGCAGCCAGTGGAAACCACCCTTTATTCCGTCGTATAACAAACCCTTACGTGATATTTTCTTTCCTATGGTAGGAATTTTCTACCTAAGCAACGCAAATAGCTTAGCAAGAAACATTTTAAGTAAGGATTTATTAGGCAACAAAACCCTTGGGAATTCATTCCGATTATCCATCTATGAAATAAAACTATTTAAAACGGAAAATAAATGTGAAAATATACATAGCAATCTAGACTCAGATAAGAATGATATGCCAGTGATTGGATGCCTACTACACTAATGGCTGTCCTGACCAGGGAGTAGGTGTCCTCATGGGATTATCATAGCACTTTGCAGTTTGGAACAATAGGTTTCCCTAAGTTAGGAGGAACTCTCTCAGCTCTGAGCCTAGACTAGGACTCTATCAAGGGCATGAATCAATTCTATAAAGTACATTCATTATAAAAGGAAACATGGCAAAGATGTGACAGTGCCTTGCCTTAGTGTGATGTCTAACGACAATGGATATCGTAACCACCATAATAACTGCACCCCCTTAATAAGCACACCCCTCTTTTTTTAATGTTACATAGGCGTGACGTTTGGAAAGAGCAGTCCATACATTACCAAACGCCTACTGCGCTAATAGCTTATCTATAATAATATACCTAGTTGTGGTCACGGAGTAGGCGTCATAATGGGATTATAATGGCACTTTGCGGTTTGAAGTGATAGGTCTTCTCTCTTTTTGGAGGGACTCTCTCGAATCTGAACCTATACTGGAAAAACGTCCGTTTATTTGGGCCTGCACCCACTTTCCGGGCTAAATCGCGGTGTGTGCTTATCATTGCATTTACGGTAAGAACTCCTTCCACCATGAAATACGGTAGATAGGTGACACCTGCTCTTAGGAATCAGATGTGAATCAGCATAGATCACTACACAGACACGAAGATATATATGTTTAAACAGTTACTGTCAAGAAGCTTTTATATTTAGATAAATTTAAAATGTGAATGAAAGATTTGGAATATATTTCACTCGCGCTCTATTACTTTGATAATGTAATTTAACATCCACGATTTGAAATGGTTTATTTCCTTTTGAGCCGTGGGCCCAGAAAAGAATAATTCTTTTTGGTAATTGTATAAGCGAGAAAGAGAGAGAGAGAGATTGTATAAACTCATTTAATCATTATTTCTAGCTGACTGACATACAAATTTGTCAAGGTTTGGTTCGTCGAGAAAACACATGTTTTACTTGGTGAAGTGTAAAGGGCCTAGTCCACTAAGACAATTCTTGCGCAATTTTGCGCCGCAGACGACTCTTTTGCGCTAAGTTCTGTAAGAATCGCATGAGAATCGGCTTGGTGGACCAGGCCCTTTAGAACAAGTCTTGGTGCAAAGAACTAAATACGGAATGACACTATGAAGTTAAATGCTGTGGTTATTTACAACTGAAAAAGAAGAAGTGTTTCTAGTCAGGCAGTCGAGACTACACCTATATATAGATATACAAAGTATTCACAGATATTATCTACAATATTTAGTTGCAAAAGTACGACATAGAACAGAACATAAATAGAAAATAAACCTTGATAATGAGGGATGGCTATCAGGACGATAATCAGACAACAATAGACTTTCCGAACACACCCTCTAACTAATGACTAGGGACACGAACAACACCGATCGGGATGAATAAAATAATGAAAATTGATCTGCTAAATTGAGAAAAATGACAGTATTTTATCTCCATCCTACCCTTTCCTCTCCTTCTGATGATGCCTGGTCGTCGTAGGGAGGGGAAAAATGAGAACAAACATGATGAGATTTATCTAGAGTTGGCAATAGGGCGAATTCATGAACACCATTTTTGTCACATCGGCCATCCCAATTCTGGCTGATGTAATTTGTATATTGAACGATCAGAATACAAATACAATATATATCATATATGGGTCAGATTTTCAGAAAATGTACAATTCAACTTCGCCAATCTTCTCAAATAACCCAAATTTCAGACGAAAAAAAACTTCAAAATACAGTTCAACCTAACCAAACAGATTGCTAGGATCAATGCAATGCCGAATATACTCGAAATTACCTAGTATTGACCAAATTGCAGCCTATTTTAGCAGAATTTACTAAATGTGTAGAGCTGCCAATTGTACATTTTCTGAAAATCTGACCCACATAATTATTTTTTGTGTTTGACTTAAACTGTGGCAAATATGATAAATATGATATGAAAGATGACAAAGGTTAGTGTTCAGACTAATATGATGGGAATTATTTCTGGCAATAGAAACAAATATTCTCGACGCCATTTTGTAATTTTGGTTTGAGATACACTGTTGAAAACATGATATGAGAGATGACAAGTTAATATTCAGACAAATATATGATAACAATTATTTCTGGCAATAGAAAACACTATTATTGACCCCATTTTTTATTTTTGGTTTGAGACAAACTGTGGGAAATATCATATGGAAGAGGTGACAAAAATACATACACAGACAAATATGATCAGATTTATTTTTTGCAATAAGGGAAAATCGTTGACCACCATTTTGTCTAAATTTGGTTTGACATGAACCCTGGGAAATATCATATGGGTGAGATGACATAAGTTAATATTAATACAAAGATGATGAAATCTTTTCCTGGTGATTGGGGAAAATCATTCAAATCCATTTCTAATTTTGTTTTGACATCAACTGGTAGACGTGTGTTATTGGAGCTGTGACATAGATAATATTCAAACAGAGATGATAAGATTTATTGTTTCCAATACAAATGATATCAGAAGGTTGGATGAAAAAATTGTTTTCTCGAACCAGATAAAAAAGATCTGTTCAAAGTCCTTTAAAGACAGCGGTAATATCTGGAATATTCCAGATCCGATGGTATTTTAAGAAATAATTAGGAATATTGAATTGGATGGTAGTATAATGTTATTATATCTCTGCTCGTATGAGTACATGTTCTTGGATTATTCAATAATGTTTAAATGAATTTAGAAAACTTTCACTGACTGTCATGATTTGAACAAAGCGTAGGTGTTTGTATTTATATACACCTATTATAGGTGACTATGTTTTAATTATCGATATACCCATATCTTATGTTAATTATAAAGTATTTGTAAATTTATGTGAACTTATTGCCACTAAAAATCTTTTTGATGCTGTAAAATATATAGAAATTACTAGAAATCAGCGAATTCTGAGAATACTGTACTTGTACATAATGTTTTGTCTCAATAAAAATCTTAAATACAAATACAAAATAACAATGGACACCATTTTCCACTTGTAGATTGATATATAAGGTAAATATTCAGACAAACGTAATATTATCCGGCAATAGGACTTTTTATAAATCCTTTGTCTAAATGACCAGCGCAAGTTTTGTTGAGATATCTGATTTGTTCCAAGAAAATGAGTCATAAGTCGCAAAAACTGGATTTTTAGATACCATTATATTTGAAAAGATGAGATCAAGCCGATTCCAAAGAGAGTAAACAGTCTAATGATCTGATAAGTATTTCTAGATTTTAAAAGAAAGACTCCAAGATGGCCGTCGTGACCAGAAGCTTGTGAACCAAAGCGCGTGAGCAAACGGGACAAAATTGGGTATTTTGCTTTTAAAAACCTACCGATCTATTGGAATACCCTGCCATACGATACGGAGGTCCTATTTGTGATACAAATACATGCAACTATAAACTCTATAAGCAGCCATCCGAAGAATAAACACCACACCTGAGCGATATTACAGGTGTATATGACGGACATCTTCCCGCCGTGTGTACATAAGGTACATTTCACATAGGTGGACAAGCCATGCTACGGCCTAAGCGTCGGCGCCATAGTAAAACTGGTTACTCGCCGGAGCTAAAAAAGACCATTAACGAGGAGGATATTCACTCTAATATTGATATTTGTGGTATGAACAGTAATCCTACTCCATATAACACCATGGCTGAGGCAGATGGCCAAGATGAAATGATAGAGAGCCCTGAGGATACCCTGAACGATCTTTTGGTGGGACATAACGATCTAGTGGAATGCGTGAATAATACAAATACGTGTGTAAAGAACATTGCAACATCCCATCGTGAGGAAGTGATTGCACGAGTGGAACTTCAGGAAATTACTAAGTCTCTTGAGCAGAAGGTAATGTCCCTAGAATCTACAGTAAACTATCTCATGCAAGAACTGAAACATCAGAAATCAACTAACAACGAGGTTGATACCAAACTTCGAAGTAAATCGGTGGTCTTCACAGGTGTCAGAGGCAGGCAAGGCACTTCCCTCGAAACAATTTGTACAGACATTGTTAAATTGGTTGTACCGAATTTTGAATCGTCGGACATTGATGAATGCTACCGGATTACACAAGAGAAAAAGTTTAACAACAGGCCTGAATCCATTGTCTGTACGTTTAAATTTATCCATGATAAGAAAGCCTTCATGACGAACAAGAGAAACATATTTGATACCTCTATGTTCCCTCCAGATAAATATCCAAGCCATAAATTTTGGAATTTCGAAGATGACTGCAATGCCCAAGTCCGGCGAAATAGAAGTCTGCTCAGATTAATTGTAAAGAAGGCTGGTGAAGACAACACGGATCCCAATGCAAAATTGAAGGGGGACAAAATACGCATTCTGGGCAAAAACTACAATATAAATGAACTTGATGCGATCCCGGAAACTCTCCGCCCTGAAAATCTCAAAACAATCAAAATAGGGGGATGCCTAGCATACCAAGGACCATATGCCTGGCCCAGTAATTTGTTTCCATGTACTATTAGCCTCAAGAAAATCCCATTCACGTCGGTCGAGCACTGCTATACGTACACTAAGGCTCTCAAGAATGGACACATAGCAGCATCCCGAAGAATAATAAACATGAGAGACCCCTTCCTCTTGAAGGAAACAAGTGAAAAATTAACAACGAACGATGATTGGTCCAGAAACGAAGTGTCCTACATGAAAAGCATTATGAAGGCAAAGTATGATCAAAATGAGGGATTAAGAGCACTACTACTAAGCACCGAACAAATCGAGCTGATTGAAGCGACAGCAGATCGCAAATGGGGGGTTGGTGAGTTTTTGGGCTCAGTACACCTCAGATGTCATACCTGGGAAGGTGGAAACCTTCATGGCGAGCTCTTAATGGCTATTCGCGATGATCTACGCGAACGATATAAACACGAGCTACCACAAATTACGCCTATGTCCCCGCCCCCACCCCCGGAATCCCCGTCAAAGTTAACTCCTCGCACTAAGGCTAAGATGAGGCCTAAGTTCTACAGGACATACCCAACTATTGACGAAAGTAGGGTAGAGAAAAGATTGACGTACCTGGACCTGAACGACACCTCCCTGGATGAGGGCAACGCCGCAGCAGCAATGGAAGTTGTAATGGATACCACATCTGCCTTAGTTGATCCAGCTACATTTAATGTAGTGAAGAATAACGCCAGCACACCTCGGTCGGCAGCCCGTTCCAGACTTCGCAAAATCGACAGTTCATGTGCAAATCAGTCACTCAACGACACTATGCTGGACTTAGTGAAAGTTAAAACCAAAAAATCCAAATAAATAACTCTGCAGTCAGCGTAAATCCAACTCTCGACATGTGCGCCCATGGCTTGACTCGGGAGCAGACTCGCCAACGACAACTTAAAGTGAGACCTACAATTGACATTTTGATCCGGTGAAATGCTCTAAATAGTCTGTTAAAACTGCTTTTCCTCATATTTGTTTTATCATCGTATAAAGAAATGATTTTCTGATTTCCTAGTATATACTACACGTGCGTCAATATTATGTAAACAAAGGCATGTGCTTAGAAAGGTCGAGGTCAACGAGGCCAAAGAGTTCAAGCGTTCGGCAGTGAATTAGCTCGACTGAAAATGTCTCTCGCATGCAGATTAGAATGTTTAATATTTAATGTCAAGTTAGAAAATTGTTGTATAAATGCTGATTTATATTATCCCCTATCGTAACACCGAGAAATGTATTTATATAAAATTTGAAAGAAAATTGGTGAAATCTTTACTGCGTAACGATTCAAAATGGCCGACACGGTCTTGACAAACTGGATTACAGCTTGTGCGCAACTGATTCAAGGTATGTAACTGGTCGACCTTGTCTCTAGGAATTAATTTGTGGTCTATAAACTGGTGAAAATGTTATATGTGCTGTGTATGAAAATGTATATAACTCTGCAAAGCCCAGATATGTACCAAAACTCTCGTTGAAGTGACCGTGCTCATTGAAAACCGCGCTCGCTACCCGTAAGGTATAGCAATGTCTCAGCTATATGAGAACGACTTGTTTTTACTCCCGCCCACACTGTACTACTTTTATGAATATTATTGTGTCCGCACTAAAGTGATGCTTGAAAGAATTTTCCGGAGCTTTCTGCTCCTCACTATATTATGGCGAGAATCTATGTACAAACTAAAAAGACACACGAAACATGGCATTGGATAGGATTAGGTGCATTTCAAGGCTAAAAGGCCTGACTATCTGTTCACTCAATGTACGATCGCTGCGTAAAAAAGCAGCTGAGGTATATGATGTCTTTCTAAAAGGGAACATAAAGGTTATGGCGATCCAGGAATCCTGGCTAGATAGCAATGACTCTAACAACAACCTAGTTAGTGACCAAAGATACAAAATAATAAGGCATGATCGAAATATCATGATTAATGGAATCCCCAAAAAGGGTGGTGGATTATGTGTTATGGTAGATAAAGACTTTCCCGTTGACTGTTGGAAGTACAATGATAGAAACATCTCAAATATGAATATAGAAATGCAAATCATAAAGATCAAACCGGGAAATCGCAGGCAAATCATTCTGGTAAATCTGTACAGAGCACCGAATGGATGTAAACAAACGTTCATGAACGAACTAAATGAGGTTCTTGTACATATTCGAAATACCTCAAGAAACTGTAAGATTGTTGTATGTGGGGACATCAATATGAACTTGTTAGATAAGAATGACGAAGCTGTGAAAAACATGACGCACATCCTAAAAGAACATTCACTGTTACAGGTAGTTAATCAAGCCACCAGGTGTGAAAAAAATGTAAACCATCTATTGGATATTTTGGCTACCGATCACCCGCACTTAGGCGAACATGGAGTTATTAAGACCACGATATCGGACCACTATGCCACCTACCTTAATCTGAAAAAGACTACATCCCCCAGGTCATATGTAACTAAAAAGTGCAGAAAATACGCAAATATTGTATGGGATGATTTTGGCGAGCATATAGGTCGAGCTAATCGGGGGATTGATAATGATATGTCTGACCCAAATGAAATATGGTTAAATATGAAAAGAGATATCCAAGAATATCTGGACGATGTATGCCCTGTTGTTGAGAAAAAGATTGTCAGGAGAGGTGAAATGATTTTGGATCGGGATACCATTGGTGCAATCAGAAATAGAGACAGACTGTTTAAAATTGCCAGACGGACTAGAAGTGTGAATGATTGGGCTACAGCCAGGGAGAGTAGGAAAGAGTGTTCTAGATTAGTTAAAAACGCAAGAAAAAGACACATTACGTCTCTTCTGGAAAATAACCCGAATAATTCCAAAAAATTCTGGCGTAAAGTAAACGAACTCATGGGAAAATCAACCAGTAGTCTACCTGATAACTTCCTTCATGAAGGAATATCGGTTGATGGTGAGCGAGCGAGTAATGCTCTCAACCTAGTTTTTAGGGATCTAGGCAATATAACAAAAAACCTAAATGGAGACTACGAAACTTATTTAGACCCAAATATAGGTATTAATGCCTCTGCCAGGATAATGATAACAGAAGATCAAGTCCTAGAATTCGTTAAGAATATCAATACCAGTAAGAGCAGTGGGCTAAATTGGGTTAGTTCAGAGGTGCTAAAATTCTATTTCAATAAGAATGTGACAGGAATGACCTCCCTCCTAAAATGTTGTATAAAATATTGTACCATACCGCAGGAATGGAAAGAATATATCATTACTCCGTTACCGAAAACAGGAAATCTTCGGCTGTTCTTAAACCTTAGACCGATCGCCCTAGTGCCCCTTCCATCTAAATTGCTTGAGCACTTTATATGTGAGGCTCTTAAAGAACATATGAATATAAATAACTTATTCTCATGTGTACAAGGAGGTTTTCGACAAAAACATTGTACAAATAGGTCGCTATATGACTTCTTGAAACCTATGTTAGCAGGAATGGATGAAGGAAAAGTATCTATAGGTACCTATTTTGATGTCGCGAAAGCGTTCAACTGTCTTGACTACGATATCATGTATAGAAAACTAGCTTACTATCAAGTAAATCCTAGTATTATCAACATTCTGAAGGAATACTTAAAGAATCGTAAGCAGAGAACAATATTAAATGGTGTAACATCGGAGCCATTGGATATAGAACTAGGGGTACCTCAGGGAAGCCTGGTGGGCCCAATAATGTTTATCATTTATGTCAATGATCTGCCGTCCTGTACTAACACTATTGATACTGCTCTAAATATACAGATAACGATGTACGCCGATGATACGGCAGCCAGCGTAACTGGGCATGATATTAAGGAATGTATAAAGATAACACAGCAGGTAACCAATGAAGTACAAAAGTGGATGAGTGCAAACAAACTAAAGGTAAATGTTAAAAAATGTCTTTACCAATATATTGGCAGTAAGAGAAGGTTAAAAAAGATCACTTATGACGATCTGAGCCCTATCTACATAGAGGGCAATGTACTAAAGAGAGCCTCTAATGTGAAATACTTAGGGTATGAGGTAAACGAGAATTTGAGTTTCGACAGACATTTCTCCAAACTTAAATTCGGAATACAATCGAAAGTTAACCAACTAGCTCGTATTCGGTACTACATAGATAAAAACACCACAACGAAAATCGTCAAGGCGCAAATTCTCCCATTGGCAGAATATGGTCTCATGTTTTTTAATTTATCAACAAATTGTACCATAAGAAAGCTGCAAAACGTGATTAACCGCAGTATAAGGCTAATAAATCCGTATAATAATGACCCTATCACTGAAATTATGGAAAGACTAAACATCATACCACTTGAAAAGAGAGGGTGTCTCTCCCTAGTAGGTTTAATGTATAACCTCAAGGATATTGTCAGTAATGTACAGGAGATGCCTAGGGAAACGCGACTGGCTGAGGGAATTATGCTTAAGGTGCCGCACCCACGTTCTGAGAAATTCAGAAGCAGCCCTCATGTACAAGGTCCGATTATGTGGAATAAGCTTGACACCCAGATTAAAGCAGAATCTTGGGATAGAATAAAGGTAGTGCTAAAAACCAGAGAAGGTTGGACAGCAAAATAGATATAGATATGAATTGATTTGCTTATGGCAAAAGTATGTGATCTTGAGAGTAACCAGAATCGATGCAGTTATTAAACTGTTAATTGTACATAGCAGATGAAGTATACAGGGTATAGTAATGTGATGAGTTGTTTTATTCCCCTTTTATCATGCAAAAGGACCGTATCATGTTATTTATTAAATGAATGTTTTATATTGGGCAAAAAAAATGTAAGAAAACAAACACCAGCAGTGGAAGCAATGTAGTAAATTTATTTCAATGTAAAGCCACCAGGTGGCCACTCCATCGTATTTGTTAAGATTGACTTATTCCATAAAGAGAAGATAGTTGTAATATAATACCATATAATGTTAAAAAGATTGTGCTATTATAAACATTTAAACAATTATTATGTACTGAACATGCAATATATTTGAACTTGTCGAATGAGACATATCACAACATAAAATGTGAGAATTCGTACAATAAAATTTTTAAAAAAAAAAAAAAATTTGATATTTTCGTTTTTGAAAAAAAAAAGTTTCCAATATTTCTGGGTGTCAATAAACAGTAACTAAATTTAGTCCATAATGAGGACTTTTAAAACTAAAGGATATATTAGATACATTGTCCTGAAAGGTGATAAACCCATCAAGTATTAGAACATTCCAACAATGTGATCTTGTGAAAAAAACATTTTGTAAAATATCAATTTTGCGACTCATGACTCATTTTCCTGAAACACATCACATATGATCCAACCCCTGAAAATAATAACATAAATACGGTGGCAATCCTGGATGTTGCACCGAATGACCAGGAGCTGTCTGCGATATTAATGCACAATGGTTAACGCCATGTGTATCAACTCTGATGCTTTCATCAAACAATGAACAGTTCAGCCAGCATTGGGTGCCACCCGCTGGGCTAGTTCGCAGAGACGAGGACAATTGGCATTTTTATCCATTTAGTAAATTCTACTAAATACGATAAGGCAAGGATGGAATAGTATAGTTTGTCTACATTGATACAATATGTGATGTGTTTCAGGAACATGAGTCATAAGTTGCAAAAAATAGATTTTGAGATACCATTATATTTGAAAAGATGAGATCAAGCCGATTTCAATGATAGTAAACAGTCTGTATTCCTAGGTTTTAAGTTTGATATTTTCGTTTTTTCGATTTTTTTTTCTCCAATATTTCTGGGGGTCAATAAACAGTAAAGTAACTTAATGTAGTCCGTATGAAGACCTTTAAAACGAAAGGATATATTACATAGATTGTTCTGATATTTGATACATCGACTGATAGAACTATAAGTAATAAACTCCCCCAAAATCAGAACATTCCAATAGTGTGATCTTGTGAAAAAATTCTTTGAAAAATATCAATTTTGCGACTTATGACTCATTTCCCTGAAACACATCACATATTATACTAGATATGTATGCGTATATTTGGTATTGTGTTGGTACAAGAAATTTATTCGGCTATGTTGACCTGTATTTGTAACCTCAATTCTGACTTCAATCTGGGTTATTTGAGAGAATTAGTGAAGGCGAATTGTACATTTTCTGATGAACTTACCCATGCATTGAGTGCATAATGAAATTCAGCTTCACGTTTATATGCAGTGGTTATTCCTACATATTCGACATAACTATTCACAATCTTTCTGTCTACTGTTAAGATCTCCTAATAATTATATACGTATCTATTGCCTAGACACCTGCCTGGGGCACTTAAAAATCCCGCCCCTTCGTAAAATGTAAATCCTAATTGAAATAAAATCTTTTTAAGAACAAAAGTGCGCAATGGCAACCCCGCTATTGGAAGATGATTCATCTGGCTTGAGGTATTGTTGTGGCATAATATTTGTTGCGATTTATTGCACTTTGTCGCGCAAGGTCAACGCAAGGTTGCGTCATTGAGATCACTCTGAGAAGATAAATGCTTACAATAAAACCGAGGGTGGTAACTTATGCCACGTTTAGAGGAAGAGCCACTATTATTTTCTGATATAATTATTTGGGAAGTCCCTGTTAAACGAATGGTTTTGCAGGACTGCATTCAATAGGCATCCAACTGGATCTGCTACTATTGGATCATTCAAAATTTTTTGATGATGTTCGTTACATTTAAATTAAGCTGTTCGTACATATTATTCATGACTCTTTGATACCATGCCTAGAACATAACATCGTCATGACTACTGTTAAAAACATGCTACTAAGAAACAATTCTTATGTATGATGCATGGATTCTTCATAAATAAACATATTCAGTATGTACAGGTTATTTATTGGGTACTATGCGACGTCGAGATTGCAAATACATACTATATGTGATATATAGGTGAAATCGCCAGACATGTAAAATTCGCCTTCACAAATTCTCTCAAATAACCCAAATTTATGACACAAATTAGGTTCAAAATACAAATCAACCTTACCAAAATGATTGCTAGAATCAATGCAAAGCCGAATATACTCGAATTTACCTAGCTAGTATTGACCAAATTGCAGCCTAATTTAGCAGAATTTACTAAATGAATACAGCTGTCAATTGTACAATTTCTGAAAATCTGAACTATATTGCAAAACTTGTTTGTCTTACTATCAAGAGAGAGGTTCTGCTCTGAATGTACAAAGTGAAATAGATGATATTTTGAATTTTTATAGGTATTAAATATTTTAAAATAGAGAGGTAACTAACTAAAACATCCATGGTCGATATGCAATTTGTCTACGTTACATATTTAAATATTGTATTGATCTTTAATAACATGGAAAACCAAAAGGAAACATTGTCAAAGGCTATGTATTTGCTGATACTTTAACATAATTTATTCATACCCTTTTCAACGTCAGCCACAACAAAAAAACAAATGACAAACCGTTCAGTTCCTCCTTGTTTTTGTTTTTGTTTCAGGTCCTGGGTAAGACCATGAAGTGCCCTTCTGTCTCTTTATCTCTGTCTCTCTCCCTATTTTACTATCTCTATTTCCTCGGTAAGATCATGAAATGCTTCCCGCCTATCAGCTCTCCCGTTCTTGATATAACCATTTTAAATGTTTTGGTAAGGGCGTAAATAAACCAATCTCACTCACTCACTCACTCCTCCTTTTTTTTTAATAAATGTGATTTGTTCCAGGAAAATGAATCATAAGTCGCAAAAACTGGATTTTGAGATACCATTATATTTGAAAAGATGAGATCAAGCCGATTCCAATGATAGTAAACAGTCTAATGATCTGATAAGTATTTTTAGATTTTAATTTGATATTTTCGTTTTTGAAAAAAAAAAGTTTCCAATATTTCTGGGGGTCAATAAACAGTAAAGTAACTAAATTTAGTCCATATGAGGACCTTTAAAACTAAAGGATATATTAGATACATTGTCCTGAAATTTGAGACATCGATTGATGTAGCTGTAGGTGATAAACCCATCGAGAATTAGAACATTCCAACAATGTGATCTTGTGACAAAAACATTTTGTAAAATATCAATTTTGCGACTCATGACTCATTTTCCTGAAACACATCACAAATCATAACAGAATTCCCTCCTTATTCAGTCTGTCCTACAGAGAAACTCCAAATTCTTAAGGCAAATTCCCGGGAATAAAACCCTTACAAAGCAGCCGCACTAATTCACAATTACCCACATTCCCCATGAGTTACTCAGGGTTATTTAAGAGCGGCTCAGAGCATTAGGCAGCAACCTAATCCCGCCATTTATTTAGACAGATAACGGAAACATGGCACAATTAAGAAGCGAGTTGAACAATGGCAACTTTTCTTTATATGTTTAAAGCAGCATAAATCTTTTATCTCGGCGACTGGTGCTTTGGAAGGCGAATGACAGCAACCCATTGTTAATTCTCCACCACCTTATCCATGTGTCAATGAAGAGAGATTATAAATGGCGGCGGTCATGGGACGAGCCGTGTTCGGTAGTGAGCAAAAGCTTGGGGAAGAGGGTGGTGGTACAAGGGTCAGATTTTTAGAAAATGTAGAATTCAACTTCACCAATCCGTTGAAATAAACCAAATTTTAGACAAAAATAAAGTTCAAAATATAGTTCAACCTAACCAAACATATTGCTAGAATCAATGCAATGCCGAATATACTTTAATTTACCTAGTATTGACCAAATTGCAGCCTACTTTAGCTGAATTTACTAAATGTGTACAACTGCCAATTGTACATTTTCTGAAAATCTGACCCACAAGTATGGAAAAGCATCGTCTCAAGTTCAAATAACTGAGTTTATAAAACATGTAGAGCAATATTCTGAGGAGGTTGGGTGAAGAATAAACCTGTGTGTTTCTGATTTACCCTCCCTTGATATGTTTCAAAGTGTTTTATTCACAAGATCTCTTTGTTTGAATGTTCCTAATGTTGGGGTGTCTACCATTCTCAGTTGAATGAATACAATTCTCGAATTACAAGACAATGTATTCGTTGCATGTTTCAGGTCATCCCATTGAGAATATTTAGCTACTTTACAAGTAACTTTCCTCCCCAAAACATTTTTATTTTTGAATAAAAGGTTTGCAATATATTTGGTTAGTCAATAATTAGTAAAGTAGCTAAATATACTCTATAGGATGACCGTAGCAATACATAGATATAATACACTGTCTTGAAACTTGACAAATGTATTCATGCTACGAACAGCACCCAACAAATACAAACATTCCAACATATCGATATAGATATAAAACACTTTGAAAAATATCAATATTGCGACCTGTAGCTCATTTCTCTACCACTTATATGGATACTGCAACTAGTTAGAACCTTTTAGCAGTTTCTATCTGTAACTATTGACATCTACCTCTAACATCGCCCACTGTGAAGTCATTAATCAATGGTAATTAGTCACCGGTCTGTACCTGTAGACAGGTATTGAGTGCTAGATCACACACCCTGTCACTGTCATACTGGGTCGATGGTAGCCATCACTTGTAACTTACTAGATCAAGCTTTGATTTATAGATCTAGCAAAGAACAGGTAAAGATGTGTCCACCAGTTCACTTAGTTAAAGATGCATTACGCCCTAATTTTAATTAAAGCAGCAGTTACAGTTAACATCGGTCACTGTTATATTGGAACAATATGAGCAACTAAATACTGGATCAGACTGTGTCCACCAATATTAGTTAAAGATGCATGATGCTCCAAATTGAATTAAAGCAGCAGTCTCCGTTAATTTTTTTCCAAAAACGAATTTTCAAATTTAAGAAATACTTACTATTATCTGATATATCTTCAAATTATCTTTTCAAATATGATGGTTTCACAAAATCCACTTTTTGTGACTTATGACTCATTTTCTCATATGACTCAAATTCAGTCCTATATCGTATAATATGAAAAAAAATGTTAATTTGACATTTTGTCGCAGTAGCTGATAACGCAGTTGTAATTTACTTATAACGAATAAACCAATAATTGCTGCAATGAGTATCTTATATTGGTGCCCCTAAATTACTTCCATGGTTTTGAAGCGAAACTTTCCTAAATTTCCGTCTCAACAAAGATATCTCATTCTTCCGAAACAATTGCTCGGATCCGAAGGAAATTGGGAAACAATGTTTTAGTGAAATTCTGACTGAGATTGCATTTGAAGCGAATTCAGAAAATTCTCAAAGGAAATCACAGAGAAGCAGTCATTTGGAACTCTTGCCAGGACATATTATAGGCTTGATTGATTTACCAAAACTAAATGTTGAAAAGGCTCTGATCTTGCAGTGCCTGGCTAATTAACCTAGCTAAATTAGCAACTAAATGATAAATACAATGTTCATCTAAGTCTATTTAGTACTGTGTTAATTAACGAATGTGTTTGGTTATATTGATTACATTGACTAGCCTAGTGTTTGTTTAAACACTGATTTATTTGAGAGGAGTAGCAAATTCACCCTCGTCTTCTTCAACTGCGTCATAATAACATATCTTGAACACTCCGGCAATCACGAAAACCATTTTACCTCACATATGGCAAATGTAATTAAAGGGGGACATCGTTTACATGTGTGTTTCAGTATGTATATATAGCTCTGACGTTTATGAAAATAATCATCAGAGATCATAATCTATATTAGATCATAAGGATATCATCATTTTTGTCATCATGACAGTGGTTTGGAGATAAAGCAAGCTTCCAAATATGATAGTGATGAGATAAAGCCAAGGTAATGATGAGACTAAGAGTTTACAGCCACTGAATAACTTCTGTACCCATACAAACACGTTACGTGCATCTTCCCTGAAAATGATAAAAGCATTTCCACACTTTTTACTTGCACACAGCCATTTTGCGGTTTATTTCTGGCTGGTTTAATAACCAGTACAATTAACTTAAAGCTATGTCGGTAACAGTTTGATAGGGAAATACAATTTTGGGATTTCCCTTAGTTTCCCTTAGTTTGATGACTTTACCCATCCCACCACCTCCTCCTTGACTCATAACAATGGAGAACTCTCCCACCAACACCAACAGCAGTTTGTCAGAAAATGCACAATATACAGTTCTACACATCTATCAATTTCTTCGAAATTAGAGTGAAAATTGGTAAATACTAGTTATATTCTGTAAATACTAGTTATATTCTGTATTGTATTCATTCAATAAATCGGTCTGGTTATGTTGAACTGTATTTTGAACCTGCTTTTTGTCTTAAATGTGGGTTATTTGAAAGGATTGGTGAAGGCGAATTGTACGTTTTCTGAAAGTCTGACCCACCAGCAGTTTTTCCCAGCCCATATGGCTTATTATTGAAACATTAGCTATCAATGTGAACCCCAGGGCTGGGGAACGGTTCCATCCCAGCTTGTAACAATACAGGATAAAACAGCGGCAATCGATACTAGATGGCTGCTCTCTCTAACTCCCTCCCACACTCCATCCCTCCCTCCGGGGGGAGTAAAAAAGAATCGCCTCACTGACGGTTGGCAAAAGCCCAGCTCACTTACACAGAAGCTTCCCCTTTTATTTTCTTTGTTATTTTTTAAATTTTGGATCAATGTCCTTAAGAGAATATCTTTAATATCTGCTGGCACTAGTTTGATGTATTGCTTGTAGAGATGAGTGGTGTAATTAAAAGATGATTAGGTTGATTAGATGATTAGTTTCCTCTCAATAGTATGTGATTGTTTTTCTCTGTCATATATACCATGGGGAATAGATAGCTACTCTTGTTCTCAATAGGGGATTTGCATAGCCACCATTTTGAATCATGATTCGCCGGGAGTTATGGGTTTAATGGTACAGTCAGGGAGGTATATACAGAGGGAGTGGAAATGAGGATTATGCACATCCACTATAGAGATGAAAGTAATGCCACTGCTACTACTAGCGCCAAATATTTATAAGTTGATCACAAGTTTGCTGTTGGTAAAGGGCAATCAAAGCTACCTGGGGTAATGGGTAGGCTTAATATTGCCGACAACAGCACTGCAGCGTCACCTGGCATGCAGTGGCTAGACCATATACCTGTCATTCATCTCCTGCTTGAAGAAATATGCCGTTTCTACTCCTTCAGTATATTCCTCCCTTGAACAGTCTAAAACCTTATGATGTTCAGCATGGATTATTTATCAATGTTCTGATATCAATATCCTCGTACCATACATGTTTCCATGACACAAGCCTTTATCATGCATAAGGTTTTCATAACTCATTTATAATAGCTTTGTTATTGGTGAAAGCATTCTTGCAATTTTCGATAATAATCTTGCCAAACAGTTGTATATAACATTTTAATAGAATCCATCCCATGATGCACTGTAATAGGCATTAGACTATAAGGGAGTTGCATGTCTTACCGCGCATGTCTATTACGGTGCATTCTGGGACGGATTTAGTTAAAGTCCGACATACAAATATTTAGCCACATTTTTATTGAAGAATTCGAGGACCTTTTCACCAATGTGATAGCTTGTATAAATGGTCTATAAAAAACAGATGCATGATGTGAAGGATGAAGTCTTCGGTTATAGAATCATGTAAAACACATCGCTATCATGTAATATTCCATGCTGAACATAACATGTTTTTTTATAGCTTTGACACTGAAATACATCTCCCATAATTGCATATGAATCAACCTCCAAGATGGTTGACATACAAATCCCCTATTGGCTGTGTTAAAGATAAATACCAGCGTTGTCAGCACTGCAGCAGGCGGGAATTCAAGGAACTAATGCATGAAACAATAGAAGTCAATATATTTTGTTCAAACTTTGTATTGAGAAAGAACATGGTTGGGGGAATACAAAATGCCAAAAAAACTGGATGTTTTGTGTTTTAGGGATGAGTGAAGTTTACTTCCCTTCACTATTGATTTCAATGGGGGTAGCTCATTGTGATACAAGTTTAGCTGAATAACTTTTTTTTAGTTCAATGACCTCTTATTTTTTTTAATTGGGAAGGTAGAATAACATGTCAGCAATGTATATGCAGATTTTAAAGAAAATCGTATGATTCAATCACATGCTATTGGGGAAAATGCAGAAAATACCCGTTTTCCCATAGACTTCTATAGTGAACAGTAATAAATTTCAGTGGTCCCTGAAATAAAAACTAGTCCAATGACATATGGTTTTTGGGGGCTTTTTGGGGGCTTTTTGGGTTCCCCCAACCATGTTCTTTCTAAATCCAAAGTTTAAAGAAAATTCCATGATTCATTAATTTTTAAGTAAACACTGGTATTTACCTTTAACCTGGTGCCTGTGTGTGTGTGGGGGGGGGGGGGGGGGTCGAAGAGACCTGAACATGTGTACACACATTCAATTTCCCCAATCCTCTGGAATACTACATATTCAAGACAACAATAAGGTTCAAAATGCTTTGCACCATACTAGAACAGGTTTCATGAATCAATACAATACCAAATATTAAGATATATAATACTTTTTTTTCATTTTAGACTATTCATTTTAGACTATTATAATATAATTTCCAAAACGTGCTAAGTGCTGAATGTACATTTTCTGACAACTCGACCCAGCTGTGTTTTGGTGCAATGAAAGAAAGATATGAGTGTCTTCAGGGATTTCCAATTATTTTAATTGAAACAACAATTAGATTGTCCTTTTAATAACCAATACAATTAACTTATACTAAGTAAAGGCTATATCAGAAGTGTCTTGATATAGAAATAAAGCTTTTATAACTATCATCTCTGTCTATGGACTGTTTTAAGAATAGTTATTGTTGTAAATTCTGGTTACTTTATAAGACATGCATGCGAGTTGTACACTTTCTGACAAGGCAAGAGTACAAACATAACATATCCCATCGTCCACAAATAAAGAACGGAAGTAATCATTTCCACTCTAACATTAAAATATGTACCTCTAAAATAAATGAACTAAGGGCATGATGAAAAGGAATTGAGATTGCAACTGTAATGTGTATCCTGAATAGAATTACGTTAAACAAAACAACATAGTGATAACATATTCATTCTGGAATTTGTCTACATTTCACTATCACAAGACCTTGCTGGCTGGATTGATACCAGGCATTAAAATGAATCCCCAGAAGACATAAATCCCATCATAAACAAATACAAAAGAAGGAACTCTTTTCCTTTCTGTCACATTGATAAATTATTCATTCTGGCTTTTCTTGACGTTTTTTATTATTATCCTCAGATCTTGCTGTCTGGAGTGAAAGAAGGTATTAAAATGAATCAAAACAAAACATAAATCCCATCATAAACAACTAAAGCAAGATAAGAAATTGTCTCTAGTCGTTCATATCTATCATACATCAGAGAGGCTTCTTAGCTGTAGTATGTTTAACTCTCCCTATGTCAGTGTAATAGACTACGACAGGTCTGGCGGCACAATCTGATTAATATAAAGCCATTAAGTCAGCCATGCGTCCAATCTAATGGTGCAGCAAAAAACTTATTTAATAAAGGATTTCTGACTGACATTGTGGGGCTGCTGGTGCCCTGTTTGGTGCATAATCCTGAGGTTAGTGACTGACATTGAGGGGCTACTGGTGCACTGTTTGGTGCATAATTCTGGGGTTAATGACTGACATTCAGGGGCTACTGGTGCACTGTTTGGTGTATAATACTGAGATTAATGACTGACATTGAGGGGCTACTGGTGCACTGTTTGGTGTATAATCCTGAGGTTAATGACTGACATTGAGGGGCTACTGGTGCACTGTTTGGTGTATAATCCTGAGGTTAATGACTGACATTGAGGGGCTGTTGTTGCACTGTTTGGTGTATAATCCTGAGGTTAATGACTAACATTAAGAGGCTACTGGTGCACTGTTTGGTGTATAATCCTGAGGTTAATGACTGACATTAAGGGGCTGCTGATGCTCTATTTGGTGTATGATCCAGAGGTGAATGACTGATAGTGAGGGGCTGCTGATGCACCTTCGGTGCATGATCAAGAGGCAAAGCCAAGGAATTATTGACTAACTGTGTGAAATGGAGGTACCTGCAGTAGGAATTTCCCATCTAAAATGGAAAACTTTTCAAAGTAAGGATTTGTCACCGAACAGGCCCCCGAAATATAACTAAAAAAACACTAACCTAGTTCTATTGCCCATAGTTCATTTTAATAAAGATCAGGTGGGAATCCCCTATAGCATCCCCCCATCCCCCCATCCCTACACATCCCCCACACCTTACACTCCACTACCCATTACCCCTACACATACCCCCTACACATCCCTACCCAGCCCCTATTCCACCCCCCCACACCTACACCCATACACAATAGGGACCAATTAAATTTGAAACCATATGTCTGACTGATTTAGCCAGGAAAGCAAATTGTGACAATCCCCAGAAATATTATATAAAGAACACTAACATACTTCACTTGCCCATAATTCATTTAAATAAAGATCAGATGACAATCAGCCCCTATTGTAACCCCCACATACCCCCACACCCATACACCCCACACCACTACACCCCTACACCTCCACACCCCCACACCACTACACCCCTACACCCCCACACCCCCACACCCCCCACACCCCCACACCCCCACACCCCTACACTCACTTCTACACATCAGCCAGAGAAAGTGCCGGCGTCGCTAAAGAGGCATAAAGCAGCTGCCTGTGGGCCTGATGTGATTGATTAAACTTCCCATTACCAGCGCTGCTAAGTATGCCTTAATTCAATTAGAAATAATAGAACAGGCAGGCAGCCAAGCGGCAATGTTGATGGCGAATCATGCTTCACTGGCCGCATGTGCTTCTTCCTCCTTTACTTTTTTCTGTCTGTCTTCTGACTGTCATGGACATAAGCATGTGGAAGATTTATGTTTGAGTAGGAGCATCCATAGTATTGCTTTTTTTGCAGGAAAAGGGGCCCATTTCACTAACTAAGTTTGTATGATGAGTCAATGTTTGGGGCCTTTGTAACTCCCTGATAGCATAACCATCTTTGTGCTAGAGACCAATTTATAATATGCGCATTCCATATGAGAGGTGCAATAAGTGGGGTGCTATAAGAATATTCATATAGTACTTATACTATATGAAATACTTCGTCACCATGTCGGCTACTTTTTCAGATTTTACACATCAAGTTTTATGCCCTTATAATAAACATAGAATGAAACTCGCCTGCAATAATAAAAACATTATTGGACTTGATTCGTCCGCATAAGCACGATGCCGTAGGCAGAGTGCTTATGCGGATGAATCAAGTTCAATAAATTTCAATCAAGTTCAATCAAATTTCAATCAAGTTCAATAAATTTGTATTATTATCAATAAGTTCAATAAATTTGTATTATTGTCGGCTCGTTCGTTATTATTGTTTGCTCGTTCCATTCTCTCTTCATTCTAAACCTGCATTGTACTATATGTGATTGTATGGTAAAACACTCGTAGAGGCCTTGTAACTCCCTCATAGCATAACTTGTATTGCACTATAAACGAGGCCTTGTAACTCCCTCATAGCATAAATTGCATTTCACTATAGAGAATCTCTCAGACTAGTCTGATTGATTGGAGAAGTGTTTATTCAGGAATTGACATTACATCACCTTCAACATCATTCTTAGACACGCCTGGTTTATTCTCTCAGAAAGATTTAGTTCATACCTCTACAATAATTATTCTTGAACAGATATAGCTCAGTTATATACATATTTATGCTTTTAGAGTATAGTAATTCAGTCCCTGATCAGAGGTGACCCAGTCACTTATTGTAAACATATTCTTCTCCTACGTTTTCTGATCTACTTTGTTCACTCATATTTAGTTGTATTAGTGAATTGCAGCTTATGGGTCAGATTTTCAGAAAATGTACAATTCAACTTTACGAATCGTCTCAAATAACCCACATTTCAGACGAAAATAAAGTTCAAAATTCAGTTCAACCTAACAGATTGCTAGACTCAATGCAAGGACGAATATACTCGAATTTGCCTAGTATTGACCAAATTGCAGCCTAATGTAGCAGAATTTAGTAAATGTGTACAGCTGCCAGTTGTACATTTTCTGAAAATCTGACACTTATGTCATAACTATACAATCACTATGAGTCTGATAAATCTCTTACTTTCCTCAGATGCATGGGTTCATGGCCAACCATCAAATCATTAAGCCCACGTACGTGTAAATGTACGAGGACCTTTAAGAGAGACTCCGACCATAGTGGAACAGGCCAAATGTCTCATACAACTTTAGCAGTTTTAGAAGGGGAAAAGAGATTCACAGAACAGGCTTATCAAGTTTCCAAAACAAATGTTTAAATCAAACGAATACTAGGTTTGTACTATCATTTTATATCTGGTATTTATCATTTTCAGCCAGATTTGTTTCACAAAATGATTAGTGCTGCCGAATGTATAGGGTGGAAGCGCCAGAAAATGTACAATACACCTTCACCAAACTTTTTTGGACTCTGTGTATGGATACACTGCGTCAATGATCATCTAAATCCAATCACCTTTCTCAACTCATTAATATGTTTTACCTCATACCCAAAATGGAAAAAAGTCTACATGTATAATATTTGTGTCGTATTTGAATGATTGACTATTTGACTATGATTTAATTGCTTAATTAATTGGACTAGTGATTGTACGATTTCATGAATTAATTTGTATTACTATTATTTAATTATGTTTATATAGGCTGAAAATGTTGTACTTTGTACATGAGCTTATGAATAAAAAACAAACAAACAAACATACCTCTCAAATAACCCAAATTTGATCACCTGATTTAAGGCAATAATGAAGTGCAAAATACACTTCAACATAATGTATTAGACTGTTTGAATCAAGGCACTACCAAATATATTCAGATATACCAAGTGTTGACGATGTTCCATTCTGATTTATCCGAATTTGATAAATGCGTTGATCTGCCAATTGTACATTTTCTAAAAACCTGACCCTATACATTGTGAAACAATGAGACGTGTGAGTTGCTTTTGTCCTTCAGGCACATGCAGTAGACTTATGTTGGGGAAAGAGAATCACCGTAATATTTGTAATTTGCAAAGAGATCTTGAACTTTCTAACAAAGAGATTAAAACACTTTTGAAAATATCATTTTTGTGTTTTGTGACTTGTGATTTTCCTGAAAGATGTATGACATATATGTCAGTAGTATGTAGAAAAGAGGGACTGTAGCAGGCTGTGGAGATGGGAGGTTTACTCGTTCATGGGTCAGATTTTCAGAAAACGTACAATTGGCAGCTCTACATATTTAGTTAATTCTGCTAAATTATCCTTAAAAAATTATAAATTTTGGGTATATCTGAATATATTTGGTATTGCATTGATTTAAAGTATCAGTTCTGTTATGTTAAACAGCATTTTGTAGTTCATTTCTGTCTTAAATGTGGGTTATTTGAGAGGATTGGTGAAGATGAATTGTACATTTTCTGAAAATCTGACCCACATATAGCCTTGGTGGCCGGGGAGCCGAATAAGAATAAGCTGAATTATTAACAGTATCTCAAGGGCATAGTACTAAAAAGAGGAGTTATTCTGATATTTGATAACCACTTGGGTCCTGAGAGACACATAAGTTGAGTTCAAAATCTTTTCTTTACAGGTTTGGTGCCTTATGACTCATCCTTCAGGATTTCTGAAAATGTTGACTTCCCCAATTTGATACAAATTTATCACCAAATTTACACAGTTCAACAAATATTCAGATACAAGTAACAGTAATCATTCAGCAGAACTGTCTATTGTATATTTTCTCATGCCCAGACCCATAATACATAGAAATTGATCTCCAGGTTGAGACTTTCTTAATTTACTGAGAACGGAACATTTCTAACCAAGTCTATGCAGCCTTTATCTGGATCAGATATTCAGTAAATGTAAAATCAGCAGCTCTTCACTTTCACTAAATTTTGCTAAATTAGACTGGAATTTGGTCAATACTAGGCAAATTCGAGCATATTTAGCATTGAATTGATTCTAGCAATCTCTTTGGTGAGGTTGAACTGTATCTCAATTTAATTTTTATCCTAAATTTGGGTTATTTGAGAGGATTGGTGAAGGCGAATTGCCCATTTTCTGACAATTCGACAATCTCTCAATGTCTGCGTTGAACTTTAATACTTCTATGAACGCTTTGATCTTTGACTCAGCGTTCCACTTCATTATATGGATTTCTCACATTGATTTGAGGAATGTAATGCAAGTGAGAAATTCAAAGCTGTAACAATTTGTTTCTCTGATTAAAATCCTTATTTCTCTATTCCATGATTAGGCCGTCAGTGTATTGATTACATACATTCTACTCACTGCCTATTCGACTATATGTGATGTGCCGAAGGACAATGAGTCGCAAAATTGATATTTTCTAGAGTGTTATTTACAACATTTATTTGAAGGAATGTTTTCATTTTTAGGGTGCTTAACGCTGTTTGTGACATGAATATATTTATCAAATTTCAAAAGTGGTGTATTAGATATATCCATGCATTTTTAAGGCTTTGCTAAAGAGTATATTTATCTACTGTTGTGTACTAGTAAATGTCCGTCCGGAAATATTACAAACTTTTCTTTTCAGATCAGACTTAAAATATAGACTTATTAGATGTCTTACTGCTTACCAACATTGAAATCAGCTTGATCTCATTTTTTTAAATATAATGATATCTGAAAATCATTCTTTGAGACAAATTTTCGTATAACACATCACATATTTGAATTAGATTTGCTTAGTCCCGAAAGGACCTCCATGACTACGCATGTGCACTGTGAATCAGATAGGTATAAATTCACGTCTGGCCCAGCAACAGATCTTTTATTATACCTAGCTAGCGGATAATATGGAAAGCCATAGGCTACAGCATTGGCGTTCATACCACATACAGCGGGTAGTAATGCCTGGCTATTACCCACTACACTTGCCTGTAATTTCCGTCTAGTTCTCAATATTATCCTTGGGTGATCTCCGAGTTCCATATTACCCTTGGGTGATCTCCCAGTTCCATATTACCCTTGGGTGATCTCCCAGTTCCGTATTACCCTTGGGTGATCTCCCAGTTCCATATTACCCTTGGGTGATCTCCCAGTTCCAAATTACCCTTGGGTGATCTCCCAGTTCCATATTACCCTTGGGTGATCTCCCAGTTCCATATTACACTAGGGTTATGAGAGTGTGTTCTTTCACTGCACTCACTCATTGAATGCTCATGTGTAACATGGAATGTTGGAATATCACAATTGTACATTTTCTGAAAATTTGACGATTTGACGATTTGATGATCATATATTGGTCAGTTTTCCACGTATGCAGTGTCACTATGATTCCTCATTACATCCTAGTCTATATATTCACCAATGACTTAACCTTCAAAATGACAGAAATATACCTGATGATTTTGATTTGTTGAGTGGATATGACATTGAGAAAGATTAGTTATTCTTTATAAGAGTAAAATCCAGTATAGCTGCCATTTCCTGAAAAGGAGAAGCTCTTTGACCCCCACCCACCCATAAACCAATGTTTCAGTTGAGAACAATGCATTAAGTATAAATAATCAGTAACACGTCAGTATATCATCTACATAATTATACCTTTAACCCTGGTATATTCTCAAATATCTGCTCCATCAAGCGATGAAAGACCTCTGGGGCCGAGCAAAGACCACAAGCATATCTTCCAAACGGTGTGCCAAACGTTGTTGAAGTTTTAATGTCTTCATGTAACTTTATTTGCCAAAATACATCTTGCTTGCTGAACATTCGGACACTTGTATCTCTGAGAACATTTCATCCTATACTGAGCTATCCAGTCCATGAGTTATCCAGCCTGCTGTTTATTACACCCCTGTGCTGTTGCTTCCTATACCTTCAGCATTGTATGTCACACTTGGTCAAAGTGGTGCATAACATGTGAGTTATGTCACCCTGGGGACATACAACAAGTAGGTCCGCCCAAAACGTAAATTACTTCTTTTATTTTTAATTATTTATATTTTTTATTTATTAATGGGGTGTAATAAATATGGAACAAAGCTCGGGTGAAGTCTGTACACTTGTTAGTGACCTCGGGAGCACAGAAGATCTCGGGCTAACGCCCTCTAACTTCCCGCGCTCCCTTGGTCAATAACAAGTGTACAGACTTCCCCCTTGCTAGGTTCCATCTATATACCAGCTGGTCACACCCAGATGCTGGAAAGGACACAACAGATTAACAAACTGTTTCAGTTGAGAAGAATGCATAAAGTATAAATAATGAGCAACTCACTTGCTTTGGTGGCAGAGCACACGTTGGTGAGCACCAACCATGTGCAGTACATGATCAGTAAACTCCGCATTGACACGCTCATCCTTCTTCACCTAGTCCCTGGCACACGCTCTCTGCAAATACACACAAGTACAGTTTAGTATTATTATTCAATGATAATAATGGGGGATTCTGCAAAACGATATACACTATCCTTTAAGTGTACCATGACCCTTAGATTTCTAAAGAAAAAGATTGGGTAAAATTATATTCTATGGGAGAGACTGATGCACTCATTGTAAATCCACTGATTTAACCTGTAAATTCATCTCATCTCATTATAATACATTATTATATGGGTCAGATTTTCAGAAAATGTACAATTCAACTTCACCAATCTTCTCAAATAACACACATTTCTGACGAAAATAAAGTTCAAAATACAGTTCAACCTAAACAAACAGATTGCTAGAACCAATGCAATGCAAAATATACTCGAATTTACCTAGTATTGACAAAATTGCGGCCTAATTTTGCAGAATTTACTAAATGTGGTCAGCTGCCGATTGTACATTTTCTGAAGATCTGACCCATATGTTGCTCTCTTCTTACTACTAACACAAGCTGAATTGAATGTGCTTTAATATGTGACGAATGTCAGGGAAGGGAGGAACACTGGAGACAACACTCTGATCCCGCTACATAAGGCCTATGCCATTATAGCACCCCTGCTTAAGTAAAATGTTTGGAGAAAATGCCTTAGCTTGATGTTAAATATGTTTCTATGTGAACATTGCCATCAGTAGAACTATTGTATTTTCATATTTCTATTTCAATCTGTATAGTTTTAACATAGTATGTGTCTTGAATGCGTGGTATAGTCTCTGTATGTCTGGGACAGGTTAGAATTAGGACAGTAATGCTGTAGTACGGGCCTTCTATGAAAATATATCGAATTATTTTATTTTATTTTACTCCATTTTTTTATTTCTTTTACGGCCAGCACACGCACGGACTCTCTGCAAATATTCCAAGGCTGAGTCTATTATTCTCATTATTTGAAGGTGACATGAGTTTTAGATTCCTGAGGAAAAAGATTGGGAAATGTGTGAAAACATCTTGCAAATCAAATGAAACTCATGACGGTACAATGTTAAAGTATTTGATTCATATCTTGTGTACAAAAAACTTAATACAATCATATAAAGATAGGAGTTGAGAAATCTTCCGAATAGTTCCAGCAATGCTTTTGTCCTTTATCTATAGATTTAGATGCATGGTGGGAAAAATAAAAATGTTTCCTATCATATCGTGTATACTATAGTTTTAACACTGACATAAAACTCCTAAAACTCGCTGCACGCCAGGATTCAAGATGGCGGCTATGCAAATCCCCAAATTAAAAGAACGACAATCTTTTGACCAATCAAATATTCTATGTAATAAGGTCCCAGAACAAATTAAATATTGAGGAATATGGTCTAACTCATATAGCATCAACTGTCACAGACCAATCGTTTTTACACGACCATTATTGCCATTCTTTACAAAAAAACCACAACTCAGACTCTGCTAGGGACCGAATAGATTTGAAACCATATTTTTGACCGATTTAGCGGCGAAAGCAAATTGAATTGTAGATAACTAGTTCCGTCCCAGAGGACAGCCAGTGCCTATAACTTGCTGATTCAGCCATTTCAGACCCAGACAAGTCAAAGAAGAAATGGGTCAGATTTCCAGAAAGTGTACAATTCGCCTTCACCAATCCTCTCAAAGAACCCACATTTGAGACAGAAATGAGCTTCAAAATGCTGTTTAACATAACAGAACTGATACTTTAAATCAATGCGATACCAAATATACTCAGATATACCCCAAAATTATCATTTTGTAGCAGAATTTAGCAGAAATTACCAAATATATAGAGCTGCCAATTGTACATCTCCTGAGAATCTGACCCAAAATAGCAGAAATATTCAACAGGCCTTTGGAGATTCCTTACTAGTTCTAGATGAATACTTTACGCGATTAGCATACTTCTTAGAACACTATGCTCCAACCTGTGGCTATCCTGTTACTAGGCTTTGCCGGCCAATATGAATATTGTATGCAAATTTTATGCAAATGGGACTGCGTAAGAAGCGTTGTGGGTCGGTAGCGTCATGTCCCTGGGGAAATCAGACTTTAGATGGAAATGACAAGCTACACTTTGAGTCAATGTCGGATTATAAGGAAATGTTCAGGTTGAAGTTAGAACACGAGTGAATTGATTATTCTAGTGGCAATTACAAGTGATGGGGGAAAAAGTTACAATTGTGGTGCAAAACAAAATACTTTCACATTGAATAGCTTTAGACCGAATGCCTTGCTGAGCTTGAAGAATAGTTTTATAAAACCATGAAGAATGTCCCCTCCTATTTTCTTTTTACACTATTTCCAACTTTATACTATACACATAAAAAGTTAATTAAAAGAATCATTTTGTATATATGATGAGTTACTTTCCTATGTAAGTATTGAATAAGCTATCTTGTTATATGGGTCAGATTTTCAGAAAATGTACAACTGGCAGCTGTACACATTTAGTAAATTCTGCTAAATAAGGCTACAAAATGGTCAATACTAGATACATTCAAGTATATTCGGCATTGCATTGATTCTAGCAATCTGTTTGGTTAGGTTGAACTATATTTTGGACTTCATTTTTGTCTGAACTTTGGGTTATTTGAGAGGACTGGTAAAAGTGAATTGTACATTTTCTGAAAATCTGACTCATATATATATTGTCGTAGGAATAGAGCAAACAAGTAATCAGAAGTACTGCTACAGCAGAGACTATACCTCCTTTTTACCATTACACCTTGGGTATCATGGTGTAGACAATACGAATACTACAGTAACTTTTGAAATAAAAAGAAATAAAAAGAAATTACATTGTTTATAAATGAAAAATTGGAGTATACAACGGAGTAAAACATTCAGCAGTCTTATAGCGGAACTCCACTATAGGTAAAAAACGGCGCCAACAGGCAAAAACGGCTGCAACGAATTTGTTGCGACAAAGTATCTAATCAAGTTAGATATTTTGCAATTGTTGGCAACAAAAAAATGTGATGCCAACAACCTATTTTACCCCCTCATCCACTAGAATTTTTAGTCATGTCGAATTTTCCGAATTTTTAGAAATGTTGGCGACGAATTTTGCCTGTTGGCGCCGTTTTTTACCTATAGTGGAGTTCCGCTATTAAAATGAACTCAATAATTTAGCATTAATATACGGTGTAAAATGAATATTATACTGTAAACCAGTCTAGTGGCTCACAAAGGCTCGTAAAGGTAGCATATCCTCAAATTGTACATGAGGGAGTATTGGATATTGTGATAATTTGATTGAATAATATGTGATTGTTAGGACATAAGAAAATGTATGATGTACAAATGAGATGTATGGTGCAAAGACTGAAAATAAAGATTATTACAATATATTATACCCAGTCTAAATTAAAGCTGAGAGTGCAGCTTTAAGCTTTAAACACAAATCATATTATTACATTTAGGACTGCATTAATTAATATTCTGCTGTTGTTAATTGTATCTTTATACAAGACTTTGAAGTAGAATTGGTCGAGCGAAAATAGCTGCCAGTGAGCGATAATAAGTGAATTCATAATAAGAATGGATTGGGGCGAGTACAATAATTAAAAAATGACATATTTTCTTGAATGAAATATTTGGCAAGATTTTTATCGAAAATTGCAAGAATGGTTTCACCAATATCACAGCTTGTATAAGTGACCTATCATTACCAAATGCATGATGGGAAATATGGAGACATGTCCAATAGTCCCATAATTCCATGCGAATCAAGATTCAAAATGGCGGCCTTGCAACTCCCCTATTAGATATCAATTCCTTATAAAAACATATAACAGCAGCAGACTATTAATGAATCTAGTTTCATAATATGTGTGAATTTGGTGGTAAGATTTGCCCTCTTTTAAGATGCATTTACAGCGCTTAAAAGAAAAGCAAACAAAATGGCATCTGCCCACCAGGACTGGAAGCAGGAGATAATACTAGGAGCAGCTCAGTCCATGTTTATTATAGCTCATATGTGCTCCTCCTCACGTTACATAAGGCCAAGAAAAGAATAGGTGTGTTTCCGATTTCCCCCCCCTACCTAGAAAAACCTTACCCTACCTAATTTTTGTTTTACCATATCAGATTTTTTTTTCATCATATCTTACATTGTTGGGATTTTTGGACAAAAAAAGCTTATAATAGCAGGAAAACGGGTTTTCCTAACCCAAAACTGTCAAAAAGCACATTTCCCATGTTTAAAACAACTATTGTTATAAAATAGACATTTTTTTCAGTTCCTGGGAGATGGTTTCCAAAAAAAAAAAAGTTACCACCCCCCTACCTAGTTTTCAGCTAGATAAATCGGAAACACACCTATATTTTTGTTTGGCCTAAGCATGGTCTCCATTCTCCCTACCACCACCAGCCCAACACCTATTTTCCACCCACTGGTTTCATAGTGCACAGCTTCATTGCAGATCATTGTGGCAAACTGGCGATTTAGATCCCTCCCAAGGGTGGTGATGGTGATGGTGTTTGTGAGTTTGTGAGTTTGTGGGATGGGATGTTGGAAAATGTATAATTGATCTTTGCGAAGTGTCTCATATACTTAAACTAACAAACTAACAACTTAAATAACGTGTAAACTTATGACAGAAATAAAGTTCAAAATAGATTTTTGTAATGAATACGTTACCAATTACACTAGGATTTATCATTTTCCAGCGTAATTTAGAAGAATTAACTCAAATTGATTAAATTCTTTTCAATTTATTTTAATATGCAGAGCTGTCGATTATACATTTCCCCAGCCTCTGAGCCAGGGTAGGTATTGGGTGGGGGTCGGATGTTGTGGGGCGGAGGGTGCAGAACTGATGGTACTAGCGTGGAGTAGGCTGGGGGGGGGGGGGGGCAGCTGGTAGTTGTAGGGATGGGTTTGGTGGGAAGTAAGGGTGAAGTCGTCAGAAATTGTACAATTCATCTTCACCAATCATCTCAAATAACCCAATAAAGTTTAAAATAAGGTTTAAAATACGGTTCCACCTAACCAGACAGATTGCTAGAATCAATGCAATGCCAAATATACTCGAATTGACCTATTATTAACCAAATTGCAGCCTAATTTATCAGAATGTACTAAATGTGTACAGCTGCCAATTGTACATTTTCGAAAAATTGACCCATAAGGAGGAGATGGGGTGGTTATGGGAGTAGAGGGTGGGTGGGTATGGAGGGAGTGGGGCGGGTATGGTGGGGGGGGGGGGTATGGATGGGGTGGGGGGGGAGGATATTATAACGGTGGTGGTGGTTGGCAAAAAATAGTGATATTCTAGACTAGGAGACAAAAACTTGTAGCTGGATGAGTACAAAGGGGAGGGATAGCGGAGATAGAGGAGGTGGGCTTGGCAATGCTTTGTTAGACTGGTGGCAGATTTTGGCTTTCCAATGATAGAATATAGAGCCGAGGCTATCCTAAGCGAGAGCAATTCACACCAGATGTATATTGATATCCAAGAGAGCTGAAACAGTTAAATAGTTTTTATTCCATTGAATAAAATTCTTTGGATTTGGTGTGTGTATTCTAGTCACTCTCTACTCCTTGTCACTTCACATGTACCGCAAACAAAGTAACACCGAGGTTAAAACAAAGTTACATTATTCTTACCTACATACCTTACATAGAGAGAATGGAACGAGCCGGCAATAATCGAAAGTTTATTGGACGAGATTTGTCAACTAGTATAGATCCTATTGCCAAATTCAGGGGTACTTGGAAGACCTGTATACATTACAGATAGTACTCCTTTTTCCATATTTTTATTACATTTCAATTTATAGTTTGTACTATGTATTACACTTTGTGAACGTGTATGTGAATACAAATCTATTATTATTATTGTTATCTGAAATTGACAATGTCGTCCAGGTTTCATATCATATGACTCTACTGCCTATTGTATAATACCTAAAGAAGGTAAATTAGATTTTACTAAGATTACCATAGTGTCAATTATTAGGTGGATTATATTTGCCCAGTAAGCCCAGAAGCAAAGAGACCGTAGGCCGAGTCGCTTGTGGGCTTACAAGGTTAATATTGTCCACCCAGGACTTGACACTACACTCATTTTACTTGTATTCCCTAATTTCATGTAGAATTACTAAATAATTAAAGAAAGCTACATATCTTCCTACTTTCTATACTATGCTAATACTATAGCAAGAACAGCATAGTATCGCGTATGAGGGGGGCTATATTCTCCGAGTATGGCCAAAAAATACGAGGCCGTAGGCCAAGTTGATTTTTCGGCCATACAAGGAGAGTATAGGCCTCCGAAGACACGATAATGTGCTATTCTTGCTTTTATTCCATGATTCTTATCTTAAAACAACTTTATTTGCTTTAATTTCATCAAACTGAGTTCTCTGCATTGTCTTGAACGGTCATGACGTCACTGTACAATACAGGGAGTTTATATTGTCCACCTTGTGAGCGGCAAGTATATCGATTATATTGTACGCTCACAGCCAAATCATGGAATAAAGCCCTGATTGTATGTGTCAGTCCGTGAGCAGCACATATTGTCATTATATTGTCTGCTCACAACCAAATCAGGGAATAAAGAACTCAAAACGACTGTATCAGATAATGGAACTGGAGACATTGAAAATCACCACCAACACATTGACATGATGATTAATATAACCACTTATTTAAAGACAGCAGCGTGGAGACATATGATTGAGGTATCTAGCACTTAGAGTTGTACCAATACTTCTAGCAAATTCCAAGACAGTTTATTATAAACATCCTTTGGCTTCTAAAGTCAAACAATGGAATAGAGGTAGCTATTTTGTTTTAGTAGTTGGCCAACCAGAAAAATTGGCAACTTTGTTTCAAAATCAAACATAAAATATAGAATATTAAATAAATAAAGACACCACAACCTCAAACTTCAGTTTTTGCAATTTATTCAGGCATATATGGGTACTTTGAGGCACGACGTTTCAACCTGGTGTTGGTGGTCTTCTTCAGGTGGATGTCTACAGTGATAATCTTGATTAGGAATATATGAATATTTGAGTAGGAATGAGTAGTTAATGAGTACTATTGTTCTTGAACAGGTTGTCATGGGTCCTTGGATACGCGTAATAATTCAGTTTCAAAGTTATAATCAATGGGGTGATTAGCTGGTTAATTTCAGTAATTCGTCAAGTGATAAATATGTAAAAAAATTGTTTTGATCATACACAGTATGATTAGTTTAGTTTAAATAAACTATGCAAGTAATATTAGTATCGTGGCCTGAGGTAAAATATAGAAATACGTTTTAGATTTCCTAAATATTAACTTGGAATATTAATTAACGTTATCTCATCTTTTCAAATAGGCTGGTATCTCAAGATCTATTTGGGTCTCTTACTTAAGACTCATTTCTCTATGACACATCACATACTGAGTCGGATCTAATTTCCTTTTCCATTTCAATAGTCATTAAAATAATAAAAATATTATTCTGAAATAAAATATTGTTCTGAAATAAAATATCACATTGGTCCTGGGTAAGACCATAAAGTGCCATTCTGTCTCTTTTCTCTGTCTCTCTCTCCGTTCTGCTCTATATCTATTTCCTGGGTATGATCATAAACTGCCTCCCTCTCAGCTCTCCCGCCCTTGATATAACCTTCAATGTGTTGATAAGGGTATAAAGCAACCAATCCCACTCACTCACTAAAATATTAGAAAAGTAAATCGGAAGACAGCCCCATTCCTGAACCAGAGCCAGGAGTTCTCTCCTCTGTAGACTGGGTGACTGGATTGCCACTCGTTTAAAATGTTGTAGGTTTACGAGGTAGTTGAGTAACTCAGTTGAGCTATAGGAACACTTGAAGTGACTCATGGGGTGCTTTACAGCAGGCCACTTACACCAATATGGATAGGTTTATAATCACGACATGAACAAGCTGGACAAGAGCCAGGACAACATGTCTTCAGACTTTCAGAGACTGGTGGGGAGCATGGACTTACTATGTGGGTCAGATTTTGTGAAAATGTACAATTGGTAGCTGTCAACATTAAGTCAATTGGGCTGAATTAGGATGCAATCTGGTCAGCTTATTGTAAGCTTCATATTTTTTTCTTGAAAAAAGTTTAGAATAGTTTTGGGAGGACAATTAGTAGTAAAGCACTTAAATATACACTTTAGGATGAGCTACGTAGTGTACAGATATATTTAATACACTGTCTGTAAGTTTGATCCATGTATTCAGGTGACCACATTGACTACTCACCTCAAACATGAAACCTTGAGATCTGGTGAATAAATTAGTTTGCATGAAACCAATTTTGCGACTTGTAAATCATTTTCCTGGAACACATCACATAAAGTCGTTCACGTTTTAAGCAAATTCGAAAAGTCAAGCTGATGTCAACTCATCTAAACCACTCGTTTAAATTGTTGTAGGTTTTAATTAAATTCCTGAGTGGACATCTTTGATTGACAAAGCTATTGTAAGTGAGTGTAAGGAGTGAGTGGCTGTAATTATAGCACAGGGTGGTTGAGTGACTCAGTGGGTATATAGGTGCACTTGAACTGACTCATGGCCAGCTTTACTGCTGTCCACTTATTGTGGTGGAGAGGTTTATACTCGGGCTGAGCTAGGACAACTTGGCTCCAGCCCCCAGAAATGAAGAGGCTAGTTCAGAACAAGGATTTCTATACATGGGTCAGATTTTCAGAAAATATACAAATCAACAAAACAGGCTGCTAGAATCAATGCAATGCCTCATATCCTCGAATTTTAATACCTAGTATTGACCAAATTGCAAGTTCAATACCAACCAATATTATTCATTATGAGGTAATGTTGAAATAAAGATATGTACATATTATTTCATGAATTCTAAAGCATATTCACGCTGTAATTAGGAGCTTTCATGAAGGCTAACATATTTATAAGAACAGTCTTGAATTTAAGATTTCTTGTAAATGTGTACACCGCTCCTATATAATATAAGAATAGGTCTCGGGTTACGGAGACGTTAGACGACCCTTTGGCTAACTTATTATCTTGGTATTACCAAATATCTCCTTGCATTTATTTCATGTATGATTATCAGAAAGTCCTGGGGGAATTGCTTTTGAGGATAAAGGGAGTAGTAAAATTGGTCGAAGATAAGAAAATCCAAGAAAATCTAAAAGAGTTCATGAAAAACTGAATTAACAACAGGTCTTAGTGTATTGTATGCGCCAAAAAGCAGGATACTAGGTCTCGAGTGTTTCTTTGGTGGTTTTTCATGCCCCCCCCCCCCCCCCGCCACCCCCAGGTGAGGGAGGGAGGGAAACCTACCAGCGTCTGTCTGTCTACCACTCTACCTCCTCCAGATAGTCCACCTGGTGGCAGAAAAGCCAAGCAAATATCACGTGACTGACACTTTGCCTCGTTCTGGTAATGGCTTAGAGGTGAGCGATATTAAGAGAGGAAGCTATATAAGGTAGAGGCATGATGGTGCTGATGTCAGCGGGTTAATATGGATGAGATAAGGGAGGAAGCTATACAAGGTAGAGGCATGATGGTGCTGATGTCGGCGGGTTAATATGGATGAGATAAGAGAAGGAGCTATACAAGGTAGAGGTATGATGGTGCTGATGTCAGTGGGTTAATATGGATGAGATAAGAGAAGGAGCTATACAAGGTAGAGGCATGATGGTGCTGATGTCAGCGGGTTAATATGGATGACATAAGGGAAGAAGCTATACAAGGTAGAGGTATGATGGTGCTGATGTCAGCGGGTTAATATGGATGAGATAAGAGAGGGAGCTATACAAGGTAGAGGCATGATGGTGCTGATGTCAGCAGGTTAATATGGATGAGATAAGAGAGGGAGCTATACAAGGTAGAGGCAGGATGGTGCTGATGTCGACGGGTTAATATGGATGAGATAAGAGAGGGAGCTATACAAGGTAGAGGCATGATGGTGCTGATGTCAGAGGGTTAATATGGATGAGATAAGAGAGGGAGCTATACAAGGTAGAGGCATGATGGTGCTGATGTCAGCGGGTTAATATGGATGAGATAAGGGAGGAAGCTATACAAGGTAGAGGCATGATGGTGCTGATGTCGGCGGGTTAATATGGATGAGATAAGGGAGGAAGCTATACAAGGTAGAGGCATGATGGTGCTGATGTCAGCGGGTTAATATGGATGAGATAAGGGGGGAAGCTATACAAGGTAGAGGCATGATGGTGCTGATGTCAGCGGGTTAATATGGATGAGATAAGGAAGGAAGCTATACAAGGTAGAGGCATGATGGTGCTGATGTCAGCGGGTTAATATGGATGAGATAAGGGAGGAAGCTATACAAGGTAGAGGCATGATGGTGCTGATGTCAGCAGGTTAATATGGATGAGTTAAAGAGGAAGCTATACAAGGTAGAGGCATGATGGTGCTGATGTCAGCAGGTTAATATGGATGAGTTAAAGAGGGAGCTATACAAGGTAGAGGCATGATGGTGCTGATGTCAGCAGGTTAATATGGATGAGATAAGAGAGGGACAGGGCATTATAAAATGTACACGTGCGATGTGTTACAAGAAAATGAGTCACAATTCACAAGAAATGGATTTTAAGATATCATATTTGAAAAGATGAGTGAATGAGTGAAATTGGTTGTTTTACACCCTTATCAACACATTGAAGGTTATATCAAGGGCGGGGGAGGTGGGGGAGGCAGATTAGGTTCTTACCCAGGAAATAGAGATAGAAGAAGGGGAAGAGTGACAGAGAAAAAGAGACAGAAAGGCACTTTACGCTCATACCCAGGACCACTGAAAAGATGGGATAATGTGGATTCTAATGATAGTAAACATTAGAACATGTAATAAGTAGGCCTTCTTCTTTATTTTAAGTCTGATATGTTTAGTTTTGAATAAAACCAATATAACTAGACAAATTATATTTGAAATCTGAATGCCTTCAAGCTGGATGCTCAGCTATTATGACAAACAACGTCTCTCAAATGTACACATATCATGACTGAATTCATCAATATTCTTTTGCTGTTATATGTTAATTCAAAGGTTTGAAGGTGAATTGGCCAGGAGAAAACGGCTGCCACTGAGCGATAATAAGTGAAGTCAGCGCATGAAAGGATTTTCAACTGCTGAATACAAATCTTTAAATACAAATAGATTTTCACTTATAATTGTATATAGATTCCAAGGATATTTATTCTTTTTAGGGGGGAGTGGTGCGGAGCGGGGAAGGGGATGTTATTCTTAAAGTCCAAATCAATTGATGTTTCAATGAAGCCTTTTGTTCAGTTGTTTTTGCTGCAGTGCCCTATAAAAGTTCACATTCATATTATGGAGCCCCGCTCATTTCTTGTGACAACTTCACTTATTATCGCTCACCAGCGGCAGATCGGACTATTGTACATTACAACAATGTATTGGGAAGCTAAAAATAGCCTCCAATACAATGTGGCATTACAACATTCCTGCACCTTCCGATCCCGGCCATGTAGTTGCCTGAAACTGCTAAGAATCAGCCCCAGCCATCATGCCAATAAATGGCTAAATTATATACTGGATCAAACATTGGCAACTTTACTTTGGGAAGGTGGGACTTTTAGCCACGCTCTCTTGACAACCGTGACAGGCATTATTTGATAAGGGTCTAATCTTGATGCAAGTCTGTTTTCCCTCACAACTTCACAAGCCAAGTCCCTAGTTTTAACATTCACCGCATGGGAGCGCTGTGTTGATCAATCATTTCTAATCTGCTTCTTTTCCCGCTGCCTCCTGAGACTCTTGTCTCGGGTGCAATAAAAACCTTTAGAAAAAAAAGTGTTTTTATTTGAAAAAAGGGAAAGGAAAAACGAATGAATATTCTTTGAAACGCGTTAGTATTCCCAGGCCAGTGTAAAGGTCTTTAAGGACACCGTTCAGTTACAGTTCAAACTCATATTTAACGTCACTTAAAGCTTGACTCCACTGACATGTTTCCCTCTGTGTTTTTTGCAATTTCGACAACAGAAACAATCACTGGGTGAAATCGCGAGAAAATGTAGAATTCAACTTCTCCAATCTTATCAAATAACCCAAATTCATTACACAAATTAGGCTCAAAATACAATTCAACCGAACCAAACTGCTAGAATCAAGGCAATGTTAAATATATTCGAATTTACCTAATATCGACCAAACTGGAGCCTAATTTAGCAGCATTTACTAAATGTATACAGCTGCCAATTGTGCATTTTCTGAAAATCTGACCTCACTGGTGAGCGATAATAAGGGAAGCCACTGCAGGAAAGGAGTTTTACCTGCATTGATCCCCCTTCTAATGTCTTGGTGAATGATTTGTAGATGGGTTGGAAAAGAACAGACCGACAAGACGAGAATCTTCAGTTTTTGAAGAATAAGCAAACTGACAGTACAACTTTAATTACTTGTGTATCATATTTCACCATTTCAAATGGCATGCATACTAATGCAGGGGTCATGAAATGTACAATTCGCATGTGTCAAGTATTTCATATGATTTAAATTTAAGATAAAAAAGAGCTTCAGAACAAAGGTTAACATAACAGGGATTGAATAACAAATTAAATCAGTTATATGGTCATTATTATTATATGGGTCAGATTTTCAGAAAATGCACAATCTACAGTTCTCCACATCTATAATATTCTGCTATATTAGAGTGGAAATAGATAACTACTGGGTATATCTGAGTGTATTCTGTATTGTATCCATTCAATGAATCTGTCTGGTTATGTTGAACTGTATTTTGAACCCCATTTTCGTCTTAAATTTGGGTTATTTGAGAGGATTGGTGAAGGTCAATTGTGCACTTCATGAAAATCTGACCCATGTACAGATGGAGTATCCATTTTATATTTTCTAGTTTGTAATTGTAGAGACTAGCCTTCTAAAGATGCCAGTCAGTCATGGCTAAATGACAGTTACAATAAGTCATTAATACATTGTATATTGTAAGAAATAAACTGTTCTTTCTAATTTGAAGTTTGCAATTAACAAACTCGTTATCACAAAATGAGCCGTTATCGATCCCGGATGTGTTCCCAACTTTAGACATGCGCCATTGCCTGATTATACTGCCTCCTACAAAGACCCCACTTTCCATGACGTCACTGACACAGGTGCACAATAGGCGTCCATCATATTAGTGTGTACCACGTCACGCTTGTTTGAGCAAGGCTACTAATCAGCAGTTCTGTCTGCCGCCAACAGGGGGCATTTCATGTCCAAGTTTGGGGAAGGTTGCTGATTTGTTGATGGGTAGGTAGGGAGGCCTGTCATCTAGTGCCTGTTGTCTTGACAACCGGACGCACAGACAGACAGAATTACAATGCTTCTTATTGACGTTTCTTCTGCAAGTTTGCTTCTCCTTCCTCCATCAAAGTTACAATTGGTACTTGAAAATAATATACATTTGTTGTAAAGGAAGGACAAGCTCCTTTGGGGGATGATTTAGTATATTCGTTAATGCTGGGAAGGAAGTTGATATAGCAAGTGGTCTCAAATGATGGAAAGTAATTGCCTGGTAGTTTTGTTTCTGAAATGAATTCTGTTAGACTGCAAGTCATTATGCCATAAAATATCATTCTCAGAAATTGATAGTTAGAGGTTAGTCGAAGGTAAACTATAGGAGCTAGACTACACAGCCTGGTAAAATATCATACTACAATAGATGGTAATATACTTCACCAGGGGTTAGTGAAAGACCAGCTATTGGAGTTTTTGGAACACCCAGGTAAAACATCATGAACCAACAGATGGTAGCATGAGAACTTGTTGAATAACAGCTGTAAGACCTGTTTCAGAACAAATGTAATATAATAACATTCAAAACATATTTTATCACAGTTGTAATATTAGACGTGACAAAAATTATTGTTTAAATATTGGCTCTGTCATTTTCCGCGATATTACCCCGTGTCCAACCCCAACACACAGCACACTTTTGAGGTGGAATTAAAATTAAAATTATTACTGTCAACATATGTAATAGTGTAATGGAATCATATACATATGATACCTATCACTTTGTTTGATTTAATTGTCCACTTTATTAAGGTACTGGGGTCACGTTTGTATATATATATACACATATATATGGGTATATATATATATTTATATATTTGACTTCTACTGCTTTTGTCTTTATTTTAACTGTTACATACAAGTGAGGTATAATAATATTTAATCTCTATCTCATATATTTTGGCCAGGGTAACGGCCGGGAGATCTGGATATTATCTAGAGGTCTGTTTACCTATTCTATCTATATCTCATGCACTTTATTTTATCATTATTTATATGAACCCCTATGTACGCAGAGTTGGAATAAAGTTGTTTCTTATCTTATCTTATCTTATCTTATCTGATCACTTGCTATCCTTAGATAGCCTGTTGCAGTTATCCCAGCCTAAATCAGTGACAGGGCATCCTGTAGCTTTGTGAACCCAGCTTTGCTACTGGGCTTTGGATCGGCCTTGATTGAGACAGGGTAGTTAGGTTTGTGGTAGTTTGTGTAGAGTTATAGAAGTTGCTAACCCCTAACAAAGACAATAAAAGCAACCTTTAATATCTTATCGTCTTACTTGTTACCTTATAAGTAGTGGATAGGACACAACAAGCTTTTTTACAGTTTGTCAAAGTTACAACGTGGATAAGGCAGTTCAGTTGTAGCGGTGTTGTTTAGTACCACTTTTGAGCTCATTTACATACTTTTGGTTTTGCAGTGGTTTTGCTGATAATAAACCAACTAGTTCTCTGGGTTGTTGTGCACATCCTCTCCCAAGAATTTACTGTAAGCATCACAAAATGTTATAGATTTAAGGACATATAGTTTGATAAGAATTGGTTGTGAGTAGTTTGTCCGGACAAACTAGAGAACTTTCAACTTCCCTGGGTCAAGCGAGTCATATAGACGACCCAGAATGAGAATGTTAATGTAGTTTTGGGGCGTTGTTGGTTGGCTAGGCATCCTGGTGTCAGTGGGCCTGAATACAAGCTGTCACTACTAACACTGATGCACTGACACTGACCATGTACAAACTGTCACTACTGGTACCAATGCACTGACACTGACCATCTACAAGCTGAAACCACTGACACCAATGCACTGACACCAATTCACCAACACTGACTATATACAAGCTGTCACTACTGACACCGAGCTCTTACAACTGACATCATTGCACTGACACCAATGCTCTCAATACTTAGTACTGACACCAATGCACTAGCACCGACTATATACACGCTCTCACCACTGACACCAATGCTCTGACACCAATGCACTAGCACCAACTATATACAAGCTCTCACCACTGACACCAATGCTCTGACATCAATGCACTAGCACCGACTATATACAAGTTCTCACCACTGACACCAATGCTCTGACACCAATGCACTAGCACCAACTATATACAAGTTCTCACCACTGACACCAATGCACTGACACCGACTATATACAAGCTCTCACCACTGACACCAATGCACTGACACCGACTATATACAAGCTCTCACTACTGACACCATTACACTGACACCGGCTATATACATGCTGTCACCACTGACACCAATGCACTGACACTGATTATATACACGCTGTCACCAATGACACCAATGCACTGACACCGACTATATTCAAGCTCTCACCACTGACACCAATGCTCTGACACTGATTATATACATGCTGTCACCACTGACACCAATGCACTGACACCGGCTATATACAAGCTGTCACCACTGACACCAATGCACTGACACTGACTATATACAAGCTGTAGTTACACCCACTTGTGCAATCAGGTTTATTGTCGGCCATGTTGTGCTAATACCAGTAGGCAGGAGTCTGATTGCTTCTTTGTCGTCCTATAATGACCATAGCTATAGACCGCAACCATAGAGTATAGGCAATATTGGGGTCCAGTGCGTCACAACTTCTTACTGTATATCATTTCCACTTTAATTGGGACATTTTTGGGTTGTCTAAATGTGTCTGTTCCTTTCTATTCCTGTTTCTTAGATAGTCTCCTTGCTAAGCAGCTGGTAATGGAAGGAAATTCCAGGGTTGGAATTTGCTGTATAGACAATGTGTATTTGATTTATATTTCTACCATGGGGCTTTGCTATCTAAAGAAGGACAGCTTAGGAGGGGAAAGGGGCGGGGGAAACGGTTGCTTACGCCCCGTTTTGACACCATACTTTTCGCATGTTTGGTCCTATGAGGGCGGGAGGGGAACACGCTAACGGGATTTGATGCCCGGCTCTTTTTTTATATAAGCAATGGTTCTTTCACATGGGTATAACCATTGGCAGAGCTTAGCAAGGCCATTTTGTGTAAGTATACAACAGGTCCGATGGTGGTCTAAAATCAGTTGTTATGTTATTTGTTATGTGTTTCAGGAAAATGAGTCCCAAGTCCCAAAATTCATATTTTTCAAAGTCATTCATTCACAAGATCTCTTCCTAGGAATATTATGATTTTGTTAGTGTTTAGCGCTTTGAGTCATATAAATTCTTGCATCAATTTTCAAGACAGTGTATTACATATCTCCTTGCGTTTTGAAGGTCATTTTGTCCACCCAAAAATATTGCAAACGTTTTTTCAAACATAAATATATCGAACACAAATTGTACATTTTCTTAAAATCTGACCCATGGAAAGGAATTGCTTAAATTGTAAACAAGCTTCTGGATAACTGCCAGTTCTCCCAGCAATTACCTTCAAGTGAATAAAAGATTCACAATTTCTAGTTTGATTTATGAATAAAAGACATTTTGACAACTGAGAACAACTAAGAATTTAAATATAATATAATTCCTATAAATATTATATTGAGCTGTATTTGGAACCTCATTTTCTTCTTCAATTTGGATTATTTGATTCGTTTAGTGAAGGCAAGCTGTACATTGAGACTGAGGCCCAGACCCACAAATTATACTCGTAGTACAATAAAAAAAGGAACAATACACTCTCCCTCCCTCCCTCCCCCCTTACACCAAAGCCCGGACTCTAACAACTCATCCTAAAATTCCATGTTTGAAGAACAACACAAACACAAATTCCTATTAACCTCCTTTTTATCGATTTCTTCACAATAAGCCTTCCTACCTGTATCAAAATTTAAGTAGCATCCCTCTTCTCTGTCCCTCCCTGTGCAATCACTCCCCCCTGCATAACACCCTCAGCTATCAATTCACGCTGTGACCATGAAAACAGCCATTGTGTTCTGGTATTCGTGCACCAACCACTTGCTGGGAGTCGGATAAAAGAGGGACTAATAAACCAGGGGGTCAGTTTAACAGAGGTGCAATGTAAAAGGGATTTAAGTACTTGGAGATGCCACGTAAAAACGCGTTTGTCTGCGCTTGGTTGAGCCCTAACCACTGGTCTGCACTTGTTGACATTTGCACGCGATTAATCAATAGTTTCTATAGGGGACTTGCATAGCCGCCATCTTGAATCTTGATTTGGAGGTCTATTACAGGATGGTCCTGGGTAAGACCTTAAAGTGCCTTTCTATGTCTCTCTCTTTTATGTCTCTCTCCCTTCTTCTCTATCTCTATTTCCTGGGTATGATCATAAACTGCCTCGATCTCAGCTGTCCCGCCCTTGATTTAACCATATTAAATGTGTTGATAAGGGCGTAAAGCAACCAATCACACTCACTCTTGATTTCTGTAGAACTATGGGAGGTGTCGGTGTAAAAGCTACAGACATCATGGTTAGTTTAGCATTATTTTTAAAAATCCTCAGAAAATTTGTATTTGATATCTTTTCCAATAGGGTACTTGCATGTCCGCCATCTTGTATCTAGATTTGTGTAGAATTATGGGAGGTGTCAGTGTAAAACCTATAGACATCATGTTACGTTTAGCATCACTTTAAATAATCCTCAGAATATTTCCATTCAATATGTTTCCCAATAGGGGACTGCTATCTTGTATCTTGATTTGTGTAGAATTATGGGAGGTGTCAGTGTCAAAGCTATAGAAATCATGTTAAGTTTAGAATCACTTCAAATAATTCAATCAATTTGTTTCCCAATAGGGTACTCGCATATCCACTATCTCACTACACACACGCCATAGAATAACTGACCCCAGTATATTTAAAATGATTGCCAAGAAAACCCTTATTTGGACAGACCAGTACTTCATCGAGTAAAAAACCCTGCATGTCCTTAATCTGTAACTAGTATTTAATAACCCAAAAGTCACTAGATCTGAGTTTCTACTGCTTATAAGCCTAGTGCGCTAGTCAGCTAAAATAATAATTGTAAAAATTCAACGAAATGTACAAGACAGTGGGCTACCTTCATCCATGACGACTGTAGATTTGTTCACTGTGTCAGCTTTAAATGTAATGTCAGGAAACGTGAAAACCTCCCTTAGCTGGAGTCATGTTCTCTGAAAGCGATAATATTTCGAAATAAATGTATCTTAATCTTAATCTTAATCTTGTACCTCCGGGGCGACTCATTATCTGGGTATTTACCAAAAATCTCCTTGCGTTTATATTATGTATAATATCAGAAAATCCAAGAGGAATTGGTTTTGAGGATGTTGCTAACGATCTGTATATCAGACCTGGAATGAATCCATCCCCGCATGCAGACCTCACTATTCAATATCAAATGCAAATCCCCTATTGCACAAGACTACTTCTGCTCCTCATGGGAACAGAGAGGATTCTGGGAAGTGGGGAGAGGTATTGCCTGAGGCATGGGCTTAGATTGGTTTTAAAGAATCAAGGTCTGAACTGACTCCTTTTGTGTTCTGTAATATGCGGCTTCTGAGGCTATCATTATGACATCATGGTTAAATATAGCAATTACTATGTTTTTCCATAACTTGTATTGTGGGTGTTTACGGAGAATGGCTATTTTTGGAGCAAAGATATTTTGAGAACTGAAAGCAAAACAACTGATGGCTTTGTTATGTTTCCAGGCATGGAAGACACCACAACCTAGGCACAGGGTTTTACTCCTCCTAGAACGTGTGTTTGGAAGACAACATGGGATTGTGTTTTTAATTAATATTATCTGTATTACATTATTATTAGTATACAACTTTTATTCACAATATATTTACAACAAAAGGACATGACATTCAACACTGTTGATATTACAGGCGGCACTTTTAAAATTAAGAGGCAAATGTGGAAATACATTGTCCTCATAGGTAAATAGGTATTCCAAATACGTAGGATTCCGTAGCCGTTTCTAAGAGTAATAGTAGTTTTTGTTATCGAAGTAGAATGGAGACGGAGTGAAGTCTTCGAGTCACAATAATTAAAAACTGGGCACCGCATGAGAACTTCCCTGAGGGATAGTGCGTTTTTTTTGTAACAATTGTTTAAATTTGTTTATTGGCCCGAAATGAAATGATAAAAAAAAAAGTGAGAACTAATGATTACATAGAATAAGATGCAAAGATAGTATTTTTGTAGGTTGGCCATAAAGAAAATTAATAGAAACCTGCCAAAAGTCCAGGCGAAAACTGAAAAGACTAAATAGTTGTGTGTTTTCAGCAAGTGATAAGTGGCTGAGACCTTCAGCCCTTGACAAGAACAGTTTAGCCAGCAACTGTACAAGTTTCATATGTTATCTCTTGAGACGCCAGCCTCACCACAAGTGTCTTGTACGAGGAGCCAGGCTCTATCCTATCACCATCCTCCAATCATTCACTGCGGAATATGCCCACAACGGTTTAGCCAATCAGATTCTGAACAGGCGTCAGGTGCGGGCCTGCGCCCGATCCATTGAAAATGGCGCAAATTGAACGTTCATTACCCGTGCTCACGATGTACAATTTTCTGATGGCGCCAAAAGAGGGCGAGAACGAGGCTGGTTTGGGCAGACGACATTTAGACAGTTGTCAGCAGATCCATCTTTAGACGCGCAGTTTAGATTCAATAAAACGGCCGCTATTTTGAAATGTGTCCACAGTTTTTATTTTGCTGTAGAGAGGCTTTTAAGTGGAAGTAATGTCCAATAAAGGAAAATCGTTTTTGAACAAAGAGATTATATCACTGTGTGTATATTATATAAAGGTGTATGGTCTGTGCAGACTATAATATGAATGTTGATGGGTGGGGTGTTGTTACATGATAATAAGTAACAATAACTAGGGTTAATTGTAGGTCTAAATAAGAATAGCTAGGGTTGATAGTAGAGTGAGTGAGATTGGTTGCTTTACGCCCTTATCAACACATTGAAGGTTCTATCAAGGGCGGGAGAGCTGAGAGGGAGGGAGTGAGTGAGTGAGATTGGTTGCTTTACACCCTTATCAACACATTTAATATGGTTATATCAAGGACGGGAGAGCTGAGAGGGAGGCAGTTTATGATCATACCCAGGAAATAGAGAAGAAATGAGAGAGAGACAGCAAAAGAGACAGAAAGGCACTTTATGGTCATACCTAGGACCAAGGTTGATAGCAAAAGTTTTGAGGAATTCAAAATATGGAGAGGTGCATGTTAATGCGATACAGGCTGGCTCTTATATAGTTCAAACCCCTGAATAAGGACACAAGTCCGAAACATATTGGGAATAAAATTAGTATTAGTTGGGAATGTATGTGTTTAGACTACCCTTTAATATATTTAATATATCTATCAAATTGGGACATATTATATGTATCACCTCTCATTTAATACCTACAGTGTGGTTATTTCTGAACGGAAGTCTAAAGCTGCACTCTCATCAGTCAAAGTCTAAATATCTTCTACATTTTGTTCCATTCTTTTCCAACCCCTCTAAAGGTCATATGATCAAAACATTGGAGACTTCTTTCCTTTGTTTTTGGTACATGGCTGTTAAAACGTCCTCTTTTGTATTATGGACGACCCGCCCGAATCCCTTTCTGTGGTTACTTCATTCATTATCGCTCACCGGCGGGAGTTTTCATTGATAAATCCACTCCTATAAGTCATAATATGAGTCAATTTGGTCAGATTGGTTATGTCGTAGTAGTTGAGAATGAAGGTTAAAGATGCTCTATGATATTGACACACTAGGGTGGAAAGTATGTCCTACCAATATGACTTCCTAAACCCTGCCAACACCCAGCCGATTTGCCCCCCGATTGCCCCCCGATTCGGGTCTCCTGATGGACCCAATGATTTCATTTCAAATCCCGGTTTATGTTTTTGAAATGACATCAACCAGGATGGAAATGAAATCCTAAGATTCATCATGAGACCCAGGGGGGGGGGGGGGCAATAGGCGGGCAAATATCGGCTGAGTGTGGGCAGGGTCTTTCTCCAGATCTATAGCTTCTTGTATCATTTGTACTTTTAAACCTATAAACTAAAACATTTTGTTTAAAGAAAACTTCCCCATGAAGCACCCTCATAAAGCTTGTGCCAGGGACCTTGAATCTAACAAGGACTCATACAGGAGGAGAAGCGGTATAAGAGATAATCCCTATACCACTTGGCTGCTAATCTGCAGGAAAGAACCTTATAGATTATATTATAGCGATACATTAATCGCTTTATATGGACTTATAACCATTGATTTCTGGTAAAATTGACTGTCCTTTAAATACATAGCTAAATTGTTCCTCTTGTTGGCATTGCTAACTAGCTTTCAGACCTTTGTATTCCTTTGTCAGGTCTCTATTATTGATCATATTAATATATCATTGTACTATTTTATATAAAATACATTCTGTCACTGAGATAGAAAAGCTATAGCAGTTGGTAGATTTTTAAATGGAAGAAAACTTCAGCATGAACCTTGTGTCAAAGACCTTGAGTGTTACAAGGACTCATACAGGAGGAGAGGCGGTATAAGGGATAATCCCAATACCACTTGGCCGCTAATCTGTATAGAAGAGCCTTCAAAGAGTAAAGATGTTACCCTAGTCCTATATATCCTCCTTTATCCTGCTGCCTGATTAGCCTAATGAGTGGTAGAGAGCAGGGACAGGGGGTTAATGGCTAGGGCTAAGTACAGGGCTACAGCTCAGCTCATGGCCTGGAGTGTGTAATAATCGATATAATGGTATTTTAATATCAAGGTTAAAGGGGGAGGTATTTTCACAGTGTTGGCTCAGAGTTGAAGGAGTCCCTTCAAACTGAGGGACAGTCTCTCAAACTCGAGCCGAAAAAGATGTGTGCGCAGTAGGCGTCCAATCACGGTTATACCATTCTTATCTGTTCTGAGAGGCACTAAGCCTAAACGCTTAAAGATCTTAGCAATTGATAGTATTATATTATATTATGTTTGTTTAATCTAAAAGTGTCCAGAAGTATCTGGATAAACTGAACTCCACTTGAAAGTGTATAAGCCTTTTGTCATTTTTTTTTGATAAATAAAAGAATGCGTTTCTGTATTTGATGGGTTTGTAATATGTTACGGAAAAGTGGGTCTTAAGTCACATAAATGGATTATGAGATCAAGGGGACCAGAACATTTTGTGGTTGTATTTCGAGTTTTATAGGCCTAATCCCATTTCTACAATTCACCTAGTTAAGCCATATAAATTGGAATTATGAATGTTTCCTATGAGGGTTGTACGCCAATAACAAAAAATGACCTTTGCAAAGGTCAAGGTCACCCAATATGACCCTGAACTGCAAAATTACTGAAACTAGGCTCTACAACATTACGTGTTCTCCCATTAAGTTGAAAGACTGATAAATGTAATGATGCAATTTATTGAAATATAATAAACATCAATTGAGGAACGCAAGAGTAACCAAATGACGTTCTTTGGGATACAACATTTAAAAAATACCATTTCTGCGACCTTAGACTCATTTTCCAGGGCCACATCACATAAATTGTGAGTCATTTGTCTTAGAACTAGGTCCCTGTGAAGGTCATTCAATGATAGTCTTGGTGCCTCCTTACCAAGTGCCCCTTCATGTCACTCCATGTCCCAGGATAAATCTGCTTAACTGTCTCCCTATCATTACTGCTGCTTATAAGGACCTTTAACTGACGGCCCAATGTACCCTGCTAGCTTCCTGAGTGCCCTCAAGTACTCTAGTATCAAGAGCAATCAGTTGAGCGCTACCATGGCTTGGTACACTGTAGTGTTGTGTTCCAGGAAAATGAGTCATAAATCGCGATATTGATAATTTTGATATTTTTCAAAGTGTTTTTTTCACAAGATGTCTTTGTCGAAATGTTCTGATCTTCAGGAGGTATGGCAGCTATCGTCATATGAATCAATGTACTAAATTTCGAAACATTGTATTAGATATATCCTTGCGTTTTGAAGTCCTTTGTAAGGAATTTATTTAGTTACTTTACTGGTAATTACCCATCCAAAACCTTTTTTATATCTAAATAAAAATATCAAACTTGAATTACAGAAATACCTGTTAGTTAATGCTAATCCTAACTATCATTGGAATGACCTTGACCTCCTTTTTTCAAATAACACACATTTAAGAAGAAATGAGCTTTGAATTGCAGTTTAACATAACAGAACTGATACTTTAAATCAATGTGATACCAAATATACTCAGATGTATCCAATATTCATCATTTCTCAGCCAAATGTAGCAGAATTTACTGAATGTGTAGATCTGCCAATTGTACATTTTCTAAAAAGAATGGCCCTTCTAGTATTTATTTGTTCTCAGCCTGATTTAACCTAATTTACTAAATGTGAAGAGTTGCCGATTGTACATTTTCTGACGACTTGACCGACATGTTGTAACTTTCATAAAAGTTTGTATTCATTTATGCATGTTTATATGATTTCTCAGAGCTTACAATGTGGGGAACAGTTGATACCACTCAATTCCGAGAACCAAGTCGTTAGTCAAATTGCCATGGCAGGTATTTCCGTAAAAGTTAAAAGTAAACAAGACCTTATGGCAATTAAATCTTTCCCATTTCATAACGTCTGGATAAAAACTAATATTCTCTCTTCATGTTTCTTGAAACAACTATATGTTGATATACATGACATGTGTGATTCCAACTTCTCATAAGTGGCATAACCCTAGTAATGAGATGATGGGATTTTAAACCCTGACAAATTATTAAGATAATTAAGTAGTACTAATAATACAAATGTATGAAGTAATACTAAGACTCGGATGGTCTATTTAATGCATTTAACTATACAACATAGCCCGAACACAATTTATATAAACACATGAAACACATATTGAATCATACATATCATCATATATCATACATATAACGACAGCTGTCTTTCTATGTTGGTTCTAAGAAAGCTTCTCCCGAGTCAATTGAAGTATCTTGCTCTCGACCATATCCCTATACAAATGGGCCTAAATGTCCAGCCCCGTCATTACGATGTCTTGTATGGGTCTTTAACTGACCAACCAATTTACTGTGGTTGTGTCCTGGGTGCACTAGAGCTGGTCGTGAGCTGCTCATTCAGTGTGGGCATTGAGTGGAAGAGGCTCGGCCACATGTACTTCCCTATAACTTCTCCTGGTGACCAAAAACTGGTCGTGATTAGTAAGCGTTGGGGCAACGGTGGTGATGATGGGAGCAATTATTTCCAGCAAGATTGGTGGGGGATGGGGGGTGGGGAGGGCGGCTGGGGGAAGTGGGAACGGGGTTAGGGAAAGGGGAGAGGGGAAGTAGGGAGGGAAGGAACAGGGGGAGATGGAGGGAAGGGGGAGGGGGCGGTGGGTGTAGGGAGGGGAGGAGGAGAGGAGGGGGAGGGAAGGGGAGGGGGATAGGGCGGCGGGGAGGGCGGCTGGGGGAACCAGGAACTGGGGGAGGGAAGGTTGGGAGAGGGAAAGTGAGGAGACAAGAGAGAGGGGGAGATAGAGGGAAGGGGAGAGACACGTTTAGTGGAGAGAGAAACAGTGGAAAAATTAAGTGAGAAGTTGAGATGAGTGAGGGGAGAGGGAGGGGAAGGGGGAGGTGATAGTTGGAAAGGGGAGAGAGGGGCAGGAAAGATTGGCAGGAGGAGGGATAGAGCACAAGGAGAGGGGGAGATAAGGTGGAGTTTAGAGAGGTGGGGGATGGGAGAGAGGAGAGGCAGGGGGGAGCGGGAGATGGCGGGAAGGGTCACATCATGACAGAACATAAGGGTAAGAGTTTCAGGAAATGTACAATTGGCAGCTGTACACATTTAGTAAAATCTGCTAAATTAGGCTGCAATTTGGTCAATACTTGGTAAATTCAAATTTATTCAGCATTGCATTGATTCTAGCAATCTGTTTGGTTAGGATGAACTGCATTTTGAACCTGATTTATGTATTAAATTTGGGCAATTTAGTAGAGGCGAATTGTATTTTTTTCTGGCGATTTAACTCATTATATTATTATTAGGGTTTGACCTGCTCTTTGTTTAACTTGCACTCACAGCTAACGTTGGTAAAAAACTAAAGATGTTCTCACTTTCCCAACACATCACATTAGCAGTCTGTTTATCGACGATCTTGATAGGTGGTGAGGAAATCTCACATTCATTACAATATAAAATCTTACATTTATTACAATAGAACAGCCATGAAGGGCAGGCAACTCAAAAACTACCTCATTTTACCCTTTGCCGGTCACAATGACAATTTATGATGTGTTTTAGCACCCGTGGTTATAGGACAATAACCACCCATCGTGAAGCGAGGGGGATTTCCCGGTATTATGTTCCAAGGTGGAAGAAGCAAGTGAGGAAGCTCATAGCGTCTTGTAGACCAGCGTTTATTGCGCGTTTATAAGCTGACGTCATGTAATCACGCCTCCATGAATACCAATAACATCCGGGGCCTGTTGCAGAAGCTGATATTTCTGATGTGTTACAGGAAAATGAGTCACAAGTTGCTAAAAATGGATTTTTAGATATCACCATATTTGAAAAGAGGATTCTAATGATATTTGAAAAGCGGATTCTAATGATAGTAAACATGAGGGGCATCTAAGAAGTGTTTCTATGCTTCATGTTTGATATATTTATGTTTGAAAAAAAAAAGTATCTATGGGTGGACAATCACCTTCTAAATGCAAAATTAATAGTTTTCGAAGTGTTTTATTAATAAGATCCCTTTAGTGGAATGCTCTCATGTTTAGGATATCTAATGCTCGATGTTGTATGAATACATGCATCACATTCCAAGACCGTGTATTAAATATATCCCTGCATTTATAAGGTCGTCCTAAGGAGTATATTTAGCTAGTTTACTAGTAATTATCCAAATACTTCTATTCATGTCTCCTTCATTATGAAACAAGACCCAGGTGAAGATATCACCATGAGAATATGCCTTGCTATGGTTATGCAACAGCCCCAGCACCTATATGACATCCCATACAAGCGGACATCAAGGTCCCATCTTGCATAAGAGGCTTTATCTATTGCTCTAAGTTTGGGGGACAGCAAAGGACTAGGCACGATTGGAACTTTGAAACTCAAAATAATACTACCATTATTATCCTAACACATATTTTTTTCATGTTTTATTTTTTTTACTTAATATTTCTATACAGCACATCTTCTGAAATAATGACAGTTGAGTTATCAACAAACAAGTACAGTGTACGATAAAGTTCTAATAATCAATTGAGGTCATTAACATTTAGATATGGGCTATGGTCTTCCGCCTACTGCTGTGTCTCTCTAGACCTAACTCTACTGAACAAAGTCCAAGGTAAGACCAAAGGTCAAGATGAGATATAGAATGAAATGAAATAAATTTAGAAATTATTTGTTTGGTAAATCTGGTGGCAGCTTGAAGATACAGCATGCTCTTTGTTTGTGTATGGTTGGGGTATTTTGATTTATATTTATACGGGCATATTATAAGATAAAGATAAGATAAGAAGTTGTTTATTCTCTTCATACATAGGTACAGAGGGGTACGAATGAGTAAAGTAGGTAAAAAAAGACAATAGGTCGACATACCAATATGGTGCTACAGGCACTATTTCTTCCGGCTGTTACCCAAATATTTGAATAGCTAGAAGAACTAGAATTAACTACAGTAACTAATTGACTTAGTGAGGATATAAAATGACAGAGATTGATAATTAGTCTAGAAGATCGAGCAGAACAGCGCGATAATTTTTACAACATAGGGTATCTAATCGAGCAATACAGTTTGATTTCACAACCTCAGACCACATAATAACGGTAATGTGGAAGGTACATGTAAAGGATGTCGTAATAAAGTATATTATTACCAAGTTAATTGAGTAGTGAGTTTCATATCGTACTAGTGTCAGAACAAGCAGTACAGCTTGTCTCTTATATCTGACTGAGTATATATGGCGGTAGTAGATTATTTTGTTACAATATTACATCACAATAATCAAGGTACAGCTCGCATGTGCACACAGGTAAGCACATTTTACAAAATTAGCTAATTTTCTGAAAATATGGATGGATGAGGGAGATGACATAATAGACATGGATTTATGTTGGAAAACACCCTATTTCTTGCGGCAATTAAAAAGCTACTACAAAAATATATCTATCACAACAGACTGATTAAGAGTTTATTCACCAATTAAAGTTAATATTTTAAGAACAACTATATAATTCAGACGATGTAGCCCTTAGTCCATTTCATTCAGTCACATCTAGTTTTTCAATGTCTTCCCCAGTCAGTTTATCCAAAATATACAAAAAAAACCCCAGACATTTATATAACCGGTTAGTGGTTCGCATAACCGCCAAATCACAGCGAAAAAGAGAAAAGCTTTTGATCCATTTCACCTTGAAATGTTGCTTCTATATCGCATATCCAGGTCTTCTCTTCTCATGCTATTCATAGCAGTAAAAGTCTCATCTTCCTCCTTTATTGCTAGACTTGTGTTACGAGTGTAAGGTTCAAGGATGAGATCTTGTGCCCCGCCTGTGTAAAGAGTGAATCACATTGACCGTATTTATTTTCTTAACTCGTTGTTGTCCCTTTTCCCATAATCCTTTTCTACTCTCACTTCAGGCAGCTATATTCAATCTGACAACACCAAAACTATATGTGATGTATTTCAGGAAAATGAGTCCCAAGTCGCAAAACTGATATTTTTATCTTTTTGGAAGGGCTAGGTAGCCTTGTAGTTTTCAGTATTGAACACTGCACGTCCATTTCTCATTCTCCTTTGTTCTGCTTATAAATATCTAGAGCATCCTGTTTTATCAATCACTGCTTCCATTTGTTGAGATAACTATGGAGTCATTCACCTCCTTTGATTTGCCATTAGACTCTGTGCTATAACTGGGTCTTACTCACTGCCTTGAACAGTCCAGAATCTATAACCACCATAGGCAGAGACTAAATAGATTAAGAACCTCCATTTCAGGCCTGCTGGTGGACCGTATGTATATATTCCTTGGCTTGGCCTCGGGATTATAGACTAAACTATGCACCAGCAGCCCCTCAATAACAGTCATTCAAACTTTAACTCCTTTGCTTCAATGATTCACCCCCCTCCCCCTTAAAAAAAAAAAAAAAAATCCCTTGACCTAGTAGACGGTGGTTTGCATAACCACCAAATCACAGTGAAAAAGTGAAAAGCATTTGAAACATTTCACCTTGAAATGTTGCTTGCGTCTATATCGCACATCCAGGTCTCCCCCTTGTGTACTATTCATAGCAGTAAAAGTCTCATCTACCTCCTTTATTGCTAGACTTGTGTTACGGGTGTAAGGTTCAAGGACAGGCTCTTGTGTCTCCTCTCTACTGCCTCGTATTATTATAAATATTCCATTCCTTTAAGCTGCAAGGAAGAGGTTCTACATGGTATTTGTTTTATTGAAGCTATTTCCTGTGGAGAGAAGTCTTTGTCACTGCTACATTATGAATGACTTCTGGTTTAATAGTTTTTCCTTGGGATATTTTTAATAATTCAGATTCTTCTTGTATAGGACCCAGACCACCAAGGCTACATGTATGAATAGTAAAATTCCCATCTCCTGAGCCTGCTACAGTTCCTTGTCTATACATACTACTGACATATGTGATGTGTGTAGGAAAATGGGCATGAGAGAGTGTACATTCGACAGTTCTGCACAATAATTATGAATAGTACTTGTATCTGAATAATGTATTCTTGTATAGCACCCAAACCACCAAGGCTGTATGCATGAATGAATGGAATTCCCATCTCCACAGCCTGCTACACTTACTCATTTCTACATACTACTGGCATGGTTGTGTGATATTAGCTAGTTATAGATGAGATATTCTTCCAGTATATGTTTTATAGGGGGGGGGGGGGAGTGAGGGGGAGGGGGCACACTGATTAGAGGACAATCCTCCCAGCTAATGAGAAGGTCTGCCAACAGACCCGGGAAATCCATGAAGTTATCAAAATTAATATTTTCCAGGAGAAGAGGAGGAGGAAGAATTGTAAGAATTGTAAGAGGAAGAAGAGGAAGGGGAAGAAGAAGAAGAAGAAGAAGAAGAAGAAGAAGAAGACGAAGAAGAAGAAGAAGAAGAAGAAGAAGAAGAAGGAGAAGAAGAAGAAGGAGAAGAAGGAGAAGAAAAAGAAGAAGAAGGAGAAGAAGGAGAAGAAGAAGAAGAAGAAGAAGAAGAAGGAGAAGAAGAAGAAGAAGAAGAAGGAGAAGAAGGAGAAGAAGGAGAAGAAGGAGAAGAAGAAGGAGAAGAAGGAGAAGAAGGAGAAGAAGGAGAAGAAGGAGAAGAAGAAGAAGAAGAAGAAGAAGAAGAAGAAGAAGGAGAAGAAGAAGAAGGAGAAGAAGGAGAAGAAGGAGAAGAAGAAAAAGAAGGAGAAGGAGAAGAAGAATGAGAAGAAGAAAGAGAAGAAGGAGAAGAAGGAGAAGAAGAAGAAGAAGAAGAAGAAAAAACTGAAAAAGTTTTTCAGGAGCTCGGGTAACAAATGTGACGGATCACAGAAGAATTAGTCTCAAGCTGAAATAAATGAACTCTGAGAAATCACATTTAAACATGATATTAAGTGGATTTCAAGGTGATATTTTACAGTTAATTCACGCTTCATATCCAATAAATACTTGTTATTCTTCCTATGACAACATCGCTTTCTCTGATGAAAAAAAACATAAAAGCAAAACCAATTCGTGAGGCCAACGACCACAGAAATGTGACATGAGATTTGGCAGGCGCCCCCTGGCGGCGATAGAAGAACCCGCCAGGGGGCAGTGTTGGTGCTGGCATGCCCACATAAGAAAGGCCCTGTTCTTACAAGCCCTCCATCCACCATTGTTTGCTCAGGGTGCCCAGGCCCTCCCGGCATTATTCAAAGTGCCAATCAGTTCCCATAGCAACAGGGAACACTATATAAGATCAAAGGGAGATTTTGTGAAGGTTTCTTCAGTCAAGCATGGGATTCTCATAATAAAGTTTAAATGTGCCTCAGGTAGGTTGGCTGGTGTTAGTTTAACACGAGCAAGAGTGGATACATTGACAGTGTGGTGTCAGTATGTGGGATGTCTTACAGGATGATGCGTCATAAGTCGTAGAATTGATATTTTTCAAAGTGATTTATCCAGACGATCTCCTTAGTGGAATTTTGTAATTGTTGGTGTGGCTAGCGGAGCTGGTAACATGAATACATGCACCAAATTTCAGGACTATGTATTGAATATGTCTTTGCATATCTGAGGTTATCCTAATTAATATATTAAATTATTTTAATATAGTGAGTGACCATCAAGAAATATGGCTAACATTGTTTTTATGCATAAACAGATATAGAAATGCTTATTAGATATCCTAATGTATAAAGTTTAACTGTCTCTCGGTTGGGTGGGCTGGTCTTAGTTCTACATGAGTGGATGTCTCGCAGTGGTGGATACTCTCACAGTGCAGTCTCAGTATTTATGGGTCATATATGTGATGCAGGGAAATGAGTGGCAAGTCGCAAAAATGATATTTTTAGAGGGATTTATTCACAGGATAACTTAATGGCAATGTTCTCAATTTTCGATTGCTTAACGGCGTTTGTGGCATGACAACATGTACCAAATATCAAGCTTGTTAATTAATTATAGGTTTGCATATCTGAGTTCATGCTAAAGAGTATTTAAATGGCTACTTTACTAACATTTGCTCCAGAAATATTGCAAGATCTTTCTTTTCAAAATAAAGATATTAATATATATATAGGCCTACTTATTAGATGTCCTAGTGTTTACTATCGTCAAAATCATCTTGATGTTGACTTTTCAAATATGAAGGTATCTGAGAATCTCATTTTCCTGTAAAGACCTGTAATGACTTTTCAACAGCAAATATTGCATAAAGTTTAGATACAATATAAGATATTAATTGATGCTATATTGGGATGTAGCTAGTATCTATTATGTTTCCAGCCAAGTTTACAAGCAAAAACAACCGGACACAATTCTCCAAAATATTGGTCAAAAAGACTTGTAGAACAAAAAATAGAAAATCCTGAGTTTTTTAACAGCTTTATACAGTTTAGACCCACACACTCTCCGATCAGATAAGAATGATATGTTAGAGATTGGAAACCCACTGCGCAGCTATTCTAGTAGACGTCTTGATGAGAGTTTAATGACATTGTTTTGGGTTGAAGCAAAGAAAGGCTTTCCCTCATTTTGGAGGAACTCGCCCAGCTCTGAGCTTAGACTATACAAACAAAACCCTTCACCTCAGAGTGCACATCTCTTGCTATAGGCAATCTATTTTATTTGGGGTATAAACACTTCAATTATACAGGTTCCCGGGCCACAGACATGTACGTGGATACAGAAGGCAGGCGGTAAGGCATACTTAGCACTGAGATGGGATTTCTCCTTCCACTACAACTGTCCCCAACGTGGAATTCCGCGTCCCAATGATGCATTCCTCCGCGCGTGGTGAGATTTGCTGAATGGATTACCCTGTCCATAACAATGGAGGGATAAGATGTATGTGGTGCTTGAGTGTGAGGTTTCCTTCCTCCCTTCTCCTTGCTCTCCTTCTTGCTACTTCTTTCGTACTACTGCCCTTGCTCCTTCTCCTCGCTTTTCCCTCTCCTCCTCTTCCTCTTCATCTCACTTGCCCCTTCCCCTGCTCCTCCCCAAGTGCATCCCTCTTCTCCCTAGAGCTCCCTCCTCCTCTCCCTTCCCCCTCCCCTGCCCCTTCACAAATGCATCCCCAAATGCATCCCTCTCCCCTCTTCCTCCCCCTTCCCAATCCGCTGCCCCTCCCCAAATGCATCCCTTCTCCCTCTCGCTCCTCCCCCTCTCTCTTCCCAATTCACTGCCCCTCCCCTAATGCATCCCTCCTCCCCCTCGCTTCTCCCCCTTACGCTTCCCCCTCCTCCCTCCCCCTATCCCTGCCCCTGTCCCCCATACCCCTATCTTTCTCTCTTGACCCTCTCCCTCTCCCCCTCTCCCTCCCCTCTCTCTCCCCTCTCTCTTCCCCGCTTCCTCCCTCCCCCTCATCCCTCCATCTCTCTACCCCTAAACTCTCCCCCTACACCTCCCCCTACCTCCCTGCCCTCTCTCCTCCCCTATTCTCTCCCCCATCTCTCTTCTCCCTGCCCCTGCCCCTCCCCCCCCCCCACCTCCCTGCCCCTGCCCCTCGCCCCTCCCCCCCCCCCCCCAATTTATCTCACCCTGGGTGAAGTGACCATATCCTTTACTGTGTTCCTCCCATTCACTCTCACTCACTACGTCATTTGTCTGTAATTGTTTCTTATTCTGGTTCCTAATTTCTTTCTAGTCCCTGTTGGTCTGTAATCAAACGTTTTTCCATTTATTTCTGGTGTCTATCTCTACTCTAATCTCCTATTTTCTTTCCTCTATATTCCTCTTTTCTGTCAATCTCTCACTTGAACCCTCTTTTTCTTCACACTCTCCACTCATTCCTATCTGTCACCCTTACCCCGCCCCTTTTACCCACCCTTTCCCCACCAACCACTCATCCTTTCCCTCAACCCTCTTTCCCTCTCACCCCCGCCCTTCAACTTCTCTTTTCTCTCCCCTCTAAAATCCCTCTGCTTTTTCTCTGTCCATCCTTCACTGATTCTCATTATATATCCTGTTTGTCTATCTCTCTTCAAACCTTTCTTCGTCCCCTTCCTCTGTTCTCCATGTCCCTTCTCGCCCCCCCCCCCCTGCCTCCCCTTCCTCGTCCCCGTATTTTCGAGGTGTAAAGGATATTTTCAGCCCAAGGAGATTCGGTCCCAACGCAAAGTTATTTTAGGAAACAGGTTTTGACGTAATGAAAATAAGATAATTTGTTTCTTCTTATTTCGCCTAGGCATGCCACAGCACTATTAGAACGAGAAAACAAGAAAAGGGCGAGAGAAACGGTAGGGATTATTTCACTGTGGTTACCATTTAAAGCTCTATTCTCTATTCTATAGGGACACACAATAATTTACCGAATTCATCCTTTGTTTGACCTATTGAACTGTGAAGCGATGAATAATTTGATCAAATATATGTTCTTAAAGGTATGAATCACCGTTCAACGGGTGACAAAAACGAAATACTCGTGAAAGAACAGGGTTTGACGAAACAAAAAAATAACAATAAAAACATGTTACCTAGTTAGTTTTTATTTCAGGGAGCACTGAAATTTATTCTTGTTCACTAGAGAAGTCTATGGGGAAAATATATATCATACACTTTTGTCTTTAAAATCTCCACATACATAACTGATATCGGTTAACCATAATAAGTAAAAACACACAGGAGTTAAAAACGGGTATTTTGAACATTTTTAAACATTTCCAATGATAATATTTTCCAAAGTATGTTGAAACCACGTTATTCCATTTATGAGGGCAATCATGTATGTCAGCTATGTTTAGAGAGACTTATCAGCGGTCACTATAATGACAAATAATATGATGACATCTGTTTTGTTCTAAATATATCAGGATATCTATATGTAATAGGAAATATCCATATATTTTTTTATAATATCTATTTCTTTTTCCAATAAATTTTAACACATTATCAATGGAACTAACGGAGATGTTATTATCAAGACACAAAATAGCTTGGATATCTCGAAATGTTCTTCTATGTTGTGCCTGAGTCACTTGTTCTTTTTTATATACTACTAAGTGGTGTCTATGTCGTAGCCTAGACTAGCACTAAGTTACTAAGATCACTGTTTAGGGCCTAGTCCACTAAGCCAATTCTTGTGCGATTCTCACAGAATGTAGTGCAAAAGAGTCCTCTGCGGTACAAAATCGCATGAGAATCAATCAGCTTAGTAGACTAGGCCCTATAGACATTCCATGCCGAACATGAAATACTTTCTATAGCTTTTAGACTGTACAATTAGTCCCATAATTCCATGCGAATCGAGATTCAAAATGGCAGCTATGCAACTGTCCCTAATGGTTGGTAAATAATAGACCCAAAACTAGACAATGTTAAGTTGTCAATAGGGGAGTTGCATGTCTCACTGTGCATGTCTACTGCAGTGCATCCTGGGATGGATTCTGTTGAAATCTGACATGCAAATATTTGCCAACATTTTTATCGAAAATTGCAAGAATGTGTTCACCAAAATCAGAGCTGGTATAAGTGATCTATGAAAACCAAATGCATCATGGGAAAGATGGTGGTTTGTGTAATAGAAACATGTAAATCACATGAATATTGACATTAGATCGTTGATAAATGTCCCATGCAGAACATGACATGTTTTCTATAGATTTTAGACTGTACCATTATTCCCATAATTCCATGCGAATCAAGATTCAAAATGGCGGCTATGCAACGCCCCTATTGATGTTTACTGAGAACGCAGTCCTGTCACATACTATCTGTATTTACAAGTCTACAGCAGGCAGTAGTTATTACCAATATTCAGATAACATCCTAGGTGGCGCTGCAAACCCATGCAATCCACTTGTCTCAGGCACAATAGAACTCTCCATGAGGAAGATAGTAATATTGCCCTGAACCGGAAGTATCAATGTCAATGGCATGATGGGGTGAATTACAATTAGTTACCACAGCTGATCCATCTTACCCACAATCCATTTCTCACGGACATGCGCGTTGAGTGCACCTGTTACCCTATCACGTGGTTATTCACCGTTCCTAGTGTGAGTGTGCGTTTATAGGTGGCGCTAATAGTTGGCGTGGTGTCTGGTTAAATATTGGATATGTCTCGGCAATATTATGCTGGACAAATAGAAAATGTATTTGTAATAGCATATGGGTCAGATTTTCAGAAAATGTACAATTGGCAATTCAACAAATATAGCAAATTCTGCTAAATTAGGCGGAAGAATTAAGAATACCGGGTGTATTTGGTATCACATTGATTTAAATTATCAGTTCTGTTATGTTAAACTGCATTTTGAAGCTTATTTCTGTCTTAAATGTGGGTTATTTGAGAGGATTGGTGAAGGCGAATTGTACAATTTCTGAAAATCTGACCCATATACGTGTATTATGTGATGTGATACGGGGAGTCGCAAGTCACAGAAAAATGGATTTTGAGATGTCAACATATTTGAAAAGATGACATCAAGTCGATTCCAACATTAGGGCATTTAATAAGTATTTCTATATTTTAAATTAGATATTTTCATTTTTGAAGAAAATCTTTGCAATATTCTTGACTGGAAAATTACTACTAAAGTAGCCAAATATACTCCATATGATGACCTTAGAACTGCATGGATGTATTTAATACACCGTCTTGAAATTGCTTATACATATTTGTAATCACGCGACCTCAAGGATTAGACGCACAAAGTGAATTAAATAAACTCTAGTTGTTCCCTAGTGCTTTCCTAAAGTGTTTCCTTTTTTTAAAGATGCGGATGCTGATACATTTAAATACAGACAAAAGCTTATTTCCCTGGGGGAACAATAGGGGGATTGCATGTGCCACTGCGCATGTCTGTTACAGTGCATCCTGGGTTTAGATTCTGATAAATCTGACATACAAATATTTAGCAACATTTTTATTGAAAATGGCAAGAATGTTTTCACAAATGTCATAGCTTTTGTAAATGACCTATCAAAACAAAATGCATGATGGGAAATATGGGTACTTGCAGCTGAAAACATGTATAACACATGGTTATTGACATTAGAGCATTGATAAATATCCCATGCTAAACATGGCATGTTTTCTATAGATTCTATACTCTACCGTTAGTCCCATAATTCCATGCGAATCAAGATTCAAGATGGCGGCTATGCAAATCCCCTATTGAATCAGATTCGGAGTGAAAGCATGTCCATGTACCTGAATAATGCAAGCACTTATCGGGTATGGTAAAATGGAGGATTATGGGGAATATGCATAAAACGTCCTCTGACAAAATCCTTTGGTCTGACTTAACAGATACAATTTCGATGTCTTGATTTATACCCACCAATTTATATTTGGAGGAACTGCCCGAATCCCTTTCAATGATGACTTCACCTATTATCGCTAATCACCAGTGGTATATTCGCCTGATCAAATCTACTTCTATGTATTCTGTATCTATGTATCGATGTATTCACTATGTAGTGCAGGCTTTTAGTGCAGGTAAATGTCTGTGCACTAAATACTTTGACACTTTTTCGTGTGGATTTAAATTTGCGCAGCAAGGAAGTCTCACACCTTGTTTAAGCAATGATTATACCTTTCGCGCAGGATTTATTTTCAAGCACAAAGGTGGGTGCGCTAAAATAGCGAATATAAATACTGCGCGAACATTGATATTTTTACAGTAGTCATAATAGTGAGATTTAGCAACCACAATGCACAAACACTAACGCATCAAATAACTATTAGTACATTATTACCATTGTGGGGATATGTCAAGAGGCCTGCAATGCAGATGCACTCGGCCTAGTGCCTCTCGAGATATCCCGACAGCGGTAGTAACATACACATAGTCAGTGGATGCTTTAGTTGGTCCTGGGTAGACCATAAAGTCCATTTCTGTCTCTTTTCACTTGTCTCTCTCTCCCTTTTTCTCGATCTCTATTTCCAGGGTATGACCATAAACTGCCTCCCTCTCAGCTCTCCCGCCCAGCTCTCCCGCCCAGCTCTCCCGCCCAGCTCTCCCGCCCAGCTCTCCCGCCCAGCTCTCCCGCCCAGCTCTCCCGCCCAGCTCTCCCGCCCAGCTCTCCCGCCCTTGATATAACCATATTAAATCTGTTGATAAGGGCGTAAAGCAACCAATCTCACTCACTCACCTGGATGCGTTAGTGTTGTGTTGGTGCGTTGTGGCTGCTAAATCTCCCTAATAACTAATGCGTTAGTGTTGTGTTGGTGCGTTGTGGCTGCTAAATCTCCCTATTAACCAAGAGTTCAGCTTTAAGAGCTGCCGCAGCCCAGGTGGTGAAGGAGATGGTTTCTCTAATCCTGTAATCCAGGGAAATGACATGCAGATAATGGCAGCACACCGCTGAGAGGTTTGAACCCAGCAGGTTTCACAAGATGGAGAAGTGGGGGAGAATTAGATTTCATTGAGTTAGACAACTGGAAGGACCCTTCTCCCCCATCCTCTTTATCGCCAGGGGTTACTTAAGGACAGGGCTAAGAGGTTGCCAAATTAGATGCAAAATGTGAGCAGGCTTCCTGCTTCACAGGGTCAGATTGTCAGAAAATGTACAATTCACCATCACCAATTCTCTCAAATAACCAAAAATCAGGTTTAAAATACTGTTTAACATAACCAAACAGACTGTTTGAATCAAGGCAATACTAAATATACCCATATGTACCTAGTGTTGATGATTTTCCTAGTCCTATCTAGCAGAATTAACAAAATCTGTTGAGCTGCCAATTGTACATTTTTGGAAAATATGACCCCACAACAAATCGCTCCCAAGGATTTTCCTTTCTCATGATGTAGATGTTAATATGTTACATGAAAATCCAAAGTCGAAAGAAATATATTTTGAGAAATCATCAAATTTACAAAGGTGAGATCAAGCTGATTCTAATGATTGTAAACATTGCAGACATCCATGTAGTGTTTCTATATCTTATTTGAAAAAAACGTTTGAAATATTTTTGGGTGGACAGTTACCAGTAAAGAAACTACTTTACTCCATAGGATCTTATGAACGTGATAATATATTTAATGCACAGTCCTGAAATTTAATACATGTATTGATATGATCTGAAGTGCTAATCCCTCTAATAATCAGAACATTCCAACAAAGAAATCCTGTGAATAAATTATTTTGAAAAATATATTTTTTTTTGTGACCTGTGACTCATTTTCCCCAAGTACAGATAACTCTACAATGACGCCCACACCGCCACACAAAATTTGAAGGATCTAGCATAAATATTGTTTAATCTATTAAGAACGCTGCTAAAAAATAACCGCCGTTTTGCAATATGGCTGCTTTTTGCAACTATTCAAGATACACCCTGTCAGATCTGGATTTAGCACATATCAATTGTCTAAAATCATGTGTTGTAATGTTCCTACTATAAAACGCCTCGACTAGTTTGATCCACTGAAAATGGGCCTAGACTATCACAAAAAAAACATATCAAAATCCATTAACATATCACATTTTGTTTCAATTATTTCGTCTATAATGTGTACAAATTGACATAAAGAGTACGCCACAATAGACAAAATAAACAAATCTTCTTCGCTTAGGTAAGAAATTCATATTCGCATATAGTACGGAAAGAATGGGCACACATGCCCTTAACCTTATTGGGCGGGGTCTGACAGAGATAGAGTACCATTACCTCCACAATTGGTATCCAAAATTCAGCAAGCGTTTTTATGCTCTGTCATTTCTATGTGAGTTACAGGACCGATCCATCTATTAGTGTTTCCATGGCTATTGCAAGGATACACATATACATTCTTGGAGATGTGCTATTATTAATGTAGTGGTTATAGACGTGTATAGGACAAAATAGCATATATCGAGTCTAGGCTCAGATGTGAGAGAGCCCCCTCAATCCGAGGGAAAGCCACTAGATCCAAACCGGAAAATTCATATTCATATTTATCAATATTCTGCAACTCTTATTAATTATGTTTATACAAGAATTTCTAATGGGAACGGGCAAGAAAAAACGGCCGCCGATGAGCGATAATAAGTGAAGTCATAATAGAAAGGGATTCGGGCGGGTCCTCCAAAAACAAATGAGGAAATTTTAGAAGCCCTGTAGAAGAAACAACTGTACAAAATCCTCCGAAGTTTTGGTCAAATAAGATTTAGATGATTTGGAAAAGAAAGGAACATTAGGTAGAAAATGTTTACTTTTAGCCGACGGTAGCTTTAACAACCATCTATAGATGTGCATAGACCTATAAATACCTGCTCCTCATGAGCACAGACCTATAAAGACCTGCTCCCCATGTGCCTAGACCTATGAAAACCAGTCCTCATGTGCACAGACCTATAAAGACCTGCTCCCCATGTGCCTAGACCTATGAAAACCAGTCCTCATGTGCACAGACCTATAAAGACCTGCTCCTGATGTGCGTAGACCTATAAAGACCTGCTCCTGACACAGAGGGTGTAACCCAGGGGCAATAACTCCACTGAGTGGCTCTCATTATCATTCTACCCTAATGACACTCTCCACCGCCAGTGGGCATACCTTCAAAGTGCCCCCGGATTCCATGCTACCCCCTGGCGGCCCTCAGATAAAGCTTGAGGTCACTGGGAGGCCATGAAAGGGGACATGTTGATAACTCGGTTAAGCAAGCTTTGCCTTAGTGCGGAAAGTGGTGTGGATAGTGACGGATGTGTGGAACTCTCCTCGGATGGAGGTATGAAATTTGCACTTCCGGTGTAGCAGCATGTCTCCTAAATGTCATTAGGATGTGGGTAGGGAGTGGGTGGGCGGTTCTTTTTCCATAGAGGTGTGGAGACGAGGAGGGAGGAGGATTGGGTCGTAAATAACGCGAAATATGAGATATTTTGTCAATCTAATTGATTTAGTAAAATGTCTTCCTGAAACTATCAATTAGTCATTACTCAAATCTCGATCTCACATGTATAATCCAAAGAGCAGGGTGAAACAATGATTGCTTGTTGTCATTCTCTCTCATCTCTTGTCATTCTCTCTCATTCCTTCTCTCTCTCTCTCCCTTTCTCTCTCTCCCTATCTGTCTCCTCTCTATCTCTCTCATGATATGTCTCTCTTAACCTCGCTCTCCTCCACTCTGTCGCCTCTCTCACCCCCACTCTCTGTTTCGTCTCTCATTCCTCCTCTCTCCCTCTCTACTTCTCTCTCTCTCCTCCCTATACATTTCAGACTCTCTCTTCTCCCTATACATTTCTGGCTCTCTCCTACCTATACATCTATCTATATTTCTTTCTCCCTTCTCCTTCTCTCTATACATCTCTGACTCTCTCATCTTACGCTACACAAAGAGTATAGTTGTAAGAGAGGGAGTACGTATCGTCTGGCCAGCTGTAGAGTTCCCATACTCTGTGTTGCACCCAGTGTAGACAACCTGTTACTGTCCCACCCTGCTGTCTCTAGCGCTCTACAGGCTGCCGTGGCATTTGTTTGCATCAAATACTGATAGATAGAGTGTGTTGTATGGGATGTGATGGACGGAGATGAGTTTCTATATCTGATACATATGTGATATGTTCCAGGAAAATGAGTCACAAGGCGCAAAAACTGAATTTTGAGATATCATCATATTTGAAAAGATGAAGTCAAACCGATTCTAATGATATGAATGAAGTACATCTAATAAGTATTTCTATATTTTAAGTTTTATATTTTATTTTTGAAGAAAAAAGTTTTCAATATTGTTCTATATATGATAAATGTGGGTTTTGTGTTTTTTTTTATATATATGATTATTCAGGAGAGGAAACAAATGGCATATGCCAATGTTCAGTTTTATATGGCTAGGATGTAACCCTGTTTCCATGTTAATCCATGTTAATATGGATGTTGAGATATCATCATATATTTGTAAAGATGTCTGTCCTAAAGATGGTGTCTTAATAGCTGAGAATGCAGCTGTTAAGGTAAATACCAAAATTGAATGAAACAAAAAGCAATTCTTCAAAACTTTTAGTTTAAATTAAAATGGTTGGAATAAAAACATGTTAGTTTGCAGCACAAATTCGAAAAAAAAATATTGTGATCCCATCTCTGTATGCATTAGTTCCTCGAATTACCGCCGCGAACAGTGCATATGAGGCAGATGTTTACCTTTAATACCTTTAAACTATTTTCTTTTTTTAAATTTGATTTCAGTAACATCCTGCCTTGCCTCTAACAAAAGAATCTCTGGAATCCTCATTGACTCTGGAGGTAATACAACCCTCCTCATACACCTATAAACACGCTCCTAAACAGAATTAACAGCTGGTCAATTTACAGGTCCATTATCAGTGTTTGCTTTTTAGTGGGTCAGATTTTCAGAAAATGTACAACTGGCAGATCAACATATTATATATCTGCTAAATTGGACTGAAAATTCATCAACACTAGATATATATTTGAGTATATTTGGTATTGTCTTGATTCAAACAGTCTGTTTGGTTATGTTGAACAATATTATAAAGCTTATTTTTATCTTAAATTTGGGTTATTTGAGAGGATTGGTGAAGGTGAATTGTACTGGTGAATTTTCTTAAAATCTACCCCCACATGTGCACCTGAATTTAAATTCAAGGAAGATGTTGTACATTACACCCACAGGGCCATTAGTAAGATGTATAAACAGCTTCTTATCATGTTAATTACACGTTTGTGTTCATTTCAGCGTGCAGTCAGGGCAAGGGTCATGTTACTGATCAGGATGTAGGCGTGGTTGTTGATTTATCTAATGGAAGGTTCAGAGATTTCTGGAACTTTCTGGAACGTTCTGGGGACACTGCCCTAAGAATGAATAATCATCATCACCTGGGTCCCTAACTATTGTAAGCGTAGAATCCTAGCTTAGCACTTTTTTTCTGTTACAGTCTATGCTCAGAGTTGAGAGAGTCCCTTGAAACTCAGGGAAAGCCATCATTTAAAACTTATTTATATTAAATCATATTGATTTTCGGTACAAATATAGTTATTGTATATTTTGCTGTCAGCGGTGCGTTTCGCCTTGTCCTATGGCACCTTCAGTGGATTAATTGCCCACTCAGAAATATTGCAAACCTTTTTCAAACATAAAATCAGACATAAAACAAAAATACTTATTAGATGACCTAATGTTTACCATCATTGTAATCGGCTTGATTTTAAGTTTTCAAATATGATGATATCTACAAATCCAGTTTGTTGTACTTATTTACCTGTGGCACATCACATATAGACTCGAATTAGACATGTCTGGACCAACAATGCCCACAAGTGTAGCACCCAGGCAATGCTATGACAATCAGTTCAAGTCTAAGCACTGATAGGTCTATACCAGACGCCTATATACTAGAGAGGCAGGTAAAGAGGCGAGTAGGAGGGAAAGTAGGAGGAGAAGTAGGCGGAGGGAGGTATCAAGAACAGCCGCCATCCACACCCCTAGACTACAGGAACGCTGGAAGTGAGGGAATTGTCCCAGCAACCTTTGCGTCTGCGTTTGACACGCAATATCCGGTTCTAGCGTGACGCCAGACTAACTTCCTGTTGTTTAGCGCATGCTCACTCGCAGCACCAGGCCCTCATGGGTGCTTTTGAAAAGTCTAATGCTCTTTTTGTTTAGCAAGAAAACAGTTTTCGGCCTCCCCGCTTTCGGGGTGAACCTGGCTGTTCCAAGGGCATCAGTATATGGAGGTCTTATAAAAAAAGTGACTCTTTTTTCGTTCTGCTGTAGTTGGCGCTGGTCTGTTAGGTAAATAGCTGTTGGCTCTAATCTTTCTGAGCTCCTTTAGGAGCTGAACTAGGAGGGCTATATATGAGAGAGGTGGGGTCATGGGGGTGATTTCTATATGTGGATGTGGCTGTGTCATCCGCATTATACCCTTCTCCACCATGCAATGTGATAAGGATGGAACTGAACTCCACCTTTTAGTCTATTAATTCATTCTGGGGCCTGTTGCATAAGGAAAGGAAAATTGTAAGGGGAAATTCCTAGACTTTTTACCAGCTACTATTTCTACCAGCTGGGAATTTTACATAGGAATGATCTGATCCCCTTCCTATTGGTGAAGGAAATCCCACAAAAGTCCCTTTCCTCACATTATACAACAGGCCCCCGATCATCGCCAATGCCTTTCCTTTTTGTTCTTTGCTATTTACATTGATAGTAATTGAAATGCATACAAAACAAAATAATCCTAATTTGAGTCCATGTTTAAGAAAATTATAAGATCGAAATTCTTGAACAAATAACTGATATTATGGTTTCAGTAATTAGTATTAGCACGTCCTAAGAGGACCGAACCAGTTATTAGAATGGGCCCTCTTATAAATATGAAGCTGCATGCTCAACTATTACAACAAACAAAATCTGCACAGATTTTTATTCATATATGATGACTTATAGGACTGAATTTATCAGTATTCTTAGCTCTATTGGTTTATGTTCTTACAAGAATTTTACGCGAGAGGGAACTGCCACTAGTGAGCGATAAAGAGTGAAACCGCCGAATGACTATTAGATGCTTGGAAAAAACGAAAATGAATTAGAAAAATTTAAGTTTTTGACTGATTTTGACTGAGGATGCAGCTTTAAAACCAGTTATTAAAAATCTCTCTCTGAAGTAAAGCTGCATTCTTAGTTAGCATCAATCGAAACAAAACACTTTCTATACTTTCTTTTAGTATTTTATTACATACACGTTGCCATTGAAACAACATATTGTAGAGTTGTATACGTTGTGTGCGTATACAACTCCACGCTCTAAGTTGTGTCATATACAACTCCACGCTCTGAGTGGCCTACCAAAGGCGCCTCTGACAGCGTAGGCCAAACTGATGGGAATCACGCCATTTGGCTGATCAGCTGTGAACGTAGGCAGAACGGGACGCAGAACGGTGAAATAAAGATCAAAAGAAGGAAATAAAGTAAAATACTTTCATCTTTATTTAACTGTATCTTTTGTTAAAGCATTACTGTGCTTTTAAAACAATTTAAAGCTCTGTAAACGTTGGAAATTTATTTGAAAAACGGAGCGATTTTCCCGCAGTGGCCAACTGACAACAAAATGGTCTGGTTTTCAGATCGTCGTAACTTTCAACGCAGGTATAGTTGTAATGTATCTATCAAATGAAATAATAAACTAAAATCGTTTCATCCTTATAGAAGCCTACCCTTTGTCAAAACATTATGTCAAAACATAACAATGGTCTTCCGCCCACTGCTGTGCCTAGCTAGGCGCATTTAAAGGTCATTTTCTGGAAGATTTATTTCCGCGTGCCGCTGAAATCCTTTATTGCTCTTAATATAATTTCAAACTAGTAGCAATGAGCATAACAAACGGGTTGAAATATGAGAGAAAAAAACGCAAATCACTTTAAAGTAATTCGATTTTTCAAGACGCCACCCACAATGGTATAGTTTTACAATAGGAATTACAAATGTACAGCCACTAGCACCACTTCTACGTTCTCCTCCTTGTCTTTCTTTGATTCCTCCAGTGTGTAGGGTAGATACCCCTGAGGGCGAGACAGTAGGGAGGTCAGACAAAGGTTCATCGACCGTTTAGAGATAAAAGAACAACTGGAGCGGTGATAAGAGAGGTGGTACTATAGATTGTTCATGCTTGTCTCACAGAGACACGAGGCCTGTGGGTCAGATTTTCAGAAAATGTACAATTCCCCTTCACCAATCCTCTCAAATGACTCAATTCTAAGACAAAAATAAGCTTCAAAATGTAGTTTAACACAAGAGAACTGATACTTTAAATCAATGTGATACCAAATAGACTCAGATACACCTGGTATTCTTCATTTTCAGCCCAATTTGGAGAAATTTCCAAATGTGTAGAGCTCCCAATTGTACTTTTTCTGAAAATATGACCCTAAGAGAGGCCTTACTATAGATCGTTCATCCTTGTCTCACAGAGACAGGAGGTCTGTACGGAGTTTCAACATGTGTTAGAGAAGTGGTTCATCACCAGACCAGGCACCAAAGGCTCTCTCTGTTCTTTCCAATGCCTCCAATGAATTTCTGTTTCTTGCAGAAAATAGGGGATTTGCATGTCTCACTGCGCATGTGTACCGTGGTGCATGCTGGGATGGATTCTGTTGAAATGTGACATACAGATATTTGGCAGCATTTTAATCGAAAATTGCAAGAAAGTTTTCACCAATATCAGAGGTTATATAAATGACATATGGAAACCAGATGCATGACGGGAAAGATGGGGATTGGTGTCATGGAAATATGTACAACACATAGATATTGGGATTGGTGCATGAATAAATAGTCCAAGCTGAACATGGCATGTTTTCTAAAGATTTTAGACTGTAACATTAGTCCCATAATTCCATGGAAATGTAGATTCAAAATGGCGGCTATGCAAATCCCTTATTACCGATAAAATATTGATGTACTATAGAAATATGCCTTGCAATTTGCAAAATTTATATTTTTTCAAAGTGTTCAAAGATCTGTTGGTTGGAATGTATCATTTTCGGTGTATCCAGCGCTTCTAGTTTTATGAACACATGTTACTAATTTCAAGATAATGTACCAAATATACTCTGGCATTATTATGGAGTGTGTCTTGCTACTTCTCTAGCAATTACCCACCCAGAAATATAGCAAACTTTAAGTACTACAGAAAAACGAGTCGCATGTTGCAAAATTAATATTTTCAAGGTGTTTTACTCAAAAGATTGTTGTAAACGTTCATAACTTTGAGGTACTTTACACTTGAAGTAGTATGAATAGATGTCGCAAATCTTAAGACAATGTATCAAATATACCCTTGAGTTTCTAAGGTCAACCTATGGAGTATATTTTGCTACTTTACTAGGAATTGTCAACCCAGGAATATTTTTGTTAAACATTTGTTCATGTTTTTTTCATAAGCCATTCACCTAACCGCTTGTGTGGCACGAAACAAACAAGCATCTCTGACAGTGCAATAGTGTCATCGTACCACATTCTCATTAGGTTCTATCAATATACAAACTGCTGGGATTCTGATTATGGTGTATGATCAACTTAATACAATTCTTAGTTAATTAATTGACCTTATAATGAATATAATGATTCGTTTTGTTCTAGACTGCACCTCTAGAACCCACCCAAGTGCAAAGACAGGTTTCCTATCCAGAGAATTTTACCTCAGTGCTTTAAGTTCACATCTTTAGGGAAACATTTCGATTACAATCTACATACCTTCGCTCCCGCCTACTTAAACCAGCCAGAATTAAAACCAGAATTAGATACACACAAATACCAAGGAACCTTTCTTCCGGCAAAGCCTCATCGATTGACATGAGCAACTCAAAGGACTCATTGTCAAGTTGTAGGAACTTTAGTGCAAGCTTTAAACAAAGTCAATTAAAGTAGCTTTAAAAAGGTTGAGGATGGGAGCAGGAAACCGCTTAGTAGTATACCCTTTTAGGATATACTAGGGTCAGATTTTCAGAAAATGTACAATTCACCTTCACCAATCCTCTCAATGAACCCACATTTAAGACAAAAAACAGGTTAAAAATACAGTTCAGCATAACCTGACAGATTGTTTGAATTAAGGCAATACGAAATATACTCAGATATACCTAGTGCTGACGATTTTTCGGTCTAATTTTAGCAGAATTTACTAAATGTGTAGATCTGCAAATTGTAAATTTTCTGAAAATCTGACCTACTACGAGCGAGATGCTCTGAAAGAGTAGCTCAATTACCTGGGAGAGAGTGGCTCTTTACAAGGGAATAATGGCCTTTACGTCTGGGTAAAGGTCTCCTGAGATTGATTGGTCTTTAACCCAGTAATTGATGAACCCTTGTTTCACTCCTACTCTTCTCTCACTCTGCTGTGCTCATTTCTTTTAGGCTATAGCACCTTCACAACTTTTTATTCTTTTAATAGGACTATAGCACCTTCAACCATTTTCATTTTTTCACTAGGTCTATATCTAAGCATATTCAACTTTGCATATGACCCTGGAAGACGATGTCTAGACCTAAGTTGTACAACCTGAATTTCGTTGATTACTACCTTGTAAACTGTTAGTCATGAAATAAAAGAATTTTATCATTATTATATTCAACTTTGTTAATGGGGTTAAAGCACTTTCAACTGTTTTTAGCTTTTTTTTAGGGCTAAAATAACTTTAAGTCTGTTTATTTTTTACTTGGTTTTTACATTTGTACTCTTTTACAAGGGCTATATATGAATATAGCCCCTTTAAGATTTTGTATTGCTTTCCTGGGACTTTATCTCCTTCAAGTATTTTAGTTATTTTACTAGGTCTATATCACCTTCAATTAATTTTAGTTTTTTCTAAGGAACAAAGCACCTTCAAGCATTTTCATTCTTTTACTAGGTCAATATCACCTTCAACTAAATTTAACTTTTTTCTAAGGATAAGATACCGTGAAGTGTTTTTATTCTATTACTATGAACAAAAATGCTTGAAAGTCGTATAGACATTGTCTACAGCACATTCAGGCAATTGTATTCATTTACTAAGTCTATAACACCTATAACAATTTTTTAGATTTTTGTCTAAGGCTAAAACACCTTCAAAACGTTTTAGGCTAACTGACAAAAATCAGCGTTTTACCACAATTTTACATACATGGACTTTTAAGATAATTAGAGAAAGGTTCCTGCATGATTTAGACTTTTTTTGTACCCATATTTGAAAAAAAACATGAATAGGAAACATAATTTTAGTTTCACATCTCCCAAATGAGCAAAAGAAAGGCAAACAATTCAACGATAATTTATGTGTTCATAAAGTCATATTAACTGAGATGAATGAAAAGAAACCCATGACATTATATTGTTTTACAGCAGTTTCTGTCATCATTTATCCCATTGTGATGTTGATGAATGCAGTGTCCGTGTGAAATCCATTGTTAAACATGTCAAGGGAAGTTTCCAAACTGTTGTTTATTCAGCTTTATTTGAAACATAACTTTGGAGTAGGACCTTATTTGGAGAGATAAATTTTGCCACTGATCGTAAGCTTTTGTTCATGTTTTCTGTGATGTTTGAATATTCAAACATGACTTAAATGTTTAACATTCACCACCATTGGCTGTTTGAAGACAGAAGTGAATGTTTTTATTTAATAATATTGCTGTAGATCATAATATTGTGATCCGTTTTAGGAAAATGAGTCATGAGTCGTGAAATATGGATTTTGAGAAATCATCATATTTGAATAGAGGAAATCAAGCTTATTCCAATGATAGTAAACACTAGGACCCCTAATAAGTATTTCTATTTTTTAAGTTTGATTTTTGTTATTTTTAGAAAGTAAGGTTTGCAATGTTTCTGGATGGGTAATCAATTCTGTGTACAGAAGTAGATGCACACTGAAACCCCAATATATAGGCTATTCTGACAGGGTACCCGCATACAGAATGAATGTTTCTCCCTATGCTATATACATTCTGTAGGTGGGTTCGCTGTCCTATTTCCAAGTAGCACAGTTGGATGAGGGTCACCATGGGAACGCGCAAGTGTCTTTCAAGCTCACAGGGTCACAGGGTGGGTTGACCAGGAACGCGGTAGAAGCAATGTGTAAACATCTCTAAATTTTGTCTATTTTATCTGATATTTGGATCTTATTATTCAGAGGTGGGAATGCTAAGATTGCATGTTCAGCATGACTTGTATGAGCTTTCCCAAGTATCAGTAGGTCAAAGATTTATGTACGGGAAAGTTAGGATGTCTCAGAGGGGGATGTCCTGACTTGGAAGAGTTGTTGACGGGAGATACAAGCACCATAGGCCCTAGCCTGCTCTATGGGACCCTAGCTGGGTTATAGGATCCGCCGGGGGGTTATAGTTTGAATGAAGCTAATGGGTCAGATTTTCAGAAAATGTACAATTGACAGATCAACATATTTTGTAAATTCTGCTAAATTGGACTGAAAGATCATCAACATTAGGTATATATGAGTGTATTTGGTATTGCCTTGATTCAAACACTCTGTTTGGTTATGCTAAACAATATTTCAAACCTGATTTTTGTTTTAAATTTGGATTATTTGAGAGCATCGGTGAAGGCCAATTGTACATTTTCACCCATATAGTGTAGCTGCAAATGTCACATGTTCCCTGACGCTGGCAGAACAATCGAAAGTTAATGAAGTTAAGGGGTCAGATTTTCAGAAAACGTATAATTCACCTTCACCAATCCTCTCAAATTACCCAAATTTAAGACAAAATTCGGGTTCAAAATACCGTTCAACATAACCAGAAAGATTTATTGAATGAGGGCAGTTCAGAATATACCCAGATATAGCTAGTATTTACCCATTTTAACTCTAATTTAGCAGAACTCAATAGATCTATAGAACAGTAGATTCTGACAATCTGAGCCTAATAAAGAGTTGCACTTACCCAAGCATCACCCGGGCATGGCCACGAGTATGTATGAATGTGATAAAGGAGCTGTCAGCAGCGGGGTAGTGTGTGCTGCTGTGTACTGCTAACATCTACCATCATTATGTACTGTATATAGAGCTCCTGCACTACTTGTGTATGATGGTCAGATGCGGGCCTGCAAGTTATGAGAAATAGTCATTATAAAACAGTAAAAGCTGCAATCTCAGCTAATATAACCATAAGCAAATCTTACCCAATATAATGTGTTCCAGTAAAACGAGTCACAAATCGCAAAATTGATATTTTTTTTAACTTTTTTTCACAGGATTTCTTTATTGAAATGTTCTGATTTATATAGGGTTTAGCACCTATAGTCATATAACAATCCATGTAACAAGTTTCGGGACATTGTATTAAATGTATCCTTGCGTATTGAAGGCCTTCATATGGAGTATTAGGTTACTTTACTGGTAATTACTCATCCAGAAACATTGCAAACTTTTTTTTTCAAAAGAAATATCAAACTTAAAATATAGAAATAATTATTAGGTGTCCCAGGGTCAGCTATCTTTGGAATCAGCTTGGTGTCATCTTTTCAAATATGGTGATATCTCAAAATCCATATTTGCGACTTATGACTCATTTTCCTAAAATGGATCACAAATGTACCCAAACTATAACCTATAAGACTGAATTCATCAATATTCTGCTGCTGTTATGATTATGGATTCAGAACTGAAACAGCTGAGCAAAAACGGCCGCCAGTGAACGATAATAAGTGAACTCTTCACTGGAAAGGACTTGGACGGATCCTTAAAAAATAGCGGGAACATTTTATTGTAGCAAACACAACGGAACAAAATCCTTCAAGTTGTCAAATGATATTTAGATGTTTTCTAGAAAGTGGAACAAAAAATTAAAGGTTCAGTTTTTTGCCATCGTTAGCTGAAAGTGTTGCTTTAACATATTCATCTTCCACTTTAGAGGTACAATGAAGTGGCTGATGTGGGACTGCAACTCACAATGTCCTAATTGGCATTTTGAGAAATAGGATGAAATCCCCGATCCCCCAGGGCAAGAAGATTTTGTATATCCCCAATCACATTTTTCTAATTTTGTCCTAGATACAGCAGTAAACTAATGGAAATCCCCGCCTGGGTGGGGAGTGTTTCCTCTGATATTCCCCTACCATTCCCCCTTACCCCCTGGAGTGGGGGTCGTGGTTGCAATTAACAAGTGCATAAAAACTACACCTCCTCATGGTGATTGAGGAGAATTGGGAAAATAAATTATTGATGAAGGTAGCTGCAGGCGACTTGAACAATGATTCAAATTAATCCTGAAATTATAACTTCAATCAATGTCTACAATATGCCAATGCAGGACTTTATCCCTCCAAGCTTTCTGGAGGACTGTCCCTATTCATGTGACTATAACCTACCTTATGATTATAAACTCCTCCAGGTTAAGTTATATAAAGGTAAATCCAATGTTGGAAATCGTCAGCAGAATCAGTGGTCAACTGGACATCCCTGGCCCCACTACTGGTCAGACTGGTCAGACTGATCAATGTCTGATTGACCATTGATCTGTGGGCGGTCTTCCCACTGGACACTCTGTGCCCAAGATGAGCATCATTACCCTCTTCATGCAAAAGGGGGATTTGCATCAAATCAAACTCGATTATTTGAGAGAATTGGTGAAGGTGAATTGTATATTTTCTGGTGATTTCACCTATTTAGCTTTTGAAGACATGGTGTTTGTATGTCTTTGGGTCCACAACCATCTACACCATGTCGATTAAACTTAGGCTTTTGGATCTTCATATTCCTGACAAAGGAATACCGTTGGAATCTCCTTTCCATCATTATTTTATCACCTTGTACATGTGTATCTTATTCTCACCTCTCTCTCCATCTTCACAAAAGTGTTCCTTCCCATGCTTTCCTTATCAAATGATAAATCAATAAATTTGCATGTCTCACTGTGCATGTCTATGACAGTGCATCCTGGGATGGATTCAGTTCAAATCTGACATGCACATATTTAGCTTCATTTTCTTCGAAAATTGCAAGAATATTGTCACTAATATCATAGCTTGTGTAAATGACCTATCATTGGAATCGGCTTGAACTCATCTGTGTAAATATGATGATATCTCATAATCCTTTTTTGTGACTTATTATATTTGTCTAGTATACACAATGGCAGATACAACTCCCCTATAAGTGGATTGTTGTGGGTGTACCAAAGTGAATTAGCCTGGATATATGCCTGACATAATGGTTGTAACTGTGTCCTTATCATGTATCACACACCTCCGCCTACATATAGTACCCCTGAATGACTCTTCATTGGAATTTAACTTCTACTCAGTCACCTCTGTGTTTTAGCATGTCCATGTGGGAGTAAGTGAGTTAACTTGAAACTGAGACTGGTAATATAACTATAAGAAAACAGTTGTTCACCCTAAATGAGTTGGTATTTTAGTAACGAATATCTGATGTCTTACAGAAATGAGAGTCAGAAGTCGCAACAAATGGATTCTGAGATACCATCATAATTGAAAAGATGTGATAAATATTTCTATATTTTAAGTTTTGAATCTTGAGGACATTCACTAGTAAAGTAATTAAATACACTCCATAAGATGACCTTCGAAATGCATTATGTAAATGCCACTCAAATGGTTAAATAAAATATAAAAAAAGGCCCAGGAAAACGTCAGGGGTAAAACAAAAGTTCCTTGCCACCTATTTAACTGAGATTGCTGCTTTAATGTCGCCCACTACCCTTGATACATCCTCACGTCCTCTGTTAGCAGTGTGGGAGGATTAAACTGAATTAACCTGAAACTGACAGTGACATAACAGATGTACATTACCAGGTATCACAGTGTGGCGGTCGCCTACCTTCCCTTCTCCCTAGAGATGGCTCATCTACATAGTTACATAATTGCTAACACCACAGGTGGGAAAGTGCGACTATCATTTACTCTGCTGTGGGGATATGCAATAGGGGATTTGCATGTGTCACTGCGCATGTTTATTTCTACTTATTTCAGTTCATCCTGAACTGAAATAGATTCTCATTTCTGAGAGGATATATTTAATACATTTGGGACATGTATTCATGCTTCTAACTGCTAATAACCCCCCAAAAATGATACAATTTCAACAAAGAGAACTTGCCAATAAATTACTTTCAAAAATAATGTTAATAATGTTAATTGTGAAAACCTATTGTTCACCCTTTGGAAATAATAACAAATGCACACTTAAGCAACATCAAAATAGCAAATAAAACATGAAGCCCAATTTCTAATTAACTCAACACCAAATAGGTAACTAAATAAATTATTGATTCTGCAGGAGGCTTTGGAGCACTTAATTATGTGATTCGTTTGAGGAAAATTGGTCATAAGTCGCATAATATGGATTTTGAGATACCATGATATTTGAAAAGAGGACACCACGCCGATTCGAAAGATAGTAAACACTAGGACATCTAATAAATATTCCTATATTTTAAGTTTGATAATTTTATTTTTGAAAAAAATAGTTTGCAATTTTCTGGATGGGTAATAACGAATAAAGTAACTAAATACGCTCCATACGAAGGCTTTCAAAACGCTAGAATGTATTTAACTCGATGTCCTGAAATTTGGTACATGGTTTTATATGACTATAAGTGCTTAACCCCCTAAAAATCAGAATGTTTCAACAAAGATATCTTATGACTAAAACTCATTGAAAAATATCAATTCTGCGACTTGTGACCCATTTTCTGGAACACATCGCATATTCTGACGTCATATCAGCGTTTCCCTTTCCTAGAACCCATCTCGGGTTTCCAGGAATGTCGGTAAGTGGCAGGGCATGTGTTTCATAACCAGATTTAGCTGCGGTGATCTATAGGTCTCCACCTACTATCAAGGTCAGTCATTCAATAATTTTCCTATCTGTCCAACCTTCCCTTTCCCTGTACCATCACATCACATATATGGTTAATGTAAGAGCTATTACCCTATTAGTCTAGTCAGTTACGGCAAAAATGTAATATAGTAAAAGTACTAACAACGTACTAACAGAATCATATAATAATTAACATATGGAATATATAAATGATGTACTTATCATCAAGTAATACTATATTATCATACACTGTAAAACTCCCCAACGGGGCGAGTGTCAGTGACAGTTGATATCAACTGTCAATGGAAGGTGCAACCAATGGTCAAGAAATGTATCGGAGAAATATTGTATATAGTCTGTTACCTTATTGTATATTTATTTTGAAATACATAATAGCATTACTAGTAATTAGATATAGGCCACAAACATAATGCTAGATACTAGACTTGTATTACGATCACAGAGTCCCGCCGAAACCTGTTCCTGCTTGCAATGGGTTTACTTCAAGAGAAGAGTTGACGTGGAAGAAAACCGTTTGAAATACAATTTAGGACATTAACCCTATTTATATGTGGGATAGGGGTTGGCTCAACAGAATGAGTAATCAGATAACTGAAATAATATATAAATTAAATTTATATCGACACAACAAATACAACAAAGATAAAGAACAATGAACTCTGTCGATAGTAATGATCTTGGAGAGAAGGACGAGGAAGAACAATGAATCTCCTAAAAACAATCACAATTTAAGAGGAATGAGCCGGGACAGGGGGGAAGGGTTTTTTTATATCTTCACTTTACATTTTAATATATTGTATTGTAATAATGATCCTGATATGTATCAAGTGCACTTCAATAATGTTCGTAAAAGGTAAAATAATCTTGTAATGAACTAGGCAGGTCGCACCAGGAAGAACTGGAATAACACAGGCTGCAAACCAGGTTCTGAACGATGTAATTGTAATTGTATATTGATGGAATCAGAATAAAAAATACGATATACATATGTGACACACCACAAATGTGGCAAATTACCGATTGTACACTTTCTGACGATCTGACCCTTAAGTTCCTTTCCCCACCGCTAGAGTATTTGGGTCAGATTTTCAGAAAATGCACAATCTACAGTTCTACACATCTATCAAATTCTGCTAAATTAGACTGGAAATCGGTGACTACTAGGTGTATCTGAGTCTTTTCTGCATTGTATCCATTCAATGTATCTGGTAAACTGTATTTCGAACTAGATTTTCGTTTTAAATTGGGGTTATTTGAGAGAATAGGTGAAGGCAAATTGTGCACTCTCTGAAAATCTTACCCATTTCTCATAACTTCAGTAAACCCACCCCTCCATGCCTTATCTAGCCATATTAATGCACTTTACATCTCAGATGATATCAATTACATCTAAGAGGGCTATCTTTCATAACCCACCCCGATCTTATCTCTATCATATCTACAATCACGGGCCGAAAGTGTGTATTTTACATAATGGATGATAGTGGCTGGGGAAGGTAGAAGATGAATGGGGCATCAGTGGAGGATGGGGTCCCCTGGGCTAGACCACTTCTTAGATGCTTCCCTGGTTAATATGTACTTAGGTGGTGTTATATCATTGGGGCCTGGGAACTTCTGCCCATATGGGAATATTATCAATGATAGGATATATAGAAGGGTCAGATCTTCAGAAAATGTACAACTGGCCTTCACCAATCCTCTCAAATAACCCTAATTTATGACGAAAATCAGGTTCAAAATACAGTTCAACATAACCAGGCAGATTTATTGAATGAATACAATACATAATACACTCAGATATGCCTAGTATTTATCAATTATCACTCTAAATTAGCCGAATTTGAGAGATGTGTAGAACTGCAGATTGTGCATTTTCTGGAAATCTGACCCAGAAGCGCCCAGAGGCATGGGACTGTGCGATGTGCGAAAGTTGCTGTATATATGTTATGAATTAATTGTGATGTGTTATAGAAAAATGAGCCTCAATTCGCAGAAATGAGATTTTCCAAAGTGATTGATTCACAAGATCTCTTTGTTGTAGTGTTCTCATTTTTGGGGTATCTAGCGGTTTCACACGGATGAACATATATTATGACTTACAAGACAAAGTGACTTACAAGACAAAATGGTGGTCCTGGGTAAGACCATAACATGCCTTTCTGTCTCTTTTTCTTTTGTCTCTCTCACCCTTCTTCTCTATCTCTATTTCCTGGGTATGATCATAGACTCCCTCCCTCTCAGCTCTCCCGCCCTTGATATAAACATCTTAAATGTGTTGATAAGGGTGTAATGCAACCAATCTCACTCACTCACTCCCTCTCAGCTCTCCCGCCCTTGATATAACCAGCTTAAATGTGTTGATAAGGGTGTAAAGCAACCAATCTCACTCACTCACTCCCTCTCAGCCCTCCCGCCCTTGATATAACCATCTTAAATGTGTTGATAAGGGTGTAAAGCAACCAATCTAACTCACTCACTGCCTCACTCTCAGCTCTCCCGACCTTGATATAACCATCTTAAATGTGTTGATAAGGGTGTAAAGCAACCAATCTCACTCACTCACAAGACAAAATGTATCACTACTCTGCTGCAGTAATATGTGTACATATATAAGAATTTGAAGTCTAATTGGAAATGTAGAGAATATGTGTTGTTGTTTGTATACCGACGTTAACTGAGAGCGTATTCTAAACAAATGTTTTTTAACATTTAAGATACAATATTTCCTCCTAAAAAGTTATTAATCTAATCAAGACAACGTCTCACTACTGCCTTGTGTTGGAAAATAAAGTTTAAAAGGATTGAAACTCCCTTTATTTCCATATTTTCAGCAAGTATTGAATTTGAAACACTCTTAAAATGATCCTGGTTCCATTTGCAGCTTTTTCTGAAAACAAAGTGACACGAGATTCTTTGCAAATGCTGGACACTTTGAGAGAATTCATTTCGAATCGGATTTCAATTACCGAGCCTTGGTTGACAGCCCTTTCGCATGGGGGGAAGTAGAAAATTGTGTTTAATTATAACTTTTGTATGACTTTCATGTTTTTTAAATTGCCCCTGGATGAAAACATTGCTAAATATTAATTTTTATATGGCAAGAATTGGAAAAGGTTTTGGGAAATATGTTATGAAGTTTGATTAACCATGTTCTTCAGAAATAAAGGGAGGATCAGAAGCAGAGGAATATGGGTTAGGCCGTCAGCAAATGTACAACTGACAGCTCTCTACATCTAGCAAATTTTGAAAAATGCAGCCAAACATTATTAATACTACGTATATCTGAGTATATTGAGATAACAATGTTTGAAGAATCTACTTCCTTATAGTGGATTGATTTTTATCCTCATTTTCGTCTGAAATTCCAGTTTTTTGAGAGGATTTATGAATATGAATTGCACATTTTAAGGCGACCTGACACATAATTTTATACCTTCTTACCCACACAGATAGGTTTAATGTCTGACGCACGTACAATTAGCACTACACATCTCAACTGATCAGTTAAAATGAGGATTAGCTAAGGTATTTACATGGAAATTAAATGTGCTTCGCCAGAAATGAATGATTTGCCCATTAGAAACCCTGAATCGGGTAAGAAATAGTAACCGGAATAATAATAAATATTTGATTACCATTGACTTTTAATTTGCAAATACAATTCTGATTCCCGATTATATACTTTGCTTTTGTCTGAGTTTAAGCTCTTGAGGTGAAAGTTGGGTATATATAAGAAATGAATATTACAAGACAAGAAACAGAAACTAAGCAAGCATCCATGTTCTATTCCATCTTTACATTATTACAGTAAGAATACTCTCAATATTAGTATTATGCGCATTCTATAACCGGAAGTTCCATATATGTGAGCTGATATAGAACTAGTGCTTTGTTGATGGGACTTGTTTTATAACTTCACGTTTAAAGGAAGAAGAGGGCAAATAATAAACTGATGGTACTCATTCTATGCAGGCAAGGGAAATGTAGAACTCATTTTCAGGCAGAGTGATACAACACTCAGCTTTCTGCTTTATGTTGTATCACTGCGCCTCCAAACTCGTTTTACATTTCCCGCCCGCTCAAAACTTGGTTCCATAACTAGTGGTTAGTGGGTGCAGTACTCAGTAGTCACCTCATTATTTTTATCATACCCAGAGGGCCATGTTACAGTAAAGTTGTTGTACAACATGAATAATACACCAAATGTAATTGGTTACAAATTGAACAATTGAACAAATTGAAAGTGAGAGGTATGAGGACAATTAGCCAGGCAAGTAGGTATTAACTTCGTGCAGGGCTTTAATTAACCTTCAATTCAGCCAACTTTGAGACAAAGGGAGCCATGCAAGTAGGTACCAACTTCCAATTAACCATCAATTAAGCCAAATTTGAGACAAAGAGGTGCCGTTAACACACTTAACACACTTCCCACTTCCCACTTCAACATCGCCGATCAGATACTTTAAATCAACCTAAGGCAATAACATATATATTCAGATACGCGTCCTAATGATAGTTGTCAAAATTGACTAAATGTGTAAGTTTGCCGTTCATGCACTTTCCAAGGTGTTGGCCCATAACATGAGCTATACCGAAAGATAATCTGTTGGAAACTGAACAGATTTAAACTGAAACGAAGGATGCTAATTTGCCAGGTAGATAGGTATGAACCTCACAAAGGATTTTCAGTACAGCAGCTTTGGGCTAAAAGAACAAATTACTCCTAGGAGTTAGCTCACCGATTAAGATCTGATATTGATATTTAATTGACCCTCAATTAAGCCAAGTATAAGACAAAGTGGGGTTGTTATTATAACTCAACGTCCCCGAGTTCCCCAAGCATAATCTGTTGGAAATTGAACAAATTCAAACTGAAAGGAATGTGGTCAATTTGCCAGGCAGTTAGGTACAAACTTCCTGCAGGCGTTTTCGTAGAGCAGAGTTGGGCTGAAAAACATTACTTTAAAAGTTGGCTCGCATGAAATAACATCACCACCACATTATATCCAATTGAAGCTAAGACCCTCACCGATTAACATTTGATATTGATAGTTAATTAACCTTCAATTAAACCAAATCATCAAAGATCAGATATTTTGAATCCATCCAATACTAAATAAGGGTCAGATTTCCAGAAAGTGCACAAATGGCCTTCACTAGTCGTCTTAAATAACCCAAATTTAAGGCGAAAATCAGGTTCAAAATACAGTTCAACCTTACCAGACAGATTTATTGAATAAATACAATATACCTAGCATTTATCAATCTTCACTATAATTCAGCAGAATTTGAGCAATGTGTAGAAATGTAGATTGGGCATTTTCTAAAAATCTGACCCATGAACAATACCCCAAGCGCAATCTGTTGGAAATTAAACAAATTGAAACTGAAAGCAATGTTGTCAATTTGCCAGGCAGATAGGGACTAACTTCGTGCAGTGCTTTTATCCCCCGGGCGGGGAGTATCTCAGTGGCGGCAGTGATGTAAGCTCGTGCGGCATCAATATTGAATCATTTAAGGGAGATAAGGGTAATACAGGAGGATCATTTACCCCTGGGTATTTGAGCTGTCACTAGCAATGAATTTACTTCTCATTCTTCTACTCCAGCTCACTCCACCTACTGGTAAATCCCTGCACTATAGATGGTATATGTGTAGTAGGGACTTTCTTATCGATTTCAACTTCTTGTACTCTACCTGTGTGATTAGTATAAGGTGTGGAATTCGACAGAGATAAATGAGTCACAAGTTGCTAAATTGATATGTTTCAAAGTGTTTTTTTCACAAGTTGTCTTTGTAGGATTGTTCTCATATTGCGGGTACATACCGCTTCAAGTCATATGAATACATCTACTAAGTTTCAAAACTTTGTGCTAAATATATTCATGTATTTCTAAGGTCATCTTAGAACGTATTTAGCTAATTTACTGGTAAATATCCACACAAAACTATTGCAAAGCTTTTCTTCAGGATTAAAAATATAAAACTAAAGATATAGAATTACTTATTAGATATTCTGTTGTTTACCCTCACTGGAATCCGCTTGATCTCATCTTTTCAAATATAATGATATCTTAAAATTAACCTTTATGCGACTTTTGACTTATTTTCCTGAAGAACATCATACAGATACTGTAATCAGTACATGTGCTCCTGACTTAATTGTCTTATTAAACATTAAGCTGAGAAAAGCATCCTTAAAATTGTAAGCTTATGGGAACATATAAACTTTAATGGCCCTATTATCTGTTATCTGTTTCCTAAGAATAATGTGAGGAATTTTTCACTTTCGTTTGTCCAAATTAAGGGATCGACAATTTTTTTATTGAAATCCTAGTTTTTTTCTCTCCGGCTCAGGGCCCAATGTATACCACCTGAGGGTGAATTGGGGAGCCATGATTCAACTTATAATTTTTTAACACTGATGTAACTGCTCGTTAACCCGATATGAATAAAAATGATTAACAAAAATGAACCTCCACCACTGCCATATTTCAGTGTAGCGATCCGTAGAGGTATGCCACTGTCATAGTGTGAGTAATATATCACATTATCTCTGCCTTTGTCTCTCCTCTGACATGTTTACACTTCACGCTCTCTTTTTAACAGAGAATCACTGCTTCATCTAATCCGTGTGTAATGGCATTAGGGCCCTCATATCAATAACAAGCCTGCCTGTAGGTTCCACCTATCTACCGCCCACTGGATACCTACTCAAGAGGCAACATTAGAGGCTCCCCATTAAAGTTTTGCTTTATAGTTTAGATGCTATAGGCGATCCATGGTCAAAGATTAGATGTATTCCACTTCGATTCAGGTACGTCTAATTTTAGATATTGGATTTGTCAATCAAAGATGTATGTAATTATTCAAATTACACACAGATGAGAATTAAATATAAATAGATATAACTCTTAACACAAACAAAATGATTTGAATCACTGGCCATATGTTCTATATGGTTTTAAAACATTCTATCAAACAAGATGTTTAAGGTAATGTTCTATTCCCCAAGTAATATTATGGTTGCCATTCTATATGGATCATAGAACTGGGCACATTGGGAAATCCCTCTACCGGTAAACTAGTTATCAAATGATGAGCAGATATTTATGAAAAAGCGTGACAATAGTACCCAAACAGTTAGACTTTGTTGATAGGGTTATTCAGCAAAGTTAAAGTCTCAGTAAATCCCCAAATATTATGAGCAAATCCATTTCCTTGCTATTATTGAAATGTAACCACCCCAGTTTTACTTAATTCAAGTTCTTATTTAGGGAGTTTTACCCATTTAAAGGAGTGAAAAAGTAGTTCCACAGTTTACCACTCCATTCAAGGCGCCACTGTTTGCCTACGTCATAAGGTGCGCAAATCTTGAAATGTACATGCAAGGAACATAACAAGCAACTCTCATAATTGCTGCTAGAAAGAAAGAAGGAGGGTGGGGTGGGTGGAAGGAGTTTGAACAACACAGGTACTGACCTCTCATGACTGGTTCTTGAACAGGTATTACCTGTATTGCATAACTGCTTCAATTGCTGTGAGATTAGGGGGGGGGGGGGGGGAGGTAGAGATATTATGTTCATTTCTGGCGCAGTTTTATGACATCACACAGCACTCTCAGTGCCCTCTTGTGCTAAACAGACTTTTTCGACTAGGATTTCTCAATTTAGGCCTGTAAGTGACTATAAGTTAGACATTAATGGAAGTAAAAAAAACGAGACTTGGGAGTTGTATTTATGGCTCCATGAAGTTTGTTGTCCTAAAAGTGACCATGAACCCGTTAACTGACCCTTTAATGCTAAGTATATTCAGATATATCTAGAGTACCAAATTGTCACAATGTGAATTTGTGAATTTTCTTCTTGTAAAGTAATGTGCATTATCAGACCTTTCTACAGAAATATGAGTCATTACTTTCGAAATGGATATTTTGCAAAGTGTTTTATTGAGAGAAAATCTGTGTAGTAATGTTATCCTTTTCAGCGTTGATTAGTCGTCCGGATATGCCTAGTCGTCTGAATATGCGTTCTAAAGTTCAAAACCTTGTACTAAATAAATATATTATGCATTTCAAAAGACTTCCTAAGGGAACATATTTCACTACTTTATTAGTGACTGTCTGAATGGAAATATCAATTATGAAAGGTATATAACTAGTGATTAGATATCCTAAAGTCTAACATCGTTGGTCACCGCATCTAATCTTTTTAAATATGACGGTGACTAAAAGTTCCTTTTTTGCGACTTATGTCTAACTTTCCTGCGCCACATCACACATGTGGGTCAGATCTTCCGAAAATGCACAATCGGTAGATCTGCCCATTTAATATATTCTGTTAAATAGACTGAAAAATTGTCAACATTATGTTTATCTGAGTATAAACTATTTGGTATTGCCCTGAACCAAACAATCCGCATGGTTATGTTGAACTACACTTTTAACCTGATTGTAGTCTTAAATTCGGATTATTTGAGAATATTTGTGAAGGTGAATTGTACATTTGCTCAAAATCTGACCCATGAATATCATACCATGTTTTGAACAACACCTTCTAAGACTGTAACCATATATGGGATATGTGAAGACCTACAGGCGCTTATGATATAGTAAATATTCATATCCAGTAGTTCAGCCATCGATTACCAACATTTTTCCCTTGAGGTTATAAAGGTGAAAAAGGGAAAATTGAGGTCATCAACACCATGATCTCTATTTCAACATGTATGATGTTGGTGTAATATCATGTGGGTTCAATGTGTATTATACTGGTTTTAACTCCATGTCATTTAAAACATGACTATGCGGGTAACAAGGATGGGAATGTAGTGCAACATTATTATAATCATCATTATCAGAATTGTATATTCTTCTAATAGTTAGTGCCAAAAAGAAGATTCTTGAGCGACCTTCCTGACTTCCAAAGCGGTATTTTTGACTGTGTAAATTGCGCATACTGTATTTTATTTATCATGTAAAACATGCTACCACTAGGATCGACAGTTGTGTTGGATGAACCAAATATTACTAGATCTTTCCTGACTACAAATGAATATTTTTGATGTTATGTGCTAGAGAGTTGTATAGTTTTGTTCAGATTTATACTCATGTTTGTCTCCTTCAGCGACGGCTGCGAATAGCAATGGCAATTTATAATGCTGTCTGCTAAGTTAATATATCTTGAACAAAAAAGAAAAGCCCTGTGTTTTTTTAGCTTGAAGACTGACAACCTATACTTCGGAATATATATATATATATGTATATATATATATGGTCGAATCCCACCAAGTGACCCCAAAAATGTTTTTATTATGCATAATGCTGTAAAACTTTACACTATGAAGTCACTCCTCATTTCTCGCTTTGGAATGAACGATAACATTATGAAGAATGTATATTGAAAGTTTCATTGACATCTGAGCATTCAATTTTTCCTGAGACAAATTTGATATTTTTTTCATTTTTTCATTTTTTCCCAAGTGCTTATTTCTGGTATAGATATCAACTCTGTAAATTAATGTTTTTTAACTATCAATAGGCTCCATCTGTAGCTAATATAATATAGAATAAGAAACAGGACTGACAATATACATTATTCTGATATTTTTGGAATGACAGATTAAAACATTTTAAGTTTCACCATTTTAAGAACAAAATTGTTAGGTTCCGAACGCTTTTCAAACCTGTGTAAATTTTATTTCGACAAAGATTAAGAAAATATATTTTAGTAGGAGGTTAGGCATACACTCCTACAAATGTCTACCAATTTTGAACAACTTTGGATCAATTTCAACTTAAATATGTGTCCACAAAGACAAAGGGAGGGCTAAAATTCTTGTTAGTTCCGAACGCCTCCAAGCCAGGATCACCTAGATTCCATTAACAGCCATTCAGGTTTCAGGAAACACACCAGGCTCTGACTCCATAATTGAGGCTATTTACCAGATCTGATGGAAAAATTGATAGGTCTTATATCTCCAATTACTGTATGTATCTTGTTTATGATATTTATTCATAAAGTGTGTCTGATGGTTTGATCTCCAAATGAATTATTGTCATCTTCAAAGTTAGCATGAAATATCTGCCCTGTCCATCACTATAACCATGCCGGAGAGGATAATATGTGTATTGGTTGCATTGAGCAATCATGCTTATTTATATACTGGGTTAAAGTGTGGCGTTCGGAACCTAACAAGCGTTCGGAACTAACATTCAGAACTAAATGTTAGTATTTAGAACTAAATATAAGTTGCAAATACATGTAAATAATTAAAGATTTATGCATAGGAATGATGCTAAGTGTTGCTAAATTCAAGTTATATACTTATTAAGGAATAATATATAGCGTTCGGAACCTAACAGGGTTCGGAACCTAACAGCAGCAAAAAATGTTAGTTCCGAACACCTTCATTTCTTCCATATCTCAAACTATTGGATGAGGAAACCAGCCATGCAATGCATATTACTGGCATAAGGGTCAACATATCATTTTATTTGCAACATTTTTTACTTTTTTCAGGTGTATATTTGATGAGAAACTATATAGATAGGTGTATTCATACACAAATCCTTTAAAATTATATAGACAAAAATAATGCATTTATTTACCTTCCTTAATATATTTTATTACTGAGTAATACGTCCTGAGAAAGAAGAAACATTCTGACTCAATCTTATTCAATTACACACCAAAAAAATGAATCACCTGTTAGTTCCGAACGCTATGTGTTAGTTCCGAACGCTATCACTTGTAACTATATAATCAGACTGGGGAGGATACAAAACATCAATTGGATTGGATCTGACATAAGGGCCCGTATATATCAGTATGTGAAACATATTAGACTACTTTCCATTGCCTATACTTGATGACAAACAATACAGAAAAGGTGTTAGTTCCGAACGCTATGTGTTAGTTCCGAATGCAAAAATGTGTTAGTTCCGAACGCCTTGGCAGGAAACCTATAATAGGGCTAGGCAAACAATTATTGCCCCTCCAAATAGCCTGATACTGTGGCGTCCCATACATATTTTTCCTATATTTTATTATGCATATGGTAATCTTTTACAGCAGCTCAAAGAAGATCTATTAAAAAGACTGTTAACATTTTGATAATATACAAGTAAACATATGAACTCAGATAATTAAAGGTCACTATTTAAGCTAAAGCCTCTATGGTTATTTCATATTCCACGACCCATAGAGCTGTATATGATCAATTTGGGTTTGATTGTTGGCAGGAAATATGCTATTTGGCTATAGCGTTCGGAACTAACACTTTTAGTACAGTAATCCATTCAATGTCTCATTGTAGTCAAACAAATGAGAAATAAGAAAAATAATAAAAGTTCTGCAATCTTAAACCTATAGCCGTCCTAACCACAAACTATCTAAGAAAACAAATAAACTTAAAAAAATAATGATTTGGGGTCATTTGGTGGGATTCGACCATATATATACGACCTATGTACCCTTTCGCAACAACGCGACTTAGAGAGTGGAGGGAGGTTGCCAGGGGTCATGGGGTTATGTCAGCACCTTATATTATAGCTTTCAATGAATTAAACAAAGCAAGATGATTGGAAATTCGAGAATCAATTTATTTTCAAATACTTTATCAGAAAGTAGAACACTAATGGTTTAGTTAGATTGAATATATATCATATTTCACATCTTTACATTCATCCGAAATATGGGCTATGTTGATAAAGCATGTAATGGAATATTATAAGAATGTTCAAGGTAACATTCATTTACTATTACAAATATAATTGACATAGAAAATGTGTCATAGAAATTGAGTCACAAGTCGAAGTGAACGGAATTTTGGGATACCATCACATTTGAAAATATGAAATTAAGTGGATTCCATCGAAGGTAATATTTAGGAAATCCATGGATAATCTTTATAAAGTATGTTTCATTTTATACTTATGTTGGCAATATTTATCGGTAGACAATTATTAGTAAAGCAGCTAAGTATAGTCCATAGGATGATCTTAAAAATGCATGGGTGTATTAATACACGGTCTTGAAATGTGGTAGATGTCTGGAGCATGTTGCATAATTAATCCTCACTTAAGATGTTCCTTGCTAAGGTATGTGTCCTTGCTTAGGGCGGAAATGCCTCCGGTAGCAATTTATGCAAACGAAAATTGAGAACATTCCTACAAATGCATCTTGTGAATAAAACACTTTAAAAAATATCAATTTTGCGATTTGTGATCCTTTTTTCTGTAACACACCACCTATTTGAAAGTGGTATTTATACAGGTTAACTAACAAATTGTTGAATATTGCACAAATTGCGTAGCAACGAGTGCAATATTCTATGCGACTGAAACCAGCAAGTTAGTTAACAGATTTATTATACCTGCGTTCAGTCATGAAAATAGAAAAAAAAATAACTTGAATTGTACTGATAATCTTAGTAAAAAAAACAAATTGGTTGCCATGACAACCCCACATAAATCACTAGTGAAATACGCACTATGCGTAACTTACTCTAGATATGTTGTTTTCAGAGCAATGCGTGTATAATAAAGATATAAACACATGCAGATTGAATGCAGCTTTTATGGCAAACAAGGCATGGGACAGTGAGGCCCGATTGCATGGGAGCACAGTCGCACAGACTTAAGTCAATGCCCAATATGATTCTCACTGATTTGAAGCTGTCAGCGGAGGGAAGGATGAGCGGAAGGGGTTTGACATATTGATTGAGTAGCGAATGTAAGGTTTCCTATGATTTACCGAGGCTTGAGTCAGAGGGTCAGATTTTCAGAAAATGTACAATTCACCTCCTTCAGCAATCCTCTCAAATAATCTAGATTTAAGACGAACATAAGCTTCAAAACACAGTTTAACATAGCAGAACGGATGTGTTAAACCAACACAAAACCAAATATACTCAGAAATAGTCGGTATTCATCTTTTTGTAGCCTAATTTTTCAGAATTTACTAAATGTATAGAGTTGCCAATTGTACATATTCTGAAGATCTGACCCATGAGCATGATAGCGCTTCTGTGTATCTTAGGTAAGCTTAGAGAGGGGGAGGCATAGAGGGCAGATGGGGGGAAGAAGAGGTTAAGCTAGGGGAGAGATCAGGGTGAGTTTAGGTGGACTTGAAAGGCAATGAAAACCTTACAGTATTAAAACGGCACTTTCAGTTTACGTCGGTAAAAAACAAAACAAACAACTTTTTCTCCCATTCTTTTCGAATCCATCCAAAGGTCATTTGACCGAATTCTGGGAGGATTCTGTCAAGTTGTTTTTGCTATAGTGCTTCTAAAACGTTCTAAACTTTTTTGTATTTTGAGGGCAGCAGCTGAATATAGATAGATTCAGTCCTATAAGTCATAACATGAGTAACTTTTGTATAAACATATAACAGCAGCAGAATATTGATAAATGCAGTCCTATAAGTCATAATATGAGTAACTTTTGTATAAACATATAACAGCAGCAGAATATTGATAAATGCAGTCCTATAAGTCATAATATGAGTAACTCTTGTATGAATATATACCAGCAGCAGAATATTGATAAATTCAGTCCTATAAGTCATAATATGAGTAACTCTTGTATGAATATATACCAGCAGCAGAATATTGATAAATTCAGTCCTATAAGTTATAATATGAGTAACTGTTGTATAAACATATAACAGCAGCAGAATATTGATAAATCCAGTCGTATAAGTCATAATATGAGTAACTCTTTTATAAACATATAACAGCAGCAGAATATTGATAAATCCAGTACTATAAGTTATAAAAGGAGTAAATGTGTAAACATTTTGTTAGTCATAACAGCTGAAAAGGCAGCTTTAAGAAAATAAACACATCCAATTAAATCAAATTGCTGTTCATAGCCTGTCTATTGCTCATTCAAACTCATGGAGACGCTTGCCCGTTCATTGACCTTGGAATGAGGACCTGTTTGTTGGTTCTAGTTCATGGTGGGACAGATTTCAGCCAAAACGTGCTGCTGCACAGTGGAAACTTAAGACCTGCTCCTGCTAAGGGTATTCTGTTCAAGCAGAGATTGTGAAGAATGCGTTGACATACAGATAGGTGAGTTTGGGTGCAAGCATTGAGCAACAGAGGGTTAATCATGGCTGTTCCTGCTTGTGTGTAGGCCTCAGTAATGATACGGTCCTGTTCATAGCTATAACCAACTCAGGCAGAAACTGTTTGTATATAACTTTTATTCCTAAGAAATAGGTTTATAGTTTCTGCTATAAGCAGTTCTTCCAGCCGTCCCTGTGGGAATAATCATGAGCATACAACATAAACAGTGACAACTAGATTCATAATACAGAGAATAGCTAATTAGGCACATAGCAGAGAAATCTGCTCCTCCCAGGTATTCCACCTTACTGGGAGAGTTTGAATAGCACATCAACGTGGCAAGAATGCTTTATATACGAAAAATGTGCATAATTAAATGGCTTCGCCTCAGGAATATACACCAAACACTTCAACAGCAGCCCCTCAATGTCTGTAATATACAATTTAGAAGTCTTAATTACTTTATCCCATCAACTGCATTACACCATATACCATTATTAGAGGCCTTGTAACTCCCTCATAGTGTAATATGCATATAGTTTTAGTCTTGTCTAGTCAGTCTAGTCTGAGAGACTTTTTACCTTCCCGAAATGCATGAATTCATCCATACACCAACACTCGCATGATAAACCCTAATATATTCCTGATAGCACTAAGCAGCCTTTAAGACATGACCTTATTGCATAAAGTGCAATATGTATCATAGTTAGGCTTAGAGAGGGGAGAAATAGAGGGCAGATGGGGTAGAGGTTAGAGAGCGGGAGAAATAGAGAGCAGATGGGGCAGAGGTTAGAGAGCGGGAGAAATAGAGGGCAGATGGGGTAGAGGTTAGAGAGCGGGAGAAATAGAGGGCAGATGGGGTAGAGGTTAGAGAGCGGGAGAAATAGAGGGCAGATGGGGTAGAGGTTAGAGAGCGGGAGAAATAGAGGGCAGATGGGGTAGAGGTTAGAGAGCGGGAGAAATAGAGGGCAGATGGGGCAGAGGTTAGAGAGTGGGAGAAATAGAGGGCAGATGGGGTAGAGGTTAGAGAGGGGAGAAATAGAGGGCAGATGGTGGTAGAGGTTAGAGAGGGGAGAAATAGAGGGCAGATGGGGTAGAGGTTAGAGGGCGGGGGAAATAGAGGGCAGATGGTGGTAGCGGTTAGAGAGGGGAGAAATAGAGGGCAGATGGGGCAGAGGTTAAGGAAGGGGAGAGATCATAGAGGTTCTGGGTGGAAATGCAGGGTATGAGAAACTATTACAGTGTCATCTCCTCCTAGGGGTCTAAGAACGAGCAGGAATAGCCACAAAGCCACAATGCCAAAGTCTCAAGGAACGAGAATGCACAGATTAGATGTGAAACAGGTTGGCGTACATAGGGCAACAAATGCAGGAATTTCTACAAGCATCAACAAGCAACAGAAAGGCTACAAACATCCACAAACATGCAACAAACAGGCGTTGTGCAACAACACCCCTCAGACTGACAATCTTTGGCAATGTCAGATTTTCAGAACATGTACAATCTACAATTCTTCACATCTACCAAATTCTGCGAGATTAGAGTGAAAATTGATAAATACTAATCTATCTGAGTATATTCTGTATTTTATTCAATCAATAAGTCTGTCTGGTTATGTTGAACTGTATTTTGAACCTCATTTTTGTCTTAGATCTGGGTTATTAGTAGAGCGGATTGGTGAAGGTCAATTGTACATGTTCAGGCGACACCCCCATATATGGGTCAGATCTTCAGAAAATGTACAATTCAACTTCGCCAATCTTCTCAAATAACCCAAATCTCAGACGAAAATAAAGGTCAACCTAACCAAACAGATTGCTAGAATCAATGCAATTCCGAATATACAGGAATTTACCTATTATTGGCCAAATTGCAGCCTAATTTAGCAGAATTTACTTAATGTGTACAGCTGCCAATTGTACATTTTCTCAAAATCTTACCCATATACAAATGTTATTATATGTGTTGTATTTACAAGGCTACACATACATCATTGTGCATAAATCACACAATGACAACCACTGAATGGTGGCTTTCTTTACCAGCCTTGCTTACACCAGCCTTCCCCTGATAGCCCTGCCCTTCCCTAGTTTCAAAACCCACCGTAAGTAGCGCTAGGGGGACGTCATGTTGAGAGGTGAATGGTGTAGCGTCATGTTGCCATGGCAAGGGGTGCTATTGATACTGCCCCTCATCTCTCACCCATGGTGGCTAATGGACGGGTGGAGATATATGGCCCTATATGGGTTCTACCTCCACCTGGCGGTGTGAGTAAAGGCACCTAAGCGTGAACAATAGGGCACTTGTATGGCAGCCATCTTGGATCTGGATTGGCATGTATTTTGGGGAACTGTATCTTAAAGGGTGGTCTCCACTGGCTGCGGTAAGCACTGCAGTAAGCTTTGCGGTGGTGCTGTGATGGTGAGAAGCGGCAATGTCCTGCCTACATGGCCAGTGATCCTTCTAGGCAGGACGTCGTCATTCCTCTCCACCTACAGAACCAGCACAAACCATCGCAAGACTTACCGCAGAGCTTACCGCAGCCAGTGGAGACCAACTTTAAAGGGGGGTTTCCACTGGCTGCGGTAAACCTTGCAATGGCGCTGTACTAGTTCTGTGGGTGGAGAAGAGTGATGAGGTCCTCCCTGCATGGTTCACTGGCCATGTAGGCAGGTCCTCGCCACTTCTCATCATCACAACACCATCGCATAGCTTATTGCAGAGCTTATTGCAGAGCTTACGGCAGCCAGTAGAGACCACCCTTAAGTCAGCACAAACATCCCATTCATTTTAAATTTGATGTTTTATTTTTCAAAAGAAAGTTTGCAATATTTCTGGGTGGATTATTACTAGTAAAGGTGCTAAATATACTCTATAGGATGACCCTAGAAATGCATGGATATGTTTAAGGCACATTCCGATTGGTATGTGTTCATGCTACAAACAGTGTTAAGCACCTCAAAAAAGAAAACATTCCCCCAGAGATATCTTGTGAATAAATCACTTTTAGAAATCTAAATATTGCGACTTGTGACCCATATATGATGCGTTCTAGAGAAATAAGTGACAAGTCGCAAATAATGAATTTTAAGATACTATTAAATTTGAAAATGATCGAGATCAAGACGATTCTAATGACAGTAAACAGTAGGATATCTAATAAGTTTTTTTTCTACATTTTAAGTTTTATATTCTTTAATTTTTTTAAGAAAATATTGCAATATTTCTGGGTAGCCAATTACTAGTAAAGCAGCTGAATATACTTCATAGGATGACCTTAGAAATGCATGGACATATCTATCATTTTGTCATGAGATTGTGTACATGTATTCATGCTACTAGCAGCCTTAAGTGTGGTCTCCACTGGCTGTGGTAAACTCTGTGGTAAGCCTTGTGATAGAAACACAGGAAATTATATTCAAGCGCAGTTCATGTGCAGACCAACCATAGCAGTGGAGATCTGTTCTGCGTTTGTATCTGCAGTTGGATTGCAGCTAAAAATGTGAGTTTCATCTGCTGCGACTGTCACAGAAATCTTTCAGCATGTTAAATATTTTCTGCAACTGAAGCACCTCTGCAATGTGATTAGGGCTCTACCGCAGGGGTTGCGATTGTAATTCTTAATGGAGACTAGTCTGCGGTTTAATTCTGACCTCATAAAGGACAAGGGCAAATGTCATTTTCAGGTAATTTGCAAATAAAACGGGAAATATTGCACTAACATCTTAGGTCAAACAAAAACAATTTTAGGGCACATTGTTTCCTATCCATTGATATCAGTCACCTGATTCTAGATTCAGTAAGTAATACAAATTCCTCAGTGGTTACAAAGTTGAAATTGTCAAATTCGGTATCAGGAGATTCTGGAGATCTAGAATCTATAAAAAACATTGGTATGACCCAAAATCCAAGGTTCATCAAATAAATTATATTGGTATATTTACTATTAAAAATGAAGCCAGGCTGTTGGGTCAATAGGCTTTGCACTTTCTGCCAGAATCAATGCCGAATAGGTAGGATATTCCATGGCTTCTTTCCTTTAAAATAATGCTACCTTACAATTTTTCTGTCTTGTCTATATATTTTTAGCATGTTTACCCTTCAATTCCTTAGATTTATATTCTCATAAGGAAGGTTCTCATACTTGTGACGTCGATTATAAATTAAATTCAGACAAGAAATGTTGGCCCTGTTGTAAAATCTTAGATTGACAGTAAGAAATTGATGCCTGATAAGAATTTAAATACCTTGAATGTAAATACAAAAAAAAAGAGTTAACCAAATATGAACAGTTTACTTTTTATAGCAGTTAGCTTCCAATGCCTCTGAAAAAGTAATAAACTGATGTGGCGGACACAGCGAGGTAGTGATAAACTGTTGTCTACAACTTGCTTTACCTTCACCAAGTGCGGGAAGGCTATCCAGTGGCGGTCTCTATCGCATCTATGAGACCTATGAATGACACTGCGGTAACCTCTGTGTTTGGTCTGTGACACCAATGTAATATTGATAGAAATGCAGAGTTTGAAAGGCAGACCAAGCAAAGACCAAATGCAGAGCTTACCGCAGCCTGTGGATACACCCCTTTAAGCACCCTAAACGTGAGAATATTCCATCCAAGAGATCTTGTGAATTAATCACTTTGAAAAATATCCATTTTGCGACTTGTGACTCATTTACCCAAAACACATATTTCTATAACAGATCATTGCTATTATATAATATTAAGTAAGGATTTCTTTTTTCAAAATACTTTATTGGCTGAAACAGTTTAACAATCGATGTTGATTATAAGGAAAGACACATGACTGACAAGATGCAGTTATATTTCGTGCGTTACCATGACAATGTAAACAGATTTCTACAGAGATTTATTAATATTGATTGTACTATATCGTTCTCGAATTTATTATCCAAATCACCAGTCTTACAGTCTTACTAGTAGATATTATTATTCATCAAGCTTTTCTCTATATTTCCAATCTCATCTATACCTTACTTGTTACGCAATGGCCCCCAACTGCACCCACCACCACAACCACTTCCCCACCACCCATCCCCCTTCCCATCCAGCCTACCAACCCAGGGTAGCCCAGGTTGAAAGCCTCCACCTTCTCCCCACTGAATAAGTAATCACTTGTTCTATTAAAATTCCCATTTGTCCATCATTACCACAATGATACGATTATCTCCCATCCCTTAGAAACCTCTAGCCGCTCTAGCAGAATTAATCTTACCGACTCTTTCCCCAAGCCAACACTTTGTTTTGAGGCGTAGTGCCTGAATTTGTTTCCTAATATCTAATTTAGCCTTGCCACTAATTGGGTTATCATAATCATCCCAGGGAGGGTTAAAAATGCATGCTACGCCAACCCAACTACCGTGGGAATTACTGATTGCATTTTCCCACGATGGTTCCCACATTAGTAGATCTTGCTGTAAATTCTTGTGAGACATTAATTGGGGCGAAGAGCGAGGAGAGGAGAGGTGTGAAACCGTATATATAAGTGTGTAAATGTATTTACGTGGCTGATATAGGATTAAAGTTAGGCTGATTTATGGGTTGCTTCCACATCTAATTGCTTAGGTGTAATCCGGGACTTGTAATGTGCCAATGCGCATGTGTCACCGCGCATGTTTGTTATACAGTGCATGCTGGGATAAATTCACTGTATTTCCATTTCCATTTCCATTTTCATTTCCATTTCCAGTCTTTACTTCATAGTGTTTTTGGTTTCTAGAGGTTTGCCTTTCCACTAAATGATTGACTATTACTTGGTAAATTTTCTGAAAAATCTGACCCTTATAGGCCCGAAATCCTTCAATGTCTCATCATGTTGGAACAATGGGGAACGATGGGGAGTGACTTTTGGTCCAATAGTGCCTGCTAAAGACAACTAAACATAATACATTAATGTAATTAAAGCATTGTATAATAGTAGTCACATACTACTGGAATACAGTCTAGGTTCAGAGCCTCGCACATCAGATATCAATGGTGAGTGATTGGACTCCTACTGCGCTAATGGCTTTCCTGGCCCCGCCATTCCAATGGCATTGTGCAGTTTTGCGCCAGCTCGGCTTCCCTCAGTTTGAAGGGACTCTTTCAACTCTATCCTAATTTCTCGCCTGAGACTGTATCATGATATGGGTCAGATTTTCTGAAAATGTACAATTCACCTTCACCAATTCTCTCGAATAACCCGAATTTAAGACAAAAATCAGGTTCAAAATACTGTTCAACATCACAAACAGACCGTTTGAATCAAGGCAATACCAAATACACTCAGATATACCTAGTTTTGATGATTTTTCAGTCCAATTTAGCAGAATATACAAAATATGTTGATCTGCCAATTGTACATTTTCTGAAAATCTGACCCATATGACTAAACACCTGAGGCGTGATAGTTCCTTGCCCTCAATAATTGCACTAAGTGAGTTATACTGGATGTTAATTGAGATGAGCAATATGTCGTGTTGAGCTGCTCAAATTCATGTTCCAGCTCCTCATTGTCACGATATTTTCCAAAGTGATGTATTCACACGATATTGCTGTTGGAATGTTCTCATTTTTTGAGGGTGTAGTGCTGTGACTTGTATTAAAGATAAATTCCAGCGTTCTCAGCACTGCAGCAGGCGGGAATTCAAGGAACTATGTATGAAACAATAGTAGTCAATATATTTTGTTCAAACTTTGTATTGAGAAAGAACATGGTTGGGGGAATTCAAAATGCCAAAAAAACTGGATGTTATCATATTACTTTGTGTTTTAGGGATAAGTGAAGTTTACTTCCCTTCACTATTGATTTCAATGGGGGACGCTCATTGTGATACAAGTTTAGCTGAATAACTTTTTTTTTTAGTTCAATGACCCCTAATTTTTTTTAATTGGGAGGGTAGAATAGCATGTCAGCAATGTATATGCAGATTTTAAAGAAAATTGTATGATTCAATCATATGCTATTGGGGAAAATGCAGAAAATACCCGTTTTCCCAGAGACTTCTATAGTGAACAGTAATAAATTTCAGTGGTCCCTGAAATAAAAACTAATCCAATGACATGGTTTTGGGGGGCTTTTTGGGTTCCCCTAACCATGTTCTTTCTAAATCCAAAGTTTAAAGAAAATTCCATGATTCATTCATTTTTTAAGTAAACACTGGTCTTTACCTTTAATACATGTACCAAATTCCAGGACAATGTATTAAATATATCCTTGCGTTTAGAAGGTGATCCTATGGAGGATATGTAATTACTTTACTGGCAATCGTCCACCCAGAGATATATTTTTTATACATGAATATATCAAAGGTAAAATATAAAATCACTACTTAGATGTACTTGATGTTTATTATGCCATGATAAGATGCATTATGGAAACATGTGAAAAACACGGATATTGACATGCTGAACATGGCATGCTTTCTATAGATGTTAGACTGTACTATTAGTCCAATAATTCCTTGCGAATCAAGATTCAAAATGGCGGCTATGCAAACCCCCTATTTTAGATTAGAAAAGCTTCATGATTTCTTGAATTAATCATGAAAGGTTGTAACATAACCGCAGCATGAATATTGACGAAATTAAACTAACAAGCAGCACATTTTGTAAAAAGTCTTTTCCCATTAGCTTTAATATAGATCCCACTCCTCACTTAGACAGCTCTATCCGAATATAAAATAACTGTAGAATATCTAGGGACAAGAATAGAATCTAGTATCAATAGATAGCAATAAATCAACTCTTTCTAGAGAAAGGTAATTAATGTTCTTGGGAAGCAATTTGCCTTATCTATAATAGTGGGCTCACATTGGTCGTGGCTGGCGACAGGGTATAATTGATTGTCTCATTAGATACCGTAGCGCCACCTGGAACCCTCAAGGCCACACTCTCACTCCATTAACCACGGTTGGGGTGAAAATAACAATTTGTGGATTTGGGTTTTGTGAGTTTCAGATACTAATCATAATCATAACCTTAGTCATATATGTTTGTTATACTTTTCTAGCGGGTAATATGGAATGCCATATACTACAGCGTTGGTGCTCAAACCACTTACCCCGGGGGTAATAAGGGCATTGTATTACCCGCTACACTCACCATTAATTTCAATCCAATTTTCACTATTTTTTCTTGATAAATATTGGGTAAAATATTATAAATATAAAATAAGCCTCAGGCGATTTTCAAGTTCTTAATGTGAATAAAACACTTTGGAAAGAATTATTTTTGCGATTTATGAATCCCTTTCCTGTAAAATATATATGGCCAATTCCACCAATTTGACAACATTTGGCTCCCTAGACCCCCCCTGGGTACCCAAAAATAATTTTTACATTAATCAGTTGATTTGTTATTTTTTATCAACCTTATATATATGTGCATTGAAGTACCACGTATGGAACAATTCTGATTATTAGTAATTTTTTTACAGGGGGGTCGAAAAATAGATCCCAAATATGAAAAAAATGCCAAAAATAGCATGTTGAATAATGGTTCATATTTCTTCATAAATTAGAATTTACATAGAAATAAATAAAACAAATATGCACATAATGTATTGAACTATTGTGCACTTGATAGGTCTCGACATAAGGGTGATAACACTTTTTAGTTTGTGAAAATATTCTAACTAGAAGAAAAGTTAGAGCCAAATAACCATTCAGTAATGGTAATCATAATGGCAGCGGTAAGGGTGACAGGTCATTGACCCTCTGCCCATATATAATGTACACACATTATATAATTCATTATATTTAGAATATATATAACATTCATTCACATACCCTGGTTTACCTTTTGAAGTTGACTTGAATACTTGTATTGAGTGTTCCTGTTATGTATTTAGATGCAAAATTTTTAAGGATAAAGGTTCAAATATTATATATGTGTTTGGGATATAATTTGTGACATTTTGTGACGGTAGACGTGACGTAGACGACGTGACGAAGACGACAACAGCGTGACGAAGACGACAAAAGCAATTTGCAGTAAAAATCATGTAAAAACTACTCGGAAATTATTAATTTTGGTCTACATAGATTGCTATTAAGCAAAGTTAATAATAAATGTCAAATTTAAAGTTTATTATTAAATTCATGCCTTGTAAGGCTCTAAAAACGGTAAAATAGGCGTGACGAAGACGACATGAGCTAGGGCTCCAAGGGGTTCCCACCACCTTTTGCCGCCATGTTATTTCTCAGCTCCAATTCAAGAAAAACTCAAATCAATACATTTGATATTTTATACCTATATAATCCCATGCACTCTATCATTATTCATCAAAATTTGATATAATTTTTTTTTTTTATTTATTTATTCCACCTTAGGCACACAGCGTGACGAAGACGACATGGGGGGGTACCCACAATTTTTTTTTGTGATTTTTGATGGCTTTTGGCCAAAAAATATTTTTTTTGCATTTTTTTTTTTACACAGATCATATTCACGGAACCTTCTATCACAACATATAAAAAAAAATGTTCAATTTTGAAGATTATTTAGAAATTTAGCAATTCCACGGACTAATGGCTGTTAAAAAAAATGATTTTTGCCTCCAAAATGGGATTTTGAAATTAAAAAAAAAAAAAAATTGGGCTAAAAATGCCAAAAATGTTGTTCCACAGGTTGGTAGAACCATCCTATCAAAAAAAATAATCAAATAAATGATAATTAACTTGATTTAAGCCCATTTTACCCCTTTCCACGGTTGGGGGCCAAATGTTGTCAAATTGGTGGAATTGGCCATATATATATACGTTCTGATTGATTGTATCCTTCAGTGAAATGCAGTGAGGTGCAGTAGACACAATCAATTATTATGGCATATATACAGGAAGCGTAGGAGGGCCCTCAGAGCCAACATATGAAACAAAAGAAACGATATCAATTTCCCTTCAAGAACCAGACCAATGGCAAGAATTAAAATCAAATGAATCACTTTCAAGGACGCATACTCCTAGACTCCCTTGGTACGATATAAAAATAAAAAAACATATAGATATATATCATCCATTGAATACATATTGTATTATTATATTATAGATGGTAATGTGAAATAGATAACATAAGAAGATTAATATTCAAGGTCGATACCTTCATGGGTCATATTTTTAGATAATCTTTAGATGATTTTTCCACATGAATCTTTGCTGAGAATGTTTTCTTTTTTTCTTTTTTTTCGTGGGCGGGGGTGTATTGCTGCTGATAGCATAATTACATATATCAAATTGTAAGTCTCGGTATGGTATATATCTATGCATATATGTAAGGAGTATATCAAACTACTTCACTATAGTATATCTATCTATAGTGAGTATACATCAGGAAATATCCCTAAGGTTTTTTATGCATGGAAAGAAATAGAACTTATGTGTATTGTAAACCATCATTAGAATCCCCTTGATTCCATCTTTTGAGATATGATAATCAAAATCTCAAAATCCATTTTTCCTATCTGTGACTCATTTTCCTGCAACACATCACAAATGTTTAATTGAATTAGGTTCAATGGCGTATGTACTTACTCACTGCCTTGAAAGTCTTCAAATTATAACCACCTTAGGCAGAGACTAAAAAGATTAATAACCTCCATTTCAGACCTGCTGACGGTTTGTCCATAATCCATCGACTTCGCCTCGGGATTATGCACCAAACAGGGCACAATATCGGTCTTAGTCCGTTTAAATATATCCCTGGTTATAAGGATTAGAGATAGAGCCATACCTCTCACAGGGTACCCGGCGCCTGGTGTGACAGCAGTTTCGTGCATATAGTGGCTTCTAGTTAGGAAAAGATTAAAGTAGAAAACCTCTTTAATTAGTGGCCACAGCTCTCTTACCTGTTTGGTAAGCCTGGTCTTTTCTGGCGATGTCTCCCTACTAGTACACACAACCTTACTCTATTGCACCCTATAGATCTCATGGCTATATGTGATGAGTTAGAGATTAATGAGCCACAAGTAGCAAAAGTGTTACTTTTAAAAGCGTTTTATTCACAGAATGTATCTGTTGGAATGTTTTGCTTTTTGTGGTGGTTAACGCTTGCCGTATCTTTGATACAACTTGCAACTTTTTTTTTCAAAACTAAACATATCAAACATAACATATAGAAATATTTATTAGATATCTCACTGTTTACTATCATTGAAATCCGCTTGATCTCATGATTTCACATATGATGAAATCTCAAAAAGAAATTACGACTTGTTTTCTTATGAAACACATCATATGTGTATGTGGTCATTCACAATCTAAACACTTTCTTTGGTCAGTATTATCGGGCTATTTTCAGAACGGGCTTGCATTTCTGGTTGGGAATAAGTGAAAAATAGTTTCAAATTAAAGTTTTTTGTCTGATTTACCTTAAGGAATCCGCTTGAATTCATATGAAACATACCTGGAAATAGAAGACAGACATTATTAGCATCATAACATTCTCACAAATTGAAACATTGTTGTTTTTTTAAAAAATGTTGATAAAGAACAACCATTTAATCAATTAATAATAACACAACTTTTAATAGACAATAGTAGACACATAATGTTTAAGAAAATACGCCAAGGTTTCTCAAGAAAATCTCAAAATGTCCTCGAGCTTTGACATACAACAGACCCATAGAGTGTTGACCCAGTCCCTCTTTATCCTTCTAACAATAGCAGATATATATATGCATAGATCAGATATTGGTGAAAACATTCTTACTAGTTTCGATAAAAATATTGCCAAATATTTGTCAATCAGATTTCATCAGAATCTATCCCAGCTTGCACTATAACAGACATGCGCAGTGGCACATGCAAATCCCCTATTAAAGTCATGTCATGGTAGCTTCTTCTTGCTTCCCTGATCAAATAAACCACCCAATTAAGAGCATATTAAAGTGGGAATCACCTGTAATTAGAGCTCTCCCTGTGTCCTTGTCTGACATGCAACAGGGGATTTGCATAGCCGCCATTTTGAATCTTGATTCTCATGGAATTATGGGACTAATTGTACAGTATGAAATCGATACAAAATATCCCATGTTCTGCATGGACTATTTATCAATGTTCTAATATCAATATCCATGTGTTATACATGTTTCCATGACACAAGACCCATCTTTTCCATCATTCATTTGGTTTTCACAGATCATTTACAAAAGCGTTAATATCGGTGAAAACGTTCTTGCAAGTTTGGATAAAAAATCTTGCCAAATATTTGTCAATCAGATTTCATCAGAATCTATCCCAGCATGCACTGTAACATACATGCATAGTGGCACATACAAATCCCCTATTAAAGTCATTTCATGGCAGCTTCTCCTTGCTTCCCTGATCAAATGAACCACCCAATTAAGAGCATATTAAAGTGGGAATCACCTGTAATTAGAGCTCTCAGCTCTCTTATCCGTTTGGCAAGCTGCAAGTGTTATACACACATGTTCCCTGTGTCCTGTCTGACATGCAAGAGATGAGTGACTTATATTTGGCACATTGGCTTCGTTTACTATGGCAATCACTGCACCAGGTACGGCCTGTTATCTTAACATTCCCTTACAGTAAGGTATTAATGAGTATAAACATAGAACTATGTTCTCTGTTGCTTCAAAGAAAGATGGTTTATATTTAGCGTGCTCTAGGCCCAGGTCATTACCGTCAGGACAACCATATTGTATTACCTATTTCTTGAAATGAACTGAAGACGTTTGTATTTGCTTTATATTTAGGTGCACCATATCGCCATATTATAATACCACTATTTCTTTAAGTCAAAGTATGCATCAAATCAAATTTAATTAACTTCATTTAATCTGAATAACCGTTTGGTTGACTTGGGAAATATAAAGTTATGATTAGATTATGTATCTATGTGAAAACATAAGCTTCATAAGTGAAAACATAAGCTTCATACATAAGTGTCAATTCTGCTGCTCAAATTGCAGTAATAATTGTGCTTTAAGTTTTGTATATTGCATGATTTGTTGAGTATTAAACCGAAGGGTTGCATGTTGGAAATGATCGCTCAGTGAAATGTTGTGCTTAAGAGTTAAAATGTGCAAATGTTGGAATTGTTACACATCCATGTTGAAGAGTGGAAAGTTGCTGGCGCCAGACCGCCTAGTTAGTGTTTCTCTCACAGGTGGCACTGGCATGCAGGTAATCAGGGGCCGGCTATAGACTGGACAGTGGGAGGGGGGTGTTGGTGGGGGTGGGGGGGGGGGTAGTAGGGGAGGTGGTGGATAGGGGGAGGGTGGTAGGGGATGGGTGGTAGTTGGGTTAGGGGGGATGGTAGGGGGGGGATGGTAGGGGGGGTGCAGATGCAGCATGGTAGGGGGAGGCGAGAAAGAGTAAAGTGTCTGTGTGAAGGGAGGATGGGGAGGTGGAAGAGGAGATCTGGAGGAGAGGCAAGAAAGAAGAAAGTGATGATTGGGGAATAGAGAAAGTGTATAAGGTTGTGGGGAGGTAGGGGGAGAGGGGATGACAGGGAGAATCAGGTAAAAGGGATATGGGGGATATGGGGGAGGTGAGATAGGTGGGAGAGGTGGGGGAGGTGAGAAGGGAGTAGGAGAGGTGGGAAGGGAGCTGGGGGAGGTGAGAAGGGAGGTGGGATAGGTGAAAGAGGTGAGAGAGGTGGGAGAGGTGGGGGAGGTGAGGAGGGAGTAGGGGAGGTGAGAAGGGAGCTGGGGGAGGTGAGAAGGGAGGTGCGGTAGGTGAAAGAGGTGAGAAGGAGGGAGAGGCGGGGGAGGTGAAAAGGAGTAGGGGAGGTGAGAAGGGAGCTGGGGGAGGTGAGAAGGGAGGTGCGGTAGGTGAAAGAGGTAAGAAGGAGGGAGAGGTGGAAGAGGTGACAAGGGAGTAGGGGAGGTGGGAAGGGAGCTGGGGGAGGTGAGAACGAGGGAGAGGACGCGGGAAGGGAGGGGAGCAGGTGGGAACCCCTCAAAATCATTGCTTGCAGTGCTTTTACTTATCATCGCTCACCTGCAGCCATTTTCTTGATTTCAACTGTACTAAATGTTCTCTTATGAACATATAACAGCAGCAGAATATTCATAGTTCCAGTCCTATAAGTCATATACTGTTGAGCATGCAGCTTTAATCAATTTTGTTTGGCCTGATTTTTCTAATCTTATGGAAGCCAATATCTGTACTAAGCCTCATTTGATGACTGAGAAAACAAAGAACAGAAAATTTAAAGTGCCTTTGAGAATTTATATTAGTAAATTAGTTTACAATTAGCTGTTAATTCTAGATTGTGGAAAGTTGCACAATTGGTGGGGAGCATCAATTATCACGCTTGCATTGGGTTAGAAGCGACGATCAGTCAAGTACTGAAGTGACAGTGTCATAACACAACTCCAGGCCAATTAGTAGCTGTCAGCCCAAGGTGTCAAACTGTCACTCCCTCCCTCCTGCTGTCACTTCCCTCTCTCAACGATTTCCTTTACAAATTCATTTGTGCTGTTCTACATTGGTACCTCGGTCTCCCTGGCTTGTGTGTCTCTTCTTCCCTGTCTATGGCTCTCTGATTGTATCTTTGTCATTCTCCGCTTTCTCTTCCCACTTTTCGCTGCAGCTCCCTCCGCCCAGGCTACTCTCTCTTTTGGTTTCTTTATTCTTTCCTATGTCTTCTTTCCCTCTCCCTCTTCTCTCTTTGTCATGTTTTCTCTTCCTACACTCTCTCCTCCCTCTCAGCCCTCTCTGCCGTCTCTCTCTTTTCGCTCCCCTCTTTCCCCTCTCTTCCCTCTCTCTCTTTCTCTCCTCTCCACCGCATTCATTTTTCCCCTCCTCTCTTTTCTCTGTTTTACCTGTCTCTCCCCCTCTTTGCTCTTTCACCTCTCTCTTCTCCATCTCCCTCTCTTCATTCTCCTTTCTCTTACCATCTCCGCTTTCCTCTCTTCTTCTCTCTCCACTCGCTCCCGCCTCTCCCACTCCACTTCTCTCCCTCTATACACCTGCTTTGGCGTAAGTATTGCATACTTGATTTATTGTTTACAGTACATTGAACATTGAAATGCTTAATGGGAAGATCACTCTTGACTAGTATAATAAAACTACAATATTTTGCTAAATTATTTACAAAAAGGATCATAATATACGTGAATATAACATCCATACCATAGGAACCAAAATGCTCGCAAAAACAAAGATATGATTAGTTCCCTACGCTTTCCATCCCTATCAGGGCCTATCAAGTATGGTGAACATCCCCTAGCAACCAAATATTACTCCAGGGTTGACATTGTGTTGCTACGGAGGCCATTATGAGAAGGGCATCTCCCTTATGCCCCCTCCAGGAAGGGCCCTATGGCCCTCTGACCTGTAGGGTCAATGCCCGGCAGGATAGTCGTGTACGCACCATCAATAACCAGAAATAATAATTTGGAGAAGGCTGATAGCCCTGACTGGCCATGGCCCTCATTTGGAGGACAAGCTATAGGGGAGTTGTTGTGACGTATGTAGATGTCTGAATATCGGTCTGTTTAAATTGTTTCTCCTTTACTACTTACTTAAAATGCTAAAATATGAACAAGGTCATTACTGTTGATCAAAATGTGTTCTTTTCTACTGAAAGCTGCATCTTCAGCTATTAGGACTAGCAAGACTTTATCAAATATTCTTTTAAAGCTTTTATTTATACTGGGTAGTTCAAGTCCCAGCAGTAGGGCTTTTCACTTGCCCCAGGCTTCGTTTGTACAGGATTTCGATATATACAGAAGTATTTACAATGAATTCCAGTTTAGTTTTATATAATGCTTAACTTTAGGATACATTTTGTACAAAAGTGATCAGAGTCTTTAACAATAACATTCATCAGGATAAAAAAAAAGGGGAAAATCAATGTGTAGTAAGGGGGAAGATATATACCCATATTATGTCTTATAGGACTGGATGTATCAATATTCTGCTGCTTTAATATGTTTAATAATTTGAAGTAGAACCAGTCAGTTAAAACAGCCACCAGTCAGTAATAATAAGTGAAGTCATCATAATAAAGGATCACAGCGGGTCCTCCAAATACAAATAAGGATGTTATAGAAGCCCTGTAGCAGAAAGCAGCTCGACAGAATCCTCCGAAATTTCAGTCAAATGACATTTAGATGGGTTTGAAACTAATCAAAGAATAAGCATAAAATATTTTGTTTTTTAATGACATTGACTGAGAGGGCAGCTTTCAGCTGAGAACATTATTATTACAATGTAAAGCTTATGTAAAATAAAAATGCATTAATTGTATACGAGATAAAACAAACTATTAGCACATGATGAAAGAACATAATTCATTACACATGCATTGCTCTGAAAATAGCGTATCAAGAGTGACTTATGCATAGTGCGTATTTCACTAGTGAAATTATGACTGAATTCTTTTCTATTAATTCATGATTAAAAGCTTATATACATAAATCGTAAAACAGTTTCAGTCGCTTTGAATATTGCACAGGTCGCTAGACGCAACTCATGCAATATTCACGCTCCTTAAACCAGCTCATTAGCTAAGCTGTGTGTAACCTGATGTCAAGGCTAGTGACACAAAACTGGTGGATGAACAGAGATGGATCATGTGAATATGTATGACTAAAGTATTGTTTGTTATTTAGTTTGATTTCGAAAAACCTTCATTCAAAGGATTACAAAAAATATAATTCAAGTATTGCACAAAGCAGAAAGCTGATATTACAGTGTATCCAGGCCCCTCTTTATATGCCAGACTATAGGGCAGTTTTATGAGTTAGATTGGTTGTGTTACGCACTTATCAACATATTTATATCATGAGTTTTGTATTTATGTGTGGTATTGTTTGATATTGATCATACGGACATAAAGAACAATTTAAAAAAATTCCACTTGTGATATGTATTTAATATCTGAACTTGATACTTGAAAGTAGGTATAAAAGAGTTTGGGACACGCATGAAAATAGGTGTGAACCACCAAGGGTATCGGTGAAATGCTCTTGAAAATTAAAGTTGCACTCCCATAACGTTGGTCAAAAACAAAATATTTTCTACTTTTGGTATCATTGCCAGTGCGATGATGCACCTGACACTTTTTACTTTCCAACATCAGCATGCATCCCAAGCACTTCATGAAAGACTCAATCTCATTGGATAATATGGAGATTTCAGAACGAGACTAACAAGCAGCGCGCACCGGGAACCTTTCAAACTGATCAATTTTCCAAATTTTAAACTTGGTAGTTGTGATATGAATATGGATTCCAAACTCAAAGTTGTTACTATTCAATAGTTTAAACTTGTTCCCAACATTCTTATTTCTACTTGAATTTCATTGTATTGGGAATATTGTCATCGTTTGTTACTTTATGCGTTTTGCAGATAGTGACTCTTAGCTGGTGCTGTGCAGTGGAAACATGACAAACCAATCAGATCCAAGATAACAAGTGCCTTCGGTACTCGGCGGAACACACATGTGGTGTTCCACAAAATTACGCATCAGCCAGATCAGCGGTTAGCGTGTTGATAACAACCCAAATTGTGATATATTTAGACAACTCGTCATTGATACATTAGGACGTTTCTATGCACAGAAGGTGGACAAATTTCGTCCACCTCCTTTGCATAGAAATGTTCCAACGTATTGTATTGTATCATTTTGGTTTGTTTATATCACTATAGTCCCCCGTTTTGGATGACAAATTATATGCCTTTATTTTCAACTGCTGTCTGCCCGTCGCCATATTGTATTCATCAACCAAACCTTGTAAACAACAGCATTTGCTATTGGCTCAGGCGAGCTCCTTATGATGTCACACTCTCTCCGTCAATCAAACCTCACTAAAAATAAGCGCCTTTGGTAGTGGGCGTATCAGCACATGTGTGATACGTCTATATAGGATGATATCACTCATTTATTATTCATTATTAACACCCAAACTTGTGATAAAAATCTCTGAACAATTACTACTAAAGTAGCTAAATATATTCCATAGGATGACCTTACTGCAAATATGTTGAGCGCTAGATGCCCCCAAAACAGCAGCATCCCTACATAGAAATCTTGTGAATACAATTCTATGAAAAATATCAAATATCAATTATTGGGACTTGTGACTCATTTACATGTAAGACATCCCATATATGAAAGGGTGAACACAAAGAAAGAAGAGAAGAGTGAGTGAGTGAGATTGGCTGCTTTTGGCCCTTATGAACACATTGAAGGTTATATCAAGAGCGGAGGAGCTGAGAGGGAGGCAGTGTATGATCATACCCAGGAAATAGAGATAGAGAAGAAAGGAGAGAGAGACAGAGAAAAGAGACAGAAAGGCACTTTATGGTCATACCCAGGAAATAGAGATACAGAAGAAGGGAGAGAGAGACAGCTAAAACTAGACAGAAAGGCACTTTATGTTTATACCCAGGAAATAGAGATAGAGAAGAAGGGAGAGAGAGACAGAGAAAAAGAGACAGAAAGACACTTTATGGTCATACCCAGGAAATCTAGATAGAAAAGAAGGGAGAGAGAGACAAAGAAACAGAGATAGATAGGCACTCAATGATCTTACCCAGGACCATGAAGAAGAGAAGAAAATGGCGGCACTTAAACTGCCCTATGTGTAGAGGGCAGGCAGTATTGGCCGTGGCGGGGCGGGTTTGCCAGGGACCCATCCCAGCGTAAAATCAATTCAATGCCGCAGCCTTCCCCCAGCCTCCGTGAATAGGAATATATGATGGCGTGTAACCAAATGGTTTGAGTGATTTATAAATGTCATATGGGTCGGAGTTTCAGAAAATGTACAATTCAACTTCACCAATCTTCTCAAATAACAACCCAAATTTCAGACGAAAATAAAGTTCAAAATACAGTTCAACCTAACCAACCAGATTGCTAGAATCAATGCAATGCCAAATATACTCAAATGTTATAAGGCTGCGATTTGGTCAATACTAGGTAAATTTTAATATGTTTGACATTGCATTTTTTCTAGCAATATGTTTGGTTAGGTTGAACTGTATTTTGAACTTTATTTTCGTCTGAAATGTGGGTTATTTGAAACGTTTGGTCGAGGTGAATGGAACATTTTCTGGCGACTTCATCCATATGAGGCATGTTCTTTGACATGACATGCAGTTTCAGTCTAGGCTTAGACTTATGTGACCAATGTGATGCATTTCTAAGGACATAATATATTTAACTACTGGTGATCTTCTCTAGTGACTGGTCTCAGTGTCGTCAGTCTAGGCTCAGAGTTGAGAGAGTCCCTACCAACTGAGGGAAAACCTTTTTACAAGTATGCAACCGTAACCTCTATTAGCATCCCATTTGGGCGCCATTCCAGGGCCAGGAAAGCCAACTCTGAGCCTATAATACTATATATATAATTGTATCCTACGGTATAATCTTATATTAGTTATATTAGCTTGTCGCGCTAATATAAGTTCCAAAATTAATGCCTATAAATGTTGTGTCTTCTTAAATCTAATACATCCTTTTTTATATCATTCCAGATATTAGTATTCCAGGAAGAGGCCTTTATGCACTTAGACTGATGTTTAATTACAATTTAGAGTCAGTACTATAACAATTAATTAGAATCTATCACGCCATTGGCCGTCATTCGTTATCCACTTTGGCCATTATTGTAAAGTTTTTGTTGGCATAATGAATTGAAGATTTGATTAGATGGGCATCTTGCCATGCCCTCAGTGCTAATAAGATTGAGGCCTTGTAAAACACTATAAGTGCACGTAGGTCGGTGAACCCGAGCCAAGGACTTTGTGATCATTAATAAAGCTGTGTTCTCAGCTTTTATGATGAACACCATTTTATCAAGGTTACTCAAATTATGACTATATAAATTATAGGACGGAATTCTCACGAAATTCCCCAAAACTTTGGTCAAATGACTTTTAGATGTGATGTGTTCCAGAAAAATGAGTCAAAAGTTGCAAACTTGATATTTTTCAATTTATCTCATTCTCAAGATCTCTTTGTGGAAATGTTCACATCTTTGGGTATGTACCATTTAAAGTCGTATGAATGCAGGGACCAAATTCCAAGACAGAATATTAAATATATTCTTGCATTCATAAGATTTATAGAGTAGTTTTTGCTACTTGACTACCAATAGTCCACCCAGACACATTGCAAACATTTTTGTATCAAAAATAGAAATATATTTATAAGTCCAGTCCAGAAATATTTGTAAGCTATCCTACTGTTTACCATCATCTTGTAGAAAAAAACATATAATAAAAAAAAACAACATCTTTTTTGCGAGTCGTCTTTTCTGTGACACATTACATATGGGTTAAACCATCAAATATATTTCTAACTACATGCCACGTAAACGATATGTGATGTGTCACAGGAAATGAGTCACCAGTGGCAAAAATTATTGAGATATCTTCATCAAAAGAACTGTGAGATATCATCATATTTGAAAAGTGGACTCTAATGATAGTAAACATTAAGGACCTCTAAATAAGGTTTCTATATTTCATGTTGTGTCATATTCCCAAAAGATATCACAAACCCCCTTTTTGCCAGTTTCGTTTACTATAACACTTTACATATGGCTTGAAGCATCAAATATATTTCCCTGCAAACAATACAGACCAAATTTATGCTTTGTGCTATGTATGCCTGGGTCCCATAGGGGGGTTGTCTAGTGCTGACACTTCTCATCAACCCAGCGGCTAACGATACCCTTCTAATGAAAGTTTATCACTGACACACAGTATAAAACCACTGCACTCTTACTTTCCCTCCACGACAATAGGTGGTGCTGCAATATGAGTCTCCGGTGAGCGATAAAGAGAGCAGGGAAGAGTTGGAGACACAGGTCGGATATTTGGCTGGCTGCCAGCTATACCTTGCTGCCTGACTTGGCAGGCTTAACTACAGATTGGTTTGCTCAAGTGGTGGACATGGCGTATACGGGTCAGATTTTCAGAAAATGTACAATTGGCAGCTGTACACATTTAGTAAATTCTGCTAAATTAGCCTGCAATTTGGTCAATACTTGGTAAATTCGAGAATATTCGGCATTGCATTGATTCTAGCAATGTGTTTGGTTAGTTTGAACTGTATTTTGAACTTTATTTTCGTCGGAAATTTGGGTTATTTGAGAAGATTGGCGAAGTTGAATTGTACATTTTCTAAAAATCTGACCCATACGGTGTTAAAGCTGTATTCTCAGCTATTTTGACAAAGACAACTCTTACCAATTCTCCCTCATATAATATAAGATAAGATAAGAGGTTTTGTATTTGTCTTTAAAGATGTACAAACATATTGTGCTAATGAGGAAGATAAACTGACTAATAGGACTGGATTCTTCAATATTCTGCTGTTACATCAAGGACAGAGCACTTGAGTGGTTTGTAGATTACTTAGACAACAGGAAACAGAGGGTGGAGGCAAATGGGTGTATATCAGGAGAGAGAAAGGTTACTTGTGGGGTGCCCCAGGGGACAACATTGGGACCACTGCTTTTTATAATGTACATAAATGACATACATAGAGTGGTGCATAGAGTGGTGAGTTCAACATTTTGCGGATGATACAGTGGTCTATAGATACATCAGACTCAAATAGGGATTTAGCTGAATAGCACCTTCAGAAAGACCTAGCAGGAATAGATTTATGGTGCAAACAAAACAAAATCTCCTTAAATGTGGGGAAAAGTAAGATTATGATATTGATGATGGCCAGAAACAAAAAAAGTCAAGAAGGGGCAAAAATCTTCATAGGAAAGAACGAAATAGAACGAACAGAAAATTACACATGCTTAGGTGTAAATATTGATCAGCTAACTTTCAAAGATCACCTTCAGGAAAAAATTAGTAGGGCCAAAAACAAAATCTATTACCTGTCAAAATTAAAAAGGATAGCTTCGCCAGAAACTATGAGAATGCTGTACAAGGTGACCATAAGTCCCATTCTAGAGTACGGAGACACCATATACAATGCTGCTCCAAAGAACTTACTAGACAAGCTGCAGATCATACAGAACACAGCTTTGAGGATATCTGAAGGTTTGGATGAAAAAACTAATGTTTAAAATTTACACCGAACATTACCATTACTCCATAAAAAGAGAGAGGCACATTTGTTGGAATATGCTTTTAAACTAAGTCAAAATGAGGAAAATATTGATGACAGGAAAATTAACCTTAGGAGCCTTGATTCGGGAAAAACCTTATTAGTACCAAATCTGAAAACAAAGAAAATCAAAAGATCCCTCATTTATCAAGGACCCACCCTTTGGAACAGCATACCAACCAATCCAAAACTCTATAACTTAAAGGAATTCAAAATTTATCGTGAGGACTATAGGCTGAAGGAATAATAGTAGGGCAGGGGGGAAGGTACTTCCTGGGTCGCCTCCCACTCCTGGTTGCAGGAGTTTGTTGTTTTAATCTGTAAATTGTATAATCATGATTTGTTATTCCAATCATGAGGTGGCATGTAAATTGCCGACACAACATTTTGTAAGCTTGTAAGACTTACCCCCTCTTTAAAATTGTTTAAAACCTACTGCAAGGCTACATTGCCCCCACAATAGATGTGGTACATGATATGTTAATTTAGATTTATTTCATATGTATTTCTCTTGTATGTATTATAGAAACACTTATGTTCTTGTAGTGAATTAGAGGGTTCTGTCGGAAGAACTGTCAAGGCAGAGATATGTGACCTGTTTTTCCGAGTAAGCCATATGTAAAAAAAGAATTTGGAAAAATAAAGTTTCAATATATATGTTTATACAACTGTTACCAAAATCATAACTATTTGTGCATCGGTACAATGCAAAATAATCTCGGGGTCTAATTGTTTAAATATTTTTTGGCAACATTTTGAAAGCATTACATCAGGACCTTTGATATAAAAATGGTAATTTTCCTACCTCGTTACATTTTGAAAAGTGAAAAATAGTCATTTTCAATCATACTATCTGACGAAAATCATATTATTTACTATCCAACACACTTTACATCATTTTCTTATCAACTCCCAGGATTACATTTTTTTTAAAAAATTCTTAGTTTGGTTTTAACCATACAGAGCAATTCTTTTAGCACAGGTTAGCTACCAGAAATACGTCAAGAACCATATTCGCTACCTTTGAATAAATAGTACTTCTCACCATGAACCCAGAATGGCAAGGTTCTTATACCAAACCGTTTATATAGTCGTTACTAGTTGTTAAAGGGTCAGATTTTTAGAAAACGCACAATCTAAATTTCTACATATCTCTCCACTGCTGCTAATTGTCAAAAGTGATAAATACAAGGAATATCTGAAAATATTCTGTATTGTATCTATTGAATAAAACTGTCTAGTTATGTTGAACTGTATTTTAAAACTGATTTTCATCTTATACTTTGTTTATTTGAGAGGATTGGTGAAGATAAGTTGTACGTTTTCTGGAGATCTGACCCTATGAGTAAGGATGTTAAACCCTGTATCCATTTCACCAATTAACTCAGGGGACAATGCCGAAGGACTCATGGGCTTTCTGATCTCCAAGTGTGCATAGTAAGTGAAGTAAGTATGATATGTAACTCAACCCAGAGATCACCCAGGGATAATTTACTATTTCTTGTACCTTTCCAAATATCAATGACAATAACATAGTGATAATTCAATGAAAATGAATGGTGATACACAGGCCTTAGTATACAATGTGTATGTCATGAGTGCCAACGCTGTTGGCTATGGCATTCCATATTATATGATATGTTTATTATATGGGTCAGATTTTCAGAAAATGTACAATTGGCAGCTGTACACGTTTAGTAAATTATGCTAAAATAGCCTGCAATTTGGCCATGGCTAGGTAAATATTTGGCATTGCATTGACGCTAGCAATCTGGTTGGTAGATTGAACTGTATTTTGAAGTTTATTTTCGTCTTAAATTTGGGTTGTTTGAGGAGTTTGGTGAAGTTGAATTGTACATTTTCTGAAATTCTGACCCATATGTGGTATTACCCGCTAGAAAGGAATATAAAAGGACATATCAGTCTGCATCTTCCTTGTATGCTTATTACTCTACCTGTGCTACCACACTATAAAGGACCCTTTATACCACCTGGTGGTCACTTCATCCCCTAGTGGCAGTGACCAATCAGTAACCCATAGGCTAATGAGCAAGTCACGTGGGTAATTAGGCCACTCCCCCGGCCAGGGATAAGGTGAATGACCGACATGACGTTGCAAGTCATAAGAAAAGGAGAGGATCTTTTTAAAGGAAGTTTGGATAGTGTGATTTCAGAGATGAGCTCAAACATGATGAAACCGATTGATCTGGTTTCCCCACATGGATGATCTGACTCCTATTATTTCCCATAAAACTACATGTTGGAAAACCCTTTTTTTTTAGAAACCTGTAACCAAATTTGAAGTTTAAGTTTCGAATAAAGAATTTGTGTCAGTAGAATTTGTGTCAATCATTAATTCATTGGATCAGCTTTTCCTTTGCATGTGATCTATGATTGGGACAAAATTAGCAATATATACGTATTTAAAATTAACACTTTGGGGATAAACATTTTTTGGTTTTCTTCGAAACCTAAAAATCAGAGAAGAATCTCATCAAAATTTATTCCATTAGGTGTAAAAAAAACAATAGACTTTTGTCTAGGCAGTTGGACAACTTTTCGCATAAAAATATTGATACAATTTTTTAAGGGAACATTTTTCAAGGAAAAGGTCTGATGCTAGCTGATTCAAGGGGTGCCTTATTCTTTTTGGTGGTATATCCCCATACGGAAGTGAAGATGGGTTCTCTGCTAGAAATGTACAATTGGCTGCTCTCAACATTTTATGTTATTTGCTAAATTAGAACGAAACATGGTAAATACTGAGTATATTTGAATCTGCTTTTTATAACTTTGGTTCAGAAATTCTGTTTGATTGCGTTGGATTGAATTTCTAGGTAAAGATTTTGTCTTAAATGTGGGTTTTTTGAGAAAACTGTTGAAAGTGAATTGTGCTTTTTTTTCCACGATTTCACCCAGATGGAGTTAGAGAGAAGACATAAACCAGGCTGTATGGGGTCTGGCAGCTCTCTGCGGCTTGTCGACTATAGTAATGAGGAGGTGGACAAGCCGGGTTATGAGAAACACGGGGTCACTTCTTACTGGGGAAAAATAAAACTGTTTGTTGCAAGTCTGAGCTGCTGGCCATTAAAATAGCCCTGACATGGCAGTGTGGTTACTTACAGGGAGAGGAGGGAGAGGAGGGAGAGAGGAGGGAGAGGAGGGAGAGGAGGGAGAGGAGGGAGAGGAGGGAGAGGAGGGAGAGGAGGGAGAGGAGGGAGAGGAGAGAGAGGAGGGAGAGGAGGGAGAGGAGGGAGAGGAGGGAGAGGAGGGAGAGGAGGGAGAGGAGGGAGAGGAGGGAGAGGAGGGAGAGGAGGGAGAGGAGGGAGAGGAGGGAGAGGAGGGAGAGGAGGGAGAGAGGAGGGAGAGGAGGGAGAGGAGGGAGAGGAGGGAGAGGAGGGAGAGGAGGGAGAGGAGGGAGAGGAGGGAGAGGAGGGAGAGGAGGGAGAGGAGGGAGAGGAGGGAGAGGAGGGAGAGGAGGGAGAGGAGGGAGAGGAGGGAGAGAAGGGAGAGGAGGGAGAAGAGGGAGAGAAGGGAGAGATGGGGAGGGAGAGGAGGGAAAAGAGGGAGAGGAGAGGGAGGGACAGAGGGAAGGGAGAGGGGTAGGGAGTATATGGGAGGGGAGGGAGGGTGAGCCGGGCTAGATAGGATGGGGAGAAAGGAGTAGATCTGGAGAAGATGTGGAGGAGGAGGAGGGGGAGAGGAGGGGGGATAAAAGGGAGGAAGTGAAGGGGAGGGGGAGAGGAGGGCCAGGGATGGGAGTAGAGGTGAGGGGGAGAGGTGGGCCAGGGATGGGAGTAGAGGGGAGGGGTACGGGAGGGATTTGGGAGGGAGGGGATGGGGTTGAGAGGGAGGAGAGGAGGGGAGGTAGAGGGCAGGCGAGGAAAATAGCAGGGGAGGGAGGGCCGAGGGCTAGAGACAACAAGGGAGGGATGGCTGTGGGGGGAGAGGAGGGAGTAAATGGGAAGGGGAGAGGGAAGGGAGTTAGAGGGAGGCGAGGAATGGTGAGGGAAAGGAAAGGGGTCAGCGTATTGCAGAGGGCACAGGGGAAGTTTGAGGACAGGCGGCAGGGGATTGAGGAGGGGAGAGGAAAGGGATGAGGGAATGGTACGGGAGTATTAATGACGGCAAATTGTAGATTTTCTGCGACCTGACCCATATTTTGGCGTATTAATTAACACTGCTAATTACCTAATTTGCAGTAAAACAATGTAACCCCAAGCTGCATCCGTCCCCAGGGTTGAAGATACAAGACATTCACATGTTCCAACTCACTCTGACACACGACTTGCTACAGGACAAGTGATGAAATGTATATTGATGATAGAATTATCATGACAATGACCTACCCCTGGCCAGCAAGTGATTAAGGTGGTGGCAATGATAATTGCCTCATTACTGGGTGATTACACAGACATACATGGGCCAGATTTTTAGAAAATGCACAATCTTCAGTTCTGCACAACTCTCAAATTCTACTAAATCAAAATAATAAATACTGAGTATATCTGCGGTTATTCTGTATTGTATTCATTCAATAAATCTGTCTGGTTATGTTGAACTGGATTTTGAACCTTATTTCTGTTATAATTTGGGTTATTTGAGAGGATTGCTGAAGGCCAGTTGTGCGTTTTATGAAAACTTGACCCACATGTAACCCATTCCCTGTCTCTGCCCTGATGTGTTGTATTCACGACGTTTGTAGAAAAGTATGTGAAGCATTAATAAGTGGGAGCTGTCTTAGAATGTCAGTCTAGGCCCAAACATGAGAGAGTCCCTTCAAACAGAGGGAAAGCCTGTCACCTCAAACTGCTAAGTGTCTTTATAATTCCATTAAGACCGCTAAATGTCATTATATTCCTGTTAGGACACCTATTTCTAGGCCAGAAAACCGATTAGCAAAGTAGGCGTCTAATGACTCATGTGTACATCATATATGGCTAAGATTTTCAGAAAATGTACAATTGGCAGCTGTAGACATTTAGTAAATTCTGCTAAATTAGTCTGCAATTTGGTCAATACTTGGTAAATTCGAGAATATTCGGCATTGCATTGATTCTAGCAATCTGTTTGGTTAGCTTGAGCTGTATTTTGAACCTTACTTTTGTCTGAAATTTGAGTTCTTTTAGAAGATTGGCGAAGTTGCATTGTACATTTTCTGAAAATCTGACCCACATATTACACATACTACTTCTACCGTTAAACCCTCTATGCTCTCTCCAACTCTGTCTCCCTCTTACTCTTTCTCTCTCGATGTCTCTCTCTCCCCGTCTCTCGTCTCCTCTCACTCTCTCTTACTCTTTCACTCATAGTGGAGAACTAGATGCATTGTATGTACAACTTATATGACACATATGCGCTTGAAAGTCTTGGGACTATATCTACCTAATACAGAGATTAAAGGAATTAATAACCTCTATTCCGGGCCCGCTGGTGCACTGAGTGATGTATAATCCACCAGCATTGCTTCAGAATCTATCTCATTGGTTTCACTCACTGGCTTCCGCCAACACCAACTTGTTGAATATCCGGTAGACTTATCCCGTTAGGATGCCTACTCCAGGGCCAGGAAAGCCATTAGAGCAGGAGTTGTCCAGTCGCTAACATACCATTCCTATCTGATATGAGAGCCTGTGAGCCTTGACTATATTTGGAAGACTGTAATTTTGCAGTTATAACAGAATAAGTTTCAGTATGAAAAAAAAATCTGTATGAACTGAAAATAGAATCTGAGTTTTAGAGCTTACATAGCTTACAAATATCTAAACGTTGATTGAAGAATGCAAACAGTAAATACCGTACAGCTTGCTTCAATTTGAGAGGAAATCATTTGAGATATGGCAAAGGTCGCCAAATGATGAACCATTGGAAATGGATATAGAAATGAAGGATAAAATCTACAATGATGGCAATCAGGTTGCAGTTCACCGTCTCCTATTTCTGCTGTATAATAACTTCATGTATTTTGGAAAACATATGAACAACTTTGAAAACTGTGCGAAGCTGCTTTCTGTATATCGTGATGAGCTGTATCATATGAAACATATGGGAATCTAAAGATCTATAGGCAAAACCAACTGATCAAAGCCGCGGGGATGTTGGTCGAATGACTTTTAGATGGAAGGAATGGAGCAAAACGTGGAAGATCATTAATTGTTGTTATCTATTTAGCGGATAGTGAAGTTTTTAAAGCAAATTTAGCATTGAAGTGCATAATGGTATTGCAGATATGCCTAATATAATGTATAGAACTCTACTTTATATGTGTCTGAATAAATGAGGACGATTGTGCTTTTTGTATTGCGTCCAACAACATTCTGAAGGGCCTTGTCCACTAAGCCGATTCTTATGCGATTCTGGAAGTGGAAAAGAGTCATCTGCGGCACAGAATCGCTTGAGAATCGGCATAGTGGACTAGGCCCTTCATACATACATAGACTAGGTTATACAATGCTTTTATGAAACAACCCCGGAATACATGTGATTATTTAATCAATTTGATGAGCTGAGCTGTTCTACAAGGTAGCTCTTTCAGTTCGCCCAGAAAACGATTAGGCTGTACAATGCTTTTTATCCCCCCCCCCCCAACCAAGTATATATTTACTAATTCCAGCCCCCTTGACGACCAGTCTAAAATTTATAGAAAACAAGCTATGTTCAGCATAGAATATGTATCTATGTTCCAATGCCAAAATCCATGTGTTATACATGTTTCCATAAAATATTCTTCCAATTTTCGATAATAAGTGTTCAGATTTCATCAGAATCCTTCCCAGGATGCACTGTAGTAGACATGCGCAGTGAGACATGCAAATCCCCTATTCAAGAGACAATCATCTGAGATAAGGCAAAGGTCACCAAATGATTAACCATTGGAAATGGATATGAAAAGGACGGATACTACTCACAATGATTTGTTTTTTTAAAGAAATTTTATTGAGCTGGTTTCAATGTCAAATACATTAATAATCTCACAGACTCAAGGGAAAAACAATTTTGGTAGCATTAAATATAAATTCGAGTTCAGATAATATAGCTTTTAAAGAATTAAACATTAAAGATATAGATTACATTCATCAACAACCAAGTGTTTGGCCATTAAGTCGTGGCCGATCTTCAAATTATGTACAGGGTTTCAATTTTTGTATTTTCATTTATGGACACCTCCCTTCTGGGCAAGATATAAGTTGATTATACATATGTAAGATGACTGAATAAAAACAACATGGTTTCATGGAATTCTGACCATCTTACAACGGTTTTTCATTAGATTAATTACTTCGTAATGATGGCAATCAATTTGCAGTTCACTGTAACACTGTTCACTGTAATTGTCAGTTTTACAAACGCTATTATAAAGAGAGGATACTTGTTAGTAATAATATTAAATTCAAGACTATTTAGAACGATTTCATCGTCTTGTATTGAATTTGTATTCCACAGGTAGACTCGATTATAGGTAAAGGGAATACCTGAACTCGGAATTAGATAAAGTAACAAACACAAGAACATCAACGATTGTGAATCTTTATTGTACCTTAGCAAAGAAGAGGCAACGCTTGAAATATAGCTGCGTGGTCAGTTAATGCGTATTTTGAAAGTATAATTTATTATCATTTGTAAATGTGTAGGCCAATAAAAATATTTAAAAAAAAAAAGGTTTATCGTAAATGTTTAAGATAATATATTAGACCCATAAACACCAATTTTACGAATAATAATAATAATAATAATACAGGATTTGGCTGAAAGTTCTACTAGGTAGCTCTTTCAGTTCGCCCAGAAAATGATTAGGTGATACAATGGTTTTTACGCCCCTGCCCCTAAGTATTATGTTTACTAATTCCACCCCCCTTTATGACCCTGCCAAACATGTAATCCATTGTGTATTGAGGAATACTCTTCAATCAAGCACCTAACGAAACCAATACAAGTTAACAAGAAATAACTCGAGGGTGCTGCAGCACATACATGGGTGAAATCGCCAGAAAATGTACAATTCACCTTAACCAATTCTCTCAAATAACCCAAATTTATGACACAAATTAGGCTCAAAATACAACTCAACCTAACCAAACAGATTGCTAGAATCAATGCAATGCCAAAAATACCCGAATTTTCCTAGTATTGACCAAGTTACAGCCTAATTTAGCAGAATTTACTAAATGTGTACGGCTGCCAATTGTACATAATCTGAAAACCTGACCCATATACAACACAAACTCTATGGTGCAATCTCAGCTGAAAGCATAAGCCAGTCGCCAGCACCCATTTGCCTTTAAGACAAGACATGGCGGCTATATATACATGGCAAGGGGAATTATAGCAGAATGAATGAGCGGGAATCCACTTTAGTGTGGAGCTAAATCAAGCTAATACGATCCATGGACAATATGGCCGACCAAACAGCCCAGCCATAACCTTTTCCACTCCCCGGGCGTGAGTGTAGGTATTCTCCCAGTTCTACCGGAAATGCGCCCAAGGCAACGAGTGCGCATGCGTGGATTAGAGACGTTAAAGAGACGCTAGGTGGCGTGTGGATTGCGTTATTACCTCGGTGTATTGGTTAATTAGATTATTTGCCTTTTTGGTGGGAGAGGCAGCTAGACATGATACTGGTGGAGAAACGTTTATGTCTGGGGCTTTTCTCACTTGATTTCTTTGTTATCTCGACCTTTTCATAGGTAGATTCAAGTTTCTAGAGAGGTTGATGAAAGTAGGAGAGTCTACACTTTTTGGTTGTTTGTATTGCCATTGTGTTGATATCTAATTGGACTATACCTTATATCATTTAAAACGTTATCAGGCTCCTATAATTTGGTCTTTGATAAATTCCTTCCTCAGGTAGTCTACTACATCTTTTGTTGTTTTATGTTTTGTTTCTAGTTCTGTTTTAACTAGTTTTCCACTGGAATATAGGCCCCTGAATTTGTCTAAATAGTAGGTCGACTAAAATCTACAAATACCTTTATGTACAAACATGAACCCTTGACTGAAGGTGCTATGGCTATAATACTCAGGATCTTAAATTCCGAAGTATCTGGTTGTTATCATGTGAAATGATATTGATGAGTTTTATATCATCTGTTTTATAACTTGTTTTATGTCTTATCCCATATTATATCTAGTAGACAATTACTCTCATAGTCTAGCAAGCTTTCCTTTTAAAGGTAACGGTTTGAACACCTGGATGCTATCCAGAAAGCCAGGCAAATACATTCAAGAACTCAGAGCCGAACTAGCCTCAAGACAATTCGTATGAATTCAAAATCATTCTTAAGAAGCACACTTGAGTTTGGTAACTTGTGAGCTTTCTTATGAAGAAACCTCCAATTCATGTACGACAAATCATGGGTTCTTACAACAATTTGTACGCAAGATTTCGGACTTTTCGTGAGTCCCCACTTCGTATGAATTGCGAGTTCTTGAATGTGTGGGCCCGGCTGAAGCATGCTTACCTGTAAGTTCAGAAATAAAGTATTTTTCAATTCAGTGCAATATCTTACTGGTACACTAATATATATTAAATGTGATCTTATTACTTCCTATCACGTTATTAATTGTCCCACCTTGACACTGAAGCTATTAGTTCCAGCAAAAACAGAGCTTGAGTCGAATCTTCTTCGGGCAGAAACTCAAGCAATAGCTTTTTCTAGTGCCAGGAAACTTCTGATATGTTTTTCGCAACATGGTTGCAGTAGGCAAGTGTTTTTTCTGTTATACCTCTCCCACGTTGGAGTTAAATAAGAAGGAGTGGATTTCCATCCTGATATATGTTTTACACATCGCTTCCAATGCATCACTTTTAATAGGATGTAGGAGATAGATACAGTCTAGGCTCAGATCAGACACTTGTCCCTCCAAACTGAGGGAAAGCCATGAGGCAGGGTTCCATCAGATCGCATGCTTTTTTGCAGCTAATATGCGGTTCGATAGATATAGTGTTATATCAATTACCTATGTTGCAGAATCAGGAATATCCTCTGACCAGCTCCATTTGTTATTATATATATTCAGATTGTAGAATGTAACTGCTTTGACCCAGAGGTAAAAAGAAATCAGTGGAGTCAATCCTAGAGGATACATCTCACTCCTGACTACAAACTCCCATTAATATCTATAGGATTAATGACCAACATTGAGGGGCTGCTGATCCATTGTTTTGTGTAAAATCACATAGCGAAGCCACAAAATCATAAAATTGTGCAAAAGTCCCCACTCTGGACACCCTCCAACATCCTTTCCTGGTTTGGCTTCACTTAATATCATCGCTCACCGGCAGCCAATTCAAATTCTTGTATAAATATATAGCAACATCTTATTGATGAAGTCAGTCCTATAAGTCATAATAATGTGTTTCAGGAAAATGAGTCATAAGTCGCAAAATTGATATTTTTCAAAGTGTTTTTTTCACAAGATCACATGATTGGACTGTTCTGATTCTTGATGGGTTTATCACCTATAGCTACATCAATCGATGTCTCAAATTTCAGGACAATGTATCTAATATATCCTTTAGTTTTAAAGGTCCTCATATGGACTAAATTTAGTTACTTTACTGTTTTTTCACCCCAAGAAATATTGAAAACTTTTTTTTTCAAAAACGAAAATATCAAACTTAAAATCTAGAAATACTTATGAGATTATTAGACTGTTTACTATCATTGGAATCGGCTTGATCACATCTTTTCAAATATAATGGTATCTCAAAATCTATTTTTTGCGACTTATGACTCATTTTCCTGAAACACATCACATATTATGTGTAACATTGATGAAATTCTTCTGTCGTAAAAGCCCAGAATGTGGATTTAAGGGTTGAGCTACAGCTGGGAGTTCGCAGTGAAGAGTTTACGGTTTGAAAACTCGTCAGTTGTAGCCATTTAGTAAATTATACTAAATTAGGCTGAACAATGATCGAAACTAAATATATCTGGGTATATTTTCTATTGTATATATTGAGTTGTTACAGACCATCTATGCTGTTATGTTAAACAGTATTTTGAATGTACTTTTTGCATTGAATTTATGATTTTTGAGAAGATTGCCTAAGGCAAATTGTACACTTTCTTATGATTTTACCTCTATATACTTTTACTTCACTGCTGTCAGACTGACACAATGTTTTTACTCAGATTTATATTTCTTAGATAGTGGCAGATATATATGTGTGATGGCAAGAACAAAAGGATGGTCGCCCCACGGGCCGGAACTAATTAATTAATGCCTATTGAACATTCATTAATTAACCCAGTTCATGTCTAAATGCTTTTTTGTCTAGTATTGTTTTTCCCGCCGATCCCATTGATGAAGAATAGTTGCTTTGCATCTCAACATGCATGTCAACCTCACTCTTTTTCGTTTTTTAAAAACTTCTGTCATCTTATTATTCCTCAGGTAGTGTCTATGCCCTGTTCTTGATAATATATTTTATAATTGATACGTGGAAAAGGTCATCGACTGACTTATAAGTTGTTTTGGAATAATTTTATGTTTTTTTTAACTGTTAGTGACAAAATTTCACATTCGTGCTATGTTTCATTTGCTATGTGTTTGTCAAATGGATATTGATGTATGTTGAGAAGTAGAGTAATTTAGTTTTTTGTCACAAAGAACGCGTGAAAACAACAATGATGGTTACTGCATTTTTATTGGACTTGTAATTCTAATATTCTCTTGGCCTTAAATGAATCAAACGAAGGTATATCAGAGTAAACACTTGGTAAAAAAAAATCTACGCTAGGCTTGGACATTTTATCAGTATTTACCTGTGAAAAGCCATAAGAAAACATCAATGTTCTTGATTTTCTATCCATTATTGACAAGTTTGAAACAGATAGATCAATGTATTCTTATGAACTAGAGAGACCCCCCTCTCCTCTCTCCCCTCCCCTCCCAAAAAAAACCCAAAATACAAGAGAGAAATGAAATCAACGTATTTAATGCATCTAATGTATGTATACAAATTTGAAACTTACAGTTTTAAAATGTGTAGCTCAACGAACCTAAACAACCTAAACAGCCTAAAAGTACCCATAATGGGACTGTACTACCATACATGTATAGACCCTGGAATCGTCCCAGAGTAGTTCTATGGTATATATACATCATGGCTAATATCTGTGCCACCACTGCCCAAGGCTTCGCTTTGCGGATATTTCTCTTCATACGAAGGCCACATGCGAACACAAAGGCCTTCCTACATTGCACCCGGACATGTATACAAGAAAGCATGATTTCTTATGAAGAATAAGGACATCCAACCTTGGAGAAATCAGCATGAATGGTGAAGGCTGTATGAGGCTTTTAGCGGGAAATTGCCACCCACAGGTGGGAATGGGCTCAGAGGATGCAAAAGGCATGATGAATTCACAATGCTCGTGCTTGCTGACTCGTACAATATATATATATATATATATATTCACGCCCATACTGTCCCATGACTAGGGCATGTGGGGCATTTGAGTTTAATGTCCTCAATACAAGACAGACATTAGCCCTGTTTCAGGACAAACCAGATTGATATTGCCTCCATATACCAAACTGCTGGTGAGTGATAATAAGTGAAACCATCAGTGGGACTCAGAAATATAAATTTGGTCAATATAAAGTTTGGTCAATAATACTTTTAGATTGAAAAAAATGAACAAAATGTAGAATATTAGGGTCAGATTTCCAGAAAATCTACAATTGCCAGCTCTACACATTTAGGAAATTCTGCTAAATGTGGCTAAAAATGATGAATACCAGGTATATCTGAAATGTATCGCATTGATTTAAAGTATCAGTTCTGTTATGTTGAACTGTATTTTGAAGCTCATTTTCGTCTTAAATGTGGGTTATTTGAGAGCATTCGTGAAAAACGAATTGTGCATTTTCTGAAAATCTGACCCATATATAGTATCAATATTCTGGTGCTGTTACATGTTTATGTAAGAATCTAAATTATAATCACAGAGAGAAAACAGCCGCCAGTGAGCGATAATAAGTGAAGTCACCACAGGAAAAGATTAGGGCGGCAAATACAAATGAGGACGTAATGACGAAAGAATGTCCTCAATACAAGACAGGCATTAGCCCTGTTTCAGGACATGCCAGAGAGTAATTGGCACCATCGATGAAACCCAGGTGCCCTCATACAGCTGGTTACCCCTCATCCAGGTGCAGTCATTACCAACCATTCCTCCAGTAAGTGAAGGCTTACGGCCACCAATTCACTCACTAGCGTGTTTGTAGATGCTATTGGCTGGGTCGGGGCAAGTCTTGATGTGGACATATTTCTCTATGGTTGCAGTAGGTGGGTAAAATTGGCTGAACATGTACAATTTGTGATGTTTTGAAGACGAATAAGTATAGGTTCTTTATGATAACTTATTTCATTCATAAGATCTCCCTGTGGGAATGTTCCCATTATTTGGCTTTCTAAGTTCTAGCTATTGAGTACATTTAGGTACTTGACTTAGTAATTGTCAAGCCAGAAATAGTGCAAACCTTTTTTTCAAATGTAGAATTACTTATTACATGTACTGATGTTAGCCATCATGTTTATCATTATTGGCGATTTGTGACTCTTTTTCCGGAAACACATCACAATTTGTACCAATCCCCTCAAGGAACCCAAAGACAACAATTCAAACGACCCATAATATATGTAGGATAAAACAATGAGGTTAAAAAAACAGTTCATCCTGACCAAGCCCTCATTTGAAATCAATACCAAATTACCAAATGAAGTTCATTCTCATATTTCTCATTTTCCAGCCTGTTTTTGCAGAATTTACTCAATTGTGTACAGCTACTGACTGTTTATGTTCTGTTAATTTGCAACATCACCAAATATAAAATTAGCCCCAGGTTGATATTGGACACTCTTTAACTTATCTCTTAATAAGCTTTTTCATTACAGTAATTGGGACTGGATTCATTTCACAATTTGGTTATAAAGTCTGTAATCCCACAAGCTGCAGGAACCTATCTAATTATAGAATATCTTACCTAATAGCGGAACTCCACTATAGGTAAAAAACGGCACCAACAGGCAAAAACGGCTGCGACGAATTTTTTGCGACGAAATATCTAATCAAGTTAGATATTTTGCAATTGTTGGCAACAAATAAATGTGTTGCCAACAACCTATTTTACCCCCTCATCCACTAGAATTTTTAGTCATGTCAAATTTTCCCAATTTTTAGAAATGTCGGGGACGAATTTTGCCTGTTGGCGCCGTTTTTTACCTATAGTGGAGTTCCGCTATAATGATTCAGGATGCCCTGATAGATATAAACCGTAATTACCTGAAATGAAAAGAGAAACTAGTTAACCCAAGTGATAACAACCAAACCAAACGGTTGGGATTTGAGAGGAACAACAAGTACAGAGCTAATACATGTGATAGGAATAGTGATATAATCCACCTTGTGGATAGAATACATACAAGTTTACGAGTTGGTTGAAGGAGTGTGAATATTGCACGAGTTGCATAGCAACAAGTGCAATATTCTTAGCCGAGTCATGAATTTGATTTTTTCCAATAATCGTAAAAAATTGGTTGTCATGACAGCCACACGTAAATCACTAGTGAAATACGCACTATGCGTAAATCACTCTAGATACATCGTTTTCAGAGCAATGCGTGGATAATAAACAAGAGTTACATATTATGACTTATAGGACTGGATTCATCAATATTCTGCTGCTGTTATATGTTTATACAAGAACCACTCATATTATGACTTATTGTTATATCATATTATGTATGAATGACGTAATGGTGATTAATCACATTATACAAGAATTAGAAGCTGAATCGGCCAAAGGAAAAGCCGCCAGTGAACGATAATAAGTGAAGTCATAATACAAAAGGTTTCGGGCAGCTCCTCCAAATACAAATGAGGACATTTTAGATCTTTGGCAGCAACAAATAAACACAATCCTCCAAAATGGTGGTCAAATGACCCTTAGATGGATTGAGAGGGAATAAGGAAAAAGTAAAAAATATTTAGTGTTTGACCGCAGCTTTAAATAAACAAAAGTGATGGGAAATGGAACACAATGAACATGAACCAATGCATATAGACAGTGAAAATGTAGCATCATACAAATAGCAGCAAACAGTACAGGGAAATGATGGCTGGGATATGGCTGTTTGTCTCTGTGATGAATTTGACGCATTGATCAGCGGAGAAGTGACTCACAAACACTAGTTTTTCATCCCACACATGTCTAGACAATACAAGTGTACATCTGAGTCAGATTTTCAGAAAATGCACAATTGGCAGCTGTAAACATTTAGTAAATTCTGCAAAATTGGGCTGCAATTTGGCCAATACTAGGTAAATTCGAGTATATTCGGCATTGCAATCTGTTTGCTTAGGTTGAACTGTATTTTGAACTTTATTTTTGTCTGAAATTCGGGTTAAATGAGAAGATTTGTGAGGGTGAATTGTGCATTATTTCAAAATCTGACCCATCAATACATCAGTACCAACAGCAACTTGTGAACAATATATGGGTCAGGTCTTCCGAAAATGTACAGTTAGACCTTCACAAATCCGCTCAAATAAACCAAATTTAAGACGAGAATTAGGTTCAAAATACGGTTCAACATAACCAGACAGATTTATTGAATGATTGAGATACAGAATACACTCAGTTATACCTAGTATTTATCAATTTTCACTCTAATTCAACAGAATTTGATAGATGTGTAGTACTGTAGATTGTGCACTTTCTGAAAATCTGACACGTGTAATTCCCATATAATGTACTCATCTTTGGGAAATTCTGTTAAATATTAAGGCCACAATTCTTTGAATATTATTTTTCTATAGGTTCGTTCCGCAGAAAATAGCTCAGACTGACAAAACATCTTATGAAATAATTCATTACATATTCTGAACAATGGTGTTTCTTTATTTGATAGGAATACTAGTCCTATGATCATTCTCCAATGCAACTACAATTGTTTGAACGCCTAACCAAATTGATCCATTTGTGTGTGTATTAGATAAATATTAGATAAAAAAACAACACATATTCATACCCTATGCAGCACCCAAATTCAATTTGCAGATCCGCTATATAAAGCCCAACATCAGACCCAGTAATCCTAACCTTTCAACTGTACTAGCATAAAGTCCTTCTCCCTAGGGTTATTCCGCTTTCGTTATAGATGACTGTATCCAACACAAAATATATTCTTTCATGCCCGAACCAATGTCACTTAATCATTTCTTAAAGTGTTAAAAAAGGCTAGATGTATTCCAAGTATTTCTTCACAATCGTGTCCCTCCTTAAATTCTTATCTACTCACATTTTCCAGACTGCGTGTATTTTCCAAATGATATCAGAAGCGACGAAGGTTCGTCAACACATGCCAAATGAGATTTATATTGGCAATTGCCTTCAGAATAACCTCCCATAGCCGCCTTATATTTATTGCCTTTTCTAAGAATGGAAGGAATGTGCGCCAAGGAAACTATGATGGTATTCTGTACCTTGTAAACCTAATAGGGGATTTGTATTTCCACCATTTTGAATTTTGATTCACGTGGAATTCTGGGAGTTGTATGTCAGTGTAAAAGCTATAGAAAACATGTTATGTTCAGCATGGAATACTTAACAGTAATCTCATGTAAATAGCCATGTGTTTCACATGTTTTCATGAAACAAGAGTTCTTTTCCATCATGCATTTGGTTTTCATAGATCATTTACACTAGCCTTGATATTGGTGAAAAGATCCTTGCAATGTTCAATTAAAATGTCGCTAAATATTTGTGTATCAGATTTGAGCTGAATCCATGGCAGTATCCACTGTAATATGTGCACTCAGACATGCAAATCCCCTATTCATCCAATTGTCCATCAGAACTTCAATTGTTAAAGTTTCAGGCAAAATCCAATTTCAGCGAAGGCACTGAAACTGCTCCTTCACAAGAACAAACAATTTAACACTGAATCAACCTCAATTTTCGCCCATATTTGATCTCAATAAATAGCACCGGCGGTACAAGATCCGAGGCCTTGACCCATAACCGTATCTCATTGGTGGGTTTTCAAGCCGGGTGCCACAGACATGCGCAGTGGGCGAAGATAAGTGTCCTCTAGGGAGGAAAGGCTGAACCGAGGGCTGAGAAGGGGACACCTTTAACAAGGTACTTTATTTGGATTTGGCAGAATGTGGATGAATGTCTAAGTCTAGGCGGGCTGAGTAGGGTTGTGTTATATTGTATGGTACAAATGTTGGGGCATGGTTGTGGATGTGTCTAATTTAATTCAATTTGATTTAAAGATATTTATCCCAAAATTATGCAGTAATACATAATTCTCAGTTAGAGCTGATGGCATTTAAAGCTGCATTCTCAGATTAGATGACTAAAAAAATCTTATCAAATTGACTCATATTATAACTTTAATATAGGATTGAATTCATCAATATCATGCCGCTGTTTATATACAGGAATATGAAGTAGAGACAGTCAAGCAAAAACAAAGGACGATTTAGAGGCCCCGTAGTGAAAAAACCTTGACAGAATCATCCAAAATTTAGCTGCTCAGTACAGCTGTAAATTGCTGAACATTTAACGCATGTTAACGCATCTATGAAAATAAAGATAAGTTACAAGGAACTTGAATTAAAAGATATCATCCGGCATTATGAAACATGACAGACAAGGTAGAGAAATAAGGATGGGAACAAGCGGGAGAGGGCTACAGAGACAAAGCTAAATATGGGCAGGAGTGAAATACAAGCGAAGGTTAGCATAGAAGAGAGACAGAGTATACAGAACAAAGAACCTCAATATTATTACAATTCCCAGAGGTTTATGGAGCTTATGATACTGGGCACTAGAATAGTCTGTGCCTGGGATGGGTTTATAGGCCTTTACTATATAGCATTTATACAGTTGTGGTTGAGCTTTATGTGGGTAGTATGGCTGCCTTCCCCTGATGGGTCAGATTTCCAGAAAATGCACAATCTACAGTTTTACACATCTATCTAATTCTGCTAAATTAGTACATGAAATGAATACAATACAGAATATACTCAGATACACTTAGAATTTAACAATGTTCACTTTTTCAATTTAGAGTGAACATTGTTAAATTCTAAGTGTATCTGAGTATATCCTTTAGTGTATTCATTCAATAAATCTGTCTGGTTATGTTGAACTGTATTTTGAACCTGATTTGCGTCTTATATCTGAGAGGATTGGTGAAGGCCAATTGTACGTTTTCTGGAGACCTGACCCTGATACTTATACCTTCGCTTAGCAAGATGTTCTGAAAACATGGGATGGGGGTCTTAAGTTGGGTACCACAAGTACCTCAAGACGATTTGTTAATATGTAACCACAAAATCTCACCAGAAGGAGGGCTTTTTGTCACGAAACCTTGTGGAAAATAAAAACCCAGTAATAACAACTACTTTATTATTATTGATCTTATTACACACATGAGCAGTTAGAAAGGTGCCGTTTGGGGGTGCCGTTCGATTGATACGAACCGCTCACGTGTGCCGTTCGGCCAAAGACGCAATTTGATTGGTGCAGCGTAGGCCAGAGGACGTCGTCCCGACCGCGTAACCGAGCCTACAAATTGCGGTGAATGAAGCCTCCTCAAGCTAAACTATAGGCTTAAAGGCAAACGCTACTATTCACTGCCACGCCCCCCTTTTCCATATACCAAATATACGGACATTTTACGTACTATTCCTTTAGCATTGCAGTCTATGAGAAAATGGCGCATTTTTTCATGTTTTGTAGTTTAAAACAAACAATTAATGGCTACTCCTACTGTCCCAAAATTCTCTACACATATAGTATAGGTTATATACTACATATAAAAAGAAAAAAAAACATATGTCATCGCGTTTAATTTTTTTTTATAGCTGTCTGAAATAGACATGTTTGGGAAACTGAGCTAGCTGTGGGTACCCTCAGTTGTACCCATTTAGTATGCAAGTCTATTGGGAAGTGCTGCATTTTTCTTTCACAGTTTTGGGAATAAAACAAAAATGAAAACTCCTAATGTCCCAAAATTTTCTACACATATAGTGCAGGTAATATTCTACACATATATAGGGAAAAAAATGTATGTCATCACGTTGAAAAAATATTTGTAGCTGTTTGAAATAGACATGTTTAGGAAACATAGAACACATTGAAAACAGCAGATTTTTGGGTTGTCAGCCATGTTTCAAAGCCCCATAATTCAGAAACTAGCACGGGGACCCATTATTTTTTTTCCAGTTTTATGAACACAAATACTTCAAGAATCATATACTAAAGAATCAGAAAAATGACATTTAATTTCGATGAGAGAAAAATAAAATTGTTTTTATAAAACTAGTGAAAAATAGTGGGTTTTTTCGAGTTTTTAATTTAAAATTTGCATTACATATTTGTTGTTTTCAGAATGAAAATAGCCATGCATTCTATAAAAAAAGAGGCATAGAATTATTGGGCAAATAATACTCTCTCTAAAACTGTTAACCATACTTAAATTGAGTGAATATAAATAGCAAATATGAACTATGAAGTCGAGGTACTCCAAAATGAGCCCCCCTTTTGGTCCTCATTGGTTCTTTTGAGATACCAACTTTTGAAGCACTCTAATTCAAAATTGAGCACGGTGACCTATTGATTTTTTTCCATCTTTATGACCAGAAACACTTCAAGAATCAAATTTCAAAGTTTCAGAAAAATGACATTTATTTTCATTTTCCACTAGATAGTAGCGTTTGCCTTTAACAAGTTAAATTTACTTTTTAACATCCAAATAGAGTGTGTAATAAATAGCAAATGGCCCTCTGTTCGGGTTCAAACTGATCTTGACCCATCAGAAAACGGGAACTCACCCCTTCGGGGTTCGTCCCGTTTTCTGATGGGTCTTGATTAGTTTGAACCCTCCATCGGGCCATTTGCTATAATAATCTGATCAATTCAAGAATGACCATAATCAATATACAGCGATCCCCATCTTTCTGGTAACAGCCGGAAGAAATGGTACCTTAATTGTGTACCATAATGGAATGTCGACCCATTTGTCTTTTTTCTTACTTACTACTCATCTGTACTCCTTCTGTACTCCTCGAAGATGACAAATACAACTTCTTATCTTGTCTTATCGTATCTTATTCCTACAAAGAAATCCTGCGAAAGAAACACATTGAACAATATCCATTTTGCGACTTGTGACTCATTTTCCTATAACACATCACATTGTTTACTAAACGTATGGAACATGAGTCCATGAGACAGACGGTTCAGCCAGACAGTAAGCTGAGAGGAGGCTTGACAATGTTGATGCACTTTGCTGACATCTGCCACCCCTGCTCATCACCCCCGCGGGTAAAGCCCAGTAAGAAATGGTGCAGCATTCAGTTTTTCTCAGTTTCGATTTCGGTTAGGGAAGCCAGATACATTTATTTTCACTAATGGGAAACATCAATCGCCATTTTTGTTTTTTAAGAACTAAATATGAATCTCAGAATCTTCTGGTAAGATGAGCTGTGGTCAGGATTTGACACTCCGCCACCCTCGGTCATAACGCCTCAGGGTGAATCATAGTAAGGACAATAAAATTAAAGTGTTTCTGTTTCGTATAGGTGAAAACTAGGTATTGGGGATGGTACTTTTTTATTTAATTTTTACATTACTGAACTACCCTACAGATACAGAAACAAATATCTATTTCGTAGCGAAAGTTGTTTAAAACTAGAGAAATGTATCTTTTAATGTTTTTTTATTAAGGAAGATTTGTTTTCCTGCTTTACTGAACTTTTGTGGTAAAAATATCATAACATAAGTTAGGAATTAGAATTTAGTTGGGGTAGGTTTTTTTCTAAGTGGGCGGGGTAAGTCGGAAACAAACTATTTTGTTTGGCCTAAGAAATGCCAGAGCATTGATTTATTCATCTTGTGCCTTTGGACGTTTACATCATAACTTAGCTTGATATCACAGCAGTCACACCCACATCCGTGGACTACAGTTTATTTCAAAATACATGTCTGGTCTATTTTATACCTCATCTAGTTTGTCGATGGACCAAATTGTCATACTGAAACAATGAAATTGCCCATTTAGTTCAAGTTCCATCATATGGCATTTTGAAAAGTTTAAAATGCTCGCAGTTGGCGTATCCCCTACCCCCCTTAGGTAATTTCATCATTAAATGATATAAATTACACCAGTCCCTAGGACACGCTTCTTGGAGCTCAACACACTTCATCTTCACAACCAGTTGCTGCTACTTTTGCCTTTCTCCCATACCTCATAAACTTTCCAACAATCTCTAAACATTCCATGTAGGTACACATGTATGTATATTGTTTATTTCTAGATTCCATTCTACATCAAGAGTATTAGTAATAATCAAAAGGTAATACAATCTGGAAATGGGCAGCCCCGTCTAGGATAATCATAGATCCAGAAGAAAGTAGAAAGCAGAATATGTTCAACACTGATAACTTTTTAGAAGTTTAGTACTTCACTATTGAATCAATATTGATGCCATCAACTGACCAAGCAGAGAGCTAACTCATCTATCCACTAACTAAACATTTCTTCCTGGACAAACTATGAAATATGAAGAGGGCTGGTAGAGATGTTGACTGAGGGACAAGTTAGACAGCAAGATGAGAGGAGACGAGCACTTTACATTATTGATACACTTTGCTGACATGGTCCACCAAGGTTATAACGCTAGTGGCTAAACCTCTGGCAAGGTTCTGTAGAGTCTACAGCATCAACCATTGCCGCATGGGGCTTTGATGTTCCTATGTGTTGTACAGGGCTTAAGGTTTGGTTCCATTGCTCCGATACTTCTCCTGCTGTTGCTACTTTTAGAAGCGGGAGCAAGTAGCAGGAACTAGCCGTTTCAATTCAAACATATTTGATCTAAAACGGCTACTGGCTGTTACTTCCTGTTATTTCCTGTTACCTCCTGTTACCTCCTGTTACTTCCTGTTACCTCCTGTTACTTCCTGTTACTTCCTGTTACCTCCTGTTACCTCCTGTTACTTCCTGTTACTTCCTGTTACTTCCTGTTACTTCCTGTTACCTCATGTTACCTCCTGTCACCTCCTGTTACCTCCTGTCACCTCCTGTTACCTCCTGTCACCTCCTGTTACCTCCTGTCACTTCCTGTTACTTCCTGTCACTTTCTGTTACTTCCTGTCACTTCCTGTCACTTCCTGTCACTTCCTGTTACTTCCTGTCACTTCCTGTCACTTCCTGTCACTTCCTGTCACTTCCTGTTACTTCCTGTCACTTCCTGTTACAGGAGGAGTAGCGGTAAAAGTAGCAGGGCAGTGGAAGCCAACCTTAATATATAGCCCCTAGGGCTTTTCTTGATGACATCTCAGTTTATTTCATACTTTAGTGAAAGCTATAAATACAGGTTTACTAATACTTTGTTTGAAGAAGTGTAAATAATAAGAAGGAGTTGAGAGGGAATATTTGAAAGCCATATAGTAGAAACTCGGTGTAGTTCCCCTGTGTTGCTTATTCTATCCTTGGTTATTACGCTACTGGGTAAACCCCCGGCAAGATTCTGTTGCATCTATAGCATCAAGTACTGCCATATGGGGCTCTGATGTTCGTATGTGTTGAACAGGGCTTAGAATATTGATATTAGGACTTTTTCTGATGACTTGTAACTATTTTTCATAGTTCAGAGAAAGTTATAGATACAGGGGAACTACTATTTTGTGGGCAGTAATGACTCGCATTTTGGCTGTTGGTAAACTGTTTCATCCATAATCTTTGGCTTCGCCTCTAAATTATACAAAAAAACAAGGCCCTAGAAGGTCTAAAATAGAGGTTATTAATCCTGTTAGTCTTTGTCTTAGTTGGCTATAGGCTCAGGATTTTCAAGGCATTGTATCTTGCTAATATTTGACTAACTTTGATAACATTAATTATGTATACCATGTGGTCCCCAATACGTAACCTATCTATACATATTATAAAAAGAAATGTTAGTTTGCAGGGGCTTCATGCACAATATGCTAAAGATGAATATTATACGCACCATTGTGTGTATAGGCTATTCCTACCATCTGGGAATTTGATGTAAGAAGAAATTGAGTGAAGGAATTCCTACAAATAATCTTTTTTCATTAGATCATACTGCCTGGAAAATAATGAACACTCCATATATTCAAGGACATTCAGTGCTGTATTGATTCATAAAATCTTTACCTGTATTTTCAACTTCATTTCTTTTTCAATTTGTCTTACAGCTCTGTTCTTTAATTAGCTAGGCCTGATTCAAAACCTCCCCTTAGAAGAGAAATGTATTGTAGAAATTAGCTTGAGTCAACAGCTACTTGCTTTGATCTGCGAGATGCAGTCCAGAGATGTTACAGATCACCTTGTGACATACAGTTATACAGAGACTATAGGGGCTTTGCTTAGCACTTTTTACAGTGTACATAACAAATATTGCCTCACGGGGACACACTCTGGCACAAATTACATATACTTCACAGAAATCTACACTGGGTAGCTTGCAAAAAAAAGATATGCAGGTACATATATATATATATATGAGTTGGGACTGTGAATGTGTGCTATTCGCTTTCACTGAAGCCTTATATCCGCATGCAGAACTGATATTTATTATATATCTTTTTAATATGAAACAACATATGGGTCAGATTTTCAGGAAATGTACAATTGGCAGCTGTACATATTTAGTAAATTCTGCTAAATCAGGCTGCAATTTGGTCAATACTAGGTAAATTAGAGAATATTTGGCATTGCATTGATTCTAGCAATCTGCTTGGCTAGGTTGAACTGTATTTTTAACTTTATTTTCGTCTGAAATTTGGTTTATATGAGAAGGTTCGTGAATTTGAATTGTACATTTTCTGAAAATCTGACTCATATAGTGTTGAATGTCTTGCATACATATGGATACATATATCCAACTCCATCGGTTTTCCCCGTTTTGCTAATGGCAGGAAGAACTGCCCTATATCCAGAATGTTGTACACCTGTTTGTCAATTTCTTTCCGGCAAAAAAAGAAGTTCAAATCAAATCAAGTACAAAACACGTAATGTATGGTTGTTGATTCCCTGGTGGTCAATATGCATGTAAACACCAAGTTACCACATACTACCAGATCCCTTTAACTTTACCCATCACAGCATGAGTACCCTAAAGTGCTAATATATGATGCATTACAGGAAAATGAGTCACAAGGCACCAAAAATGGGTTTTGAGACATCAGCATATTTGGAAAGATGAGATGAAGGGGATTTTAATGATAGTAAACAGAAGGATATCTAACATGTATTTCATGATATTTTTTGTTTCCTAAAGAAAATATTGCAATATTTACTAGTGAAGAAGCTAAATATAATCTATATGATTTTTTTTTTAAATACTTGTATTGACCTTAAATTGAACATTATAACCATAGCAATGCATGGATATATTTTTAACACTATCTTGGAAATTGGTACATATATTCATACATCATCCTGCACTGGACACAACTAAAATGAAAACATTCCTACAAAGGAATTTTGCGAATAAAACACTTTAAAAAAAAAATGTTGGCGACTTCTGACCTATTTTCCTCAAACACATCACATATATGAAGAGTATAGACTTCTCGTCCTCACACCTTTATCAGCAGACTCATTATTCCAATGACTCCCTGGTGACCCTGGAGGAGTTGTGCCTCCAGCATCTGGAGCTGATAACAGGCTGAGTAGGTTAATCTCCACCCATGTCCCCAGTGGTGGGAGGTAGAGCTAGGTGTGCCATAGCCTGTACTGGAGGTCCATTCCTATAACAGGCCTTTTAAAGAGATACAGGGGTGTTCAATGGAAAACAAATTGGTCGGTGACTTTTTTATGAAATGTTCAGGGATCACATGAGAAAGCAAGAAATGAAAAAAAAGTACATCTCATCGACTTATATTTTTTTTACAGCCACTTGAAAATAACAGTGCTATAGCATTGAAGTCTATGGAATTTTTTATTTTTTTCACATTTCATTATATAAAAAAATAATGATCGGTGACTTTTTATCAAAACTTTCTACACATATATTTGGTATAGTATGCTACAGATTTACCAAAAAAAACCAGTATGTTGACGTGGTTAAAAAAAAGTTGTGGTCATTTGAAGTTGGCCACATCACCCAAATTTAGTAATCAAGCAGCATAATCAATGCAAATGAATCCTAAAAAACATGACTCAAAATTACTCAAATTACTCAAAACCCTGTAGATATTGTAAAATCGTGCACAAATACATCTCAACTTATGATAATAACAAAATATTTCAAAGAAAAATAGGAGCCGCTAGGTGGCGTGTGTGTTGACACCCGCATATATCTTTAAAGAGATACAGGGGTGTTCAATAAAGAAAGATTGACCAGTCATTTTTTCATGAATAGATGGGTTGGAGTAGAATAGAATAAAAAGTAGAAAACTTATAGTCTTTGATCGACATTAACTGAGGATGCAGCTTTAATGGCTTCACTTGTTAGCACTGTACTTTTTAACTGAAGAAAACTTAAAGGGGTGTCTTGAAGTACTGCCTCAGCAAAGGTCATGACCTTTATGTATTAGTAATAAGAAAACATCTTTCATTTCTCTTGAAACCAACGATTGTCTACCTTCTAAATTTGCATTATAACTTCTCAAATATATCAAATCTCTCTTTAATTACCAGCATAAAAGCACAAATAAGCACTACCCAGATCATAGGAACATAACAAACTTGAAGAACTATCTTTCTCTTTCAACTAAAGCCAACTTTCAATCAGTTACATAATCTAACAATGGAAAAACTTAGGAAGAAAACATTCTCCAAAATAGATAGTCAAAGTTCATGGAAGGTGAACCTTTAAAAGAGTTTACAAATGGTTCTCCATTGTTGCTCTTATTCTTAAATTGACCTTTCCTCTCTGGCCACTCCTCAAGCAATTTATCCACCCTTGGTTTGTGCTAGAGACAAAACACCTGAACTTCCGAGAGCGGAATTAGAAGCACAAGCTGTCATGGCATGATAAAACACAGAGAGAAGGGAAATAAACTAGCACGAGAAACAATCGTCGGATAGGGAAACCTTTCCTAATATGATATTGATTTCTTGGCCTATGGTCTCTGATGCCCTTTACTGTGTACAGCAAAACCAATTTAGAATTGAAATATATGTTTGTTTCTTGCTGCCAATACCCACATTCTATTTTCTGTTGTTGTGCTTCCCATATAAACCCTGACCCTAAGATAAGCTTTCCTCCGTGTATGGGAAATGGCCTGTCGGTGCCACTCCTGATTTATGTAAAATTTAGGGACAGGGTATTAGCCTCATTTCATCTGATATATTTTATTATTATTTCATATGACTTATCATACACGCATTGCTCTGAAAACAACATATCTAGAGTGATTTACACATAGTGCGTATATCACTAGTGATTTACATGGGTTCGTCATGGCAACCAATCTGGTTTTCTTTTACTAAGATTACCGGTAAATTTCAAATTTATGACTCAATTTGTTTCTATTTTCATGAATGAAAGCATGTTGTTTTGTCCCCAATCTGAAAGGATATAAACGTGAAATAGGAAAAATCAAAAATATCCAAGACTTTTCTTTTTGGAATATCCAATACCTTTTTGTCAACTTTCTTTTCCTTTTTGCCAATGTCCTTTTCCTTTTCGGATTATCCTTTTCCTTTTTGGAATATCCTTTTCTTTTTGGAATATCCTTTTCCTTTTCGGAATATCCACTCCTTTTCCAAATATCCACTCCTTTTCACCCAAATGTACCATGATGTATTCCTACCCCAACATGACTGGGAGAGAGAAGGAGGGAGAGAGGGGGAGGGGGAGGGGGTGAGCGGGAGGGGAGAGGGAGAGAGGATGAAAGAGAAAGGAAGAGAAGATGTATTGGATGTGTTATGTAACACTGCTAGACTACAAAGATAGCTGGTGGGCCCCCATTCAGGGGTAGTGGATAATGTTATGTAACACTGAGCCACTGAGTCATGTGGGTTAGATGTTCAGAAAATGTACAATTCATCTTCACCAATCCTCTCCAATAACCCAAATTTCAGACCAAAATAAAGTTCAAAATACAGTTCAACCTAACCAAACAGATTACTAGAATCAATGCAATGCCAAATGTACAGGTATTTACATAATATTGACCAAATTGCAGCCTAATTTAGCAGAATATACTAAATGTGTACAGCTGCCAATTGTACATTTTCTGAAAATCTGACCCATGTCTGCTTTTGTATGGGTAGAAAAGGAGTGTCCCAGGGAGGACACCAATGAGAAAAGATGGCCAAATCTAGACATAGGAGTCACAGCAGTCAGTCATGGCTTTTCATGTAGGGGAAATAGGAAAAAGGTGCAGTGATATACTTTTCGGAGGTGAATATCTAAGGGAAATAGTGGAAAAGGAGGCTGACATGGGAAAATCGACACTGACATGGAACTTTTTGTTCTGGAAATAGTAAAATCTTCCCGGAAATAGGAAGAAAGCAGTTGGAAAAGAACTATAGTATGTGAAATAGCATGTACCACAGAGGAAAAGTCTGTACCAATTTCATCATTTGTACATATGTCTACTTTGGGACGCAACACATGTATAATAAATCTGTTAACTAACTCGTTGGTTTCAGTCGCTTAGAATATTGCACGGGTTGCTTAGCAACAAGTGCAATATTCACATTCTTTCAACCAACTCCTTAGTTAACCTGTATATAATTCATTAGGGATCCCATTATCCTTTCAAAAAGAATACTTTTTAACATTTCATTAATTTTAGGTTCATTGAATGTTTCAATTAATAGTTTAAAAACAAAATTGTCAACAGTAGCTATCAAACAAAATATGTGCATTAGAGTCTTGGCTCACAACTTCTGAGTTTAGATGAGAATGGTGTGTCAGTGATTGGACGCTTATTGTGCTAATGACTTTCCAGGCCCAGGAGTAGGTGTTCTAATGGGCTTATAACAGGATCTTTCTCTTTGGTGGGACTCTCTCATCTCTGAGCCTGATTATTTTACAAAATCTAAGAGCCTGGCAATTAAAAGTATAACAGAAATATTGACATCCAATCCCAGCGTTGTGTCTAATTCATATAATCCTAATGAGTGGATGCTACTTACTGTAAACGTATTTATTTTCGCGCAGATAAATTTTCGCGCACTAAGCGCTTTGACACCTATCCGCGCGGATTTAAATTCGCGCAGCAAGGTAGTCTCGCACCTTGTTTATGCAATAATTATACCTTTTGCGCAGGATTTATTTTCGCGCAGAAAGGTCTGTTTGACATAACAGAACTGATATTCTAAATCAATGCACTACCAAATACACTCAGATACACCTAAAATTTATCATCTTTTTAGCATAATATAGCAGAAAGAACTAAATATGAAGAGCTGCCAATTGTACATTTACTGAAAATCTGACCCATATACTGAGGTCAATGCGAATAAAACCGGGCCCATATAAAATGATAGGCCATTAAAATGTACTATTTCCACTCTTGGCCTATAACTGTATGTGGGGTTGAATGGTCCTTTATCAGTCAATGACCCTCACTACGTCCTCCTCCTGTACCCTCCAGTAAGCTGGCAGGTAAAAAGTAACTGGATATTTCATAGCCTCCTCCTCCTCCTCCTCCTCCTCCTCCTGCACAGGATATGGGTAAGATTTTAAGAAAATGTACAATCAGTCTTCACCAATCCTCTCCAATAATCCACATTTAAGAGAGAAATTAGCCTCCAAACGCAGTTTAACATAACAGAAGTGATACTGTAAATCAATGTGATACCAAATATACTCTGATAAACCCGGTATTTATCATTTTTCACCCTAATTTAGAAGAATTTCCAAAATGTGTAGAGCTGCCAATTGTACATTTTCTGAATATCTGACCCATATTTCATAGCCTCCTCCTCCCCCTCCTCCTCCACCACAGTGGCTTCACTTCTCCCCCAGCCTAAGGTCACTCATGCGGCGGCCATAGATGTGGATTAGACCACTGAAGGATGCAGAGTTTCCACAAGAACCCTTGCTCAGAATATTTTCATTTCTGAGGAGTTTAGTGCTTCTGGTAACATGAATATATATGGGTCAGGTTTTCAGAAAATGTACAATTCAACTTCGCCAATCCTCTCAAATAACCCCCATTTAAGACAGAAAAAAGCTTCCAAATGCAGTTTAACATAACAAAACAGGTACTTGAAATCAAAGTGATACCAAATATACTCGGATATACCCGGTATTCATCATTTTTCAGCCAAATGTAGCAGAATTTACTGAATGTGTAGAGCTGCCAATTGTACATTTTCTGAAAATCTTACCCATATGTAATTTGAGCATATTGCTTCCAACTATTGATGCAGCCTTCATTATTAGGGTCAGATTTTCAGAAAATGTACAATTGTCAGCTTTACAAATTTGGTAACTTCTGCTAAATTAGTTATATGATATATGCTTTGTATATCCGAGTGATTTTGGCATCATGATGATTAAAAACTATCTTTTCCTTCGTGTTAAACTGCATTTTCAACGTAATTTTTTCTCTTAGATTTGGATTATTTGAGAGGATAGGAGTAGGTGAATTGTACATTTTCACAAGATCTGACCCATTATTATGGTTAGACGTAGAGTAAAAGAGTGTTCAATCAAAATCAAGATCAAATTGACCAGTACATCGGAAAATGAGAAATTTGATCATGTTTCAATGAATAAATATATTGGTTAGTCGTATTTTGTCCAGATTTGACAAACCTTAATAGAGGGCATATATATGCTGAATTCGTAAAAATAGCAGTCTTGAATATGGGTCAGATTTTCAGAAAATGTACAATTGGCAGCTGTACATATTTAGTACTTTCTGCTATATTCTGCTAAAAAGATGATACATTTTTGGTATATCGGAGTATATTTGGTACAGCATTGATTTAAGCATCAGTTCAGTTATGTAAAACAACATTTTGAAGCTCATTACTGTCTAAAATGTGGGTTATTTGAAAGGATTGGAGAAGACAAATTGTACATTTCCTGAAAATCTGACCCTTATAAAGGGCCAACTTGTGCATCTCTAGACAGCCCAACCCATAACTGCAGTAGTTGAGGCCTTGCCGCTAGGGCCCCGCCTCTGCATAAAAGGAATATGTCCAATAACCTAACTCTAACTGAACATCATTTCAGCCATTCAAAGCAAATACCAGCATTAGGTGCGGGCCTGTCAGCGTCTCAGCCGGGCTGAAGCGATATCTGGCTCCTGATTGGTCCTTTTATTGACATGAGCATGAGGCACCGTGGGCTGAGCCTCAAGACCGGTTCCAGCTATGGAAATACAAACAAGTTTGGCTGGATTACTCCTCTCTACTTCTGCTCAATCTCCTTCATCTATTGCGTCTCTTTTGCATTAATCTCTCTCTCTTCTACTGCTTTTCTCAGTCTCAGTCTATATAAGGACCAGGTCGCCTGGAAATGTACACATTTAGTGTATTCTGCTAAATTAGGCTGATGGTACATTCAAGGTATATTTGAGTATATTCTGGATGAGGTTGATTTAAAAAATCAGTTTGGTTTCATTGAACTGTATTTTAAGGATGATTTTTGTCTTAATCTTGGGTTATTTAAGATATTTAGTTAAAGCCAATTGTACATTCTCTGGCGACTTCACCCATATACGAATAGGGTAGCACGGTTCCTCCTTCTCCTTTACCCCATTATACTTCCTCTGGTTATTTGTGTATGTATACATAAATGTAGGGTTCTAGTATTTCCCCTTCACCTAAGCTTTCCTTTACCCCCTTCTTCTTCTTGCTTTCTTGCTGTCATACATTCCTCCCTTTCTTCTTTACTTGGTCACTCTACCATCTCCTGTTCCTTTCCCCTCTTCAGCCCCTCTTCCGCGGCGCCACCTTCTATTCATTCTCTCTATCGCTCCTCATTCTCCTTCTTCTGGTCTCTCCGTCTATTTCCCTCTTCCACTTTCTCTTCTAACTCCTTATTGTTCTGCTTCATCTCCTTCTCAAATAACTATTTCTCATTCTATTCTTTCATTCCCTTGTCCTCCTTTTTTCTCCTCTGCTGCAATCCCCTCTTTCTTCCTCTTCCTTCTTCTCCACCTTCCCTGACTCCTGCCCCTTCCAATCCACTTTCTTCTCCTCCTTCTACCCCATCATCTCCCCTCCCTTTTCTCCTCCTCAACTAATAACCTATCCCTGCTTTACCTTCTACTCCTTCTCCTACTTTTTCTTTGCTATCTTATTTTCCTTTCTGCCAACCTTCTCTTGCTCCTTTTGATGTCTCCTGCACCTACCCCCTCTTCTGCTAATCTTAGCCCCTCTGTTCTTCATTTTCTCTCTTCATCCCTCCTCTTTCTCTTATCTTGTTCTCCACTTCTTGCCTCTCCTTTCATTCTTCTCTACCACTTTCTGCTCCTCTTCTACCTCCTAATGTTTCTCCTTTATCTACCGCTCTTCCTTCCTTCCCAACCATCCCTTCCTCATTCTCTTCTATTGTCCCATTGTCTTCATTGTCTTCCTCTTTTTTTCCTCTCTTCTTCCTCCTTCTTCTCTTCATACCTCTCTTCTTCATCTCCTTTTTCTTCATCTCCTTCTTCTTCTTCTTCTTCTTCTTCTTTTTAGTCTCTTCTTCATCATATTTACCTTTTCGTGCATTCTCCGCCACTGTTGCTCCTGTTCCTCTTCTTCCCCCTCCCCTCTGTCGTTTTCACCTCTTTCTCCTTCGGCACTTGGATTGGAGAGGCAGTTGTGTTTCTACTTCATATAGGAATCCAACAATTTACTGGACGTTTATTCTAATTTGGAGATATTAATTTGATTGCCAAAAATGGCTAAAATCACAGGGAGCCTACTTCGGGGTAGTAGGCCTAAGTGTAGGAGGGAGAGAGAGAGGGGGACAGAGAGAGAGGGGGAGGATAAGAGAGGGAGAGGAGAGATGAGAATGACTGATATAAGAGTGTTTCATGGAAACAAATTTGCACCCCCCCCCACACACACACACCTATACATCTATCAATTTTCCTTCTCCTCCCCCTCCCCTACTATCTCCCTTGCTCTCCCTCCCCTTTTATTCCCCCCTCCTTAGTAATAATGAGTTATGTCTGGACATGTACATTCTTTCTCTCAGAAACAGAAAAAGTGTCAAAAATAAAGTTTGTCAAAAAAAAAATTGGCCGTAAAAAATGCTGGTTGAAAAAAAATGGTTGGTTGTAAAAAATGCTGGTCGTAAAAAAGGGGGTCCAAAATAAAGTTTGTCAAAAAAGATAGTTGGCCATAAAAAATAGATGTAGATGCGAGGCCTTGGTCCATGCGTCCAAAAGCAACGTTTTAATATAAGTAGGTCATTATACCTTCTCCCCCTTCTCTCCTCCATCTTCTCGATCTTGTCCTACTGATACTGCTTCTGCTGTTCTTCTCCTCCCTCATCTTTTCCCCTCTTATTCCTACTGCTCTCCTTCTGCTTTCTCCTCTCTCCTCCACCTTTCCCTACTAGTACTGCTTCTGCTCTTTTCTCCTTCCTCCGATAGTTCTCCTTAACCTCCTCCCCCTTCCCCCCTATCTCCCCCTCGTCCACTCTCAGTGTGTCCACACACACTCCATGGTGTGGAGGAGGGTGAAGGGGCATGTACATATCCTCCATCTTATTCCTGAAGGAGAGGAAATGAGCAACTCATGGCTCAAGTCCTTACAATTTACATTTACAAATCACAGATTTCCGCCTGGTTTAGGTTCAGGCTTTAACGTAATTTATCACTGCCTTTATTCCAAACAATCATTCTCAACTCACTTATTCGCAAATATTCGCCATAATGCAATTTGATAAGATACAAGATTATGTGTCAGATTTATGAGAAAATGTTGAAACGGACACTTTACTGTAACTTGGTGTTGACCTGAATGCATTTATAGGTACACGGGAGGGGAGGTAGCGTATGTTTAGGGGGGACTGGGGTCGGGAGGGGGGGGGGCTTCATCCCCCCAGTTCATCCATAATTCCACGTGAATAAAAGTTTAATATGATGTATACATGCAAATTGCAAATCCCCTACTCAGCCTAAGCTCAAAATTGAGACAGTCCCTTCAAACGGAGGGATAGCCTCTCGCTGGATTGTCATTATAATCCCATTAGGACCGATACATACTATTATAATCCCATCAGGATGCCTACCCCTTGGCCAGAAAAAACAAAAGCGCAGTAGGCGTCCAATCACTGACATGCAATTCTTATCTGATCTGAGAGGCTTGGAGCCTAGACTGTATGGCAGTTTAAACATTGAATCAGGGTCAGATTTTCAAAATTGTACAATCTTCTCAAATAATCCAATTTCAGACCAAAATAAAGTTCAAAATACAGTTCAACCTAACCAAACAGATTGCTAGAATCAATGCAATGCCGAATATACTCGAATTTACCTAGTATTGACCAAATTGCAGCCTAATTTTGCAAACATTACTAAAAGGGTACAGCTGCCAATTGTACATTTTCTGAAAATCCGACCCATGACACCTTGATGATGTCACCCATGTCATTGACCTAAGGAACTATTTTAAACCTAAATACAATAAAATACAGCATTTGTATTTGTATTTCAACGGTTTCATTGGAATTCTTTAAAGACAATTCTCCAGCAGTGTGGGAGGTTTGCCAGTCTTTTTTTTTTTTTGTCTTTGCTGGTTCTTTTTTTTTTTTTTTTGTTTGTCTTCGCTGGTTCTTTACAGTGATGTAGCAGTGAACAATACCACTTCCCTCAATGACTGGAAGCGGCCCGCTGCTATAGGGCAGTTGCATGTCTCACTGCGCATGTCTCTCACAGTGCATTCTGGGATGAATTCTGATGAAATCTGACATACAGATATTTGGGAACATTTTTATCGAAAATTGCAAGAATGTTTTCACCAATATCTTAACTTGTATAAACGATCTATGGAAACTAAATGCATAATGGGAAAGATGGGGACTTGTATCATGGAAACATGTATAACACATGGATATTAACATTAGAGCAGTGATAAATAGTTCATGCTGAACATGACATGTTTTCTATAGAATTTTGACTGTACCACTATTCCCATAATTCTATGCGAATCAAGATTCAAAATGGCGGCTATGCAACTCCCCTATTAGTCAGTTTCAATTTCTTACAGTCATAACAAATAATGGAAATCGGCGTGCAGTACAGTTTTGAAAACTAAATTAAAGTCAAGGGAACACATTGCACATTGTTAGTTTCTCATTGAATCACAAGGGTCACACTTGTTCATGGTCTAAGGAGAGCTAGTAGCCGCCTTTGCCCCGTTCTCTCCCTTTTACCGCCCCGGAAATAGAAGCAGGAGGATGAGTAGACCATCTATCGACCCAGTTAGTCAGCACAATGGAGGAAAATATTGACCGAGCTCCTCTTTTGTTTCAGTTTGGTATTCATTGCTGTAACTTTGTCTGTTTAACAGGCAGGGTCAGTTGGTGGGGATCGATATAAGGTCCTGATTCACTCATCCTTCTTAAGGGTGAAATTGCTAGAAAATGTACAACTCGCTTTCACCAATCCTATCAAATAATCCGGATTTAAGACAAAGATGAAGTTAAAGCACTCCAACATAACCAAAAGGATTGTTTGAATCAAGGTTGTATTAGATGTATTCAGATATACATAGTATTGACCATTTCTCAGTCTAATCTAACAGAATTTACTAAATATGTAGATCTGCTGATTGTACACTTTCTGACGATCCGACCCTTATAATCCTACAAGTAGGGTGTCATAGACAGGCGCCAGGGTTGAGATTGTCAGCTTTTTTTTAAAAAAAGTTGACAAATCGTTGTTTTCTGTTTATAATTGATAAATACTTTTCGCCATTTTGTAGGTTCTTATCATTTGTAGGATTTGCCCCATTTTCATTTACTACTCACCCCTGGGGTCTGTTGCATAAGCTAAGGAACGGACAATTGTGATGCCTTACAGGAAAAAGAGTCACAAGTCACAAAATTAATATCGTTCTTAGCTGTGGTGTATGTACCGTTTATACTACATAAATTCCAGTATATTTGGCATTGAAATGTGCTTTGAACTTTTCGTCTGAAATTTGGGTTATTTGAAACGATTGGGGAAGGCCAATTGTCATTTTCTGGCGACTTGGCCCATGTTATATGAGCTATATTGATGAATAATATCCTAATTCAATAATTTCCATATTTAGCTATACTACACATCAGAAGCCTATAGCTAAGAGAAGTCTAGAATATATTACAATATTTATATGATATACGCGGCGCACATGGATTCCCAGCCAGCACAGTGACATTTTATATTCACTTTTACTGCCCTCAACCAGGCGGCGGCCAGCATAACTAATGGTGCAGTTAACATTGCCAGACTTACTTGCCAACTCTCCATGTATGTCCACTATAGTCACCCACCAGGAATTTATATCTTCTCATAAAGATGTAAATCTAATGAACTGTGTGAGCATTAATGACCCAGTCTAGGCTGAGAATCTATCAAATCCCTCCAAACTGAGGGAATTATATACAATTACAATAGGGAGCGTAAATGTATAGTCAGATTTGCACTAAACTCCCAAAACACCCAACATTGCATGGATAATTATTCTCTGTTCTTTAATTAAAGGTTAAAGCCTGGGTTCCACTTCCACGCTACTTCTTCCGCTACTACTCCCGTTTCTTTGGTCCCGCTACTTTACAAGTAACAGGAAGTAACAGGAAGTAGCCGCTTCAAATCAAACATGTTTGAATTGAAGCGGCTACTTCCCCCTACTTGCTCGCCCTTCTAAAAGTAGCAGGACCGAAGAAACGGGAGGAGTTGTGGGAGAAGTATTAGGCAGTGGAACCCAGGCTTTACTGGGTAATGTATAGAGTGTTAATGTATTGCCGCAATGATGAGTCTGTGTTTACTTCTGATTCACACATTGGTACAACTTCGCGACTATTTTACGTTATTTCGTGCCCAGCTGCCATGACACAAGTTTACCCTATGCCCCATGACAGCAATGACTGTTTGTTACACAAAGTAACCTTGCGTCTTTTTTTAATAAAATTGTTAAATGTACTAAGGCCAATAAGAATATTAAAAATAAAAAATCTCTTTATCAACTTATTCTTATAGCCTGAACAAGTTTCTCAAGTAATTAAAACTTAAAACAATTAACTTCTTCAAGTAGAATATAAACTACTTTATGCATTTGGTTCAACCTACCCTTAGGACAGTTTGCTGATGGAAGGGTCAGGTCATCAGAAAATGTACACATCACCTTCACAAATCCACTCAAATTACCCAAATTTAAGACAGAAATATTGTTAAAAATACAATTCAACATAATCAAAAACAGTTTTCACTCAATGCAATCCCAAATATGGTCAGCTATACCGAGTAGTCATCATTTTTCATCCTAAATTAGCAGAATCCAACAAATGTGTAGAACTGGCTATGTATATATAACTACATACTGCAGCCCATACAGTGCTGTGTGGAAGTGCAGCAAGACAAGCCCTGGTGAAAGTTCCATTTGTATTCCAATTAAGCGCCGTCAGATAATGCTCATAAATGAAGGTAATTTTGTGTTTTTATAGCATGGAGGCTGCAGTAGGAGTAGAGGAGGAGGAAATATGGGCGGGCTTTAATTGTATAATAATCATACAGCACGGCATGGCTGCCACATGTATAGATCTACACACTGTCAAGTCATATATTCCAGATTTAATTAATAATTTAATCTATATTCAATTCAATTCTATTCAATTCAAAACATACAAATAGGAGTCAAACATTTGAATAGAAATCCAGGTTTTCCAGTATGTTGGTAAGAATTTAATTAATTATAGTCCTGACGAGATTTAATTAATAATTAAATCTATATTCAATTCAATTCAAAACAGTTGTATTTGTATGTAAGAGTAGTATACAAATAGTCATACATCTGAATATAAATCCCGGTCCTCCAGCATGTTCCTTTACTACTGGGTGTGGGTCAGAATTAAAAGTAATTGTAGGTTAATTATAGAGTCCTGAAGATAAATGTTGGCTATTGTTCCAGTAAAGTCTACTACAACGAAGGTTGCAGCCTGATTTTGAAGAATTTACTAAATGTTTATAGCTGCCAATCGTTTATGGTTAGGTTGAACTGTATTTTGGTTACACGAGAGTATTGTTTATAAACTTATAAAACGATGGAAAAAGATAATTGTACCTTCTCTACTGTTTGATATGTAAATGTATGTATACATATATAAAGTATAATAAGTACATGGGTCAGATTTTCAGACAATGTACAATTCAACTTCACCATTCCTCTCAAATAATCCAAATTTCAGACAAAAATAAAGTTCCAAATACAGTTCAACCTAGCCAAACAGATTGCTAGAATCAATGCAATGCCGAATACACACAAATTCACCTAGTATTTACCAAATTGCAGTCTAACTGCAGAATTTACTAAATGTGTACTGCTGTACATTTGACATTTTCTGAAAATCGGACCCACATTACAATACATTAAATCCTAACCTTCCACAATGTATTGTATTCAGACAACAGGAGGGTCAATTGTGTTGTTTCGTTTTAGATTGTCAGCAACACAGGGGTACTTGTAGGGCATATCTTGAGATATAAAGTTGCTTAACTCCCCAGCTGTACTGTATTCTATGTTCATTTCTGTCTTTTCTGTTTTGAATCAGAAGTTACCACCAGCGATTTCAGTGAGTGACCACAGTGAACAAGCAAAATTGCATAGCCCAAGTGAAATGAATCAATATAAATGTAAGTGTTTATGCATATATCTATGAAGGTCCCTGTGTTAGCTGCAGGCGATTTAATGGTTCAAATTAATCATAAAAGTATATCTTACATCTGCAATCTATTTATATGATATGCCAATGCATGACTTCTAGCACTGCATGCTCTCTGGACGTCCAGTCCACATTGAGTGCCTGGGAGACTAACAATAGGGAGATTTAGCCGCCACAACGCACCATCACAACACTAACGCATCCACTAACCATTTGTACATTACTACCGCTGTGGGGATATCTCAAGAGGCGCTAGACAGAGGGCATCTGCCCAATAAGTATTTCGAGCCTTAAACCCCTATCTTCTCTGAAACCGCCAGCCAGATCTCCATTATATTTCACATACACATTGCCAAAAATGGTGCCGAGCCATTCCCCTATGTTTCATTAACAAATTAGGGTTAGAAAGGGGTTAAAAATGGGTTTAAATTGAGCACCCCCATCCAGGGCCCCCAGTGCTGCCTGAAAACAAACCTATCAGTGCCCCATCACCAGGTTTCTGGGTCACCGAAAGCATGACGTCATGGAAGGGCACATCGTTGCTTCACTACACTACATCGTTGCCACCCTCCCCCACCCTCCCTCCCCCTCCCAAATCTCCCCTTGCACCACACCTCTCCCCGCCACGGTAAAGCAGTGACAAATTGAATGGTGGATGACTGATTGTCCATGTGTCGCCGCCCGTACGGGCGTTTTATCAAGTCTCAGAGGACTGGGAAAAATGAAAGTTTAAATGGAGTTAAAGTGGATTAAGGATGGAAAGATATGGCGGGACAATACGGGTTGCGAATGGATACTAGCTATCACTACTGCAGACCACATCTATAATCTGAAACACTTTTTCACTTCTTTTTTACGCCAATCAGACTATACGTAATGGAGACAATAATTATGCCCGCCAATAAATTTGTTACATAAGGGTCAAATCGTCAGAAATTGTACAATTTGCATTCAACAATCTTACTTTTAAGACTAAATCGAATTCAAAATACAGTTGAACATAACTGAACCGATTGTTGGCCATCAGTCCTATACCATACATACTCAGATAATCCTATAGATAGTAATAGCTATTTATCATTTTGGAGAATGGATTTGAATTGTTCAGAATATACCTAATGTGTAGAGTTGCCTATTGTATATTCCTGGAGGATCTGACCCATGAGCGCATGTTGTGCAATAAAGTTCCCTTTACAAACTTCCCTTTAGAATATTTCGATTACCGGTAGCTTTCATTTTCTGTTTCTATACATAATGTATGCATTAGATGGGTCAGATTTTCATAAAAATGTACAATTTACTCTACACATTAAATCAATTCTGCTAAATTAGGCTGCAATTTGGTCAATACGTAGGTAAATTTGAATATATTTGGCATGGCATTGGTTCTAGCAATCTGTTTGGTTAGGTTGAACTGTATTTTGAACTTTATTATCGTCTGAAATTTGGGTTATTTGAAAGGATTGGTGAAATTGAATTGTACATTTTCTGACGACTTCACCCAAATGCACATTTATTCTGAGGTTCAGCATTAGTGGGGTGTGATACGTATTCATTGAGGATACGTGCATAGAACACTGCCATATGAGATTCAATTTAAATTAATTCTAATCCAGGTATTACAATTTAATTCTAATATACTCGTATTTTGCTGCTGTGGCGATGAAATCAATTTGAAAATGAATCAAATGAAAGAAAACGAATCTAACTCCTATAAAACTGTCGATATCTCATTCACTGAGTAATGCAATATTTGAAATTAATCAAATGCGCCTCTAATTCATAGCTCATAGTTGCACAGGAAGTTTTTCCATTTACAATATTCAATTGAATTTTAGTGTATTATTTCAGGACCACTTGATCTAATTGAGGTATAATACTTGGAACAGAGAATATTGAAGTTGGATAGATGCAAATCACAATGTTCACTCTCTCATCAAACCTTAGCCTGGACTATAAGCTGGAAACCCATGTGTCCGTATTACGTGATGCATGAAAATCAAAAGTAAATGAACCCATGGGACTGAACCCATGTATGCATACTGCATGATGCGTAGTGCGCACTGTGTATTCTGATTGCTCCATGGGGCGATTGAATACGCATTACGCCACGTGATCGCTATATGGAAACATGGGTTTCCAGCTTTAGTCATCAGAAAATCTACAATTTGCAAACACCAATCCAGCAGAATTTACAGGTACATTTATCGCTGCCCTTACTCATAAATGTCAGAATACATCTATAGGAGTATGGTAACGATTCCCCAAATAGTCCCTACTTTATGCATAGACCTATAGTTACACCTGACAGGTCTGATAGTGCAAGAGGCAGAGGAATGGGCCCCGGCATGCACTGGACGTTTAGTATTAATAGCATCAGTCGCCCAAATAACATCCCTATCCACTCCCACCAAATAACATCCCTATCCACTCCCACCAAATAACATCCCTATCCACTCCCACCAAATAACATCCCTATCCACTCCCACCAAATAACATCCCTATCCACTCCCACCAAATAACATCCCTATCCACTCCCACCAAATAACATCCCTATCCACTCCCAGCGGTTAACACTACTGAGATACATATGTGGTGCGTTACAGGTAAATGAGTAACAAGTCGCAAAAATGATATTTTTCAAAATGATTTATTTCAGGATTTCTTTATTGAAACGTTCTGATTATTGCAGAATTAAATGTCTTGATTTAGTTACTGGTAATTGCCCATCAAGAAATATTGCAAAACTATTTTTCCAAAGTAAAATATCAAACTTGAAATATACAAATTTATACTTATTAGATGTCCTACTGTCTACCCTCATTGGAATCGGCTTGATCTCCTCTCATCAAATATAGAGATATCTCAAAATCCATTCTTTCCGACTTGTGACTCATTTTCCTGTAACACACCAGATAATGTCCTCGCTTACTCTTATCGTCTTCCTCCTTAGGAACATAAATCGTCTTTTTTTCCTATTCCTAGGATGCATACTACTAAGTAAATTTTTGGTATCAATATGGAATAGCGATAGAATATATAGAAGTTGATAGATATAGTGGGTTATATTTGTCTAAATTAGGTAGATATTTGGCCGGGATGCAGGTAGGAAGGGGTTAAACTTGGGGTAGGTATGACCAGAATAGCTAATAGTGTTCACTAGTTGAGGCAATCTTTGCTCTTTGCATTGATGTGTCTGGCTGAACCTAGAATGTTTTCCAAGTTAGATGGCTAATACTAGGATATAGGTTAATATATTTTGAGATAATCGGTCAGAAACTAAATATTCTCCTTCTTTTTCCTACGTTCTTTTCCAACCATCTAAAAGACTGTTTTGAAGGATTCTGTGCAGTTGTTTTTGCTACCACGGCTCCATAACACAACCAGCCACAAGTGCCTTTCTCTCTCTTTTTCTCTGTCTCTCTCTCTCTTCTTCTCTATTATCAGTATTTCCTGGGTATGATCATAAACTGCCTCCCTCTCAGCTCTCCCGCCCTTGATATAACCATAATAAATGTGTTGATAAGGGCGTAAAGCAACCAATCTTACTCACTCACTCCCTCTCAGCTCTCCCGCCCTTAATATAACCATATTAAATGTGTTGATAAGGGCGTAAAGCAACCAATCTCACTCACTCACCCTCCAAAATATCTTTTTAATGGATTTGAAAAGAACTTGAAAAAAAGAAGAAAATCACTTGTTTTTAACCAAGATTAACTTAGAATACAGCTTTAAAAAGCGCATGTAAATAACTAAGAGAAAGACAAGGATATAATTTGGAAGATAATTTTCACACATAACTTTGATGGTTTGATACCTTACCTCTCCCAGTTATGTATTAGGTGTATTGTTAGAGTTCGGGCTCACCTGCAAAGACAAACGAATCAATATAATACTTTTTAATGGGGCTTTATATTTACAATAGAAGCATAAAGACTACCAAACACTTTGATGACGATCTTATTTAACCAGTAAAACGGACCAAAGTTCTTTGTATTTAGTCTATATTACTCTGAGGTGGTTATTAAGGGTAACTTGGAAGAACTACATTGTAGAAGGCTCATCCGACTTTGTAACATGTGACTGTTTAATGAATACAAATTTAATATATATATTTTATATATATGGGTCAGATTTGCAGAGAATGTACAATTCAACTTCGACAATCTTCTCAAATAACCCAAATTCCAGACGAAAATAAAGTTCAAAATACAACAGATTGCTAGAATCAATACAATGCCAAATATTGTTTTTACCTAGTATTGACCAAATTGCCGCCTAATTTAGCAGAATTTACTAAATGTGTACAGCTGCCAATTGTACATTTTCTGATAATCTGACCAATATTCCTGTTATCTACAAAACTAGATGGATTACGAAAGTGAGATTAGAAGATTAGAGATTTCCGTTCTTAATGGATTTACTGTGACTTTGATATATTCTACTCTCAAAGGAGCGATGGTGAGAAAGCAAGATGATGAATAGGCCTCGGTACCAACGATTGTGGTCAAGCAAAATCTAACAAGACTAGATACTTCAAAATTTAGTTTGATAATCAAATTTGATGTGGCTTTAATATAATTCTATTTATAAAAGAGCTTCAGTGGATAAACAGAATAAAGGCAACTGAAAGATTTGCTTCACGAAAAAGTTTATTGAACCAGATTTAAACGGATCTAACCAGATTTAACCAGATTTAACCAAATTTAACCAGTAACACGTTATCCCCTGTATCTAGTCTATTTTCTTCCAATCTACAAAACCAGGTGGATTAGTAGAGTGAAGTTTAGCATTATGTGAGACAAGTCCTGCCTGGTCAAAACATACCAGTCTGTGAAGGACATAGCACCAGCTAGTGAAAGTGAAATGAAGTAGCCTACTCTAAATTCTATTAGCTGCGAGACCTTCCCCTCGTGTTGTCAAGGTAACATGTCCACAACCTGGCTGCGTCTACCCTTGAAACATTGACTTCCGGTTGGTGTAAACCTCTCAAGACTTCAGTGTGTGACTTGGGCAGGCGCCCAGGCGCCGGGTAGAACTGGAGAGTTGTTGGTGTTGTGGTGTTGTGGTGTTGTGATGTTGTGATGTTGTGGTGTTGTGGTGTTGTGGTGTTGTGGTGTTGTGGTGTTGTGGTGTTGTGGTGGTGTAGTGGTGTAGTGGTGTGGTGGTGTGGTGGTGTGGTGGTGTGGTGGTGTGGTGGTGTGGTGGTGTGGTGGTGTGGTGGTGTGGTGGTGTGGTGGTGTGGTGGTGTGGTGGTGTGGTGGTGTGGTGGTGTGGTGGTGTGGTGGTGTGGTGGTGTGGTGGTGTGGTGGTGTGGTGGTGTGGTGGTGTGGTGGTGTGGTGGTGTGGTGGTGTGGTGGTGTGGTGGTGTGGTGGTGTGGTGGTGTGGTGGTGTGGTGGTGTGGTGGTGTGGTGGTGTGGTGGTGTGGTGGTGTGGTGGTGTGGTGGTGTGGTGGTGTGGTGGTGTGGTTGTGTGGTTGTGTGGTTGTGTGTTTGTGTGGTTGTGTGGTGGTGTGGTGGTGTGGTTGTGTGGTTGTGTGGTGGTGTGGTGGTGTGGTGGTGTGGTGTTGTGGTGTTGTGGGGTGGTGGTGTTGTGGTGTTGTGGTGTGGTGGTGTTGTGGTGTGGTGGTGTGGTGGTGCGGTGGTGTGGTGGTGTGGTGGTGTGATGGTGCGGTGATGTGGTGGTGTGGTGGTGTGGCGGTGTGGTGGTGTGGTGGTGTGGTGGTGTGGTGGTGTGGTGGTGTGGTGGTGTGGTGGTGTGGTGGTGTGGTGGTGTGGTGGTGTGGTGGTGTGGTGGTGGTTATGTGGTGGTTGTGTATTTTGTGTAGTGTGGTGATATTTGGTATATTTCCTTTCCCCAACAAATTCTTCAAGTTGCTGGAGCTAAGTGCTCTGCATCCTTCCTCACTTCCCTACCTATCTGTCCTCTACCTTGTCTGTTATCTAGACTCCATTCCTATTGCTTCTATATTAACAGTCATCCCTGTACCTAGCCATTCTTAATTCGTATTCAAGCCTCTCTGATGGTTTCCCTTCATCCCTCCCTCCCTCCCACGCCTGCCTGTGGCTACGTTTAAACGCCACATAGCGGCAGAAAAAAGGCTTAGCAGATATTAAAAGATGTGACTATAAATGCGCTATTAACCTGATTAAATTTATCCGCTTTTTAGGTCCGCCAGTCTTCGTCTCTTAACCCTTTCTGAACGTGGCTAATGAAGCATGGTATCTTAAATTCAGTTTAAGATGCGGACACTGAGCTGAGTGGATGTTGATGAGGGGGACGGTTGGTAGAGGTGGTGGGGAGAGGGGGTTGAGTAGAGAGAGGGAGAGGGAGCGAGAGATAGGGAGAGGGAGAGAGAGGGAGAGAGAGGGAGAGAGAGGGAGAGAGGTACAGGGAGGTACATGGAGGTACAGGGAGAGACAGGGAGGGACAGGGAGGGACAGGGAGGGACAGGGAGGGACAGGGAGGGACAGGGAGGGACAGGGAGGGACAGGGAGGGACAGGGAGGGACAGGGAGGGACAGGGAGGGACAGGGAGGGACAGGGGGGACAGGGGGGACAGGGAGGGGCAGGGAGGCACAGGGAGGCACAGGGAGGCACAGGGAGGGACAGGGAGGGACAGGGAGGGACAGGGAGGGACAGGGAGGGACAGGGAGGAGCAACAAGTGGAGTGACATGAAGAGTAGAGCTGGACAGAGACGATGATATAGGGAGAGGAAAGAGGGAGAGGAGAGAGGGGTAAGGGGAGAGAGAAAGGAAGAACTATAAACAATAGGAGTTATTGAACGAAGTAAAAGAAAAAGAAGAGAATTACAAAGTGAAGTAGAGGATGAGTTTGGAGAGAGGAGAGAGAGCAAGACCAAGAGTGGGGGAGACAAAAGGAGAGAGGAAAGAGGAGGGCAGGGACAGAGAGTTGGAGGAAAGTAATCATTAATATGAGTTATATGCTACAGTTAATTTAAATTGGGAAAAATACAAAAGTTGAGAGATGTTGACACAAGACATGGTGATGACGGCAGCAGGCAAGGGTTAAATTATGGTTTAATTGCTTGCATTAAATCAACTGAGGATCAACTACTATCTATGTTGTCATGGTAACACCACGCTCTAAAGGTCACCTTCACATGTGACCTAGATATGAAGGTCAGCTACTGAGCTCATTTCAAGACAGTGAGAGCAATTAAATTAATTGCTCACCCAGATTAATTCATAAAGTTTTTAATAAGTTGATTGTCTTTATGATTTTCTTTGAATGTTGATGACAATTAATATTTCAACCACTTACTATCATTAATATCCGTGGACAAGAGGTCCATTGCTGTATGCATGATAAATAGATAGAACCTAATGAGAATGTGGTACTCAGGACACTATTGCACTGTCTGTGATGTTTGTTTTTTTCAAGGCCCACAAGCCGATAGGCGAGTGGGTTATGAAAAAAACCAAATCATTGAGGACCACATTCAAATGTAGGTTCTATGTTTACTCCCATGTTCCTATGTATAAGTACATAGCTGTGTACTGGGGGGAGGAACGGGGAACGGCAAATGGGATACCACATGCATTGAACTGGTGCAAATTACCATACTACACTCTGTTTGAGATCTACTTGGAGCAGCATGCCGTAGGGTTACCATTGGGTCGCTTTGATGTTTACTCTAAGTAGGTCTCAAACAGAGTGTACTGCCACCAATACGAATAGCATGTGGTACACCAATGGGGAGTGAGATACATTACCATCCTCTTAGAAATTGTGATTATGAGTGCCTCATGATAGGAGGTAGGCAAATTTAATACTTTGTCTAGTGGGACAAATCATACATGATGCAATACAAGTTATGATATGAGGGAGTTATGGGACCTCAAAGAGTGGTTTAAGATAAGATATACTTTATAGCCCAATGCCCCCCATGGAATCATAACCCTGAGTGATAACCCTGTACTAAACACCCCACTCGGGCCCCATACATAAGGAACCCTAATATCCACTGAGCCCTATCAATGAAGCCGAGGATTGAACCCATCTGGGATATTGGAACTCCTGGCTCAGCTAGCGTCATCGCGAAAGCCCATAATGTGGTCTGTTACAGGAAAATGAGTCGCAAGTCGCAAGAAATTGATTTTGAGATATCATCATGTTTAAAAAGATGAAATCAAAGGAATTCTAATGATAGTAAATATTAGAACAGGTAATAAGTGTTTCTATATTGTAAGTTTGATATTTTTATTTTTAAGAAAATCTCTGGGTGGACAATTACCAGTAAAGTAGCAAATATGCTCTATAGCATAAGCTTAAAATGCATAGATATATTTAAAACACCGCCTCAAAATTTAATACATGTACTTTATACGAATAGGGGCATTGGATACTTAAAAAATAATAACATTGCTACAAAGAGATCCTGTGGTTAAATAACTTTGAAAAATATAAATTTTGTGACTTGCGCCTCATTTTCCTGAAACACGTCATATATTCAAAAACTAATGCCTTTAAAGCCCAATACATCAGCTATGTATGCGGTATAATTTCATTCTGCTTAGATCAAACCAATCGGTCTCCATTCTTGATAATTAGCTGCCTGAGATTTACGGTGTGTGCCAAGTGGAGGTGGTTGTGCCATCCATTTTGTAGTTAATTAATGGGACTATTGGGGATTAGTAGACAGATGTAATATCTGTTTAGTAAATGGACTCCAGGGGAGAAGCCCGAGACTCATCATGAAGCTCATTTATCATCATTGAAATCAATATGGAGTATTATAGTGGTATTCTGTTGAGGTTTGGAGTTTTAGAGTTAATTCATAAAAGTTTTAACTTTTTTAAAAGTATATGTTTAGCTCATTATAGAGAAAGGACTTGCTACTATGTACAAGGTGATGTTTTAGTTCAAAGTTGAACTAGTTTTTGGCAATCGTAGATTGTATGGGTTTGTTTGTCACAATCCTTTTTCTTTTAATATTTATCATTTTATTTAAAAGGTTTCTGTCTAAAGCATACAGTGTAACTTCATCTGTTTAGGTGCCTAACATGCATTTATACATTATATACTTTTCAACATTATTTTCTCACTGTTGATTTAAATTTCTACAAATGTAGACATGCATTCTATGTTCATCAAATCAGTTACATTCGGTATTCAAAATCAAATTTGTAATTCTTAATTCTACAGACTAGCCATTTTCTTTTTAAAAAAAAAAATGATTTCAACTTGGTTTACATTTCCAAGGTTCTCAGGATTTTCACAGGTGCCCAGCATATATGACAAAGGGTGTTTTGTGTATCTGATAAAAAATGGTTTGAAAGTTTCAACAGCAAGTTGATCAGCTAATGTTTACGATTATAATTATAATTGTAATGGGTTAATCACTGGCTTTAAGTATGGCCCATCATCAGTATAGATTCAGTCAATGGGTTATATAGACTTGAAAAGCAACATTTGAGTGGTTTAAGGATTAATAGCTCGAACAGTGTACCAGAAGGCCAGACATTTTATTAATTTCATTAGGTTATTAATCATTCTCTACTAAGTGCGGTTTATATCTGCTGCACTGTTCAAGGTCTAAATAAAATGAAATATAAACTCTGAAAATACGATTGCCTTTTAAAGTCTAATTTGATCCTTGAGCGATGGTCAATAAAATATTTATTTTAATGAATTTGTACTATGGAAGAAAAAAATGAATTTATAGTAGGATGGATTGGGACGAGGTTCAGCCATGTATTATGTAGTTAGTCAATGAGACTATTGGGAATTAATGGTGAAATGAAATATCTGTTTAGTGAATGGACACTAGGGGGCACTGTCTCTGATCTGAACCCTCGTACATCATGGTGAGAATCGGTATGGGAGTCATTATAGTCGTTGTCTAATTTCTAGTTTTTGATTGACACTTTGAAGTCTATCTGATAATTGATCTGTTAATGTTGCCAGTACTGAACAATGAGTGTGAAGAAATTAATAGGACAATATTTATCTTTAATTATTTTAATTCACTTGACTGACAGAGGGGAGAAGATGGAGAGAGGAGGAGAGAGAGGAGGAAAAAGAGGGTGATGTGATTACAGACGAGGAGAGGGGAGAGAAGGCAGAGTTAACAGAGAGGGAAGATGGTGGCATGTTTCTCTATTTGTGATCAGTTTTAGGAAAATGAGTCATAAGTCGCAGAAAATGGATTATGAGATATCACAATATTTGAAAAGAGGAGATCAAAGCGATTCCAGTGATAGTAAACACTAGGACACCTACTAGGTATTTCTATATTTTAAGTTTGATATTTTTATTTTTGAAAAAAAAGTTTTCAATGTTTCTAGATGGGTAATTACTAAATATACTCCATACGAAAGCCTTCAAAACGCAAGAATATATTTAATACAATCTCCCGAAATTAGTTACATTGATTCATATGACTGTAAGTGCCAAACCCTAAAAATATTGAAACATTTCCATGAAGAGATCTTGTGATTAAATCACTTTGAAAAATCTCCATTTCGCGACTTGTGACTCATTTTCCTGGAACACATTTTCCCTATGTTAAACACATACTCCTTATGAAGGCTTAGGAATGTAAGATCATCGACGGCAGGTTTTTTGAATGGACGGATTTTCCTCAGCATGGAGGGCCTCTCATATCAGACCCTGGATTGGATAGGGCGCAGAGATAAAGCTAGAAAAAGATGGAGAGGGATAGGGATGGATAGGGAAAGATAGAAAAAGAGGAAGAGAAAGACAATAGGAAAAAAGAAAGATGGCAGAAGAGAAAGACAAGAGCAAAACAGAACAATTTAAAGGGAGAACGAGAAGAGTGAGTGAGTCAGATTTAAGATGGTTATATCAAGGGCGGGAGAGCTGAGAGGGAGGCAGTTTTATGATCATACCCAGGAAATAGAGATAGAGAAGAAGGGAGACAGAGAGACAGAGAAAAAAGACAGAAAGGCACTTTATGGTCTTAACCAGGACCTCGAGAACGGGAAGAGAAGAAGAGAGAGGTTGAAAGAGAGCCAGAAGCACACTGACTCCCAAAGTAATCAAATTAATGCCGAAGGTCATCCGACGGACCATCTCAGTCGCCTCAGGACAGCGACAATAAATACCAACTCAACACTGACTCAGAGCCCCTCATTACACCATCAGCTCTCTATGGGTGAATGATTTGATTAAACTTCTCACAGACCTTGGCATTAAACCCGAATGATCCCATCTACCTTGAGATAAAAATCTAATAAATCAATTGGTGGGGCATGCTTGAAGGGTAGAGATAAAGGCCCAGGTCATATAACATGCCTGCATGAGGGCTTTTATGATTCATTTGTCTTTCATGTCTTTGGGGGTATGTTGTTAACCCTAATCTTATCAGTACTCATCTGTTGTGTGGGGGTTGCATGGGTAAAGGGTTGAGCCCTGTACTGGGGCTAGTTAATGCTACCTAAATATGTACTTAAGGATGTACTTAAGGATGCACTCTCTTAAACTTAGTTTCTTTCCTTAGTTTCTTGGCCTTAGTTTCTTTCCCTTCTTTGTGTTGATACATGCTTGAAAAAGTCACTGTTTTTTTTTACCTAAAGGTAGTGGCCACTCAACCCGATTTTGCGATTCAACGGTTAAAACTGAGGCTCATTTCCTACCAATTATACACATGTTACTGAACTCGCATGATGAAATGTACATTGTCATATTATTTTGTGTATCAATTAATAAACGGTTCTAATAAAAAATAAAAAATAAAAAATAAGAAAAAGCTCACATTAGCGCAAGACAAAAGAGTTTCTACTTTTTTCCCCATTATTTTCCTATCCATTCAAAAGTTATTTGCCAAGGATTTTGCATAGATACCTGTACATTGTGTGGATTGTTTCGGAGACTGGTCCAGGTCTAGCTCCATCACAACATTGTGAAGCGAATAACGTCTGCTAATTTTCCCGTGCAAAATTCTGCAGTTAACAACTGCCACAACCGTCACAACTGTCAATTTTGTTCATTTCATCAATTTTTACAAAAGGAAACAACTTTCCTGCCATTCGCCGAAAAAGAAAATTTAAAAATGGATTGTCTTTAAATATAAAATGCTTTATTAAAAGTCCTGTGTTTTTAATGCATTAATGCATTCTCCATCATACCCACAGGAATGCATTATTGCATTGTTTGTCTGGAATGGGTTAAGACACAGCGTCTTATAATCTGACATTAAGTCCATGTACTTGTGCTGAATGTATTCATACAACATTATGTTATATTATATTATATTTTTATACCATATATGTAGCCATACGGTGCCATCTCACACCAAGCAGAACTTGGTCACTAATCACAGTTTTATCTCTTATATTATTTACAATCTTTCTTAAAAAGATTATTATATTTCAAAATTATTGCTCGGACCAACGAGATGGTAACGTCTGGGAGAACTGGATCTGATCTAGATGACTGTATACCAATTTGTCTCTTTATATGTTATTATTATTATTATCCTTATGTAATGTGAGTTCGATAAATAAAGTAGTATCTTATCTTATCTTATCTTATCCTAGGCATACTGCTGCCCTGTTTGTGTACAATCCATCCTCTTTCCACTCAGGATTATACACCAAGCAGTGCACCAGCAGCCCCTTAATGTCAGTCACTAATTCTTCTAACAGAGGCTAGTGGCCACCTACATTGTTGCGGTAAAAAGGCCAATAAACTACAACAAACTCAGTGAAAGGGCAGTACTCAGGCTTTGAACCCACCCACCCGCACCTTTCATTTATTCCTAACTTCCACATTCAGCCTCTTAAAAGCCCTCTTTCCCCTCCTCCCGGTAAAACATCCCCCTCCTTTATTCCTCTCTTTACGTCCTCCGCGCGCCTTTTGTAAACTGGATAATGTTCATAAAGGTGAATTTATGGAGCTGAATTGGAATGGTAATTTGATCTGCCATGAAGGCCGTTTTTTTACGATGCTATGCCGGCAGATTTTACGCCCGTGATTTCCAGTGATAATGGACTAAGTAGGCCACCCTGCTTGTCTTTATTCTAGGCTAAAATAGTCGTGCTTTATTTGAGAGAATTTTTACATGAATTCATAAATTCTCACAGAAGTTATTGAGCATTAACGGAAAAGTGAGATAATGGCTTCTAAATGTATGTTTATGTTACATGAATTTAATCTTAAGTCGCAGAATTTTGAGTTTGAATCACCATCATTATTGAAAAGATGAGAAAAAGTGGTCTCCAACAATGTTAACATTAGACAACTTTCTATCTTGTTTTATTGTTTGAACAAAACGTTAGCGATATTAATGGATGGATAATCATTAGTAAAACTGCTAAATATATTCCTTAAGATCACCTTAGAAACACCAGTACTATTTGGTAGATTTATTAAGATTACCATGAGCACTAAATATTCCTACATGGAGATCTTGTGGGGGGGAAACTTTAAAAATAATTTATTTTGCGACTTCAGATTTGTGTCGGATGGATTGTATATATGAGTAGACACAGTGGAAGTAGCCCGGTTCGGATCGGAACTTACATTATAATCATACTATGGCTAGAATGGATATCTGCATTCTATTCTAATTTCATGTTGGTATTAATAGTTAAAATACCTTCCATTTAGAATAAACTCAACACATCAAAATGGCAGAATTCAAATGATGTTTGAGTGCATAATATAACAGTGGATACATAATATAACAGTGGATATAATCCTGAAGATCATGTAGCTCATGGGGAAGAGTCTTCTTAAAAGAATTGTCTCTTGATTAGCTGACATACATACTGTGGTCCATAATAGCAAAAATCTATTTAATTTAATAACTTAAAAAATGTTTATAAATGTAATGAATGAAAGCAGAATTATGTTGCTTTGGATACAGAGACGGAATATTCTAAATCATTTCTATCATTATATTTCTATGTACATATCATATTGCTATCCCTCAGCCAGCCAGCAAGGGAATCTGAATATATGTTCCTTAGATACAGCATGGGCTATTTGTCAATGCCCTAATGTCAATATCCATATGTTATACATGATTCCATACCACAAACCCCATCTTTCCCCTCATGCATTTGGTTTTCATAGATCTTTTATACAAACTCTGATATTGGTGAAAACATTCTTGCATTATTCGATAAAAATGTTGCCAAATATTTGTATATCAGATTTCAACAGAATCCATCCCATGATGCACTGTGACAGACATGCGCAGTTGCACATGCAAATCCCCTGTCTTTACTTACTTAGCACCCAACAAATTACAGTGGTTGCTATGGAAACATTATGTAAAGTATGTAATAAACCTGCTTTTAGCAGAGATTGGTCGTCAGAAATGGAAATTTTACAAAAGAACTGTTCTACCAAAAATGAATGAAAACGATTTACATGACTTGGTCGCGAAGTCCTTAAAGGAGGCCCTTTTTGCCTTTCAAGTGCTAGATAAAAGACAAGTTCTACTTAGCACCTAGATAAGGTGATGGATGTGGGACTAAATGTAGTGAACCTCTTGGATAGCACCATTTGGTGGACAACGCATTGTTGCCATTAATAGGGCACGTAAGTAGTCCACCGCGGCGATTTTTTGAGTCGCGCTACTGTAGCAGTTTCATGACGTCATGTGGACATGTCGCGCGAAAGTCCCGATCATATAGTGTTATGCGTTCTAACTCACACATATCCATCTTTAGAGGCAAGCGATTTCAACTATTGCCTTCATAACCGTCAAACCGTTACTGGGGTGATGTAGGGAGTGAATATGTATCGCCCCAATGCTAACTCTATGGGGATTGTTTACTTCCGGTCCACGCATCGGTACAACTACGCGACTAATTTTCATTAATTCGCGCTCCGCCGCCATGACACTTAGCACTCTATTTGAAACAATTACTCATTCACACAGCCAGCCCAACACAATAACATTTCATTCAAGTCATGAGTTGGGAAATGCACATCAAAGTTGTTATGCATGGATGAACGTTACAGAGGTAAATTGGTCATATTTTCAGAAAATGTACAACCGGCTGCTCAACACATTTAGCAAATTCTGCAAAATTAGGCTACAATTTGGTCAATACTAGGTAAATTCGAGTACATCCGGCATTGCATTGATTCTAGCAATCTGTTTGGTTAGGTTGAACTGTCTTTTGAACTTAATTTTCGTCTGAAATATGGGTTATTTGAGGGAGTTGGTGAAAGTGAATTGTACAGTTTCTTGTGTCTTCACCCAAATGGGTTTGCCATATACTGGTGTTGGAGGGTTTGTGGTATCATTGATTGCCGCACATTATTCATACAGCAGGCTACAACAGGCTACAACAGGCTCACATTGACCACCAGGTCTATGTGGGTCAGATTTTCAGAAAATGTACAATTCAACTTCGCTAATCACTCTCAAATAACCCAAATTTCAGACGAAAATAAAGTTCAAAATACAGTTTAACCTAACCAAACAGATTGCTAGAATCAATGCAATGCCAAATATACCCTAATTTACCTAGTATTGACCAAATTGCAGCAAGATTTAGCAGAATTTACTCAATGTGTACAGCTGCCAATTGTACATTTTCTGAAAATCTGACCCTTGTGGTGCCCCTATCCCTCATCAAGCCTGCATGTGTAGCCGGCCCTTGATATGAGATATTCCCTCATCCCCCTTGCCCCCAACCTATCCATCCTCTCCCTTCACCCGTGTCCTTCTGCTGGTCTTATCTCCACTATCTCCCTTTGTAGTCCGGTTATGGGTCAGTTTTTTAGAAAATGTCCAATTGTCCTAATCGGAACATTTCTACAAAGAGATCTTGTAGAAAAACACTTTGAAACATATCAATTTTGCGACTTGTGACTTACTTTACTGGAACACATCACATATGGAAAGTTAATTATTTTATATTTTTTATTGTGGGAATGAGATGTGATGAGATGGAATTTAAAGTATGAATATAGGATGTTTACATCGTAAAAGAGTATAGATGTTCTAATCGGTTAAATAAGATAAGATAAGATAATCTTTTATTTGTCTAGGGAATGAACAATACGAATAATACATAGAGAAAAGACAAATAGGTCTACATGTCTATATGAAACTAGTTTGTTCCATCTCTGCCGACAGTTACCTTTAATTTGGATAGAATTAATATTATATATAGAGAGAGTAATATAATATGTAAGACGTATGAAATATACAGTGTCCGTACTTATCTAATAATATACTTTATCAGATATACGTAGTACTTTGTATCGTCAATATTGTACTGTTATTAGACGAGATAACAGAGATAACAGTCTCGGCCACCACAAGAGTTTGTGGTCGAAAATAAACGAGATGTGTGTCACATGATTGGCACTTCAGCGGAAATTAGGTTGGCGTTGGAAGTCTTGGGACAGACGAATAAACCCTGAAATGGGGATATGTATAAATAAAAACTTAAATAAAACCAAACAAGTCGGTAAGTAATTCTTTGTTAAGGCCATTTTTTAAGGTCCTTTTTTCAATAAATGTGGTTTGATTGATTGATATAGGAGTATAGCATTAGCCGTGAAGCGGAGATTTACAAGTGGATGGCTAACTTAGGATTGTTTTTTCTTTTCTCAATGCAGTTCGATCACACTAAGTTTGATTCCGAAGACCTCGTCCCATGCCGGAGCTGCGTCGCTTCAGCTCTTATATACGCTAACAGGTATTTGTACCATCATTGTCAAGGATAATTAAAAAAACAGCCGGCAAAGGCTCTAGATGAACAGTATACTCTATTATTGAGAACCCAGCTTGCATATATACTATTGTTGTAAATTCAGGAAAGTAGAAAGGCAATTTCAACATTGCCAAACCCTGAACCTTCGTATGTGGGTCAGTTTTTCAGAAAATGTACAATTCGCCTTCACCAATCCTCTCAAATAACCCATATTAAGGACAGAAACGAGCTCCAAAATGCAGTTTAACATAACAGAACAGATACTTTAAATCAATGTGATACTAAATATACTCAGATATACCCGGTATTCATCATTTCTCAGCCTAATTTTGCAGAATTTCCTAGATAAGTAGAGCAGGTAATTGTACATTTTCTGAGAATCTGACCCATTTACTCATCAGATGTCTCATGCACCATAAAAAACAAGAATCAGGCAATCAACGGAAGACCTATTTGGACGCTTGTTTATTTATATTGTTGGTCCACCTTATTGTAAAATAATCTGTCATGAAGAATACTTGAATTGAATTGAATTGAATTGAACAATCCGAAATTGTAGCTAAATCTTAAATGAAGCAGAAAGGCATCCCCCTCGCCGCAGAGGCCGGTCAAACATGGCGACCCGTAATATATAGGCCTAGAGGAACGGGCGATATTCCGGAAGCTCCAGGTTCATTCTCCACACCATCGAGGTGTCCTCAACTAAATCAAAATTAAACTTCACCTTCTCAAGGTAAGTCTTGTTTAATTTGAACAACAAACGTTCTTCAGCCTCACAAATTGCATAATTTGACTATACTACTTACATCTTGCTATAGAGTGCATGTGCACTAACGTCTCTATATCTCTATAGTCTACGCACGGTTATTTGAGCATATCTGTGCACATATTGCGTTTACATACCATCCACGAGGTGGGGCTATTCACTACTTTTATTACTTGTTTACTTTTTTCATACATGCTATTAATGTATTACATCAATTCATGTCAACTCTTGCATAAATCAGAGTATAAATAATCTATAATAGTCCTTGTTGTCATTTCACCCGAACTCATATATGGGTCAGATTTTCAGAAAATGGTCAATTGGCAGCTGTATACATTTAGTTAATTCTGCTAAATTAGGCTGCAATTTGGCCATTATTGGGTAAATTTGAGTATATTCGGCATTGCATTGATTCTAGCAATCTGTTTGGTCAGGTTGAAGTGTATTTTGAACTATATTTCCGTCTGAAATTTGGGTTTTTTGAGAAGATTGGCTAAGTTGAAATGTACATTTTCTGAAAATCTGACCCATATACACATAAATGTATAGAATCAAGAATCATGGTCAATGTTGACATTAGTATTAAGTAGCAAAAAACAACCTACAGATCCATGACATTTGACCAATCCAGTCTAGGCCCAAAGATGAGAGAGTCCCTTCAAACAGAAGGAAAGCCTTCTACCTCGAACCGCAAAGTGCCATTATAATTCCATTAAGACCGCAACATGTCATTATAATCTCGTTAGAACGCCTAGTCCTAGGCAAGGAAACTGTTTAGCGAGCATGGGCTGATTTTTAGATATTGCTGATGAAATTTATGCCAAATATCGTTCATTTCTTTACCTTGCTGTATAATGATAAACTTAACACATTAAAAAAGGTATAATTGATTTATATTTTTCGAACTTTGGTTCCTGAGATAATCATTGTATGAAACTGGACTCAATACAATTTTCCTAAAACAAAAAGAAAAAAAGAATAATGAAATAGAACCCCATTGTTATATCGGAGTTAAACAGAAAAGATAGGTTGAACCATATGAAAAGTGGCAACAAATGATGTGATTTCACTATAAAACAAATCGGTTCATAAAACACTTTTTCCCAGGTTGCTACAGTAGTAGGATATAAACCTTACAGTGCCGTATACTTCAGTTAGAGTGTTGACCTTATTTATTTCCCATGCAAATCCTCGGCTCATCTCCCAGCCCACAACCTATCAATCCTACCTCTTGTCCTCCCTTTGTCCCTCTCTTGTATACCTCCCCCATGTCCCCCATGTCCCCCTTTGTGCCCTCCTAGCCGGGGTGTGAGGCCAGCTATAGCTGGGTCCCATAAAACATGTCCTATTTGTTACTTCCTGAAGTATTTACCACGCCGTTTGGATGCCTGGATATGTGATATCAAATATATTGTTATATATTATTATGTCATAATAACAGATATATTGTTATATATTATACAGATCAGGGTGCAGCATATGTAGACTCGGCATTTCTACACATTTAGGAAACCTCTATGACGCATGCAAATGGGATGTGATATAGGAAAATGAGTAGAGGGCCTGGTTCACTAACCGATTCTCACGCGATTCTCACGGATAAAATAAGATAAGATACTACTTTATTTATCCAACTCACACGGTACATTATGAAGTTACGAAAACTGACAAATACAGACCAATAGGTATACAGACTTCTAGATCAGATCCAGTTCTCCCAGACATTACCATCTCTCTCAAGGCAGAGTCATAATAGAAAAAACTTTAAAACAAATATTCTTAATACAACATTTTAGGGGAAAAAAAGCTCCATATACAAGTCTAAGTCAATATGGAACTCATTACCCACTGTTGCTCATGAATCAACCACAAAAAGGTTAACTGTATTAACTGTATAAACTGCATCAAAATTGCACTTGCAGAACTTTAACGCCGGTAAAAAAAATCAGACATTTTCTTCATTATCATCCACTCTTTTCCAACCCATCTTTTGGGGGGATTTTGTTGAGTTGTTTTGCTACAGGGCTTCCTAAACGTCCTTATTTGTATTTGGAGGACCCGCCCGATTCCTTTCCTGCGGAGACTTCACCTATTATCGCTGTAGTATCGACCAAATCTACTTCTAATTCTTGTATAACAATAGAACAGCAGCCGAATATTGATGAATTGCGTCCGATAGATCATAATATGATTAGATTTGTGAGATTTGCTTCATCATAATAGCTGAGAATGCAGTTTAAAACTGTCTTTTGAACCTCATTTCCACGTAAAGTTGAGTTAGTGATGAGGGACAACACAATGGACCAAATGTACTAATATTTGGACTTAATTTAGTAATATTCTGCTGCTGTCATCCTTGTATACAACATTTTAAAGGCAAATCAGCCGAGCATAAAAGGCCGCTGGTGAGCGATAATAAGTGAAGCCAGCACAAGGAAGGAGTTTGGCGGGTCACTGAAATATAAAATGTTGGCGAAATCCTGTAGCAAAAAAAAGTGTAAAGTCCCCCAAACCTTGGTCAAATGCCTTCTAGTCGGGTTGGGAAAGAATAAATCAAAAAGTTATAAATCTCTCTTTTTTTTACCGATGTTAGCTGTGAGTGCATCTTTAATGGTAATGATAGTAAATCTGCTTGAATCTAAGGATTTGGTATAGAGTAGAGAGACACTTATTGTGACAAAGGGTCAGTAAGAAGAGACAAGACCAGGGGGCACATGTATAAAGCAATTGATCAATAGGTTCCCACTGAGGGATATATCCCACCAATACATGGGGAACCCTGATTCAGGCGTCAGCTTTGAAGTAGAGGGTTTAGGCGGATCAAGTGCTGGGATATTGATACCAATGAATGATGCAACATAGCCAGGTGGTATTGATCCCGTACTGGAGGTGGTTGGGTGGGGGGGGGGGAGATACTGGAGGTACTGAAGGTAATGGAGGAGGTAGAGGAGGAGGTATGGGAGGAGGTACAAGAGGAGATAGGAGATAGGAATAGGAGGAGGTTTTGGCGGAGGAAGAGGAGGGGTACGGGAGGTACTGGAGGAGGTCCAGGAGGAGGTAGAAGATGTGATAGAGGAGGTAGAGGAGGAGGTACTGGCGGAGGTAAAGGAGGAGGTAGAGGAGGTAGAGGAGGAGGTAGAGGAGGAGGTACTGGCGGAGGTAAAGGAGGAGGTACTGGCTGAGGTAGAGGAGGAGGTACTGGCGGAGGTAAAGGAGGAGGTAGAGGTGGTAGAGGAGGAGGTACTGGCGGAGGTAGAGGAGGAGGTAGAGGAGGAGGTAGAGGAGGCGGTACAGGAGGAGGTACTGGCGGAGGTACAGGAGGAGGTACAGGAGAAGGTACTGGCGGAGGTACAGAAGAAGGGAGGGTGGAACTGCTGAAGCTGCTGGAGGGGGGAAAAGGAGGGGGTACTGGATGAGGTAATGGACGAGGTACAGGTGGTAATGGAGGAGGTACAGGAAGAGGCACAGGAGGTAAAGGAGGAGGGACTGGAGGAGGTACTGGCGGAGGTACAGGAGGAGGTACAGGAGGAGGTACAGGGGGAGGTACAGGAGAAGGGAGGGTGGAACTGCTGAAGCTGCTGGAGGGGGGAAAAGGAGGGGGTACTGGATGAGGTAATGGACGAGGTACAGGTGGTAATGGAGGAGGTACAGGAAGAGGCACAGGAGGTAAAGGAGGAGGGACTGGAGGAGGCACAGGAGGTGGTGGAGGAGGTAGAGGAGGTAGAGGAGGAGGTACAGGAAGAGGCTCAGGAGGTAAAGGAGGAGGGACTGGAAGAGGCTCAGGAGGTAATGGAGGAGAGACTGGATGAGGCACAGGAGGTGGTGGAGGAGGTAGAGGAGGAGGTAGAGGAAGAGGCTCAGGAGGGATTGGAGGAGGTAGAGGAGGAGGTCCAGTTGGAGGTAGAAAAGGAGGCACTAGAGGAGGTACTGGAGGAGGTGCTGAAGGAGGTAGAGGAGGAGGTACTGGAGGAGGAAGGAAGGACATAAGTTTTAAATAGCGCCTTATCCTAGTCTAAGGGCAAATCGCACTATAAATATACAGCTCCTTGTAGCATCGTGAATTTACAACTACGAGGGTCTTACTATACGGGGTTGATGCATACACTCATGATGCATTTAAGAAGTGTAAGAAGTCTGACAGAGATCTCTAAGATTAGCCTGAGAAAAGAATTGTATATAGTGTAAGGCATGTTATGATAAGAGGGAGATACAAGGTCTCTATGAGTGGTTTACCATACAATCGTTCATAGTGCAATGCACCTAAGTTCTTTAGGCTCTACCCAGAGCCCAGGTATTAGAGTGACACCACAGCCCACTCATACTGCAATAAGTCTGGAGAGGGCTGGGGTGACATGTCTGTATGTAGCTACACCCACTGGAGGAACAGATAAGTCTCACATCTTATCTCTGTCACAAGCGTACAGTGTGGTTCATATAGCTTGATAAGGCAGTGAGGAAAAAGCTTAAAGTGGCACTCTCAGTTAACTTTAGTCAAATACTAAATATTCCTTCGTTTTCAACCCATTTGCAAGTAATTTGACCAAACTGTGGAGTATTTTGTCCAGTTGTTCTTGCTAAAGGGCTTTTAAAACCACCTAATTTGTATTTGGAGTTCCTGTCCGAATCCTTTCATGCGATGACTTCACTTATTATCACTCATCGGCTGCAGTTTTCTCTTGGTGAATAGTCTTCGAATTTTTGTATAAACATAGTGCAACAGCAGAATATTGACGAATCCCGTCATATAAATAACAATGTGGGTGAATTTGGTAAGATTCGTTTTGTCGTAATAGCTGAGAAGCAGCTTAAAATTAAAGCTGCTTCTCAGTTAGCGTTACTAAAAACGAAAATGAATGAAACGGATTTCAGCCGGTCTTCAGAAATCAAATCTGAATTTTGAATTTCGAATCCTGTAGCAAAATCCTCCAACAGTTTGGTCACATGCTTTCAGATAGGCCAGAAAAGAAAACCAGATTTGTGGGAAATTGAAACGATATTGTGCATTATGAAATGAAATACCGCAGCTGCATGAACCATCGCTGCATTGAAATCTAAAATATCATATGATGATAGTGGTATAAAAAGAGAAAACATCTAAACTATGTTAAATGAAAGTATATTAAATTAGGTATCTACAACAATAGATTGATTGTGGTAATTATAGTGTAGAGTGTCTGTATGTAATTAAATGTAATTCAAAGTAAAAGTTGATATGTACTGATGTCGTAAAACCAACTAAGTTTTGTACTTGGCGAATGAGAATTATCACGTATGTGAAACTTTGAACAATAAAATTTATATTAAAAAAAGATTTGACCGATGTTAACAGAGTATACAACTTTAAGTGCACAGAAAGTGCAGCTATACACACAATTAACCCTTTGTACCGGGAGCCCCATCATCCACTGAACCTGCGCTCTGTAATAATTCCCTGCATTTGTCAATCCGCCCCACGGTCGGGCAAGCTTTTAAAGTACAGCCACTCAAAATGTTGCATGACTTTTTTACTTTCTATCTCTGTGTAAATATAACAAAAGGTAGTGGGACAATGTTGCGTGTGCTGGCTAGGCCTATGCATGACTGTCAGTGATGCATTATTACATTGGGTGCCATCCCTCTGTCCCCCTGGCACTCTGCAGTAGTGGAGGGTTCAAGATTTTATAAAGAGAGGGGGTTGAAAACAACACAGAAACATGTTTAAACTTCATAATTACAATCAATGGAGACAATTATGCCATGTGTTAAATCGATTTTGGTTTACTATTGGTTTAAGGCTGAAGGAAATATTCGAATATATCTTAGTAAGCATCTGGAATTAAAATTGTCGTGTATTTTTTTAAATGGCAACGCATGAACAGAATAAGTAGAGTTATGTGACTTTTCCTAGGTAATATGTTTTATTTTGGCCTATCAAATAGTTGTAAAAAAGGAGACTGAGGGAAAGCCTCTCACTCCAAATCATACTACATTATTTAACTAATAGCAATTTGGAATTTATTGCTAAGAAATATATATAGAGAGAGCACAAAACAGATGCTAGTACTAATTAAGCAACACAACTTATGTAAGAAATCCAGGCATACATCTATATCAAGGACACTCTAGTTCTTGAGTGGTCTCGGTAGAAGGTAACTAAATAAATCAGGTATCCCCATGTGAGATCCTCTCTAGGCTCTGAGCCTCTCAGATCAGATAGGAATGGTATTCTGTGATTGGACGCCTACTGCGCTAATTGCTTTCTTGATCCTCGAGTAGGCGTTCTAATGGGATTCTAATGATATTTTGCGGTTGGGAGTGAGAGGTTTTCTCTTAGTTTGGAAGGACCCTCCCAACTCTGAGGTTGGTGGTCTATTGGGACTCTATGTGTCAACACACCTAGAAAGATCCTAAATAATTGTTTGGGATCTGCAGCAAATTAAAATCTAAACAATTAAAAAACACTGATAGTGGAATAACACATCACAACCATACTCCCAATTATTTCAATTATGATGGTTTATTGTTATCAAGTTTCTACATATAAAGGTTGCTAGTTGGTCATTCCAACGTTTTAGCCTTCATCGTCTTTGCTGAGGGAATCACTATAAGTGGGTGAAATCGCCAGAAACTTTACAATTCAACTTCATCAATCTTCTCAAATATCCCAAATTTATGACATAAATTAGGCTCAAAATACAGTTCAACCTAACCAAACAGATTGCTAGAATCAATGCAATGCCGAATATACTCGAATTTACCTAGTATTGACCAAATTTTAGCAGAATTTAGCAGAATTTACTAAATGTGTACAGCTGCCAATTGTACATGTTCTAAAAATCCGACCCAAGTAGTGCTTAATCTGAGTGTTATATATTCAAATTCAAATGAGCAGCACAGAAAAGGGGGTTGCGCCCCTACACCCCCCACCCATCTCTAAATCCACTACACCCCGCCAACAACTCTCTCCATAAACGAGAGGAGTGGATTCAAAATGGTTTTGTCAAAGTAAAGTCATCCAATCACATAGCAATGAAAAGCCAATTGCTTTCTATGCGGTATGGAAATGAGGGAGAAGGATTGAGAGATGTGACTGAAGCCCTCCTACGCTTGTTCAAGTCTTTGTTCAATATGGTTATTGTTACTGTGACAGGTATAGAAGCTGTGTTCCCCATGTGGGTGAAATCACCAGAAAAGGTACAATTCACTTTCACCAATTTCCTCAAATAATCCAAATTTCAGACAAAAATTATGTTCAAAATTCAGTTTAACCTAACAAACAGGTTGCTAGAATCACTGCAATGCCAAATATACTCCAATTTACCTAGTATTGACCAACTTGCAGCCTAATTTTGCAGAATTTAATAAATGTGTACAGCTGCCAATTGTACATTTTCTGAAAATCTGACCCATGTAGAGATGTGATGGTACAGAGTGGTAAAGCATTCACAGTCCTGCCTTTTGTCTAACAGCAGTGATACCAATCTCCATACTCCCTGTCACTCTGACCGACCCAATATATATAAATTAAGTATCACTTCAACACAAATTGCTGAGTTCAGAGAATACGGCTCTAGAAGTTAACTTGCACATTGGCTTGTTGTTATTTTGATGTGCGTGTGAGGGCTTAGCTTGCCTTGGACTATACATGTGATGCCATAAATAGTTGTGGTTAGGCCCATTGGTCCACTCGGTCATGTGCTTCTGAAACGTCCGATTTCGGAAAATGAAACACAAGTTGCAAAACTTTAGTTGGATTTTGAGATATCATTTGTGAAAGGAGGAGATCAAACCGATTCCACATGTGGTAACCATTAGGACATCCAATAAGTATTTCTATGATTCATGTTTGATGGATTTTTGTTTGAAAGAATGCATTATTTCTGAGTGGGCAATTACTAGCAAAGTAACTAAATATACTCCATAGGTTGACCTTCGAAACGCAAGGATATTTTTAGTACACTGTCTTGAAATCCGGTCCATGTATTCAAACGACATAGAGTGCAAAAACACCTAAAGATAAGAACATTCAAACAAACATATCTATAGTGAATCAATACCTTTAAATATCTTTTTGGCGACCTGTGACTCATATTCCTGGAACACATCACATGTGCCACACATTTCAAGCTTATATCTTTTTTTTCTTTTTTTTAAGCCTATGTGTATGCGTGTCCAAGTTCATACTAAAAAGCCAATTTTAACTACTTTGTCTGCACAGAGGTGTCACTATTTTTGTCGAAAATAAAAAGATATTAATAGCCTGTATAGATTTCACTCTATAGTGTTGTGTACAACGACTCATCGTGATAAAAAGGGTTAGGTTTCATGCTCGCTTTGACCGGGCGGTTTCCCAGCACAATCGAAGCCCTGATCAGATAAAAATGCTATGTCAGTGACCGGATGCCTACTTCTCTAATCGGTTTCTGGCCTTGTTTTAATGAGATTATAATAAAATGTTGCGGTCTTAATGGAATTTTAATGGCACTTTTTGGTTAGGGGCGAGAGGATATCTTTGGGCCTAGACTGAGCTGAGCTTCCGCCCACACTCTTGTCTTCAAATTGGCCACTTGTGGGCTAGGAATGCCATATACATATGTGTAAGTAATTTGGACTTAGCTCTGAAGACGATTAAACAGACAGTAAAATCTATTCAGGCGTTTTTACCATTGTTTTACTATTGCTGAGTCATCTCCTGCAGCTGGTCTTTACATAGTGGTTGGTGCGAAGAGCTGGAATCCGGACACATTATTACCATGCCACTACTGGGCCAGTTGCATCAGAAATCAGAATTTCTACTGTAGGAATAACAACTAGTATTACACCCCTGTGCTGTTGCTTCCTATACCTTCAGCATTGTATGACACACTGGTCAAAGTGGTGCATAACATGTGAATTATGTCACCCTGGGGACATACAACAAGTAGGTCCGCCCAAAACGTAAATTACTTCTTTTATTTTTAATTATTTATATTTTTTATTTACTAATGGGGTGTAATAAATATGGAACAAACCTCGGGTGAAGTCTGTACACTTGTTAGTGACCTCGGGAGCACAGAAGATCTTGGGCTAACGCCCTCTAACTTCCCGCGCTCCCTCGGTCAGTAACAAGTGTACAGACTTCCCCCTTGCTAGGTTCCATTCATGTATTGTTTATATGGCAATTTAATAATGTAAATAATGATAATATAAAATAATGTAAATAATAGTAATAATTTAATAATATAAAATTAAAATTGAAATCAATATTTCTTCTGTCAGTACCAACTAGTCAGGAACCTGCTGGAATACCTGGAATAGACTTTCCCATGCAGGTCTCCTTTTTGTACACCTTTCTTGTTTGAATAAAAAATCCATCAAGTTGAATTGAATTGAAATTCGGTCCCTATAAAGAAAGGTAGACTCACAACTTGTAGATTTCTCTTACATCAAATTTTGTTCTAATTCAAGCTTCCCAATCATTTAACGTGAGTCCAAAACTAAACATTTTCTACTTTTTATTACACTCTTTTCCAACCCGACTAAACGTAATTTTTAGGAATTTGTCTCGTTCTTTTCCAGGACTTCATGAAAGTCTACATTAAGTCCATGTTGCTGTTCTTCCCACTTATTATCGCTCACCGGCGGGCATTATCTCTTGGCCAATTCAACGCCAAATTATGGCAGAAACATCTAAAACCTACAGAAAATTGATCAACTTACTCATATTAATCATAATATGATTAAATTTGGTAAGAGTTTGTTTGGGGGAATAGCTGAGAATGTAGCTTTTAAGCCGTTTCCTAATCCCAAAGACTTATAAACATCCACCATTCTCCCACACCCCACCTTGTTGCTTCCATAAAAGATTTCAAAACATTAGCAAAAAATAATCTTATCTTGGAAGACCAGAACTTTATTGACTGATTCATGTTCTTGACAATGTGTTACTAGGTAAAAAGCACCTTAATACTATTAAAAATTACATTATTGAATTTCATTTGTGAATTATGTGAGTAAATCAATGGAAAATTGATCTGAGAACATTTAATATTATAAAATTTAGCGCTAAGATCATTATTTCTAAGAATGTATAATAAAGGTTAATTTAAACATAACAGTGTACCCCTTTCGTCAATGACGACTGGGGAATTGTTCACTGTATATGGATTATGTAAAACATCAGAGAACATGGAGACCTCCCTTTAGTTGGAGAACCGTACTCTGTCAGTGATAAAATGTCGATAATAAAAGTTTCTAAATCTAAAAATCTTCCCACACAGGGTAATTCCACCATGGAGAAAATCTCTCATATTCCTCTGTAGGGGATTTACATGTCTCACTGCGCATGTCTATTGCAATGCATGCTGGGATGGATTCAGCTTAAATCTGCCATAGACTTATAAAAAAATGTCATTTTTTTATCAAAAATCGCAAGGCGTCTTTTACCAATACCATAACTTGTGTATACATCAGTGTTTTTATTTCCGATTTCTTATAGCCTACAGTTGCATAATAAGAATTCCTCTCTTTTTGTTTGAACAAAGCTCTTCCAAGAGTGCCTTGACATGTTCTTTTTTCATTCCCTTAATACATCTATTATTAGATGCTTATCTAGATGATTTTTATTTTAACATCGTGATCTTTTCTTGATTTGAAAATCTACACATATTCAACTAATTATTAAAGCACCAGAGTACATTCTAACCCCAACAGCAAACATGTTTCAAAACTCAAACTAATATCATTTGTTCATTATTACTATCTTGTCTCTCCTCCTTCTACACATCACTTTTGCATTCAGTAACTTTGTAGATACTGTCATTTACAAATACAGATTCTTTTGCTAGAATCCTCTTTGCAAACCAAATGCATGATTGGATAGATTAAGGTTTGTTTTGTGGAATCATATAAACACATGGCTATGTATACATGATATATGTGATCCGTTTCAGGAAAATGGTCACAAGTCGCAAAATATGGATTTTGAGATATCATCATATTTGAAAAGAGGAGATCAAGATGATTCCAAAGAATGTAAGCATTAAGGACATCGAATAAATAATTTTATCTTTTTAATTAGATATTTTTATTTAAAAAGAAAAACGTTTGCAATATTTGTAGGTGCATGATTACCAGTAAAGTAGCTAAATATACTCAATGGGATGATCTAAGAAACGCACTGATGGAATTAATAAACAGTCTTGAAATTTGGTAGATGTATTCATACAGCCACAAGGACTAGACACCCCAAAAATGAAAATATTCCAACAAAGAGATCTTGTAAGTAAAGGACTTTGAAAAACACCAACTTTGCGACTTGTGACTCAGTTTCCTGAAACATATCACATTAGATAATCCATGCTGAATATATCATGTTTTTTTATACCGTTTACACTGACATACAATCCAAACAATTCCTTGCAAATCAACATTGTGAAATGCAAAATTCAGAATACGGGGGAAGTAGAAGACTGGGTTCACCTGATCTGTATAAAAACTTTGGCAAATGCCACTTATTCTCCTAAATAGAGTGAGTGAGTGACATTGGTTGCTTTATGCCCTTATCAACACATTTAATATGGTTATATCAAGGGCGGGGGAGCTGAGAGGGAGGCAGTGAGTGAGATTGGTTGCTTTACGCCATTATCAACATATTTAATATGGTTATATCAAGGGCAGGAGAGCTGAGAGGGAGGCAGTTTATGATCATACCCAGGAAATAAAGATAGAGAAGAAGGGAGAGAGAGACAGAGAAAAAGACACAGAAAGGCACTTTATGGTCTTACCCAGGACCATTCTCCTGAATAGAAGTCTGTTAAGACAAAAAATAAAATTCAAAATGGCTGACATGCAAATCCCCTATCAATACTGGTAGACTCCACCATGCTATTTCCCACACAGGATAATTCCACCATGGAGGAAATCTCTAATATTCCTGAATTAATGCTGCACAACGGGTACAAAGATGCGATAATTGATAAATGGCCCTGGTGGAGGGAGAGAGTATTATTCTCTTTCCATGTCAACATGGATTTCATTTCAGCTTCCTTCCTTTTATTGCTTGTGTGAGAGCTGAGTGGGGCTGACAGGGAGAGTCTATATAACAGACAATCTAATTATACACTGGCTGGATTAATCTATAGGGCATTAGTATGGGTTGTATGAGAACTTTATACGAGAAAGTCTGGAGCAGGGATAGAGGAACTAATTATAGACTATATGGGTCAGATTTTCAGAAAATGTACAATTGGCAGATCAACATATTTAGGAAATTCTCCTAAATTAGGCTGAAAAATGAAGAATACCAGGTATATCTGAGTATATTTGGTATGGCATTGATTTAAAGTACGAGTTCTGTTATGTTAAACTGAATTTTGAAGCTCATTTTTATATTAAATGTGGGTTATTGGAGAGGATTGTTGAAGGTGAATTGTACATTTTCTGAAAATCTGACCCATATATGTGAAGTGGTACAGGATAATGAGTCACAAGTCGCAAACAATTGATTTTGAGATACCATCATATTTGAAAAGATGAGATCAGGCCGACTCCAATAGTATTTTTGGAAATGATCCTAAACAATCCTTAAAAAAAATAGCAATACATAGAGAGAATGAAACTCAGTGCTAGTAATTGAAATTTATTGGACGAGATTGCGTAGCAATCGATTTCAATAAATATTCAATTACTTTTTCACTATTTCACTATATATTATATGCCCCTAACATAGACAAATATTAATATTTAACATTTGTTTTTGGTTTTGAATAGTTGTAAAGTATCTTAAAGCTAAACGAAAACCCAATTTGAATTTTGATTGTACACATACAATAAAGATACAATGGAATGCGCATATAACAAATATGGGTGAACAATTACTAGTAAAATCAAAATCAAATTAAGTTATATCAAAACAGTGGTTATAAATGAATTAGATTATTTCGTTAAAATGGGAAAAAATAATTAAAGATTAAGAAGAAACTAGACCAGGTCAGTGACCCAAAACTGACTGACACAAATGACCAATAGCTGCCACCCGGAGAGTCAATGTGAAAGTCAAGGTGGTTTAACTGCTTATTGCCCCCAAGAAATAGTGCAAATTTCTTTTATTCCAAAAACAAAAACATCAAACTTAAAATATAAAAATATTTATTAGATTATTACACTGTTTACTATCATTGGAATCGTCTTGATCTTATCTTTTCAAATATAATGATATCTCAAAATCCAATTTTGCGACTTGTGACTTATTTTCCTAAAACACATCACATATGTGATGCGTTTTAGTAAAATGAGTCATGAGTCGCAAAATTGATATTTTTCAAAGCGACTTATGACTCATTTTGATGAAACACATCACATATGTGAATAAAAGTCCTAAATCATCCAAAAACATTTCAATATTAGAAGTCTTGTGAATTACTCAAAAATCTCATTTTTGCGACTTGTGACACTTAATTCTGAAACACATCAAATATATTTCCTGTTAAGTTTGTACCAACTGGCACTCACTGGAAGACCAGATTCTAATAAAATTATGAAAGGAAATAATTAAAGATTAAGAAGAAACTAGACCAGGTCAGTGACCCAACACTGACTGACAAGAATGACCAACAGCTGCCACGCAGAGAGTCAATGTGAGAGTTGAGGTGAGAGGTGGTTTAACTGGAGCGGGGGAAGCCTCACATTGCGAGTCACTCACACCAGCTCAGACTGGACACATGAGCAGCTCTTATCAGGTGTCAGGGAAGCACGTGAAGTAGGCTTCACCTGGAGGAGGAGAAGGAGGATTTCACTAGTGCTGGACTAGTGGGTCAGATTTTCAGAAAATGTACTATTCACCTTCAACAATTCTCTCAAATAACCCAAATTTAAGACAACAATCAGGTTCAAAGTACAGTTCAACATAACCAAACAGACTGTTTGAATCAAGGCAATACCAAATACGCTCATATATACTTAGTGTTGATGATTTTTCAGTTCAATTTACTTGAATTTAAATAATATGTTGTTATGCCAAGTGAACATTTTCTGAAAATCTGACCCTAGTGTTGGGGACAGGTCAAGACTTGCAGCAGGATGTACAGCAGGATGTACATCACGAAGCAGGCAGAGTTTTAATTGATTGAATTTAATACTTTAGATTGTGAAGGACATTTGATATTTCACAAATATATAGGGAACAGCAGAGAATAGAGGACTTGGTATTGAATCAAGTGTCATAAATTTGAATTTTACCGGTAATATTAGTGAAAAAAAACCCAGATCGGTTGCCGTGACAACCCCACGTTAATCACTAGTGAAATACGCACTATGCGTAACTCACTCTAGATACGTTGTCTTCACAGCAATGCATGTGTAATAAATACATGTAGCTAAGTTCAAGACAGTGTATTAGATATATGCTTGCGTTCCTAAGATCAACCTACGGAGTATATGTATAGCTACTTTACTAATACCTGACAACCCAGAAATATTGCAAAAACCTGGTGATGAATTAAAATGAGGGTTTCAAGAGTTTTAAAGAAAACATCAGATAATATAATAGGGGACTTGCATATCCGCCATGTTGACTATAGATCTGCATGTAATTATGGGACCTAGAGTGTAAAATCTATACAAAAAAGTCATGTTCAGCATGGGATATTTATCGTTATTCTAGGTTATAAATAAATTTATTCTTAACAGTAACAGACCACAGCTGTTACAGATAAGAATATAAGGATGTTATACTAGATAACAATAGATCACTTCGACCATAGTCGTGCTTAGATATTCCTTGACCGATATTTAAAACAATTTGTGACGCAATGACCCAAATGATGCATTTCAATAATTTTAGAACAGAATAAGTATTAAAACAGCTCTGTTTTGTTGGATCTGGACCGACCAATAACTTATGAAAATTGTAATGTATGAATGTACAAGTTTGCTACGTATATTTACCTATTAGCTAGTTAAGAAATCTCACTATCTTACTGTATCATTTTATAACTGACTAGCAAAGTACCCGTCCTCTGGACGGTCCCGTTCTCTCCCCACACTTCCCCCTCTCCCTCTTTTCCCTCCCCCTCTTCTCTGAATTTCATACCTATTTTTCTCTCCCAACCCCATCTCTGATTTCCCCCTGTGTCCCTCCCCTCCCCGCTTTCTCTCCCTCCCCTCTCTCCCTTCCCCTACATCTTCTCCCTCCTCTCCCCCCCCCTCTTCTTTCCCTCCCCCTCCCCCTCTCCTATTCCTATACCCTCTTTTTAACTCTCCCACTCCTCTGCATGTAGGACGGTCACCCTGGTCATCCTAAATATTGGGGGAGTTATTCATATAGTTAGGTTTCCCTGGACGTAGTTTGTGGGAAATGACGTAGTATCTGACAGGGGCTTTCCCAGGCTATAAATAGAGTGTGGATATCCCGATTCAAAAAAGGCTTCAAAATCATATTTTCATCCCAAATACCTTCACTAACCACATACGATGACATCCAGAGAGGGGGGACAGACATCTACAGATCAGTAAAGTGGTTTGTAATACAACAAATTCCGAGAACATTCCGGACAAAGAAACCCTTCTTTCTACCTTTTCTTTTCTACCTCTTTTTGTAGAAATCGCTCTAGCTTTATATTATATGGATACTCACTTGTAACACACCTTTATAGTACTAGGCCTCAGTAGGTAGATAAATAGCGAAAAGATTGTTTCCCAGACTCTATAATTAACATACAATTAGTTCTTATTCTGACTCACACCCAGTAGTAAAGGAACATACTGGAAAACCTGGATTTATATTCATTCAGATGAATGGCTCCTATTTGTATAACACCCTTAGATACAAATAAATGATGTTTAAAATGAATTGAATGGAAGACTTTATAGTCAGAACTGGTCCAGCTGAAGAGCTCTGGTATGTCACGGCTATCTTTGTAGTGCTACTTACTTCATTCATGTGCAACCGTAGCTACATAGGAGCCTTAGACCTTATCAAACCATGTCTCACCTGTAAGAAAGAAAAGGGAAGTTAATAATCTCACCAGTAAATCTTTCTCTAACATAGTAAATGACAAAAATGGTGAATCAGGAATATGTGATATACCACAAAAACATTAATCTATATCGTCGCAATAGGTTTTGCTTAGGATTCTCTTCTACTTCTACCTACTACAATGTCCGACAATATTTCAGGAACATGAGAGTTCAAAAGATAAGAAGAGGACATGTGATCTGTTACAGGAAAATGAATCACACGTCCCAACAAATGGATTTTCACATACTATTATATTTGAAAAGATGTGATCAAGCCGATTTCAATGATGGTGAACATTAGAACATCCGATAAGTATTTCTGTATATATATTGAATTCGATAATATCATTTTTTAAAAATAAAGTTTGGAATACTTCTGGGTGGAGAATTACCAGTAAAGTAACTAAATAATCCCCATAAGACGATCTTAAAAATGCATCGATATATTGCATACACAGTCTTGAAATTTACTCAATGTATTCATACGACATTCAGCTCTAGGTACCCAAAGAATGCAGACATTTCAACAAAGAGATCTTGTGAATTAATCACTTTGAAGAATATCTATTTTCCGACTTGTGTCTCATTTTCCTGTAACACATCAGACATGTTTTCGACTTATCAGTCCTTCAACATTGTCTGGTTTCTCATATTTCATGGAAGTCATACTCATTGGTTGTGTTGTTGTCACGTTTTATTCCCGCTTTCCGTTACATACAATAGGGGAGTTGCATGTCTCACTGCGCATGTCTACTTCAGTGCATGCTGGGATGGATTCTGTTGAAATCTGACATACAAATATGTAGCAACATTTTTATCAAAAATTGCAAAATTGTTTTCACCAATATCATAGCTTGAATAGATGATCTATGAGAACCAAATGCATGATGGGAAAAATGAAGTCAAGTATTATGGAAACGTGTATAACACATGGATATTGACATTAGAGCATTGATAAATATTCCATGATGAATATAACATGTTTTCTTTAGATTTTATACTGTACCATTACCCCCATAATTCCATGCGAATCAAGATTCAAAATGGCGGCTATGGAACCTCCGCTATTGAAAAGACCAATCAACAGGAATCTGACCATAATAGAACAGCAGATCTCCTTCCTTCAGCACGACAACAGACCCTATTTACCTCCAGGGCTGTCTGTATTACTAGTTGTAGATGGGAATAAAGTGACGTGTTACTGGAAAATTAGTCACAAGTCGCAAAAGATGACATTTTACAAATGTGTTTTTAACAGGAACCCATTCTCAGAACATCAGTATATATGACGCAGTCTCACAGCTTTAATTTGAAGAGGAATACAATAGAGGACAACATTTGAAGTCAAATCAGCAGCCGGTGAGCGATAATAAGGGAAGTCAACATAAGAAGGGATTGGGGCAGGTCCTCCAAATACAAAAGAGGACGTTTTAGAAGTCTTGTAGCAAAAATATCCTTTCGTTTTAAAGGTCCCCATATGGACTACATTTAGTTACTTTACTGTCTATTGACCTCCAGAAATATTGGAAACTTTTTTTTTCAAAAACGAAAATATCAAACTTAAAATCTAGAAATACTTATTAGATTATTAGACTGTTTACTATCATTGGAATCGGCTTGATCTCATCTTTTCAAATATAACGGTATCTCAAAATCTATTTTTTGCGACTTATGACTCATTTTCCTGAAACACATCACAAATAGTCTACAGAATCCTCCAAGATTTCGGTCCAATGATCTACCGACGTTGACTGAGACTGCAGTTTTAATATATCGTTAACTTTTACAATGTATCCTAAATTTATGACCCTTTATAAGAAGATTATAACTATTTTACGATGGTTTTATGGAACAGCCAATTACGTGTGATAAAGTCTTTAGTTGACTTGTATTAGCAATCAGCTCGTCACAGATTCTCACCTCTAACCAGGTCAGCAGTAATTTACTAACGACCTTGCTACAAGGTCAACACAGTCTGATTGGGGTTATATAGGCCAGACAACCTGTGAAGCTAAGAAATTGGGTCACTTCCGCAAGTACATGACCGACATGATAGTGCATGGCAGGGACTTGTTGTATCAGCTAAGGAAGGACTATTAATTGTTGATTTTTTTCTAGGAAAGGAAAGGTTTCATCTTACTCTAGAGTTTATAGGTACAACAGATTTGGGTCAGATTTTTAGAAAATGTATAATTCGCCTTCACCATTTCTCTCAAATAACCTACATTTAAGACAAAAATCAGCTTCAAAATGCAATTTAACATAACAGAAGTCATACTTCAAATCAATGTGATACCAAATATACTCAGATATACCCGGTATTAGTCATTTTTCAGCCTAATTTAGCAGAATTTACTAAATGTGTAGAGCTGCCAATTGTACATTTTCTGAAAATCTGACCAATTTAATGGTTTAGGTGTGAAGCTGAAAATGATGTTGATTGCCTTTTCCATCTTCAATGAACAAAATGGAACTAGCTGTTATTATTTGATTTGATTTGAAAATAGTTTCATGCGGGATTTAAACAGTTTAAACATTTAAAAGCTCATAGGCAATGTGAATAATAAAGAAGAATATGCATATTGTAAAAACACCAACTCTTTATGAAAATAATTTCGAAAACAAAATGTGTATCATTTAGCTTGACAACTTGAAATTATGTTTGTTTCATTCATAAGACAAGAACATAACGCTTGGAAATTGATTTTTAAAACAATTATTGTTGTCCAAAAACTAGTTTCTATAGACTTTTGTAACAATTCACAAATATTACACAAAATGTGTATCATTTAGCTTGACAACTTGAAATTATGTTTGTTTCATTCATAAGAACATAACGCTTGGAAATTCATTTTTAAAACAATTATTGTTGTGCAGAAACTAGTTTCTATAGACTATAATATGAAGTTACTTGAAAACCTACGATTAAATAAATAAGTATTAATTTTAAAGTGCATAGCAGCCAATTGTGATGTGGTCAGGAAAATGAGTCACAAGATGCCAAAATAACATTTGGGAATATCATCATATTCAACAAGATCAAGCCGATTCTAATGAAAGTAAACAGTATGATATCTAATAGGTATTTCTATATTTTGGTTTGCAATCAATCTGGGTGGACATTTTACTAGTAATGTAGCTAAATATACTCTGTACGATGACCTTAGAAATGCAAGGCAGCATTCAATACACTGCCTTGAAATTTGGGACATGTATTCATACAAAAAAGGCGTTAAGCAGCCCAAATATGAAAACATTCCCTCAAATATGCAATACAGTTGTAATGGGGGCTAGCTGGTAGTCTAGTAGAAGGAGAAGGGACAGGAGGACAGACAACTGACTCCAAGGATTTCGAAATCTAGACTGTTTATTTGTTACTCATTTGGAACCCCTCACAGGAGAAGCTCACATGCTAACTCCTGGAGGGGGCGGGGCTCTATCTCTGATAGGCCCCTCAGAATACATGAGTCATGGAGGGAGGGGCAGTGGCAACTCCAGCTGTATAGCAAATACATATGTGAATAAAACACTTCGGAAAATATCAATTTTATGACATGTGACTCATTTTCACATCACAATTGTACATTGACTTTCACCACACCCTATGCCGTAAGTGTAACTTGTAAGTCTTCTTCTCATTTTTTATACAAGTTTTGCTATGGAACTCAAGGTGTTTGGAGGAAAATAAACCTAGTCTCTGAACAGGCCTCCAGGGGGCATGCAGAGTGCATCGTACTTCCCTCATTTGTCACTGGTGGCGCTATGAGCGCTGCTAATTGGAGGTGAGGCTTTGCCTTGGCTTCATTAGGGTGGATTGGTGTGACACAGTCCTCCCACACATGGCTCAGATTTACAGAAAATGTACAATTCGCCTTCACCAATCCTCTCAAATAACCCACATTTAAGACAGAAATCAGCTTCAAAATGCAGTTTAACGTAACAAAACAGATACTTTAAACCAATCTGATACCAAATATACTCAGATATAACCAGTATTCATCGTTTTCAGCCTAATTTAGCAGAATTAAGTGATGTGTAGATCTGCCAGTTGTACATTTTCTGAAAATCTTACCCACATACTACCATAGGCTCTATAGCACTGCCTGGGTGATGTTTAGCTTAGACTTGTCTTCTTGACTTTTGTCTGGTATCTATTATTTGAGGGTGAAGTCACCAGAAAATGTACAATTCACCTCCACCAATCCTTTCAAATAACCCACATTTCAGACGAAAATAAAGTTAAACATGTTGTTCTAACCTAACCAAACAGTTTGCTAGAATCAATGCAATGCCGAATATACGCGGATTTGCCTAGTATTGACCAAATTACAGCCTAATTTAGCATAGTTTGCTTAATGTTACTAAAAGCTGCCAATTGTACATTTGGTGAAAATCTGACCCTTGAAATGATTTCCTTTGTTGCATCTTGCTGTCCTCCCTATTTTCTATTTTCCTCCCGTTCTCTCCATGCCCTCCTCTTTCCTCTCACCTTTTATCTCCCCTTTCTTGCTGTCGCTATCAATATTATATATCAATAATTATAATACATCAATATCATATATAAATATTATGAAGCCCAGCTGCAAGATCAAGGGGTTAAATAACTTCCACCCCCTATAACACACAAACAAAGTTGGTTAGATGACATTCAGAAAAGTAGGAAAAGAACGGAGCAAACATTAGAAATTCTTAAGTTTTTGATCGATGTTGACTGAGAATGAAGCCTGAAACTGAATTGTAAATCCATTAATTTTGCCGTGTAGCGTTGAGAGCCAATCCATCATAACAAAATGTAATGCATCTCTATCCTATAGCTGTAGTTGGTCCAAAATACTAATATCCATTTACATTCTTTCACAATCATGGACCCAGACTATAGGCCCAGAGGTCTGATAGTCCCTCAAAACTCAGGGAAAGCCTCTTCTCTCCAAACCGCAATCTGTCATTAGATTCCCAATATATATTATATATGGGTCAGGTTTTCAGAAAATGTAAAATTGGCAGCTGTACACATAAATTTAGTAAATTCTGCTAAATTAGACAATTGGGCAATACTATGTAAATTCGGGTATATTTGGCATTACATTGATTCTAGCAATCTGTTTGGTTAGGTTGAACTGTATTTTGAACATTATTTTCGTGTGAAATTTGGGTTATTTGAGAAGATTGGTGAAGTTGAATTGTACATTTTCTGAAAATCTGACCCACATTTATATATATATATTGCAGAGTCAGGAAGGCCATTAGCGCAGTAGACGTCCAATCACAGAATACCATTCTTATCTGATCTCAGAGGCTCAGAGACCAGATAGGATCTCACATGGGGATGCCTTATATCTTTAATTAACTGCTACCGAGACCACTCAAGCATTAGAGTCCTTGATATAGACGTATCCCTGGATTTCTTATATAAGTTGTTTTGCTTAATTAGCTCTATAATCCCTGTTTGATGCTCTTCATATAATTTTCCTCTTCCGTGAGTAATTAATTCCTCAAGGTTGTCCGGATATATTAGCCCTTCGACTTTTGGGAAGCAGCCCGGGGTACACATGTTCTATGGAAACAGAAATAGTTAGTTATGGAATGCACTGGAGTGACAGAGGTGGTAAGACATGGCAGTTATAACCCTTCGAGTGACCAAGGGATGCAGTGAAAGAGGTAGTGAGACAAGGCACTTATATCCCTGTGAGTGACCAAGGGTTGGAGTGACAGAGGTAGTGAGACAAGGCAGTAGTTGCCCTGTGAGTGACCATAGGTTGGAGTGACCGAGGTAGTGAGACAAGGCAGTTATATCCCTGTGAGTGACCATAGGTTGGAGTGACAGAGATAGTGAGACAAGGCAGTAGTTGCCCTGTGAGTGACCATAGGTTGGAGTGACAGAGATAGTGAGACAAAGCAGTAGTTGCCCTGTGAGTGACCATGGGATGCAGTGACAGAAGTAGAAAGATAAGGCAGTAGTAGTCCTGTCAGTGACCCTGGGTTGGAGTGACAGAGGTGGTGAGACATGGCAGTTATATCCCCGTGAGTCACCATGGGTTGTATTTGATTCATATATTTAGTGAGACAAGGGCAGTAGGGCCCTAAGCATGGCTAGGTACTTGCGTGAGACAAGGCAATTTGAGCCCAGTGAATGACAGTGGATTGAAGTGAAGGATTTCTAAAGTGGCACTCTATTGCGAGGTATACATTTGTTGATAATACGTTGACATAGAACTGACCTGCCTCTTCATTAAATGTATATTTTATGTTTGGCACCATCAAATTGGTTTAAGTGGCTTTTTGAATAAGTGTCTTTCAGCAAAAAGCTAGTCTCCCGTTGTGGTAAAGGTATATAACCAATTAGAAAGTCATTTTCTTTTTATTTATTTTTCATTGAAGGGCCTCCTGAGAGATCTGGTAAAGAATACTAGCAGGAATAGTCTCTACACACTTGCCTATATTTTTAATCCACTGAGGGAAGGGGAAAAGTGTAGGAATTCCTACACACAATTTTACTTCCCTTACTTCCCTTACTTCCCTTAGTGGACTGTGCACTTTAGGTTCCCTGCAACCTTCAACCGGGACGATTTTTTTCTCTTTTGATGTATGTGCTGGCTTCGATTAAAGGTATATGCGGGTGTTCAATGGAAAAAAGATTGGTCGGTGACTTTTTTTATGAAACGTTCAGGGATCATTCCTGACTATATAAGAAAGCAAGAAATGAAAAAAAAGTACATCTCATCGACTTATGTTTTGTTCTACAGCCACTTGAAAATAACAGTGCTTTAGCATTGAAGTCTATGGAAAAATGTTTTTTTTTTTCACATTTCATTATATGAAAAAATAATGATCGGTGACTTTTCATTAAGACTTTCTAGACATATATTTGGTATATCATGCTACAGATTTACCAAAGAAAAACAGTATGTTGACGTGGTTAAAAAAAAGTTGTGTTCATTTGAAATTGACCACATCACCCAAATTTAGTAATCAAGCAGCATAATCAATGAAAATGAATCCTAAAAAACATGACTCAAAACTGTTGTAATAAAAATAAACACTATAGATATTGAAAATGGTGCAAAAATACATCTCAAGTTATGAGGATAATGAAATATTTCAAAGAAAAATAGGAGCAGCTAGGTGGCGTGGACGTTGACCCCCGCATATATCTTTAACGCCAGTATGTCGGCTATAGGAATGCACATACATGTATACATGTTTATTCTGACAAGAGCCACATTTCCCTTGAAGGACACATTTATTACCCTAATACCACCATTACTCTGTTTCCCTATATCAGGGACTAACATCCATATTGCCTTACATGAGGCTTTGATGTAGTGGGTGGGCGATAATAAAGAAAGCCACATAAGTACCGCCATTGCTGCTGTTCTCCTGCGTCTCAGTGTAAATAAATCCCACCACCAGGTGGCCAGTAGTTCTTTATGTCATGCAAACTCTTAAAGGTGCAGTCCCGCCCAATTGCCATCACACAAAAACTATATTTTATCTTTATTCTGTTTTTTCCAAGTTGACACGTAATAGGGAATTTGCATGTCCCACTGGCCTGTCTACTGCAGTGCATGCTGGAATGGATTCTGTTGAAATCTGACACATTTTTATCGAAAATTGCAAGAATTTTTTCACTAATAGCAGAGCTTGTAAAAATGGATATTGGCATTAGATCATTGATAGATAATCAATGCTGAACATAGCAGGTTCTCCATAGATTTTAGACTTCACCATTAGTCCCTTAATTCCATGCGAATCAAGATTCAAAAGGGCGGCTATGCAAGTCCTCTATTGTGGGCACCCAGGAATTGTTATTCTGTCCACCCTTCTGTTTATTTCTTTTAAATCAAAGCTGGATTTTGAGCTATTATCAACAATCTATCTTACCAATATAACTTACTTATCTAATGACCTATAGGACTTAAAGATGCAGTCCCGTCTAATTGTTTAAAGTTATTTATTCATAGGATATCTGTGTTAAAATATTCTCACTTTTCGGGATGCTTAGCGCTGCTAGAAGCATGAATTATATGTGTACCAAATTTTATTGTATCAAATGCATCCCTGCATTTTTAAGGTCATCCTATAGAGTATATTAAGCTACTTTACCAGTAAATTTCCACCGCCAAATATTGCAAACTATTTTTTTAAAAAAAAATATCAAACGTAAAAAACAAAAATAGTTATTAGATACCCTACAGTTTACTATCATTGGAATCGGCTTGATCTCATCTTTTCAAATATGATGATATCTCAAAATCAAATTTTAGTGACTTGTGACTTATTTTTCTGTATACAACACATATGTCGGCCTTTTTCAGTTACATTAATATAACTTCCTAAAATGATATGAATACATAACTGGGTCAGATTTTGGGAAAATGTACAATTCGCCTTCACCAATCCTCTCAAATAACCCAAATTTCAGACGAAAATAAAGTTCAAAATACAGTTCTACCTAACCAAACAGATTGCTAGAATCAATGCAATGCCGAATATACTCGAATTTACTTAGTATTGACCAAATTGCAGCCTTATTTAGCAGGATTTACTAAATGTGTACAGCTGCCAATTGTACATTTTTCCAAAATCTGACCCAACTATGCTTTTCATCATCTACGATCAAAACCTCCCGGCCTCTTTAGTCTCGAATAAAATAGGGCCTAACAAAGAAATTGAACAATTTGAGAGGAATGCAACTTTAAGGGCCGGGTTTATAATGGTTGCGTGACAACTTACAATGTCAACTCAGCCCGCCTCCATGTAATTACTGCCGCTCCCCCCGGGCCTCCTCCTCCTCCACTTGCCGGGAATTATACCAGACCCGGACCCGCCTTGGTCCGTCTGTGATTAGCTGCAGACGGAGGAGGAGAAGGTGGCCATTTTAGGCCCAAGAACTAAGGGTGTGAGAGCTATTGCACTGGAAATACTACACGAACTGAGGACAAGTATTCCACTGACAATTGCTATGTTATTTTCCATGGGAATACACTAATGGGTCAGATTGTCAGAAAGTGCACAATTGGTCTTCACCAATCCTCTCAAATAAGCCAAATCTGAGAGGAAAATCAGGTTCAAATGCAGTTCAACATGACAAGACAGATTCATTGAATGAATACAATAGAGAATATACTCAGATATACCTAGTATTTATCAATTGTCACTCTAATTTAGCAGAAATTGATAAATGTGGAGATGTGTAGATTGTGCATTTTCTGCAAATCTGACCCTAATATTGAGGGAGGTGGTTAGAGGTAACGCACTGTGATAAGGCGGTCATATAACCAAACCCTACAGACGTACCCTAATATTAACAAGCAGATTCACATGTAACTATTTTCTTCTATAATATTGGTATAGACATGTACTGACATGAACAGTTTTATAGAACGCCTTTAGACCAAAAGAATGTATGACATGATGCATTTTTACTTATACCAAAGCGTATACATGTAGATTTTCTCACTTTAGAGTTTCTTTCCTAATATCTCCACTATAACCCCACTTTCTTCTCTGGTTGAAGGCGCCAGAAAATGCACAATTCACCTTCACCAAACTTCACATAACACAAATTTATGACACAAATTCGGCTAAAAATTCAGTTCAACCTAAACAAACATATTGCTAGAATCACTGCAATGCCAAATATACTCGAATTTAGCTAGTATTACCCAAATTACAATCTAATTTTGCAAAATTTACTAAATGTGTACAGCTGCCAATTGTAAAGTTTCTAAACAATCTTACCCACTTACAGACCCCAATGTTAACAAGCAGATTTTGAGGTCATTGCTTATTTTCTTTTGGGTTGAATTAATATTAACTACTACCATACTGCGCATCGATACATAGTAATGCCAGTGCTTGTTTGATAAATACTTTATTGAGGGTAATATTTCGATACAGTTTTTCAGAGAAAGCTAACAAACAAAATATGTGATGTATTCGAAGGAAATGAGTCACAACTCGCAGAATTGATGTTGTTTCAAAGGTCAGTTAACGGGTTCATGGTCACTTTTAGGATAACAAACTTCATGGAGCCATAAATACAACCCCCAAGTCACGATTTTTTTACTTCCATTTATGTCTAACTTATAGTCACTTACAGGCATAAATTGAGAAATCCTAGTTGAAAAGTCTGTTTAGCACAAGAGGGCACTGAGCGTGTTGTGTGATGTCATAAAGCTGTGCCAGAAATGAACATAATATCTCTACCTTCCCCCCAATCTCACAGCAATTGAAGCAGTTATGCAATACAGGTAATATCTGTTCAAGAACCAGTCATGAGAGGTCAGTACCTGTGTTGTTCAAACTCCTTCCACCCACCCCACCCTCCTTAATTCTTTCTTTCTAGCAGCAATTATGAGAGGTGTTTGTTATGTTCATTGCATGTACATTTCAAGATTGGCGCACCTTATGACGTAGGCAAACAGTGGCGCCTTGAATGGAGTGTTAAACTGTGGAACTACTTTTTCACTCCTTTAAATGGGTAAAACTCACTAAATAAGAACTTGAATTAAGTAGAACTGGGGTGGCTACATTTCAATAATAGCAAGGAAATGGATCTGCACATAATATTTGGGGGTTTACTGACACTTTAAAGTGTTTTGTTCATAGGTTTTCCTTGTGGGAATTATTTCATTTTGGGATGCCTAGTCCTTCAGGTCGTATGAATAGATGTACACATGTATGTTTCTAAGACCAGCCTATAGAATTTTAGCTACTTGACTAGTAATTGTCCACCCAGAAATATTGCAAACTTTCTATTCCAAAGTAAAAATATCAAACTGAAAATATAGAAATTTTCTGAAGATCTGACACACATGCTCACATGTATAATACTTCATAAATACATGAGTAGTATAAGGAGATGTCACCCATCATATGGTTATAGCATTCTACTCCCTGTACACACATGTACGCAACTAATCACCAAAATTAATATATTGGACTGAATATATTGGCTTGACTCTGCGTAGGTGGAGAAGGAGGTGGAGAGGACCCTTCAGCCTGGGTTGGAATGGCGTGGGTGGGAGGGTCATTGCATAGGGAATTGTACAAGTACTTATGACAATTATACTGGTGAGTGCTATGTTATCTACCATTGGGGCATTCCTATACAGCCAGAGAGCTGGGTGTAGTGGGATAAAGGTCCCCAGACGCCCAATAAACAGGAGCCCAGTCTGGATAAAAGCTGACCTTATTGTTTAGGGGTTGCCTTCTTTGTTTTGGGTAAACGCCTGATAAACGCCTGATATGGGTCAGATTTTCAGAAGATGTACAATTGGCAGATCTACACATTTAGGAAAATCTGCTAAATTAGGCTGAAAAATGATGAATACTAGGCATATCTGAGTATATTTTGGATCGCATTGATTTAAAGTATCAGTTCTGTTAGGTTAAAGGTAAATACCAGTGTTCACTTAAAAAATGAATGAGTCATGGAATTTTCTTTAAACTTTGGATTTAGAAAGAACATGGTTGGGGAAACCCAAAAAGCCCCAAAAAACCATATGTCATTGGATTAGTTTTTATTTCTGGGAATACTGAAATGTATTACTGTTCACTATAGAAGTCTATGGAAAAACTGGTATTTTCTGCATTTTCCCCAATAGCATATGATTGAATCATACGATTTTCTTTTAAATCTGCATATACATTGCTGACATATTATTCTACCCTCCCAATTAAAAAAAATAAGGGGTCATTGAACTAAAAAAAAAGTTATTCAGCTAAACTTGTATCACAATGAGCTTCCCCCATTGAAATCAATAGTGAAGGGAAGTAAACTTCACTCTTCCCTAAAACACAAAATAATATGATAATATCCAGTTTTTTTGACATTTTGTATTCCCCCAACCATGTTCTTTCTCAATACAAAGTTTGAACAAAATATATTAAATTCTATTGTTTCATGCATTAGTTCCTTGAATTCCCGCCTGCTGCAGTGCTGACAACGCTGGTATTTATCTTTAAACTGTATTTTGAAGGTGATTTTTGTTTTAAATGTGGGTTATTTGAGAGGATTGGTGAAGGCGAATTGTACGTTTTCTGAAAACCTGACCCATAAACGTCAAGTGGGACCTTGTAAAGAATTGGAATCTTTAGATCCAAGATCCGACCTATTTAGCCCTGATCATGGTCGGGGCATGCACGCCACACATGGCCTGGCCAGGAGGGAGGGGGAGATGAGCCACTCTGGGCTCACCCCACCTCCCCCAGCCCGACCTAATTACGTATACACTGCTCTGGGTTTATCAAGAGGGGGGGAAGGGCTAAGAGGGAGGGGGGAGGGCTGGCACGAGCCATGGGATCTATGAGTAAGGGGGTGGGAGGGGGAAGGCTGAGGAGAGGGATCCAACTTGCTTGCACTCCATTTATGGTCTCTGCCTGGGGAGCAGAGGTCGGCGTGTGGGCAAGGAAGATCCTCTCTCCCTCAACCAATTAGAGGGAAGGGGAAGAGCCAGTGGAATATTTCCTGGGTTCTCAGACATACCTGGTTTATTATTCTTTTCAGACCCATATGGTCCCTAAGGCAACGCACGAAGACACCCGGGTAGGGCTCACTTGCGTCATTTCTTATATATCTCAATTCTTAATTTAATGTACATGGCCTTTCAAATGAAATAAAAAAAAAAAGAAAGAAATAGTTTGTCCTCAATAGGGAATAATTGCCCCATATTCCTTAGTTTTGCCTTAAAGATGTATTCCAGTATTTCTATCTCTGTAGTACGGCTATTTGAGACATAGGTAAACACTGGTTGCTTTCCTTACACCTACTAACATGCAACATTTTCCTCACATTATTTTTTGAAGATTATTTTTAACTGGGATAACATTTCCTAGGTAAACCCAGGGTTTTCGAATGGTCCGAGTGTTTACAAAAGTTCGGGACAAAGTTGGATCTAAGTAAGAAAGAAAAAAGATATACAAACAGTTCTAAGATTTTAGGGAATCGTTGTACCGATGTTATACACTAACGCAGAGTGTGACCATGCATGTGGTATAGTACTCAGGTAACAAAAGCACATAAATACAGTTCCTGATGTATAGCACAGTCCTTTGCAAAAACTTCCTTACAAGCTGCAAAACAGTGGCAAGTATCTAAAGTATATGGGTCACATTTTCAGAAAATGTACAATTCAACTTCGCCAAACTTCTAAAATAATTCAGATTTTAGATGAAAATAAATTTCAAAACTCAGTTCAACCTAACCAAACAGATTGCTAGAATCAATGCAATGTCGAATATGCTCGAATTTACCTAGTATTGACCAAATTGCAGCCTAATTGAGCAGAATTTACTAAACGTGTACAGCTGCCAATTGTACGTTTTCAGAAAATCTGACCCATATAACTATTTAGCTAGGAGTTATGCAACGAGCCCCAGATCCATATCTTGTCGACGTGAGAATCATTGTCATTGTGAAGCACGTGTAATTTACGAGGATGATCCAGCGCCAAGTCATCTATATTCTCACTGTCTAGAATTTGAAAAAGTCATATACTATTGACAGTTGTCGTGAGGAACTCACGTCCTGCCTGCCTGGGAACACAACGTATTACATATCTGTAATTACACATGGAGCAGGAGGAAATTGCAGTCCATTGATAGAGGTGGGAGAATAACGTGTTGTAAATAGGACGCGTGTGTGTGCATATATGGGTCATATTTTCAGAAAATGTACAATTGGCAGCTCTATACATTTAGTAAATTAAGCTAAATTAAGCTGAAATTTGGTCGATACTGGGTAAATTCGAGTATATTCGGCATTGCAATGATTCTAACAATCTGTTTGGTTAGCTTGAACTGTATTTTTAACTTTATTTTTGTCTGAACATTGGGTTATTTGAGAGGATTAGTGAACCCAATTGTACATTTTCTGAAAATCTGACCCATATATATGCATGTGTAGAGATGTGTGAAACATCCAGGCTTTATGATGCGTTCATTGACAATGGATTACATGTTTATGAGTTAGTGTGTCGGAACCTGTACAATCGGAAGGATACATGTTCAATGAATTCTCTCCCCCTCGTTTCCCAATCTCCCTTAAAACTATTCCTACCATATCCTCCCCTACTTCTCCCCTGTCGTTATCTCTGTTCTCTTCCTGTCTCCCCTTCCTCCCCTCCCCTTCCCCTTCCTCCCCACCCTCTCCTCCTCTCCCCTTCCCTTGCCTTTCAGTTTCCCCCTTCTCTCCACTCCCCTTCCTCTCGTCCCCTTCCTCCGTTACACTTTCCCTGTCCTCACCTCTCCTTCCCACATCCCCATCCGTCCCTTCCCTCTAACTTCCCCCACCCCTCCATTCTCCCCCCATCCTTTTTCACGTTCAAATGTCCCCTTTCTACCTCTTCCCTCTCTCCTCCCCTCCTTCCTTTCCCCCTCTCCGTCCTCTCTTCGCTTCCTTCCCTTCCTCTCCCCCCTTCCTTTTCTCTCCCTCTCCGCCCTTCTCCTTTATTTCCCCTCCTCTATTCTCCCTCCTGTCCTCTCCCCTGCCTCTTACCTCTTGCCCCTCCTCCCCTCTCGCCTCTCCCCTCCATTACTCTCCCATATCCCTCCACTCCTGTTTCCCCTCCTCTATTTTACTCTCCTAACTCCCCATACTCCCTCCTCTCCTCTCCCCCGCCTCCTACCCCCCCCCCTCCCCTCCCAACTCCCTCCTCTCCTCTCCCCCGCCTCTTACCCGCCTCCCAACTCCCTCCTCACCTCTCCCCCAAATCCTTACTCCCTCAACTCCCTCCACTCTCTCAATCCCCAGAAACATACATTTCGCCGCACTAATCGCCCTAAGACCAAGCTCCAATTAAACCTATTCGCCCGTCCTACCGCAAGGCTTCCCTGCACTATGGGCCTAATAAGGCAATGTTGAAGTGGGGCGGAGAAGGCTCGGGAGCAGACGGCAATGGGCGCAGAGAACTGCTAAATGATGCCCCATTCCCTTATCCCCAGCCAGGATTTGAATATTACAGACATTCCAGTATAATGTGTAGTTTAAGTAGGTTCAAGGGCTTCCACCTCATGAGCTGGAAAGTCTCTATATCCCATGACTATAAGAGCTTCTCATCGTCATTAATGCCTACAGCTCAGAGCCTCAGAACATTTGTGATGTCTTTTAGGAAAATGAGTCAGTAAAATAACTACATACCGCATAGGATGATTTAGGAATATACAATCTACAAAATGATATAAAGGCTAGGATAAATTAGATACTTATACCGAATAGCCCGATGTCGATGTCAAATCGATCGAGACGGAGGGTCAAAGCTTTGACCCGACGTCGAGATCGATTTGACATCGACAGAGGGCTATTCGGTATTTATTTCATACTGATTTATCAATTCATTTGTTATATTTACCTCATATGACAGTTTTTCAAGACGAATTACGAAACATGCAAGGCAGCGCTACGCTTCTGCCGCTAAGAAGCGTGACGTCATGAACCAATGATATTACGTTATTTGGGTCACGTGCTTCCATGACAACCCAAATCACGTATGTGATACAGATTTCTAATGGCACCCCCGAATCATGCCCTGTGTAATCACATACGTATGTAATGAACTGTTAAATAGACTGTCTTGAAATTGTATGTACAAGTGGCTTACACATGTAACGAATATATCTATGCATTTTTAAGGTCACTACTTTACTAGTTATGGAACACCAACAAATATTGCAAACTTTGTCCGCATGAGCTGGGAACTCTCTATATATGCCATGACTATAACAGTAAGATTTTCAGAAAATGTACAATTGGCAGCTGTACACATTTTGTAAATTCTGTTAAATTAGGCTGCAATTTGGTCAATACTAGGTAAATTCGATTATATTTAGCATCACATTGATTCTAGCAATCTGTTTGGTTAAGTTGAACTGTATTTTTAACTTTGTTTTCGTCTGAAATTTGGCTTATTTGAGAGCATTGGCGAAGTTGAATTGTACATTTTCTGAAAATCTGACCCATAAGTGCTTCTCATTAGCGTTAATGCCTACAGCTTAGTGGCTCAGAACATGTGGGATGTGCTACAGGAAAATGAATCACAAATTGCAAAAAATATATTTTGAGATATCATCATAATTGAAAAGAGGAGATCAAGACGATTCCAATGATAGTAAACAGTAGGATATCTAATAACTATTTCTATATTTTGGTCTCTAAATCCCATGACTATAAGTGCTTCTTCCCATTGGCATTAATGCCTATAACTCAGTGCCTCAGAACATTTTATTTACAAGTTGCATCTTTGCAGATTTGTAATGTGTGAAATAAGAAAATAAGTCACAAGTTGCAAAAATGATATGTTTTAAAGTGATTTATTAACAAGATTTCTTTGGAGGAATGTTCTCATTTTTGGGGTGTCTAGCCCCCTCACTTGTATGATTTTATGTACCATATTTCAAACCAGCGCCAAACCCTCAAAAAATGAAAAGGCATTTACAGGAAAATGAGTTGCAGAAGTGTTATTTTTCATAGTGTTTTATCAACACCAGCTATTTGTAGGAATGTTTTCATTCTGGGGGTGCTTAACGTTTTTTGTAGCATGAATACATTTACTAAATGTCAAAACAGTGTATTAAATATATATCCATGCATTTCTAAGGTCATTCTATAGAGTATATTTAGCTACTTTACTAGGAATTGTTCGCCAACAAAGATTCCTCACTTTTTTTAAAAAAAATATAGAACTTAAAAAATAGAAGTACATATTAGATGTCCTTATATTTACCATCATTGTACTCGGCTTGATCTAATCGTTTTAAACATGACGGTACCTCGAGATATATTTTTTAAGGAAATATTCCTTGTATTTCTTTGAATTAAGACAACATTTGTCATTTAATACCTGAGCATATATTCTCGGTTTGAAGTAATGTTGAAAATACTTGTCAACAGAAACATAACATTGCCTATAAGTATGCAGAGGAGGACCTAGAGGGATTTGGGCCCAACCAGAAATGGGCGCTTAAAACAGGTAAAAGACGCCCACTGCTTTATCCACAGTCAGGATTTACAAGCTTGAATATATATGTGCCATTCCTATATCAGTGGTATTTAAGTAGGGTTAAGGAACTGGTGATGACTTGAAGAAGGAGGATGTGAATTGTACTATTAGGCCTGATCGGGGACAAGTGTTCCAAGCTACATACTTTACATATATATCTGGATGTGGGGAGATGTGACGCAGTCGTGGTTATGGAAAGCCATTTGCATAATGGGGCGACTCCACTAGAGAGAAAATGTTGTTGTTGCCCACAAATTGGTAGCAACAAATATCCATACAGAAATAACAGTTCCCAGAGAATGTGGCAACACATCTGAGACTCCTCCATTTGCGTTTTCATTGAAACATGAAATGAACTGTTGTTAGTAGGCAACATGAAAACTTGTCGCCGCCGTTTTTCCTCTGGTTGAGTTCCGCTATAAGAATGTGGTAAACTCGGTGTTTCTATCGAAAACAGTTTTTAAGATAGACTCCTTATATCAGTTGATGCAAACCAAAAGAAAGAAAAACACTGTTTTTCAAATTTGATGTGAGAAACATTTGATATCAGTTAATAAAGAAGGTTTCCTCTATAACTATGTTTTCAATGAGAAACCCTGTTTTCCAATTGAAAAACAGCATTTGTCAACGGTAAATACTGTTTATTACCTGGTGAACAGTCTTTGTCATAGACAGTCGTAATAAATGGGTTAATGAGTGAGTGAGTGAGATTGGTTGCTTTATGCCCTTATCAACACATTTAATATGGTTATATCAAGGGTGGGAGAGCTGAGAGGGAGTGAGTGAGATTGGTTGCTTTAAGCCCTTATCAACACATTTAATATAGTTATAGAGGGAGGCAGTTTATGATCATACCCAGGAAATAGAGATAGAGAAGAAGGAAGAGAGAGACAGCGAAAAGAGACAGAAAGGCACTTAATGGTCATACCCAGGACCAAAAATGGGTTATTGTATTTTTGTATCTCCCAATACAACATCATAACCAACAGCAAACCCACAGTTCAATTTCCGTGAAGGACTTTGTGAAAGAAATAGTATTCAAAGCCTTGGAAATGAGTATTGGTACATTAAAAGGAATATATATGCCTCAGGCCCAGGGGTGGATACAGAGTGTGCGCTATCCTGCATGATAAGCATGGGTCCCTCAAAGGGCTGAATGATTGCACTTATGGTGTACAAGCTGAGCCTATTGAAATACATTATAAATATTCAGGTCACTGGGTCATTCAGGGTCGGTGTGCTTATAGATGGATTCAGCAAAATGGGACCATAAATGGGGAAAGCTGGAAGGGGTGAGGGCGAAGTGGAGGTGGAGAGGAAAGGGAATGGGGAAGTGGAAAGAGGTTTGAGGGGAGAAGAAGGAGTAAAGAGCCTGATCCACTTGGCAGATTCTTATGCGATCTTTTCCACTAAAATATTTGAGAATTGCATGGGAATTGGCTAAGTGAAAAAGGCCCTTTAACGCCAATGTGCTAGTTACAAACATTCTTACAGAAGAATCTTGTGTATAAAACACATTAAGAACTATCAATACTTCTGCACTTTTCATTCACTTTCAAATTAAACTCCTCAGACTTTAGCACAAGGTTCTGCGGGCCCCCCAAAAAAACCGCAAACATATAAACCTAAGAGCAGACAGTAAGCGATTCCATTGGACTGCTCTCGCATCACCTGCTTATGCTGTCTTGCAAAGGAACAGAGCAAACCATTAGCGTTTAGTGGAATCCCAGCTTAAGGAGGGGCTCCACTGGTTGTGTAGTGCTTCAGTGCCTTCAAGTACCAGCAGAATGTCAATGAACTGGTGAAAGCTTTGCATAAAAGATGGCCGCGGGCAAGCAAAATCTGGCGCTTGAGTTCTTTAGATCAGCTGGTGTAAAAGTTCCCTCTGTCCTTCTGCCAACCACTTTGCAGCACATTATGCCCTTTTGATTTGATTTATACTCAATTTTATTCAGGTTTGGGGGAAATATTCTGCCGCAAAGCTTGGTTTATAAAAGATGAGGCCGCACTTATGGCCTCAGTAGAGGTCTCAGGGTGCTTGTAATCTAGTATTAGAGCATTATAGTGCCGGAGTTATATACATAATTCTGGGTTAAAGAGTGTAGGAAGTATGATGTGCATTTATAGCACTGAGATTTACGCCATCATGAGGTGAAATTGCGAGAAAAGGCACCATGCACATTAAGAACCCTCCCAAATAACCCAAATTTAATACAGAAATGAGACTCAAAACACAATTCAACACAACTAAACACATCCTTTGAATCAACTCAGTACCGAATATGCTCAGATATAGCTAGTATTTAACATTTTTCAGTCAAATTGAGCAGAATTTACTAAATGTGTAGAGCTGGCAATTGTACATTTTTTGGTGACCTGGCCCTCCTGAGGTTAATTTCTTCAATTTCCTCTTCCCAATCACCCCCCCCCCCCACCCTTCCCCATCCCCCCTCCAACCCCACTCATCTATTCATACCATTGTTTTTACAGTTTTTATCATGATTTAAGAGAGTGACATAAAACCTGCACCAAGGCACCGTTGCTCTAGAAATATATTACATCGCTGAGTAATCATACATTATCTCGCCTCTCTTGTTTTATTGTTTTATATTAACCTCGTCAAGACCCTGAAGGTTGATCTGATATGGTTGGAAGTGCCCCCTCCACTTTATCCCCCCACATCTCAGCCCAGCAGTCAGCCGAGAGTTCAAGGTTGTCTATAAAGCAACCACACAGTTGGCATATTAGCTAACCTTACAGGGAAAGGGGTCAGGCAAAGATAAAAAGCTGTTTTATCAGGGCAAAATTGATCATGGGCAGAAAAACTAATAAAATCGGAATAAATGTGTGATAAAATCTACTAAGATATGAAATGTTGTCCTGTTTAAGCTTTGTCTAGACATAACAAGGTTTGTGGCAATAAGGGGCTTGAATGGGTAGTGGTTGGGGAATGGTGTCATAGTGAGACAAAGAGGAACCTTTGGGTTATATTTGGCTATGTTTCTTATGTTATGCTTGCATTTCTTATTCATTCATCACATTCATGTAATGTGTTACAGGGAAATATATCACAGTTCACCAAGAAACTTGCAAGAATAAACATGTCAAACTTAAAATATAATAAGTACTTATTACCTATTCTAGTGCTTACAACTTGATCTCATCGTTCTAAAAAAGTTGATATCTCAAATTCCTTTTTTGCGACTTGTGATTCTTTTTCCTGGAAGACATTTGACATATTAAGTCGGTCACAATAAATACTGTGTCATGTGAAAAAAGACTTAACGTTTGTGCACCTGACATATACACATAAGAGCATATTAAACATAAAATAGTGTGCTCTTAATAAAATATATGTAGATCTTGAGAATTGAAATATTCCTACAATCTAACAAGATGTGATGTTAAAGGATACTGCCAAATACCAGGATCTGATTGTTTACTCCGTATTATTTCTTTATTGTAAATTTTGTATTCTTTTTGCAACCTGTATATAGTATCCTAGACTGAGGGATCTGGTTTCAGTGGTGGCCTTTGAGAATTAAGTCAACCTTGGTGTTGTAACGGTGGCATTTCTGTGAAAAGTAGGAGATCTGTGGTTTGAGTCCCAGTTGAGGAAAACAGCTTTTTAAGGTTCACTACATTATTTACACATGTTAGCAACATATTGAATTTAAGATTTCTCATGAATGTTTATGTTATCTTAAACAAATATATAACACTCTTACATATGTATGTATTCCTTCTTTTCTTGTAACACATCTGCTTCATATGGGACTACCCTTTTTTTTCTTACCTATGTATTTACTGCATAAATGTATGTACTGCAACCTGGGGCAAGAGAAAAGCCCTATTACTGGGACTTGATCTACCAAGTATGAATAAAAGCTTTAACCAAAAAAAAAGATATAAGATCAGTAGTTTAGTGAAAGCTGAGGCAGTTGTACGCGTGTTCTACACCAGACCCTGGTGTTTACTGATACAGACTAACTCTGTCTAGCGCTGCCAGGTGACGCGTGTCAGATTGTGTCCCGGTACACAACCACAACCACAACCACAACCACCACCTGTTTGTTATGATGCGAATTTGGCAGAAGCAGCCACCATTTACTCTCTTTACAATAGCCATGGACATGGACACTTCCGGTTGGTACAACAATTGATGATGTAGACAGCGCGAGGTGGGCGGGCGCAGTAAGTAATGTTTTGTTCATGCCAGTGGCAGTGACTCATGGGCAGAGAGTGCCAACAATAGATCTCAATATGGTGTAGCATATTTCCCACAAATAATTCTTATTTGGCTTGTAAAGCAAATATAAAGTTTGGCAAGAGTGTTGTGGAATGTGATGCAGCAATGAGCATGGTAACTGGTGAGGTCATGACAGTCTGGCGGCTGGGTGTGTGGTTGTCTCTTACACTAGAGCACCTGTTTTCCAATTTTGTTTCAATAGATTATAGTATACTACACCAGGAGATAGTGGAAAGCTGATCCTGTAACAACAGAGGGTAGTATACTAGTCAGAGCTAGAGGAAGACAGCAATATATGGTAGTATACCACCCCAGATGTAAGAGAAGGTAAGAAGTTAAGACCAGCTATAGGAGCTACACTAAACAGCCTGGTAAATATAATTCAACAATAGATTGTAGTATACTACCCAAGGGGTTAATGGAAGACCAGCTATAAGAGCTGAACTAGAATAGAATAGAATAAAAATATCTTTTATTCATCATTGACGTTTTATATTTCTTTGCTGATGAACAGGTCTACAGGCTTCTAGGTACCTTTTAGGATTTACACCTAGGTCTTCCAGCCGTTCCCTTTATTTATACATAGAAAGCTAATATATATTATACAGTACACATTGTATATACAAACATTAATGCAAGTTTTAAAACCCATATCTAGCTACTAATAAGCTAATCCAGTACAGGATTAATTCCAGGCAGGCAAATGTTGCTCTACGCCTGGTATATGTAGAGAAAACATTTATGTTTTGACCAAAGTATCAATACAATAATAATGTCATATAACATAATATACTATATAATACCATTTACTGTTTGTCTCCTTGTTTGTATGTGGATTCTATTGTTTTCCTGACTAAACGGCCTGGTAAAATAACATAAAACAACACATAGTAGAATAATGCACAAATCCAGGAGTTATTAAAAGACCAGCTTTAGGAACAAAACTAAACAGCCTGGTAAAATAATAGATGGTAGAATACCCAAGACTTAGGGGAAGACAAGCTATCGAAAAAGTTTGGTAGCATATCACAAAATAACAATGTAGCAATGAACCCGCAGGAGACCCATAGAGGGAGAAAAATGACCATATCCATTGCCTTAATAAATAAGAAATAATAGTGGCATTATTACCCATGGTTGGTCTATAGTAGGGGTCTGGATTATATCACCAGTCATTTCTTCCAGCTGGACAGATACAACTCCCACTAATAAAACCCTCCAAACAAACCTAGCGCCAGGTCAATCATACCTCGAGGAATAGTTTCCTACCTCTTCCTGTTATATCCAGTTCATTCTGGTTTATGATGCATGGAAGCTATGCTTCCGGACATTTGCATGTAATGTAATGTTATGCCAGTGTAGTGCTTCGAAATGTACTTAAGGATTAATGACTGGCATTGAGGGGCTGCTGATGGACTGTTTGGTGTATAATCCTGAGGGAAAGTCAAATTATTGGAAACAGTGCCCCAGCAGGCCCAAGATAAAGGTTATTCATCTATTTAGTATTTAGGTTTGCTAAGATTTTCATAACCTCTGGACTATTGAAGGTATCGACTAATGTGCTAGAACATTTTTCTCTCTTTTATATTGCTTTTTTACCATCACTAGCGCCAGGTCAATCATACCTCGAGGAATAGTTTGCTACCTCTTCCTGTTATATCCAGTTCATTCTGGTTTATGATGCATAGAAATTATGCATGTAATGTTATGTATTGCCAATGTTATGCTTGTAATTGTACTATAGGATTGATGACAAAAGTTGAGGGGCCGCAGGTGCATATTTGGTGAATAATACCAAGGTCAATGACCAAACCAACATTTAGGGTCTGCAAGCCCAAAATAAAGATTATTATTCCACTTAGTATTTAGTTTGCTATGATTTGCATAACCCCCAGACCCCAGACTAGAAGATACTGACTAACACGCTAGAACATTTTTCTTTTTTTGCTTTTTTACCAGCACAAGATCACCTAATACAACTCTACTTCCATTAGTGTCCAGGATACTGATATCCATATCATGCTCTTGCCACTGAGCTGGCGCCAATGCATTAAAACACTCAAATGTCTTTTAGTTTTGACGTGTGAGAGATTGTTACATGGTGGGTCAGATTCTTAGAAAATGTACAATTGGCAGCTCTACCAGTTTAGTAAATTCTACTAAATTAGGCTGCAATTTGGTCAATACTAGGTGAATTCGAGTATATTCTGCATTGCATTGGTTCTAGCAATCTGTTTGGTTAGGTTGAACTGTGTTTTGAACTTTATTTTTGTCTGAAATGTAACTTGTAAATAGTTACAGAAACACTCTCTATCCTCGGTGATCACCATGAAGGATCAATAACTAATACATGTGTGTCAGATTTTCAGAAAATGTACAATTGGCAGATCTACATATTTAGTAAATTATGCTAAATTAGACTGAGAGATTGGGCAAAACTATGTATATATGAGTATTTTTGGTATTGCCGTGATTCAAGCAATCTGTTTGGTTGTGTTAACTGAACTTTGAACATCCTTTTTTGTCTTGAATTTGTGTTATTTGAGAGGATTGAAGACAAATTGTACATTTTCTAGCTATTTCATCCCTGTATGCTCAAAGACTGAATTCAGAGATCTCTCATGTCAGACTCAATCCTCTCCTCAACCACAGTTTCTATAATATTCAATATAATATCTCAAAGCCTCATATAACACTCGGATAAGACTGTAAAATCCCTTAGGAGGGCCCAGCCTAGCGTTGAATTAATACAGTAGCGACTCCAGCAAATCCTGACATATTCCTTACTGCGAATATTGGCCCTGATTGCCAATTAACACGGGGCACAAATACTGCGAGCGATAATGCAGTAAAACCGGAAGTGACTAATCGTTTCTGAAGGTGATATTGCGACATCAGTTTCTGGTGCGGCATAAGAGAGACAGGGTGATAATTAATAAGCAAGGATGCTGGAGAATGCAGGTCATTTGTTTGGTATGTTTTTTTTTAATGATGAAGAGATGACGGTGACTTTAAGGGGGATGTGGTGAAAGATTACTGGTGAAAACTGAGACAAAGAAAGTTATTTTGTCAACAGGAAAAGATATAATGCGGAATATTGAGAAGAACTGATACAGAAGCAGGTGGAGACTGAGGTGAAGTAAATGAGATAAGTTGATAAGATTGTATATAAGTTGTATATAATCAATGCAAGTAGATGGATCTGGAGTCTTTCACCAAACTTGTGATATATGCCAAATTTCAGGCAAAAGAGAGATTAAAAAGTCTGTTCAACAAAGCCCAACAAATTGTTTGAATCAACAAAGAAGCAAATTTAACCATCTAGTTCAAGATGGCTAAGATGTCTTAGAATGACATCTAATCTCATGCATACATTCCTCAAAAAGAGAGCTGGATAGAAGAGAATATTTAATATTATTGGTAACTACTTATGTATTTTACAACAATCTGCAGATAATTGTTGTTGTCCATTGCCGAGTTGGCCACTGCGGGAAAAATCGCTCACATTTTCAAATCAATTTACAACCTTTTCACAGCTTTAAATTATTCTTAAATGTCATGTAATGATTTAAAGGTATACGCGGGTGTTCAATGAAAAAAAATTGGTCGGTGACTTTTTCATGAAACTTTCAGGGATCGTTCCTGCCTACATAAGAATGCAAGAAATGAAAAAAAAAGTACATGTCAACAAGTTATTTTTTTTTCTACAGCCACTTGAAAATAACAGTGCTTTAGCACTGAAGTCTATGGAAAAATGTTTTTTTTTTTCACATTTCATTATATAAAAAAAAATTGATCGGTGACTTTTCATCAAAACTTTCTACACATATATTTGGTGTATTATGCTACAGATTTGCCAAAAAAAAACTGTACGTTGACGGGGCCAAAAAAAAGTTGTGGTCATTTGAAGTTGACCACATCACCCCAATTTAGTAATCAAGCATGTCTTTTTCTCATTTTCAATGAAAATGAATCTTAAAAAACATGACTCAAAACTGCTGTAATAAAAATAAATCCTGTTGATATTGGAAGTCGTGCACAAATACATCTCAACTTATGATGATAACGAAATATTTCAAAGAAAAATAGGAGCCGCTAGGTGGCGTGTGTGTTGACACCTGCATATATCTTTAATATACGATATGCTTGATAAAAGATGGAAGTTTTTTTTGTTTATTTCTTTCGTTTGATCTATATTTTACCTATGATTTATTGTTCTGCCTGCGTAGAAAGGTAATGGCATGATTCCCTCACTTGGGCCTACTTTTGGCGGTCATGCTGTCATAGGTGCCTTCAGAATGTGGTTCAACTAACTTAAATCATCGAGTTGATATTTATTCCAGATATATTAAGTTATCCTCAAATATTCCCCTATAAGCATGGTTTTCCTTGGGAAAATAATTTGGATAATTTGTGTTCCTTTTTGACACTACAAGAAGGCTTACAACAGCACCTGCCGCACCTTTTCAGCTCTAGGCCTGTAAGCACTATAGGCCACCACCGCTTCTCAGAGCGTGGAGTACGGACACAACTCAGAGGGTGGAGTTGTGTACGGACACAACTCTGTGGTACATTGTTTTAATGCCAATTGGTATATTATTACATATGTATGTGATTTCAGAGGTGCTATTCAGGGGTACTATTTGAAAAGTCAAATGGCTTCTCTGTGCTTTTTGAGCCAAATATCCAAAAGATTGATGGAAAGTAAGGTAAAATATTATTAAAATCGAATTCTCTTATTGATTTAGTATGTAATAAATACCTAATAGCACTCTGTTTGGTTTGTAATCGATCTCAACGTTAGGTCAAATCGCTTGACACCCCAAAGGGGTAAATAGATCAATTACAAACCTCCATCGTGCCATTAGGTATAATAATAAATACTGATAGGTTGATGCAATTTCTCACAACCTTATTACTTACAAATTCTTATATATTTACAGTAGAACTGTCCCACTGAGACAAGGAAAGATATCCTGGCAAGGAACATTCCAAGCAAGAAACTGTTATGCAACAAGTACCTGTGAGATTTATTTGCATCACCAAATATTGGTACTCCAAACAAGTACCAACCATCTCAGATACTAATTAAGATAGGACACCTAGTAAGACAAAATAGAAGCAGTGTCTGTCCCCGATGTGCATGATTGCATTTCTCACCTAGTTTGGACCTGGAACTTTTGACCTGATACTGACCTGGTGCTTTACTAGTGGAAAACGTAAACAGTTTTGAGGCTCAAACTTGATTTTACTATGCTCTATGGACCTGATTTATAAATGCACTTTTGATGCTCTCAACGATGCACTATTGGTCAGGTTAGTTAATGCTCTTCTGATGCTCTCAATAATGCACTATTTGCCAGGTTCAAAAACGCACTTATGAGGCACTCAGTGAGGCACTTTCATTGTGCTGTTGCAGATGGATATTTTTGCTCACAGAAAGGTTTGAAGGGCACCCGATGTGCATTGGAAAATCCACCAGTGCATGTAAAAGCGCCACTGACCAGTCACAAAAGTGCAATCCGCTCAAAAAAGCAGTTTTGCACCTAGTTTTGCACCTGATGCACTGTGCATCATCAGATGCACTCCAAAAATGTGTATCAAATTTACGTATATAAATCGGGTATCAATGCACTAGCTACATGCAGTGGAATATAATGGATGTAAGATATGTGCTGACTGGCAGAGGGAGATAGCTGTAATATGTGCGGGGAAAAGCGTTGTCAAGGACACAGACTTCCAATGAGCGTAACTAAATGTTGTATAAATTTGTAACGTTACGTTATTGACTCAACGAGCAGGCCGGCAATCCATTGTCAGATCAAGAATGATCGATGTTCCAACGATTGCACTCAAATAAACAGTTAAAAGCCATTGCAGGGAAACATATCTTACATACATTTAAAGGTCTTTTTCTCAGCTTGCCGATGGTATAAATGAAGTATTTATAGCTATTTATCTAAAAAAAACTGTGACCAATTAACGATAATTGTTTTTACCTGTAATAATGGAAATTTAGGGGTTTAAATCTGTTGGCGGCACCCCGAGTGGTGCCGCCCCGAGGAGCGAGGGTGAGCGATAATAGAGTGCCAAGATTTTGTCATTGATATTTCGTCATCAAAATCGATGTTCATAAGTTAATAATTAACATGAATGTTAGTTTGTTCTTAGTTCTTCGAATATTTTTTTAGTTATCACTTTTTTAACATCTTTATGAGAATTATATATACTTCTCGAGGCCTAATACACACATACAAGTATACTTATTGTGAGTGAGTGAGTGGGATTGGTTGCTTTATACAATTATCAACACATTGAAGGTCATATCAAGGGCGGGAGAGGGAGGCAGTTTATGATCATACCCAGGAAATAGAGATAGAGAAGAAGGGAGAAATAGAGACAGAGAAAAGAGACAGAAAGGCACTTTATGGTCATACCCAGGAAATAGAGATAGAGAAGAAGGGAGAGAGAGACAGAAAAAGAGAGGCAGAAAGGCATTTTATGGTCTTACCCAGGAAATAGAGATAAAGAAGGGAGAGAGAGACAGAGAAAAAGAGACAGAAAGGCACTTTATGGTCTTCCCCACGAAATAGAGATAGAGAAGAAGGGAGAGAGAGACAGAGAAAAGAGACTGAAAGGCACTTTATGGTTTTACCCACGAAATAGAGATAGAGAAGCTTGCAAAGGCGGCCATATTGGATTTTGACAGTGAAAAAGACATCTTAAGACACCTTAAAACATCAATAAATTGGTATTATACTTGAAAATACGATCAGTAGAAGCAAAGATATGCTGCATTTGCTTCTTATGTCAGCCATTTTGTATTTCGCAGCTACCGGCCACCAGGGGTGTGGACCAACGTGCTGCAAATTGTTTTTAAAAAGTCTATGGTCTCAGCTAACTGCATACCAAATGTAAAAAAAGGTATCACATTTCGCACGATTAATGGCTGACAGGGGCCTCCCCCACTGCACCCCTGTGGTTAAATGACTGAGTATAGTTATATAGGTCTGATTTTCAGAAAATGTACAATTGGTAGTTGTACACATTTAGTAAAATCTGCTAAATTAGGCTGCAATTTGGTCAATTCTAGGTAAATTCGAGTATATTTGGCATTGCATTGCATTGATTCTTGCAATCTGTTTGGTTATGCGGAACTGTATTTTGAACCTGATTTAAATGTATTAAATGTGGGTTATTTAATTTAATTTGAGAGGATTGGTGAAGGTGAATTGTACATTTTCTGGCGATTTCACCCATATGCTGATTCACCTGAATTAGACAAACACCAGTCTTTAACAGCATTACCATACATTATGTCTGCTTATGTAAGCTGTCTTCCTTGTCGACTTTCCCTGTGCCTTAGTCTCTCCCATTTTTTCTTGTTCTCTGTGTGCTGTTTAATATGGTGTAATATGTGTTGTTGTAAGTACTAATTATATACTAGTTGTCTGACAACCTAGACCTAATAGGGGAGTTACATGTGCCACTGCCCATGTCTGTTACATTGCATACTGGGATGGATTCTGTTGATATCAGACACACCAATATTTGGCAACATTTTTATTGAAAATTGTTTTCACCATTATCATAGCCTGTATAAATGATCTATGAACACCAAATGCATGATGGGAAATATGGGGGTTGGTGTTATGGAAACATGTATAACACATGGATATTGACATTAGAACATTAATAAATATCCCATGCTGAACTTGACATATTTTCTATAGATTTTAAACTGTACCATTAGTGCCATAATTCCATAACTACACATAGTCATCAAGACACAGATACAGTTTCAGTTTGAAGGAAAAGGGGAATTCTAACTAGCAGAGGAGTCGTGACCCTCTCCATTAATCCTTCCTGCTAGACTTGCCACTTACCCCACATCCTGCATTTGGGTCTGCTCGACTCTTGTGTGTAGATGGGTCAGATTTTCGAAAATGTACAATTCAACTTCACCAATCTTCTCAATGAAGTTCAAAATACAGTTCAACCTATTACCAAACAGATTGCTAGATTCAATGCAATGTCAAATATACTCGAATTTACCTAGTATTGACCAGATTGCAGCCTAATCTTTGCACAATTTACTAAATGCCAATTATACACTTTCTGAAAATCTGACCCAGGTATGCATTAAGCCAGGTTTCATTAAAACCTAAAACATCGATATCATTACCAGAGGTTAGACACTCGATCTGGTTAAAATGTTTATACAAGCTACGAATGTTCCATGAAACAAATTTTATACCTTTAAGGGCTTTCAACTCGTTAAAGGAGTGAAGCAACAAGTCACTAGTGTCAGCAACCATGACAGAAGTTCTTGTGACGTAGGATTTCCTTTGACGAACCAACAGTAACAATAACTTCCTTTGACGCAGTGAATTATACAAGCAGCGGCTAGGGGAACTAACAAGTTGTAAATAACACATTCAATGTGTGAAACAACTACTAACAACTACAACTTACTAAATGTGTAGAGCTGCCAATTGTGCATTTTCTAAAAATCTGACCCATATGTTTATAAGGACTGCTGATATAGAGCATGGAGAAAGCAAGCACTTAATACGGCCCAAATGTTGGCGCAGGCGGCCAGGGCCACACTTGGCGGTAAGTCCAGATTAAATTCCTCCATCTGCACCTGAATGGACACCAGTCATCTTCCATTTCCTCCTCCAGTCTGTACATGGGTCAGATTTTCAGAAAATGTACAATTCACCTTCACCAAATAACCACCTTCTTCTCGAATAACCCACATTTAGGACATCGCTTTAATTCTGCTACATTAGCGTGAGAATTGGTGAATACTAGGTATATTTGAGTGTATTCTGTATCGTATTCATTCAATAAATCTGTCTAGTTATGTACTATATTTTGAACCTGATTTTTTCTTAAATTTGGGTTATTGGCCAGGATTGATGAAGGCCAATTGTGCACCTTCTGAAAGTCTGACCCATATTTATGTGTGACCTATATCAGAGGCGTTATTTATTATTGCATTGATAAGAAAAACTTCTTTTTTTAAAAAATAAGGCAAAACTAAGTCAACTTTCTAGAAACATATTAGAACTAGACTGCATTTATTTGTATAACTATTACCTTTTACATCGATCAATCCGTTAGTAAATTAATGTAACAGCTTCTACTAAGAATCTTGTACACAATCTATGTGGCTGAATACAAATATTTAAAATTAAAAGACAATAAGTTTGGTTGAATTAAACTTTATTTTGAAACTACGTTTTGTCTTTAAGTGGTGTTATTTGAGAGGATTTGTGAAGGCACAGTGTACACCTTCTCACGCCCTGACCCCCTATATATATGGGTCAGATTTTCAGAAAACGTAAAAAGTAATTCAAATAATCCAAATTTGAGACAAAAAGAAGGATAACAATTCCGTTCAACATAACCAAACAGATTGTGTGAATCAAGGCAATACCAAATATACTCAGATGTACCTAGTATTGATAATTCTCCAGTCTAATTTAGCAGAATTTACTAGATATGTACATCTGCCAATTGTACACTTTCTGAAGATCTAGCCCATATCTGTGTGAAACCCACTGGTTTCCCATCCGCCACGGCCACCAATGAAAGGTCCATTTTTCAAGTGACATATCCCCGACTTTCCCCCCGCGTTCACCATAATAAGGTGTAGGTAGAGGGGCAATGAACTCGCGACTTGCTGATGCTGGACTCTGCCGAGCAAAGGGGTCACTGTGGGTTATATTAGGAATCATGAATATTCTGACATTTCGAGAAATGTTTAGGACTTTCAAGGCGGTCCTATTCAATATGACTACCATAAGTGACTTTTCATTGAATCTTCTTTCTTTTTTAAAATGTTTTATTCAGTTTCTATCCTGCCGTCTTGGTGTATACACTTCTAAGGAAATGACAACACTGTGCACTTTCATGTAGTTTTTTGGTCTTTTTGTGTCCGACGCAAGGAGGAAAAGGCAAAAATAAATAGAACTTCCAACAATGTTTCGTTTGTACAGACAATTGTTACTGACCAAGGTTAAGTTCCAGGATAATCCATCTTTAGTATATTGAGTGACAAACTCAGCATTGCATAAAGTAGATCTGTACCTCACCATTTATCTTGAATCTTGATCTTGATTTTGTATCAGAAGTTATGGATTTATACTTGGGGGAAAATCGGTAAGTTTTAAGTTTATAAGTTTTGAAATTATTTTTCATGAGTGAAGCCAGATTGTCGGACATTGTAGAAACACAGTTTCAGGTATGTTCTCAGAGATATATTATTGATACAGAGAGAAAATAGGAAGAGGGGAGGAGAGAAAGGGAAGAGAAAGGTGGAGGGGAGAGAGAGGAGAGAGGAGAGAGGGGAGAGATAGGTCGAGAGAGAGAAAGAGAGTGCGAGGGAGAGAGGGAGGGACAGAGAAAGAGAGGACAGAGGGAAGAGAGAGAAGGTGCAAGTGGCAGAGGGTGAGGCAAAGAGGAGAGAGGGAAGAGAGGGCGAGAGAGAGTGTACAGATGACGGGGTGATAAAGATAGAGGGAGGGTACAAAAGAGAATATAGAGAGACAGTGTGTGTGTGTAAAGAAAGAGAGAGGAGGAGAGCATGAGAGAGACAAAGAGAAGTCTAATGTACCTGAGCGAAATAGAAATAGACTCTAAATCAATCAATTAATCGTATGAGACGATATTAAATATTCTCATTGCTCCAGCCACGTTGGCCCTCACTACACTAGACACTGCACCTATACATGTATTCATGCGATGCCCGTATATGACTTCATTCATAGCCTCTTGCCTTGTCCTTGTGCTATAAAAAGGCTGTGGTGGTGTCCTGGTTCAGAATAATTTAAACATTGAATATCTGATGTAACAAGAATCCCTTCCCCAGTACAGCCAGTATAAGTCACCTTTCTCTGGTATCCAGGTTAACTAATTCTCTCCCAGCGGTCGTGGATTTGATAGAAAGGGACAGCGACTGAGGCGCTTCAGCATCTCTAAATTATAGGAGGTATACAGAGCAAACGTCTACATTTATCATTTATCGAGTAAAGACCTGATAGAGTATTCATTTCTTTTTTATTTTAATTTGCAAGAATTCAGATTTTAATTGATGGGCATTAGTAAAAGACTGAGAGAAAAAAATGGGCGACAGAAGGAAGACAGAGATGATATTTGTGCATGTCATATTTGTATACATTTTGTGAGAACTGACCCTGGGTTATACGATGGGAAAAGCTCTCTTAAATATAATGACTGTAACACGTACAATGGGTCCGATTTTTAGAAAATGTACAATTGGCAGATCAACACATTTAGTATATGTTGCTAAATTAGACCGAAAAATTGTCATCACTAGGTATATCTGAATATATATTTAGTATTGCCTTGCCTGTTTTTTGTCTACATTTTGGGTTATTTGAGAGGATTGGTAAAGGCCAATTGTACATTTTCGGAAGATCTGACCCAGAGAAGCATGTAAGTATATATTCACCTACATGCAATAAGGAGATATATCATACATCGGGTGTAATAGGGCAGTAATCTAATGCTTCCCCATAGACTATTGTTTCTATTGTGGTGCCTTTCAAATCATTCTGGTTGCTATATTTAAACAATGCATTCACCTATGTCATAACCTATTATGATAGTATCTCGCTGCAAAATCATGATTCTGAACATTCTACAGAGGTACATGGACTAAACCGATTTCCTTGCAAAATATTGTTCTTCCTCACTTTCTTATATATTAGGTAAAATGAGTGTCTTCCATTCTTTGCGATTTTCCTCTCTATCCTCGACCTAACATTGGAAGACCCCCAAGTCTTCCCCCCAAGTCTCGCTCTGAAATGATGCACAGCCTCTATTATCGATGGATACAGACTTGAATCAATCACCCTTAGACATTGCTGTTTCAAAATGACTTGTGACCTATCTGTGTTTATGGCTAGCATAAGTCATATGAATACATGTCCCATATTTCAAGACATACAATGTATCAAATATAAATCCTTGCATGTCTAAGGTCAACCTTTATAATATATTTAGTTGCTTTACTAGTAATTGTCCATCCAGAAATATTGCGAACTTTCTTTCCAAACATAAAGATGTCAACCTATATATTAACATAGATGGAATCCACTTCATCCCATCGTCTCAAATGCGATGTTATCTCAACATAAATAATTATTTACATATTACTCACTTACATCACAAATGCAGGGAAGACATGGGCCTTTATCATGAAGGTCAGATTTTCACAAAATGTACAATTTAACTTCGCCAACCTTCTCAAATAATCCAAATTACAGACGAAAAAAAAGTTCAAAATACAGTTCAGCCTAACCAAACAGATTGCTAGAATCAATGCAATGCCGAATATAGTCAAATGTACCTAGCATTGACCAAATTGTAGCCTAATTTAGCAGAATTTACTAAATGTGTACAACTGCCAATTGTACATTTTCTGAAAATCTGACCCATGAATGATACGGAGCATCCAATAAAGCCCTCAATCATTCTCTAACACATTTTACCTGTTTTAACTTGCAACAATATCGGTCAAATCGTCAGAAAGTGTACACTTCGCCTTTCCCAATTCCCACAAATAACCCACATTTAAAAGGGAAGTAAGGTTCAAAGTTCAAAGTTTGTACACAACCAAACACATTTATTAAATGAAAGCCATACCAAGTATATTCAGATATACCAACTATTTATTATTTTCATATGTATTTTTTTCCAGCTTAATAATATCTAAATAAAGTAAATGTGCAGAGCTATCTATTGTCCATGTTCCAGCGACTTCATCCATATCTTTATTATTAATGTCAGCATGACGAACTGAACAGAACTATGGCTTCAGGCCATAACCTATAGATTTCAACCATAAAATACATTCACGATTTTAGGTCGGTATCAAAAGAATGTATACTAAGGACATGAAACTAGATTTATACATTATATTTGACCTACCTATATGTGATGTGATACAGGAAAATAAACTGCAAGTCGCAAAAATGAGATTTTCCAAAGTGATTTATTCATATTATCTTCTCTCCTGTTGGTAGTTTAACGCTTTGAGTCATATGGGTCAGATTTTCAGAAAATGTACAGTTGACAGCTCTACACGTTTAGGAAATTTTGCTAGGTTAGGCTGAAAAATGATGAATACAAAATATTTATGAGTATATTTGGCATCGCATTGGTTTAAAGTATCAGTTCTGTTATGTTAAACTGTATTCTGAAGCTCATTTTTGTCTTAAATGTGGGTTATTTGAGAGGATTGGTGAAGGCGAATTGTACATTTTCTGAAAATCTGACCCATATATACCTGTATATATACCAAATCTCAAGAGACTGCATTAAATATATCCGTGTGTTTTGACGGTCATCCTTTGCAGTATAGTTTAGTTACTTTACTGTTAAATGTCTAGCGTAAGCAACTATACATGAACATTAGCATAGCAAACATAAAATGTAGAAATACTTCTTAGATGTTTACCATCATTGGAATCTACTGCATCCCATCTTTCCAAATATGATAACATCTAAAGAATAATACATTTTGCGACTTGTGACCCATTTTCCTGTAACACCACACGTTGTATAATAATGTGTGTTTAGATCATTTAACAACAGGTTGGCGAGGAAGGGTTAATGTGAGCCACACATTGGCCACAGTGTATAAGGGTCAGATTTTCAGAAAATGTACAATTGGCAGCTGTACACATTTAGTAAATTCTGCTAAATTAGGATGCAATTCGGTCAATACTAGGTAAATCTGAGTATATTTGACATTGCATTGATTCTAGCAATCTGTTTGGTTTGGTTGAACTGTATTTTGAACTTTATTTTCGTCTGAAATTTGGGTTATTTGAGGGAATTGGTGGAGGTGAATTGTACATTTTCTGAAAATCTGACCCAGAAGTTAGTCAGCTGATGCAGGGGGCGAGCACAGGGGGAGGTAAATTACAACAGATGTGTCTGGTTATGTAGTCCTCGTCCCATGCTTATAAATCCCACACTTGCTGTTGTGCCCCTAATCCACCCGCATTGGCTCAAGTTGTGAAGAAGTGGTAGAGGGAGGGGAGTGAAGAGAAATAAGATGGATGGAGAGATAATTGAGTGGTGATAAGGATATAGAGAAGTGCCTAGACACAGAAAGACACACCCTCATACAGAGAGATAGAGAGAGGGACAGAGAGAACGAAAGAGGAAGGAGAGAGACAGAGAAAGAGAATGAGGGGAGAGAGGACACATGGAGAGGAAAGACATACAAAGAAGGAGTGAGAGGGAGAAGAGGAGAACCAAAGGAGAGAAAGAAAGAGAGGAAGGAGAGACAGGGAGGAGTAAGAGAAACAGGGAGAAGGGAGAGGGAGAGAGAGACGAAGAGAGAGGAGAGAGACACACACACACTAAGAGAGAATGAGAGGGAGGAGAGAGAGTGACAGAACGAGAGAGAGAGAGAGAGAGAGAGAGAGACGGGAGAGAGAGAGAGAGAGGGAGAAAGAGGAAGGAGACAGGTTCAGGGTTAAAGACTTCTACATTAATCACTAATACCTATTTAAATCACGAAACATCCTCCAAAATGAGATTGATATCTTAGAAATACCATCGGAGCGCATGAAATCAAGACTAAATCTATTGTGATTAACAGGAACCGGTGGGAAGAGGTGAACAACCTTATACCTATAAACCACCCGATGAACGTACACCCACACATTTACAGAACTAATTTCTAATGCTTCTAATGCTTGTTCCTATATTTAAAACATGGGTCAGATCCCCAGAAACTGTACAATTGGCAGCTGTACACATTTAGAAAATTCTGCTGAATTAGGCTGCAATTTGGTCAATACATGGTAAATTAAAGTATATTCGGTACTGCATTGGCTCTAGCAATCTGTTTGTTTAGATTTAACTGTATTTTCAACTTTATTTTCGTCTGAAATTTGGGTTATTTGGGAGGATTGGTGCAGGTGAATTGTACATTTTCTTACGACTTCACCCACATATTGAATTTGGTGATAGTTATTTGAAAGGTTTCAAGTTCCTATAAATAAAACATATTGAATTTAGTGATAGTTGCAAGGTTTCAGGGTAAAACATATGCCTATGACACGTGAAGTGGAGGTGAGTGATTCATATTATAGATAAATGCAGGAGGGAAGCCTTATTAAGGCAACTGCTCACAACGGCTCACTGTGATACATGTGAGCAGAACATGCAGGCCAACATGGAGCAACGCAATAGGGGACTTACATGTGCCACTGCGCATGCCTGTTACAGTGCATGCTGGGTAGATTCTGATGAATTCTGACATACAATATTTTGCAAATAAATTGCAAGAATGTTTTCACCAATACCTTAGCTTGTAAAAATGATCTATGAAAACCAAATGCATGATGGGAAAGATGGATGCTTGTGTTATGGAAACATGTATAACACATGGATATTGACATAAGAGCATTGATAAATAATCCATGCAGAACATGACATGTTTTCTATAGATATTACACTGTACCATTAGTCCCATAATTACATGCGAATCAGGATTCAAAATGGCGGCTATGCAACTCCCCTATTATATCAGATTTGTGGGAATATTTTGAAGCTGCATTTTCAGCTATTAAACAACGGTCAGAAACCAGAAACTAAAGATGAGTTCAAATCATAGACCCTGTTCATTATATTACATATGCCCATTTTATCATTATGGGACTTCGATTATCTTTGTAATTTCATATCATATATGTGTTAATTTTAAGTAATACAGGAATTATAGATCCGGTCTATGCTAACTTTGTATCTCACCATATGTAACTATAGGTTCCTAAGCTTTTTAACCCATGGTAACACATGTGTACATCTTCTCCCGTATATATATGTCAACCTTCCATCAGACCCCTTAAGAAGGCCAAGTAGCGGAAACGCGTTGGACTATTCGCATGGAATTATGCGACAAATGGACAGTCTAAAATCTCTAGAAATCATGCCATGTTCAGCATGGAATATTTATCTTGCTTCAATGTAAATATCTGTGTTTCACATGTTTCCAAAACACACATCCCCATCCTTCCCATCATGCATTCTTGTAATCTTCGATAAAAACGTTGCAAAATATTTGTATCTCAGATGTCAAATTACCCCATAGGTTCTTTATAATCATTAATATGTGACAATAATTATCAAAACATATCTTAGACACAATATGAATACAGTCTAGTGGAACCCAGTCTTTACCGCTGCCATACACAGGCCCACCATTACCTCTACCGCTGCCCACCATTACCTATGCAGTGTGCAGTGCACCAGGGTATGTCAGGTAACAAGTGTATACAATACGGTCTAGTGGAACCCAGTCTTTACCCCTGCCTACCATTACCTATGCAGTGTGCAGTGTGCCAGGTTATGTCAGCTAACAAGTGTATAGAATACAGTCTAGTGGAACCCATTCTTTACCCCTGCCCACCATTACCTATGCAGTGTGCAGTGCCAGGTTATGTCAGCTAACAAGTGTATAAAATACACTCTTGTGGAACCCAGTCTTTACCGCTGCCCACCATTACCTATGCAGTGTGCAGTGCCAGGTTATGTCAGCTAACAAGTTTATAAACTACAGTCTAGTGGAACCAAGTCTTTACCGCTGCCCACCATTACCTATGCAGTGTGCAGTGCCAGGTTATGTCAGGTAACAAGTGTATAAACTAGAGCATAATTGTACGCCTCATCCTGTTTACATATCATCTGTCTGCCCCGGGAAACATAACACTCTCTGCCCAACACCCACAATACAATAATACTGCATGGCTGGAATACCACTTGTATGGTCGAGTAGCACACATACCTATAGCATATAACACTAACACACATCTTGGTAGCAGCAATTTGTAGGTAATAACAAGGACTGTTATTATGTGATGTTTTCTCGGAGAATGAGTCACAAGTTGCCAAATTGCTAAGTGATATATCGGCAGGTTGTATGTGGGTGAAATCGCTAGAAAATGTACAATTTGTCTTCAGCAATCCTCTCAAATAACACAAATTTAAGACAATAATGATGTTCAAATTTAAGTTTAACACAACCAAACAGACTGTTTAAATCAAGGCAATACCAAATATACTCAGAGATATCCAGTTTTGACCATTTTTCACTCTAATTTACAAACATACTAGATATGTAGTTCTGCCAATTGTACATTTTCTAAAAATCTGACCCATGGGTGGGAATGTTTTCATTTTTGGGATGCTTCGCACCTTTTGTATCATGATTGCATGTACCAAATTTGAAGACTTTGTCTTGAATATATCCATGCATTACTAAGGTCATCTTAAAGAGTATATTTAGATACTTTGGTAGTAAATGTTCACCCAGAAATATTGCTAACTATTTTTTTCAAAAATAGAAATATCAAACTTAAAATACATACATATCTATTAGATGTCTTAACGTTTACTATCCGTGGAATCTGCATGATCTCATCTTTTAAAATTTCAAAATTTCAAATCTCAAAATCCAATTGTCACATTTCCAGAAAATGTACAATTGGCAGATCACCACATTTTGTAAAATCGGCTAAATTGGACTAAAAAATAAGCAGCAATTGGTATATATGGGTATATTTGGTATTGTCTTAATTTAAACAGTCTGTTCTGTTGTGTTGAAAAGTATATTGAACCTGATTTTTGTCTTAACTTTTGGTTATTTGAGAAGATTGGCGAAGGTGATTTGTACATTTTCTGAAAATCTTACCCTAATACCTGTCATGGTTATAGACCCGGGATTAGTTTGCCTTCGAGGTAAAGAAAACAACCTGGTGATAATCAAAAGAACTAAAGGTAGGGAATGAATCCCTGTGGGGATCCTGATTAATTAGGATGGAAATTAATTTCCCTAACCTATTGTAGTTCTTTGGAATAATTATAAAAACAGTTGTGCATGCTGTCTCATTACTGCGGGTTTGTTCTTTCTGTTAGTTCATCTAAATTAATTGTGGTAACACTCCTCAGGGCAATCTACACAATTGTGCGGTTGACATTAGGGACATTTAGCAACCACAACGCTAACGCTAACATAAACGCTACTTTCTCACGATAGGGTGGGCCGTATGTAATGGCAGAATTCTATCAGTTTTAGTGGTGGAGAGGTGTTTTCAGAGGGCAAAAAAGCACACAATTTCATGAATGTGAGTAGTGTGTTACCCCTGTATACAAAGAAAAACACCTCCCGCTCATTTGTACATAAAAATGAAATGATAATTGTCCATTATTTTAGCGTAAAATGGACATACGTTGGGAACGTATTGACCCGCCTCTTAGCGTAATTGACGTCCGTATCTCAGGTAGGCACGCTAACAATAGCACACCTACTGATGACGTACCCCTCATAAAAGATTCGTTAGCGTTAGTGTTAGCGTTAGCGTTGTGGTTGCTAAATCTCCCTATTGACAGGCCCTTGTATTACTTACTATTATAGAAACTTCCATTACACTATATACGAATTTTTTCTTAGACTGATCTGAAGGGCCTCTAATACACCTCTGAATTACCCTTCATCTCGTTTAAATGCATGAGATTAAATGCAACAACCCTGGTATCTAAAACCACTCATAGTCGTACATTTATGACCATGCTAAGAGGCCTTTAAGACACGATCTTATCGTCAATAGTGCAATGGTTCCATAGAATATCATGACTCAAACGATGTACTTATCAATATTCTGCTGTTGTTTTATTTGTATACAAGAATTTGAATTTAGCCAGTTGCTGCCAGTCTGAGAGCGATAAGAGGTGAAGCCATTGGAAGAAAGGATTTTGTCAGGTCTCCAAAATAATACAACTTGCCAAAATCCTCCATAATATCGCTTAAACTGTTTAGATAGGTTGAAAATAACAAATTATATTATATAGAAGATCCTTAGTTTATGCCCGATGTTAATCTAGAGATCGGCGAATTATCACCTCATGTAAACCATACTGTGTTTAACCAATTATTGCCTATAAGTTTAATGTGTGTCCGGAGAATCACATGTGGCAAATTATGGTTATAATATGCGTCGAGTTTGTCATTGGAACTCCCAAGTCAGCATTAAATGATTTGTCTTGGTATTAAGTATTAGGATTTATTATACTTAAATCTGAATTCCCAACAAATACCACAAACACATCTTTCAAAATCTACTCGTATTATGTATGATAGTGCTAAATTGATCACTATTCTGGTGATGTTTTAAAAAAAGAGACAGAACAGAAGTTTAGATTTTGACTGATCCTAATTTTCCATTCTATTCAACTAAACTGATTGTCCAGCTTTAATGGTATTACCGCCCAGCAGGGTCAGATCTTCAGAAAATGTACAATCGGCAGTTCGACACATTTAGGAAATGCTCCTAAAACGGGGTGGAAAATGGTTAATACTGGGAATATCTAAACATATTCGATATTGCCTTGATTCAGACAATCAATTTGGCTATGTTAAACTGAACTTTGAGCCTAATGTTTGCCTTAAATTAGGGTTATTTCAGAGGATTTCCGAAGGTGAATTGTACATTTTCTGACAGTTTCACCCATCATGAGAACATGGTTTGCTCCCTGGTGCTAGGGCCTGCACTGTGTCACGCTAACAGTGTCAGCTTACCTCCGCCTCCACTCTTTGGCCTCAGACTTTCTTTTACTCTTATTTTAGATTCTTTCCGTCTGGGTTCGTTCATCTATGCATACTTCTACTGTTATGCCAACTTGACTTTTTTTATAAAGCTTTTTCTGTGCTCAAATGCCTTTGTATCAAATGTCCTCTGTTCTTGTTCAAATGATTCAGAGGAAAAAGTAGTGCCACTTTTGAGGTACCTTTTTGAGTTTTTGAGAAGTTAATAATATTAGTCGATAGGCTTTTGGTTGATGCGGCCATTTTCCTTTCAAGTTTTGTTATATTGTTTTAAATAACGTCAGCTTACATGTTTATGCATTATTAGGGCAATACATACTTGCAAACTATTTAATATAATGAGGGACTACTAACGCCATTACCCACAATAGTTACACACCCAAAGGTAGAATGTTCCAATGGAACCCCACCCCTCCCCCTACTCAAAAAACAAAGAAAAGAAAACCTGTTAAACCTAACTACATAATTTGGTTTTCTTCTAACGTTATGACATTCTAAAACCAAAACCAAAGGATTAAACAGAGGTTTATCATCGGTATTCCCCTATATTCCCCTACTATGTGAGAGGCATGAAAAGAGAATGCAACTCGTTCCATTTCTCATATTTAAAAGATGAGATCACGCTTCTTTCCATTCGGCTGTTTACGTTACGTTACCTGTTACGGTGTGTACGTCTCACCAAGTTTAGCTCTGGACTCACCTGTAAGGCAAAGAGAAAGGTATCGTTAAAATTGATTCACATTAAAGAAGATCAATCAAACAGGGACCCCAGTAGGGTAATGCACCATACTGTTATGATTAAAACCGAATGAAGACTATCACAACTATCCACCTCGAGTTTTAAGCATTAAAAATGTTTAAAATTAAGATGTAGCAGGAGGACCGTTATTGCAACGATGCTGTGAGTATTTATCTAAATAAACAAATGGGTTAGATTTTCAGAAAATGTACAATTGACAGATCTACACATTTAGTAAATTCTGCTAAATTCGATTGAAAAATCGTGAACACTAGATATATCTGAATATATATTGATTCAAGGAGACTGTCTGGTTATGTTGAACTTTATTTTGAACCTGATTTCTGTCTTAAATTTGGGTTTATTTAAATGATTAGTGAGTGAAGGCGAATCGTACATTTTCTGGCGATTGCACCCAAATGTGGACGAATGTTACCTTCAGTGTATTTTCTGCACAAATATCAACTATGTAACATACCCGAATATGTGGATTGGTTTGCATGCGTTGTCAAAGTAAAGGCAAGAAATTAGTCAAAGAATTTTTTTGGCATAATAGCTGAAAGCTTTCAGAGAGGAAAATTCCAATCTAGAACATCAAACCACCAAGATCCTCCGAGCCATATTAATATTCAATTCAATTTAATTCAACAATTCTTCATTGCTAATGTTGATACAACTGGTTATTGATATGTTCCCAATTGATGTTTAATATGATATCACTTTGGTAGGGATTGACTAAAACATCATCTTCTCCTAACCTTCACTACCCGACCTATAATTAAAGAACGCCCAGATTGGGAGAGGAAGTGCCGAGCGGAGGTTAAAAACATAAGGAGGGGCGGGGGTTGCTGAAAATAAGAGCGAGACATAACAGGGGAAATGTAATTACAGAGCGAGGTAAATTTTAAAGTTATTTCAGCCTTGTTCCGTGTACAAAAAAGACAAATATGTGAATAAACATGTGAGATGGGTCATTTATGATTTTTAAAGTGTTTTATTCACAAGATCTCTTTGTAGGAATAGTCTTGTTTGGGGTGCTAGCTTGCAGAATCTTACATAATTACATAAACCAAATTTCAAGATTGTATTCTTGCATATCTGAGGTCGCTTTATCGAGTATATTTATTTACTTCACTAGTAATTATCCAACATCTTTCCGATCGTGCATTTGGTTTTCATAGATCATTTATACAAGCTATGATTCTGGTGAGAACATGCTTGCAATTTTTTATATAAATTCCAGTCGGTGAAACACCAACATTTTTTATATAAATGTTGCAAAATATCTGTATGTCAGATTTCATGAGAATCCATCCCATGATGCACTGTGACAGATATGCGCAGTGGCACATTCAACTGCCCTGTTGTAAGGCAGACGGTTCCTGTCTTCCCAGGCTTCCATTGTATGGCTTTTTATCCTCTTAGACCTTCTTCCTATATCTCCTTATTATTTTCGGCTTACCTGCTCCGTTTCGTTAGCCTCTCCACCTGAATCCTTCTTTCACTTCTCCTTCCCCAGAGCATCAGTTTCTTTGATAGCATTTATTCCTCTTTTATTTGTTTTGCCTTTATGAGGCTTGGGTGCATTAGTTGGGCTTCCACAGCTGGTCCTCCACAGGGGCTGGGGGAGGGTGTGCTGGCTATACTTGTTGTGCGTTTGATGAAAATAAGTCACAATTCGCAATATGGATATCTTTCAAAGTGATTTATTTATAGGATATCTTTGTTTACCATCATTTGCATCTCATTGATCTCATTTTTTGAAATATGATGATATCTCAAATTCTATGTTTTATGTGACTTGTGACTTATTTTCCTGTAACACATCACATATAGATAGAACTAACCAAAGTTCTGTTCGTCTGATTATTCTTCACCAAGTTGGAGGCCCGAGGAATCCCGAGGGGCATAGTGGAGCATAGGCCCGAGGGATTTCTACGCCGGAAATGAGGTGAACAAATCAGACAAACAGAACTTGGTTATTTGACCTCCTAGGAGTTTGACCATTTTCAAAACTTTAGTACATGTATATTTGAGTATTTTTAGATGAACTGAACAGGTCGAGTATGGTTTGTTTACAGCATGACGTTTGCTCTGACATTGCATCAATGACGGCCGTCACAAAATGTGATGCATCATTGAAACATGCGTAACCATTGACTTCTTTCACAGTAACCAATGAAAACGTAGGAATTCAATTCAATTCAAGGATTCTTTATTGCAAAAAGGTGTTAGTTACAATAAGGTAGGCCAGCATTCTAAGTAGACAAAAGCCTAGGTAGGTCTTCCGCCGGTTGCCTGAGAACTTGCTTGAACTTATGTTTGGTTACATGTTTCTAGGTGACTAGTTCTATTTCAGGTTATATGAGTAACATGACAATGATTGGATGGGAGTGATGGAGTGAAAGTAATGAGTTGATGAGTTACATAGATTGGGTAATACAATTGACAGTGAGGTATGGTTTACCTTCGGTAACCTTTTTAAATAATATTTTATACTAAGTGTCTAGTGACATCACGAGCAATAGTAGGAAGATAACTGGGTCATCTGTTTCTACCCTAGGGAGGAATGAAACATATTACTTCCCGCTTGCTCACATAAAACAAGCCTATAATAAGTCTATGGACACTCTGTTCCAGAGGTGAGATAAATATCGGTATGTAACTATGGTGATCAATACCCCCATCGAGTGGTCAGACTGACTCCTCCACTCCCATACTGGGCCAATATTTGGCTTGGGGAGGGTTCAGCGGCCGCGGCTCAGACCTGGCTTCCCCGCCGTCTACTAATAGGAAAGTGGCTTCAGCCTTGGCTTCTGTTGACTTGCCTAATCAGATCTCCATTGACTCTACCACTCCGCCACCACTTGGTCGCTAGGTGGTGCTGGTGGTGTGTGGGTGGTATTTGTATAGGCCACAGACCTCCAGATCTTTCAATCAAGTTGGCCAAGTATCACAAATCAGGTCTGTCACTAAGGTTTATAGTTTTAAATGTTTTTAATTATAGTATTTCCGAAGTTGAACGGTACAATGTACGAAGAAATGATTGCAAGTTGAACCGTTCCGTCTACTCTAAGGGGCTCTATTAATGTGACTTAACTTGCAGAACAGGGATTCGAAGAAAGATCGCATAGTCAGATATCAAAGATGATGAACTTTAGAATATCTAATAAGTATTTATGTTTGACAAAGTGGTTACCAAAGTGTCTGTACAGACAATTTTAGAAAGTAATCCCTCAGGGTGTCCTTTGAAATGCAAATATTTATTGGATAAAAGGTCTCCCAGTTAAGTACATCCATTCAGACGGCTATAGGAGAGCTAATTATCCTAATAATAAAATGATTACATTTCTACCAAGAGACCTTGTGAATTTTGAAACTTATGTGTCCTCTTCCTGTAAGACATCACAAATGACCCGGGTTCGGCTTCCAAGCCTGTCCACAAGTGTTGTTATACGGGTAAGATTTTCAGAAAATGTACAATTCAACTTCGCCAATCATCTCAAATAACCCAAATTTCAGACGAAAATAAAGTTCACAATTGTGGTTCAACCTAACCAAACAGATTGCTAGAATCAAAGCAATGCCGAATATACTCGAACTTACTAAGTATTGACCACATTGCAGCCTAATTTTGCAGAATTTACTAAATGTGTACAGCTGCCAATTGTAAATTTTCTGTAAATCTGACCCTTATGTGGAAGGGTATGAGGGTCCATGATTAGACTAACTGAAGGGCAGATGTAGAGTGATAGGGGCACCTGCACATCTCATACGAAGGTCATCCTGGGGTCACTTGTACAAACAAATACTCCTAGGGGCCCGTTGCATAACATATCCAGTCTAGACCGAAAGCCTTCCAGATGAGATACGAGTTATATGTCGGTAATTGGACGCCTACTGCGCTAATGGTTTTCCTAGCCTTGAGTAGGTCTCATAAATGGATTATAGTAAAATATAGCGGTTTGAAGCTTTCCCTCAATATATCTGGGTGGGCAATCATAAGTACAATACCTGGATATGCTCACTAGGATGAGCTCAGAAACGAAATATTCAATATGTGGTGTTTCAGGAAAATGAGTCACAAGTCGCAAAAATTGGATTTTGAGATATTATTATATTTGAAAAATGAGATCAAGGCGATTCTAATGATAGTTTGCAGTAGAACACCTAATAGGTATTTCTATATTTTACGATTGATATTTTATTTTTTTAAAAAAATGTTAGCCATATTTTTGGGTAGACATTTATTAGTAAAGTAACTTAATATACTCTATAAGACCTATATATACTCTAAGATATATATATATACACTGTCTTCCGCTTTGGTATATCTATTCATGCTGCAAGCAACATTAAACTCACAAACATTGAAAACATTCCAAGAAAGATATCTTATGAATAAATCACTTTGCAAAATTGAGGATTTGATACATTTTTACAAAAAAAACAAAAAACAAACCAAAGATTAAGACCTAGTTGCCATGGGATCTTGCAGGGAAAACTCTTAAACGAAATCAATTATGCGAGTTTCGATTTCTTTTCCTCTAACATAACATTATCAACTGCTACCTCATACATATCTGCAATAAGAGGCACTAAACAGTTTTCTCATCTTAACTTAAATTCTTAATTTTCTAAATGGATTAGTTCATTCAATAATTTTGTATTTCGATGCTCCGATATTAGGTAGCTTTAGCATTTTTCTCCTTAGTTTCTCCTTAGTTTAATTTCGTATGGATCTTTTTCATTTTATTATCATTTAGTAGTTTTCTCTCTGTTATATCGTTATTAAAGTATGTTTATTTTGAGATAATTATGTCGTTTACTCTAGGCACTGTATGAAGGACAATACGTCTTTACATAGGAAACATATCATTTTTTAAATGGCCTGAAATGAATATTAAACAAACTAAAAAAAGTATTACTGCTGTTAATTCATGATAAAGTCCTTTGTACGTACTGGTACAGAACACCCAAACCATGTAATGTTTTTTTCAGTGATAAACTCCATTTTTCTCTGTGGCCGTGAAGATCTGAGGCCATGTTTTCACTAAACAAGTTGTTTTCTCAGAAGTGGTTCTAGTTACCGAGGCACACTGAACCTCATACATTCTCTTAACAACCATCGTGATTCTCTAAGTAAATAATGTAATCGTTCCCCCATCTGGCTGTATTAAGGTTAAGAGTTAAGCGATGGTCTTTTATCACTGCATAAAAAGGTTCGCCACTGCTAGGTACATTGCCATGCGACTCAAACTAAGGATTTAAGAATTATTCTCTTTTCGAAAAAATGAATAACTGTAATAGATAAACTAGGACAAATCATCCCAAAACTTTGGAATCAGTAACCACAAGGCTGCAATACTTGATCTAAATAAAACATAATAATTGAATTAACAATTTAGTTGGTTGTGATATGTACTATCTCGGTAACAATAATCAATATATGGTTCAGAATTTCAGAAAATGTACAATTCACCTTCACCGATTCTCTCAAATAACCCAAATTTAAGACGAAAATCAGGTTCGAAATACATTTCAACAGAACCAGGTCGATTTATTGAATGAATACAATACAGAATAGAGTCAGTTATACCTAGTATTTATCATTTTTTGCTCTAATTTGGCAGAAATTGAGAGATGTGTAGAACTGTAGATTGTGCATTTTCTGAAAATCTGACCCATATTCAACAATACAGATGTTAAATCTAGGTGAAAGATTATATCAACAGATCTGTCGGCGTTTCAGGGAAATGAGTCACACGTCGCAAAATTGATATTTTTCAAAGTATCAAATTCATACGATGTCTTTGTTCTGATTTGTTGGGTATCTAATGCTCCACATCGATTGTACCAGATTTCGAGATCGCATATTAGATATAACTATGCACTTAGAAGCTCATCTTATATAGTATATTTAGCTACTTTACAAGTAATAGTCCACACGTTTTGTTTCTTTCAACAATTAAAATATGAAACGTAAAATATTGAAAGACTTAAATGTCCCAATGCTTACTATCATTAGAATCAGTCTGATCAAATGGGTCAGATTTTCAGAAAACGTACAATTTAACTTCGCCAATCTTCTCAAAAAACCCAAATTCAGACCAAAATAAAGTCCAAATACAGTTCAACCTCACCAAACTGATTGCTTGAATCAATGCAATGCCGAATATACTCGAATTTGTCTAGTATTGGCCAAATTGCAGCCTAATTTAGCAGAACTTACTAAATGTGTACAGCTGCCATTTGTACATTTTCTGAAAATCTGACCCGTATATATATATATATATAATGGTATCTCAAAATTTACTTTTTGCGACTTATGACCCATTTTCCTGTGAGAAATCACAATTATTCATAATATTGAATTGGATTGAAGTTGATCTATTACATTTTAACTCAAGCAATTATCTGCTACATATCATTATCTAAATTCAATTTTTATGATATTTCCTGAATAAATGTTATAAAGTCTTATTACCAACCTAGTAGTCCCAGTTCAATAAGTTTAATGAATACAAATAAACCCCATTTCTCGTCTAAGAGCTTATTTTAAAAGCCCATATTAACATTTGAGGTAAAATAGGGAAAGAGAGACCCATCTCACCATTATCCACGAATAAGACTCTGGTTATTAGGCAGGTTAGATGAGTGCAGCGGATTACCAAACAAGAACTAGAAACGTACTTTGCGGCTTGAGAAAAGAACCTGAACAAAGATTTGAGACCGTCTGGGAGGCTTGTGTTGCTCGCTTTCACAAACAAGTTCTATGGACCCAGATAGTAAAACAAGGTCAGAGACTAGAGATTAAAGAAAAATGAAAAATAAATTCTTTCTAAATAGTTCCATAGCATTTAAGTCTGCTCTCCATTCGATATCCTTTAAGATTAATTCAAAACTAGAAATCCAAATATTTATCAAAACGATTCAAAACTAGCTGTGAATCAGAATTTAAACAAATATGATTGTAAATTCGTAAGTACTAAAAAAATACATTAATATTTGAAATAGATGTTCAGTTTCTATATGCATATTCGTTGCAGCCTGCTTGGTCGGTCACGTATGTGCGCACATGCATTACTTGAGCATATTTATGAGAAAAAACAGGTCTGAGGTATCATTAAAGCGATTAAATCAACGCAATACTAAATATACTCAGAAATACTCAGTATATATCCATCTTCTGGCCTAGTTTCGCAGAATTGACTAAATTACCAGCCGATTGTACAAAACTTTACATTTATCTGGAAAAACTAAATCCTTAAACACGTGAAAAGAAAATCAAATAATGGATTAGGCCGCACCATACTAGCTTTAACAGCGATAAGGCCAAACAAAAAATAGGTGTGTTTCCGATTTACCCCCCCCCCCCCCCCCTACCTAGAAAAACCTTACCCTACCTAAACAAATTTTTACCATACCTGATTTTTTCCCCATCATATCTTACTTTTTTTGGATATTTGACAAAAAAAGCTTATAAAAGCAGGAAAACGGGGTTTCCTAACCTGGAACTGTCAAAAGGCACATTTCCCATGTTAAAAACAACTATTGTTATGAAAAAGACATTTTTTTCAGTTCCTGGGAGGTTTCCAAACAAAACAAAATAACAAAAAAAAAAGTTACCACCCCCCCCAACCTAGTTTTCAGCCAGATAAATCGGAAACACACCTATTTCTTTTTTGGCCTAAAGTAAATGGATAAAATGAAATAATTGTTCAAAATGTAAGTAATGCTTCCAAGAACTGCTTTTGCTAAACTTTTAGGAAAATGCAAACTGTTAAGTATGTGTAACCGACCATATGTATGCAGGTTCTCAAGTCGGCAAAAGCAAAGAAATTAATCTTTTCCATTAAAGTATTGCATGGCGTAAAATAGGCTAATGCGATAAAAGCCGGAAAGTGCAAATATAAAAGTCCTTTCAGAGTTTCTAGTGCCTTGTTCGTTAATACATGTCATTTGTCAAATCCAACATATATATATATATATGTGCTCTGACTATAGAGCTTAAAAGCATATTATAATGCATCATAGGATGTACATTGTCAAAGTACATTGAAATGTATGTATTACTCAGCTGAGAGGGCAACAATCAGCTGAATAGAATATGGGTCAGATTTTCCGAAAATGTACAATTCAGCTTGAATTGAATTGAATTGAGAAATACTTTTATTTATCATGAAACAGTTACATGAGTATGTAGAGATGAGTAAATTGGGTAAGCTTCACCAATCCTCTCAAATAAACCCAATTTTCAGACGAAAATAAAATTAAAAATACAGTTCAAGCTAACCAAACAGATTGTTAGAATCATTGCAATGCCAAATATATTCGAATTTATCTAGTATTGACCAAATTTCAGCTTGATTTAGCAAAATTTACTAAAGGTGTACAGCTGCCAATTGTACATTATCTGAAAATCTGACCCATATGGGGAATTGTTGGTGGCCATGTTGGAGTGTATTTATATATTGCGTCATATTCGGGTAATTTGGAAGGGTTTCTGAATGTTAATTGTACATTTTCTGAAAATTTCACACATGAGGACTTGACTCATCAGTGCTCTGTGGCTGTTATAATTATGTTTATATTAGAATTTCAAGTGAGAATGGGGAGAGAAAACGGCCGCAGGTGAACGATAAATGTGAACTGATCAGAGAAAGGGGGTGTACGGACAGAATCCCGCCAGTGAAAACCCCCCTAGCCAAAACCCCGCCGTCAGAACCCCCCCCCAGCCAAAACCCCCCTTGCCAATATCCCCCCAAGCCAATACCCCGCCTGCCAGAACCCCGCCAGTCAGAACCCCACCCTGCCTTTATCCAGCCATGCCATAACCCCGCCAAAGTATTATTTAACCCAAACATGAAGTGAGAGTCTTGCTCTTGCTTGGATTTTGGTAGCACATGGGGCTAAAAGATAAATAGAAACTGTAGTTTGCTTAGCAATTTAGAAGGGTTGGGTGTAGGGGTAGTGTTCAGGGAGTGGGTGGGTGGGAGGGAACGATGTCAGCCCTAAGCTGTACAGCATGTGTAATCTTAAGTCAAGGGACTGGAGACATTAACCAATTTACACCAATAAACTCTGAAGAACTTTGTTTCCTTGCCATTCATTCCTCTCTGCCCTCCCCTCAGAGGGGGGTCTGTCACCACAAAACCACAACTTCCCCGACCCAACCCCACAAATAAGTGCCAAAATACATACCTGTGTGCTTAAATAAATTTGATTAACGAAACTGAAAAAAGGTTGTATTATATTTTTACAGAAAAATGAGCATTTTTATTTTTCAATGTGTTTTATTCACAAATTAAATTTGTTAAGTACTTCTTAAATGTTTAATGTTTACCATCATTGGAATTCGTTTAATATCACCTATTCAAATATAATGATATCTTAGAATCTATTTTTTGCGACTCGTGACTTATTTTCCTAAAGCACATCACATATGAATGGGGTTGTCATGTTATCAAATTCTGTAGGGTGATAATGTAGTAGATTAATATCAGTCACTACAGGCCATAATGCGGGGAGGCCAGTTTCACAATCAAGGTAATAAAAGCTAATTGATCAAGGGAGACCATACTCCCAACCACAGGCTGAAGTTTACCACCCTACCCGCTATTTTCACACCAGACAGATAAGATTACTGAAATATCTAGTATACATTTGCAGTGGGCCCATTCAGCCTGTTGTGGTTTAACTTTCTGGCACGTCGTCCTTTCAGATCATATATGAATTGTCCTGTCCCCTCCTGGGTTTGTGACTGGACCCCAATTAGTGACAGCTCCATCTGTTTCTTAAGGGTAACTGTAGGAGGAACTGGGATTCTAAAGAAAACCTGGACATACAAACTATACCCAATTTGATAATCTCAGCATACTCATGTAAGTGTTTATGATAAATACGAAATATTTCTCAATTCAATTCAATTCAGGCGATAGGGCAGGGGGAAGTGGGGAACAAGAGAGACAGAGACAGATGGCAGGGAGAGAGTGATGTCGAGAAGAGAAATTCTCATCTCCACCCATCAGTCTATTATCTTTATCTGATATGAGGTTGTAAAAGTGGTGCACATGGTTTGGCGTTGTGGTTTTGCTGCATGTTTGGTGTTAGTGTGTTCCCAATATCTGGATACATGTGGTCAAGTCTCTTTTATGAATACAAGCTTCTTTAGATGCCATATATATAATCGAACCACTCGTTCTCAATATAAAACACAATAGAACGTCAGACAACATATATCTGGTCAATTCTCACGAAATGTGCCCTATAGGTCTGTAAAGGGGTCTTGAATTATTTTTTTCCAATTGGCTTTATACTTTCGTGAGACATGGTGGACGTATTGGAGGTTAATAATCTGACTTTGCTACGTAATTGGAAAATTGTTTTTTGAGTTACAGAATTTAATACAAGGGTTCTTTTTAGGGGCGTGATTACGTCGCAGACACAATTTTTTGCAAGATATTGATATTTCACATGATAAAATTGATCATTCAATTGTTTTTCGTTTTTGTCCTATACATTAAGACCTTAAGACCTTAAGACATTAAGTGAATAATATTATCGATAGAATTAGTACTTAGTTATTTGAACAACAAAAAAGGGCCTATACAGGTCTGAACAAGTTTTACAATCATGCCCCTTTTACCTTCATCTCCGATTTCCCCCCCCCCCCATCTACCTCCCCTCTTCCTCATGCTCCCCCTCCCCCTTGCTCTCCCTCCCCTCTCTCCCTTCCCCTACATCCTCTCCCTCCTCTGCCCCCCCCTATCCTTTCCCTCCCCCTCCCCCTCTCCTATTCCTATACCGTCTTCTTCACTTTCCCACTCCTCTGCATGTAGGACGGTCACCCTCTCTCCCCATACTCTCCCCTCTCCCTATTTTCCCTCCACCTCTTCTCTGACTTTCATACCTGTTTTTCTCTCCCAACCCTATCTCCGATTCCCCCCCCCATCTCCCTCCCCTCTTCCTCATGCTCCCCCTCCCCGCTTTCTCTCCCTTCCCTCTTTCCCTTCCTGTACATCCTCTCTCCCCCCTCTTCTTTCCCTTCCCCTTCCCCTATTCATATTCCTTCACCCTCCTCTTCACTCTCCCATGGTATGTATGCCAGCCCCATTATCCCAAAGTTGTCTGTTAGAGACTGGGGCTGGGCTACAGACTACACTCCCCCCCCCCCACTCCCTCCCCTCTTCCTCATGCACCCCCTTCCTGCCTTTCCCCCCCTCTCTTCTTTCCCTCCCCCTAGACCCTCCCCCTCCTCTCCCCCCCTCTTCTTTCCCTCCCCCTCCCCCTCTCCTATTCCTACACCCTCTTCTTCACTTTCCCACTCCTCTGCATGTAGGACGGTCACCCTCTCTTCCCATACTTCCCCTTCTCCCTCTTTTCCCTCCCCCTGGATTTTGCATATGGGTACATATAATTTTTTACTAAGATATGCATGTATGGAGCCTATTGCAATTGTATATTACATTAGTCATAGCTGCGCATCTTGTTTTATATAACGAACATTCCAAATGGTAATGGTGATGCCCAAAAAAGTGGAAATACCATAATTCTAAATGAAAGGAAAGCTGTATAAATCCTCACTCCTGGGGACGTGGGGTGGTGTTTATTAGAATAGAGGTACTGGAGAAATTAGAGGAGGAGGTACTGGCGGAGCTACAGGAGGAAGGTACAGGAGAAAGTACTGGAGTGGGTACAGAGGTAGATAAAGAAGGAAGCACAGGGAGGGTGGGAGTGAGGGTACAGGAGGTACTGGAGGGGGTACTGGAGGCATTACAGGATCATGTACCGGAAGAGGCACAATTAAGAGGAGGTACCAGGGGAGGTATCAGAGGAGGTATCGGAGGAGGTAGGAGAGTAGGAGATACTGGAGGTGGTATACTGGAGGAAGAGGTACAGGAGGTACTGTAGGGGGTACTGGAGGAGACACTGGAGGGAGTACCCCACAATACCTCATTCAGTACCTCCTCCTGTACCCCCTCCAGTACCCCTTTCATTGCCTCCTCCAATACCACCTCCATTACCTCCTTTATTAGGTAATGGAGAAAGGGAAATTTGTCAATAATCTCCTCCAGTAACCTCCCCCAGTAACCTCCTCCAGTAACCTCCTCTAGTAACCCCCTCCAGTAACCCCCTCTGGTACCCTCCTCCAGTAACCCCTCCATTAACGTCCTCCAGTAACCCCCTCCAGTACCCTCCTCCAGTAACCCCCTCTGGTACCCTCCTCCAGTAACCCCTCTCCAGTAACCCCCTCCAGTACCCTCCTCCATTAATCTGCTCCAGTAACCTCCTCTAGTAACCCCCTCCAATCTCTGGTACCCTCCTCCAGTAACCCCTCCATTAACGTCCTCCAGTAACCCCCTCCAGTACCCTCCTCCAGTAACCCCCTCTGGTACCCTCCTCCAGTAACCCCTCTCCAGTAACCCCCTCCAGTACCCTCCTCCATTAATCTGCTCCATTAACCCCCTCCAGTAATCTCCTTCAGTAACCCCTCCAGTAACCTCCTCCAGTAACTTCCAGCTTCCTCAAGTCTAACCTCCTCCAATAACCTCCTCTAGAACAGGTAATGCAAAAAAACTAGAAATATCTTAATTTTAACTGGAAAGAATACTTGTAAATCCTCCCTTAAAATGGACTGATCTGAATAAATATTGAGCAGAACCTCCTTGCCATGTCTATGTATGCTGGCACATTGCCCCATCAGGTAGAAACAATAGCTCTTTATATACATGGTAATGCCGAAAAGTGACATTTTAAATGGAAATAAAGCTTTAAATCCTCACTTAAAAGGGTCTGATCTAAATAAACCTTGATTTTAATCAAAAAGCAGAACCTCCTTGCCATGTCTATGTATGATGGCGCACTACCCTACCTTAAGGGTGGTAATCAGAGCAACACATGGGTGATAAGTTTTTAGACCAATACACTGTTCGCAATTGCTTAAAATATGATTATTTATTTGATGTTTTTTCATAATCTAATCAGGGCCTAACTCAAAAATTGTTGTGTTTAATAAGTTAGCTTCTAATGTCTCCTACATCGTTGACTTGGTTGTTTTAAGGTATTCTAGAAAATGGAATTTATATGAATTTTTTTGGAAAAAAATAGAACATACTGCTGGTCAACTGTAATGACTCGTTCTAATATCATTATGCATATAAATTGCTTCTTGTGTGTGTTGGCAGGTGGGGAGGGGGTCATAATGGAAAATTTGGGTAGTTCAGCCTATAAGCTGTACAGCCATGTTGCTCATTGTTAGTATGTGAAACAATTGTATGATTATATATATATTTATATTGATATCCTTACATGATGACCCCCGCCCCTGCACCCATACATCATATATATGCAGAAACGGCGATCTATATGATATAGAGCCATGATACTCTTTCATTTCATCAATATTAGTGGGGCCATTTACCCATATCTAATATCATTTTGTTAGCGAAAGTATTACATAAAATAACAACATGAATTTTAGTATGTTCCAGTATATTCTATGATCTAATCACTACCAGAATTATAGTAAAAGGGGTGGTTTAACTCTCATTTTCAAGGAACACATCACAAATAAATAATCATATATTTAAGCAATTTTGACCGGTGTATTGGTCTAAAACTAATCACCCAAGGCTTCATTTCCATTTAAAACTATAGTATTTCCCTGTTTAGGTATTACCAAATATATAATTCATATTGATATCCTTGCCCAATCTCTCAATTGAGTATCAAATTTAGATTCAAAATGTTCCATTAGTCTACTTTAAGTCTTGCGAAGTAATCACGCATTCCCTTTCCCATATGCATAAGGTCTCAGCTATTCGTAGGGTAATGGGAGTAGAATCAGGAAACTGATACAAATCAAAGCCTTCACTGAATGGATAATCTTGGTCTCATATTGGATTGATTTTGTTACTTTATGCAAAAAAGCACAAGGAATGACTACTGTGACGTAATCACTCCATAAATTAGCCACTTCCCATTGAATTTCTATGAATGGCCATAGTTTGTCTTTAAAATGACACATAGCATTCCCCAATGCCTTATTGAACAAAGTTTTATGCCCTTTCTGGTATGTGATATAGAAAATGTTTGTTTGTGAATTTTTTTCCTTATATGAGAGTGTCTTAAATACCTGCGACGTAATCACGGAAATATTGAAAAAGCACTGTTTTGTGGGTTTAAATGCTAGAAATATTGATCCCACATATACAAAAGTATATATGATAGGCATTCTCAACGTAACACCAATACAGTGGAATGATTTACTTGCCTGTAAGTGTTAAAGCCACTGACTTATAGGGCAAACAATGCTAAAAATAGGCTGTGGGCACATTTCGTGAGAATTGATCACTTATGGCTAATTTAAAGTTTAACAGCCACAATAGTGGTTTCGTAGAATTACACATTAATAAGTTTTTTTTTCAGCTAAATCCTCTTATATTTATTTCCCAATATTAGGATTTATAAAGTGAATATCATATTGAGCATAGAAGCTTGAGGCCTTATAATATAAAATAGATTCTGGGTTATCAAAATTTTCCAAAAGTGCACCACTTTCGTAGGATTCGACTATTGTGACGACGTATATATATATAATATATGTATTTCATCTTGAATATATTTTAACTGTTGTGTATTGGCCTATTGAATATTGAAAAAAGGCATAAGAAAGTATGAAAACAGAATGTTAAAAGCATTATAAAATGTATCTTTTGTTCAGGCTAAAATTAATAAACAATGACTAAATACAATTCGAGAAAAAGAATACCCAATTCTAGTTGAATCCCCTGCACCAACTCTTCAGTGAATTGGTTTAGCATTCATTGCGACATATAATGCTAAAACACAGCCCCAGGATAAAGAAATGAAATGAGCCAAAGGAAAATATAATGTTTTACCTTAGAGACAGACACATAACCAGGATATAATAGTTTTAAATGAAATGTCTGATACAACAACTTAAATTATAATCTAAGTACGTTTTACTGTACGTTAGGCTTATATCAACATTACATCTTTATTTTGTTTTATTTTACTCTGTGTAGTTACTTTCTTATAACATAGTAAACCCCTTTCCTCTTTCTCTACGGTTTTATTTAATCCATCCCCCATCGGGCTGGACCCATCACAAACTGACCATCTTATCTATACATAATAAAGATAAGGGCCCACCCTGGCCCGGCCCCGCCAGCCCGCCCCGCGTTTTACCATCAAATGAGTCATAATTGAGGTTCTGAGGCCTCTTATCATATATGAAGCTTTAATGGATTGTAAAACGGTAATGAGAAGGGGCAAGTATGAACGCAGCGGGGTTCCACTGACCCTGAAGGAGGACTCGCCAAAGGAATGTATCATATGTGTCACATTTGTTGGTTCTTCTTAAAATGATATGATATAATATGGAAATTTAAATGGCAACCTGATGGCTCCATGAAACAAATGTTTGTCATTGTGAAATCAAATTTTACCTGGCTATCAATTTCTGATGTTAATTATATGCATAACGATTAATATATGTTAATTAATTGTGGATTGAATCAGAGTTGTTATAATAAATCATGTTAGTGGTAGGCAGATACAATTACCCACCCCATGACCATCCCTTACCCCCACGATCATTCCGCACCCACAACCCCTCCCCCACCCCCAACGAACACCTCCATCCCCCAAGACCACCAAAATCTATAGTAATTGGCGGGGTTTTGCCTGGCGGGGTTTTGCCATGGATGGGTTCTGACTGGCGGGATTATTACTGGCGGGGTTTTGGCATGGCGGGATTATGGCTAGGGGGATTCTGACGGCGGGGTTTTGGCTAGGGGGGTTCTGACTGGCGGGGTTCTGACTGGCGGGGTTCTGCCCTAGAACCGAGAAAGGGATTTGGATGGGTCCTCAAAATACAAATGAGGACATTTAATAATAGAAGCCCAAAACAAAAACAACTGCACACAAGCCTCGAAAGATATGGTCAAACGATTCTTAGATGAATAGGGGAGTTGCATGTCTCACTGCGCATGTCTGTCACAGTGCATGCTGGGGCGGATTCAGTTCAAGTCTGACATACAAATATTTAGCAACATTTTTTTAAAAAATTGCAAAATTGTTTTCACCTATATCATTGCTTGTATAAATGATCAATGAAAACCAAATGCATGATGGGAAAGATGAAGTCAAGGGTTATGGAAACATGTATAACACATGGATATTGACATTAGAGCATTGATAAATAATCCATGCTGAACATAACATGTTTTCTTTAGATTTTATACTGTACCATTACTCCCATAATTCCATGCGAATCAAGATTCAAAATGGCGGCTATGCTACTCCGCTAAATACTCCCCTATTGGAAAAGATGAAAGGAATGAAGAGTAGAAAATAATTACTTTCTTACAGAAATAGCTGAGAGTCAATCTTTAACTATAAATGGGTGAAGTCGCCGGTAAATGTTCAATTTTCCTTCACCAATCCTCTCAAATAACCAAAATCTAAGACAAAAATGAGGTTCATAATTCAGTTCAACATAACCAAACAAATTGTTTGATTCAAGGCAATATCAAATATACTCAGATATATAACTAGTTTTGACTATATTTCATCTTACTTAGCAAAATTTACTAAAATGCTTAGATCTGCCGATTCTACATTTTCTGAAGATCTGACCATTATGCTTCATAATCATAATCTATACAAAGTGGAGGGAATATTCCAGGAAGATCCAGTGTTTCTGGGCAGACATGAATTTCCATATTCAGTCTATACCAGCCCAGTGGGTGGTAGATTATGCAGGCAGGGCACCATGTAGATTTAATTAGCCAGGTATAAGTCAGGCTGAAATGTCATCCCTTTTAGCTTAAATAACAGAGTTTGTCCTTTGTATAAAAGTCCTGTGGCCTGGTTCAGAAGTTGCTACTTAAGATTGATGATTAAGGCTGAGTTTCCACTGCTTCAATACTTTCTCTTCCTAAGTAAGGAAGTTTGAAGTAATGAATTTGTTATAATTATGATACACAAGCTACTTATTCTTCCTGCAGTAGAAATATCCTAGCGGAAAGAGGACTTTATAGCATAGACCATTTTAAATTCAAATTTTAAATAAAGATTTGTTATGACCCCACCACCTGCTTCACCCCAACCCCCCCCCAGCCGGCAAACCCACATCAGCCCCCTGCCCCAGCCGGCTTAGCACCCCAGCCCCCCTCCCTCAGCTTGCCCCTCCCCCAGCTCGCCCCTCCCCCAGCCCCTGCCCTAGCTCGCTTAGAACCCCGAGCCACCCTCCCCCAGGTAACCTTTGAAACTCAAAGAAATATTTAAACCATAAGTCCTAAAACTTGCTACATGGATTAATATGACGTTAATATGATGTGGATTTTGCGCCTTGTGACACATTTTCCTGGAACACATCACATTTCCCCCCAAAAGTGAAGGAATTCCCAGAAACATGCCCCATTGTCCCTGGCCCCCTATATCGCAATGGCACCAGTCCCCCTCCGTAACCATGGTTGTGAAAAGTTGAAGAAAACCATGGAAATATTCATTGGAAGACAGCAGAAATAGAAAGCAGACATTGACTGATGGACAATGTTGAACACCAGCCAGGAATGGAACATGTTTGGAATGTACATTACATGGGTCAGATATTCAGAAAATTGACAATTGGCAGATCAACATATTTTGTAAATTCTGCTAAATTGGACTGAAAAATCATCAACACTATATATATGGATATATTTCGTATTGCCTTGATTCAATCAGTCTGTTTTGTTATGTTGAACTGTATTTTGAACCTGATTTTTGTCTTAAATCCGGGATATTTGAGAGAATTGCTGAAGGTGAATTGTACACGTTCTGAAAATCTTACCCACATTCTCCCGTCAAGATGTTGGGTCTGATCGTTCCAGGATTGGTTCTATTATTTCCAGGCAAGGGAGTAGAATTAGCGACACCTCTTAGTGGAAATATGTAATGTGCGTTATGCATTAGTGTTTTAGTTTTCAGCCGAGAAAAGTGTGTTATGAGTTTGTGTACAGTTGCGATTTGTTTCACGAAAATGAGTCACAAGTCGCAAAATGGATATATTTCAGACTTATTTATTCATAGATATCTTTGTCGAAGTGTTCTCACATGAATACATGTACCAAATCTCAAGACAATGTATTAAATATATCCATTCATTTCTTAGGTCATCCTACAAAGTATAGTTAGCTGCTTTACTAGTAGTCATCCATCTTTTTGTCCCCCAAAACGGCAAACTGTTTTTCAAAAGTGAAAATATCAAACTTAAAATATTGAAACACTATATTGGAATTGGCGTGATATCATCTTTTCAAATATGATGCTATCTCATAAGTATATTAGTATATTGTCTGTTGATTGACCAACCAGACAGTTTTTTTCAAACAAAAATATATCAAACATTAAATATAGAAACACTTCTTAGATGCCTTTAATGTTACCACTGGTGGACCCTATCTACCGTAAAATGTTTTCCTTTCAAATATGATGATATCTCAAATCCAATTTTTGAGACTTGTGACTTATTTTCCTCTAAGACAATCAAAAACAAGTATATACCCTCGTTCATCAATGGTATATCCGGGATTGAACATATATATATAATTCATACAGTGTATATGGTCGTAGTTACTTTGCTGGAACTTTTACTAACATAGTCCCTCCGCATAATATTATTTACTTATAGGGGTCAGATTTTCAGAAAATGTACAATTAGCAGCTGAACACATTTAGTAAATTCTGCTAAATTAACCTGAAATGTGGTCAATACTAGGTAAATTCGAGTATATTCGGCATTGCATTGATTCTAGCAATCTGTTTGTTTAGGTTGAACTGAATTTTGAACTTTATTTTCGTCTGAAATTTGGGTTATTTGAGAAAATTGGTGAAGGTGAATTGTACATTTTCTGAAAATCTGACCCATAGACGAATAAAAGTAATTGTTTCAGGAGTCACAAAGATGTCAGAATGTGTGACTCATGACAGTAGACGTATAGTATATACTAATCATGGTTGCACTTTTTACTGCAACAAAATGGCGGAGCTAACACGTCGTGTATATAAAAACTGTACCAACAACAACCTGGTTAGTTTATGGAGCTACTCCTAGAAACATGGAAGGAGCAGCTCTCCAGGGAGACGTAAGATTCGGGTGATAAGCGTGAGTGAAATCAAACTTCTTAAATACCCAAAATAATGGACAACGCCCACATTAGAAATGTATGGCCATGTTCATGAGAACAAAAGTTGGGTTAGATTTTCAGAAAATGTACAATTGACAGCTGTACACATTTAGTAAATTCAGCTAAATTAGGCAAACATTTGGCTAATACTAGGTAAATTTAAGTATATTTGGCATTGCATTGATTCTAGCAATCGGTTTGGTTAGGTTGAACTGTATTTTGAACTTTATTTTCGTCTGAAATATGGATTATTTGAGAGGATTGGTGAAGTGGAATTGTGCATTTTCTGAAAATCAGACCCCTGTATATATGCATGGACTAATTTTCATTTTGAAAAATATAAAGACTTTGATACTAATAATCATAATAGTAACATATCAGGAGGAATAACAGGAATTGGGGAGTTGTATGTCTGTTACATTTTTATCTAAAATTGCAAGAATGTTTTAAAAAAGTGCCCTTTCTCAGCTTATGCAACAGGTCCCTAGAGAAGGAGGACATTGCACTCTGTGCTAGAGGACGGACGATAGGGCCCTCAGACAAGAGGGCCCGGTGCCAAACCGAACGGTGGGAAACGGCATTGTAGCGGCACTTGGCCCACACAACAGGCACATCAATTCACAAGATATTGGCAGGGGCCAAACAATGGCAAAGCATGGAAGGCTGTGATGTGTGGTGCGAGTAATTTAATGTAAAGTAACACGGTCACTGCCCTCCATCCCCCACTACTTGTGTTCCCCCCTCCATCTACTCCAGTGTCTTACACTTGCTTGTTGCTCTACTCTCTCTATATTCTGTATTGTATTCCCTCTGGGTGAATTTCTATTCATCGCTTTCAATTTTAACATTGTCTTAGGAAACTGATGCGCTCTGCTTGCAGAACAATCTTGTTTCTGTGTGTTATCAGACCTTGTTTCACCATCATATATTGTTTTGGAAGAATTTGATATTTTATTAACTGTATAATATAAATTGAGGCTGCTCATTTGTATTCTTCAGCACGTCAGTTGCATGTAAGGTTAGTCGAGAAGTATTATATGGTCCTCATGGTCTCCTCGTACTATGATTTCCCTTGACTCGCTCCTTTTTTCTTATATCCCTCTCTTTCAGTATCTGGTCAAAATCCCTTCGCTTATCCCCAAATGCTTCACTCTCTCCTCCTCATGTCTCCCTTCTCTCCTCCCTTTCTTTCCTCTTTCGCTCTGCCATCTCTCTCTCTCTCCTCTCTCAATTCTTTCTCTCCCCTTTAACTCCCCTTTCTCTCTTCTCTCTCTCTCCTGAGCTGTCCTATCTTTGTATTCCCTCTTTCTCCCCTCAGCACCCTCAATCCCTCGCTCCCCCTCGATTTCCCCCACTTCTCTTTCTATTCCTCCTTCTCTCTCTCTCTCTCTCTCTCTCTCTCTCTCTTTGCCGCTCTCCATATCTCTCCCCCTCCCTCCTTATTCATTTCTCAGCTGTTTTCCCATTTCCTCAATTTGTAACCGGGCAGTAAAAATCAATTACACATTTACCTCAATGAAAAAATCTATTTTATATATGATTCGATACGAATCGGCTGGGGAACTAGATTATTTATGAGACCTTTTATTTGATTTGATTTGTTATTTCCTTGCAGGACCCAGATAGTGCCAGGGACCGTCTGCTGTCGACAAATAAGGTTATTATCCCACATGTAGGCCTAAGTCTAAGGTTAAGCTCCTTCAGGAAATGTCATCCCGGGTATTAGGGCCTCGGGTTGTTGCCCGGCATCATATTCATTAATCTTGGCAACGGTTTAGAACGTCTGAGTGCAAGATGTGTATGATGATCATTTGTGATGGTGAATATTGTTTTCTATAATATTGTCTTCTACCATTCCTCCCTCTATCTAGTCTTTTTCTTTTTATGTTTTCCATCCTCCCGACCACTTCGCTCTCTTTCCATCTGCCTGCTTCACCTTTCTTCGTGTTCCCCTTTCTACCTCCCCTCTCTCTTTCCCTCTTCTCTCAGACCCTACTCTCTTTTCCCTATTCGTTCTTCCTCCTATTTATTTTCACTCTTCTTCTCCCACCTCCTTCCCTTTCTCATGTCCTCTCCCTCTCTTTCCCGCTACCTCCCCCCCCCCCCCCCACCATCCTCTCTCTTTGTCTCCCTCTCTATACCTCCCTTACTCGCATTCTCTTCTCTCTGACCCTTTTCTCTCCTCTTACTCTCTTCTTTCTTCTTCATATTTATTGACACCCTTCTTCTCCCACCTTCTTGCACACATCTTCTTCAATGTCACTTTACCGCTCTATTTCATACTCTCTCCCAATCCTTGCATCTCTCTCTCTAATCCTTTCCCTTCCTTAACAACACCCATTGATATCCTTAAGTCATAATCCGAAATTATCTTCTCAAGGAATACTCTATCAGATGTTTACTCAGATAAAGGATAACTGTCATATTTTCATCAACATATCAGTGAGCTTTTCGTTATAGCTTTCAAAACTAAATGCTAAGGATCCAACCCTGAATGTATCTTCCTTTTTTCTCCTTCCCACTTCTGTCTTCCCTCTTCCACCTTTCCTCTCTGCCTCTCCACCCCTTCCTCTTTCCCATTTTCCTTTCCGTTCTGATCTCTCATTTCTTCACCTCGTAGACAACCATTTACCCAATACTTGGTACTACCTAGTTCTGAATAGTCACTGGAATGGGATGTACAGTTATCTCCCTCCCTCCGTATCACAATACATTTATCAAATTCAGAATTCTTGCAAAGCATAATTAAATAAAAGATGAATACTCTATCACTTCTTTGCCCTAGGAGTGTTGAACATAGATCTTAGATACATATAAGATCACCTTCTATGGTTTAGAGATGCTGAAGGGCCTCGCTCGCTGTCCCATTCTATCAAATCCAGCACCACTGGGAGAGAATTAGTTAACCTGGATACCAGAGAAAGGTGACTTATACTGGCTGTACTGGGAAAGGGATTCTTGTTACATCAGATATTCAATGTTTAAATTATTCTGAACCAGCACACCATCGCAACCTTTTTATACCACAAGGACAAGGCAAGAGGCTATGAATGAAGTCATATACGGGCATCGCATGAATACATGTATAGGCAAGGTGTCTAGTGTAGTAAGGGCCAACATGGCTGGAGCGATGAGAATATTTAGTATGGTCTCATATGATTAATTGATTGATTTAAAGTCTATTTCTATTTTGGTCAGGTACATCTCAAAGTATCACATTTTAGCTTTTGCCTGAAGCCTGTTGCCTTCTCAACAGGAAGGATTGATTTATTTTACAGCCATTTTCACTTGACATGAATGAATCATACAGTGTAAATATAATTTTGTCAGTATATTTTCCTAAATACAAGTTAACTAATAACTTGTTGAAGGAACATGAATATTGCATGAGTTATGTAGTAATGAGTAGGATTGCACTATTTTTAGAGACTGATGAAGTTTAAACTTAAGTTAGATTTATTGAAAATAGCCCCAGCAAACATCATCGTTCCTCTCTCCCCCTCTCTCTCTCTCCCCCACTTTCTCTCCCCTTTTTCGCCTCTCCCTCACCTCTGTACCTCTCTGTCCCCTCTCTCTCTCTTTCTCATCACTCCTCTCTCTCCTCTCTCTCCTCTCTCTCCTCTCTCCTCTCTCTCCTCTCTCCTCTCTCCTCTCTCCTCTCCACTCTCTCCCCTTTCTCCCCTCTCTCCCCTCTCTCCCTTCTCTCCCCTCTCTCCCCTCTCTCCCCTCTCTCCCCTCTCTCCCCTCTCTCCCCTCTCTCCCCTCTCTCCCCATCTCTTCCCTCTCTCTCCCTTTCTCCTCCCCCCCCCCCCACCCTGTCCTCACACGTCCTTCTATACCACCGTCCACAGCGATGTGCACTGGAACTCTGATACTCTTGTTCCACTCAGATTTGAATAATTAATTTGATACCAAGCTATTCTATAGGTTGATACAATTCTAACGGTTCTGAAGTTACACCATTAGTGCAAGACCTTGCGTTGTACCTACATGAACAAGTTGCGTGTTCCTCGAGAGTTCATGAAACTCAGAAAAGACTTCATAACTGATTGTGGCGTGTCTGGACATAACCGGCTAGAACCTGATCATGCAGGCTAGAGCCTGATTATGCAGGCTAGAACAAGAAGTGAAGGTTACGTGTCGTCATAAGATATTGCAATATAAGGTATACATATATGGCCAAGGTCAGCGAACGGACTACATAAAAGTGACTTCTATTAGACACGCTATAACTTCAGAATGACAAACCCTACCGATTTTTCTCTTATACCCACCTCTCCCAGACATATTGTTCTATGTATAAACATGGTTTCAAACATTTGGTGCAATTCCTTATTTTAAAATTTGAATGATATTCATTTTAGTCACTTTTTGTGTCTCTACGACGCATTTTTTCTCTAAGATGAAATCATATAAAAAAATATTAAATATAGAAATTTCAAAAGCTAGGACATAACTTCAATATCTATCCTACCATATCATCACAAGAAAATTCGTATATTCCCACTCCAAAACATATGGTTGTCCTTTCATCTCATCAAGTAAGCAAAAACATGACTTTGGCTAATCCTGTCATGTCCCTACAACGCTTTTAAAAACGTCCGCATTTTGAGGCAAATAAGCCAAAATCTTAGAAAATAACATTTTTATAATCTATGAATAAATGATGCTCCTACCAAAAAAAATTAGAATTTTTGATACATTTTTTGTTTTTATTTTTCTTTGAATTAAAATTGTCTCTACAACGCTACCTTACTGTGGTTTTCCATTGGCATGTAATAGCATTTTTTCTGGTTGACTCAAGTTATGCTATCCACTATATATAGATTCAAGCCTTTTCTTGATAAAAAATCAAATATAACACTTAAAAATAGGCAACATTGATATTTAATATGTTCGGTATTTGTCTCTACGATGGGGGCGTTGTAGAGACATTTGTCTCTACGATGGGGGCGTCGTAGAGACACAAATGAGACAAATAAGACAATTATGTAATCGAATATTGTTGATTTTGATGTATTAAAGGTCTTGGATATGTTTTATGGGTATATGGGGTGAGGAACAGGAGGGGGGGGGGGGGTGATTGGGTCTTTTTCAAAAGAACAACCAATATTTGTTTTTCATTTCTTTTACTCTTCGTTTCTCCCATTTCTGTCCCCTCTCGTCCTTCTAACTTATAATTATAATATTATGTCTCTCATTCGTAGACTACCTCCCTCTTCCTCTCCCATCCCCCTCACCCCCACCCCCACTCACCCCCACCCCCTCTACACACAGCAAAACCTATATATCATAGACATTTTAGAGATGAGCAAGTTTTTGGATACAGAGGAATCCGAAATGTCAGTAATATATATGTTAATTTCATCTAAACTCAGTTGAAGTTTAAAAAGTTTATAGCCTCTTTTGTCTCCTACTGCACAAAACAATGCAGAACTGCCAGCTGATTGTGTAGTTTTGCAATAAAACCAAAACTGAAATAAAATCAATATTGGTTCTATTATCTTTTATCATTATTTACTGTTTCGAACAGAGAGTCTTCCCTCTCATCCTTCTTCCTCTGCTTGTCCTCCCTCTGCTCGTCCTCCCTCTCCGCCTCATCCCTCTCCTCTCCCTCTCTCTTCTACTCCTCCCTCTCGTCCTTCACCCTCTCCTCCCTCTCCTCCTCCTCCTTCTCCTCCCTCTTCTCCACCTCCCGCTCTTCCTCCTCCCCCCTCTCCTCATCATTCCTCTCCTCCAACTTCTGTTACATATGCTGGTGTTCCACATGGTGGTGTTACACATGGTGGTTTTCACATGGCAGTTTTACAAATTGTGGTGCTACACATGGCGGTGTTACATATGGTGGTGTTGCACATGGTGGTGTTTCACATGGCAGTGTTACAGATGGTATTGTTACAGATGGCAGTGTTACACATGGCAGTGTTACACATGGCGGTGTTACACGTGGTAGTGATACACATGGTGGTGTTACACATGGTGGTGTTACACATGGTAGTGTTACACATGGTTGTGTTACACATGGTGGTGTTACACATGGTGGCGTTACACATGGTAGTTTTACAAATTGTGGTGTTACACATGGTGGTGTTACACATGGTGGTGTTACACATGGTGGTGTTACACATGGTGGTGTTACACATGGCGGTGTTACATATGGTGGTGTTGCACATGGTGGTGTTTCACATGGCAGTGTTACACATGGTATTGTTACACATGGCAGTGTTACACTTGGCAGTGTTACACATGGTGGTGTTACACATGGTGGTGTTACACATGGTGGTGTTACACATGGCGGTGTTACATATGGTGGTGTTGCACATGGTGGTGTTTCACATGGCAGTGTTACACATGGTATTGTTACACCTGGCAGTGTTACACTTGGCAGTGTTACACATGGTGGTGTTACACATGCTGGTGTTACACATGGTGATGTTACACATGGTGGTGTTACACATGGTGGTGTTATACATGGTGGTGTTACACATGCTGGTGTTACACATTGTGGTGTTACACATGCTGGTGTTACACATGCTGGTGTTACACATGCTGGTGTTTTTGTTTTTTTTAACGATTTTATTTGCACTGGGTACATCACCCCCAAGGGGAGTAGGATCTTCTGGTGTAACCCAGCTCAGACAACAATAATAATAGCAGGAATCATGAAATAGCAATGTATATTATGTAAATTGGTTATGACAGAGATTAAACATAGTATTAGGAAGAACATTAGCTTAAAGCATCCTGTAAGATACGGAAATCACTTTACATTAGAAGTGTGGCCATATCATCATAATTTCAGTAATTAGGAAGTATATCTAGTAGATACATAATAACACAAAGATACAGAAGAATGGAGAAATCGGTGAGCAGAATGGGAAAGAGGAAAGGAAGGAAGGGTTAACCTCTAACAATGAGAGTGACCACTTCCAATAGATATACATATAACAGTAGAAAAAAAAGCAATAAATGGAATCATGTTTGAAGCAGGTAAACCTCTGACTTATGAGAGTGGCCTGTTCATTAACACTCCGATGTTCATTGCTCAGGACCTATGGAACTACTGATAATCCAACAGAGGCAAATTTACTTTTATAGTTGGTGGTGGGGTGATGAGGTGTTCGGTCCAAACATAACATTCACTAGCGCCATCTACAATTACTGTTTGGACTGGACACTAGGTATAATAAGGAGGGTATATAAAGGATCAGATAAAAGTCTGTTCAAGCCATTCTTTCTGTAGAGATTTAAAGGTTTCTATGTTGCCAATATTTCTAGTTCTAGGGGATAGTTGATCCCATGACTTAGCAACTTTGTTCATAACAGCATTGTCACCACATTTGGTTTTGGAGAAGAAATTTTTTAGGAGAGGGGCTTCATTTGCTCTAGTGGGATTGTCAGTATTTCGAGCTCTGTGGTAATCTGATGATGATCTGTAGAAACCTTGGATTCTTGAATGAAATTCTCTTCTATTGGGAAGTAGGGGGATTTTGAGGTCTTCATGTAATTCAGATGTAGGGTAGAGAGGTTCAACTCTAAGTATTGACCTGAGTGCTTTATTTTGGATTTTTTGTAATTTGTTAAGGTTACATTGGTGGGTATTGTGGTACAGGATATCACCATAATCAAAGAAGGGGAAGTACTTGCTTTTTATAGACTAAAAGGGCTGATTTCATGGTGAGTAGATGTCTAATTCGTAGAAAGAGGAAGATTTCGTGAGAGATGATCTTGATTATATTTCTATTATGAGGTTGGAAGGTTAGCTTGTCATCAAGGTGAATGCCTAGGTATTTGTACAGATGAACTGTTTCAAGGCATTTATTGCTAAGAACTAGCAATAAGGTTGTTAAGCCTGACGCACACTTCATGTATACTTCTTGTTAATTGGCATGACACAACTTGTAAGAAAAAGTAAATATATTTTGTTGTATTTCGAATTGTAGAATCACTGCCTACTTATCTGAGGTTGACAAAACCCACTTCCAATAATTGTTCACTCATTTCCAACCATTACTAAGACATGTCAAAAACAGTTTTCCAATCAATATCTCTTCGATGAGAAGTGTCTCTGCAACACATGAGTTCCAAGAGTTAAAATTTGTTGTCATTCCCAATTATTCCCTTTATGTGGTGCAATGTGCAGGTTGAGGGTTAGCTTATGTCAATACTAATGTGTCTCTTAATAATTTAATTTGTATAGTGACATATTAATTGACCTATTATGCTGACCTTGTCATAAAGAATACAGATGGTTTATGATTGTTTTTGTCAGGTTCTCACTTTTTACATGTATGAGGGTAAGCACATACTCTTCTATAATCACTTTCTGCATCCTCCTACCTACTTCTTATTGCAAATAATTATTCACCACAGCTACAGGCCACTCTCATAAGTTAGAGGTTCACCTGGGAAGTGTTGAAATTTGTTATACCATCAAAACACTGCTTACCTCTCTACCTTACTAAAACTAGACCTTCTCACACATAATCCTACAACATTATGTGATTCGAAGCTATTTTTTCACATCTTCTCAGTCTAACACTGATTCTCCCAATGGTACAGTCCAAACAAGTGTTAACTCATCTTACAAATTAATATTTTGACACCATGAAGCAATATTAAGCCTTTGCTATTATGCTATATCTCTGTAACATAGAAATCGTCAATAGTACGGTACAAACAATTAAGAAGTCTCTCTCACAGTAAGAGGTTATCTTCTACCTTGTCTTTTACCTTTTGCTTACTTGTTATCATATGTATATAGTCATCCTTTAACCCAAGCTGGGTTCCACCGGAATATCCTACTCCTCTTGGAGGTGATGTACCCAGTGAAAATAAAATCTTTAAAAAAAAACAAAAAAAACAATCATTCCTGACCATTTTCAATCAATTCCTACCGTTTAAGAGACATTGTATAAACTGATTTCCAGCCAATGTCTCTACGATGGGAAGTGTCTCTACAACGCATTTTGAGGTATTGATTGGCTCCATGAGTAAATATTGTTTATGATTGTTTTTGTCATGTAATCACTTCTGCCATGTCTGAGGTTGAGCAAAACAATTCCTGGCCATTTCCAATCATATCTGACTATTTCAAAGACATTGTAAAAACTGTTTCCCAGTCAATGTCTCTACGATGGGATGTCTCTACAACGCATTTAGAGTTATTGATTGGCTCCAAGAGTAGATATTGTTTATGATGGTTTTTGTCATATGTTCACATCTGACATGTCTGAGGTTGAGCAAAACCATTCCTGACCATTTCCAATCATTTCCCACCATATCAGAGACATTATAAAAAATGTTTCCATGCTAATGTCTCTACGATGGCATGTGTCTCTACAACGCATTTTGAGTTATTGATTGATTCTAAGAGTTAAAATTGATTGTCACTAGCAATATTTACTGAAATGGTTGACTGTATGTGGGGCACTGTGCAGGTTGAGAATTAGCTAATTTTAAAACTAATTTGTCTCCAAATAATAGAATTTGCATATTGACATATTAATTGGCCTTTTTATGCTGACCCTGTCATAACAAAAAAATATGGTTTATGATATATTAGGTCATGGAATCCCTCCTGACATGTCTGAGAGTGAGCACAATCATATCTAACCATTTCCAATCATATTCAACCATTTCAAAGACATGTCAATAACTCATTCCCAGGCAATGTCTCTACGATGGCATGTGTCTCTACAACGCATTTTGAATTATTGATTGATTCCAAGAGTTAAAATTGATTTTCACTGAAAAGAATTTGTGAAATGGTAGACTGCATGTGGGTTAGTTTGCAGGTTTGGAATTAACTCATTTTAATGCTAATTGCCTAACCAAAAATGAAATTTGCATATTTAAATATTAATTGACCTCTAATAGCTGGCCCTGTCATAACAAATAAATATGATTTATGACTCTTTTAGTCATGGAATGACTTTTTACATGTCTGATAGTGAGCGCAACCATTTCCGACCATTTTCAACCATTTTCAACCATTCCAGAGACATGTCAATAACTCATTCTCAGGCAATGTCTCTACGATGGCAAATGTCTCTACAACGCATTTTAAGTTATTGATTGATTCCAAGAGTTCAAATTGATTTTCCCTCACAAAATCTCCGGAAATGGTTGACTGCATATAGGGTAGTGTGCAGATCAAGGATTAGCTCATTTCAATGTTAATTTGCTCCCAAAAATTCAATTTGCATATTTAAATATTAATTGATCTATTATAGCTGATCCTGTTATAACGAATAAATATGCTTCATGACTATTTTAGTCATGAAATGACTTTTTGTACGTGTGAGAGTGAGCACAACAATTTCTGTCCATTTCCAATAATTTTCAACCATTTCAGAGACATGTTAATACTCATTTCCAGACAATGTCTCTACGATGGCAAGTGTCTCTACAACGCATTTTGGGATATTGATTGAATACAAGACTTAAAATTGACTTTCACTCACAAAATTTTGTGAAATGGTTGACTGCATGTGGGGTAGTCTGCAGATCAGGAATTAGCTCATTTTAAAGCTAATTTGTCTCCCAATAATAGAATTTGTATATTGACAAATTAATTGACCTTTCCTTGCTGACCCTACCTTAACAAATAAAAATGGTTTATGATACATTAGGTCATGGAATCCCTTCTGGCATGTCTGAGAGTGAGCACAATCATTTCTGACAATTTCCAATCATTTTCAACCATTTCAGAGTCATGTTAATAACTCATTTCCAGACAATGTCTCTACGATGGCAAGTGTCTCTACAACGCATTTTGAGTAATTGATTGATTCTAAGAGTTCCAATTGATTTTCACCCCCAATATTTTGTAAAATGGTTAACTGCATGTGGGGTAGTGTGCAAATCAGGAATTAACTCATTTCAATGCTAATTTATCCACCCAAAATGAAATCTAAATATTGAAATATTAATTGACCTATTAAAGCTGACCCTCTCATGAAAACTAAATATGCTTTATGACTCTTTTAGTCATGGAATCACTGTTTACATGTCTGAGAGTGAGCACAACCATTTCTGACCATTTCCAATCATTTTCAACCATTTCAAAGACATGTCAATAGCTCATTCCCAGGCAATGTCTCTACGATGGCAAGTGTCTCTACAACGCATTTTGAGTAATTGATTGATTCCTAGAGTTCAAATTGATTTTCACTCCCAATATTTTGTAAAATAGTTGACTGCATGTGGGGTAGTGTGCAGATCCGGAATTAGCTCATTTCAATGCTAATTTGTCTCTCAAAAATTAAATCTAAATATTGAAATATTAATTGACCTATTAAAGCTGACTCTCTCATAACAACTAAATATGCTTTATGACTCTTTAGGCATGGAATCACTGTTTACATGTCTGAGAGTGCGCACAACCAATTTACAATCATTTACAATCATTTTCAACCATTTCATAGACATGTCAATAACTCATTCCCAGGCAATGTCTCTACGATGGCATGTGTCTCTACAACGCATTTTGGGATATTGATTGAATACAAGAATTAAAATTGACTTTCACTCACAAAATTTTGTGAAATGGTTGACTGCATGTGGGGTAATGTGCATGTTTGGAATTAATTCATTTTAATGCTAATTCATCTCCAAATAATGAAATTCTCATATTGATATTTTAATTGACCTTTTATGGCTGACCCTGTCATAACAAATAAATATGGTTTATGGTTTATTTTCACATGGAATCCATCCTGACATGTCTGAGAGTGAGCACAACCATTTCTATCCATTTCCAATCATTCTCAACCCTTTCAGAGACATGTCAAAAACCCATTCCCAGACAATGTCTCTACGATGGGAAGTGTCTCTACAACGCATTTTTGGTTATTGATTAATTCATAGAGTTATAATTGATTTTCAATCCCAAAATTTCATGAAATGGTTTATTGCATGTGGGGTAGTGTGCACGTCAGGAATTAGCTCATTTCAATGCTTATTTGTCTCCCAATAAGGAAATTTGCATATCAAAATATCAATTGACCTATTATTGCTGACCCTGTCACAATGAATAAACATGGTTCATGACATTTTTTGTCATAGTAACACTTTGTACATGTCTGAGAGTGAGCACAATCATTTCTGACTGATTCCAATCATTTTCAATCATTTCAGAGACATTTTCAAATCTGATTCACAGGCAATGTCTCTACGATGGCATGTGTCTCTACAACGCATTTTTGGTTATTGATTAATTTATAGAGTTAAAATTGATTTTCAATCCCAAAATTTCATGAAATGGTTTATTGCATGTGGGATAGTGTGCACGTCAGGAATTAGCTCATTTCAATGCTTATTTGTCTCCCAATAAAGAAATTTGCATATCAAAATATCAATTGACCTATTATTGCTGACCCTGTCACAATGAATAAATATGGTTCATGGCATTTTTTGTCATAGTAACACTTCATACATATCTGAGAGTGAGCACAATCATTTCTGACCATTTCCAATCATTTTCAATCATTTCAGAGACATGTCAATAACTCATTCCCAGGCAATGTCTCTACGATGGCATGTGTCTCTACAACGCATTTTGAATTATTGATTAATACCAAGAGTTAAAATTGATTTTAATTTCCAAAATGTTGTGAAATGGTTTATTGCATATTGGGTAGTGTGCAAATCAGGAATTAGTCCATTTCAATGGTAATTTGTCTCCCAAAAAGTAAATGTGAATATTGAAATATTAATTGACCCATTATAACTGACCTCTGTCATAACACATAAATATCCTTTATGATTCTTTTTGTTATTGAATCGCTTTTTACATGTTTGAGAGTGACCACAACCATTTCTGACCATTTCCAATCATTTTCAACCATTACAAAGACGTTTTCCTATGCTTTACATCTTTCCTTGAAAATGTCTCTACAACGCAGTGTCTCTACAACGCACAATGTCTCTACAACGCATGCTGTGTCTCTACAACGCACAATTTCTATTTCTTTAATAATTCCTGTGTCAGTTATCTCATCACCACAATCTTTGGGGTATTGAAGGACCATGGTAAAACCTTCAGTTCAAATGCAGAAACATGGTCATCAGCAATATTTCGATCTTGTTATTAAAAACAAATCAAGGTCTAATTACATTCAGTGAAAAACGAAAATTAAATACAAAGTTCAACTGCTTCTGGTACAAAACAGAGACACCCTACATTCTTTAATTTTGGGGATCATACAGGTACATATGTCTACTTATGGGAAATATATCAGAGTCTTTGGTTAATGAAAATCATTTGGGTTAATTAGGGGTAATTAAGCTCCAAGGTAGGGTGAGCGTCGTAGAGACATTGATTTTGAGAATAAAGTTTGGAAAGCTGTAACTCAGTGGTATTTTATTCAAACCCTTGCCAAAATGAGAATCAATAGGCCCAAACTGTCTACTTTAGGCCTGTAAAAGGCGGATTGATTCTGACAATTTTTGTTTGATGGCCTTGAGTGAATTAAATGTAGTCCGTTCGCTGGCCCTGGTCATATATATATCAAATTTAATGAACAACTTTACAGAGTATGTTTATGGGTCAGATCGTCAGAAAATGTACAATCTGCACAGTCCACACATTTAATATAATCTCTCAAATTAGACAGAAAAAATATGAACACTATGTATATCTGTGTATATGTGGCATTTATTTATTTTTTTTTTTATTTTTTTTTTTATTTTTTTTTGGGGGGGGGGGGGGGGGGAGTTCTTTATTCAGTAGTAAATAGTAGTATATGCCAGCCTATTAGTCTTTAGTGACTAGGGTCAGACCCTGTCTTCCATCAGATCCTGAATGTGATGGTGTCCATTTACAGTTTAACACGAGCTGAATGTCTTGTTGATTTTTACAATTTGCTTGGTTGTGCTAAACTATATTTTGGACCTCAGTATTGTCTTAAATGTGTGTTACTTGCGAGAATTGGTGAAGGCGAATTGTACATTTTCTAACAAGATCTGACCCATATATACATGCATTACAAGTGACTATGCTCGAGGACATGGTGAATTGGGTTGATGTATAAGGTGATAAGAATGATAAATTTCAAATTATTCATGAGTTAATTGGGGATGTTAGGGTGGCTGAGTGGTCTAAAGTGCTTGTTCGGCACGGTGGCATGACGATGTAGTGGGTTCGAACCCGGGTGAAGCTACAATTTCTAGAGGAAGACCACTATTGCGGTGATCTAGACCTGGTAAAGAATGTAAAAAAGGAAATGCCAAATATTGTCTTTACTAATTCCTATCTAAGTGGTATTTTTGTTCATTATACAATAATCAAAATCTTTATGATTGAGCGCATACATATGTATTCTGTATGGTCCATACATTAATCATAATATACTAAATAAGGTAATTTTAAAATAACATACAATATGAGGACATTCTAGTCACTACACACCGTACCTGTTGTGAGATATATATGGGTCAAGACTCCAGAAAATGTACAATTTTCCTTCACCAATCATCTCAAATAACCCAAATTTAAGAAGAACATTAGGTTCAAAATACAGTTCAACAAAACCAGATAGATATATTGAATGAATACAATACAGAATATACTCAGATATATGCCTAGTATTTACCAATTTTTCACTCTAATTTAGCAGAATTTGATACATGTGTAGAAGTGTAGATTGTGCATTTTCTGAAAATCTGACCCATATCTGCCAAATCACGTCTAATTCCCTTATTGTGCCAAGTATGACATAAATTCCCACGCATTTCTCCTCAATCTTAACCTTCCTTCTACCGCTCCATGTTAAATAACGAATAAACTAGGCCTTGTTCTATCCCTCATAGGACGGGGAGCTCCCAAAAGTTAATTAACATTCAGTCTGTGGTTAATTGCATGACTAATGATTGGGCATGCGTAATACGGGCGTATCTTATGGCCCAATACGATCCCTAATGAGATACGACCAGGGCCGCCCAAACAATATGGCCGCCGGATGTGACGTCAGAAATGATCTACCTAAGGGATAGGCCACTGGAAGAGAGGACAAAGTGTGACTAGGTATCGTAAAGCAAGAATACCAGCCCAATATGTGATGTGTTGAAGGAAAATGAGTTACAAGTCAAAGTTATTTATTCACAACTATCTATCTATGTATTTCATTGTATTTTTATCTTTTTCTATTTCTATTTTTCTATTTTTTTTACTTGGTTATAAATAATATATTTTCTGTGTGAAAAATAACTCCACCATTAAGTGTATAGCATTTCTGGTTGAATAACATCGTCCCTTGTAATATTCATTTAAGTTTGGTAAAATTAGAATCAGCAAACTCTGAGAAAAATGTACTCTCGTTGCACAATGTTTTTGTCTGAATAAAAATCTTTAAATACACATACAAGAACAGCTTACTCGGAATGTTTTCATAATATTAGGAGTGTTCAGAACCCAAGTTTGATGACTGTGTATTCAATATAACGTTGCATATCTGTGGTAATCCTAAGGAGTATATTTCACCAAATTTACCTACTTTACTATAGTGTTTGACCATTAAGAAATATCACTAAGCTTTTTTCATGCATACATAAATATGGAAGTAATTAGTGGATGCTCTAGTGTTTACTACCATTAGAATCGGTTTGATCTCATCTTTTCAAATATGATGGTATCTCAAAACCGATTTTCTGCTAGCCTACTTGTGACTCATTTTCCTGTGAGACATCACAAATTGGTTGTTAAATGTATTTTTGAGATTAGAAACTCTAGGATACATGTTGGTTTTGCAAGGTTTTCAAATAGAATTAATTATACTGTAGTACGTCTCAACTCTCATATAGAGTAACACATTATTATAGGCTGCAGAAATAACCATCCGTCATTGTTACTGGGTGGAACGGCCAAGAAATGTACAATTCGCTTTCACCAATCCTCTCAGATGAGCCCAAATTAAAGACAGAAATGAGGTTCAGAATTGAGTTCAACATAAACATAAAGATTGTTTGAATCAATGCAATATCAAATATACTCAGATATACCTAGAATGGACCATTGTTCAGTTTAATTTAACAGAATTTACTAAATGTGTACAGCTGAAATGTGTTATACAAATAGGAGCATACATGTGAATATGAATGCAGCTCCTCCAGTATGGTCCTTAACACATTACGTAGCATTGCATAACCTCATCATATTTATATTTGTACCGATATATCATAAAAAAAGCTCGTTGGATAGTGGTTCCTCATTTATTTCTCACTAAAACCTTCAAAGACCATAACAGAGGGAGTGGGTCAGAATTAAAGTAATTGTAGATTAGTTATAATGTCTGGGGAAATACATTTGTTGGCTATTGTACTGCTACAGTCTAATGTCTGTTGTTATAAAGATTTGCTTCAAGTGAGTATCAGTTGTAGAAAAAGAACTTGTAGAAAAAGTTAATATAATTACACTTTCCCAACTAGCTGATAATGTAAATGTAAATATAATGTAAATATAGTGTACCTAATGCATTTCAACACTTTTCAAAACTTTTTAGTTTTCTCAAGTTATTGGCTTTTTAACTGCACCTCAGCCATTCTATCCTCTCTAAGGCCAACAACAGTTATAGGTGTGTTTCCGATTTATCTGGTTGAAAACTAGGTAGGGGATGATGGTAACTTTTTTTTTAATTTTCTTTTTAAGAAACCACCAATAAAAAATGTTTATTTCATAACAATAGTTGTTTTTAAAAAAAGGAAATGGGCTTTTTGAAAGTTCCGGGTTAGGAAAACTTGGTTTTCTGCTTTTGTTCGCTTTTTTTGTCAAAAAATCCTAAAAAAAAATGTAAGGTATGGTAGAACAAAATCAGGTATGGTCAAACAAATAATAGTTGAAGACTTTTCTAGGTAGGAGGGAGGAGGGATGAATCGGAAACACACTTATCTTTGTGTTGGCCTAACCGAGCCTGCACCGCAAGCAGCCCCTTACGTATGGCCTTGTGTTATTGTAATGTACTTTTGGCATTAATCTTGAAGGTTGTTTTCCTAGGGCTGCCTGACTCCAATTATTCAAACCATTAGTGCGATAGTTATCAGCCCATTTGCAGATTGGTCTGGGTGGGGTCTGGGTGGTGATTGGCATCTCTCCGTCTGTACCTCCACCTTCCCTACACACTGCAATAGGGCACTTGCATGGCCGCCATCTTGAATCTCGATTCTCATGGAATTATGGGACTCATGGTACAGTGTAAAATCTATACAAAACATACCATGTTCAGCATGGAATATTTATCAATGCTCTAATGTCAATATCCATTTGTTAAACATGTTTCCATAACACAATTCCCCATCTTTCCCATCATGCATTTGTTTTTTATAGCCCACTTAAGTCTACTTATAAATGATATTGGTAAGCGAATTCTTGGAATTTCCGATAAATATCTTGCCAAATATTTGTAACTCCTCTATTATGGGAGTTGCATTTCAGTGTGAAAGCTATAGAAGACATGCTATGTTCAGCATGAAATATTTAACATTGTTTGTTTGTTTGTTTAAAGTGTTTAATCTGCAATAACATTGCGTCATATCGGACGCTATTATCAGTCATACAGAATTACATTAATTTCAAGAAGGTAAATAAGGAAATATTAATGAAAGAAAAAAAAAGTTTATTTAGGTTTTAATGAAAAATGAGAAAAAAATGAGAATGAACTCTAGATAATTAAAATTTGGTAGAAGGTAAATAGACATGTATTTTTTCTCATCATGCATTTGGTTTCATAGATAATATACAAAAGCTAGATTAACAGTGAACAGATCCTTTAACTTTTCGATGATAATGTTGCTAAATATCTGTACGTCAGATTTTAACTAAAGCCATCTCACCATGCACGGTAATAGACTTGGGCAGTGGCACATGCAAGTCCCCTATTGTATAGGCTTTCACAGAGGGTAAGTGGAACCATCAATTGTGCCCCATGTGGCATTGACCTGTTTTGTTTTTTATTTGTTTTTATTCAAATCATCAACTGCACTAGAATGTATCCTCTTTTCAAGCTGAAGCTACTTATTCACTTTCTCAATTGGCAGTCGTATACATAATTTTAGTAAATTCTGCTAAATTAGGCTGTAATTTGGTCAATTATAGGTACATTCGGGTATATTCGGCATTGCATTCTGTTTGGTTTGGTTGAACTGTATGTTGAACTTTATTTTCGTCTGAAACTTGGGTTATTTGAGAGGATTGGTGAAGGTGAATGGTACATTTTCTGGCGACTTCTCCCATGTATGATAAGACGATATAATGTACAAGAATGTGAAGAATGTACATTTTGCCTTGACCAATTGGCCTCTCAAATAACCCAGATTTAAGACGAAAATCAGGTTCAAAATACACTTCAACATAACCAGACAGATTTATTGAATCAATACAATATAGAATACACTCAGATATACCTAGTATCAATTTTCACCCTTATTTAGGAGAATTTGAGAGATGTGTAGAACTGTCGATTGTGCACTTTCTGAAAATCTGACCCAGTAATCAAATACCAAATTATCCTTCCACACTTCAGATCAAAGTTGCAGTCTCTATTAACGTTTAGCAACAGGACTTTCTACGTGTTATTTATTCCATTCTATCTTTCCCAACCCATCTCACTCAAAGTCATTTGGTGAAGTTTGTGGAGGAATTTGTCGGATTGTTTCTGCTGCAGGGCCTCATAATTCCACATTTATATTTGGGGGACACGCACACCTTTTTTCTTATTATCGCTCACTGGCGGCCGGTTTTGCTGATTTGATTTCGAATTGTTAAAGCTGCATTCTCAGCTATTACGATTAAAGAATTCTTACAAAATGTAATCATATTGTGACTCATAGGACTGGATCTATTAATATTCTGCTGCTGTTATATGTTTATATAGGAGTTTTGGTCCACTGATTGTTAGAAGAGTTGGAGAAAAATGGAACAAAAAGTCGAAATTTTTATTTTTTAGCAATGTTAGCACCAAAAGTGTAGCCTAAAGGGTGGTCTCCACTGGCTGCGGTAAGCTCTGCGGGAAGACTTGCGGTAAGCCTTGTGATGGTGCTGTGATGGTGAGAAGTGGTGAGGTCCTGCCTACATGGCCAGTGAACCATGTAGGCAGGACCTCGTCATTCCTCTCCACCTACAGAACCAGCTCAAACCATCGCAAGGCTTACCGCAGAGCTTACCGCAGGCAGTGGAGACCACCCTTCAAGGTACATACCAGCAGCAGAAAAAAAATGAATCCAGTCCTACTAAGAGTGAACAATGTTTCTCATGATATTTGAGAATGCAGCTTTGTATTCATCCCTATCCTTCAAAAATCGGAATATTCCGATTAGAATTCTTGAATTAGCAAAATACTGAGATATAGTAGGGATGCTCGGAAGACTTGTGACATTCACAGAAAGGATTCATTTAAATTCTATTTGTTATTGTTTAATTCTACATTGTATAACTGCGGTTGTAATTGGAAATAACAATCTGTTATTATTTATCATTTTTCAGCCTATGTTAACACCATTTTCATCATGTGTAAGGTGACGATTGTATATTTTCTGATGATCGGACCCACATGTTGTATGTGGTAAGCACTGTTGGGTCAGATTTCTAGAAAATGCACTATCTACATTTCCACACATCTCTCAAATTCGGCTAAATTAGAGTTAAAATGTTAAATAATGACAAATACTGAGTGTATTCTGTATAGTATTCATTCAATAAATCTGTCGGGTTATGTTGAACTGTATTTTAAACCTAATTTCCGTCTTAAATTTGGGTTTTTTGAGTGGATTGGTGAAGGTAAATTGTACATTTTCGGAAGACTTGACTCTGTTATTAGCTCCTTAGGATATCACTGTTATTTATTATACTTCTCATATAATTCTTTTAAAATCTGTCTCATTTATTAGCTTAAAAAAACCAAGACATAGCCATCGACTCTTTTACACGACATATGTTCCACGTTACCTGAAGGTACAAAAAAGCTTGTTTTTACTTATCCATGCTGATTTCCCCGAACTGCCTGCTGATATGGCTGCCATTGTCTATGTACACACCCGAGAGAGAGGCTTTTTAAAGAGATTTTTATCAGTAAATTAGGCAGGAGCACTGTGCTATCCCATCACTGACAAGATGCGTTAGGAGCTGGCATTGGTGGGGAAAGTGGGAGGAGTGTGGGTAAGGGAATCAGGGAATGTACGATTGGCAGCTCTACAAATGTAGCGAATTCTCATAAATAGGGGGTTTGCCCTTTTGAATCTTGATTTACAAAGAACCATGGGAGTTGGATGTCAGCGTAAAATCTATAGAAAACATGATATTTACTGGTGCTCCAATATCTATAGCATGTGGTATGCATGTTTTCATGACACAGGCCTTTCTTTTAATGCATTTGGTTTTTATGGATCACTTATAGAGACTATAATATTGGCGAAACAGTTTTGCAGTTTTTGCTGAATTTGTGCATGTAAGATTTGAATTGAATCCATCCCAGAATGCATGGTAAGAGACATACAGAAGCTGTGAGCCTGTTTTCCATGTAATTGTGATTGTTAAATAATGGAAAAAGAAAATACTAAGATAGAACTTAATGCGAGCGGCATATGCGACAATGTATTCACAAAAAGGAAGTGGCTTTTGCTGACTGTCTTTCACAAGTGCCGGAGGCACACATGAAAAACAGTCACCAAAAGCCATAAGCGTTTTGTGAATATGTTGTTGCATATGCAGCTCAAGTTTAGTTCTATTTTTATGCCATGATATATATTTATGCGTTATTCAACCATTATTTACCGAATAATAGCTGCTAGTTGTATAGACTTACTGCATCAAGTTAAAATGCGTGCTAGCATTATGTAATTGGGTCAGATTTTCAGAAAATGTACAATTGGCAGCTCTACACATTTAGAAAATTCTGCTAAATTTGGCTGAAAAATGATGAATATCGGGTATCTCTGAGTCTATTTGGGATCACATTGATTTAAAGTATCAGTTCTGTTATGTTAAACTGCATTTTGAAGCTCATTTTTGTCTCAAATGTGGGTTATTTGAGAGGATTGGTGAAGGCGAATTGTACATTTTCTGAAAATGTGACCCAATTACCGTCTGAGAGAAGAAACCAGCACGTGGTGGAACACTTCACAAAGATAAAACAACGAAGTAACCTTTTCTTTACCAGTTGGTTCACATAATTCGAATGGTTTTTCTTTTCCATATAATCAATTAATTATATCTGGTTAATATAATGACCTCACATCAACTTTACCGCAATGTTGCTTTCAGATGTTTTTTTATTTCTGGCCATTTTCTTGTCTTTATGTGCGGTAGGAGACTATTCCACATAACATAAGATAAGATAAGATGTTGTTTATTTGCCTTTGAAAGTTACATAGATATTAGTTGAGATGGGAAAAAAGACAAATGGGTCGACATGCCTTATGGTACAGCTAGTGTACCATTTCTTCCGACCGTTACCAAACCCAATAGGAGGGCCTTTAAAATGGAACAAACAGTAGTTGATATTTTGGTAGGATTTTCAGAAAATGTACATTTGGCAGCTCCACACATTTAGGAAATTCTGCTAAATTTGGCTGAAAAATGATGAATACCTGGTATATCTGAGTATATTTGGGATCGCATTGATTTAAAGTATCAGTTCTGTTGTGTTAAACTGCATTTTGAAGCTCATTTCTGTCCTAAATTTGGGTTATTTGAGAGAATTGGAGCGGGTGAATTGTTCATTTTCTGAAAATCTGACCCAAATATCCACTACTGTTTGTTCTATTCCTAACCCACCCATCTGAAACTCATTTGATCAATGTTGTAAAAGCCCACATTTATATTTCAGCAGCCATTAATCTAGCTATAATACCATCCTGCTGAGGCCTGAGTGTTATTTGCTCTGGGTTGCTAAGTCAACAAATATCTGGCATTGAGTAATTTGCTATAGGTGCGTTGTTTGTCACAGATCACTCATGAATTAAAACTTAGATTATTTGCATCTAATATTTTAATTTGACATTGTTATTTTTTAAAAAGAATTTGTAATATTTATGGGCGGAGCATTTTTAGGATGATTTCGGAAATACAAAGTTATATTCAATGTAGTCTTGAAATATGGTGAATGCATTTACACCACTTTAAAAAGTACATTCCCTCCAAAAAGAACATTCCTACAAAATAATCTCGTAAATAAAACACATTGAAAAATAGTAATGCTACGACTTGTCACTCATTCATAAATAATTGTGGTGTGTTTCAGGAAAATGAGTCATAATTCGCAAAATTCATGATTTTAAAAGTCATTTTGTCACGAAATCTCCTTTGTGGAATGTTTTCATTTCTGGGGTTTCTAGTCAGATAGGTCTTATGAATACATGGATCAAATTTCAGGATATTGTATTAAATATACTCATGCATTCCTAAGATCATCCTATGGAGTACATTTACCTACTTTACCAGTAATTGTTCACCCAACAATATTGAAAACTTTTTTTTTCAGAAATGAAAATATCAAACTTGAAATATAGAAATACTTATTAAAGGCCCTAATGTTTACTATCATTGGAATCACCTTGATCTTCTCTTTTTAAATATAATGGTATCTCAAAGTCGTTTTTTTGCGACTTATGCCTCATTTTCCTGAAACACATCACAATATGTGACTACTGCTAACATTATCGTCTACTGCCATTTAGTACCAATAATTCATATGTTAATAATCATTCTCCATATCATCTCATAAATGTCTAAATGTCTTATGAAAACTGATTTCATAACAATTCATGTAAGACTGATGTTGTAACAATTCATGTTAACTATAAGATTCAATCGCAAACGCGGCACTCTCTGGGAGAACTAGTTTCTAGATTTGAGCAACCGCATTGTAATAACAACTGCAATAAAAGGATTTTGAATTTGAATTTTGAATTTATTATCTATAACCCTGAATTCATTTCCTTTTTTTATCATTTTAAACAACAATATTGCATATCAATAACGTATGCAGACAATATGGTTGGCATGTATTGGTCAGCACATTTGTCAGCAGGTAAAACAAACTACACATTGGTGTTGTAAAAACTTTGTAGCGGCTGTGTGAGAGAGTGGGCTGTCAGCGCGAGGTGGTTTGTTCTCCCCTGGGTGGGATATGGAGTTGTTTAGGCCTGGTCATCATGCACCTCCCCTACCGGCGGCCTGGTACATATGGGATCTGCCTATTGTAAAACACCACTGCCTTCTGCTATAGCGCATTTGTCTTGTGTTCCAGGAAAATGCGTCACAAGTCGCAAAATTGGTATTTTTCAAAGTGTTATATTCACAAGATGTCTTTGTGTGAATGTTTTTATTTTTGGGGTGCTTAACGCTGTCTATGGCCTGAACACATGAGCCAAAATTCAAGACAGTGTATTAAATATATCCATGCAGTTATATGCTAATGGTATAGAGTACATTTAATTACTTAACTGGTTGTTGCCCCCAAGAAATAGTGCAAAGTTTTATTCCACAAACAAAAATATCAAACTTAAAATATAGAAATACTTATTAGATTACTAGACTGTTTACTATCATTGGAATCGTTTTGATCTTATCTTTTCAAATATGGTGATATCTCAAAATCCATATTTTGCGACTTGTGACTTATTCTCCTAAAATGGATCACATTTGTGATGGGCCACAGAAAAAAGTAATTTAAAGTAACAAAAAGTAAATTTTCTTCGTAGGAAATTGTATTTTGTGTTTGAATTGTCATTATTATCATCGTTTCATTTTTGACATTTATATACAGATTTATAGAGTAATATGTGACGTGTCTTAAAAAAATGAGTCACAAAGTCGCAACAAATAGATTTTGAGATACCATTATATTATATTGGAAAAGATTAGATCAAGCTGATTCCAAAGATAGTAAACCGTCGGATATCTAATATTTATTTAGGGGAATCCAAAAAGCCAGTAAAGACCCAACAATAATCTTTCTCAAAACGATTAAAAGAAATGTTGTTACTCCTATTTTCCCATGCATTAGTTCCTTGAATTGCCGCCTGCAGCAGTGCTAATGACGCTTGCATTTACCTTTAAACTCGCAAGTAGTAGGCTATATTTTTCAAATGTGCTATTTTTTCATAAGAGGTCTTTGTAAAAAGGTTTCATTTTGGGGTATTTGAATTTCGCTGTCATATAACGAAGGTATATCAAATGTCAAGACTCTGACATGTGACTTCTGCTTTGGCACATTTGTGATGTGTTTCAGGAAAATGAGTCATAAGTCGCAAAAATTGGATTTTGTGATATTATCATATTTGAAAAGATGAGACCCAGGGGATTCCAATTAATATAAACATTAAGGGCATCTAATAAGTATTTCTATATTTTATGTTTGATATTTTTATTTCTGAAAAAAAATTACAATTAAAGTACCTAAATATACTCTATGGGATGACCCTATAAATACATAACAATATTTGATACACTGTCTTGCATTTTGGTACATGTATTCATACGTAATCCAGCGTTAGTCACACCAAAAATGACAACATTCCTACAAAGAGATTTTGGGAATATATCACTTTGAAAAATATCAATTTTGCGACTTACGACTCATTTTCTTGAAACACATCACATTTGTTTCAATGCAAAGTGGCAGTTCAGTATGTGACCAGTGGGAATTGCTTTTGTGGTTGTTTTAGTTTATTTCTGACATGATATGTACAAATTATAGAGTAAATACAGATTAACTAACAAGTTGGTTGAAGGAGCATGAATATTGCATGACTGAAACAAACGAGTTAGTTAATAGATTTTAGAAACAAATCAAGTCATATACCGGTAATCTTAGTAAAAAAAAAGCCAGATTCATTGCCATAACCAACACACGTATATCACTAGTGAAATACGCACTATGCGTAAATCAATCTAGATACGTTGCTTTCAGTGCAATGCGTCTATAATAATATGTAATAAACAGTGGTTTGACACACTGTGATAAAGAACTTACCCATCACCTATGTATAATCACTAGAGTTTCTATGAAAATGAATGAAACGCACCTGAAATGAAAAAAAGAACAAATATATTAGATTAAATGCAGATTTCAAACCATGTTACTATCATCAAAGCAATAATTAGGGTAAAGTCAAAGCATTTCCTCATAATAATGACCTTCATGTCCACGTCCGAATGTATGACGGTATGAAGGCTTGCACTATACCTAGACTATGATAAAGAGACAGTCTAGACTCACAGCTTCTCAGATCAGATAAGAAAGATATGCAAATGATTGGACGCCTACTGCGCTAATGGCCTTCCCAGCCCTGAAGCAGGCAACTTACTTGGATTATAATGACAATTTACAGTCAGAAGCAACAGGCTTAACCTCGGTTTCGAGGGGCAGCTTGAGAGCCTAGACGGAACTGTGGAGAAAGTCTCTACCACAATACACAGTATGCCTCATTAAAATCCCCCTGTTGCATCTCAGGTGCATGCTGGTAGTTGTCCCCTTTGTGTATTCATCGACTGTAGCTACCCACGGGTGGTATGTTCCCGCAGCCTAACGTCATAATACCACTTCTCTAACATCCCCACCCCCATCTCTAACATCCACACCCCCATCTCTAACATTCCCACCCCCTGCCTTTAACATCCCCACCCCTCCTCCCTCTGGCACCATCAACTCTTTTTCTCCTACATTTGATTACTAGGGCCTGTTGCATAAGTCATCCTTACTTGAAATGTGCCTTGTTTTGTCCGCGTTTCAAAAATAGCATAATCTGTCTGGCAGGTTGTGATTTGTGGCAGGAAAATGGGTCTGAAGTAGTAGAAACATCCCCATTCCTTGCCTTTAACATCCCCACTCTTGCCTTTAACATCCCCACCCCCTTCTCTAACATACCCACCCCACGCCTCCTCCCTCTGGAACCATTAACTCTTTCTCTCCTACATTTACCTGGGATCTGTTGTTGTTTAACAGATGCATATTTGATTCGCTTGCTTGGGAATTTCTATTATAGGAAGTTAAGCGGTAGCATTGTCTGTGTAGTAAATTTTATCAGAGGAAAAAGATACTGAAGTCAATAAGAAATAATAGTTTTCGAAAAGAGTTTCAATGCAATAACTTTTTAGGAATGTTTTAATTTAAGGGTGTTTACCATTAATACTTGTATAAATACCGGTAACAAATATAAAGAGTGTATATTTAATATGTGTCATGTTAAGGAAGTAGATAGAACTGTACGCAAGGTTGGAACTACATGTGTGATTGAATGGCTCAAGTTAAAACTTTCTTTTGTATCCAACAAGCGGCCGCAGGTCACGCGTTGGATACAAAAGAAAGTTTTAACGAGAGCCATTGAATCACATGAGTAGTTCCAACCTTGAGTACAGTTCTTTCTTTATACTACGACTTGGAAATATTAAAAAAAAGGCCATTGTTACGCTGTTAGGCTGACCGCATGTCTAAGACGTGTACCATCTTTGTTTTGATCATGCCGAATCATGGAGTAAGCTCGTCTCTGATTGGTCGACGCAGCGATGACGTCACCATATTGACCATTACTGACCAATCAAAAACGTGTTTACATCGGCGGCCACGCCCTCTTTATTCAAGGCGTACAGAAATGAACAAACTATTAAATGGGCGTATTCTTCCCGCTCAAAGTGAATAACCCATTCAGTCTTAGTATAAGTACGTTTAAACAATTTGACTTGCAACTTGTTACTTTCAGTAACTATTTCTTTAAACATACAGAGATATATAAATATGGTAAATGGTTCTAGAAATCAAAAATAATTTGTCAGGCAAGTCGCCCCCCGAATGCTTGAGGAATTTCAATAAACACAAGTTCAGGTTTATTATGCTTTCTCTATTATCACTTTACCAAGTCAGCCCACCCGATATACAGCGAGCCTCTCTCCCTGTAATAATTCTAGAAATAAATTAAAGCAGATATTCTATTCAAAAACTAAATGATGAAATGGGAAAGGGAGAAGAAACACAATTGTGATGTGTTTCAGCAAAATGTGTCATAAGTTGCAATATTTGGATTTAGAGATTTCATCATACATAAAAAGAGGAGATCAAGCTGATTCCAATGATGGTAAACCTTAGGAAACCTAGCAAGTATTTCTATATCTTAAGTTTTTTTTAAAAAAAAGGTTTGCAATGTTTCTGGATGGGTAATTACCAGTAAAGTAACTAAATATACTCCCTGCAAAGGCCTTCAAAACGCAAGGATATATTTAATGTCACGAAATTTGTTACACAGATTCCTATGTCTATAAGTGCTAAACCCCAAAAGAATCAGAAGATTCCAATTAAGATATCCTGGAAAAAAAAATCACTTTGAAAAATATCAATTTGGCGACTTAAGACTCATTGTCCTGAAACACATCACAATTCGGCTAAACACTGTCATCTCTTAATACAAGCCTGGTGTCGATACAAGTACAGTTAATTAGAAGGCAAAATGGAAATACTGACACCAAGGACAAATTACAAAATCCAATTATCGTTATTCGGGGCTCGCCTTTAAATGAAATTTTATTCTAATTTCAATTCATCATAATTAACCTTCATTAAGGATCATTGAATGGAATGATTATGATCTCCGAACTGATCCAAAACTGATTTTCCGGTCGTTGGTAAATTTGCCGACTAATCCATTGCCGCGGTGAACCATTTGTCTGGCCCTCCTTATCCAATGTTTTGGAGCACATCCCTACCGCTTCATTGTATTGTGGATTTAATAGGAACAACAGGGTGAAGTCGCCAGAAAATGTACAATTCACCTTCCCCAATTCTCTCCAATAACCCTAATTTCAGACGAAAATAAAGTTCAAATTATACTTCAACCAAACATACTCGAATTTACCTAGTATTGACCAAATTACAGCCTAATTTAGCAGAATTTACTAAATGTGTACTGCTAATTATACATTTTCTGAAAAATTTACCCAACATTGAAATGAATTCATTCCTTTTCTCAGCTGAACCTGGTTCAGTTTAATATATGCAAGAAAGCCATTTTGTTTTATGTTTATTTGTTTTATACCGAGAAAATATATAACCCAAGGTGAAGTTAAGGTCACCACTGATATCATGAACAGTTACAACTGTAACAATGTTTATTAGGCTTAATTTGTAGTTTGTGTTTTATTATTGATCTGTATATCAAATTATATATTTCATGTATTTGCCTTTCATTTCATAACTCTTCACACCCTGTCTTCCGATGTAAGGATTGTCCTTCGTCGCTATGGATGGGTAAATGTGGGTTTATTTTCGAGATACTAGACAAAATGGTGTAATGAGTGAACTTATCTGGAAATGGTGCATAAGAAGTAGACCTATGTGTTTTTACCTACGCAGACTGTATTATTATGTATTTTAGACTATGTGTCAGGTCATCAAAAATCACAAAAAAAGGGGTTGCATGATATTGTTCTATAAATCATGAGAAAGTAAGTGTGGGGCGGGATGGCAGTTGAATCGCTGTCATTGGATGACCGATGCATCTGCTATCTCTCCTTAACTAAAGAAGATACCAGGGTGGAGTTGTCTGATTTATATTAGTAATGTATGAAATCGTAGTATAGAAACTGTATAAAGCCTTGATGGTGTAAATTGGTAAAAGAAGTAAAAGATTAAGTTGAAAGTTAGTTATAAATGATAATAGTATCTGGGATTGAAATTTTTGTCAGCGATTGAAATGTATCACATCATGTGAAATCTTGTCGAATAAACATTTAAAAAAAAAAAAATGTAGTTAGCCCCTCTATTAGCCTAGCAAACTCTCCTCTTAAGGTAATGGCATGAAGAGCTGGATCTTATCCAGAAGCCTGCTTACCCATTTGTCATACTCTTTACCTGTAAAACCTGGTAAATAAGTATTTTACAATCAAATAAAATCTATGTTAATGTAAAATACTGGCTTAATGGTGAATAATTGATCCTGTCTCCCCCCCCCCCTCCCCCCCCCCCTTTCACACCACTGCCTCCTTGATTGGACTTTTCAAGAGCATTAACCGCACTAGAAATTCCTTAATTTCCATACATGGTGTTACCATACACCATCTGACGTAGAAAGAAAAGTAATTCTGTGCAGTCTTCCCTGAATATAGTATCCCATAAACTGAAGCAATGTTTGTTTTACATCTTGGACAGTGCCCCTCGTACCACATCCTAATTAGGTTCCATCTATTTATCCTTGTATAGCAAATATCCCAAATTCGAATTTAAGGAATTAGATGTGGCCTTGTTCAGAGCATCTACAGGCACACACATGTTACTACGAGTTGAGCTACTATGTGGGTCAGATTTTCAGAAAATGTACAATTCACCTTCAACAATTCTCTCAAATAACCCAAATTTAAGACAAAAATCAGGTTCAAAATACAGTTCAACATAACCAAACAGACTGTTTAAATCAAGGCAATACCAAATACGCTTATATATACTTAGTGTTGATGATTTTTCAGTCCAATTTAGTTGAATTTAAATAAATATGTTGTTATGCCAATTGTACAGTTTCTGAAAATCTGACCCATGTACGGATTGTGCATAATTACATGGCCTCTGAATTGTTTCCAAATTCTCCCTCTGATTTCTCCACACCCCGCAGTGTTACATTATTAGTAGCATTCATTAATCAAGGATGGTATCAAAGGCCGCGCCAGGCCTGGGACAGTCAGGGCAGCGGGGTGTGACAACAATTAGGCCAAGCCAACACAGCATAGGCCAAGGAACTAAATGACCTTGGTTAATGTTTATTTATTTATACTACTCCCATACAACCAACCCAACAAAGCACTAGACCTTCTGAATAATAATAATGATATAATAATTTTCTGCAAATGATAATTAGAATTAAAATCATGATTGCATTTTTGCCCATAGTCAAGGAACATGTACTGGAAGACTAGAACATTTTTGCTGATGCATGGCTTCTGTTTGTGATGTGGTTCAGGAAAATGAGTCATAAGTCGCAAAATTGATATTTTTCAAAGTGATATATTCCCTAAATCTCATTGTAGGAATCTTCTCATTTTTGGTGTGACTAACGCTTTATGTAGTATAAATACATGTATCAAATTGCAAGACAGTGTATCAAATATTTTCATACATTTATAGGGTCATCCCATAGAGTATATTTAGCTACTTTAATAGTAATTGTCCACCCAAAAATATTGAAAACTTCTTTTCTTAGAAATAAAAATATCAAACTTAAAATATAGAAATACATATTAGATCCCCTTCATGTTTGCATTCATTGGAATCCCCTTGGTCTCATCTTTTTAAATATGATAATATCACAAAATCCAATTTTTGCGACTTACGACTCATTTTCCTGAAACACATCACATTTCTCCATTTAGTACAACTAAATAACAGTTTGAATTGAATTGCTTAATAAGGTTAAGTGGGTATGAGGAACTTAACCCAGGATCCCCTTGATCCAAATCCCTCCCCCACATCACCATACTCTTCCGCTTCAGGCTCACCACCATAGCAATAATCTATATAATGTGCCTCTTTATTTCACCCTTGATATGCTCAGTCCATAGAAATAACATAGGCTGTGTATATTGTTTAGCTGGTCAGTAAATGAAGCGACATTGCACACGGGCAATACACGGCCGACCTAGTTTTTTTTTACACTGTGCGCATGCGTGCTTTCTGATCTTAGCCAGTTCCGGTCCTTCTTCGGAGCCATGTTTTTGAAGCGAATCAAGCTAAAGAACTAATTATTTAACAATTTATTTCTCAAAATTGCTGTAGATCATGTTAATTTAACATTAGTTTAGTGTGCAGGGTGAAATAAACACAGAAAAACCCTTGGATTCTCGGCGTCGTGAATATTCACCCATGGCGGTCGGCTTGAATCCCGGGTAGTTCTGTATATATATCTACAGAGCACTATATAGAGGGTGGCTTATATAGCACAATAAAGCCTATTTAGTGAGCCACAGTGAAAGATACACAAGGAAAAATCTCATAAATCTATTGGGTAGAATTGAAATAAATTTTGAAATAACCACGTTTCTCCGCTTTCCCTTGTCTCCAGACTACCCTATCCACTCAGCTCCGATTCATGGAGAACAAGTGAAAGAGGATAAACATGGTTTGTTCTATCTATGTATTACATGCATGGTCAGCTTGATAGGTACTGTTCAGGGTGCTGTTTAGTTGGTCCACACGGCACATGTCATCAGTTTGGAGTTCTATGGTTAAACATGATACGACCTGTCTGCTGCAGCATAACTTACAAATGGTGTTGTCTTAAGCCTCCTCGGGCTAAGTTTGGGCTAAACAGGTTAGATCTATTATTTGAGATGTGTTTCTGGAAAATGAGTCATAAGTCGCAAGAAATTGATTTTGAGATATCACCATATTTGAAAGGATGAGATCAAGCCGATTCCAATGATAGTTCGAATAATCTAATAAATATTTCTAGGTTTTAAGTTTGATATTTTTGTTTTTGAAAAATAAAGTTTCCAATATTTCTGGAGGTCAATGAACAGTAAGGTAAACAAATGTAGTCCATATGAGGACCTTCAAAACAAAAGGATATATTACATAGATTGTGCTGACATTTGATACATCTATTGATATACCTATAAGTCATGAACCCGCCAAAAATTAGAACATTCCAATAAAGAGATCTTGTGAAAAAAACACTTTGAAAAATATAAATTTTGCGACTTATGACTCATTTTCCTGAAACACATCACATTTGTTATTAGGTTATGATGATTGCAGTGTGAGAATGATACCCTGTTATTATAGCAATTGGAGCAATGGAGGGTTCAAACCGATCGTGAAGCACTCTAATCGTGTTGAGATCGGTTTGAACCCAAACAGAGTGCCATTTGTTATTTATTACACACTGGAATGATGATAATCTAATTCTCAAAAGTAGATCTACCTTGTACTTATGTGCCTTGATGACCCGTCCCTTGTGTCATTTGTGATATGTTTCAGGAAAATGAGTCATAAGTCCCAAAAAAGATTTTGAGATACCATAATATTTGAAAAGATGAGATCGAGCGGATTCCAATGGTAGTAAACAGTCTCATAATCTAATATATAAGTATTTCTAGATTTTAAGTTTGATATTTTCATTTTTGAAAAAAAACAACTTTCCAATATTTCTTTGGGGCAATAAACAGTAAAGTAACTAAATGTAGGCCTCATAAGGACCTGTAAAACGAAAGGATATATTGCATACATTGTTCTGAAATTTGATACACCGATTGATATAACTCGAAGTGATAAACTCACCAAAAATCAGAACATTCCAATTAAGTGATTTTGTAAAATAAACACTTTGTAAAATACCATTTTTGCGACTTGTGACTCATTTCCCTAAAAGACATCACATTTGATCACGTATCCAGATTGTATCTAGCAAACTGCACCCTAAGCAGCACCTTACAAATGGAACGATCTGCCCTAAGAATTGAAAAGTCAAGGTCATGCATTGCCCTTATTGTACACTGTCTACTACCCGGATGCAGCGCACAGCTAATGTGGAGTATTTCAAATCTAACGGTCGTTACGGCAGGTAAGTACTTTTTATTCTGTAACTACAGGAGCAAGAGACACAGATGGCTTCTTGCCCAGAAAACAGTTTTAATAGAATTTATTATTTATTTCTTCCTCTCCTCCTCCACAGTGCGTTCACCCTACACGGCCATCTATAAGGTTATAGTTCTAGAGGCCAGGGGCCTGTTGTGACTCCCTTACTTACATCTTTATTCCGGGGATTCCCCAGATTCCTGGGAATTCCCCAGCTGAGTGGCCCATACTCGCAGAAACACGCAGGACAACACTCGCACGGGGTACCCGTGCGAGAGAGGCCACTCCACTCGGTACCCCGTCTATTTCGCTCTGGGTCAAACCACCCTAATAGAGAGGGGTGGCGGGTCAAACCATTCTAATAGAGAGCTAGGGGTGGCCGCTATATAGTGCATCACCCCTGACCCCACCAGTGGTTGTGCCACTGTACACAGAAGTCTCTCTCTGTCTGTCTCTCGCTCTCTCTCTCTCTCTCTCTCTCTCACTGTCTCTCTCTCTGCCTCTGTGTCTTAGAATATTGTTTGTAGGCCATCAGCTGTAGCCCAAAAGAGTGATTTTCGTTCCGGATTGTGGGCACTACTTTTTGTCAACATATTTCAATTGCTAATACCCTATAATGATATGCCAAAAGTACTCCATGCAACTCCTGCCAGTTTTTGAGAAAATCGTCATTGATTCTGACAGTGCAAAGCCTATGGAACCAACGGCCTGAATTCATTTTTACAAGCCCAGGTGCATAATATCATCCTATATGGGGTACCTTGCAATTTCGGTCATACCAATGTTTTTTTATTGGTTCTTAATCTCCTGAATCTCCTGATTCCGAATCTGCCACTTTCCATTTTCTTTATTTCGACCAACTTTTTACGACCCAACTTTTTTTTACGGCCAACTTTTTTTAGTAATTAGTATGGGCTATAGTATACCATACCTGTGAGGAGAGGTGAAGGGGGATGACCAACTTTATTTTCAACCAACTTTTTTCCGACCCATTTTTTTCCGACCAACTTTTTTCCGACCCAATTTTTTTTTTCCGACCAACTTTATTTTCAACCAACATTTTTACGACCACCTTTTTTACGACCAACTATTTTCGACCAACTTTTTTACGACCCAACTTTATTTTGACCAACTTTTTTACAACCCAACTTTTTTTTGACCAACTATTTTTACGACCAACTTTTTTACGACCCAAGTTTTTTTCGACCAACTTTTTTACGACCAACTTTTTTTTTTTAATTTCGACCATTTTTACGACCCAAGTTTTTTTCGACCAACTTTTTTTCGACCAACGTTTTTACGACCCAACTTTTTTTTCAACTAACTTTTTTCGACCAACTTTTTTCCAACTAACTTTTTTCGACCAACGTTTTTACCACCCAACTTTTTTCGACCAACTTTTTTACGACCAACTTTTTTTTCGACCAACTATTTTACGACCCAACTTTTTGTTACGACCAACTTTTTTTTCGACCAACTTTTACAACCAAATCTTTTACGACCAACTTTTTTACGACCCAACTTTTTTTTCGACCCACGCTTCTTTACCAACTTTTTTTATGACCAACTTTTTTCCAACTAACTTTTTCCGACCAACTTTTTTTATGATGTTTTTTCACGAAATAAAGTCTGTGCACACATTACTCATTATTATTATTATCATTATTAAGGAGGGGGAATAAAAGGGGAGGGAGAGCAAGGGAGGTAGTTGGGGAGGGGGAGGAGAAGGAAAATTTTTTACGACCCAACTTTTATTTCGACCCACGCTTCTTTACCAACTTTTTTTATGACCAACTTTTTTCCAACTAACTTTTTCCGACCAACTTTTTTTACGATGTTTTTTCACGAAATAAAGTCTGTGCACACATTACTCATTATTATTATTATCATTATTAAGGAGGGGGAATAAAAGGGGAGGGAGAGCAAGGGAGGTAGTCGGGGAGGGGGAGGAGAAGGAAAATTGATAGATGTATAGGTGTGTGTGTGGGGGGGGTGGGGGAGTGCAATTTTTTTTCCATGAAACCCTATTATATCAGTCATCCTCCTCTCTCCTCTCCCTCTCTTCTCCTCCTCTCTCTGTCCCTCCCTCTCTCGCTGTCCCTCCCTCTCTCGCTCTCTCTCCCTCCTACACCTTAGGCCTACTACCCCGATGTAGGCCGCCTGTGACTTTAGCCATTTTTGGCAATCAAATTAATATCTCCAAATTAAAATAAACGTCCAGTAAGTTGTTGGATTCTTATAAGAAGTAGAAACACAACTGCCTCTACAATCCAAGTGCCGAAGGCACTTGTACAAACTAAGGGAGGAACAATTGTGTTTGGGAATTCCCTCACTTTGCACCATACTTCAGTGGGTAGGAATAAAAATGCATGTGTGTATAGGATATTATTTCATCTCCTCTGGAACAGAATGTCCATAGACTTAGTATAGGCGAGTGTGAGGGAAGAAATATTTCATTCCTCCCTAGGGAAGAAACAGATGTCCCACTTAAGTTTCTACGTTTTCATTCTTTCGTTTCTCGTGGAATCAGATCTATGCTGTGCTATGCCCCTTGGGATTCCTCTCGCCGTCCAACTTGGGGAAGAACAATCACACAGACAAAACCTTGGTTATTTCTATCTATTTCCCATCAGCTAAGAATCACACACGTTTGTTTGTCAGATTCAATGAAAATCCCTCCCAGCATTCACTGTAACAGACATGCGCAGTGACATGTGCAAAATACCCATATTCCTGAATCAGATGTTTTAGTAGATTCTACACTGACATACAGCTCCCACAATTCCTTGTGAGTTAAGATTTAAAATGGCGGAAATTCTGGAGGATTCTGACGAGTTGTTGTTGCTACAGGACTTGTAAATGTCCTTATAAGTTGTATTTGGAGAACCCACTCGAATACTTTCTTATAACGATCAGTACTTATTATCGCTCAACGGAGGCTATTTTTGCTTGACTCCCTTTACTTCAAATCATTGTGTAAACATATAAAAGTAGCCCAATATTGATGAATGTAGTCATAAAATTAATACATTTGGTAAGACTTTGTTAGTCATAATAGCTGAGAAGGCCGCTTTAAACTATAAGAAATGTGTCTTGGGAGATTTAATGTCAATTATGAAAATATGTATCATTATTCCTTGCTCAGTGTTAAGGAAAGCGAAGTAAAAACAACTCATGCTGAAGCTCATGCAGCAGATCACGTACCTTGTACGAGATATTGCGAGAGCTTCTTAAAAAGTCGTCAGAGGCTGAGAAAAAGTATACAATAATAATAGGACTACCGCCGACTATGGACAGAAAACAATCGAAAAACAGAAACAAAAAGGAACAAACGAACAAAACATGGCGAGAAAACGTATTCATGTTGTTCAGTTTCTAACATCACCATGGGCACCTCTAAGAAGCATGCGCAGTAGCCAACATCCGGGACGTAGGACCTTTTGTTCTGCCCTCTTCTATCACACGTTGTCATTGATTACTCTTTTTGTGGAGGGAATAACTTGGAACAGCTGTCGATAGTACAATTAATTAAGGTAGACCATCTGATGGTCGCTTTTCCCGCAACCTCCCTCTCTCACCCAGAATTGTGTCTTTCTTTCTCCCCCTGTGCACTGGATGTTTAAAGGTGCATTCACAGCTATCAATACGAAAGACAACTTACCAAACTAGATAACATAACGTGACTTGTAGGAATGGATATGTTAAAGGTATATATATGGGTCAGATTTTCAGAAAATGTACATTTGGCAGCTGTACACATTTAGTAAATTCTGCTAAATTAGGCTGCAATTTGGTCAATACTAGGTAAATTCGAGTATATTCGGCATTGCATTGATTATAGCAATCAGTTTGGTTAGGTTGAACTGTATTTTGAACTTTATTTTCGTCTGAAATTTGGGTTATTTGAGAGGATTGGTGAAGTTGAATTGTACATTTTCTGAAAACTTGACCCATATGCGGGTGTTTAATGACAAAAAGGTTATCCACCAACATTTTCACAATACTTTCAGGGATTGTACTTTACTACATGGATAAAATTACCAGAAAATGTACAATTCGTCTTTACCAATCGTCTCAAATAACCCAAATTTCAGATGAATATAAAGTTTAAAATTCAGTTTGACTTAACCAAACCGATTGCTACAATCAATGTACAACTGCCAATTGTATATTTTCGGAAAATCTGACCTACATAAGAAAAAAAGAAATCGAAAAAAAAGTATTTATCACCAACAGGAAATTGCTATGGAGTCGCTTGTTGTATGTATTATAATGCTATGTGATCTGTCCCAGGGAAATGAGTCACAAGTCGCCAACATTATAATTTCCAAGGTGATTGATTTACTAGGTCTCTTCGTTTGAATGTTCTAATCTTTGGGAGGTGTTAACGCTTTAAGTCATACAGATACATATGTACCAAATTTCAGGACAATGTACTATATATGTCCGTGCATCTTCAAAGTCATCCTATGGAGTATAGTTAGCCATTTCATTTGCAATAGCTCGTCCAGAAATATTACAAACTTTTTTTTTCAAAAATAAAGATATCAAACTTAGAATATGGAAATACTTATTAGACGTCCTTACCCGAGTAACACGGCACCTGCCGTCGGATGCGGGAAAAGTACAAAAATACTACGTCTGCTGCCTAGCTGTACGGGCGTCGCACAAGGACGGTAGTCTTTAGCTTGACCACCATACCGCTTGTCTAGTGTGCAGCCGTGCTGTATGTTGCTGGCGCAGCCGGCCGTACGGCCCCCCATGCGCGGCCGCTATTCTTACCTTGAACACCTCCCCACCCACTATACAGCCACCTACAGCAGCGGCATCCGTAGTGTCTTCAATTGGGACTTATAATAACCAGGCCATGTACATTTCGCTATTTATACATTGCCAGAATACACACACCTCTAATATAGAGTCAACAGGTTTTTAGCGCTCATGTAATGTAGCCATTAGGCTATGTACTTGGCCGTGAGGATAACAGATTAATGAAATGTTTTCGGAATCCAGGTTGTGTCCTGGTTTTTCCAAATGTTTATTTTCAAGGGAATATTTTGATGATGTACTTTCCAAGTGATACATTTTCTATACTATCAACAATGTTAATTATATGATCCAGTGTTATTTAAAATAATGCAATAGTAACTAGAATTTGTGAAGATATATGTTATGTGTTTCAAGAAAATGAGACATAAGTCGCAAAATTGATATATTTCAAAGTGTTTTTTTCACAGCACCTCTTGATTGAAATCTTCTGATTTTTGGAGGGTTTAGCACTGATAGTCATATGAATCTAAGTAACAAATTTCGGGACATTGTATTAAATATATCCTTGCGTTTTGTAGACATTCGTATGGAGTATATTTAATTACTTTAAGGGGTACCCACACTGGATCGGTTTTCGAAATCATACAATTTCCAAGTCTATGATTGATTGTGGCGCCAATCATGTCCCAAATCGTTGTAAAAAAACAGAATCGGCCGACTTTTTTCAACCCACACATACCCAAAATCTGGCTCAATTCAGGGAAAAAGTGTAATCGTGGTGAAATCAACCCACACTGGATTGATTTCACAACGATTTGGGAAGGCTGTGGCAAATATTTCAATCTTATTTGCAAGGCAACGCCTCAATGCGTTTTCTTGAATACCGACCAAAATACCATTCCCACAGGTTTGTGCATATTAAATCATTTGTAGACAACAAAATTACCGTTCATTTGATGTATGACACGTTATTGTACCCCTAATAGCTCAGAAGTTACAGCTTTCGTTAAAAAATAAATAGTGTCGGAAATTATTTTTCACAAATAAAAAAATCATATTTTAAATAAATCGGGGGTCTGGCCACGACTTTCTATTAAATGGAATGTCGTAGGACCTCTCCCGATCTGTCATAGACCATTATAAGAAAAGCCCCAACTGATCAGGACACAACCCACATGGGAAGACAGATCGTAGCACTGAAAAAAAACCATTTTTTTCCTATGTCCAAATCGTACAACTAAATACTGGTGAATCGACAGTGAAATCGGTCCCATGACTTTCAAATCGGGAACAAAAAGTAATACAATTACAACCATCATTCTCAATACATGGTACTTCTTGTCATAGGCTCCCTATTGTGCGACTAGTTGTCACCAGGTGGCGGTACTTGTTTTCCACTAGGTGGCGTGAAAGGTCACTGCATTGCATTTATAATTTCTTTAACAATAAAGGTACCGCTAATAGACTAATGTGGCATTTATACACTATTGATATTGTCTAACAAATACTTATGAATATCATAAGTGATATTCTTCTAGAGTTTATATGCATAATGTATATATGTATGATATTGGGAATCGACCTGATCAAACCACCCATATAACTGTACATATGATTGTGGCTAGTCAGCTGGGAGGGTCTGAACTCATTAACCATTGAAATGATTCATACACAGAGGTCTGTGAACATGCAGGTCCAGTGTTGATGATAAATGATGAATAAAAGGATGCAACCTATGCTGTTGTACCTCAAAAAAGCTATCTGGGCTGTAGATGTTAAACCTAAAATTGCCTTCAGTTTGCTCCTGTGACTGAACATATTTGGCAAACAGTACTTCATGGTAATGGTAGAGGAGTAAATTTATACTAACAAATTTTCATAATAACAATTAGCAAATATTTAAGTAATCTGAGCCCCACCTGCAATACCCTACCTGCCCTAGGCATACTCAAATTTGCAGCCGGATGTGCAACCAAAGTGCAGCCAGATGTGCAACCCTTGCGCAACCAAAGTGCAGCCAAATGTGCAACCAAAGTGCAGCCAAGCCAAAGTGCAGTCAAAGTGCAGCCGGATGTGCAAGGCTGGCTTACACTGGCTGCACTTTTCCCTGAATCCGGATGTAGTCCGTGGCCATGCAAGGGCTGCGCATCCTAAGTGCATCCGCGCAACCTGGGTATGTTTAATATCTTTTCAAATATGATGATATCACAAAATCCATCTTTAGCGACTTGTGACTCATTCTTCTGAAACACATCACATATATTATGTTTATAAAATGATTATAAACTATCACCTCTGATACAACACTGCATTGAGGTAAAACAAAGTCTAAGAATATGAAGGTGAATTGGCCGACATAAAACAGCCGCCGATGAGGGAAGAATTTCAGCGAGTCGCCTATCATTCTTGACCTTTTTTGTCTGCACCGAGAGCCTCTGAACCATAACATGCTTAGGATTGGAGAGAACAGCAGACAATTCATGCCTAAAGCCCATGAACTGAGAACGCAAAGGCCAAACAACTAGTTAATTTCTCGTTAGATCAAATATTTAGCAAGCAACCTTTCATATAGGAACTTGTTATGGACCTGGCCGCAGTGATTATGGGTGAAATCGCTCCGAAAGTACAATTCGCCTTCACCAATTCTCTCAAATAAGCCCAAATTTAAGACATAAATGAGGTTGAGAATTCAGTTCAACATGACAAAACAGATTGTTTGAATCATAGCAATTACATATATACTCAGATATACCGGGAATTGACCATTTTGCAGTCTAATGTAGAAGAATTAGCTCGAAATTTACTTTTTTACAAAAATTTTTTTAACCGTTTTTGAAGAGGATAAAATAGGCATACAGAGCAGTTACCTATACAACAAATGATCTAAGTGACTTTCATGCATTCACTTTACTCATTTGACTGTTTAATACATGTAGTACGTACTACGGTACATGTGTATTAAACAGTCAAACAATACGTGCATAATATCGCACCAAAATCACTAGACCATGAAGGGACTCGAACCCTCAATCTTCTGATTCGAAGTCAGACGCCTTATCCATTAGGCCACATGGTCTTGCTTATCTACAAGCATTACCTCTGATGACTATATCGGTCATGACATGTAAAGTAATATACTAGTTAGAATATATGCAATAGTAAGGAACAACCGTTCGTCCATGTGTAACCATTATCCTACTGTTGTCCAGAATGAACTGTTATAATCACCTATAATGTGTAGAGCTGCCGATTGTACATTTGTGATGTGTTTCAGGAAAATGAGTCATAAGTCGCAAAATTGATATTTTTCAAAGTGTTTTTTTCACAAGATCTCTTTATTGGAATGTTCTAATTTTTGGCGGGTTTATGACTTATAGGTATATCAATAGATGTATCAAATTTCAGCACAATCTATGTAATATATCCTTTTGAAGTCCTCACATGGACTACATTTAGTTACCTTACTGTTTATTGACCTCCAGAAATATTGGAAACTTTTTTTTTCAAAAACGAAAATATCAAACTTAAAACCTAGAAATATTTATTAGATTATTCGACTGTTTACTATCATTGGAATCGGCTTGATCTCATCCTTTCAAATATGGTGATATCTCAAAATCCATTTTTTGCGACTTATGACTCATTTTTCAGAAACACATCTCATTTCATTAAGATCTGACAGTTGTAATTATAGAAACTAACATTCAGTATGTACATTCAAATAAAATATCAGTTTTGCGACTGGCCAAGCATGTCTAAATAACAGCACTTATCAAATATCACTTTTGTTTAGAATCAATGCAATGCTGAATATACTCAAATTCCCCTAGTGTTGGACAAATTGCAGCCAAATTTAGCAGAACTTACTAAATGTGTATAGCTGCCAATTGTACATTTTCTGAGATCTGACCCATTAAACTGTATATCATCCTGAGATTCGGCAAGAATGTTGGAACCTCCTCCCCTTCATTAATCTTTTTAGAGGTTTAGTGGCTGTCTAAGTTTACCCCCCCCCCCCACCCTACCCCTTGAATTGTTTAATCAATAAGGTGCAACGAGCTTTAGGGTCAGGTCTTCAGAAAGTGTACAATTCACCTTCACCAATCCTCTCAAATAACCAAAATTCCAGACAAAAATCAGGTTCAAAATACAGTTAAACATAACCAGAAAGATTTATTGAATGAATACAATACAGAATACATTCAGATATACTCAGTATTTATCATTTTCCCCTCTAATCTAGCAGATATTGAGAGATGTGAAGAAATGTAGATTGTGCATTTTCTGAAAATCTGACCCTTTAGCTTAGTCTCTAATTCTCGTATAATCCTTGGCATTTGTTGTTCATGACTCTATTACAACCAACAGCTGTCTCTGTCTCCCTCCATATCATTTTCATTCAATTTCAAGATCTCTTTCACAGGACATACAGGAAAGAGCACCCATGCATGATGAACATATACCATTTTAAAGTCTATTTTGTGAAAACATTCAACTTATATAAGAAAACTACTTTTCCATCTTGAAATATTACATTAATCAAAGCTTTATGTGACGTTCTCATTACTCGGGGTAATTCTGCTTTATTGGGTGATGTCGCCAGAAAATGTACAATTCACTTTCACTAATCCTTTCAAATAACCAAATTTTCAGACAAAAATAAAGCTCAAAATGCAGTTCAACCTAACCAAACAGATTGGTAGAATCAATACAATGCTGAATATACTCGAATTTACCTAGTATTGGCCAAATTGCAGCCTAATTTAGCAGGATTTACTAAATGTGTCCAGCTGCCAATTGTACATTTTCTGAAAATCTGACCCTATTCAAGATATTAAGAGCTATTTAAGGAGAAGGGGAGAAGGAGAAAGATAAGGAGAAGGAGGAGGAGGAGAAGGAGAAGGAGAAGGAGAAGGAGAAGGAGGAGGAGAAGGAGGAGGAGGAGAAGGAGAAGGAGAAGGAGAAGGAGGAGGAGGAGAAGGGGAAGGAGAAGGAGAAGGAGAAGATAGGTCGACAGGAAAGAGATTATTATGTCAAATATGATAACTATTTTTCGTTTCGAAATTTATTGAAATTTCATACCCCAATTGTCTACATCACGGTCGACAGGCCCATAGAGCCAAAATTGCCAAGAACCAATAAAAAGCGTTAAAATCAATATGAAGCAGGGACTGTAAATGTCAGAATTTCAGTGATTTATTGCAGTCATTACATGTGTTCTCCTCCAAGCTGCTATTAGCACTATTATCTCTCTGTCAATTCGGGCCTGCCTGGTGCAGAGAAAGTGGGAGAGAGGAGGAGGAGAGGAGTTGAGAGTCTTATTTTGGTTTTAATGAGGACCTTGGAACTGTTACGGTTATGTTCAAAAGTATTAAATGGGATTCTATGTGCGGTCCTGATACACGGGCTGTGTTCGCTACTAAGAATTGCAATTTAATCTGCATTAAGGATGTAATCACATAAATGGGTCAGATTTTCAGAAAATGTACAATTCACCTTCACCAATCCTCTCAAATAACCCAAATTTTAGACGAAAATAAAGGTCAAAATACAGTAGAACCTAACCAAACGGATCCATAGCATCAATGCAATGCCAAATATACTCAAATTTACCTAATACTGACCAGGTTGCAGCCTAATCTTGCAGAATTTGTAAATGTGTACAGCTGCCAATTGTACATCTGAATTTTAAAAGGAGATGTGGTACTGATACAGTGCTTGATGGGATAAATTCTGTTTAAAATATCTAACTATGATTAAGCGATATCGTTAGCAGAAATAGGTGTGTTGATACTGTAGCTTACATATCATAGAATCCAATGGCATAATGGAAACTTAACATCTGCAATAGTTTACGATATAACCAAAAGAACGGAATTCTTCAAAAGAATTTAGCTTACAGACAAGTCCCATAATCTCAAGTGATTCATAGGGATGTGGGGATGGCCGGGGGATCTAAAGTGCTTGGTCAGCCCAGTGACATGAACATGTTGTGAATTTGAACCCGAGCGCAACTACAATTTCACCTCCACCCCACAGTTACTAGAGAAAGACCACCATTGAATTGATCTAGTCCTGGTATAGCAAAATCAAAATGTTCGCCGTGTAAAACCCAGTTTCAGGAAAGAAGAAGAGGAAGAAGAAGAAGAAGAAGAAGAAGAAGGAGAAGAAGGAGAAAGAGGAGAAGAAGTTGAACAAGTTGAAGGAGTAGAAGAAGGAGAAGAAGGAGAAGAAGGAGTAGGAGAAGAAGGAGAAGGAGAAGAAGAAGGATAAGACAAAGAAGGAGAAGCTTGCTTTAAATGAACATTGTCTTTTATGAGTAGAATTAAAAGTCATTTCGTATCACACATATCTTACTAATCAAGTAGCTAAATATATATTCTATAAGCTGACCTCAGAAATGCACGGATATATTTGATAAACTGTCTTGAAATTTGATATGTATTCATACTACAAACACAGTTAAGCACCCCCAACATTCCCACCGAGACACCCTGTGAATAAATCACTTGAAGAATATCCATTTTGCACCTTGTGACTCATTTACCTGTAGCACATCACATATTGCGTATCAATAGGGGAGTTGCATGTCTCACTGCGCATGTCTACTGCAGTGCATGCTGGGATGGTTTCTGATGAAATCTGACATACAAATATTTGGCAATATTTTCTCGAAAATGGCAAGAATGTTTTCACCAATATCATAGCTTCTATGAATCATCTATGAAAACCAAATGCATGATGGGAAAGAGGGGGTCTTGTGTTATGGAAACATGTATGAAACATCGGCATTGACATTAGAGCATTGATAAATATTCCATGCCAAACATGACATGATTTCTATTGATTTTAGACTGTACCATTAGTCCCATAATTCCATGCGAATCTAGATTCAAAATGGTGGCTATGCAAATCCCCTATTGTGTTTTCTATCCACCATTGCTGGGCCACATTGAACCCTTGTTCTACGAGCAGACATGACAATGGTAGAGCTGGCACCACTTACGAGAGTCCAATCAGTGTTGTGGGGCTTGTTTCAGAGGAGGAGATTGGTGACAACAAAAGCTGCATATTTACATACATTAAGACAGTAGGCTCTGTGGTAGCCTTATGTAACCCATGGGGTTAGTTGGGTAGCAGGCCATGGGGGGGAGGAGAGATACAGTCAACAGTCCCTCACATCAGATAAGATCAGGGTTAGGTGGGTATAAGGCCATATGTGTGGGTTGAGGGGGGGGGGGGTAAACTAGGCTCACAACATCTCAGATCAGAATGGAAGAATGGTATGTCAGTGATAGGACGCCTACTGCGCTGATTGCCTTGCTGGCCCTGGAGTATGTCACCCAATGGGACTGTAATGGCATTTTGTAATTCGGAGGGAGTTATTAGTTTGGAGGGACTCCATCTACTCTGAGCCTAGACTGGTTGGACGCATATATACATGTATCTCTTCCAGCTGTAATTTCAAGCGACATTTTGTGAATGAGTTATACATGTCAGGCTCTCTCAGGTATTGCAATTAAATAATGGTAATTTGTTCGGCAAAAACAGTGGGAGGACTTAATTTGATAAAAGTGACATATGTTTGTCTATCCCTCTATCATTTGATATTATCAACACTTTTGATCCAGAAGGAAATCGCCCAGAATATACATTTTACTGTGATAAATTAGCTGCTTGTGAGACCGTCAACCTCTCGCTATAGTCTATTGGACCTCCCCCCTCCCACACAAAGCTGTTGATTGTTGTGTTGACAAGCGTTGGTCAGCGCTGAGACTGACCAACGGTAGAGTGTTAATTGGTACTTATTTGGCAATGTTTGTGAGCCCCCTAGAAACGGGACGGAAATCGGTAACCATATTTTTTGTTTCTTTTTTAAATATGGCCATATGAAACTATTCCTTCAGTCCAACTTGTAGAGTGGTATCACTGATATCGATAGAAAGTGATAATAGCGTAGTTTTACGGGGAATATACATCGGAAAACACATATCCCCTTGACGGGCCCTAGTATTATACGAGAGACCCGCTTTACGGGCATCATTCGAAATGTTCTATGGTATAGCTACGCTATGTAAACATAGGCGAATTGGATGCCGGCCGTCTAGACATGAACATTACACCTACATTCAGAATTATTCACCCCAAAATAATGCAAAAATATTCCCAAAAATACAAATATCGGACTTAAAGTCCTCCTATGGATTTGAACTGTATATGGTCAAATCTTCAGAAGACGTACACTCGGCAGATCTACGCATTTAGTAAATTCTGCTAAACTAGACTATAAAATGGTCAATACCAGGTTCATCTGAATATATTTTTAATTGCTTTGATTTAAACAGTCTGTTTGGTAATGTTGAACTGTGTTTTGAACCTGATTTATGTCTTAAATTTGGGTTATTTCAGAGGATTGGTGAAGATGAATTGTACTTTGCTGGCGATTTCACCCATATGATATGCATAAAAAGACACCTATCTATATTTTACTCGGCTTGCCTCCCCTTCACTCCCTCGAATTTTGGTCAGACACATTATTGAGACAGTGAGAGGGAGGAATTGATTATTGTTCATTTATTTGCCAGACGGTTTTGACAAGTGAAGTGATTGGGAGAGGGATGTGAGGATGATTGGTTGTCTGGCATTAGTCCCTGCTGGAAGCTAGGGTAGAATAGAGGAAGATATATCTATAGTTGGATCATTCAAACCTGCATTCTCTATTCAAAGCTACATTCTTAACTATAATGAGAGACACCATCTTACCACATTTACCTATACTTTGTTGCACATAGCAGAAATTTATGGTCCTCCCAGGTATCAGTTTTTTTTGTTCAACCGTTCTAATAAAATGTATACTCATAGGGCTTCTCAAGCAGTAGTACAGTAATTGGCTATTTTTAAACAGTGATTCCTAAGTCATTTATATGTAGCTTGCCAAAGAGGCATCTCAGATGAAAATGTTTAGTTATGTTGGAACTGCATACTGTAATCATCAATAAAACGAGTTGTTGGGGGTCTACTGAGACCTTTTAGACTCCCTTCCTACATGTTAGCATCATTTGAATTGACTTAATCTAATGTGTTTAAATATGATCTTTTTAATTTTTATTTTGCATTTCATTTTGGGCCAATAAACATATTTATACAATGTTATAAAAAGACGCAATATCCCTCACGGAAGTTTGCTTCCGGTACCCATTTCACATACTAACTATTAATATCAAGACTACAACAACTTCATTTCTTCATTTCAGTCTACTTCAACTCATCTGTCTCCCCTTTAAGTGGCATCAATATCCACCCATAGAGCCCAGGACATAGGCATAGATCTCCCCAATATATTAAATATATCCTTGTGGGTCTTAGGGCATGGAGTATATTCAACTGTCAACAATATTCCAAACCTTTTTTCAAGCATTTCGTTCATATTTTTCATAATCAAAAATAGTGCAGTAATTGGTTTTTCCTAAGCAGTGATTCCTAAGTCATTTATATGCCTCCCAAAAAGGCATCCTAGATGAAAATGTTTAGGAATCTTAAATAAATTAAATAAATAAATAAATTAAATAATGATACAACGATTTGTTTGGGCTCCACTGAGAAATGCCTGAAAACTAAGAAATTCCTTTTTAGACTTCCTTCCTATATGTTAACACCATTTGAATTGACTTAATCTGATGTGTTTAAATATGATGGTTTATAAAAGTCCATTTCTTGTTGATTGGAGAAGTGTTATAAATCCAATATTGTTAAAGGTGTGAACGAAAATCGAGAAAATACCAAAAAAAAATACAAAACATGAAGGTACGACAAGGAAGTCATTTTAGAATTGTAAGAGCCACGATGGCAGAATATGTTGAATAAAAACCTTTAAAAACAAAAACAAAAAGTCCATTTCTTCAACTTATCAATATAGATGGTGTGACTTATGTCTGTAGCACATCACCTATACAGAGGAGAAGGCCAGAGGGTGTAAACAACTCATGGGTCAGATTTTCAGAAAATGTACAATTCACCTTCACAAATCCTCTCAAATAACTCAAATTTCAGACGAAAATAAACTTCAAAATTCAGTTCAACCTAACCAGACAGATTGCCAGAATCAATGCAATGCCACATACACTCGAATTTACCTAGTATTGACCAAATTGCAGCCTAATTCAGCAGCGTTTACTAAATGAGTCAGCTGCCAATTGTACACTTTAAGAAAATCTGACCCTCATCTGTTTCGCCCTTAAGTGGCATCAATATCCACCCATGCAGCCCAGGACATAGGCATAGATCTCCCCAATATATTAAAGCTGCAGCCTCAGCTAACGTCGGTCAAGAACTGAACATTTTCTATTTCTTGTACCATTATTTTCCAACCTATCTATGAGTTATTTGACCAAAACTGTTGGGCTTCAAAGCGTCCTCATATATATTTTGAGGAACAACCCAAACTTTCACTTATTATCGCTCCCCATTGGCAGCTTTCACTTAGTGATTTAACTTGATCGAATATGAAAGTATCTTAAATTCATTCTTTTCAACTTATCAATATCAGTTTGGCGACTTAGGACTCATTTATATGTAGCACATCACCTATACAGAGGAGAAGTGTGGAAGGTGTAAACAACTCATCTGTCTCCCCCTTAAGTGGCATCAATATCCACCCATGCAGCCCAGAACACAAGCATAGATCTCCCCAATATATTAAAGCTGCAGCCTCAGCTAGCGTCAGTCAAGAACTGACCATTTTCTATTTCTTGTACCATTATTTTCCAACCTATCTATGAGTTATTTGACCAAAACTGTTGGGCTTCAAAGCGTCCTCATATATATTTTGAGGAACAACCCACTGGCAGCTTTCACTTAGTGATTAAACTTGATTGAATATGAAAGTATCTTAAATTCATTCTTTTCAACTTATCAATATCAGTTCGGCGACTTAGGACTCATTTATATGTAGCACATCACCTATACAGAGGAGAAGTGTAGAAGGTGTAAACAACTCATCTGTCTCCCCCTTAAGTGGCATCAATATCCACCCATGCAGCCCAGAACACAAGCATAGATCTCTCCATGGTAAACAAACCACTAGGTCCCGGATAAAGCCCTGCCAATCCAGGCCACGCTTACTGATCGCCTGGCTGAGCCATATGCTTATGTAACAGACTCAGCGATTGGTCGATGAGATTAGGTACCTCTACATGGATGGAGTAGTTGGGGCAGGTAGTCAGAAAGTGTACGATTTGACTTCAGGAATCCTCTCAAAAAACCCAAATTAAAGATAGCAAATATGGTTTAAAATACGGTTCAGCATAATAAAATATTTTGAATCATTGCAATATGCAATATATTCACATGTACCTAGATTATATGTAATTGATCAGGCTAATCTTCTAGATTTGACTAAATGTGTAGAGCTACCAAGTGTACAATGCTGAATACCTGACCCATGTCTATATTAGGCACCTCTAGGCCAGGTTCCCGGGTGTGGGATCCAACTAGGAGCAGGTGAACTCAGTTTGTATGAATACAAATTATTTATATATATGGGTCAGATTTTCAGAAAGTGTACAATTGGCAGCTGTACACATTTAGTAAATTTTGCTAAATTAGGCTACAATTTGGTCAATACTAGGTAAATTTGAGTATATTCGGCATTGCGTTGATTCTAGCAATCTGTTTGGTTAGGTTGAACTGTTTTTTTTTAACTTTATTTTCGTCTGAAATTTGAGTTATTTGAGAAGATTGGTGAAGTTGAATTGTACATTTTCTGAAAATCGGAATTCTTTTATGTTGACCAAGTTGTATTTGAGAACTATTTCGGGGATACCCGATACTCTCATGATAGTATGAATGCAAAATCTAGATACAAATTATGAAGATTTACAATTAACACTCGTACTCGTATTCTACTCATATCTCACTTTTAATATTTCTTCATTAGAAAATATTATTAAGGTTTTAAGTCATTTTAACTCTGGTCCTGGGTAAGACCTTAAAGTGCCTGGTCTTGGGTAAGACCTTAAAGTGCCTTTCTGTCTCTTTTCTCTGTCTCTCTCTCCCTTCTTCTCTATCTCTATTTCCTGGGTATGATCATAAACTGCCTCCCTCTCAGCTCTCCCGCCCTTGATATAACACTTCAAAGTGTTGATAAGGGCGTAAAGCAACCAATCTCACTCACTCACTCACTCATTTTAACTCTTGGTTGGTTCACAGAGTAATGCGACAAACGTCTATACTTGTTTTGTACGTTTAGAACATTTTTCACGATGTGATTTAATTCATAGCTGACACTTTATAATTGATGATTTAATTCCCATTTTTGACAAAACTCCAATATCTCACCAGTACTACAGATGCACTTAGGACCCAATCGTTATCAACCGCCCAGAAATATTGCAAACATTCGTTTTCAATGTATCAAAATATGATGATATCTCAAATTCCATTTTTTGCGACTTGTGACTCATTTCTGTGTAACACATCACATTATGAACTTCCAATCATTAACAGCCAGATAAACATACTAACAAACATTCACAACAATAGTAGGTAGATGTGGCAGTATTCACCTAAACCCGTACAACCGTTGAATGCCTGAGTGGGGGATCTGGCCTGTATTTGGGTCAGATTTTCAGAAAATGTACAATTGGCATAACATAATATTATTTAAATTTAACTAAATTAGACTGAAAAATCATCAACACTAAGTATATATAAACGTATTTGGTATTGCCTTGATTCAAACAGTCTGTTTGGTTATGTTGAACTGTATTTTGAACCTGATTTTTGTCTTAAATTTGGGTTATTTGAGAGAATTGGTGAAGGTGAATTGTACATTTTCTGAAAATCTGACCCATTTATATGTGTCCAGCTTCCCGCCAAGTTCGAAAATCCATTGTTCAGTGCTGATCCAAGTCTTGGTCACTGTGTGTCTATTTCAATCCTGCCCTGGGAATGTTTTCCCACCTAGTGTAGGTATGGGTGGACTTGCATAGGGCTCTCTCTTATTTTGAGATGAGTCTATGTGAGGTGGGGGGAGGTGGGGGGGGGGCTAAGGGGAGGATGTGGTCAGGGGGGAGGGGGAGGGGAATGTAGGGGGGGGTACAAGATTTTGATCTTGTGGGTGGAGAGGGGAATAATCTTTTTCTCCCAAACTGAATAAAAAACCAGGAGGGTTGAATATTTTTGAAATATAAAACATTCACAACAAGGTTTGTTATCTGTTGACTTTCACCTTACTTGTTAAACATCTACAAACCTTTAGGCTGAAATTCGTGTGGTCAAAATCTAGAGCCTTACTCAAATTGTAGGCAAATATTTGTCAATATGATTACTCGGACTGGTCACGTTCTGAGGGAGCTGTAAACATTCTGAGATGTATGTCAGTGTATCAACAGGATGGGTAATGAAGGCACGTTCTTGGTATGTGCTTCATTTCCTTTCTTCCATTCGCCCTACATGTCTTCAGAAAATGTTCAATTTGCTTTCACTTATCCTTTCACATATGCCTAAACAAACATGTGATGTGTCACAGAAAAATAACTTTGAAAGAAATGAATTTTGAGATACCAACGTACTTTAATTATGGGACTAAGTGGATTCAAACGATGTTAACATCTGAAAAGTGTTTCTATATTAGATTTTATTGTATCATACAAAATCATTTCTAGGGTGAACCATTGGAGTATATTAAGTTACTTAGGACTAGCAATTGTCCACACAGAAACGTTCTTTTAGGATATATTTAATTTGGAAGTCTGGTACAAGTATTCATATGATTCAAGGCACTAGATACCCAAATATTAGAATGGTGGATATATTAATGGAGACACGTGTTGAGCTTTGTATGTGATTCATTTCCTTGCTTAAATTCGCCCTACATCTCTCCCTAAGGAAACTATGAGGACCCCAGAAAATGTCCACTACTCCTCCCAAATAACCCACATTAAAGACACAATGTGCAAGGCCAATAACAATATATTTCCATCTATTTTCTATTGCTCTAGACTAAATGGGGTTGACTACGAGGGAGAAGTGATTCATACCATCAGTTCTACACTATCTGACATAATGATAATGGGACCTATCTAATCATTTTAAATACATTGCCATGCAACATGGAAGACACTATTGGGTCAGGTGACCAGCAAATGTACAATTGACAGCTCTACATATTTAGCAAATTCGGCTAAATTCGGCTGAGAAATGGTACATATATCTGAGTATATTTGGTATCGAGTTGATACAAACGATGTGTTTGGTTACGTTGAATTGTGTTTTGAGTCTCATTTTTGCATTAAATTCGGATTATTTGGGAGGGTTTCTAGATGTGAATTGTGGATTTTCTGGATATCTCACCCTGATACAGTAATGATAAATACTACTAAAAGTAACATTGGGATATATTTAAATTAGTATGTGAACTGTATGGTGTATCTGGTAATTTTTTCGTAATATGATATGTTTCAAATATTCCAAAAAGAAATGTCCACCAACAGAAATTACTAAAGGATAAATTACCAATGTTGAGGGACTATGGGTGCATTGCACTATACACGATAACATATCATGGTATGGGGGCCATGGGTTTGAATCCCAGAGCGGCAGCATTTCCAGAAGTCAAATCTCAACAATATGTCCTAAGATATTCTACGAGGCCTTTATCCACACCTGTTTTGGTGCTCATAAATTCTTAACTTTACGAGGGCTCTGAGAGTACTCTGAGAATAAAATCGTATATAGTGCAATGCACATTTTGCTAAGAGGGAGTTACGAGGCCTCTAAGAGTGGTTTAAGACAGAATCGTATGTGGGTCAGATTTTCAGAAAATGTACAATTCGCCTTCACCAATCCTCTCAAATAGCTTACATCTAAGACAAAAATGAGCTTAAAAATGCAGTTTAACATAACAGAACTGATACTTTACATCAATGCGATACCAACTATACTCAGATATACCCGGTATTCCTCATTTTTCACCCTAATTTAGGAGAATTTCCTAAATGTGTACAGCTGCCAATTGTACATTTTCTGAAAATCTGACCCAAATAGTGCAATGCACCCTCTGTACCAGACAGTCAAGGAATGGAGGTTATCAATCCATTCAATCTCTGCCAATGATAATAACCTACCAAGACCTTCAAGGCCAGGCCTAAAATAAATGTTAGAAATGTGTTAAAGGTAAACCTCCACGATATCCATCCATTCCCCATGCATCTATATACTCATTGCATGTTGTAGGCACATGAATTTGTAATGTAGAAACCCTCTAATGAGACTTATTCACCAGATGGAAGGCTGTGGTTTGATCTGATCGGGCCAACAGCAGCATATGGCAATTATAGATTAGGTTTCTTATTACAGATTACCTTAATGTGTCACAGTATCTTACCTCGCAATCAACATAGTCGTCAACCGCAATTAATTTCACTTCAGTTTAATTTGGCACATGGATATAGAATGCCAACAAGCTAGTTGAAATATTTTTTACTTCATGAACTGTGCTAAGCCTTTTCTAAAGGGTTCATAATTAACCTAATCCCCGTTGATTTTTCTTTAAGGTTTGACAATTTAGAACCTGAAACAAAAGTTCCTACTTTCGGCAATAATTATGCTATGTGGCATATAATAAATAGTGAATGGAACTCAGTACTAGTAATTGAATATTTATTGGACGAGATTGCGGACCATGTTCCATTCTCTCTAGTTTTTCTAGTGTTTTGACTTTTAACTTTACCTTTCGGCAATTATGCCATCATTTCTCTTGTATATGACTAAAATGTATAGTTATATTTCCAGATCTCTGACTTTATGAAAGATGTATGCAGTATGTGTCGGTAGTTACCATAATGACAAATGTGATGGGTTTCAGGAAAATTAATCACAAGTCGCAATTGATATTTTTCAAAGTGTTCTATTCACAAGATATCTTTGTGTAAATGTTTTCATATTTAGGTTCCTTAACGCTGTTCGTGACATGAATACATTTACCAAATTTCCTATAGAGTATATTCAGCTACTTTACTAGCGAATGTTTACCCGAAAATATGGCCGACGTTTTTTTTCAAAAATGAAAATATCGAACTTAAAACATAAAAGTACTTATTAGATGTCCTACTCTTTACTCTCATTGGAATCGGCTTGATGTCATCTTTTCAAATATGATGATATCTCAAAATCTATGTTTTGCGACTTATGACTCATTTTCTTGCAACACATCACAACTGTCTTATCCTTTGGTCATTCAATTAATCATTGGCCATAATTCTGAATATGTAACTTTCCCTTCAGATTCATTTAATTGGTTGTCACCATACAATTTGCTCTAGACAGGCAGAAATAATAAATAAGTAATAAGTGGGTCAGATTTTCACAAAATGTACAATACAACTTCGCCAATCTTCTCAAATAACCCAAATTTCAGACGAAAATAAAGTTCAAAATACAGTTTAACCTAGCCAAACAGATTGCTAGAATCAATGCACTGCCAAATATATTCGAATTTACGTAGTATTGACCAAATTGCAGCCTAATTTGACAGAATTTACTAAATGTGTACAGCTGCCAATTGTACATTTTCTGAAAATCTGACCCAAGTACAAAATTCCTCTCCCGCATAACGATACACGACTGAGGCCCAAAGTTTGCTGTGTAGACCTTTCACCAAGTTTGTTATTTATTTCTTGCCGAGCTCCAACTCTTTCCTTAAGTGCTAAGTAGTGAGTATATAATGGGTCTGGTGGCCTAAACATGTACAATTCCCCGCCGCCTACAGATATTGTAAATTCTGACAAGTTTGTCAGGAAAAGAGTCAAAAATTGCAAAACTGCTATTTTTCAAAATGATTTTTTCACATGATCTATTTACTGGAATGTTTTCATTTATGGGAAGCTTAACGCTCTTTGTAGGATGACGAGATTTATTAATTTTCAAGACGGTTTATTCAATATATGGGTCAGATTTTAAGAAAATGTACCATTTAACTTCGCCAATCTCCTCAAATAACCCAAATTTCAGATGAAAATAAAGTTCAAAATACAGTTCAACCTAACCAAACCGATTGCTAGAATCAATGCAATGCCGAATATACTCGATTTTTCCTAGTATTGACCAAATTGCAACCTATTTTAACAAAATTTACTAAATGTGTACAACTGCCAATTGTACATTTTCTGAAAATCTGACCCATATATCTACGCATCTCTAAGGTCATCTTATAGAGTATTTAGACACTTTACTCGTAATTGTCCACCCAAAAATACTTCCAACTTTTTTATTCAGAAATAAAATTATCAAACCAAAAGATAGAAATATGTATCATGTCTCAATGTTAACCATCTTTAAAATCTTTTCAAATATGATAGCATCATAAAAACACTTTCTCCGTCTTGTGACTTATTTTCCATATCTCTTATGACATTATATGCCTATTTAGATTAACAAAAATGTCACAGAAAATAAAAACAAAAAAAGTAGTCAAAATGTACATTTTCTGGGGACTTACCCCAGTCGGCACACAACTTATTGTTATCCACTTCCAAGGGACCAATACAAGACACGCCCCTCCATAAACCACGCCTTATATTGACCTTTGTAGGCACTATATACCTGTCAACAACCCTCCTCATGCTAAATTACCCCAGACCTGTGAATCAGCCCAGTCAGGAGCAATCCCTTCCATATTACCAAATATGGTCATATTCCCGCCATTTCTTCCAAATATGGGCATGTTCCCGCGCTTTTTATTAGCCGCTATCAGGACATGGCGGGAATAAGTAGATTCAAGCAATCATCTTGCGGCCATCTTGGCCTATCACTGGCGGGCGTGGTATTGAACCTGAGAGGGTTATAATGCATAAATACTGATAAAGGCTAGTTGGTAGTGTGCTTTACTGTCACACTATAGGTTTATAGTAGCTTTATAGTAGATTAGTGATGAGGAGCGGATGAAGGGGACAGAGGAGAGTGGTGGCATGTGCTCATATTCGTCTATTAAAGCTGTATTCTCACTTAACACAGAGTAAATGTTATGTCTAAAATGATAGATTTATGCCTAGATGTTTTCTGAAATAATTTGCACATTTTGAATTGGAATTTGGAATACTTGGTGGACAAAGTCTATTTATATTCGAACTTTTTAAATGTCTTGGCCTTAAAGGAAAAACAAAATAGGTCAATAGTCGCAAAAAATGAATTTTGAGGTCACATTTGAAGAGATGACATCTCCAATGATGGTAAACATGAAGGACACCTACGAAGTAGTATTCTTATTTGTTATGTTTGATATATTTATGTTTGAAAAAGGTTTGCAATATTTCTTGGTCGGCATTTAGCAGTAAAGTATATCTATATTCTATGTTTGATATCATTTAGTTTTGAAAACAGAGTTATCAATACTTCTTTGTGGACATTTAGTAGTAAAGTACCTACCAGGTATACTATATGTAAATAAATGTAAATAAAACATGGCTTTTTTGGTGCGCATCAGAACAACTTTTTTGGCTAATCTCTTGCCTTTACTGACTTGTCTGACAACTGATGGAACATTCTGATGGAACTCAGAGACTTAATTGAATATTTATTGGATGACATTCTGACATATCAGAGTTCAATAAATATGCTATTGGGTCAGATTTTCATAAAATGTACAATTGGCAGCTGTACTCATTTAGTACATTCTGCTAAAAAAGGCTGCAATTTAGTCAATACTAGATAAATTCGAGTATATTCGGCATTGCATAGATTCTAGCAATATGTTTGGTTAGGTTGAACTGTATTTTGAACTTTATTTTCGTCTGCAATGTGAGTTATTTGAGAGGACTGTTGAAGTTGAATTGTACATTTTCTGAAAATCTGACCCTATTATTAAGTCTTCACTACATTCTCCTTATTTAACCTGCCGCCTTTTCCTACCTTATCTGTTCTTTGTTTGCTACGTGTGGGAGTGATCAACTCTGGACTCACCTATAAAAGAAAAGAAGACAAGTTTTAAAATTCATTTTTTTTAAACGTATTTTATTTCGAGAGACAAATTCCATACAGATTATGGTACGTTTCATATTCACGAAAATCCACATGTAACAAAAAGATAATATATATATTTATTCTAAGCTACCACAATGCACTATATTTTAAGTGATATTTGATAATACAATTTACATTACATTATAACACCATATTTTTTTGTGAGTTTTTTTGCCGTCATTAAAAACAAATACACAATCTATCCGCATGGTTAAAACTACGAGGTATTTAGTCTTTACCAGTTGGTTGATATATATCCGATATAGATGGCCGTTTACATATTACCACATTTGGTGCAATGACATTTCTGTTTTATTCATAATAAAGACGAAATTTTGACAAGACTCTATCGCTAATCAATTTGTACATTCATGTTCAATATGTCATTAACAAGCATTCTAAAAGTTGGGAGAGTTCCAACAGTTGGGAGATTCCCTCAAAATTGAGGGATAAAATAGATATGGGTTTACACTGCAACATTCCATTTTGCCATTATAATCACAGTAGGACGTCTAATCCAGGGCCAGGAAACCCATTAGAGCAGTAGGCATCCAATCCCTGCCCTACCATTCTTGTCTGATCTGGGAGTAAAGACTGGAATCTGGATGAACAGCGACCAACCACATTTCTTGAAAGGCCATTTTGAACAACAGAAAATGTGGCACTCTCCCTTAGATCATGGAAATATTACTAGAAGACCGGGAATTCCAACGCTGTTTAGAAGGGTTAACTTATGCACTTATCAATTGTCAACAACCCCATCCCTACCCACCTCCGGGGGTATAGGGGAAATATGATGAATTACCAAACTGCCCAGGACAAGAACACTTTGTAAACCCCTGACACCCATATGGGGCGCACTTTTTAAATCCTATTGATATGCACAATGTTATGTAATCAATAATAATATATAAAAGTGTTATTTATAGTTTTGACGCGATCCTTCATAAAGCAGTTAAATCCTTGACTGGGTGGGGGCATATTGCCTCTGACATCCCCCTACCATTCCCCCTTACCCCTGGAGGTAGGGGTGGGGGATCGCAGTTGCAATTGACAAGTGCATTATAATTATGTCCACTCAATTCTGAGGTCCTGAGCAGAAGTTATACTTTATAAGGTTGAATCTTTTCCTAAAGAATTACCGTAGAAAAACCAACTCTCGGGGGTATACTTACTAGTCGCTAAGAATGTATTGACCGCTTTTATCATCTTTTTAACAAATCAGAAAAAACACCTATGGTCGATAAACAAAGGCCCCTCTCGCCTGAGACTTTAGAATAAACTTTTCCCATAGAAAACTCTCGATAGACGTTTCAATAAATTAACCTTGTTTCTACGCAATTGACTTTACAGCACCCCCACCTTTCACCCCACCCACACATTCACATATCCCGTCCTTTCATTAAAATAAACGAGACCCTTCCTTAATTTTTCCCCGGGCGAACTGGATGCCGGTGAAAGCCCGTGACTCAGGAAGTTTGTCAGAAACTGATGTCTATAGTGGAGGCTAAATATAACCTGGTGCTGTATGGTGGCCCATAATTTACATCTTCCTTTGTTAGTGATGGTGGCTCACAGAGTTCAATAGGGGGTTTGCATGTCCGCCATCTTGATTCTTGATTCACATGGAATTACAGTGGAACCTGACCACCTCATTAAAAAGACCACCCCTCTATTAAGACCATCTTATTAGATTTAGAGCCCTCTAAAGAGACTACCTCGCTATAAGACCACAACTCATTCGGTCCCAAGGTTGGTCTTAACAGAGAGGTTCCACTGTCATGTGTTTTAAATGTTTCTTTAAACAAGACAGCATCTTTCCCACCATGCATTTGGTTTTAAAGATCATTTTCACAATCTAGGATCTTTGCAATCTTCAATGAAATTTTGCTAAATATTTGTATGTCAGATTTGAACTGAATCCATCCCAGCATGCATTGTAATGGACATGCTTAGTGACATATGCACATCCTCGATTGACTTCTTCCTTTGTTAGCTGCATGTTGCAGCTGAAAGAATCTTTGATTCGTCGACCTCTGGTATATTTCTGATAGGAATTGCCACCGACGGGGGCGCTTTTCTGCAGGAACTATTTATTGCCTGCCCATGCTGTATGGGGTATGGAATATACTGGGGATGCAAAAATAATGTTTCTAGTTATGATTTTAATATGAGTTCGAATTTGATTCCCTTTTAAGTTTTGGGTACATTATGGTGGTTCATAACCGAAACTAAAGGTATATATTTCATTAGTCTCTACGCTCCAGAGGCTAGAACCCCCTTAGCTAGACCTATCTTGGCCCGCGCGAAAACCATTTTCGCCGAAAATAAATACAAGCTTATGACTGCCACCCGTACCTCTATAACAGAGAACCTATGTATCTCCAACCCCCATCCAACAGACTTTTCTCCCTTAATTCGATCTTAGACTCTCTAATTCTTTCATCAATTGAAGGGGAATTGCATCAATAACTACATGTGTGAAATTCAAAAATAAAATCACTCGAAAATGAGACAAATATAAAAAGGCTGCCTTCATTGGGATTCGAATTCACAATGTCCAGATTGGCAGTGTAAGATGCTAACCATTTGGCCATTGGGGACCTAGAGACCATGCATAATATAACACTGGGCATAGCCATTGATGCATCACTTTTTAGGTTTTCTTTAATCCCCCATTCTCCTCATGGTGAATGAGGAGAATGGGCAAATACACTTTGAAGATCCCTGTGTTAGCTGCAGGCGATTTAATAATTAAAATGAATTATAAAAATATATCTCGCATCTGCAATCTATTTCTATAATAAGTGAATGCAGGACTACTAGGTCTGCACGCTTCCTGGATACTAAAAGGATTAGTGACCTCCATTCCTGGCCTGCTGCTGCACATTTTCCTTCATATAATAGATGGTGAATGGACTTTAGTATGAACAATTGTATCTTGGATTCGCCCCAGTTTCGAGGCCCTGTTTTCCATGCTGTGTGTTTATATTTGTACATACATGTTGAATTACTGCTGTGTGATTCAGGGTGTGATAAGGTTTACCCTAATCACACACACATGTGATTACACTTTGTTCAGTCCATATGACCCAGATGATGCAATCTGGTTTGTCTGCTAGGTTGGTTGTCCATGCTGAAAGCCAAGGCCTTTAAAACGTTCAAGCTCATTGTACATATGTGATGTGTTTCAGCCAAATACATCACAAGTTGCAAAGTTGTTATTCAATGTGTCAGATTGCCTAGAAATTTACAATTGCTTGATCTACACATTTTGTTCATTTGGTTAGATTAGATTCTGAAAATTATATCTGAACTAAATTTTGTAATGAATAGGTTCATGAAAATGTTTTTTTAGAGGATTTGTGAAAGCAAATTGTACATTTTCCGGCGATTTCACTCATATACTCAATCTAAAGGATTGTGTAGATCCACACCTATGGACTAGTGACTACTAAATAAGCCGACCATTGGTACTGGTTGTATCCACAACTATGAGAGTCAAATCGTCAAAAAATGTACAATTCGCCTCCACAAATATTCTCAAACAATCCGAATTTAAGACAAGAATAAGGTTAGAAATTCAGTCCAAGATATATAACCATACCGATTGTTTGAATCAACCCAACACTAAATCTACTCACACATATATACCAAGCATTGGCCATTTATCAGCAGAATTTACTAAATGTGTAGAGCTGCCAATTGTGCACTTTCTGGGGATCTGACCCATAATGGCATCTATAGAAGCGGCACACAAGCACATGTTTAGGTGTTTGTGTAATGTAGTCCATATAGAACCATCTATATGGGTCACATTTCCATAAAATGTACACTTGGCAACTCTACACATTTAGGAAATGTTCCTAATTTAGGCGGAAAAATGATGAATACCAGGTATATCTGAGTATATTTGGTATCACATTGATTTAAAGTATCAATTCTGTTATGTTAAACTGCCTTTTGAAGCTCATTTTCGTGGTAAATTTGGGTTATTTGAGAGGAATGGTAAAGGCGAATTGTACATTTTCTGAAAATCTGACCCATATAACTACAGCGGTAAGTGGGTAGGTATACTTGTCTATAGAGTAGCCTCTAGGTCCCCATGGGTCTACATATTTATGTGACGAGGGCAGATAAGATATAAAGAAAGAGCAGGATGGCAGCAAGAGGTAGATGGGTCAGATTTTCAGAAAATGCACAACGTACAATTGTTGACTTCTACCAAATTCTGCTAAATCAGAGTGAACATTGATAAATACTGACAATATCTGAGTGTATTCTGTATTATATTCACTCAATAAATCTGTCTGGATATGTTGAACTGTATTTTGAACCTGATTTATGTCTTAAATTTCGGTTATTTGAGAGGATTGGTGAAGGCCAATTGTACATTTTCTGGTGACTTCACCCATATCATAGAGGGAAGAAGGGTGGCAAACAACTGGGGCCTTTGCGTAAGACATCCTTGCTTAAAATCTTTGAATGAAAATAAGCTAATGGGTCCGATTTCCCGAAAATGTACAATTGGCAGCTGTACACATTCAGTGAATTCTGCTAAATTAGGCTACAGTTTGGTCCATAGGTAAATTTGAGTATATTCAGCATTGCATTGGTTCTAGCTATATGTTTGGTTAGGTTGAACTGTATTTTCGTCTGAAATTTGGGTTATTTCAGAGAATTGGTCAAGCTGAATTGTACATTTCCGCTCTCTTCTTTATATTTTCCGTCATCCATTGTGCCTTATTTCAACTTATATACGATTTGTTTCAGGAAAATGAGACACAAATGCAAGAAATAGATTTCGCATTGATCTCATCTTTTCAAATAATATTATTATGATGAAAACTCAAAATCTTTTATTGGCGACTTGTGACTCATTTCCGTGTAACACATCACCAATGAGAGAATGTGAAACACCAGGCAATCGAGTACGTATGTTTGTTTATATGTGGGTCAGATTTTCAGAAAATGTACAATTCTACTTCACCAATCCTCCCAAATAACCCACATTTAAGACGAAAATGAGCTTCAAAATGCTGTTTAATATAACAGAACTGATACTTTAAATCAATGCGATACCAAATATACTCAGATATACCCGGTATTCATCATTTTTCTGCCGAATTTAGGAGAATTTCCTAAATGTGTAAAGTTGCTAATTGTACATTTGCTGAAAATCTGACCCATGTATGTATGTATGATTGTATGTATGTATGTATACATGTATATTATTTATTTCCAGTTTTCATAATACAAAGTATAGCAAGTAGATTATGGATAATAGCTGATTCTGGAAAAAGGTGCCCACATCTGTGCTAATCATAGGTCTTCCAGGGGGGCCCACTGACCAGTATAGACCAATACTGACCACTATACAGCCTACACGCTGACCATAGATGTAAGGCGATGGATCTAAGTCAAACAAGGATTAGCTCCATTGATTGTCCATACTGTATGCCTTGACCAATGGTCAAACTGTGAGGAGGTGTGGGCAGTGAGTGGTCAGTGGCTAGGTACCTAGGCTGAGGCGGTCAACTGCCGCCTATTACAGGGTCAGATTTCCACAAAATGTACAATTCAACTTTGCCAATCTTCTCAAATAACCGAAATTTAAGATGAAAATAAAGTTCAAAATACAGTTCAACCTAACCAAACATATTGCTAGAATCAATGCAATGCCGAATATACTCGAACTTACCTAGTATTGACCAAATTGCAGCCTAATTTAGCAGATCCTACTAAATGTGTACAGCTGCCAATTGTACATTTTCTGAAAATCTGACACTACAGCACACCCCTACACACTGGTCAAACACATGGTCCGCCACCTCGGTCTGTCATCTAAGGTTCCAGTGTCATGTGACTAGCAGCGTAGAAAATTAGGTCAGTTCAGGAGCAATTGGGAGTAGTATTTACCCAGTTATGTTAGCATGTGCCATTGCGTATGTCTGTCGCAATGCATCCTGGAAAGTATTCAGCTAAGATCTGACAAACAATTTTAGTTGCAACATTTTTATCGAAAAGTGAAAGAATATTCTCCCCAATATCATAGCATACATGTGCAAATAATATATATATAAAAGAAATGCATGATGGGAAAATCTGGTGTTATAGAAACATGTGAAACAAATGGCTATTTACGTTAGAGTACTGATAAATATTCTACGCTGAACATAACATGTTTTCTATAGATTCTATACTGTACCATTAGTCCCATAATTCCATGAGAACCAAGATTCAAAATGGCGGCTATGGAACTCCCCTATTGGGAGTCTTATTTAAATGTGGGATATGCATGTCTGTCATTTTGCATCATGATGCAATAGGGGACTTGCATGTGGAGAATATAAGTCTTATGAATTAAAAGTGAGATGTTCGAATTGAACAGATGTACATTAGTTTTACATATAGAAAATATGTGATGTGTTTCAGCAAAATGGTTCATAAGTCGCAAAATTGATATCTTTCAAAGTGTTTTTTCACAAGATCTCTTTATTGAAATGTTCTGATTTTTAGAGGGTGTAGCACTTATAGTCATATGAATCCATGTATGAAATTTCGGGACATTGTATTAAATATATCCTTGCGTTTGAAGACCTTTGTATGGAGTATATTCAGTCACTTTACTGGTAATTATCCATCCAGAAACATTGCAAACTTATTTTTTCAAAAATAAAAATATCAAACTTAAAATATAGAAATAATTATTAGGTGTCCTAGTGTTTACTATCATTGGAATCGGCTTGATTTCCTCTTTTCAAATATGGTGATATCTAAAAATCCATATTTTGCGACTTATGACTAATTTTCCTAAAACGGATCACATATGGGCATACTTTAGATATCCTAATGCTACCATTGGAATCCGCCCGATCTCATCTTTCCAAATATTATTGTAACTCAAAATTATTTTGTTTGTGACCTGCGACTTATCCGTCTGTAACACATGATATAATGTAAGATAATGTAAGAACTTTTTTATTTGTCTTTAACGAAGTCAAGTACAATAGTTTTTGTGAGTTATATGAGAGAGACACATTGGTTGACATACCATTATGAGACTAACGAGAGTTCATTTCTTCCGGCTGTCACCATGAATTTAATAAATATATAACTACAACTACTTATGATTGTCTCTATTCAGCGAGTTAATGTTCTCATTCATTTGGATCAGGGCTTTGTTGAAGACTGGTGACTCTCCGGAGATGGCAATCGGTTAAAATGGTCTAGTATGATTGGTATGATCCCCTCTATAATAAAAAAAAACTCCGTAATGGTCCTGGGTAAGACCATAAAGTGCCTTTTTGTCTCTTGTCTCTCCCTTCTTCTCTATCTCTATTTCTTGGGTATGACCATAAAGTGCCTTCCTGTCTCTTTGTCTCTGTCTCTCTCTCCCTTCTTCTCTATCTCTATTTCCTGGGTAAAGACATTAAATGACTTTCTGTCTCGTTTCTTTGTCTCTCTCTCCCTTCTTCTCTATCAATATTTCCTGGGTAAAGACCATACACTGCCTTTCTGTCTCTTTTCGCGGTCTCCCTGTCCCTTCTTCTCTATCTCTATTCCCTGGGTAAGATCATAAACTGCCTTTCTGTCTCTTTTTCTCTGTCTCCCTGTCCCTTCTTCTCTATCTCTATTTCCTGGGTATGACCATAAACTGCCTCCCTCTCAGCTCTCCCGCCCTTGATATAACCATATTAAATGTGTTGATAAGGGTGTAAAGCAACCAATCTCACTCACCCACTCACAACTACATTATATGTACAATCAGTAAACTATATATATTATACACATAATTGGCTCTATATGGCAGGACAATCAACAACTACACAGGTGTACAATTAGTACAAAATATGTATTATATATATAATGAGAACTACATATATGTACAATTAGTACACAATATATATCATATATATATAATTGGCTCTATATGGCAGGACAATCAATCAGGGTAATTGGCTGGAGGGTGGAACACACAGCTGTGTTGGCTCTACTCCACACCAGCCCCTATACACCTGCTATACACCCCCTATACACCCCCAGTACCATCTGTACTACATGCCATACTAACTACTTACCTGCCTCAGTAAACGTTAATCTCGTTAAGAAAGCAATTAACTTAATTAATAGATGTCATGTTGGAGTGGACTTGCCAAAGATGAGTAACTAGAATGAAGTGAGCGATTGTTAGTGAAAAGTTTTCATATAGATCGGTGCCTTAAACATGGCATTCTTAGGGAAAGATTTTACTGCACCTATGGGGGTATTACACTATCATCAATATATTAATTCAGCAACTGGATAGAATGAGCTGGCTGGAAGAACAGTTTTAACAGTAAACATTCCAGCAAGAATTGGATTAAGAATGTTACTTTTTTTATTGTGAGGTATATATTTTTGGTTTAGTATATATTTCATATGAATGTACGTTTACCCTCCCTACTCCAGCCCTCCGACCACCCTCCCCCCTGTCCCCCTCCCCCCCCCCTCAGTTTGTCACTCCCTTGACTGACTTCTTTTCTAACTTTTGTTAATGCGTTATGTAATGTATATTATGGAACCTATAAGTTGTCATACCGGTAACCATATTCCAGTTTGTATATAGATTCACAATAATTGATAAGAATATAGAAACAAAGTACCACCCATCTCATCTCGACTAAAAAGGATTGTAAATATCTTAGTCAGGTACACTTTGACCCCATTATTTCTATACTCATCCCTCATCACCTCATTTCATATCATGTTTTCTTTTCTATAATGTTCTTTTATCAATAGTAATGATTCATTGGCTGTATAATGATAACAAGAACAAAGATGGCTAGTCGAAAATATCGATTTATTTAATTTTTGATTGTATGTATTTGATTACCACTCGATATGCCTGAATGAAAATCAGGGTGCTAAGAGCATCACCTCTGAGGTGAAAGCGTCATTAATGTAAATAATGCCTAAATAAAATTCTGTTAAAAAAAAATATCATAATTATTGTGGCTGTCTATATGGCTGAAGTCACCAGTAAATGTATAGTCAGTGGCTTTTTAGAAATGTATTTAATTTATGTAATATTTTACTGCAAAGAAATAAATACTAGGTGTATCAGAACATATTTGATACCGCGTCAATTAAATAATCCTGTTTAGTTATCTTAAACTGTATTTTGTTAATTTTTGTCTGAGATTTAGATTATTTGGAGGTAATCTAACTGAATATTCAACAGAAAATAAATGAAATGAAATTTGAAAGTTTTCTGACGACTCCACCCATATATACGGCTTTCCTCTTCTCCCCTTCTACACCGAACACAAACTTACAAAATAAAAGTTAGTTTTGATGATTAATCGTGTATTTGTGATGGTAACTAATTTGATAAAGGGTGTATATTTTGACATATGGTTTATAATTTGGTACTTCACATCTAGTATAGGCGAACATAGTATAGCATAATGATATATATGGGTCAGATTTTCAGAAAATGTACAATTCAACTTCGCCAATCTTCTTAAATAACCCAATTGTTTTACGGAAATAAAGTTCAAAATACAGTTCAACCTAACCAAACCGATTGCTAGAATCAATGCAATGCAGAATATACTCAAATTTACCAAGCATTGACCAACGTACAGCCTAATTTAGCAGAATTTACTAAATGTGTACAGCTGCCAATTGTACATTTTCTGAAAATCTGACCCATATATATCTCATGTAGTATAAGAATGATGTATTGTTACATAGTACCAGTCTCCTTGCTCTCGCAGAATCTCCTCTATATATATACTGCCCCAGGCATCGAGCCATAAACACATCATCTTTGATTATAAATGTGGAGAAAAATATGCTCTAATTTATGCCATGTACCATGGTAGGTCGTGTGTTGAGGTGCTTGGTCTATACCTACACTGTCTAATCTACCAACCAGGCGTTTCACATTTGAACTTTGCCATTTACCGTATATATATGGGTAAGTACTTTGGAAAATGTACAATATCAAATTTATACATTCAGTGACTGGGGCTGAAAATGTTAAATACTTTGTATATCATAACCTGTCTGTTTATATAGATCATTCGTGATATGTTACAGGAAAATGAGTTACAAGTCGCAAAAAATGACTTTTTTTCAAATATTTATCCCCACGAACCCTTGTTCAGAATATTTTCATCGTTGGGATGTTTCTCGATCGTTGTTACTAGCATGAATACATGTGCCACGTTTAACATATTAATGCATATCTGAGGTTGTCCTTAGTATATTTAACTACTTTAATAGTGATTAGACATCCGGAAGTATGCCTAACATTTATTTCTAACTTTTTTAGATATAGGCTTGTGACTGATTTGTCCTCTCAAATAATCCAAATCTAAGAGAAACATTATGTTCAAAATGCAGTTTAAAACTTAGATACAAATACTGTTAATTAACACAATGCAAATTGATATGCATAGAATTTTAAATATTCCACTATAATTTGCCTGATGTTACCAAATTTGTAGAGTTGAGGATTGTAAGTTTCCTGAAAATCTGACCCTTCTCAAACTATCAAACTAACATTTAATTAATGATAATTATTAATAATAGGATTATCGTGGATTCTAATGTTATATAACACGACCCTCCATCACGCCAGGTTTGCATAGCTCCGAAATGGAGAAAGCTGATTATAATTTGGAGATATAATTTGAATATATAATTGAAACCACAGTTCTTAATTATTCAACCCTTTCTTATGTTCCATGTCTGGAGGTCGCATGCTAACCGACCTGGAACTTGTATTACACTCAACATTGGGAGTTCAGTATATGGGATGCTCTATTTTCAGATTATATTGAATAATCCATTTGATGCAGCCCTCCGGTGACCGTTTACTAAATCTAGAATACAATATAATTACGCTCTTCGTAGCATGACTACATTTACCAATTTTCAAGACAGTGTATTTTGTTTTTGTTTTGAATCACATTTTTTATTTCCTGCCAACAAGGCAGTGTAATAATTATATACATGCATTTCTAAAGCCATCCTATAGACTATGTTCAGCTACTAACTTTGTTCTCACAAATAAAATTTTAATCTTTAGATATAGAAATACTTATTAGCTGTATTGTTTACAATTATTAGAAAAGGTCTGATCTTATCTTTTCATATATTGTGGTATCTTGAAATCCATTTGAATTTGTTTAAAAAATGGATTTTGAGATATCATCATATTTGAAAAGATGAGATCCAACAGATTCTAATGATGGTCAACACAAGAACCTCCAATAAGGGTTTCTATATTCGAAGTTTGATATTTTTATTTAAAAAAAAAAAAGGTTTGCCATATCTTTGGGTAGACAATTACTAGTAAAGTAGCTGAATATACCCTATATGATGACCGTAGACATGTACGGATATATCTAATACACGGTCTCGGAATTTGGAGAATTAGATAACCTAACAGTGAGAACATTCGTACAAAGAGATCTTGTGAATAAAATACTTTGAAACATATCCATTTTGCGACTTATGACTCATTTTCCTGTAACACATCACATACTATTAGCCAAAATAAGCATGCGGTCTGGCAACGAGAGTAAATTCAAGAGAGTGGGGACTCAGGAGTCGGCCGAAAGATGTAACAAATTTGCCCCTCTTATCTTGGAATCTGATGGCCCAGGTGGTCACCCCTTTCATCCGAGGTTGTTTGTAAGTTCTTAAAGGGCCTTCAGTCTACCCTCTCATTTTCCGTTTTGGAGGTGGAAGTGAAGTTTCTTTCATTATTGTTTGAATATTGCATAAATCTGATTTATAAGTTGACAATAAGGTTCAGAACATCTATAGCTCGGGCCCTGTACACCTGATTTGTGAAAATAAAATAAAACTGAGCAAGTATCATGAAGTAATTCATTTGTTGACTATTTTTCAATCAGTTTTTTTCCATTTGATCATATGATCCGATTTGATTTGAAGCACATAAAACATATCAATGTGTAGCCTATGATTCCTCCATCGCTAGGTCTCATGGTAATTCTTCAAATCAGATCGGAACAATGTTAAATGTTGTGATATTTCCATTTCTCTGTATAAATTAATGGGTTGAAATTTGCCAGAACATGTGGGTTTTATGGCCTTTTATGGCCTTTTATGGTCCTTTCCCCGATTTCCTCCACCAGACCCCTTACTGTGTTACACAGCAGGGTCAAACAAGCTCGGGTATAGCATCGGACATAGTCCCCACTCTCCTGTTCCATACTCGTTGGGTCTGGTAAAGCTCTCCCTTGAAACTGCTGTGGCATCTGCAAATCCCCTGTTGTTGCTATCAGACCATAGTATAGTAATCCACTACAATAACACAATATATCACCAACATAGAGATACATTGTGGCCTCACACACAAGGACACAAAGGCAATATCAGAAGCAGTCTGCTACTGGAACTTTTCCAGTTGGACTGGAGGAGCAGCTATGTGCTGCAGTAGGGGATGGTGTGTCAAGAGCCAAATGTCAAACTGAATGTGCGTGAATTCATTCAAGGTTTTTGTCTCTAGTCTAGGACTAGATAAATCCAGACTGACACTAAAACAATACCACTATCTCCTACTCTAACCCTGTAGCATGTCTTGCCAAGAGTAGTTTTAATATATATATATATAGATCGATAGAGTAGGATGTGGTGGTAAGAGATATACCTTGATCGGAGGTTAGGGACTGAGTATGAATTCTTTCTAATGTTGTCATTATTTTTGTTTTAAGTAAGTACATACAATATCGTCAGATTAGCGGTCTTGCCACTGCCTGCCTGATGATTGAAAACAAGAGATAACTAATGACAAGTGTTGATATGATGAGAAGAGGAAAGGGTTCGTTAGTAATGGTAACTATCCTGTCTCTACATCTCTCTCTTTCTGTCTCTTTCTCCCCGTCTCTCTCCCTCTCTCCCTGTCTCTCCCTCTCTCTCCCTCTCTCTCCACCTTTCTCACTTTCTTTCTCCTAATCTCTCTTTTGATCTTCCTCACTCTCTCTGTCTCTTTCACTGTATTTCCCTCCCTTTTCCATTCTCTTTATTTGAGTAGAGAAACCATTCTGCTGTTGGTCGATACTCCAAACAATAAATAGAGAGAATGGACCTCGGTGCTAGTAATTGAATATGAATTGAATAATTGTATATGTATGAGTTTCATTCACTATATATTATAATATGCCCCTAGCATAGACAAATATTGATATATAAACCTTTCTTTTTGGTTTTGAATCGTCATAAAGTATCTAAAAGCTAAAAGAAACCCAAATACACATACCATAAAATGTCTTTATTGTACCCCACTTATTGCACCTCTCAAATGGAATACGCATACATAATGAAATACACTTTTTAACCGAGTATACATGGCATATCACACCTCCACTCTCTCAAAGGTAGGTCGTAATTTAAGAGTAATACCTCTTTGATATAGAGTTATTATACTTCAAACATCAGAGTACCAACTACAGAACCCCACTTCAACAACCCAACTACTGATTTCATTGACCTTACTATGCCCCGTGTTTCTCTTTTTGGGAATGTTCTCAATCCTGGGTTGCCTAGTGCTCTTAGATCTAAGAATACATGCACCACATTTCAAGTCGATGTATTGAACATAAATGGGCCGTTCTCTGGTCATACTAAGGCTTATATTTAACTACTTTACTTGTAATTGTCCATCCAAAAATTCCGCTATTTTTGTAAAGATTAACATCATCGGAATATACTTGATCTCGTCGTTGTTGTTCTCATGTTATGTCAAAATCGATTTCCAAGGACTGAAGACTCATTTCTGTTTGACACAACACATATGTGATGTGTTTCAGGAAAATGAGTCATAAGTCGCAAAAAATTGATTTTGAGATACCATTATATTTTAAAAGATGAGATCAAGCCAATTCCAATGAACAGTCTAATAATCTAATAAGTATTTCTAGATTTTAACTTTGATATTTTCGGTTTTGAAAAAAAAAATAGTTTTCAATACTTCTGTGGGTGAATAAACAGTAAAGTAACTAAATGTAGTCCATATGGGGACCCTTATAACGATATGATACATTACATAGATTGTCATGAAATTTGAGTGAGTGAGTGAGTAATGGTTGCTCATGAAATTTGATACATCGATTGATATAGCTATAAGTGATAACCCCGCCCCCCCCCCCCCCCCAAATTAGAGCATTCCAAAAATATGATCTTGTGAAAAAAGCACTTTGAAAAAAATCAATTTTGCGACTTATGACTCATTTTCCTGAAACACATCACATATGCTAGAACAGGTGTAACCCATAATGTAGCAACCTTTTAAGGCCATAGAACACTTGAACCAGGTGCAAGCTTTGTGTTTACTGTTCTATTGTGTGCGATGTCACCTATGTATATGGGTCAGATCTTCAGAAAATGTACAATTCAACTTCTCAAATACAAGCCTATCCTCTCAAATAACCCAAATTTCAGACGATAATAAAGGTCAAAATACAGTTCAATCTAACCAAACAGATTGCTAGAATCAATGCAATGCCTAATATAATCGAGTTTACCTAGTATTGACCAAATTGCAGCCTAATTTAGCACAACTTACTAAACGTGTACAGCTGCCAATTGTACATTTTCTGAAAATCTGACCCATGTATATGCCTACTACAGGGTCGATCTACAAAGACATGCACTCCTTTTTAATTTCAATGACATCAGTTGAATGTATTGACCGATTTTCTTTAAAACAGGACCATGGAATTTGCACAATTGGTGATTAAAACTCTAAGATAATGATAAGATATACTTAGAACTTAGAACATAACAAACGTCTATCTACGATGTTGTAGAGTTTTTTTTCTACGACATCGATGTCATTTTATGACTTGTAATAATATAATATTGAATGGTAAACTATATTAAGGATCCCTTGTACCAAACCTATTTCGAGGTACACAACATAAATTTTTGTGTTATGTATCAATTTGATAAAAAATATCTAACATTAAATACGGTAGTAACAGAGTACGTTTGTAATGCAAGGCAGAATATTCATGCAGTGAATTACATATTAACATAAATGTATCATATATGTGATCCGTTTTAGGAAAATTGAGTCATAAGTTGCACGGCAGTGATTTTGAGATATCACCATATTTGGAAAGAGGAGATCAAGCTGATTCCAATGATAGAAAACACTAGGACACCTAATAAGGATTTCTATATTCTAAGTTTGATATATTCATTTTTGAAAAAAAAAGTTTGCAATGTTTCTGGATGGGTAATTACCAATAAAGTTACTAAATATACTCAGTACGAGGCCTTCCAAAACGCAAGGATAAATTTAATACAATGTCCCAAAAGTTGGTACATGGATTTATATGACTACGATTACTAAACCCTCTAAAATTTAGTGGAAGAAACACTTTGAAAAATACAAATTATGAGACTTGAGACTCATTTTACTAGAACACATCATATATCTATCATTATATCCGATCACAAGAGGCCTCGTATCAAGCAACATTCATTCCCCATTGTTCCTCATCATAAGGGGCCTAGCAAATCAAATGCAGAGAAAGGTCTCCGTCTGGCCTTGGGTAAAAAGAGCACCTGCCGTAAGGAAGTACTAGGTGGGCTAAAAATACTGTATTATGGGGAGAGGTGAAGTAGGTCTGCACTTAGCACACCTTAATCTTGCCTACAATTCAGGGCCCCTTACATAAGAAATCCTTATTTAAAGCTGCACTCTTAGCTATAACGACCAATACAATCTTATCAAATGCACTCATATTATGGCTTTTAGGACAACATTTATCAATATTCTGCTGTTAATACATGTTAATACAAGAATTTGGAGTAAATTGACTTAGAGAAAACTGCACAGTTGAGCGATAATAAGTGAAGTTTTCAGAGGAAAGGATTTTGGTGTATCCTCCAGATACAAATGATGACGTTTTAGAAGCCCTGAGGCAAAAACATATGAACAAAATCCTCGAAAACTTTGGTCAAATGTAGATAGGTTGGGAAAGAACAGAAGAAAAAATAGGAAATCCTTATTCTCTATCTTCCCAAATTTTGGTCAAATGACTCTTAGATGGGTTGGAAAAGAATCTAACAAAAAGTAGAAAATGTTCAGTTCTCGACCGATGTCAGCTGGGAGTGCAGCTTTAAATTGCACTTTCCTAAGCTATTATTCCATGCTTAGGTAGGAACGACCTTTGAAATAAACCCAAACGTATGACAAAAATGATGCTCTAAGATCAGTTCACAATAGTCTTCTGAATCAAAGTAATCAGATAGGACATATACCAGGAGTGAGTGAGATTGGTTCCTTTACACCCTTATCAACACATTTAATATGGTTATAACAAGGGCGGGAGAGCTGGGAGGGAGGCAGTTTATGATCATACCCGGGAAATAGAGATAAGAGTAGAGGGAGACAGAAAAGAGACAAAAAGGCACTTCATGGTCATACCCAGGAGCAAGGACGTGTATCACTTTGAGCTTAATCTAGCATAATTTACTCAATTTTATATTAGCCGACCCCCGGACCAACCCATTTGCAAGATATGTAGGGTATGCAGAAATCTCTTTCACCTTGAAAACTCTTCAAATATTGTTGCATTCCGTTCTTCATCTATCTGTTCTGAATGACTGAATGACATACAATATGATTCATATTTTCTTATAATGTATCAATTATCCGAAAATATTTATAAAGAAAGAACTATCCATTCACTGACGCACTCTAAATACGAGTTATCTGAATTCAGATTTGGTGACTAGTGGAGAGGGGCCAACGCAGAGGGTCTTGGGTGAATTTGACTAGAAGAGGGGTGAAGCCACCTGTGTTTACATTATGTGGGTGCAGGTTCCAATGGACACAGAGAGGTACCCTTAATAAAAGTCCTTTTAGAGACAGAAAAACATATACTATTGCCACCAAACTTGAGGATATATGAGACAACACCATGCCCTATCTTCATATTAATTTATTTTCCTTAGATTATTATGGAAAACAATTATTAGAACAAATGTCTAACAGGTCATTGGATGCGCTGTATGTAGGTGCAGGTTGAGGGCATGATGCATGTGCCTACCCCGTGGGTGACAGGGTGGATGGAGGCACATACCTACAGCTGTGGTCAGAGCCCCACCCACCCTCAGACTGGCCCTGCTTTCTGTAAGAAATGAGTGCCAGCTGTTCCTAAATGGGGCTAAATAGATAATTCGGATGTTCCGTATTCATGCACAATCATCCCTACTGAGATCAAGCATATTCCAATGATGGTACACATTAGGACAATAAATAAGTATTTCTATATTTCAACTCTGATATCTTTACTTTGGAAAATACCAATGTTGCGACTTGTGATTTGTTTTCCCGAAACTCATCACATTTTAGGCCAACATCAAAATATCGAAAGTTCCTAAAAGAAACTATCCATTCACTGACAGACTCTAAATACATGCCCAATCCCTCCTCCTCGCGAGTTACTCTACCAATAGAGAGAAACATCTTGAGCCAGATTCCCCGGGGCAAGTACACCTCGGGCAAGGTGTACCATCAATTGTGAGCAGGTAGTTTATACAAGTGAAGGCCCCCATTTAGGGTTAATGCCAGCAAAATAGGGTTGGAATTGAGTCACTCTATCAGGGGCCCGCGAGCAATTCCATGCACAAGTCCGGCCCACATAAATCCACTCAGTGTAAAGGTTGAGTCTTTAAGGCCTTCTCCACTCGCTCCTAGGGGCCCGTTGCATAACATAATGTGATGTGTTGTAGAAAAATGAGTCGCAATGTGCAAAATTGGTATTTTAACAATTGATTTACAAGATCTCTTTGCGGGAATGTGTTCGTTCTAGAGATGTGTAGTGATTGAGGAGTATAAATATATTCATGCATTTTCTGCATATTGCATGAGTATATTTAGATACTTTACTACTAAATGTCCACCCAGAAATATAGTAGCTAATTATGAAGGTTCGGGAAGCCTTTATAGACAATTAGAATTTTCAATCCTACAATGATTACTACCAAAGCAAGGAGAAATAGTATTCCTTGCGCAACAGGCCCCAGAATGGCTCTAATTGAGACTACTGTGATAAATGAGGCCGTTGGTAAAAGCAAATTGTCCCATATTCTCAACCCAGGCTCAAGGTAGTTTACAGCCTAAACAGCCAGCATATAAAGTCTACTCGGAAGTTGTTCCAATCTGGAAACATGGCAATTTTGGGAATTTAGAAGCAGTTCCGACAGTTTTCTCTTTAAAGTATCGCTTTATCAACATGAACCCATCACCGTCTGTGGATAGTCGGTCCCAAGTGTGCACAGTGGTGAAACCGTGGTGCAGTGAGAGTAGTCTTTACTTCAATTTCTCTAATTACAGTGGTGGTTTTCAAATTTTCAAATTGTCCCACTGCCTTGGTCCAGGTGCTACAATATATATTCATTTTTAGATTGATGTTATCATCAATCTAATTGAATTGGGGTGAGATCTGTCAATCATTGATAGCATCTTGGCTCCTCCCATCCTGGATATCAGTGTGAAGAATCTGTTGATTCTGATATCAGTAGATGGGATCAGAATCATGCTGGTAATGGCTGGGAGGGGGAGGGGATGACGTTTAGGTGTGAATTAAAGGGTAGACCATGTGTGAATTAAAGTGGCAAGCTGAGAAATAAGATGTCTCATATGCAAAGTGTTAAAGGGACCAACAGAATTACATGGACTGACCAGTCATATATGGGATAAGGATTTCATGTGTTCTGTCTCCCCTTCCACTCCCTCCTGCTATACCTCCCTCTCGAAGTTTATATTTAACTGACATCAATCTTCGTTTCCCTTGGAAACGCAATCTTCTACATGAACTGGAAATAAATATATAAATGTAAACTGATCACTGTTAACTATTTCTTGTTATTTCCATGAAACAGTGAACAGAAATAAGGCAAGCACCATCTGGATTCCAGATCTTCCAGGTGAGCCCGAAACAAATTATGTTACATTAAGAGTCATTGGAAGAATTGACATTAAAAAGTCGTTGGATTAATTGTCATTATGGTTACACCATTCAGTTTGAAATTACTGTACTCACCAACTCCTGAAAAAGGGCAAGTCGCCCGAAAGCTCGAGATAACCAAATAAAACAACAATCAAGTTTATTATGCTCTTTCATCAATTACATCAACTATTTAAGCCAGCCTCCCCGATATACAGCGAGCCCCCTTCCCTCTACTGAAATTACTGTAGCAAGTTTTAACATGACAACTCATGGCTTTCGGCTTTATGTGCCTGAAGATGAGGATTTTGTGACACTGTCACTTGTACCAGTGGTACAGAAATTCATATAATAAGTGCATATAACCAGTTCAATATAAGGTAAAAATATCAATAACCAGAGGCAGAGACTAAACAGATTAATAACCTCCAGTTCAAGGCCTGCTGGTGCACTGTTCGCCTTGGGGTTATGCACTAAACAGTTCAGCAGTTCCACATTCATACGTTCCATACTGATATTTATTATGACATATAGGACTGGATATGTTCATATTCTGCTGCTGTTATATCTTCATACTTTTGTTTTACTAAAAAGAAAAGCTGTACTTTTAATCATAAGAATGAAGATGTATGTGGGTCAGATTTTCAGAAAATGTACAATTCTACTTCACCAATCCTCTCAAATAACCCACATTTAAGACAAAAATGAGCTTCAAAATGCTGTTTGATATAACAGGACTGATACTTTAAATCAATGCGATACCATGTGTACTCAGATATACCCGATATTCATCATTTTTCTGCCTAATTTAGGAGAATTTCCTATATGTGTAGAGTTGCTAATTGTACATTTTCTGAAAATCTGACCCATGTCGACGTGGTCAATGTTTTTGTGCGTTGCCTAGCATTATACAAGAAGAAATATACTAAAGTATAATAACTATCCCCACAGACTTACACAAAGTACAGATTTATAATAATCGTCAAAACTAGTCCATTCCAATTGTCAAACACATTTCTGTTATACCATATTCAATTCTTCAACTATTTCGTCCATATTCACTTGCCTTACAACAATTCAAAGTCAATTTGACTGAGAGAAAATGGAACGGAACTCAGTTGGGCTCTGAAATATAAATCTGGATGTCTATAAATCTCTGTAGCAAAACAACCAGATAAAACACTCGAAAACATTAGTTAAATGACTTTTCGATGGTTTGGAAAAGAATGGAACAAAAAGTAAGAAATTGTTGTTTTTGTCTGATCAATGATAACGGAGAGAGCAACTTTAATCAGGAGATTTATTTTTAAAATCATTTTTATTCAGGTTAGATCACTACATCAGGATCAATCAATTTAACTTTACAGTATGGCTCATCGGTTCACCTACTGGTGGTCTTCCTTCGGATCCCTGAGCTGGCAGGAGGTGGAAAATTGTAACTATAGTTTAAATCACATTCAAATCATTGGACGAGAAGTCCAGAAGAATAAAAAAACAATATAACACACAAAGGTAATTCTAAGGGTACCTTTCTAGGCCACATGATCATCAAAGACACTTTACCGTGACCTACTTACTTGACTTACTTGACCTACTCTTCATGAATTCCCTGCCTGTAAGGTCCAGCTGAAGTACCACTGCACGAATGTCCCCCATTATTTAGGCACATTGTCACGTACCTTCACCCTTCAATAAGAGCTTTTGTCCCTTAGAAAGGTTTGCCGGGGAAGTAATACAGTCCAAATAGCAGCCTAAGTGTTGTGCATGTATAAAAGGTCCTCCACTTGGTGATGATTGTATTGGCACAAAGGCTTACACTTGTGCTTAATGATTGGTAATAAAGATCTGGCCACTTTACCCTTGGCATCATTAGGACTTGCCCCCTCTCCCACTCCCCAAACTCTCAATACCATTTTGAGAAATGGATGAGGTCTTTTAAAAGAGCATTTATCAACTATTATGACAAATACAATGTCACCTGATTTAATCAAATTATGAGTGATAGAATTAACAGGAGAAACAGCTGGTTAAAATCGTCAATGGAACTATGCACTCCAGTTGGTAGATTAACAGCCTTTAATGTACAAAAGAGCCCAGCATGTATAAAAGAGCCCAGGTTGTATAAAAGGGTCCCGCATGTATAAGATAAGATAAGATGAGATGTTTTTCTATTTGTCAAAGAAACTACAGAGCTTCAGTTTAAAAAGGAAGGTGACAAATAGGTCTACATGCCTATGATACAACAAAGGTACTATCTCTTCCGGCCGTTACCGAATTTGGAAGATGTGTACAGTTAAAAGAGGAGATAAAATAAAATATAATAACATAAGGGCTCTGCATATATCAAAGGGCTCTGCATGTATAAGAGGGCCCACCATGTATACAATGGCCCTACATTTGTTTTAAAATGGATTTGGCACAAAAGTTGACACTTGTTCCAGAGTATTGCTATTTCTTATGCGGAAGCTTCATTAATAACCATGAATAGTTATTTATTTTGCTCATGGAAATGGTACAAATATAGTTTTGTACTTTAGACTAAGTATCTAGTCTTACCTGTGCATGTCATGCTACAACCTTGACATGAACTAAGCGAATAAGGGTAGATTTAACACATTTTAATGAATCAGGTAAAAACACAGGTAACTTGGTACTAAGCATTCTTAGCATCATTTGATGAAATAAGGTAAATCTGATACACCAGTTTTACCTTTAACATCATTAAAACTTAATTAGAATTTTCTGAGGGCTTAAAAACATCCTCTTCGGTAAAGATTATGAGTTAAGCCATGGATGTAAATAAAATATTGGAAAGTCGTTGTGATCTTTCTATATATGACTTCCAACTTTTTAAAATTCATTTTGTGTCTTTCCAAATATCTTGAGTCTACCATTAGGCACCAGGAAATCGTGGACAAATTACAGTTTAAGCAGATTTTATCTTCATATAAGAATGATTGAAATGAAAGATGTAACATTATCCATATGAATAAATCAGCCTTTTTTTTAATGAACCTCCATGAGAAGGTTTAATTTTGGCAAGTCGTAAATCACTCAATCGGCCTTGGCGTTCATTTAAGGCTGCCTATCGATCGTGGAAATGGCTCAGATTTTCAGAAAATGTACAATTCACCTTTAACAATCCTCTCAAATGATCCTTATTAAAGTCTAAAATGAGCTTCAAAACGTAATTTAACATACTAAAACAGATAGTTTAAATCAACACAATACCAAATATACTCAAATATACCCGGTATCTATCATTTTTCAGTCTAATTTAGCAAGATTTCCTAAATGTGTAGAGCTGCCAATTGTACATTTTCTGAAAATCTGACCCACATGTCTTTTCAGACGATGGTGGATGTGGAGGAAGGAGTGGAGTGAGGTCACAATCAAAGTTTTATTGCACCACAAATTGTCAATATTACCTTTGCTGGAATGATCAATAATTACCAACACATGAACGTTTTTTCTTATTTCAAGCAGTGTCGGACAAGGTTGAGGAAACGTCTATAAGGTGGTAGTAAATTGAGAAATTGAGAGTTATATGAATTCTGATTATATGGGTCAGATTTTCAGAAAATGTACAATTGGCAGCTGTACACATTTAGTAAATTCTGCTAAATGAGGCTGCAATTTGGTCAATACTAGGTAAATTCGAGTATATGTGGCATTGCATTGATTCTAGCAATCTGTTTGGTTAGACTGAACTGTATTTTGAACTTTATTTTCGTCTGAAATTTGGGTTATTTGAGAAGAATGGAAAAGTTGAATTGTACATTTTCTGAAGATCTGACCCCTATGTGGTTAACAGAATATGTTTAATGCTTATGTAGACCCATCTATCTTGCTATAATATGCCGATACTATACATCATCTATTATCAGTGTTGTGGTTTATCAATTCAAAAAACACTAAATCATTATTATTTTAGGGGAATCTAGTGCTTTAAGTTGAATGAATTCATGCACCAAATGTTAAATATATCTTTGCATTCCTATACATGTCATCCTATGGAGCACATTTATCTGCTCTACTAGTAAAGTACTAGCTCTACTAGTAACATCGTTGGAATCCACTCAACCTCATCCTTACCAATATGATGATATCTAAAAATCAATTTTCGTCTACTTATGAGGCTGAGAATGTGCCTACCTGAGGACAGATAAGGACCCGCTGCATATTTTATAGGTGAGGAAGAGCATCTAAATATGAGCCGCCATTAGGGCTAGAGTCTAGTCAGGGTCAGAGACTCACCATTAAGGGCTCATTGACAGACTATGAGCTGCTCCTCCCGCCACTCTCCCCCCTCCCGAGCTGCTCCTACCCACTCACTGATGGGTACACTACCTCAGCCAACATGCTCTTACTATGCACAAGGTGTTTTCTGCCCAGGTGCAAACATATATCCTTAAACAACACCATAGCACCACCTCCTCTTTATCCTCCTCCGTATCCTCTTCCCCTTTCCTTCTCATACTCTCCTTCCTCCTGCTCCTCCTGCTTCTCCTCTTCCCTAGTCCTCCCCTCTCCCCCCCCGCCTACAACCCTCCTCCTTCTCCTCCTTCTCCTCCTTCTCCACCTTCTCCTCCTTCTCCTCCTTCTCCTCCTTCTCCTCCTTCTCCTCCTTCTCCTCCTTCTCCTCCTTCTCCTCCTTCTCCTCCTTCTCCTCCTTCTCCTCCTTCTCCTCCTTCTCCTCCTTCTCCTCCTTCTCCTCCTTCTCCTCCTTCTCCTCCTTCTCCTCCTTCTCCTCCTTCTCCTCCTTCTCCTTCTTCTCCTCCTTCTCCTCCTTCTCCTCCTTCTCCTCCTTCTCCTCCTTCTCCTCCTTCCCCTCATCCCCGTCCCTTCTCCTACTCTCCCTCCTCCACCACCTACCTCCACACTAATGTGTACACTACCTCAGCAAACCTGTTCTTACTATGCACAAGGTGTTTTCTGCCCAGGTGCAAAGATCATTTTTAAAACAAGGTCCATGCCACCATAATACCACTTTCTCCTCTTTCTCCTCCCCATCCCTTCTCTTCTTCTTCTTCCTCTTCCCTACTCCTTCTCCCTACTCCTTCTCCCTACTTCTCCCCCTCCCTTCTCTTACTTCCCCACTTCTCCTCCTCCTCCTCTTGCACCCATTCCATTGACCTCCCTTTCCTCTCTTTCCTTCTCCCTAATCTCATCTTTTCAAATATACTTGTAACTCAAAACTCATTTTCTTTCCCTACGACTCATTTTGCATGTGACACATAACACATGGACAAAAATAGTCCAATATGAACCAGCAAACCTTCATCAATAGTAGATTAAGTGAAATAAAATACTTTCTAGCATTTGACTACCAAGGCTGTTTGCGTGGCAGATGTTTATTGTACAGTGATGGCTGGCTTACCACAAAAATGTTAATATGAAAAGTAGAATGTGGATGCAGGTGCAGGAGATATGGTTGTTTATAGGTGAAGTTATATGTGATGTGTTTCACGAAAATGAGTCATAAGTCGCAAAAATGATATTTTTTAAACTGTTTTTTTTCACAAAATCACATTATTGGAATTTTTTGAGGGTTGATAACTCATGGTTATATCAATCGATCTCTCAAATTTCAGGACAATCTATAGAATATAATCTTTCGTTTTAAAGGTCCTCATATGGACTACATTTAGTTACTTTACTGTTTATTGACCCACAGAAATATTGGAAACTTTTTTTCAAAAACGAAAATATCAAACTTAAAATCTACAAATACTTATTAGATTATAAGACTGTTTACTATCATTGGAATCGGCTTGATCTCCTCTATTCACATATAATGATATCTCAACATCTATTTTTTGCGACTTATGACTCATTTTCCTAAAACACATCACATATGTATCAGGGCATCAGAATGTTCTATAACGGACTTGTATGGAGGGTGGTGGATTGGGGCTGAGGGTATGAGGGTTGTAGGTTCAAATCAAGCTGTCGTGTTCATTTCTCCTTCCCCCCACCCTTGGGCGGTGGTGTAAGGTGCTGGCTTCTGGCCCAGCAGAGCTGAAAGAGTTCCTCTAAACTGAGTGAAACACACCCCCTCCAAACCACACAATGCCATTATAATTCCATTAGGAGGTCTATTAGGGCTGGGAAATCCGTTAACGCAGTAGGCGTCCAATCACTGGCATACTCGGGAGGCTCGGAGCCTAGAGTACCTTAGGTTTAGTACACCTGCTTTTCCAGATTTGGGAATTACCACAAACACATAGATATCTCTAGTATTTATCATATTTCAGCTTAATTTATTCAAATTCAATAAACCTGAAACATATATGAGTATAGCAAATTATAGTCTGACCTAGCAAGAATACTCTTCCAGTGATTTATAAATGTGGTCCATAGATAGAACTTAATGAGAATGTGGTACAAAAGACACTATTGCACTGTTCAAGATGTTTGTTTTTTTTGTGGCCCACCAGCCGATAGGCGAGTTGGTAACAAAAAAAAACAACATATGTGATGTGTTTTAGGAAAATAAGTCATAAGTCGCAAAATTGATTTTTTTCAAAGTGTTTTTTTCACGAGATCACATTAATGGAATGATCTGATTTTGAGAGAGTTTATCACTTAGACTTATATCAATTGGTGTATTAAATCTCAGGACAACCTATATGATATATCTATTAGTTTTAAAGGTCCTCATATGGACTACATTTAGTTACTTTACTGTTTACTGACCTCCAGAAATATTGGAAACTTTTTTTTTCAAAAACGAAAAATATCAAACTTAAGATCTAGAAATACTTATTAGATTAATAGACTCTTTACTATCATTGGAATCAGCTTGATCTCATCTTTTCAAATATAATGATATCTAAAAATCTATTTTTTGCGACTTATTACTCATTTTCCTGAAACACATCACATATTTACTCCCACGTTGCTATCTATAGGTATATATGCATATTAGTATATGAAATGTGTACTGGGGGCAAAAGAGGGAATGGCTATGTCATACCACATGCATTGAATTGGTGCATATTACCACACTACTCCCGCCCATACAAATAGCATGTGATACACACACCAACGTGGAGTAAATAGATAAATATATCCCTAATAAATTCAGTACTCTTTCGAAATTTAAAAAAATAATTTGAAGCTCCACCCACCAGTTTGCTTTCTACAACCATCTATAAATATTGGGATGGCATTCAAGTGTAAGATGCACAAACAACTTGTATGGCTTTTATCAACTTGTCTGCTGACACACACTCTTCTATCAAAGCTACAATAAGCAGACAAATTAAAGGGTTACACTGAGACTTAGCCAGAAGCACAGAGTGTTATATTGTCACAGATCATAGCCTTGGGTTTAATGGGGATGTGTCAGAAAATGTACAATTGGCAGTTTTACACACTTTGTACCCGTTTCAGCTTCACAAGTCGTAAAATTGGTAATTTTCAAGTGATCTTAAAATATAGAAATATTTAAAAGCTTTCCCAATATTTCCCACCATTGAAATTGGTTGGATCTCATGTTTTCAAATAATAATGATTATATCTCAAAACCCTTTTTTTGTTTACCTTAAACTTCCCTGTAACACATCACATATTTTGTATTGCATTGTCTGGTATTGTTAGTTATGTTGACTTCACTGTGAACCTCATTCAATCACTTAGATTGTTTCAATAAGTTGTTCGTGTGAAAGCGAATCTTTTAAGCACAATTTACTAATTTACTTTCCATTATACACATCTGGGCGAACTGACCCAATGTTTATATTATTATAGATGCCAGCCTCAGGCTCTATATAAGGGGAACAGGTAACTACACAAGACACCTCGGTACACTTACCTTAAACTGAAATAGTTCAGACATCAGGTATATGTGATGTGTTTCAGGAAAATGAGTCATAAGTCGCAAAAAATAGATTTTGAGATATGATTAGATTTGAAAAGATGAGATGAAGGGGATTCCAATGATAGTAAACAGTCTTATAATCTTATAAGTATTTTTAGATTTTAAGTTTGATATTTTCGTTTTTAAAGTAAAAAGTTTCCAATATTTCTGGGGGTCAATAATCAGTAAAGTAACTAAATGTAGTCCATATGAGGACCGATAAAACTAAGGGATATACTACATAGATTGTCCTGAAATTTGTAACATCGATTGATAGAGCTATAAGTAATAAACCCACCAACAATTAGAACATTCCAATGATGGGATCTTGTGAAAAAAACACTTTGAAAAATATCAATTTTGCGACTTATGACTCATTTTCCTGAAACACATCACATATGGTATAGATAAATTACTCGTACAATATGTAAACCAGATGCACTTAATCTTGATGTATAACTTATACTTTAATCGATTAACATCTATTCATATTAATGTGAATTTGCTCAATTATCTAGAATAGCTTCTATGAATAAATATGTAATTAGACCCAATACAAATTATTAACAAAAATTATATTTTCAAACTTCCTGGACTCATAATAATCTCATTATCTCAGGATACAGTATTGCTGATCTTTGCATCATATCACATTCAATATGCTTGGACACATTCAGCAATACCACTCCACCAGATTTAGGCTCTGCCTAAGGTGGTTATAGCCTTGACAATACTGTTCAAGGCGGTAGATAGCGGTAGATATATCTACTAGTTGGGAGGACAGCATTGTCTGGCTATTGCAAAGAGCAATTAGCGCCCATGGTCGATTGGAGGTGAGCTATTAATAGCTCGTTGGTTAATAGCTAAAGGTTTCTCTCACGGATCCACACTCCTGCCTACAGCACTTTAGGGAACAAGTGATTTAAAGTTGTGTTCTCAGCTACTACGACAAAGTAAATCTTACCAAATTGACACGTACCCATAAGTTACAAGAATGGATTTCTCGATATTCTGGTGCTGTTATATGTTTATACAAGAGTTACCCATAGTATGACTTACAGGACTGGATTTATCAATATTCTGCTGCTGTTATATGTTTATACAAGAGTTACTCATATTATGAGTTTAGATAAAAGGATTAAGGCAGGTACACCAAACATAGATGAGGACGTTTTAAAAGTCCTTTAGCAAGAACAACTGAACAACATCCTCCAACATGTTGCTTAAATGACTTAGATGAGTGCAAATAGAATGGAACAACAATTTTAAATATTCAGTTTTTGATCGACGTTAACTGAGAGTGCAGCTTTAACTGCTGTCATATTAAACACCACCTTATTAAAGTATCTTCATTTTATACAAATATCTTTGTTACTTTCCTTTTAGAAATAATACATCCATATGATATGCAAACCATGAATATTGAAATTCATGAAATTTACTAAAGCCAGGTTGATCAAATTTCAACTAATATAATCCTTACGCAACCTTCTCTAAGCTTAAATTTTAGTTTTAAGTTTTTGCTCTTGGTTTTGAAGGAGAAGAATGAGATTCCCACAATGGTCTATATCGATTCTGTTCACTACACTCTGTTTGAGACCTACTTAAAGTAAACATCAAAGCAACCCAATGATAACCCTATGGCGAACCGCTTCAAGTAGATCTCAAATAGATTGGAGGTGCTAAGGCCCTATGTTAGGTTTGCTTCCAAACGAAGGTATTGCTTGACATTCGGGCGATGGTGGCATGATAACTGGCAATCTCGCGAGTACAGGTTTTGTTTTCCAGTTCAAAAAAAGAACCTCCAGACACAGATAGAAGAAATACTTCGTGATGGTGGAAATGCTTTTAGTTCTGTGGCTCATCAATTGAGGTGTTAGTGTTTCTTTTTCAAACTTTGACAAACTTCAAACTTAGCTGATTTAAATATGGTTGTATAGATGATGCTATTATCTTTGCTCCCCCAATCACATGGCCCTCTATCACCTGCCCCATCACCTTATCCTCATCTTCTTATAGTTAGGTTGGAAAATATATCTGAGAGTATTAGGTATTACCATGATTTTGAAATTGTAATCGTTTATAGTGCACAATATTTTGAACGGCAAGCATCTGTGTCTAAAATGGGGGTTATATGGGTCAAGTTGTCAGAAAATGTACAATTCACCTTCACCAATCGTCTCAAATAACCCAAATTCAAGACGAAAATCAGGTTCAAAATACAGTTCAACATAACCAGACAGATTCATTGTATGAATTCAATACAGAATACACTCAGATATACTCAGTATTTATCATTTTTCACTCTAATTTAGCAGAATTTGAGGGATGTGTAGAACTGTTGATTGTGCATTTTCTGAAAATCTGACCCATTTAAGAAGGTTGGTGTAGACATATTGTACATGTTCTGGTAGTTACTCTTCCCCATGGGTCAGAATTTCAAAAAATGTACAATAGGTAGATCTACATATTTAGTAAATTCTGCTAAATTAGACTGAAAAATGGTCAAAACAAAGTTTATCTGAGTATATATTTGGTATTTGCCTTGATTAAAACACTCTGTATGGTTATGTTAAGCTTAATTTTGAACATTATTATTGTCTTAAATTTGTGTTATTTGAGAGGATTGCTGAAGACATATTATACATGTTCTGACTGTTTCTCCCATGAGTTACTCTCCTCCATGCTCTCCTGCTTCCATGCAGTACACGTACAGTCTCTAACATTAACATGTCAACTCCACTCCACCTCCTGTCCGCAGTGAAAAACACACCGGCAAAACGATTTAATGAGATGTGTTAAAAACACCAGCCTAGCAGAGAAGTGATAACATTTAATGAGACATTGGAGGAGCAGCAGGAGCAGCAGCAGGAGCAGGAGCAGGAGGAGTAGTGGCACCTGGACACTATATTAGTGGAAAGAAATCCTCCTTCACCTCCTGTTCTTCTGGAGGTGGATGTTTCTTGTGCTATAATATTTCATAGTGAAGTGGTGGAGGGATGGGTGTGAAATGGTGGTAGAAGTATTGGGGGGAGGCTCAAAGATTCTCTGCTCCCTCATATCCATATATATTTATAGGATTTTTATTCTGAACAGACATACATTACAATCAGAAAAGAATATACCATCTACAAGTCAAATGACAAGCAGGTCTTCCAGGCAAATCTAGCTTATTGTACATAGATGATTTGTAATCAGTGTTGGAATATTAGTGTTCAATGATCAGTCTTGATGTTTAGGACTGTCTATGGCCCTTGTTTGATTATAGTGTCTGTCGTTTTGTAATAATGTACATTAATATAGTTTACAGTCATAAAATGATGTCTATTCAAGTGATAGGTTTGCCGTAACAACATCGGGAAGCAAACATAACAATAATACAAGCTTTGGTTTGACCTGTACCATAGGCTCCTGTACTAGAAGCCTAAGACATTAAAAACATATATGTGATGTGTTACAGGAAAATGAGTCACAAGTCGGACAATTGATACTTTTCAAAGTGATTTATTCACACGATCTCTTAATTGAAATGTTCTGAGGTTTGGAGGGTTTAGCACGTTTAGCCATGTGAATCCTCTAAATTGCAAGACATTGTGTCATCCTATTGAGTATATTTGGCTATTTTACTGGTAATTGCCTACCCAGAAATATTGCAATGTGTTTTCATACATAAATGATATTATATCAAACATGAAATATGGAAACACTTCCTAAATGTCATTGATGTTTGTTATCGTTGGAATCCACTTGATGTCATCGTTTCATAATCAAATTTATATTTTTACATTTATGAGGTTTTTTGTTTTAATGTTCTAATTTTGGAATATCTAACGCCTTTCAGTTATTTTAATCCAAATTTCGAGATAGGGTATTAAACATATCCATGCCTTTCTAAGGTCATCCTGTGGAATATATGTGTTTCAGGAAAATGAGTCATAAGTCGCAAAATTGGTATTTTTCAAAGTGATATATTCCCAAGATCTCGTCGTTATTCCCAAGATCTCGAATGTTCTCATCTTTAGTGTGACTAACGCTGGATGAAGTATGAAAACATGTATCAAATTGCAAGACAGTGTATCAAATATTGTCAGGTATTCATAGGGTCATCCCATAGAGTATATTTAGCTACTTTAATAATAATTGTCCACCCAAAAATATTGAAAACATTTTTTCCAGAAATAAAAATATCAAACTTAAAATATAGAAATACTTATTAGATACCCTTAATGATTCTATTCATTGGAATCCCCTTGGTTTCATCTTTTCAAATATGATGATATCACAAAACCAAATTTTTGCGACTTATGACTCATTTTCCTGAAACACATCACATATTAATAAATATCCAACCAAAAATACTGCACACGTTGTCGTCAATCATAAACACGAATCAAACATAACATATAGAAAATCAACAACGTTAGAAGTGACATTGTTGGAATCTCAAAATTTCTTTTTTGTCGACATATGACTTATCTTTCCATGACACATCACACACATGACTAATTCATATATTCACATTTAAACTGAATTTTGTGCAAATACACAATAAAGAGGTAGAATTATTCATTTTGAGTGGCTGGATTCCTGACACTTCAACAGCTGTTTTACCTGGTGGTATAACATAATTAATGTACAATCGGCAGCTCTTAGTTAATACATCAAAACTAGGCTGAAAAATGATGCATTCATGAATATTAGGCTATAAATTGGCTTATTCTACAATTGAAGTCATTTATTTATCGACAAAAAATGTTTGACAAAGGTAGAGTCGATAGTCTCTCAGCAATGTATGAGTTAAGAATGAGGACAAAGGTAGTAATGTATTCCTTCAAACTCAAAAAAATAAGCCCTAATGAAAAATCATTATGGAGGCGTATATCTGAAGACATAGAAGAACATATTGTCGAGCTAAAAAAATGATTTATTTTTCCTTATGTTTCCTTCCAGCCTCGCAAAATTAGAATTGTATATGCCCAGACGGCAGGTTTCAGAAATAAAGTCGGTTGCAAAAACAAAACAAAAATATTAGGCATTCCTGACTATGTTTGGTATTCTGCTGATTCAAATATAACCTGTTCGCTTGTATTGAATTGCATTTTTAACCATCATCTTCATATTAAGTTTGGTTTATGTGAGAGAATTGATGAAGGGGAAATTTACATATATTCTCTGAAAAGGTTGCCCACATGCAAAGCCTACCGTCCCCCCTCCCCCCGCCCCACCATCCCTAGCTCACCGAGACACCTCGTCAAATTAAATTCACAGGCTAAATCAAGGGGAAGCCTATCATAGATAAAATGCCAGACTATGAAGCGAGGCAGGCCATGGTTAGATCAATGATTTATGAGCAACTCGCTATAAGTGGGGCCTTCTGCTCATAGCAGCAGATTAGGTGCAAGGTCTGACCGTTACAGAGTCACTCATCCTCTGGCTCTCCCATCCCTGATTTATACCCTTTGCCTTCAACATTAAACGCTATTCAAAGCTGCATTTTCAGCCATTATGACGAATATTATCTTACTGAATTTACTGATATGATAATTTATAGCGCTGAATTTGGTTATGATAATGTTGATGTTTCTGCAAGACGTTGGAGTTGAATCAGTCTAAAAGAATCTACCCCTGATGAGCGATAATACGTGAAACCACAGCTGGAACAAATGTGATGTGTACCAGGAAAATGAGCTACAAGTCGCAAAATTGATATTATAAATTGATAAGTGTTTTTTACTCAAGATCTCTTAATTGAAATGTTCTGGTTTGTAGAGGTTTTAGCACTTCTAGTCATATAAATCCATGTAACAAATTTCGGGACATTGTATTAAACATATCCTTGCGTTTTGAAGACCTTAGTATGGAGTAAATTTAGTTACTTTACTGGCAATTACCCATCCAGAAACATTGCAAACCTTTTTATTTTTTTCAAACATTTTTTTTCACTTTGTCCCCTCTATTCAGGGAGGTGGATGGCTAGTTGGATCTGCTATATTACATAGACGTATTCTTCCCCTATACTGGTGGCATTCAGAATGTTCGGCTATGCTATGCTATGGTTGTGCCATATGAATATCTACAATTCTGGAAACGTGTGCAGAATTGAATTGAATTGAGAAATACTTTATTTGTCTGAGGTTATACAGGTACAAGTATGAAAGTTAGACAAATAGGTGACCAGGCTTCTGGATAAAATCCAGGTCTTCCAGCCGTCACATTTAGAATAAAAACCTGATTTTTAAAAACGTGGGTACTTTAGTAATAAATCAGTGTTGACAGTTGGACAGGTGTTACTATCACAATACTGTATGTTACATCTACACTGGCAGGTGCATATGAGTTTGGTACAATACTCAGTCAGGTAACCTTTGATAAAAGTCATTCCCAGGATGGGGCTCACCACAGGGGGTATATGTGAGGCCTTCTACCAAACCATGGCCAATTATTTCAGCTTAATATTATTTCCTATAAATTGTGTTTGAATTATTATTGGGAAAATGGTACACTTCAAGGGATTGCATTGCTTAGGTGAAGATGGTATATGTGTTGGAAATGTATTTTATATAGGATAATCATTTTGTAAAGTGTTAAAGTAAATTAAAAATACGCAGTAATGTTCCCATTTGTACTTCTGCTTCGGACTTGACTCAGGTATACATGTGCCCTCATTTCCCCCTATACATTCCGCACACTATTTGGTGTCACCTATCCCTGGTCTCATTTATTTGTCATATGTTATGTGTTACAGGAAAATGTGATACAAGTCGCAAAAAATGGATTTTGAGATACCATCATATTTGAAAGGATGAGATGAAGCCGATTCTAATGATAGTAATCATTAAGGACATCTAATAATTCTTCATATTTCAAGTTAGATACATCTATGTTTGAAAAAAATATGTCCAATATGTCTGGATGGAACATTACTAGAATTCCTAGTATAGTGATTAAATGTACGTGTATTGGTATGACTTTAAGCGCTATTTCCTAAAAAGCTCAGAACATTCCAACACAGAGAACTTTTGATCAATTTTGGTAACCCTCACACAATTAGAAAGATAAGTGGCTGGTAACGTTGTGCAAAGGAGTAAGCAAGAGGATTTTAATTGCAGCCACTTCCACACCCACAATTTTGACAAAGGATTTTAAGTGTGTTCTTGATCCAATATCAATGAAATAAAGTTGGGAGTAGTTTAATGAATGTGTTTTAACGGGTTAGAAACTGTTCTGTGGTCTTGGTTGGTTTTCAGCCACAGGACAAATGAATGTCTAGTCGATCAGAATTCAGTATACAGCTCCCAATAGCTAGTGTACCGTACTTCAACCTAGTTATACTGAATATAGATGGTAAGGCTGAAGTATGAATAAAGTAGATGATAGAAACCAACAGTAGACAAACGACCTTCACTATTGTATTTGGTGTTTTTAAACGTGCCCCAAGAGTCTAGAGGGATTCTATCAGTCTGTCCATACAATCCATCATAACAGTTTACAATATAAGGGCATCTTGCTTGTTGGTATAATATTGTACCAGTTCAGTTCCCATAGCTGGTCTTTCACTTAGTTTTGGGGCAGTAAACTACCATCTATTGCAGTATGATGTTTTACCGGGCTGTTTAGCTCAGCTCCTATAGCTGATCTTCCACCAACTCCTGGGGTAGTATACTACAATCTATTGTAGTATGAGGTTTTACCAGGCAGTTTAGTTCAGCTCCTATAGCTGGTCTTTCACTTAGTGTTGGGGCAGTAAACTACCATCTATTGTAGTATGATGTTTTACCGGGCTGTTTGGTGTATTCTATTCTTTTTCAACCCTAGGAGTCATTTGACCCCCAATTTTATTTGTGGAATTTGTCTGGTTGTTTTTGATAGAAGGCTTCTAATGTGGCCTTATTTGTATTTGGAAGACCCACTGGAAACCTTTCTTACGATGACCTATTATCGCTCACCAGCGGCCATTTTCTCTCGGTGGATTTAACTTCAAGTTATAGTATAAACAGATAATGTTAAGTACTTGTTTCATTAGCAGAATATTGATAACTCTCCTAGTATTAGTCATAATATGAGTGAATTTGGTTGTATTTCTAGATAAACACAGGTAAAAGAAATACAATGAAATCCACTTTTCAATCATCTACTCAAGGCATTTTCATTTACATAAATTTAGCGCTCTTCGGTTGGAATGGGTCAGATTTACAGCAGGTGTACAATTGGCAGCTTTACACATTTAGCAAATTAGGCTAGATTAGGCTGCAATTTGGTCAATACCAGGTAAATTCGAGTATATTTGACAATGCATTCATTCTAGCAATCTGTTTGGTTAGGTTGAACAGCATTTTAAAAAATGTTTTGTCTGAGATTTTGATAATTTGAAAGAATTGGTGAAGGTGAATTCTACTTTTTCTGGCGACTTCACCCACATACAGGTAATGTATGTGTTTGGCTTGAGAAAAACAACATCGATCCTTAACATCGAGTTCCTACCACCCACTCGCTATATATCAAGGTAATATGATAAAGAACTGCCTAAATAACGCGACCTTAGGCGCTCTCTGCCTCAGACAGCAATGTAAAATAACAAGGTAATTATATTATGCTAAACTCCTTCGTAAATATTCATTGCTTTTCACTGGAATTAGATTAGATTGGATAGCAATTTATTTGGTAAGTTGATTTAAAGGGGTTCAGTGATAGGACAATCTTAATATGTAGGGTGTTTATTGTTCCCTCTTGAAATCGATTATGACTTTGTCAGGATTAAGGTAGATGTTATTCATCTTTATATTATACTAGCAAAGTACCCGTCCTCTTGACGGTCACCCTCTCTCCCCACACTTCCCCCTCTCCCTCTTTTCCATCCCCCTCTTCTTTGTCTTTCATACCTGTTTTTCTCTCCTAACCCCATCATCGATTTCGCCCCCCTCTCTCCTCTCTTCCTCATGCTCCCCCTCCCTGCTCCTCTGCATATAGTCGGGTCCCCTTGGAAGTGACATAGTATCTCACAGGGGCTTTCCCAGGCTATAAATAGAGTGTGTAGATTCCAATTGAAAATTGGCTTCAAAATCACATTTTCAACTCCATACCTTCACAAACCACACATAATGTCCCCCAGACAGGGCCGACACAACTGTAGAGACCAAGAAGACAGATGGGGAGATCACAGATTCCCAGAACATGCATGACAAAAAACCCTTCTAGAGTATTATATATTAGATCATATATTATCTTTATATCTGCCTAGATGGACATGACTTCTCATGGGCCTATACGTTCTGTTAAGACGCTGATGTGTGTATAGTTAATCCTTAAAGTTAATCTATAAATAAGATAATACCACCTTGAAAAAGGCCAATTGTCTGGCCGAAACGTCGGTAACCACCCAAAAAAACCCATATGGGTCAGTTTTTTCAAGTGTGCTGTTTTCAAATTCATGGAGCTTGGGTAATGGTCAAAATTAAATCAAACAGAATTCATCTTTTCTCTATTAAATCGTCATATTCTGGTTCTAAGATCTCAGGAAAACTTTATTCCAACAAAATCCGACCAGTGGTTGGGCTCTTCATGGCCTATTAAAAATGACCTCCCTGAAAATCTCACGTACCATGTCCCTCTTTAAGTTGGAAAAATGTGAACTCCTGATTTTAATCAAAATTATTGACCAAAATGTGAGAAAAATCGATCATTTATCGTTTATGACACTTATCATGGGAAAACTCTACACAATACCTGTGCAGAATGGCAATAATACATAATAATTGGTTTTCATTGATATACTGCAATCCAACTTCCCTTATCTGTACACGTTCTGGGTCAATCACTCTACCTCGGATATTAATCTATAAATACCTATATCCTGTGTCGAATTTGTCAGTCGATCTCTGCGCAATTACCTCATTTTAGTCATTAATGTATTTGCCCATTTCATCCCAATTTACTATGCATGGTAGCTTTAAATTATAGATATTTTCTGTAACATCATTTCAAAGATCCGAAGTCGGCAGTCATTGGAATGACTGTCCATTAGTCTCAGATTTGACCGCAGCAATAAAGCATTTTTGAATTTGAATTTGAATATTCTCGAATTGGGTCACATGAGAACATCGCTAATGCTCAGGAAAGAAAGCCCAACATTAAGGGAAAGGGTGAGGGAGGATGGGGGTCAAGTCTTCAGAAAATGTACAATTGCCCTTCACCAATTCCCTCAAATAACCCAAGGTAAAGACAAAAATCAGGTTCAAAATACAGTTCAACATAACGACACAGATTTATTGAATGAATACAATACAGAATACACTCAGATATACTCAGTATTTGTCATTGTTCACTCTAATTTAGCAAGATTTGAGAGATATGTAGAACTGTAGATTGTGCATTTATTGAAAGCTTGGCCCATATGTTTGGAAAAATCCAAACCCTAAAAAGGTAAAGTTTCTACTGTATCGGTATCCCTTCATGGGTCGGATCGTCAGAAATTATACAATTTACCTTCATCAATACTTTTTAAATAACCCAAATTTACAAGAAAAGTGACGTTCAAGATACAGTTAAACACAATTAAAGAGACACCTTTAATAAATACAATTCCAAATATACTCGGATTTATTCATGATTCATAATTTGTCCGCCTGATCTTATGAGAAGTTAGCAAATTTGTAGACTTGCTGATTGTGCATTTCCTAAAAATCTGACCCTCATTGCTAAACTGCTTTCTCGTCTAATTCTAATAGAAATTAGAATTGGGTTAGATCGCAGTTTAAATAAAGGACTAATAACCGCCATTATCGCCTCAGGATTATACACCAAACAGTGCACCAGCAGACCCGAAATGAAGGTTATTAATCGCTTTAGTGTCCACCAATTGTAATTATACCCCCTGGTATGTTCAAGGCTGTGACTAAAATCAAATAGGATCCTCCCCAGCGCCGGGTGTGCTATAAATAGCCTGTGGGAACCATCGCTAAGGATATCCCCGGAGACAGCAACTATTAGAAATTGATTACTAATAAATCGATTACCCTCAGATCTGACCTACAAACCTGATCTTCCTTCTAAAGTGGGTATTATCGCCCACGTGTGTTCTGAATGAAAGTATTGCCCATATCCATATATATCATACAGACATTTGGTACACATATGATAGCGATATAAGACGAAATGATATAAGAGTAATACTGTCATGGTTTTTTTACTGTTTCATTTCGTTTCATTTATTTCAACGGAAAGAGAAAGAATTAGAAAAAGAACAAGAAGAGGAATTAGAGGAGAAGAAAATGACGACAATGAAATAATAATGCTGCCATATTGACTAGTGTGACTACCCAACTGTGTTACTTGTTATAAAAGTGAAATATTCTCTGAATGTTTTACAGGTGTAAAAGTAACTAGTAGAGCACTTGTGTTACTGACCCACCATGTGTGAAGAGAGAAAATTATAGAAAAAAACAAAAAACTATAAAAATAAGTGACACTGCATACTTGTTGTCTTAGACATGTAAGAGCCACGATAGCAGGATATGTTTGAATAAAACCTTTTAAAAAAAACCTAAAAAAAACTAGAAAGATTTGACAGAAAGATCTGTTGAGGCCGGACATTATGAACATTAATAATTTTTTAGACAAATTCCTATCCTAGTCAACTCAATAATTGTCATTCTTAAGTTACCCGTAACTCAAGAAGGTTTTAAAAACAATAGAAATATTATTGGACAAAGATAGCCAGATGCATTGAAAGAGGCCTGTCTCTGACCAGGAATAAAGCCCATAACCCGAGCTTGTTATCATTCTGTTTCCTAGTGGCCGGCAGGTATATATTTCTTATCTACAAAGTTCCTACACGCGCATATGGATGATTCCGGACTTGAAAAATACCTTCCAAATAATGACTCAATCGAGTCCTAGCCTTTGAATTTCAGTCAGTGTTTATATAATGTCTTACCAAGTTAAACAAATAATATCATTGTCAGATGCATTGCCAGATGCATTGCAAGGTGTCTACCTCTGATAATAAATTGGAAGAAACACTTCTAAATTTAACATGTATATATAAATTATATTAGACTTTAATACAAGGGCATATAGATGCGTTTTGGATTGGAAAATACCTTCGAAATAATAACTTACTTGAGTCCTAGCCTTTGAGTTTCACTCGGTGTTTATATAAAATGTCACTAAAGTTAAACAAATAATACATAATTCATGTTTTATTAAACAAAAGTATACTTTAATGACGAAAGTTTGAAAAAGTAACCATCCTTCTATATAAATATTGATGCTATATTTTCCCCTCCCTATACATTTAATACATCCACAGCTCCTAAGTCTATCTCAAGATGGTTTAGACTCTGAAACGTTGAACATAACCCGCTCATATGTTTAACCTTCATCCAAATAACAAAAAGGAGAAGAAAAACGACTTACCTTAGTATAGTTCTGCCACTATGAACATTCCTTAGTATCCACGGCTGTATATTTCACCCTGGTTTTATAATATCACTTTTCCTATGTGTACGTGGGTATGATAGTTCCTAGTGCGATGTTAAATACATCGTTATATTCGACTTATATTCGCGTTATATTCGCCCTTAAAGGCCACATTAAATCCCACAATGAACATCCAGTGGGAACAACCTTGTGATTCACACAGCAGCAATTAATTTTCAAAACTTGTAATTGATTGATTGGTTATGATTGATTATAGTTGATTGATTGATTGATTGATTGATTGAAAATGCACTACACTTAATCCAACATATTGTATCCAACTGTAATCAAGGGTTTGACAACAGTGAGAAGCTGGTAACACTGGCTGGTCGGTGGGTCAGTCAAGTCAGTCAAGTCACTGAGCAGCTCAGCTATTGCTCTCTATTGCTCGTCTCTCAGTAGTAGTAGTACTCCTAGAGTCGCTCCTCTCCCCTCCTCTCTTTACTCAGTGAGAGTGGAAAGTGAGTGAAAGCTTGCCGGACTGCCTAGTTCCGAGTACAGTCCCTGGGCGAGCCAGTGAGTGACGACGGAGCGAGTGGCTCGATCGGTGTGATGTGTAGGAATTGCTCAGCTGCTCTTGAGTACAGAAGGAGTTGTGGACGCAGTAGTAGTAGCGCTGGGATGCTTGGATGTCCAGGGAGAGAGATTGTGAGTGAGACCGGCGGCTGGTGCTACTTCTTGACGGGAGGTGTTAGGGGTTAGTCCCGCCAGAACATCCAAGCCCTGCCGGTCTCAGCAGGTAGACTTGACTTGCCTTGAAATCAACTCCGATGGAATTAATTGTGGTGGTTAATAAAAGCTTTCCAACTTTTAATCAGCCAATGTAGCTAAGATATATGATTGATCCAACGATGAGTAACAAAAGATATCTCCAATATATGAAGTTCTGTAGAAGATTTCACTGCAAAAAATCAAACCCTAAGTGCTCTGTTGATAGACAGGTGGTAACGTAAGTCCTCCAAGTCCAATGATAAGTTGGTCCAGGCACTGAGTCAGACACATAGACCCGAGTCAGAAATTCCAAGAATTCTCACTCGAGTTTTTAACTCCTAGATTCTAGAAGAACCGTCTAGAAACCCTTAATGGGTTTCCTTAATTCTTTTCTGGTACTCCTATACGTTGTTGCACAAGTTTAGAAGTTGCAGAGGGTTGGTTGCAGTCGCCGCAGAAGTGCAACAACTGTCTGTGTAGCTCCTCCTGTCGGTCCTGTCCTCACCTACCTGTCTGCCGCTACAACAGCGCCACTAGTGACTAGTAAAACAACCACTAGTTATAGGGGAGGCCTGTGGTCCACCTCTATTCTACCCAGCACACCTCTCCCCTGGAATCCCTTCCACCTATGAGTTACTCAGTGAGTTAGTGGGTGAGTGAGTGAGTGAGTGATGCACTCACGCTCCCTAGTGGCGGTGGTTGTCAGTCAAGTTGGTAGCAGTGGTGGGGGATCTGTAGTAGTACATCCAGCCCCTCACAGGTGTCACCACTGTGTAGGAAAATAGTCCGTTTCCTGGTTACTATGACTACTTAAACTAACTTCCGGTTGTGGTGTTATATATCTATTTATTCCAATCACTTTTCACCCCCGTTGTTTTGATACTAGCAGCAATTGAACCAATGCTTTGGGTCTTTTATCACATTTAGAACATTAATTTCGGTATTTTTCCACCTTTTCTAGTGTGTTTCGCTCGATTGTATTCCATTAATTAGACCATACAATCCTTTAAAGATACCACTCAACGTAACAAGGGAAATTGAACCAAGGTTTGGGTAAGATCATGGGTCTTTTGTCACAGCTAAAGGACATTCACTTTGCGTTGGGTTTGTGTCAACTTTATTCCCTCAATTTGTTCACACCAGCTCCAAAACATTACCTCTCAATGTACAAAGGGACAGAGCGGCAGTAAACGTAGCCAAATAGTTATGTGGAGAGCGAAGAGGAATAGGAGAAGGAGTTTCTATGATGTTGGGCATCTGGTGTCGTTTTCTTGCACTCCACAATGTTAAATGACTTCTTACTGCCTCAATTCCTCTCTGAATTGCTTATAAATAGAGGGCTCAGTCTAGAGGGGCTACTTTGGTAGGTTGTCGTGCTTGTTAGAACTAGGAAATAATGTCCTTTCTGTTTTATTATGATCAAACCCTTCGAGGAGGCTTAATTTTGTGATTTGACACAGCCTGGGTATGTATCCAGGTGTCTTATGTTTACGGTAACCTCACCAGCGGCAGTTAGTGTTGGTTTTGTCTACTAGGTGGCAGAGCTGTGGCGGTCTGGCCATGTGCTACTAGGCTTGGAGTGTTTCTGCCTTGTGATGGCTCTAAGGTAGGTAGGCGGTCGGGGATGAGGGCAAGAGCTTGGCTATAGGTTATGGGACTTCAGACAGACATGAATGCACTGAACGAATGGTTCCCAATTAAGTTAATTACTATTCTAGACTAATTAATTACTGCCATACTTATTAGTAAACGTAGGGCATTGACAGAGCTGGCCTAATTCATATAGATTAATAGTTTATCTAGAAATAGGACGACTTCTTTAAACTATATGAATGGAAGTTGAAGGGATGGGCAGGAGTTATGGCGACCAATGCAACAGGAGGTTTTGACTGATGTATGTGTAGTGATATTAAAACAAAACACACATGGGGTGAATCCGTTTCAGAGGGATTCCCCCAAACCTATATCCTATACAGACTCTGTTGCAAGATAAGTTCCAATGCTTATATATCGGTTTATTGATATCCACTATATCAAGTACATCCAGTTGTCCCCTGCGCACCTTTTGTCCATATATATGGTGCCTTGAGATATCCTTGCGTTAATTCATCTTGCGATCACTTGCAATCACTTGGGATTGCCCTGGATGTATGGTTTGCGATAAGTTCCCAGGATGAGTTACGTCCAAATGAACAGCGGCAGTCACCTATAAAAGAAAAGAATGAAAGAGTGTCTTTAGCAAGGAGATATTAATGTGAAGCCTTGGGCTTATGTGAGATTTGTTAACACAGATCGTGCAGAACATATAAACACTGGACATTATGTATTGCGCATACAGAGAGCAAGGGGAATGAAAGATAATCCGAAGGTATGATGAAAGGAAGTATTTTTCCTAGGTTAAGCTATGCCCCCGTTGCAGAACAATCTGCGAGTAAGATAAGATAAGAATGAATACGATACTACTTTATTTATCCAACTCACACAGTACATTATAAAGTTACAAAATAGACAAATACAGCCGAATACATCCAGTTCTCCCAGAAGTTACCAGATATTAGGGTCAGATTTTGGGAAAATGTACAATTCGCCTTCACCAATCCTCTCAAATTTACTAAATGTGTACAGCTGCCAATTGTACATTTTCCCCAAATCTGAGCCATTAGCTTTTTCAGTGTTAATATTGCGCTCGCAGATTGTTATGCAACGTATACATTCTAGGATCCCACGCTCGCAGATCAGATACTAATTCTATGTTAGTGATTAGACGCCTACTGCGCTAATAGCTTTTCTGTCCTGTAGTAGGCGTCCTAATGCAATTATATTGGGATTTAGCGGTTTTACACACTGCTGATAATAGAATCATGAACTAGTCATTAATTACTGTCCTTTTATTATGTATAATTATGTACTAGATCTTCCCAGTATAGTTCTTAACTGGACACGGGTGGAGGTGAGCGGAGGGAGGACCAGCTAGGACCACTCCTTTAGGTAATGAGGCCCGCCATCCTGATACATACTGTTACACTACGTCGCCTCTGGTTACTATCTGGGGTTCAGCTTCACCGCCATTCTGGGCTGTGAACAAGGGGGTGATGATAAGACAAGGGGAGCTGTCCCCCAAATCTGAGTTCCTCTATCATAACCCAGCTGTTGTTTAAATGAGGAGGTGACAGATTTTGAGATGTTTAATGGAATTCCGTCTTCCACCCTTCCCTATCAAAGAAATGTCACAGCAGTACAGGTATCAAGTTACCAACTATAGTAATCACAGGAACGGCTGGAAGATCTGGGAATAAATCCTTAATGGTTCCCTGAAGTATGTCGACCTGTCCGTCAAAAATTGTAAACATTGATGAATAAAAGATAGTTCTATTCTGTTCTTTTGTCATAAAAAACGAGCATTACTTATCAGTTATCTACAATCATATCCTGGAACATTACAAATTCTAGCATTCAAATAAATAGTTCAACCTAAACTTGTCACAACATTTTTTTCCCCAAATATAATACACCTTATATGGTAACACAATGTAGTGCAAAAATATCCTACACGCCAATAATGTAATTAACTTAGCAACAATGGCGTGAAATGTTACACGTTACTTGAGCATTTAATTTTACTTTTCCCTTTTTCCAATCATTTTAGTGCTAGCGCTTCTCGTAAAGCAACGAGTTACTCCATTCTCTCACGCAACATTCCTCATTAGCTCATGCTCAGTTTGCATATAGCTGAGCCTCTCAGCAATAAGTTAATGCTTTAAAATGTTATCTTGGTGTTCTACTCCTCATTTCACGCGCAATCAAATAATAGTCCTTCATGTAAATGGGAGGCTTGCGTGAGGCAAGTTGCGCTTATACTGCATTGAGTTGGAGATGATAAGGATGGAACATGTGAGAAGGTGGATTAGTAAAGGGAGTATGAGAATAAGTCACAGGTCGCCAAAAAATGATTTTGAGCTATCATCATATTTGAAAAGATGAGATAAAGGTGATTCCAATGATAGTAAACATGAAGGACATCTAAGCAGTGTTTCTATATTTTATGTTTGATATTTCTACTTTAAAAAAATAAATTTCCAATGTTTTTTGCTGGGCAATTACTAGTAAAGTAACTGAATATACTCCATGAGATGACCTTAGGAATGCTAGAATTATATTCAATCCACATTCTTGAAATTTTGGACATGTCTTTATGTAAATAACCGCAAATAACCCCCCCAAGAATGATACAATTCCAACAAAGAGAACTTGCCAATAAATCACTTTGAAAAATATTGTTTTTGCGACTTGTGACTAATTTTCCTGAAACAGATCACATATGTAAAAATGGGATAGACTACCTATACAGCAGAAGACCAAATTCCTCCCATCTTTAGTATCAACAAAAATTAACCCAAAATAAACATGGACGATGTCCACAAAAAACACATACACAAGAAAAATTAAAAGTCTAGTCTAAGGGACCCTCTGGAAGAGCTATGGCTGCCATAGAAGAGGACAAACCCATTTCCAGTGTAATTTATCTTATGTACTGTTTTCTGGAAATAAACAATATACATACATACATACATGTCTGATGTGTAATGGGTTGTAAGTTTGAGAATTGATACATTTAAGTGTTTTATTCACAAGATCTCCGTGTAGTAATGTTCTCATCTTTGGGGTATATACCGTTTGGAGTCGTATGAATGCACTTTCTAAATTTCAAGACAGTGTATTAGATATATCCATGCATATCTAAGGTTATCTTTTAAGCTCATCCAATGGAGTATACTTAGCTACTTTAGTACTAGTTGTCCACCCAGAGATATTGAAATCTCTATTCCCCAAAACAAAATATCAAACTGAATAGATAGAAGTAGTTATTGGATATCTTAATGTTTACAATCATTGGAATCAGCTTCATCTCACCATCTTAAATATGATGATATTTCAAAATCCAAATTTTGAAATAAGTCCTTGCCCGTTGCATATCAAAACTCGTACAAATTAATATTCATCATCCTCATCCACTTCCCTTGCTAAGCAGCAAGAAAGTAATCTTAACCTACCTTACCATTTTAAGGACAAATAAGGAATTTCCAATTTAAGCACGGACAAATAGATTATCAAGGAACAGTTATGCAAGGATTTCAGATGCAACAGCCCCATACCTTTGTCTTGTCTTACAGGAATAAGGCAGTGTATGATTAATAGGGCGAACAAGAAAGAACAGACAGAAGCAAGACCAAAACCCGATATACTCTCAGCAACCTTTGAAAAGAAACATATTTTCTTTCATTTGAATTCGACACCCGAGGTTTACTGACTCTTTCATGACAGATGTGAGGGTGCGGTGAAGGTGAATAGAGATATGACAGGCTGAGGGCAAGGATTCCAGTGTAATATTCAACTTGTAGCCAACCTACCTGATGTATAGGTGGGGCTGGTCATACAGACTACAGGGAAAGCCACTTAGCATGTCGGCTATACAGAGGTGCTAGGTCACTCTCAGTGAGGTGGATGCAATAGGGGGTTTGTACTAGCCACAGGGTAGGTCACTCTCAGTGAGGTGGATGCAATAGGGGGTTTGTACTAGCCACAGAGTAGGTCACCCTCAGAGAGGTGGATACAATAGGGGGGTTGTACTAGCCCAACAGGGTAGGTCACTCAGTGAGAGGAGAATGCAATAGGGGGTTTGTACTAGACACAGGGTAGGTCATTCTCAGTGAGAGGTGGATACAATAGGGGGGTTGTACTAGCCCAACAGGGTAGGTCACTCTCAGTGAGAGGAGAATGCAATAGGGGGTTTGTACTAGACACAGGGTAGGTCATTCTCAGTGAGAGGAGAATGCAATAGGGGGTTTGTACTAGACACAGGGTAGGTCACTCTCAGAGAGGAGAATACAATAGGGGGTTTGTACTAGCCACAGGGTAGGTCACTCAGTGAGAGGAGAATGCAATAGGGGGGTTGTACTAGCCACAGTGTAATACACTCTCAGAGAGGAGAATGCAATAGGGGGGTTGTACTAGCCACAGGGTTGGTCACTCAGTGAGAGAGGAAGGCGATAGGGGGTTTGTACTAGCCACAGTGTAGGTCACTTAGTGAGAGAGGAGAATGCAATAGGGTGTTTGTATTAGCCACAGTGTAGGTCACTCAGTGAGAGAGGAATACAATAGGGGATTTGTACTAGCCACAGGGTAGGTCAGGGTAGGTCACTCAGTGAGAGAGGAGAATGCAATAGGGGGTTTGTACTAGCCACAGGGTAGGTCACTCTCAGAGAGAGGTGAATGCAATAGGGGTGTGTAAGAGAAGAATGCATTAGGGGGCTTGTGGATTACTTAGCCCTGAGAACAGTTTGAAATACAATCTAAGTATCTGAACATACAACCCATTCAAGTGACTGGGCTGTAGAGTGACCTACACAATATTTTCCAAAATCGCCACCATGTGTATTTAACTTTAAAATATCATTAAGAAAAATGCTCATTGCCAAAGTTACCCCATGGATGAATGATAAAAGTTATTGTCAATATTGTGCTTAGTGTATATGTTATACATATTGATAACAAATCTGACTGACTTAGATGTGCGTAATTTGAGAGGATGGGATGTATAGTCAGTCATAATATCAGTTTATGTGATAAGATTATTTTGTTGTAATAGCTGAGAATGCAGGTTTAGACAAAGGTGGATTATATTGAAAGGTGAATTGTACATTTTCTGAAGATCTGACAAACGTATCTAATGATTAATCTTTCATTTTGTCATCTCGCGGAGACGGGGTGCCCTGGCTGCCGACCCACCCTTCACCCCGCAGGTCACTCACTGGAAGGACCGATTTTCAGAAAATGTACAATTGGCAGCTGTACACGTTTAGTAAATTGGGCTAAATTGGGCTGCGATTTGGTCAATACTTGGTAAATTCGAGTATATTCAGCATTGCATTGATTCTAGCAATCTGTTTGTTTAGGTTCAACTGTATTTTGAACTTTATTTTGGTCTGAAAGTTGTGTTATTTGAGAAGATTTGCGACGTTGAATTATACATTTTCTAAAAATCTCAGCCTGGAGTTGTTTGTGAGTGAGTGCTAGTGGAGCACACCGGGGCGCTGATGGCTGATCCATCTATCAGCTTTACATGTATTGATCGCTATATATGTATCACAATTTTTCCCCACCCACCCGCCCCTCACCCCTGATAGCTGTATGGGTCAGGCCACCAGTATGTGTACACATCACCTTCACCACAGTAAAGGCCCATTCACATTAAAACCGCCCGAAGTGATTTTTCCAAGAGATCCTTTTATCAAAATGTTCTGATATTTTTAGACTTTAGCACTTATAGTCATATAAATCTATGTAACAAATTTCCGGACATTGTATTAAATATATCCTTGCTTTTTGAAGGCCTTCGTATGGAGTATACTTAGTTACATTACTGGTAATTACCCATCTAGAAACATTGCACACTATTTTAAAAAAAAATAGAATTATCAAATTTAAAATATAGATACGTCCTACTGTTCACCATCATTGTAATCGGCTTGATCTCATCTTCTCAAATATGATGATATCTCAAAATCAATTTTTGTGACTTGTTACTCATTTTCCTGGAACACATCACACATATGTCCCCGTCCCAGCCCATGTCTCACTGTGGAGCGGACCCACCCCGTCCCGACCCATGTTTCACTGTGGAGCGGACCCACCCCGTCCCGACCCATGTTTCACTGTGGAGCGGACCCACCCACCTGACACCAACACTTCCACCAACACCCGGGAGGAGGAAATGGTAGAGCCGCCGCTACATTTCCTCCAGGGTCTAATGTACAGGGCCTACAGTCTGGCTGGGACTGGTGGAGGGGCGGGAGGGGGGAGGGGGGACGCTCTGCTAGAAATGAATATGTCATGAATATGGGAGAGGTAATGCTCTGTATATGTCATGTGGCACGGAAATATGAGTCATAATATGTCACAAAAATGGCTATTTTACAATGTACTTTTCACAAGAACTCTTAATAGGAATGTTTTCATTTTTTGACTTGTGGGCATATACGTATTGTATTTGAGATCCGTTTTAGGAAAATGAGTCATAAGTCGCAAAAAATGGATTTTGAGATATCATCATATTTGAAAAGAGGAGAAAAAGGCGATTCCAATGATAGTAAACACTAGGACACCTAATAAGTATTTCCTTATTTTAAGTTTGATATTTTCATTTTTGAAAAAGAAAGTTTGCAATGTTTCTGGATGGGTAATTACCAGTAAAGTAACTAAATATACTCCATACAAAGGCCTTCAAAACGCAAGGATATACTTAATACAATGGCCCGAAATTTGTCGTATAGATTCATATGACAATAAGTGATAATCCCTCTAGAAATCAGAACATTTCAATGAAGAGATATTGTAAAAAAAACCTTTGAAAAATATCACTTTTTGCGACCTATGACTCATTTTCCTGAAACACATCACATTTGTATCACATTTGTATTTAAAGATTTCTATTCAGACAAAAGCATTGTGCAACGGGTACATTATTCTCAGAATTTACTGGCTCTAATTTTAACAAATATTTATACAAATGTCTAGTGAAGATGTTGTTCACAAAAAATGTTATTTGTAGGTAAAGACGTGAAATACAAAAATAAAATAAAACGCATCGATGTATAAAAAAAACACCAGCGCGTTGTTCGACATCATGACAGTCGTGTTAATTTCTATCTAATTGTTTCTGTATTCAAATAGTCCAAACAATGACATTCCAAGACGATGTGGTAGATGTAACTATGCTTTATTTTTTTTAATAAATTTTATTGACAAAACATTCACAGTTTGTGATAGCTCTCATTCTGCCAAGTGGAAAGTTATTCAAGAAATTCATATACACTATTACAAGTATTGTATTACACGTTTTAAGTTTAAAGATACCATAGATTATATTTAACACAGTTATCTACATTATATAATTTCAAGAGAACTGCAACATAATCACCTTAAGCCATGTCGAACCACAGGTTATATGTGTGAGACAGCACTTTGTGACATAACTTTTTTTTTTTTTTTTTTTGCCCAGTTAAAAACAGAATAATACAAGAATCATATGACATAGACCGCATAATAAAAGGTCCTAGAAAGGAGTGTATTTAACTAATTTACTTGTGATTGACCCTCAAGGAATATAGCTACTATTTTGTTCACGCATAAAAGATATAGAAGTAAACATTAGATGTCTTAATGTTTATTATCATTGAAATCCGCCTGATCTCATCTTTTCAGATAATTACGATTGTATCTCAAAATCAATTTGTTACGATGCGTAATCCATTGTCCTGTGACCAAACATATGTTTTAGGTGTAAATATTTATATATTACATATTTACAAGAACAACACACATCTATGATTTCATCTTTCTTTCATTAAAGGCTAGTATTTACCTTTGCCGATGCCCCGTCCCTATTAACGCCCCTATGGAACATAACTGTAACTATGTCAAGGTACCAAAGCAAGGCATGAAATGCAAGAACTCTAATCTGAGAAGTTCACAACCGTTTTGTCAATTTCACACCTTTTATGGCAAATAAAGAATCCTATTATCTTATCCTATTAGAAACCAAGTACATAGTACCATAGCCAAACATCACAGCCACATAAATCCATATGTTTGTGGGTCAGATCGTCAGAAAATGTACAATAGGCAGCATTACACATTAAGAAAATTCTGCTAAATTAGGTTGAAAAATGATGGATACGGGTATATCTGAGTATATTTGGTATTGCATTAATTTGAAGTATCAATCAGTTTTGTTATGTTAAACTGTAGTTTGAAGCTCATTCCTGTCTTAAATGCGGATTATTTGAGAGGATTGGTGAAGTTGAATTGTGCATTTCCTGAAAATCGGACCCTTACTTGGAAAAATTACCTTTGTAGACCATTTCTCAGTCACAATATCCATTGCTCTATTGACATAACTTCGTGCAGTGTATGTTTGGAGAGGAGCTCTAGGCAGAACCTATAAACAATAGCGTGAGCGACTGGCATGTCGCCACAGGCAGACCTTGTGGGTTGAAGGTCATCATCATTGTGAGTTACCATGGCACAAGGTCACATGACTGACGCCATTTTGGCTGCTGAGCCTTCTGATCACATGATCTAGTTCCTTGGCTTCTTTCCTGAGCTGATTAATGATTGCTTCGTAAACAAGAACCCCCAACCTTGCACTGAAGGCACTATTTGTCATATATGGCCGTGTATGTAGTGACTAGCTGTGGAGGTATGCCATTTTTAGGCTCAAATACCTCTCAGTTAAGAATGGTATTCCAGTGAGTGGACGCCTACTTCGCTAATGGCTTTCCTGGCCCTGGAGTATAGTCCAAATGGTATTCTAATGGTATACAATGGCATTTTGTGGTTAGAGCAAGAGACTTTCCCTCAGTTCAGAATGACTCTCTCAAGTATGAGCCTAGATTATAGCACTGGACGGCTAACTTTACCATTAAGTAGAACTTTAACATACATAATGCAAAGAAATCCGTTTAATACAGAGAAGGATGTAAAATGTCAGTCTCAGACTTTAAAGAAAGGCTTTTATAGAGTTATCTCACTCAGGAGACTGTCTTCTGTGAGACTAATGAGTTAAATGAGGTAGGTTAGGAAGTTAGAAAAGTTAAAAGGAAGTTTGAGCAGGCAGAGTTGTTATTTCAAAAAACAAAAAAACAAAGCATGCATAATTCAGCTGAAATCTGTACACAGTGGGTAACCTTTGACCTTGACATAATATAGATCTCACGTGCACATACTACACATGTTATCATGCATGTTATCATACACGCACTTGGTGAAACACAACATATGTGTACAACATTCTGGTGGGAGGTGGGATTTATAGAACCTAACGAGAATGTGGTACGAGGGACACTATTGCACTGTCTGAGATGTTACGAGCGGGTTACAAAAAACCCCAAACATTTCAGACTATGCAATAGTGTCCCGAGTACCACATCCAAATTTAGGTTCTATATTTACTCCCACGTTGCTATGTATATATAGCTGTGTATACTGGGGGAGGTAGAGGGAATGGCAATGTCATACCACATGCATTGAATTGATGCAAATTTCCACACTACTCCCGATCATACAAATACCATCTATCCCAACATACCAGGCATTCATTCATCGTGAGAAATGATAGTAATATCATGATTGATCGAAATAGAAATATATATGTATTAACACCTATGCAATAAAGAATTCTTGACATGAAATACCATGTATCATACATGTGAAGTGGCACATACAACTCCCCTATTGTACTGCCAATGCATAATTTGGTGCATAGGTCCTGCTAGACAATATATCTACAATTGCCGTGCATCACCCCTGAGCCCATACATCTAATATAGAATAGTTGTTTCCATTCCACTCGGCATAATAATTTCAATACTTGCCACCCTAGGGAGACAGGTACAATGGATAGATCGTTTTGTCTCTGATGAATAATAGAAGATTAGCAAGTATGAAAGGGTACAGGCAATCCTATGTCTACTCATGGTGATGTATAGCTTGGTGAGTGGCTTATCCGTAAAAGCTGCACTCTCAGTTAACGTCGAAATCTGAACAATTTTTACTGATTGTTCCAATCTTTTCCATCCTACGTGTATACAGGTCAGATTTTCAGAAGATGTACAATTGGCAGCTGTATACAGTTAGTAAATTTTGCTAAATTAGGCTGAAATTTGATCAATACTAGGTAAGTTCGAGTATACTCGGAATTGCATTGATTCTAGCGGCCTGTTTGGTTAGGTTGAACTGTATTTTGAACTTTTTTTTGGTCTGAAATTCGTGTTATTTGAGAGGATTGGTGATGTTGAATTGTTCATTTTCTGAAACTCTGACCCATACATAGTTTTACTTCCAATTCTACGTCTACATTATGAAAAATATGGAAAAGGGGAGAAAAAATAAATCGAATAATAAAAGTTACATTCAGAACTCAGTGAGTACACGGTTCTTCCTAGTATTCAATCTAAAAGTCATTTGAATATAATTTCAGAAGTGTACAGTTTTAAAGAGTGTTGTTGTTGTAATGGTTGCTGATACAGCTTTTATATTTTTTTGTACAAATTTATTTATTCAGACTAATTATTACAAAATTATAGCACGCTCATCCGGAGATGAATTTTCGTTGTGCCCTGAGTTTACAAAATAGTTTTAAGCTTATGTTGAGAGAGGACATGAGTAGTATTACAGCCATTTGTTAAATAATGTCAAGGAACAGTTACATTACATATCGAAATAATGAGAGGATATTAATGAGATGAATGAAGTGATGATAAGGTTACTAGTCTAATCAGTAATTTACATATAATATATAGCGAGGTGTGAGAGGGTGCCACTGATTTCTGAACTATAGGCACTAATTCATAGCATCGATATGCGCGTATTAATTGAAACATAATTGCTAGTTGTTGATTACAGACAAATTACAATACAGTTATGAATTTATATAGGGAGATATTATTGCGGGCTAGAAATAGAATAGATAATAGAATAGAACAATCTTGTATTTGTCAAAAGTTACATACAGGATGAAAAACAGGCCGATACCTTAAGAGTAGAAAGGTATCTAGAGGAGTTAAGTGACTAATTTATGGAAGTAATAATAATACAAAATGATGGTTATGTTAGTACATAAATGATGATATATGATCAGCATGTACAGTACAGTATTCTGTAATAATTACAGGGTACGGGGCGATTTTTGATATAATAATAATAATATAAACTCGACTGGTTTATTATTTTTAAACCGTGGCGCAGGACTGTCATATTAACAATATTATTGATGTTCAAGTATGAATATCAAAAAAAACCACCTAGTTTGCCTGGCTTATCGACACATTTATCAAATTTGGGTTAACTAGGATGAAAAGCGACTAAATAATAGATATATATATCTGAAAGGATTTCAAAATTAATTTTTCTGGTCAGTTATTTAGGTTATTTTTGAAGAATTATGGAGATGAAATGAAAGTTTTTTGTAATTATGTTCCTTTTTCCATTTGTTATCTCCTTGAGTATTACTGGTCCCAAACTGGTACCAGTACTGGTTTCACACCTAAACGATTGGCAAGAATCAGCCATGTGTTTTGTGCATTAGGGTAGGCGTAGTAAATCTAGGAACGTAGTAAATCACTGTAACGAATGAAATACCTCTCAGATTAATGAATCGTCTTAATTTGCAAATTAAACTTTCACTCGCGAAAGAAAAAGGTCACCAATTACCCACTAATTCGAAAGAAAAAAAGTTCTAACAAAATACTTTCAACATGCCTTAGGCTGCGTTTCCACTGGCTCACTCTTTTGGACCGCTCATGGCCCGCTTTTTTTTATTATCTTGAGCGCATAACAAGCGAAGATTTAGCAAAACCAGAGCGGTCTAATGGAATCGGTTCCTGCGCTCTCTGTACGCTCTAAAAAGTGGCTATGTGCGCTTCTTTAGAAGAGCGCAGGACGTTGCGCTAATATCTGCCGTGTTTGATTTGAGCGCAGCAACACAAGGCTCTTTCTACCTGTTAAAGAAGCGGACCAAGAGCGCAGTGAGAGCGCACAAACGCATTTACCATTGATTTCATATAGGAAACAAGCACAACAGTAGAATCTCAGTAGAATCGCTCTGCGCTTGTATTGCGCTAAAAATATTAGCGGATGAAGAGCGACTGACAAGCACCCCATAAACAAGCGCAGCAAGAGCGAGCCATAAGCACATATACAAACGAGCCAGTGGAATCATACCTTTAGCATTTATTCCCAATATTTTGTTTTAAGTTTGTGTCATACCTTTTCGCTGTCTTAATGAATCACAAATACTGCAACGCCATAACTCCTTAATCCATCCCCCTGGATTTTTGTGTTAATCAAATATTAATTCCAGTTTTGATATTTCTGGGATACATCTTAATGAGCATCAATTAGCCTAGATTTAAAACAATATGTGACGTGTTAGATGCAGATGGATGAGTCACAAGATTACTAGTTTTCAAAGTGTTTTATTCACAAGATCTCTTTGTAGGAATGTTCTCATATTCGGAGTAGATCTATACCGCTTAAAGTCATAATGAATACATCTACTAAAACGTCAAGGCAGTGTATAGAATATATCCATGCATGTCTAAGGCAACTTTTTGAAAGAATATTAAAGTACTTTACTAGTGATTGTTCCCCCAGAGATACTGCAAAAATAAGAATATCAAACATTAAATATAAAAATACTTATTAGATGTAATTAGAATTGGCTTCATCTCATCTCGTCAAATATGATGATATTAAAAAAAATCATCTATTCGAGTTGTGGCTCATTTATCTGGAACACATTACATAATCATTATGCCTTCGCTCTAATGTGAGTTGCCACAGATTCTGGCCTTAATAGGGGACATGCATAGACGCCATTTTGATTCTTGATTCGCATAGAATTATGGGACTAATGGTACAGTGTAAAATATATAGAAAACATGTCATGTTCTGCATGGAATATTCATTGTTGCTGTAATGTCAATATCCATGTTTTATACATGTTTCCATAATACAAGTCCCTGTCTTTCCCATCATGCATTTGGTTTTCATAGATCATTTATATAAGCTGTGATATTGATGAAAACCTTCTTGAAATTTAGATAAAAATGTTACTAAATATTTGTATGTCAGATTCGAACTGAATCCATCCCAGGATACACAGTAACAGTCATGCGCAGTGAGACATGCAAGTCCCCTATTGCCCAAGCTTCTGGCCTTCATCAGAAACAACATTCGTGAAATGACATTTGAAGAATGACAGGCCACATAGGTGTTAAGCTTCCCCTAACGTCATGTCACTCTAGTCTTTCTAGATCAGAATGTATCACCCGTAACCTAGATCCTGAACAGATACTTCTCTTCCTTTATATATATATAAGTATTTTTATTTCTCTTTATACAGTTACATCAGTAATTTTTGAAAATAATTTTAGAGAAAATGGTCCTCATTTCAAGCAATCTTGTTCTTCCCATGAGGCCGTAGCATATTGGGGTATATATCTATATCAACAAATTAATAACATTTTATACAATTACAGTTAACATACAATTCACATTTTACATATTTAAGTAACAATCACGAATTATGAGCTAATTGGCTCCTTTAACAATAATATTAATGAATAGGTACATGTTTTACTTGTTGGCATCAACCTATACATTCAATGGATAATTATCTATCCTAAAAATACTATTTCTTACAGTTTTTGTTGTTTTCCTTTTACAACTTTTGCAACCATTACTCGTTAGTTTCACCCCCTTAGACTAGGAGGCTCTATAATTTCCTTTACTTATTCATAAATTAATTTGGTTATTAACGTACATTTACATACTTTACCATTTGTCTTTATACTTACTTGGTTGCACATTGCCATTTATGATATGTTCACTTGTTACGATCTCCTTGTGGTAATTTTGAGCACTTTATAGCACTTGTCTAGTATCTGGGTGTTTTGTATAAACATGCATATTTATTTGTGGGATGTGTCACTGGAAAATGAATCATGAGTCGCGACAAATGGAATTTTTTTGAGTTATCATCGTATTTGAAAAGATGAGGTCAAGCAGTTTCGAATGTTGATGGACATTAAGTGTATGTTAAAAGTGTTTCTACATTAATGATTGATATGTTTATGTTTTGAGGAAAGATTTGCAATATTTCTGGATGGATATTTACTAGTAAAATAAATAAATATATTCCATAGCATTACATTAAAAACGCAAGAAAGTATTGAATACAATTTCCTAGATCATAAAATATATGATCAACAGTGCTAAACCCTTCATAATTCAGAATGTTCCAATAAAGGGAGTATGTGAATAAAACACTTTGTGACTTGCAACTCCTTCCCTGTAAAGTTGACATATATGAAGTGTAGTCCTAAGTCGAAACAAATAAAATGTAGGATATAATCCTATTTGGACACAATGAGATTACCGGATCCCAATGATAATAACATTTAGGGAATCTAAACAGTATGCGTATATTTTATGTTTGATTTTCCCTATGTTTGAATGTTTTATTTCTGCATTGGGAGTTACTAGTTAATAACTTGCTAGACATATGCCATAGATTGAGTGTAATGAGCATCAATTTGCTGAGGTGTAGAAGAATATCCTTACTGTAATTGATACACGTTGTCCGACGTGCTGGGATTAGTGGTGTGGCTATCAAAGTTAAACATTTGTACAATTAGGTCGTTTGAAAGGAGGTTTGAAAAATGACAGCACTCTGATGTGTTAAGCTCACCCATCCTCTCGCCATTCTATCATTTCTAAAGGTTCATTCCCATTTAGCGTTATTAATGTCTTTGCTTTTGTTAAACTGCATTTTGAACCTGATTTTTGGGGTTTGGGTTAGTTGAGAGGATTGGAGAAGGTGAATTGTACATTTCCTGGCAATTTCACCCAGATATCCTACAAATGAGAACTTTCGTACAAAGATATCTTGTAATTTAGAACTTTAGAAAATATCAATTTTGCGACTGATGACTTTTGTAACACAACCCATATTACTGCCGTTTTGTAGATTAGGAGGATTTAAATGATGTTGCATATTTGGAGTGAAAAATGCCAGAACCAGATGTGGCAAGCCTTGAACGTCTTCCACTCAATCTACATCAGTCTACTAGATCAAAATGATCACCAATTAACCCAGATTGTAGACAAAAAGATATCACTTCACCCTAATCATTTAAATGTGTTCCGCATCTTAGCACATCTTCTACTGTCTTGTTTTCTATAACAAATGGGGTAATTCAAACCCTAGAATGGCTGCCCTAATCTCCACTAAGCCTGCCCCAACAGAGAACAATGAGTGGTAATGATGTGGGAACATGTACAGCAATGTTTATTTCTTAAGAGTGCCGGATTTACTGGAACAAATGCTCAGGATTGGGTTTAAGCCTGATCTGAACAGAAACTGGGGAAAAGTTTCGCAGATTACAACTGTAATGTGTCACAGAAAAATGAGACATAAATCTAAATAATTGGATTTTGAGGTGGATATTAGTGGATTCAAACTATGTTAACACTTTAGGAAATCTAAAGATTATTACTATATTTTGTTTCATCCTTTTGATATGTTAAAACGTAATATTTCTGGGTAGACATTTCTCATCAAATTGTTATTTGTCACATCTCGATGTTAGTGACTGTTCCTTCTGCTCACTATAATTGATAACTCTAATCTGTGAACCACTGGTTATTACTACTTATTCCATATTCAATAGCCCCTCATAAGAGCCCCTCAGTGTCTGTCATTAAACCTTTAACAGAAGGTCAAAGCGTAAATGAACGAACTTATCACAGAAATATACACGTTCACGTAAATAGGTCTGTCAATGCAACACTGAACCACTGACGCTAACAGAACCCAACCAATCTCAAGCACTACACCTACAGATATTGAGATGTGGTTATATTGACCACTCGGCAGGGGGCTATATTGTCCCTGGAGATATTGTCATAGTGGAATCTTGTTTGAGAAATATTGTGCAGCGGGATATTGTCATAGTGGAATATTGTTTGAGAAATAGTGTGCAGAGGGATATTGTCCATGGGGATATAATGTAAGGGTATATTGTCCAGGTGGACAATACCAAGAGGATACTGTCCAGGGAGATATTGTTCTTGCATCTCAGGGTTCATTTTGTATGTCAAAACTCATTTTTTGCGACGTGTGACTCATTTGTCTGTAAGACATCACATTTTATCGCCCGTTCTTTATATTCCCAATATCCAGGTGCTTGGTGAGTCATCGTTGCGTCATAGGCGTCTGCCTTATGATGGATCATTGGTGCCACCTTATGAACAGGTGTGCATTTATGAATTAATGAAGGCAGTTACCTCCATGCCAAATTGTCCAACTGTACATTCTTACCGTACTGGACCCATATAGCACTCAGTAATGAGCCCAATTACACTTCACACATGGACTAGTTACCCTTGTACCAATCTCTCTGCTACAGTTTTACCATTTAATATGAGGGACTCATAAAGGACACATATTGCTCAACATTAAATTGACGACTAACAGGCTCTTTATGAGCTGAATGACAGTTGTTTGTATTCATATTCAGGATGGTAAATCTGAACTGATCACAGAAAAGGTTTTACTGGTATATGTTGTTGAGTGGATTGTTGTTTAGGGGGATGTTGTTGAGTGGGATGTTGTTGAGTGGGATATTGTCAAGGGGATGTTGTTGAGTGGATTGTTGTTGAGTGGGATGTTGTTGAGTGGAATATTGTCAAGGGGATGTTGTTGAGTGGATTGTTGTTTAGGGGGATGTTGTTAAGTGGGTTGTTGTTGAGTGGGATATTGTCAAGGGGATGTTGTTGAGTGGATTGTTGTTTAGGGGGATGTTGTTGAGTGGGATATTGTCAAGGGGATGTTGTTGAGTGGATTGTTGTTTAGGGGGATTGTTGTTAAGTGGGTTGTTGTTGAGTGGGATATTGTCAAGGGGATGTTGTTGAGTGGATTGTTGTTTAGGGGGATGTTGTTGAGTGGGATATTGTCAAGGGGATGTTGTTGAGTGGATTGTTGTTTAGGGGGATGTTGTTGAGTGGGATATTGTCAAGGGGATATTGTTGAGTGGGATATTGTCAAGGGGATGTTGTTGAGTGGATTGTTGTTTAGGGGGATGTTGTTAAGTGGGATATTGTCAAGGGGATGTTGAGTGGATTGTTGTTTAAGGGGATGTTGTTAAGTGAGATGTTGTTGAGTGGGATGTTGTTGAGTTGGATATTCTCGAGGGGGATATTATCAAGGGGATGTCGTCAGGGGGCATATTGTCAAGGTAGATATTCTCCAGGTGTATATTGTTAAGGGGGATATTGCAAAGGAGAATATTTTTGCATGGTATATTGTTGAGTCGGATATTGTCCAGAGGTATATTGTTCAGGGGATATCATAAGTTATCAAATCACTTTACAAAGTCATTATCTTTTCTTCTGTTTGACAAAGGTGCCAGCGCTTTAAAGATGTATAACTTGTACCTTCACGCACCATCCTAAATTAGTAGAAATGTAGTAAGTCAGAGAATGTACAATTTGCCTTCACCAAGCCTAAAAAATAACCCAACTTTAAGACAAATTTCCAAAATAAAATTCATAATTTAATCAACACCATACTAAATAGGGTCCAGTATAGAGACTACATCATTTCTCCCTGGTCCAATTTAGCAGATTGTATCAAATGTTCTATATAAAAGTAGGAATTCCGTCTCTGTCAGAGATTATTCTTCTGACGGGACCTTCTACATCTAAATAGTAAATATAGTTTTACACACAACAAACCAATAGAATAGAATAAAATAATGAAATAAAATAAAGTACACCTGAGTAGTGTTTACCAACATAGTGGGGGCTAGTTAGCCTTGCAGTACGGTCAAACAAGAGTTGGAGTAAGTCTTACATGTTTACATCAGTATAAGTGATTATTATAACATTACATTAATATCAACATTACCTAGGCAGGAGGTGACTCAGGGGATGTGTCCTCTTTACTCCCTTAGTACTCCGTACTCCCAATACTTATATTACATATTTTATACTGGGGATTACATAGACATGCATAAAGTTGGGGCAAAAACAAGAGGGTTGTTAAGGGGCCCATTCCATCACAGACAAGATTTATATTAATGCACCGGAATTCATTACCAAGCCATATACTACCCCTGTTTACAGTGAAAGATTAGTGTTCAGGATTTCCCCGAAGAATAAAATGTTTAAAATTCACATTTAGCTTATGTCAGCCTCATTTGCATAAATCTGGTTTTTATTCGCTTCTTTAGCGATCAGTGCCCCTTGATCCCTGTTGCAGAATAAACCTTCTTACCCACTGCTTAGCAAGTAAACACAGCTAAGGAATGATAAAAAGAAGTGAGGATCTGTTATACAACAGACCCTAGTACCGAGATACTTATTTCCCTCTGTTTACGGTAAAGGATTAGGGTCTAGGACTTCATGGTAGAACAAAATGTTTAAAATTCACATTAGCTTTTATTATAGCCTCATTTGCATAAATGTATATTCAGTTTATAGCAAAAAATAACTCAAGTGGCGCTAAACCCAGGCATTACCATTTAGTATTTACGGGTAAAAAGAAAATCGATGTAAAAAGAAAGCACTCAATGTGAAATGTTGCCCACATGTTTCTTGTCTCTTCTATTTGCCCCCAGAGCATTGCATGTCTGACCAGGCCCCCAGGGGGCACCCTATCAACTAGTCATCTGCCAATGTGTCCGTGGGGGCGCTGATTCCTGGACCAGTCTGCTAAACGTTTATTGGCATCCCATCCTGGCTCCAACTCCACTTTGATACAGACTTTTTTGTTTAGAGTTCAGATTTTAGATTTTTTTTCTTTTAAGGAATTACCGTACATCGATGATGCTATTCTCAGAAATCCTGATTTACTGTACATGAACAATTAGAGAGAGTGTTAATAATACCAACAATCATCCTGATTGTCCTTAGAAATGTTATTTTCAACATTTGTTAATCTCGCTTGAAATTAGTCCTAAAGCTGCACTCTCAGCTTAAGTCGGTCAGACACTCAACATTGTCTGCCCTTTGTTCTGTAAAAGTCATTTGACCAACGTTTTGGAGGATTCTGTGCAGTTGTGTTTGCTACAGGGCTTCTAAAACGTTTGCATTTGTATTTGGAGGAGCCGCCCAAATCCTATCCTGCGGTGACTTCACATAATTGTGATTTGTTCCAGGAAAATGAGTCATAAGTCGCAAAAACTGGATTTTGAGATACCATTATATTTGAAAAGATGAGATCAAGCCGATTCCAATGATAGTAAACAGTCTAATGATCTGATAAGTATTTCTAGATTTTAATTTGATATTTCCATTTTTGAAAAAAAAAAAGTTTCCAATATTTCTGGGGGTCAATGAACAGCAAGGTAACTAAATTTAGTCCATATGAGGACCTTTAAAACTAAAGGATATATTAGATACATTGTCCTGAAATTTGAGACATCGATTGATGTAGCTATAGGTGATAAACCCATCAGGAATTAGAACATTCCAACAATGTGATCTTGTGAAAAAAACATTTTGTAAAATATCAATTTTGCGACTCATGACTCATTTTCCTGAAACACATCACTTATTACCACTCACCAGCTGAAGTTTTTTCTCGGCAGATTCACTTTGAATTTATATATAAACATATAAAAAATAACAGTGGAGGATAATGATGAATTCTGTCCTATAAGTCATATCATGAGTATTTTTGGTAAGTTTAGTGATCTCATAATAGCTGAGAATACAGCTTTTAAAGAATACTCAACTCATTGCAAAATGTATTTTCGATCGCGAACATGTCATTGCCTCTCCGTTTTCATAATTTTCAGTTTCATTGGAGCCCCAACAACTCCCTCTACTGAGTATTCTCAACAAGTACAGCACCCAGTTTGAAATTACATTTTCAAAATCAATAAGTAAACTTCGTCCGACATATATAACTCGAGTTAGAAATAATAAAACATATTGTTACATATAATGACATGTCAATACCAACGTTCAGCCAGCCTCGATAGCTCAGTTGGGAGAGCGTTAGACTGAAGATCTAAAGGTCCCCGGTTCAATCCCGGGTCTGGGCACTGCTTTTAGGCTCTTACATTCCACTACCTGAATGAACAAAGCTTGAAACAGTTATATCCATATAAAAGGAGTATACGTGTAGTTTAGTAGATAGAAACTAGTCTTACTCTTGCCTGTATGAAACTATATGCAAATAGATTAACCTGAAAAACTTATTTACTCCCTTTTGGCACGATCTTTATGGGTGAAATTGTCAGAAAATGTACAATTCCTTTTGACCAATTCATAGAAATTACCAAAATTTAAGACTTAAATTATCCTCAAAAAACAATTCAACAGATTCAGACAGAGCTCTTGAGTCGCCGTTATCCCAAATATACTCTAATATACCCACCATTTAACATTTTCCAGCCTAATTTAGTAGAATTTACTAAATATGTTGCCACTTGTAGTTATCTAGGCGATCTGAGCCATATACGTTGATTTAAATCAAGAGTTATCAATCGATCATTAATGGATTGTGTTAAATGTATGAAAACATCTGTATTCAGAAAAACTATCTTACTGTAATTAAATAACTATCTTTTTCTCACTAAGATAACAATAAAATATGAATAATAGAAAGACTACATTGGTTGGTGTACGGGGGGACTGAAGAAGCCATATCAAAGGTAGGTTTCTTTGTCCCTCTATCACTCCATCTATGAAAAAAAATTGTGTGTCCAAGTTATCCAATAAACCCTTATTTTTAAGTACGGGTAGAAACAGTTATTGACCAGGGCCAATAACTTGAGTACAGTTTCAGATTATTTCCAAGAAAGTCAGCTTCTTCTGGGTCAGAATTTGTGAAAATGCATAATCTAAACGTCTACACGACTCTCAAACTCTGCTCAATTAGAGTGATAAATACTGAGTATATCTGAGTATATTCTGTATCATATTCATTCAATAAATATTTTGGTTATGTTGAACTGTATTTTAAACCTGATCTTTTGTCTTAAATTTGAGTCATTTGAGGGGATTGGTGAAGGCCAAGTGTACGTTTTCTGAAGACCTGACCCTTCTACCCAACTCCAGGAGCAGAGTTAATAGTGACTCCTTCCCTACTTTAAAACCACACAGATGCTTTGTTCCTTCAGAGTGAATTCAATTTAAAATACAATTACCTTCCAGCAGCACAATGTGCTGTCACCGATCAATTCGTCAGAAACTAAAAACTTATTTTATTTCATTCACCGATAGATAAGTCATAAAATCGTGGGAAAGTAGCAGACGCAATGATCCATGGCAGAAATTGTATAATTGAAGGTGGGAGTTAAGTGGGATGAGAGTCAAAAGGCCCATATCTAAGTGACTTTTAGATGAGTTCAGAATTCGGGCTGAATATGTGGAATATCCCAGTCAGATTGTGGCTGCTACTGAAAGCCTTAAGCCTCATATCCACTACAACACCAAACCTGATGTTACCTCACGTCAAAACCTCACGTAAGGACCTCACGTCAAGACCTCATGTCAAAACCTCTCATGGCAAACCTTGCGTCAAAACCTTATGTCAAAACTACCCATCAAAACCTCATGTCACACTTCATGTCAGACCTAACATCAAAATATCCAAAAAGAAGAACAAATTTCGGCATTCATACATTACTTAAGCTTTGTCTTTATTTTTGTTGAATTTGTTGATGCTCGCTATCCGATCCAACCTAATTTCGTATCTAGACCATAAGCTTTCATTTTGTACCAAACACTAAGTATTTTCATGAACATTTACGTTAGCCAGGAATTCTGATTTGAGGTTTGATGTGAGGTTTGACATGAGGTTTGACATGAGGTTTGACATGAGGTTTGACATGAGGTCTGACGTGAGGTTTGACATGAGGTCTGACGTGAGGTTTAACATGAGGTTTGATGTGAGGTTTGACGTGAAGTTCAGCATAGGTTTGATGTGTTGGTGGATTCAAGGCATAACAATCTAAGAGTTCAAGTTAAGCTGCCAATCGGAGGAATGTCTCTTGTCAGAAAGCTTTGAAGGTTATATGCGTGGGAGGCACACTGTTGATGGAAATGTAGAGATCAGACAGAAGGTCAGAGGTCAGTGAAGGCTACCATGGCAGACATAAATTGGTCACCACAAGCATGTATGCTGCAATACAACTTCTACTTTGAATTCAATTGAAATGGACAGAATGTGAAGTTTCTCTTTAGAATAAATCAATCCTGAGGATGACATGCAAGAGTTTTCATGATCTCTAATAGCAGAACTCCACTAGAGGAGGTGGTGACAAGTTTTCTAGTTGCCCACTAACAACAGTTCATTTCAGTTTGTAAGGAAAATGCAAATGGAGGAGTGTTCGTAGCACCATAGTCCATAGCACATTTGAGGATCTTATCAATTATTGATTATAATCTAAGCCATATCAATGATATTTTAGATAACCACAATAAGGCTCAACATTAGTTCTAAGAAAACAGTAATATCCATACACAATTATCTAGGTCACATTAATAATCATGGCGAGATGCATCTAAATCACAGTAAATCATATTCAATCAAGACCTTAAAGTGCCTTTCTGTCTCTTTTCTCTGTCTCTCTCTCCCTTCTTCTCTATCTCTATTTCCTGGGTATGATCATAAACTGCCTCCCTCTCAGCTCTCCGGCCCTTGATACAACACTACAAAGTGTTGATAAGGGCGTAAAGCAACCAATCTCACTCACTCACTCACTCCTATGCTGCTACATTACTATATTTAATGGTGTCCCTAGACCATTGTGGGTCAGATTTTCAGAAAATGCACGATCTATAGTTCTACACATCTATCATATTCTGCTAAATTAGAGTGAAAAATGATGAATACTGAATATGTCTGAGTGCATTTCCGACCAAGGCATTACTGACCGGCAATCATTTTCACGTCATTTTGACCCATTTCCGATGTAAATTATCTATACCTTATCATGTACTGTCTTCGGAAACAATATACAATACAATATTGTATTCATTCAATAAATCTGTCTGGTTATGCTGACCTGTATTTTAAACCTGATTTTCGTTTTAAATTAGGGTTATTCGAGAAGATTCCTGAAGATCTGACCCTTGTAGATAAATGTTGAAACATTTTGACTTTGGTGTCATGTAAATAGGAGAAATGCTATTTCGACTTTAGGTCGACTTTCTAAATTATGGAATAGCTTGAATGAAATTACAAGATCCCTTAAATTGATGAAAGGAGATAGTTCACGGCGGCGGTGGACCAGGTTTAAAAAGTTTAGATTTTGTTTATGACTTCCCTCCTGCATATTAGTACATGTGATATTCAAAATGATGTCACTATTAATAGTCAGTCTGGGCGCAATTCACTTTAATAAAAGTACAAACCACAAAAAAGCAGTGCCCAGACCCAGGATTGAACCGGGGACCTTTAGATCTTCAGTCTAACGCTCTCCCAACTGAGCTATCGAGGCTTGCTGACTTATTTCAGTGATACGACGTTAGCTGAGAGTGCAGCTTTAACTGGAAATGCAGCTTCAAACCAAATAGAGGGATTACGTGGCAAACGCAACTCCCCTATTGTGCGTGGGCGAAATCTCCATACTGGGTTGCCCGAGTGTCCTTGAATGAAGGGAACACATTGATATCAGGAGCCCAGATCTATATTCCCCTTTTTCTCCTAATATCGCTCTTGCCTTTGAACCCACTCTGGCTGAAGACTAGGCCCCACTTGATGCTAATGGAATCAATTGCCAGATAAGGCCTGAGATAGACAAGGCAGATCATTGATTGCTGGAACTTGTGACGAATGGCTGATGTGTGGAAAGCATGTCCTGACTGTTTGTAGTGTCCTTGAGTTTTTGTCGTCTGCTAAACCGTTCTACTTTTAAACCCGACTTTGTGATGTGTTCAGGGAAAATGAGTCAAGAGTTGCGGTTTTATGATATTCTTTAAAGTGATTTATTCACAAGATGTATTTGTTTGAACATTCTCATTTTTTAGTCATACGGCTACATGTACCAACTTTCAAGATAGTGTAAAATGTATAACATATGGAGTACATTTAATTAGTTTACTGGTAATTTAAAAGCCATTAGATCAAAATGTCTGAAAGATTTTGTCAGTTTCTTTTTGCTACATGGTTTATACAAATCCACATTTATATTTGAGACCCACCAAAACCCTTTCTGGCGGTGGCTCCACTTTTCATTACTGACCGGCAGCCATTTTGTTTCAGCCGATTCAAGTTCAAATTCTGGACATTGAGATAAAACTACGGGAAAATATTAATGAATTCATATTATGAGTGAAGATGGGAGGATTATTTTGTCTGAAAGATGCACTCTCAGGTAACATTGGTCAAAACCTGAACATTTTGTACCATTCTTTTCCAAATGTGTCATTTCAATAGAATTTCGGAGTATGTTGTCTTTTTTACGACAGGGCTTCTAAAACTTCCCCTTTTGTATGTGCAGGACCTGCCCCAATCCTTTTGAGCAAAGACTTAACTCATTATCGCTAACCGACGGCCGTTTTTGCTCTGCTGATGTTGCTTCAAATCATACATGCATAGACATATAACAGCAGTAGAATGTTGATAAACCGAATGGGTCAGACATTCAGAAAATGCACATTTGGGAGATCTCCAATTTGCTAACTTCTGCTAAATTAGACTGAAAAAGTATGAATAACATGTATATCATAGTAATTGTGGCATTGTTTCTATTAACAATGTCTTTTTCATTGTCTTAAACTGTATTTTGAACGTCACATTTCTCTTAAATTTGGGTTATTTGAGTCGATTGGTGAAGGTGAATTGTACATTTTCTGATGATCCGGCCCTCATGTCATGATATGTGTAAATTTGGGGAGATTGTCTGTGTCGTAATAGCTGAGAGTCCAGCTTTAATAGGTGAGAATGCATCAAGTCCTATACAACTGCTCTATGCCCATCTCCACTATAGGGCGAGTGGACAAGGTTGATCATTGATTGTGAGCAGGACACGTGGTCATGTTGTAAGCACTCACACTGACAGAGGCTCACTCAAGAGCTACTCCTGCCATGGAGGGCCTACAGTGAGTTACTCGTGGGCAAGATGGATTCAAAGTGTACACTCAGATTCATAGTTCTCCAAAGTAACCCACGTTTAAAGATACACTCTCAGTTAATAACATCGGTTAAAAACTAAATATTCTCTATTTTTTTTCTAAACCATCTAAAATGCTTCTTAAACGCCTTCATTTGTATTTGGAGGACCCGCTCAAGTCTATTCCAGTGATAAATTCACTTATTATCGCTCACCGCCTGCCGTTTTTGCTCCACGAGTAGACGTCTTTGCTTTTTGAGCAGATATCAAATTCTTGTATAAACATATACCAGCAGCAGAATATTGATAAATTCAGTCCTATAAGTCATAATATGAGTAACTCTTGTATAAACATATAACAGCAGCAGAATAATGATAAATTCAGTCCTATAAGTCATAATATGAGTAACTCTTGTATAAACATATATAACAGCAGCAGAATATTGATAAATTCAGTCCTATAAGTCATAATATGAGTAACTCTTGTATAAACATATAACAGCAGCAGAATAATGATAAATTCAGTCCTATAAGACATAATATGTGTAACTCTTGTATAAACATATAACAGCAGCAAAATAATGATAAATTCAGTCCTATAAGTCATAATATGTGTGTAAGTTTGGTGAGATGTTGTTCGCGATAATAGCTGAAAATGCAGCTTTAAGGCAATATTGGGGTTCAATATACAGTTGAACATAAGCAAATAGATTCATTTATATCAGCGCAATACTTAAATCACCGCACCCGGAAATAACATATATATATCCACATACTATACACTAAATATTCTTAACCTGCACTGTCGATTTTATATCAAATCTGATCAAATCAGGTCAAGCTGTCATTATTTAGTTAAAAGAAGAAGAAGAAATATTAAATTTGACGTTCATCTCTGAAGCTCATTAATATTTACCTACACCCATCTCCCATTGAATACCCTGAATTAGTGGAAATAAGTTGTTATGAAATATTTACCCAGGAACGAGTTTAAAATCATGCAACACTGGCCTGATCCTCTTCGTTCGTAAATGTGATGTGTTCCAGGAAAATGAGTCACAAAATGGTCGCCAAATGGATATTTGTCAAAGGGTTTTTGTCACAAGTTCTCTTTATTGAAATGTTCCGATTTTTTTATAGGGCTTTGCACTTATATTCATATGAATACATGTGACAAATTTCGGGACATTGTTTTAAAGATGTCCCTGCGTTTTGAAGGCCCTCGTGTGGAGGATATCTAATTAGTTTACTGGTAATTAACCATCCAGAAACATTGCAAACTTTACTTTTCAAAAATAAAAATATCAAACTTAAAATATAGAAATACTTATTAGGTGTCCTAGTGTTTACTATCATCTTTTCAAGTATGGTGATATCTCAAAGTCCATATTTTGGGACTTATGACTTATTTTCCTAAAACGGATCACAAAATTTAATGAGATGGGACTAACATATATCTTTTTAAACTAGGAATCTGAGATAATTACTTCATTGAAAAATGCATTGTTATGATAGAAACAGCAGGCGAGATGAGCAGCCGATAACTGAGTTGTGACAATAATATTGATTCCCCATCATAATGTGCTCTGAATTCCTATTGCCAGCGATGACAAATATCTCAGTATAAAGTTTCAAAATTTAATTAGCGCTGAAATAATGAAAAAAAAATGCCGATTGAGGACTTGCATATGCCACTGCGCTTGTCTCTTAAATCCATCTTAGATTCATTTAAAAGATGTATCCGTCGGAACGTTTTCATTTTTGGGGTGCTTAAAGCCGGTGTCATGACGAAAAGTGACCCCTATCAAAAAGTGACCCATGGGTCTATTTTCGGCAATCGAAAATTGACCCACCCCATCGAAAATCGACCCCCTCTTCTTTTCTAACTTAATGTTCTGAAATAATATATTAGGATGCCTGATATTGTATGTAGGTGTGAGGGTGGGTGGGTGTTGGTACAAGTATGTGTGCAGGTGTGGACGTAGTTTTGCCTAGATAATGGCAGCTTATATACATAAATATATATGATACCATATACATCATGTATTAGTAAAACTGGTATGATTTAATGATACCATACAAGTAGGGAGTCAAATTTCGATGATATGTATACATGCTATATGATACCATATGTAGACATCATGCATGACAGGACCATGCGCGAAAATGTACCAGGTGAATAGGTGTAACATTTAGCGTGACAATATTTGGGAGCTAAAACACATTCCATGTTTTTATATTAGCTCCATGTAGCTTCATAATTTATGATAAATGAACCCTCAATATGGTATAAAAGTTATGTCTATATATCTCTACATAAATGGGTGGGTCATTTTTCGATGGGGTGGGTCACTTTTCGATTGCCGAAAAGTGACCCATGGGTCGATTATCGACGTCCAAAATCGACCCATGGGTCACTTTTCGACGGGGTCACTTTTCGATATCACACCGGCGCCACACTAGCCACAATAAGCTTCGCACTAGGCTTCACAACAGGCTTTTCAGATAGGTCTGCCTATTGCAGAGGCCTATTTGCCCTCATCCCTTAATTCTTTGTGAAACAATATTCTCGATGGTGGCTATGCAATCCCCTTATTACATCAGTAAATACAATATCCGCCAAATAAAAGTTCCTTCCTTCTTTAATTTTTCTTTAACGAGTCAAGTATCATTTAGTTTGGCTCCAATGTTTCTATAGGACACTTCACAAGTCCACCAAGTGGAACATTCTGGCCCTGCTACTGGTGCTGATGATCATATTGCGTAATAAAATGCCTTAATTATTGATGATTTAAAGATAAATTGATCCTGGACTAATTGGCAAAACCTGCCTGCAGGCATGAGAGGCGCTCCCGCTAAATATCCATTGTGTGAGGAGCAACCAAGAGCAGTGGGGCAGGAGGGTAACATTTTCAGAAAATGTACAATTCACCTTCACTAATTCTCTCAAACAACCCAAAGTTAAAACAAAAATCAGATTCAAAATATAGTTCAACATAACCAAACAGACCGCATGAATCAAGGCAATACCTTATATACTCATATGTACAAGTTTAGTGTTGATTTTCAGTCCAATTTAGCAGAATTTACAAAATATGTTGTTCTGCCAATTGTACGTTTTCTGAAAATCTGACCCAGGGGCGGGAGGATTTGCTTAAAAGTTGGCTTGAGGGACAGAGGGGTTAAAGCTGAATATGGGAAGTGCATAGCCGCCATTTTGAATCTTGATCCAAAAGCAATCCAAGTTTTTCATATCATGCATTATTGGACTTTATTGGAGTTTATCTATATGCTGCCGCTGTTACACAACTTTGAAGTTAAATCACAGAAAACTGCCACCGGTGAGCGATAATAAGTGAAGTCATCGTCGGAAAGGATTGGGGTACATCCTCCAAAATGAAATGGGGACGTTTTAGAAGTCATGTGGCAGAAACAACTGACACAATTCCCCAAAATTGTGGTTAAATGACTTTTAAATAGTTTGGAAAAGACGTTAACTGAGAGTGCAGCTTTAATATGCTGCACTCTATGTGGTGGCTCACTAGCTCTGGCCACTGGCTATGAAAGTATATAGATATTGGTGCAACAATTCTGTAAACAATACAGCATTGATACGAAAAATATTAAATATGGGTCAGACCACCAGAAAGTGTACAATTGTCAATTCTACACAATAAGTAAATTCTGCTAAACTAAACTAAAAGGGGATAAATACTAGACTAATCAGAGTATATTTGGTATTGTGGTGGTTATGCATATGTTTTTGGCTATGGTGAACTGTGTTTCGAACCTCATTTCTGTCTTGAATTTCGGTTATTTGAGAAAATTGGTGAAGGCGAATTGTACATTTTCTTACGATCTGACCAATATATCACTAAATCACTGTGTAATGATCAGGATGTAGATTGGATGTGAACATATGTATAAAAGCGAGAAGAGGCCTGCCCCCTTAATCCATAAACTGTCAACAGCAGCATGTCTGTCTCTGATTGTACGTGGCAATGTGACCAAGCGTTGTGATTGGAATATCACTTTGGGAATATACATTTTTCTTCATTTTCTCTATTTGAATCTTCGATTCTACATTACTCAGGATTTTCTATGCTTATTTCATCGTTTTGCCGAGAAATCAAAAGACAGTGAAAGACCAGTTGGGGGTATCATATAATAATTTGTCTTATGCTAAATAACATACCACATGTTCTGTATCAGTCAAGACTGATAGTCAAGTGTATAAATTCCCTAACAGCGATGTTGCCTTTGAACACGATTATTTTGTTCCTTTTCTACTTAGTTTCTTTTAAATAACGGTTTAATTATAATAATCGTATACGTCCAATCCACTCCTAACTTTACTAAGGTAAATAACCTTCAGTTACTAATAACAATATCCTTAAGTGATGGGGTTAAACCCCAAAACGGAGGGGACAGGAAAGGTTTCATAAGTATTCGGTTTGAGTTTATTGGGGTCCGACATTTCAGGCGCATTCGCCCTTTATCGAGGACAAATTATGATAATGATAATCTTCAAAATATTCATATGGCAATTTATCATGCAGCTTATAGAAACCAAACTTTTAACAAAAGTAACAAATTAGATCCAATGTTTCAATGTCATCAATCAATTTGGTGAAGTCCAAACAGCCAAAATTAGATTAATTTCTGAAGAATAAATCATAATAATTCCATTTATACCCATACCAGCACCCTAACCCGATTCTATTTTTCAAAATTTCTCCAATATTTGACAAATTAGCTGCCTGCTTATCAATCATTTAGTCTGAGCTTTCTCCATTAATTTCTAATGGTGTCTACTAGCTCATGCTCCAAATCATCAGTTTTCATCAGAGCATAGCTAATAAAGCACTGTGAACCATCAACATTCTTTCCCCAAAATGTTGATTTAACAGTTTCTATAATATTTTTTTTGGGACATATTTTATTCAGGTAAACAGGCAGTTACAATCTTCACAAAAATAATTAAATAATTGTGATTTTCATCATGACCTGACCTTCATTGGCTATTAAATAAGCGTGGAAGTTTCTATATAATCCGTGAATTTTAGTTAAATTTTAATTTTAACAAGTTGCATTAACAAAATTTGTATAAAAGTTAGAAGAAAAATAATGATATATGGGGTGATGATTACTGACTATTATAGCATATATTGTCTAATAAAGCGAGTGATCTTGATATATCAAGGATCCTGTGATACAGGAAAATTATTTCTATTTTACAATCTTCATCATTAGATATTGGGAGTTTTATGCAAAGAACTGTCAAATTATATACAATCATTCAATGTTTGACAAACATTACGGTGGAGCCCAATACGTTGGACTCATATAGTGTGTCACCTGTTTAGTGACTCACGTTGAAGTATATACATCAGCATTTCAAAATTAAGATTAAGAGGCATCAAAAAGACCAATTATGCTAGCAAAGGCATGGAGCCGATGCTTTTATATACAAATTTTAGCTCTACAGTTGGGCTCAGACCAGGAAAACTATCTGTATTGTCGATTTTCCAATTTCATCCAGTTTTTCCAGTATTTCCGATGCACTGCATTTCAATTTGCGTGTAACATATTTTCCCTATTTGATCTGAGTTTATTCACTATTTTAATTTAATTCAATTTAATAAAAAGACACATGTCAAAATACCTCAATTCCCGGGTTATCCAAAGAATTAATGAACTCAAGTTCCAATTTACTGAGACAAATAAGAAAAAGAGAACAAAAAAAAATTAGCCAAATTCTATTATTCAAGGCTTCTCCTTTATTTGACAAATTAACTGTTTGCTTATGAATCATTTTGTTTGACTAGAGCACACTTTATCAACTTTTGATAGATATTTCCTCAAATAATCAAATTCAAATTCAAATTCAAAAATCCTTTTATTGCTGTTGTTTTTACAATGCGGTTGCTCTGCGTCTACAATTTAGGTCTTCCAGAGGATGCCGCTTTTACGGACTTGAATAAATGTAACATGAAGGTTGCAGAAATTGGTTTTTAGAAAAGTTTGAATGAGATGAGGTGAAGAATGGTTAAATTACAATGAGAACATCGAGATTAGGTGATATAAGGTATTGTACATGGTGGGTGTTCAAAACCCCTAATCATATATTGGTTTATATAGTCGTCTATATTAATACAAATATAAACAGCGTTCATTATGATTAGCCATTTGCAGTTGGTACATAAACAAGCTAGACACAGAATTGTATGCGTTAATATAGCATATCCATTTGTTAATAGAGAAATAGTATGCCTGTCTGAAGCAATTACCAGATACAGAAGGCAGTAAGATACTGATATATGATGGAGAAATAGTATGCCTGTCTGAAGTAAGTGACAGACAGATTATCAGATACAGAAGGCAGTAAAAATACTGATATATGGCGGCATAGGCCAGTGTTACAAGTATGATCATGCAATGAGGTATAAAAAACAGCAGTATGTAGGGGGAGGACGTACCACCACTCTAACAATTAAAGTTAGAAAGGAGAGAGAAGTTTCTCTGTATATTTTTTAAATAAGAATTTGTCATCTATTTTATGGGCTACTAAACCTAGTTCGTTCCACCTAACTTGTGACTTGTAAATTACCGAATTGGTAATTTTGGTTAATTTTGACGTAAGGACTAATAAGTTCCTTCTCCCCTTTGTATGGCTCCTTGTTGAGAGTTGCCGGGAGTCTAGGTTAGCAGGGTTTTGCGCCATATAAAATGCCATATCGAGAATGTGCTTATCTCTCCTAGGTTGTAAAGGCCACACATTTAAAAGTTTATGTTCTTCGTCAACGTTGTCATAACGTGACTTATTAAAAATTATTCTGAGGGCTAGGTTCTGTTGTGTTTGTAATTTTTGCAACATTGATTTGGGTGCCGAGTCGTAAATAAAGTCACAAAAGTCCAAGTTCGGTAAAATGGCCATCTTGTAAAGATCATGCTTCGCTTTGGATGTTAAAGCGTTCCTCGCTTTATATAATAGTCTGATTTTAGATGTGACCAGGTTTAAAGTATTTTGTACATGTGGCTTGAAAGTAAGAAGATCATCTAGTATAAAGCCTAAATATTTATATTCTTGAACAGAGTCAAGCCTGGTTTTACCCAAGGTTAGATAAGCTACAGAGTTCTGAATTTTGTTTTTAGAAGCATGGCCAATAGAGAATGACATAGACTTGCACTTTGTGGCATTAAGGGAGAGCTTATTAATTATACACCAATCATACACATTATTCAGGTCCTCCTGAAGACAGGAGTGCAAGGAATCAATGTCCTGATGATGAAAGAAAAGCACCGTATCATCAGCATAGTGCTGGATGTTGGCATTTTTGATAACAGTGTGTAGATCGTTTATATAAATCGTAAAGAGTATGGGGCCCAGTATAGTACCCTGCGGCACCCCATAAGTAACAGTCCCCTCTTCAGACCTCAGACCATTAACCGTTACAAATTGCTTTCTGTCTTTCAAGTAGTTAGCAAACCATAGCAGTTCCATTCCATGTATTCCATGCAGCTCTAATTTATCTAAAAGTATATTATGGTGGACAGTATCAAACGCTTTACTAAAATCAAGAAATACAGTCTTATTAATCAATTTCTTATTAAGGTTTGTATAAATTTTATTAAGAAAATCAATTTGCGCTTGCTGAATGGAATGTTCTGCTCTAAAGCCATATTGACTAGAACTAAATAAGTCATTTGACTCCAGATGATCCGCTAACTGCGTTTGAACGACTTTCTCAAGAAGTTTTGCAGGTAGAGAGATACACGAAATGGGCCTATAATTGGTGGTGGCCGTCCTACCACCTGCTTTGAACAATGGGGTGACTCGAGCCACCTTAAAAGAGCTTGGTACCTTGCCTAATAACAGTGATATGTTTACAATGTGGGTGAACTGAGTAGTCAACGATAACAAACATGATTTCAGAATTGTTGCTGGAAGAAATTCGATTCCAGAGATTTTTGATGTGTCAATTTTAGAAATTATTTTATGCATATCAGTTGGTGAAATTTCCTTAAACTCAAAAGTAGGTATAGTTCTGGGGGTGCCAGAAACACCAATAGAGATACTGGGCGCTGGACCAGCAAGGGGGGGAATTTGTTTGGCCAGATTAGGGCCTACATTTAAAAAGAAATCATTAAACGCATCCGGGACATCTTGAGAATCAAGAATTTGTCCATTTTTCTCAATATTTATAGAGGTGTTCTTTTTTACTTTGTCAGGACTAACCAATGGACGCAGGAATTCCCAGTATTTTCTGGGATTCTTGTCATGAAATTCAAGATTAGATTTAATAAATTCATCCTTCGCAGCTCTACATTCACGATTTACTCGTCTGCGTACTAGTCTCGCTTTTTGTAAGATATCCAAGTCCTTGGTTTTCTTTGCGGTCCTAAAAAGTTTGTCACGCTCATTCATTAATTGTACTAGATTATCCGTCATCCATTTTGGTTTCGTTCTGACCTTCCTGAACTCTTTAAGGGGACACATTTTATCTAGGTAATATATAATGCGGTCCAATAAGATCTGCCAGCATTTTTCGGGGTCCGGATTACTATAAAAAGATCTCCAGTCAAGATTCATCAGAATTTCGCTGAGGATCTTTTGATCCAAATACTTGGTGTTCCTTGCCCAGAAAGTCTCTATATTATACCTGGTTCGAGCCTTCTTTCTCGTAAGAAAAATAGGAAAATGGTCTGATATGCATATCTATTATCCCGGCAGAACTAACGTGGGGGGAGTTTGTATAGAAGTGGTCAATTGTTGTTTGAGATTTGAGGGTGGATCTGGTGGGTGTCTTTATATACTGAGTTAAGGAAAAACTATCAATTAGACTTTTGATTTCCGAAGATAGAGTAGTCTTTGAGTTTTTAATGGTATTGAAATCCAGATTAAAGTCTCCCATCATGAATAGTTCATGAGAACTATTTATCTGAGATAAAATATTTTGAAGATTTTCAATAAGTGTCGTCGTACATCCGCTGGGCGGTCTATAGACGTTTAAAATGGTAGAGCTCTTGTTGAAGCCTTTTTTGATCAGGACAACTTGTACCTCTAAATCTTTGTTAGAGACATTTAGTTTCTTATATATTTCTGTATCCACCACCAAATCGTTCTTAAGGAACATACAAAGTCCACCCCCTCTCTTTTTCAACTTCCTGTCCAATCTATACAAGGAGTAACCTGGGAGTTGCAATGAGTTATCGTGTGTGCGCTCATTGAGCCACGTTTCACAAAAACCTAAGACGTCTATATTCGAATCAGAAGTTAACAACTCAATCTGATTCATATGTTTAGCCAGGCTCCTAATGTTCCACGACACGAGTTTTATACCTTTCAAACATTTCAAATCATCAAAGGAATGTAGCAGGGTGCTACCGACGTCCACATTCATGTTAATACAGACTTCCTTTGATGGAACAACAATAATAAGGTAACTAGAGGAACTGACAGTTGTATTTAACCGTTTTAAGGATAAAACATTGGTACTACTAAGGGTATCAAGACCCAATGAGACAAAGGAATAGCTATTCTTTATACATTTCTCAGTCTATTACATGTTATCAATATTTACAATATTTTCATCAGAACAATACTTTCAACAGACCTTCCTTTTATTGGAAGTAGAATAGATGGGAACTTCATCGGGGTAGCAACAATCAAAGCACACATAAGACGATATTTACAATATAGGACGGCAGCTCCTGTTGGTATGAGTTAAAGGGTTGGTCGTTAAGGTAAACATTCAATGCGACGTTGTTATTAGCGAAGTGTTGTCATAATTAAATTATATGATTGAAATAATTAAATTATATGATTGGTTTACATAGCTATATAATTTGACAGACCACTTCAACACGTTATAATATGGCAGACGAGAACTTTTAGGTATCAAAAGGCACCTATACTTCATGTTCCCTTCATAAATTCCTACAAACGTACCAACGTTATAGAATAGATCAGTAATACCCAATAACATAGATTTTTCCCGCAGGATGTTTTAGACACCACAGTCCTAATCAGTATAATCAGATATTCAGAGTTCAAAATTAAAGCAATTCAGAATTCAAATTCTCACAGAAACTTTTAAGGTAAGGTATATACGCCATCTGTACTATTGTGATTAAATTGGTTCTTATCTATTATCACCCTCATTATTTAACAGCAGAATCACTATTCAGACAAGTGCGTCATTAACTTATGCCATATCGACATTCCGAGGTAGTAGGAGGGGGGAGGAGTACTAAAACAAGTTGTTCCTCACCCCTCAGACCCAGCGGGGATCGAATAATGCCATAGTATACGCATCGTTCAGAGTGCGCTGTGGGAATAATGTCGACAGGTAATTATATTATAGTTATTAATAGCATCAAAAATCGGAGAGTGACCAGTATGACATGAGTGAGAGAAAAACATAAATAGTTGTTCCACATTTCAAATGACATAATTGGATGTTAGGTTATTGGATTCAACTGACCACAGAGATATCAGTCATAGCACGTTGGAACAGCAACATATATGATGTACATAAATCGCAATTGATATGAATATAAAGACCAGACCCAGGATCGACTAAGTACTCTAAGAGGCATTAATAGACAGACATTACCGTTAACACACCAATTAATTAATATATATCTGTAGTTGTATTGAGACATAATAAATGGACTCGACATAATTGACAGTGTGATATGAACCTGACATCATTGTACATTTACATAACACTTCAGTCTGGATAAGAGGGGGGAGGGAAGAGAGGTGGGAGAAGAGGGAGTACTAAAACAAGTTGCTCCATCTGAATCCCAAGCTCAATTCATCACCCTATAATCCAGAGAAAAAGTAGACTAAGATTAAGTATGTTTGGCTTTTGCCTTTTTAAACGCATTAGTTAAGGCCTTGGCCCAATAGTCCTGTAGGTGTTCGGTAAGGTGACATCCGTCAGTGTCTAAGTGGTCATAATTGTGAGTATAGGTTGCATTGCTTGGATGATATCTATGTATCAGCCTTTGAGTCCAAGGCGTATTATTGTTGTGAGATGAATTGAATTCCTTTATAATAAGGTTGGCCGATTCAATCTGTCGGTGAAATGTCTCTTGCAAAGGGTGCATGACGACATCTTCTCTCAGTAGGGTTCCCTTATAAACCTCTCTCCTATTATTGTAGAGGTTTAGGTGCATGCCTGTAATGGGTGCAAAATATATATATACCTGACGAGCAGAGTGATGGACGATGTGTTCGAACGAGTCATTTAAATCTCTCACCAGGTAAGTTTCCATGTCGGAGGAGTTCGTAGTGCGTAGGGTGACAGCTTTGGTGACTCTGTCTTTCAGAGTCAGGTTGCATAACCCTGCGGTGATATAAACATAATTTGGAGATAACAGATGCAAGTCACTAGTAGCAAACATAACTGATTGAAGAATGCTCGCTCCAGGTTTGAAAGAAATATCTATTTTGGCAGCTCCATTTAGGTGATGAGATAAGGGGGGCCCTAAAGATCTTGTACGAGAGTCACCGATAACTAGTATCGAGTCCACGTTTACATGAGCGAAAATGAAGGAATGTGTGTGCAGAATCAATTGTTCGCAAGCCGTAGAAGAGGAGAGAAGAGTGAAATTGACACCTGCACACGCAAGAACTAGCGCTGGCCTGTGAGTTCTTTCTTAAGCTTCTCAATAATCTTCCCACACAGATTCTTGCCTGTAAAGCCCGTGGAATTCAGTCGTGAACGACGGCCATCGGTGCCTATGATTCGGGGGAGATTCCAACCGGAAGCCCACTTCCGGTCGGAAGTCATCTCGAAGAACTCCGAGTACGGCAAATCTTTCAGTTTTTCCTGAAGAGGGATATTCTGACGAAATTTCAGGTTTATAAGTTCTTCCAGCACATCTCTTTCTTTTTTCTTCCAGTCTGGATTTGGATGTAATTCCAGTTTTGCCTTACGTTTTACACTGTAGGGGTTCGTTAAATGCCGGATCTCCTCGGCCTTTTCCGCGTGACCCAGTTCTGCAGCTTTGGTGGCCTGAAAGGCGTGCTCTACTGACTTGAAATCTTTTCCATTATAGTGGACGTTGGCGGGATAGAAATTGGAAAGAAACGAATATTCGCTCTTAAAGCCAAGACCTTTGCCATTGTCAACTTCAACCGACCTGGCATCTTCCGGATGACAGTTGTCAGGGAGTTGATTCAGGTCTCCTCGCGTGTATGAGGTGGTCTCGTGGTCCTGGACTAGCACGATATGGCTGCCCCTATGTTCGGATTTGTGATCATTTAGTCGCAAGAGCTGCTGACAGTCCCTGAGAATATTGTATTCATGTGGAGGAACTACTAGGCCTTGTTCATTTATTTCAAGCTCAGAGAATCGTGTGTCGGTCCGCCGGACGAGAGGAATGTTTTTCTCCAGCTTAGAGAGAATATCCCCAGTCTTGGATCTTACAAAGACCGATCTAATAGTGCTAACTTTGAATTGGCCAATTCTATAAGCCTCAGCTATATCACGGACATCAAAATCGGGATCGACTTCCTTGCATAAGGTGTGTACAGTATTGACTATGTCGTCATCACCCAGTTCAGTAATATTGTCGAGTACGAGAAATTTACGACTACCTTGACGAGGACCAGGCCGAGCCTGTCGTGTTGGCGGGCCAGGCCGCATGAAAGGCGGCATGGGAGGAGGAGGGTGGCCCCAATGGCGTGGTGGCCCACCTCGTTGGCCCGTCTCGAACTGGTTTCGTTGAGGCACATGTGACGGTGGAAAATCATCATTATAGGATTTCTTAGCAAGGGAGTCAAGCTTGGATTCAGTTAGTGTCATTAAGTTATCAAGAGACGTTGTCACTTTCAACGATTCGGTTATCCCATCTGTACGCAGTGACTGTATCTCGGCCTTCAACGTATCAGGTGAGAGTGCATTATTTGTCGACCGTTCAATAGATGTAAAACGATCCTCTAAGTTAGAGAGCCGCTTGTCCATTGTGTTTTCTAGTCGATTAATATCTGATTTTAATTCTCCAAGACTGGTGTTAATTGTAAGGATTGAGTTGGTAAGGCTAAGGTTGTTTTCTGAAAGGCCTTTTTTGACAGCTGCCTCGATGAGGGGTGACAGCTGTGAGGCTATTGACGCTAGAGTGCTGTCAGAAGAATTTTCAGAATTTTCTGGAGGAGATTTTGGAGAGTTAACTCGCTGTGAAGTATAGGAGTCGCCTAGAATGGCTGCTTCATCAATATTTGAAATAATATCTTTCATTTTGCTCAGGTTCTGCGAACGAATGTGCATTAAATCATTGAGTGAGCCCATCGGCGAAAGAGCTGAGGATGAAACTGACGACTGTGACAGCGCATCGATTTCAAGCCCAGATTGGGGGAGAGTATCTGAGTGCGTCATCGAGTCGTTCATGGAAACATATAAATCACCTCCATTTGATGTCGATGGTAAGTCAGTCTTTTTTAGATCCTCATTCAAGTCATCTAATTTAAAAACTATTTCAGTTTTATTAGGCGACTGATGAGAGGTAGGGTCGGGCGACCGCTTGGGTGACTGTACTGCGCCATGTCCGATCAGTGGCGTGGAGGTCACGATTTTATCATCTGATTTAGTGTCAAAGCCTAAGAAGTCAGTGATCATACTGGTAACTGACGTTGCTTGGGCCATTTTGAGTTGTTTCTTCGCTAGATTTTAGATAGGCCGATAGATATAATTGTAATTATAGAGTTGATAAGTTCTTTGAGAGTGAGCGATAATAAGTGGTGGTCACGCCAAGGGCGACGTCCCAAATTTTTCAGCGAGTTTCAGTCGATTCGATATTTTATAATGTCAATATCTTACTGTACCGAGTGGGTAGGAGCATATTGTCTCAATATATCAGGTCCTGATGGGTTGATGTAGTTATTATACCATTTGGGTGGCTATGATCTTGCCCTTTCCTCTGTTTTTTACGAAATTAGCTCTCGCTAGGCATGTCGCACGTCAGGTGACGTCGCCATATTAGACCAAACCTTCAGTTTTAAAAGGCAGAGCATAGGACATAAAGCATTGGGAACTCTCTTCTCCTCAATGGAAATTCCCTCTCCCCATATTTGTGTGCAACATTCTGATTTAACATTAGCAATAATATTTCCATTGCACAAACAATATATTTTCGCTGTGTTTTTTCTATCCGCTATTAAATTTCATTTCATTTCAATAAATACAAACTCTTTAATACCACCACCCTTGAAATACCTAGGACAATCCAACAAACCAATAAACTCAAGATCCAATTTACTGAGACAAACAACAAAAAAGGAACAAAATAAATAAATCCAATGTGGAAATTGGAGGCTCTAAATCCAATAAGGAACCACTTGCCTGGTTTACAGAGTAACTAATGAAGTGTAAAAGCCAGCAAGGCTTCCCTGTGACCTCCTGTGTCCAGTTAAAGCCTAACAAGGCCACCTACCACCCCCTCCACAATACACACAGCAGCCCAGCACTGCTTAATCCAGCTGGATTACTGTTAAATTTGATCAGCCACCTCCAGCTCCCCTTTCTCAAGTAGTTGTGACTGAAAACAAAGCAAGACTATAGGGGGCTTGTCATTACCTCTGCACATTTGTGATGTGATGTTTAGTTCAGTTATTATAACAGGTCTTCCACTCACTCCCTGGATAGTATACTACCAAGTTTTTCCAGGTTGGTCAGTGTAAACTTAAGAAAGAACGCTCTTGGAAAGAATTGAGAGAGCAGTTCTGAATTGAACTGTTGAACAAAAGGATTAACTCCTGGGGTAGTATACTACCATCTATTGCTCTATGATTTCTACCAGGATGTTTAGTTTAGCCCCTATAGCTGGTCTTACACTAGCTCCTAGGGTAGTCCAGCTCCTATAGGTGAACTGCCACCAATACAGATCATGTTCAACAGTAACACTAACAGTGCAACAGCAGGCCAAAAATGCAGGTTATTAATCGTGTTAGTCGTTATATATGGTTGTTATAACCCTTCTATGGACTTCTCAAGAAAACTAAAACTCCATAACTGATCACTTGTGCCTTTGGATGAAGTAAACTGCATCTCGCTGCTCAACACAATTACAAGGGTAAGATTTTCAAGAATCGTACAATTTTTAAGAAATGGGTCAAATTTTCAGAAAATGTACAATTGACCTTTACCAATCCTTTTAAATAACCCAAATTAAAGACAAAAACCATGTATAAAATACAGTTCAACATAACCAGCCAGATTTATTGAATGAGTACAATACAGAATATACTCAGATATACCTAGTGTTCACCAATTGTCACTCTAACTTAGCAGAATTTGATAGATTTGTAGAACTGTAGATTGTGCATTTTCTGAAAATCTGACCCAGAAATTAAGTCTGTAATGACCCAAACATCAATGTAGCTCATGAGTCAATACAACACCATGTAAACTCCGCTATTCAAACCATAATACAAAGTGAAATGACGGGTGTAACTGAACATTGAGACTCTTGTCATTGCAATAGTTGGAGTTAAATTAGGTGAAATGCATCAAATCATGGGCCTCTCATCTCTCTTTGTTTTCCCTCTCAATGAATATTTTCTCCCCCTTTTTCCCAGCTTTTCTTTCTTGTGTTTCACTCAATGTCCTGATTCTTCTCTGTGCTTGTTCATCCATGCTTAATTTCTGGGATTTTGACCAGTCCATTATTCGGCTTACTCAATTAAACAGTTCAAATTTCCCGGTTGCTTGGGAATGTCACGATCCCTTTCTTTCCTCGCTCGTTATGCTCATAGTTTTCTTCACCAATCGTTGTAATTGTATTAGGACATTGGAAACTGAATGAATTATTTTTGTTGTATTAAATGAGCAATGAATAATGGATGTAACACGTTCAATATAATTTCATTTCTAGGATAAGTTGAAATAGTGTTTTAATTATTTGTGATGGATGATTGCAATTCATACTGTTGGGGAAACAAGTATGAAATCTTGGTTTCACTCTATTCCCCTTGATAACCCAATTCGATTTCATTTGTATAATAAGTTAAATTCTCATGACAATAGGTCTGACTAATGAGGAGACAATTAGGAACTTTTGTTATTTCTCAAAGAGAAACGCAATTGAGAAATTGCCAGGCTGTCAGAAATTGCACACTCAGCAGTTCTACACCTTAAATAACCTCTCCATATTAGGCTGACAAATGACGAATACCCGGAATATCGGATTATATTTTGTATTATGTAGATTCGAGAAGTCGGTTACTGTTGATTCTAATTTGTTTTAAAAATAATTTATTTGTTAATCAGTTACTTATGTGGAAAAGATTGCTGTAAATTATTTAAATTTGAATCTTAGGAAAGTTCTGGTGAAGGCAAATGTTACACTTTCTGACCGCTTGAGCTCTATAATAAAGGTGATGTGTTCCAGAAAAATGAGTCACAAGTCGTGAAAAATAGATTTTGAGATTTCATAGTAATTATTTGAAACGATGAGATTGGGCGGATTCCATTGATGGTAAACATTGGGAAATCTAATAAGTATTTCTATATTTTCTATATTTTTTAAAAGAAAGTTTTCAATATTTTCTGGATGGACAATTACTGGTAAAGAAACTAAACATACTGTATAGGATGACCTTAAAGTGACACATATCACTGAGCTCCCGATTTATTCTAGATTAGTATATTTGTAATGTATACCCGGGAGCATTAATGTAGGAATTACATATAATGCGTGTATTTAAGAGTTTTAACTCCAATTTCGTAGGGTGCCTCCAGCACCCTACACAACTGCCAGACAGCTAGGGAAGGTCCCCGACGTCTCTTATCTTAATGAGTTAAGTGATACCAGCTGGATGGGACAGGGTAGATATGTCACTATGTAACTCCTGCCTCGCACCTACTTCACCATGCACTGAGGGCAGCACCTTATGGTCAAGTTACTTCTCTGTCAGATTTGAATTCCTAAATGGAATCTCTGCCACATTCTCCGTTAACAAAAAACAATTAATCTAAGGAATATATATAGAGTTGGTATTCCACACAAATGTTCGTACTTGTGCACGTAATCGAAAACTACAAACTATTTTCTAAATGATATATAGCCAAATAGTGATCTCAGCCACTTTAAAAATGCAAGATATATTTGATACACAATCTTGAAATTTGGTATCCGTATTTATGTTACGACCTGCACCAAGAACTCCAAAAATGGAAACATTCTAAACGGTTCTTGTGAATAATTTACTTAAAAAAAATGTCTTGTGACTCATTTTCCTGGACCACATCAGAATTATGTATCCGCCTGTTTCGATGTGCAGATGCACAGTGACATGCTTCCCATCGCTTTAAATCATTAGTGCAATTAAGGATCGGGTTTCTAATTTGATTTCTCCCGCGAAGAAGTTTATTTATGTCTACTAAATCAGGCAGGCTCCGACCCAGGTTATTTCATGGGTCAGGCTGTCAAATTATGTACCATCGGCAACCCCTCACACTCAGTCAAATCTTCTAAATTAGGCTTAAAACGGAGAAATACTAGTTACATTGTTGATTTAAAAAATCTGTTCGGTGACGTTTTATTGTATTGGTCCTTATCTTGCTTCTTATAGCTGTTAACTTCAGACAAAATCTAAATATTTGTCACTGTTTGTTTCTAACCCACCTTAAGATCATTTGACTAAAGTTTTGGAGGATTTTGTCCAGTTTATCGTGCTACAGTGGTTTCAAAACGTCTTTATTTGTATTTGGAGGACTGTGTAACTCATGATGGCAGGGAATTTGGTAATATTTGTTTTGGAACACCTGCTTTAAAGTCGGTTTACTTAAGTGTATTGCTGAAGACATTTTGTACATTTTCCGTGGCCTGGACCTATGAGAAACCTGCACTTGATAACTGTTGAGATAACATGAGGATTACATCAGGAGCTGGGGTGGATTAAGATTGGATGAGTTTTGTATGGTCAGATCATTTTAGTGATAAACTAATGTTCATGGCAGCTAGTTTTTATTGCCTCATCAGCGTAATAAGTGGGAAAGTCATTAAAGTACAGGCCGATTAAAGCTGCAGTCTTTCAGTTAACATCAGTCCAAATTTCTATCTTCTTTCAAACCCATCTAAAAGTCATTTGTCCACATTTGGAGGATTTTATTTGGTTGATTTTGCTTCAGGGTTTCATAAAAGTCCCCAATGGGACTCTAATTTGACCAAAGTGTACGGCTAACCAGCCCCCACCATGTTGGTGAAAACTACTCAAATGCGTTCTATTCTACTATTCTATTGTTTGTTATGTGTAAATGTTATGTAACATTACGTAACATTGTGTAACCTCATTATATTTATATTAATTACCAATTATCACCTATTATCTCATTACTTAAAACCGCCAATTATAAATTATTTATTATTGAGATGTCATGTGGTAAGAAATTTTTGTCCCTGACAGAGACCAAAGTTGTGTCCCTGACTCGAGCACCACAAAATTAAAATGAATTTTCAATATTATATGACAATTAAGAAACCTTATCGTAAAAATAGTATTTTCCAATTATTCACATCACATAAAAATTATTCAGAAACGAATACAAACTGCCTCCATAATTCATCTTACGAGAAAGCACCGGAATTCAACAAAGCCTTACGTTAAATGCAGTAAAAATACTGAGAATCAGATTCAAATTCCCACAACCCAGGCATGGGCAATGTTAGGGGTAGTTCCCATACAGTTCTGTGTATGATTGATGTCGTGCTTGGGATGGGCTTGAACAAATGTCAAGGTCATTGTGAAGAGGTACAATAGAGGAGTTGTGTGTGTCATTGTGAAGACGTACAATAGAGGAGTTGTATGTGTCATTGTGAAGAGGTACAATAGAGGAGTTGTATGTGTCATTGTGAAGAGGTACAATAGAGGAGTTGTATGTGTCATTGTGAAGAGGTACAATAGAGGAGTTGTATGTGTCATTGTGATGAGGTACAATAGAGGAGTTGTATGTGTCATTGTGAAGAGGTACAATAGAGGAGTTGTATGTGTCATTGGGATGAGGTACAATAGAGGAGTTGTGTGTGTCATTGTGAAGAGGTACAATAGAGGAGTTGTATGTGTCATTGTGAAGAGGTACAATAGAGGAGTTGTATGTGTCATTGTGAAGAGGAACAATAGAGGAGTTGTGTGTGTCATTGTGAAGAGGTACAATAGAGGAGTTGTATGTGTCATTGTGAAGAGGTACAATAGAGGAGTTGTGTGTCTCATTGTGAAGAGGTACAATAGAGGAGTTGTGTGTGTCATTGTGAAGAGGTGCGATAGAGGAGTTGTATGTGTCATTGTGAAGAGGTACAATAGAGGAGTTGTATGTGTCATTGTGAAGAGGTACAATAGAGGAGTTGTGTGTGTCATTGTGAAGAGGTACAATAGAGGAGTTGTATGTGTCATTGGGAAGAGGTACAATAGGGGAGTTGTGTGTGTCATTGTGAAAAGGTACAATAGAGGAGTTGTATGTGTCATTGTGAAGAGGTACAATAGAGGAGTTGTATGTGTCATTGTGAAGAGGTACAATAGAGGAGTTGTATGTGTCATTGTGAAGAGGTACAATAGAGGAGTTGTGTGTGTCATTGTGAAAATATGTGATACTTCTGTTAAGGATGTTTAGATATTGATGACATATCTCACATTTCAGTTTGTTGGCAGTTCATTCAAAGCTTGCCAATAAATATTCCCATGTTTGGTTGTCCTAAAGTTACAAAATTCTCAGAAAATGTACAATTCACCTTCACCAATCTTCTCAAATAACCCAAATTTCGGACGAAAATAAAGTTCAAACTACAGTTCAACCTAACCAAACCGATTGCTAGAATCAATTATTGAACTTTACTGTACAATGCACTTGTTTGTTGATAACTCAACCGTCGTTATAACAGAAGATGTGCTGTATAAAAATACTAAATGAAAAAAAAAAATGCAATGCCAAATATATTCGAATTTACCTAGTATTGACCTAATTGCAGCCGAATATAGCAGAATTTACTAAATGTGTACAGCTGCCAATTGTACATTTTCCGAAAATCTGACCCACATACGAATATAAAGTGATATGAATTATAGCTTTTCAGCTTCTATAAATTGAATATATGTACCTGGAACATACAAAATGTGAATTAGGTCATATATATATTATGTGATGTACAAGGGATGTGTTACAGTGAAATAAATCACAAGTCGCAAAAAAATGAATTTCGAGATATCATCATATTTGAAAGGATGATATCATGTTGATTCAATTAATGGTAAATATGAAGGACATCTATTTGGTATTAGATAATTTGTTTTTGATATATTCTCGTTTTTAAAAACAAATTGGCAATATTTCTGGGTGGACATTTACTAGCACAGTCAGGTCCAGATGGCCGCATTCCTCGATTCCACATCCAGCGATAAGCTTAACCACAAAATTATAAGACTAAGGCTAAAAGTGTTAATGATCCTAAAACTTAGGGGTCCAAAACTGCCTTCTGAACCTGACTGAGTAACATAACTAAATATATTTATAAGATGATCTTCGAAATACATGAATAAATTTAATACACTGTCAATCCTGAAATTTGCTACACACATTCGTGCCACACACAGCGTTAAGCACCCTTAAAATGAAAACATTCCAATAAATACATTTTGTGAATAGAACACTTTCATTTGTGTGACCTGTGCCTCTTTTTCCTGTAACACTTCACAATAGGGGAGCTGCATGTGCCACTGCGCATGTCTGTTTCAGTGTATCATGCAATGGATTCTGTACGACTCTGACATACAAATATTCAGCAACATTTTTTATCAAGATTGCAAAAAATGTCACCAATATCATGGCATGTATAAGTGGTCTATGAAAACCAAGTGCATCATTGGAAAGATGGTGACTTGTGTCATAGACACATGTATGATACATTGATATTAACTTTAGAACTTAGATAAATTAGATAAATAGTCCATGCTGAACATGGCATGTTTTCCATAGATTTTAGACTGTACCATTTGTCCCATAATTCCATGCGAATCAAGATTCAAAATGGCGGCTATGCAACTCCCCTATTGAAAGCTAGGTCTGATCACTAGATGAACTCGTGAAGAGAAGAGATGATAACAGCCCCCACCAAGATAGATAGCCCATAATCTTGCACTGAATCTGGAGAAAAAAACATATTCGCAGCTTCTCAACTGGAACCCATTGTTGGGAGACCGAGTAAAAAGCTGATATCAGTCACATGGAGGAATGGCTGATGAATACGGGATTTCCATGGTCTACTACTCAACTGTAGTGTGGTATAATATGGGTGGGATATGGGGCCTGGTGTATAATGTAACTGGGGAGTGGTATAATATGGGTGGGATATGGGGCCTGGTGCATAATGCAACTGTAGAGTGGTATAATATGGGTGGGATATGGGGCCTGGTGTATAATGTAACTGGGGAGAGGTATAATATGGGTGGGATATGGGGCCTGGTTTATAATGTAACTGATGAGTGGTATAATATGGGTGGGATATGGGGCCTAGTGTATAATGTAACTGTTGAGTGGTATAATATGGGTGGGATATGGAGCCTGGTGTATAATGTAACTGATGAGTGGTATAATATGGGTGGGATATGGGGCCTAGTGTATAATGTAACTGTTGAGTGGTATAATATGGGTGGGATATGGGGCCTAGTGTATAATGTAACTGTTGAGTGGTATAATATGGGTGGGATATGGAGCCTGGTGTATAATGTAACTGATGAGTGGTATAATATGGGTGGGATATGGGGCCTGGTGTATAATATAACTGTAGAGTGGTATAATATGGGTGGGATATGGAGCCTAGTGTATAATCTAACTGTTGAGTGGTATAATATGGGTGGCACATGGGGCCTGTGTATAATGTAGCTGTGGAGTGGTATAATATGGGTGGGATATGGGGCCTGGTGTATAATGTAACTGTAGAGTGGTATAATATGGGTGGGATATGGGGCCTAGTGTATAATGTAGAGTGGTATAATATGGGTTGGATATGGGGCCTGGTGTATAATGTAGAGTGGTATAATATGGGTGGGATATGGGGCCTAGTGTATAATGTAGAGTGGTATAATATGGGTGGGATATGGGGCCTGGTGTATAATGTAACTGTAGAGTGGTATAATATGGGTGGGATATGGGGCCTAGTGTATAATGTAACTGTTGAGTGGTATAATATGGGTGGGATATGGGGCCTAGTGTATAATGTAGAGTGGTATAATATGGGTGGGATATGGGGCCTGGTGTATAATGTAGAGTGGTATAATATGGGTGGGATATGGGGCCTGGTGTATAATACAAGGAAAGGAAAATAGAGTGGGGGGATTCTTAGTATTTTTCCCTTACCTTAGATAAACTACTTCCCTTATATGATCACTAGTCCCTAGACCTTTAGAATATAGCCTCAAAATTATGTTTTAGTTTCTACATATTGTAATTATACTTGAGAATAATAGTCTGTCCCTCTAGTCAAAGAACATAGCAAAATACCAACACATTGTGTTCCTGTGTATGGCTCCTATTTATACGTCGTACATATTTTCGAATAAAATAATGAATTTGATTGAATTAAAGGAACTTTGTCCTTTCTACCTAAATTAAATTGTTTTTCTTGGTTTATGCAACAGGCCCAAAAGCTGCTACAAACAAAAGTAGGATTTTCTGCTAAATTAGGCTGCAATTTGGTCAATACTAGGTAAATTCGGGTATATTCGGCATCGCATTGATTCTAGCAATGTTTGGTTAGGTTGAACTGTATTTTGAATATTATATTTGTATGAAATTTGAGTTATTTGAGAGGATTGGTGAAGGTGAATTGTACATTTTCTGTTGACTTCACCCACGTATACAGCAGGTCCCTGGCTACTTTGAGGTGCGAGATGTTTATGTTTGGGAATTTTTTACAGGGCCTGATATTTGGGACAATATCGAGAGATGATAGTTTGTTTTTTCATTCAAGAAAGTGATATTCATGCATTTTAATATTGGTTGTATCAAAACATTCTGCATCAAACTAGGTCATTCATCACGCTAGTTCTGTTTCACTAGTTATGTATAATACCACTCCTGTAGAAGGGTTAGTAAGCCCGAAAGTCTTGAGTTATAATAAAGAACAACATCAACTTTATTACGACCTTATTAATGTCTACATCGATTAAATCTCTGGTTCCCCCGATATACAGCGATCTCCTTCCCTACTACTAGTTATGTATGCATTTATGTAAATTGGCGTCCTTGGAACCTATATCACAGTTATCGGATGAGTTGGTTTGTCCTTGAAAATATCAGCATACTATATAAATGCCTGGTTGGGGCGATGGAGCCCAAGATGCATTAAACAGGGTGATATTTCTGAATGGCAAAATAGCAGCAGATAAATAGATTGATTTGCATACATTCCTAACCATCTGTAGAGAGGGAGACACTTGGCCCATGTGTCACTGACTGAAAATGGGTCGTAGAAATGATACCTTTTAAATATTGTTCCCCACAATCCCTTTGTTTTCATTTCTTTCTATTATATCATTGCCCAGAGATGTTGCAAACTGTTTTCTCTCTAAATATACAAAATATCTAACACTGACAGACTTATGAGAAATCAATGATAAAATATAAAAATATTAACAAAAGATTGTTAACATCGTTGGAATCCTAATTTCTTAATTGGAAATATGATGGTATCTTATTTCTGTCGACTTTGACACACGTCCCATCATTGTTTATATAGATCTGTATATTTTGGAAAATAAATAAATATCAATGCTTATGCAGGAGAAAGGAATTATTTTATGATAATATTAAGTAAGGATTTGTTATAGAACAGACCCCCATCAATTCTGATATCGAGTCATTGTGAAAAAAATCACTTAATAAATGATACCTCATAGTGATGAAGACTTTGGGAATGATGAATAGAAAATTATCTAAATTAAGCCTTGGAGTCCTTGAAATCTGGAAAATGACGAAGGAATGGTGGTAATTACTTCTTGTTTTATTCTAGGCATGTCACAGGTTGTTTATAACTCAACTCATCAACAGGGGAGTTGCATGTCTCACTGCGCATGTCTACTGCAGTGCATGCTGGGATGGATTTTGTTGAAATCTGACATACAAATATTTGCCAATATTTTATCGAAAATTGCAAGAATGTTTTCACCAATATCATAGCTTGTATGAATTATCTATGAAAACCAAAGGCATGATGGGAAAGATGGAGACCTGTGTCATGGAAACATGTATAACACATGGATATTGACATTAGAGCATTGATAAATACACCATGCTGAACATGGCATGTTTTCTATAGATTTTAGACTGTACCATTTGTCCCATAATTCCATGCGAATCAAGATTCAAAATGGCGGCTATGCAACTCCCCTATTGTGTGAATAAAAGTTTTTAACAGGTTATATATGCATTTATGCAGATTAGTATCATTTATGCAAATCAGAATCATGCTACATGGATCACTGTTATTGGATGAGTAGTTTCAGACATGTTGCATAATAACTTGGTTGATGGATAGGTTTGTTTCTTTCTACACCTTCTCAAGGCCAGAATTTGGCATTTAAAATGTTTAGTCATTTAGAGACTGGATCTGAAGATCATACTGTGATCGTGAAGAATGTTTAATAAAAGGAGTTATTGGGGCTGTACTGGAATTTAACTGCTCTTTAGTAGCATGCAACTTACATGAATCATCATTGACTTTAATCTCATTATCCTTATAATTCAAGTATAGAAATGGTGTGACATTGTTAAGGTAATACCAAGGGAAGCATTATATATACTTTCTTTATTTTCAAAAACTATTATCATTTTAAAGTAAACAAATAATCAATATGTTGGAGTTTATATATAATATATTTTATTTTCATTCATACTTTTTAATAAAAACAGTTACATGAATAGTACATATAATTGTATTATGTAGTTTTTCCATTTTGCCCTTAAAGGAAATAAATTAAATAAACAGACTTGGAATTCCACAAATTTTTTTTTTTTCATGGATTTATGATTCCAGAAAACTCCCACAAAATGCCATTAGAATCCCATGAGGACGCCTACTCGGGGACCACTGAAGCAATTAGCGCAATAGGCGTCCAATCACTGACATACCATTCTTTTCTGATCTGAGAGGCAGTAAGCCTCACAATAAAGATACGTGCTTCCATAAATGGGTCAGATTTTTGGGAAAATGTACAATTCGCCTTCACCAATCCTCTCAAATAACCCAAATTTCAGACGAAAATAAAGTTCAAAATACAGTTCTACCTAACCACACAGATTGCTAGAATCAATGCAATGCCGAATATACTCGAATTTACCTAGTATTGACCAAATTGCAGCCTAATTTAGCAGAATTTACTAAATGTGTACAGCTGCCAATTGTACATATTCCCAAAATCTGACCCATATGTGCACAAGCTACATTTGGGATATATCTATGAAACCGATAGAAGCTAAGGCCAGGAAAGATAGTCTAACTGCTACAATGGTGGTGACTAGGAAAATGAGTCAAAAGTCGCAAGATTCCATTAGAATCTCATAAGCATGCCTTCTCCTGGCCCAGCATGACTTGCTAAGATACTTCTTCCCATATTTGTACCAGTTCCATCTCTGATATATCCATGAAACCGTAGGAAGCCAAGGCTGGGACAGATAGTCTTGCTGAACTGCTACAATGGCCATATCTGCCGTTCATCAACATGTTATGAATGGAGCTTTGATGTTGCACACCTCCTAGCGGCGGCTAGTGCAAATAGAGGAAGTCATGACAGTGCCCTCAAGGTGCTGACTTTTCATCAACTGTGTCGGCTAGGGTATGGGATGGAGGTGAGGTGTGGGGGGGGGGGGGAGATGGGCTGCTAGACCCCCCTCCTCCCCCCCCCCCCCCACCAACACACACATCCTTTGATCCCAGCCTGTAACCAGGGTAAGGGCTAGAGATGACGAGATGAGGCGTGTGTATGTCGGGGGTTGGGGGCTGCTAGACCCCCCCCCCCCCCCACACACACACACCCTTTTATCCCATCCTGTAAACTGCCCATCTAGAAAAACGATTCTTTTTTTCATTTAAAGTTGTTATTCCCGAGAATTTCACATTTGATATACTTTTCACCACGAGTATCAAAATTTAAACAAAGATATATCACGTTAAAGATCATTATTACATAAATGTTTATATATTTTGAAAAAAATTCGTATGCATATATATCGAAACTTGTCGACTCAGAAAAAAGAATGTGTAGCCAATATATCTTTATTTGTATGTCTTGTTTATGGTGGAACTAATATTTTATGTTTGAACCTCTCCTTCATGTCATAGACGGTATTCATATAGGTCAGATTTTCAGAAAATGTAAAATTAGCAGCTGTACACATTTAGTAAATTTTGCTAAATTAAGCTGCAATTTGGCCAATACTAGAAAAATGCGATTATATTTGGCATTGTATTGATTCTAGCAATCTGTTTGGTTAGGTTGAACTGTATTTTGAACTTCATTTTTGTCAGAAATTTGGGTTATTTGAGAAGATTGGTAAAGTTTAATTGTACATTTTCTGAAAATCTGACCCATATAAGTATTAATGATGTATAATATGTGATGTATTACAGGCAAATGAGTCATCACAAGAATCAAACACTATCATTGGAATCTGCTTCATCTCATGTGTTTAAATATGATGATATCTCAAAATCCATTTTTGCGACTTGTGACTTATTTTGCTAAATCACTTCACAATTATGAGTTAACATGGTAAGCCTTAATTTTTAAGTCGTGTAAGTCAGAGTGAAATGTCCATTCTAGCCATAACCTTAACCCTCCCCACCCGCCTGCCCCCACCCCAAGTAAAGCTATTGCACACTACTAGCTAAGCCCTATGTGATGGACCTTATGCCTTCATACCGTAAGCTTATAATCCTCTAACTGCCCTCAGGCCCCTCCTCCTGTAGCCCCCACTAAAGCCTCTACACTCCCGCTGTGTGTGTATATATACCCGCACAGGATAGGATTAACAGCTGTGCTCTCTCTCTCTCCACATCCCTTTCCCTCTATGGAGACTTAGAAAAACTGTTGCAATTTCTTCGAGATGTTATGTTAGATGCATTGGCTAGTCTTCTTAAGGTGATGTGTGTGGCTTTATGTTGTTTTGGTATGATGTCATGGGTCAGATTTTCAGAAAATGTACAATTAAACTTTACCAATCTTCTCAAATAACCCAAATTTCAGACAAAAATAAAGTTCAAAATACAATTCAACCTAACCAAACAGATTGCTAGAATCAATACAATGCCAAATATAGTCGCATTTGTCTAGTATTGGCCAAATTGCAGCTTAATTTAGCAAAATTTACTAAATGTGTACAGCTGCCAATTGTACATTTTCTGAAAATCTTACCTATATAGACAAAGTTTCCCGAGGGTGATCAAAACGTTCCACATTTTTTTTTTTGTTTTTACAACTTCTTTATTCGTCATAACCTGCCATCTCGGCTTCTACATCTCTAAACATTTTCATACGGTTTTACTAAAAAATTTTTTGAATGTGATGTCAAGGAGACTTTAAGCGATTACACATGGGAAGGCTTATCAAGAATTACCTCGATTGTTTTCGGACAATATATGCTCAATCTAGAGTGGCGCCACCTGGGTTGTCCAGTGTAGACTACCTCTTATGTGTGGATTTACATATTTAATACACATGCCTCCTGGCGAATATAATGTACACTTACTCTTACCTTCTTAAGGAAGGGACTTAATCATTAAAACATAGTAAAATTTTCAACCCTTTCGGGTCAATACAATAATTAGTTCTTTCTAAAGCTAATCTTATATAAGATTTTTCTAAGGTTTTCTCTTTAGGTATTCAGAGATGTCCTCCTTTGCCCTTCTCCAGGGGAGGGTTTTGATGTTTTTTCTGGGTTTCATGTACATGGATTTTATCGTTACATTGATTCTCGAGTTGAGTTCATTCATCAGATGGATAAAAGACAGTTCATTGTTATGAAACAGTTTCTGCCTATGTATAAAAGATTTAGTGTGTATAATAAACCAATTAATTATCCTGGAGTTATCATCCTCTACCGGTATACCGAAGCATATTTGAACCGGGTCAACTACTACTTTGTTCTTATTTTTTCTAACAATATCTCTGTCATTTCTACTTTTATTAAAGTAGCCGATGTTATAAATCCATTCTAATAGACTATTCCACAATTTTCTGGCGTTCTGACAATTTATCAAAAAGTGGCATACATCGTCTACTTTTACAGAACAATAGTTACACTGTTTATTTTTTCTTATTGTTATGTTCTTCAGGTATTCATTGCAAGGGATGACCATATGCAAGATCTTATACTGGAGAGACTGTAACCTGGTCTCGCTGGTGACTAGATATATTCTTTCGAATATATTTTTCCAGTCTACTTCTTCAAATCTCTCGTCTGAAACATTCAACACTCTCTGCCATTTATCGAATTTGGCTTTCTCTAATTTTTTCTTGCTTACTAAAGCTTGATATATAACTTTGGACGAACAATCTAAGATATTGATTTTCAGACCAGAGATTTCAATTAACACTTTCCCTTCATCGGGGGTGTCATACGCTTTCCTCATAAGTAAAACCCACTCTCTTGGAATGGCGCGAGCTAGCTCTATTCTCTCACTGAATGAGGTTTGGATACCATACAATTGTTTTAATTGAGCAGTCGACATAATACGTCCTTGCTCATCCAATATATCACCAATGACATTAATTCCCTGCTGTTTCCAGTGGGGCCATTGAATCATTTTATTTTTTATCTTAATATTTCTGTTAGACCACAGATATTCTCTCTTGATCTGTTCCGGACCCTCAGGGTCTTTACTATAAAAATATCTATTCCATATTAGAAAGATCTCTTTATAGAAGTCATTAATATAGAATTTTGGTTTGTGCCTGGTGAGGAATATAACCTCTATACTGCTACCTAAAATTTCTTCCAGAACAGAAAACCAGGTGGAATTTTTTCCCAAGATCATCCTCTGTACCCATTTTATCCTATTGACCTCGTAGATGTCTTCTACAAGTCTAAGATTCATACCGCCCATGCTGACTTTCTGCGTGAGAAAAGGGGCTGAGATATGGTGATACTTGTTATTCCATACAAAGTCGATAATAATTTTATCAATTCTCTTTCTTAATACCTTATCTAGGGTAATACAAGACATAACGTGTTGGAGAATGGGAGATAGGAATACATTCGCTACTACCACTCTGCCCTTCAAGGTTAAGAATCTATTTCTCCAGTCATGGATGACTGACATAATTTTATCTACTAGTATTTCACCGTTTATTTTGGACATTAGTTTTTCGTTTCTAGGGCAAACTAATGTTACACCCAATACGCTGAGCCTATTGCTCCATTTGACGTCAACAAGAGTACTATTAGTGATCTGGGCATCACCGACCTTACAGCCATTTGACTTACCCGGATTAAGAGATAGACCCGAGGCTTCTTCAAACCTCTCTAATACAGTGAAGGCGTTTTCTAAAGATTGTTCATTTTTCACCAGAAGAGTGGTGTCATCCGCAAATTGGACAATTTTTTCTTGGTGCTGTAATACATCAAAACCTACAATATTTTCGTCATCTCTAATAGTCTGAGCTAATTTTTCTACCACCAGGGTGAAGAGGATAGATGAAATTGGGTCACCCTGTTTCATCCCCCTCTGCACTTCGAACCAGTTGGAAGCATGCCCATTGTTACAAAAAGAGGCCCTCGATTTATTCATCAAGGTGGTTATACAATGTATAAAATCTTCACAAATATTGTGATCTTTAAGAGCTAATATCATAAAATCCCATCCGACCGAATCATAGGCCTTAGAGAAATCCAAAGAAACAACCAAGCCATTCTGGTCTCTTATTTCCAACATGGAAATTATATCATCAATTTTTCGCACTGCCGTGCCGATATACCTTCCCTTCACAAAGCCGTATTGGTCCTCGTGTATAATTCTAGGGAGAAAAGTCGCTAATCTTGTCGCTAAAATCTTAGAAATAAGTTTATAGTCAACATTCAATAGAGTAATGGGACGCCAGTTCTTAATATAATCTAAATCGTTATTTTTTTTGGGTATAACGCTTATGAGGCCCCTTCTCTGTTCCTCGGTCATGACGCCTTCATTAAAACAATTCAGCATCATATTAGTGAACAAATCTTTGATGACGTACCAGAAGAATTTATAAAACTCAACCGTAAACCCGTCAGAACCAGGTGATTTGTTTCCCTTCATCTCATGGAGGATCTTACCCGCCTCTTCCGCACTAAACGGGTGGGAGAGAAAATCATTGTCCTCCTCATCAAGTCTAATGGTGTTCTTAGAATAGTAACTCTACCCGGTTTCGCCTTATAGAGCTTAGAATAGAAACTCTCTCCCTCTTTTAAGATTCGTTCCTTATCAGAACAAATTTTACCATCGATTTTTAACTGAGAAATAACTTTCTTGGACGAGTTATATTTTTCTAGCGCACAGAAAAACTTTGTGGGTTTCTCGCCATCAATAGCCCACTTTGCCCTAGATCTGAGGATTGCTCCTTCAGCTCTGTTTATCTCTAAATCTCTCAGTTCATTAATAATATTCATTTTCTCGACCAATTCCTCAGAAGACAAAACCTGTTTGTTCTCTAAGAATTTTAACCTCTCACTAAATACATCATATTTGCATTTCCTAGCTCTAGCGATATTAACACTCGTTTGTATAGCTAGTTCTCTGGTCTTTAATTTAAAGAATTCCCAGATGAGTTTGTCGGATAATTTCAAAATAGAAACATCCTTAACAATCTGTTCAACCCCGGCTACGAAGGTCTCATTATTTAACAGTTGTACATTGAATTTCCAATATCCTCTACCTCGTTGAGGGAGATCTAACATAACAGTAATAAGTAACTCTTTGTGGTCTGTTAAAACCTTAGTATAAACCTCGTGTTTTTTAACTCTCGAGCATAAGTTCTCTGTAATGAACAGATAGTCTAGTCGTGATTTCTGTGAGGTTCTACTCCAGGTTGTATGTGGTAGACGTCCGTTAGTCGCCTCCCTGGTAGCAATTATATCGCACAAGTCCATATATGACGCGAACTCTTTAAGGGATTTACTGGCCTTAGAATCCGGTTTAAAAGTTAGATCGGAGTTGAAGTCTCCTGCCACTATCAAATTGTCAAAATGGAGTTCTTCCAATCTACCCTTGATGTCTTCAAGGAAAGTTGCTTGCTCTTTAGGGTGGTCCGCGGTTGGAGCATACACATTCAATATACATGTTATTACATTTTTGATTTTCATACATATGTAAACCCATCTACCATTGGGGTCAGAATCTGAGTCAATTACATATTCATTCAAATCTTTCGAGCACATAATTAAGACACCTCTAGAGGAGGAAGACCCGTGGGCATACACAATTCTACCTCTCCATTGTAGGTTCCAGATCTTTTCTTGATCTTTTTTAGAGTGAGTTTCCTGTAGGGAAATCACTGACCTTTTAAATTCATAATAACTACTGAAGATTGATTTTCTTTTGATAGGGTCGTTTAACCCATTAACATTATTTGATATTATGGTTAAACCTGTTTCATCGTTTTGCTCTTTTTGCTTAGGCTCCATTGTGCGATATTAAGTCGACTGGATATCCTATTCCTTAGCTTTGATATTTAAAATGGAGGGTTATGCTATCTCCATTTCGTCCTCGACTTCAGAGCCGCTAGACTCACTGTCTAACTTCTCTGGGGTTTCCTCCTCCTTTTCTTTTAGGGTGGATGGGGGGGTATCCACCTTCTCTTCCACCTCTTTCACTTGGGGCGTGGGGGGCTTCTCCTCTTCCTTTTTGTCCTGTTGGTTACCGGCTGCTTCCTCGTTCTTAGAGGTGGAAGGTTGAGGCACTCTCGTGTTTTGTTTACCGGTTTTCTGAGTAGCTTTGGGAGTAGTTGCTACGTCCTTTTGCCCCTTCATTGGTCCTTTAGTTGGGGACGGTGACCCTTCTTGCTGTTTTAGCCAGGTTTTGTGAATGATTTTATCGCGTATACTCTGCCTCACCAGCATCCACATTTTACCTAGGAAGTTTCCATTTGTAGGCCACTTGTCGGTCTGGAGTACCAGGGGGTCGTTCAACCCCATTCCAATCCCCCAGTCCCTATCTTTTGGAGATGCTTCGCCAAGGGTTTTGTCCCCGGTGTTTAAGAGAAAATCTTGGACTATCTCCGATGCTCTGCATTTTGCCTTTAATGCCCTCTTTATCATCTCTTCTCTGTGGTCCATCCACTCTCCATTATCTTTTGGAACATTCTTCATCAACCTTTTGCACTCTGCCGGGTCATATGTGGCGAGTGCTATTGCCGGTTTCTCGGCGTCCTTTGCGAATTTCGCGCGATGGTAAAATATGTATTGTTCAACGTGTTCAAATTGATGAGAGTCAATCATGAACTTTCCTCGGTAGTGGTTGGACAAGGGGGAGTTTCCTGTGAAGAACACCAGGGTGTTTATATCCTCCTTCATGGATATCTGTGAGGGGATTAACTCCTTGGGGAGAGCACCTAGTCTGTTATGCTGGTACATAGATCCGTCGACTAGCACTCCTCCTCTGAAGGTTACCACATCTTTATATCCTTTCTTTTCGGCCACCTCTTTAATTAACCTTGCTCTCTGATTCCTTTGTCGAATGAAAAGTGGTAAGTCCTTTCTCATTCTGATCCTCTCTTTTTCGGGTATATTCAGCTGGGAATCTTCTAACTTTTGTTTGGCTGCTACCACTTTCTTTACATCTTCTTTGGAAGCGAATTCCACTTTTACTAGGGCGTTCTCCTTCCAGCCTAGCCTGTATTGTTTCACTGCCTCCAGGCCTTTGAGTTCCATTCGTTCTTCTAATATCGCCTTAATTTTTGCTTTCAGCATTGGTTTGAACTCGATCTTGCCCGAGGTCACACCCGAGAAGATCACATTATTCTCCAGCTTTTTCATTTCTATGTTAACTATGGCTTTTTCCCTCTGCTCCTCAGACCTTTTCAGCATAACTTGGTCTGTATCCTTAGTGGTAGTCATTTTCTCTTTCACGACCACCAGCTCTTGCTCGGCCATTTCTAACCTTTTCTTGAGGTCTGCTATTTCTCCATCCCTCGCTACATTTTCGTCGATGTTCTCTCTTTTTTGTTTTTCCATGTTTACTTCCACCTTAGTGACTCTCGACTGGACCGAGGTTAAACCGGCTTCGGTTTTTTCACCTTTGGCTTTGATGGATTTGATGTCTTTCATGGCGGCGAAAATTTGTTGGAATTTCTCCAGATCCTCTCGATGTCTTATTTCTTCTTCTTTGTGTCTTAGCTCCTCTTCCTTGTGTTTTTGTTCCCTATCCTGGGCCATACTATTCAATAACTGTAGCATAGGGTCATCACCCTCTGTTGTTTCACTCTCTTCTACAGTTTTCTCACTTGTTTCTTCTAGATCGTTAGAGGCAGCCGACATGGCCTCCTCCTCGGTACCTCCTGTTTGTGCCATTTTACCTCTCCTTCGATTGGGCTTTTTTATGGGCCGAGCAACCTTTGCTAGGCTCTGATCTTCTTCTGTTTTTTGACTTGGAGATAATGGCCTTTTCCTTTTATTTTCAGTACTTTTGATGTTTGTTGGGATCAAGGGAGCGAGTGTATTCCCCTCAGAGTCTGACATCACTTACTGACGAGCGCGAAACACCGTTGCAACGGCTTAGCCCTTGTCTATTCCTATGTTATTGTTCGGTGTTTCACCATTTACAAGATGGCGACTTGTTCTTCCGGTTCTCTCTTTTCACCCGATCGATATTTTCCGAAATGGTTTAAACAGATTTTATTTCTTCATCTACTTTTATATATTTCATTCTTGGCTCTTTTTCGGTTCTATTTAGTCTATTTTCTGTCGTAAGTAGGACCCCAAGGGCCTGTTCAAGCTAAAACACCTCCTCGTATACCTTGGTCTTAGGTTTACTCACTCGCCACTAGGGAACTTGGCGTTGTCACGGTTTTCTATGACACAGTTACCAACTTTTACTTTTTGCAATATGGCCGGCTGTTCTTCCGGTGTTTACTTTTTGTCGCTACGATTTTTACACTCGATTTTCCACCGGGTTATTGCTAATCCACGGATTTTCGATATTTGCACAGTTCTAATGATATATTGTTTTTATGAGAAGGGGGGGTGGTATCCTCCGGCCGGGAGTATATTTCACCCTCTCTTTACACTCTCACCTTACTTCATCCAGATGACACAGAATCTTAGTTCACCAATGTCTCACCGTATATCTATTGTCGCTGTCTGACTTCCCGCTCACTATGGTTATTCCATATTAAACGGTCCACTTATTCCATTGATTTTAATAATTGTTTACGGTTGGAAAGGATGAACAGCTATCCTTTTCTTTATTTTAGCCTATTGGGTTTTATTATATGACCTCCTGTTCAGTGGAATAGATCCTCGTTAGCTAGTCACCGTTTTCACCGTTGTCGGTTCCCGCCATTGGGCTCCTCCAGGGTGGGCGATAACTGGCGAACTTGTCTATTCCTTGTGTATTTTAGGTATTTCCTAACTCCAATATTGTTCTCCTTACTTGTCAATAACTTTCTTCCTCTTTCACTACGTCGTCGGCTATTTTCCGTGAGTGCCTCACAGAAGACTGCTTCCGAGCAGGTTTCTATTGAATATCCTCGATTCGAGTCGGGTTAATGGCCGACCGTCTCGTGGTGTTCTCAGTCCGTTAGTTTTTCACTGATATTTTTTTCTCCGCTTTTTGATGAACTTTGAAACTTAGTCCAACGTGTTCTTCAGTTGTTCATGTGCTTATACCGAACTGGTATATCCGCACAGAGCGTTCCGACCTGTAAAAAAAAGGGTTAAAAGGGGGAGCGAGCTCCGACTAGTCTTTCTACCTTCTCTTCAAACCGGTTCCACATTACATGCGGGGTAATAATTGCAGTAGGTGAGTACAGAGAATAAACAAAATGGCAAAGCCCAAGTGTAATAGGTGATGTGTTTCAGGAAAATGAGTCATAAGTCCCAAAATTGATATTTTTCAAAGTGTTTTTTTCACATTCACATTATTTGAATGTTCTAATTTTTGGAGGGTATATCACTTATAGCTATATCAATCGATTTATCAAATTTCAGGACAATCTATGTAATATATTCTTTAGTTTTAAAGGTCCTCATGTGGACTACATTTAGTTAGTTTACTGTTTATTGACCCCCAGAAATATTGGAAACTTTTTTTTCAAAAACGAAAATATCAAACTTAAAATCTAGAAATACTTTTCTAGATTATTAGACTGTTTACTATCTTTGGAACTTGCTTGATCTCCTCTTTCCAAATATAATGGTATCTCAAAATCTATTTTTTGCGACTTATGACTCGTTTTCATGAAACACATCACATATGGAAGTTGGAGTTTGCGCAAGGGGATTTTGTATTTATTATACTTTCCTCATTGTTTATGGAGAGGAAACCGTGAAAATGTGATTGAAATTAATTGTAAGTGTAGAAAAAACAGTTTAGTACAACCAAAGGTGATTGAGCAAGTGAGGTGGTGAGGTGAAGTGACCCGCAATACGGCGCCACCTGGGGATTAGCTTGATAAACAATATTAATGTATAACATATGAGTCAGATTTTCAGAAAATGCACAATTTAACTTCGCCAATATTCTCAAATAACCCAGATTTCAGACAAAAATAAACTTCAAAATGCAGTTGAACCTAGCCTAACAGATTGCTAGAATCAATGCAATGCCAAATATACTCGAATTTACCTAGAATTGATCAAATTGCAGCCTAATTTATCAGAATTTACTAAATGTGTACAGCTTCCAATTGTACATTTTCTGAAAATCTGTCCCATATACATAACACCATTCACCTAAATTTCTCTGGACATACTAAATATAAAGCTTCAAAATGAAAAATTCAATCGAATAATGCCATTTAAATATTTGATTTTGCTAAAGTATATCGATGTAGACCATCCAAGAACAAAGATCCTATAGTGAATCGGTAGCGAATCGGACACTGAAAATGTTGTCACTGACTGTTATAGGCAGTGTCAGCATAGGTAGGTTTAGAGGGAGGATTGTAGGGCTTACAAGAAGCACTCTATTTATTCTACACTATATACTTCTACACAATCAAAGACTTAAATGTCATTATATTCTGTATTCGGTTTTGTAGCATAAATAAAGTTACAATTGACTGACAATTAGCCTAGGGCTTGAGGTTGTCTGACATGCTTGCCCATAGTATAGGCATGAATATCTGGCGATCGGTGAAAATCGGTGTTACATATGTATAGATATTAAGGCAGGTGGTGGCAACACCGTCTAACGGCGACACCATGAATTGTAATTACTGTCAATGAAATAAAATAAATAAAAAAAAAAATAAAAAAAAATGAGATCACTGCAGGGAAGCGCTGACCGAGGGAAGCGCTGAAGGGTCTGGGGCTAACGCCCTCTAACCTCGCACACTCCCCTCGGTCACTAACAAGTGCCAAGACTTCCCACTTGCTATGTTCCATCTATCTATTCCCACAAGTTTTTTTTACAATAGAACTAATTGTTTTGAATCAGGACATTTTGATGAGTTTAAAATACAGACGCATAACCTTAAGATTGTCACCATGATCTTTTCTAGATGGACTCCTTGAAACTGCTATATCTTCTACTTGAATTACCAGAATATAGATGGAACCTAGCAAGGGGGAAGTCTGTACACTTGTTATTGACTGAGGGAGCGCGGGAAGTTAGAGGGCGTTAGCCCGAGATCTTCTGTGCTCCCGAGGTCACTAACACGTGTACAGACTTCACCCGAGCTTTGTTCCATATTTATTACACCCCATTAATAAATAAAAAATATAAATAATTAAAAATAAAAGAAGTAATTTACGTTTTGGGCGGACCTACTAGTTGTATGTCCCCAGGGTGACATAACTCACATGTTATGCACCACTTTGACCAAGTGTGACATACAATGCTGAAGGTATAGGAAGCAACAGCACAGGGGTGTAATAATGGTCTAGGCCGCTCAATCTAACTTTTTTTATCTGTCTAGTTTATATTTCATCATTTCTTTTATTTGTTATAGCAAATTCCTGTATAATTATCAATTCAAAGCTCTGAAGAAAGGCAGTCATAGGAAGACCTGTCTTGATATATCAGAACTGGTCAACCTGATTGTATTAAAAAAAACATCTACAATAAAACAATTTTTTAATTTGAATTTGCATAATTATTATTCATTTTGTACTTACAGGGTTGGTAAATGTTTAGGTATATATTATTTAAATAGAAATTGAAGTGTTGAATAGTTCAACCCCTGAATCATGAATATAGGTTCATAGAGGACAGAGTCTGACATATTTTCCTACAATAATTCTACAACTATCTCATATAAATATACAGACGAACCTTCATATAACAAAACTTCATGATAAACGGTTTTGGTATTGTTTCAAGTTGAACGGGCTGTTAAATGTTGTGGTTCATTTTGTCTGAAGTGCTTCATCAGTGCCTTCAGTTCATTTAATGCCAAATTAATTTGAATTATACAAATAAATATTGGAAGAGGGATGATTTATCATTCGAAATATATTGCAAAAATTCAATATGGTATTATTAATAAATACACCAAGGTTACTAATAATATAACTAAACATTTGCCTGAATAGGGGATTTACATGTCGGCCATCTTTATTTCGATTCACATCAAATCATGGGAGGTTTATATCATTTGTGATCCGTTTTAGGAAAATGAGTCATAAGTCGCAAAATATGGATTTTGAGATATCACCATATTTGAAAAGAGGAAATCAAGCCGATTCCAATGACAGCAAACACTAGGACACCTAATAATTATTTCTATATTTTAAGTTTGATATTTTTATTTTTGAAAAAATAAGTTTGCAATGTTTCTTGATGGATAATTACTAGTAAAATGACTGAATATACTCCATACAAAGGTCTTCAAACGCAAGGATATATTTAATACAATGTCCCGAAATTTCATACATGGATTCATATGATTATAAGTGCTACACCCTCTAAAAATCAGAACATTTCAATAAAGGGATCTTGTAAAAACACACTTTGAAAGATATCAATTTTGCGACTTATGACCTATTTTGCTGAAACACATCACATTTGTTCTCTCACATGTTATGTTCAACATGGAATATTTAACAGAGATCTCAAGTAAATAGCCATGCGTTTTATATGTTTCCATAATATAAGACAAGACATCATTTTTCCCATCATGCATTTGGTTTCTATAGATCATTCAAATAAACAATAATTGATATTGGTGTAGAGATCCTTGCATTTTTCGATAAAAATATTGCTAAATATTTGTACGTCAGATTTAAACAGAATCCATCCTAGCATGGAGTGCAATAGACTTGTGCAGTGAGTGATTTTTTTTTATTTAGTATTTTTATACAGCACATCCTCTGCAATAAGACAGTTTAGTTATGAACAAAAACAAGTACATTGTACAGTGAAGTTAAATAAACAAATGGCATTTACATTAAGATATGGGCTCACAGATGACAATCCAATACAGAATAACCATGGTCTTCTGCCCACCGCTGCGTCTATCTAGACCTAACTCTATTCAACAAAGTCCAAAATAAGACCCAAAGTCAATATCAGAAACCAAATTAATGAAATAAATTTAGAAATACAAATCCCCTATTAAAGTACAGTACTTAGACCACATCAAATGCTTGATTAATTTCAGGGTCTTGTACCAGTACTTACTCCAGACAATAACGTGACATGGTCCTTCATTATAGATGAATAAAACACAGACATTATTTAATTAATTACCAAATTACTTAAAAGCGAATATGTTTGGTAACATGCCAAAAATCAGCATTCAAATCATAGACCAATTCAGAACAAACCAATCCATCTTGGAGCACCAATGTGTGCCCATGTGACAAACAGAGTCTGAAGAATGGTTCTTGCCTCCTCCTTGGTTTATCAAGCAATAGGGGATTTGCATAGTCGCCATTTTGAAAATTGATTCACATGGGATTCTAGGACTAATGGTACAGTGTAAAATCTATAGGAAACATGCCATGTTCAGCATGGAATATTTATCGGTGCTCATATGTCAATTTCCAAGTGTTTTACATGTTTCCATAACACAAGCCTCCATCTTTCCCATCATGGCTTTGGCTTTTATAGATCATTTATATCGGTTTTGATATTAGTGAAATCATTTTTGCAATTTTCGGTAAAAATGTGGGTAAATATTTGTATGTAAGATTTGAACTGAATCCATCCAATTGTGACACACATGCGCAGTGAGCCATGCAAATCCCCCATTTGTGATGTGTTTCAGGGAAATGAGTCACAAGTTGCAAAAAATGTATTTTGAGATAACATCATATCTAAAAAGATGAGATCAAGCCGATTCTAATGGAAGTAAACAATAGGACATCAAAGTAGTGTTTCTATATTTTAACTTTGATTTTTCAAAGAAAAAGTTACTAATATTTTTGGGTGAATAATTACTAATAATGTACCTAAATATACTCCATAAGATGACCTTAGAAATGCATAGATATATTTAATACATTGCCTTGAAATGTTGTGAACATATTAATGTTACTAGCGGCATTAAGCACCCCAAATATTGTAATATTCCAACAAAGATATCTTATAAATATCATAACTCATTTTCCTGAAACACATCACATTTGTCTGAGGAATGTTTCTTGCCTGCTCCTTGATTTATCAAACAATTTGTCATGTGACAACATGAGGGCGAGGGCTTCTCAATCATGGCTGGTGACAATACGAAACATGAACGCTGGGTCTGGGCGTCTGAGAGATGAGATTCCTGGTCTCAATGACTTTAAATTTGAATTGATTGGGGTGCATGCGATTTGTTTCACTTTGATAGAGAAAATCATTATTACTAAGCATTTCATTGGTACGATATTATACAAGGGAGAGTATCATTTTCAACTTTATCATGTACATCGGAATAGATAGCGATGGGAAGAGAATAATTTATTACACCCCTGTGCTGTTGCTTCCTATACCTTCAGCATTGTATGTCACACTTGGTCCAGGTGGTGCATAACATGTAAGTTATGTCACCCTTGGCGCATACAACAAGTAGGTCCGCCAAAAACTTAAATTACTTCTTTTATTTTTAATCATTTATATTTTTTATTTATTAATGGGGTGTAATAAATATGGAACAAAGCTCGGGTGAACACTTGTTAGTGACCTCAGGAGCGTGGAAGATCTCGGGCTAACGCCCTCTAACTTCCCGCGCTCCCTCGGTCAATAACAAGTGTACAGACTTCCCCCTTGCTAGGTTCCATCTATGTTCCTAGAAAGGTGGGGTATGAAATAACAGTCATTTCATTCAACAATACCAAAATAACAGTCCTTTTATTCAACAAGACAGAAGGGGTTTTGTGTGTGTGTCTGCTTCCAAATAAACCTCTGCACACCGGTTCTAAAACAATGAGAATACCTTGCATAACCCATTATCGGAATGCCTCCACAATTTGCTATATGGGCCAGATTTTCAGAAAATGTACAATTCAGCTTCACCAATTCTCTCAAATGAACCGAATTCCAGACGAAAATAAAGTTCAAAGTACACTTCAACCTAACCAAACAGATTGCTAGAATCAATGCAATGCCAAATATACTCGAATTTACCTAGTATTGGCCAAATTGCAGCTTAATTTTGCAAAATTTACTCGATGTGTACAGCTGCCAATTGTACATTTTCTGAAAATCTGACCCATATATGATATAACATTCTGGATTAACAAACGGCAGCCCGAAGGTTCCAATGAATGAGAATAGACCATAAATAATGTGCAACTTTAGTGAATGAACAAACGTGATGCAAACCAATGTTTTATAGTGCCCTGCAAGAACAAACATTGTTTTAGAAGGTACACCCTCACTAGGTTGGTGAAATCGCCCGATGATGTACAATTCGTCTTCACCAATCCTCTTAAATAACCCAAAGTTAATACATAATTCAGGTCCGAATTTCAGTTCAACCTAACCAAACAGATTGCTAGAATCAATGCAATGGCGAATATACTCGAATTAACCAAGTATTGACCAAATTGTAGCCTAATTTAGCAGAATTTACTAAATGTGTACAGCTGCCAATTGTACATTTTCGGAACATCTGACCCAAGTTGCCAAGTGTGTGTTACATCAGTGCTACAATGTAAAAGATAAATACACAATACTGAAATACATACAGGTACTGTATGCAACGGACAAAGGTGTAGGGGCCTGTTGCATAAGACAGCATTACTTAAAAGCTTCCTCTCTAAGCTATTTGTCTTCATGTCGGTATGAAAGTCCTACAGTAGGAATACAAAGTAGCATTGTCTGTATAGCAAATGTGATGTGTTTTAGGAAAATGAGTCATAAGTCGCACAAATTGACATTTTTCAAAGTGTTTTTTTCACAAGATCACATTTTTGGAATGTTCTAATTTTTGGAGATTTTATCACTTATAGCTATATCAATCGATGTATCAAATATCAGGACAATGTATGTAATATATCCTTTCGGTTTAAAGGTCCTTATGTGGACTACATTTAGTTACTTTACTGTTTATTGACCCCCAGAAATATTGGAAACTTTTTTTTTCAAAAACAAAAATATCAAACTTAAATCTAGAAATACTTATTAGATTATTAGACTGTTTACTATCATTGGAATCAGCTTGATCTCATCTTTTCAAATATAATGATGTCTCAAAATCTATTTTTTGCAACTTATGACTCATTTTCCTAAAACGAAGCTCAAATACCTTCCCTAAACCGTCCTTACCAGCTGCTTAGTAAGGACAAGTAGCTAAGGAAGGAACACTTTAATCTGTTCTGCAACAGGCCTCATTGATCCTTGGGAAACTTATACAATACTTCACAATGCACTTGTGCCATTATAAAAAGTAAAGCAAAGTAAACGTTTGACATGAGACTCATATGAGATTGTACTTATAGGGCCTTTCGTAAGGCAAAAAAAAAATAGGTGTGTTTCCGATTTACCCCCCCCCCCTACCTAGAAAAACCTCACCCTACCTAAAAGTTTTTTTTACCATACCTGATTTTTTCCCCATCATATTTTACTTTTTTTGGATTTTTTTTTACAAAAAAAGCTTATAAAAGCAGGAAAACGGGTTTTCCTAACCCAAAACTGTCAAAAAGCATATTTCCCATGTTCAAAACAACTATTGTTATGAAAAAGACATTATTTTCAGTTCCTGGGAGGTGGTTTCCAAAAAAAAAAAATAACAAACCCCCCCACCTAGTTTTCAGCCAGATAAATCGGAAACACACCTATATTTTTTTTTGGCCTAAGTATAACTTCAGATCTTCTTAATGATGTCTCAGTCTGAGCCCAAGACCAGTCTCCCTCCCAGTTAAACTGCTTCAATTGAGAGTGAAACACAGTGAATGTACTTTTGGGCCAAGTCTCTGCTGCACTATTGATATGCCTTCACTAACAAATGTCATGGGTAGAAACCTCTGATTGTGTACAATTGGCTATTCAGAATAGGTTTCTTACAGATTCTGCTCTGGGTGATTTTGTATATAATCAAAGTCTGGGAAACTTGATTAATACAGTCAGAAAAGTTATTACTTCTTTTTTTCTCTTTATTTTTCCTTTTCCCTTTTGCTGGTGAAACATTTCGGTGTTTGGCATTGATTTTGAGATAACGTCATATTTGAAAAGATGAGATCAAGGCGATTTTAAAGATGAAAAATTAGGACAGCTAATAACTATTTTTATATTTCAAGTTTGCAATATCTGGGTGGACAATAACTAGTAAAGTAGCTAAATATTCTCTATAGGATAAGAATGCATGAATATTTAGTACATTGCCTTGACATCTGGTGCATGTATTCATACGGCTTGGAGCATTGGATGTATCAATATGCCTTTGTCAACGCCTGCATTTACTTGCCTATCCTCGTTCAGGGCCCATAGTCCTGGGTAAGACCATAAAGTGCCTTTCTGTCTCTTTTTCTCTGTCTCTCTCTCTCTCCCTTCTTCTCTATCTCTATATCTTAGGTATGATCATAAACTGCCTCCCTCTCTTCTCTGCTCTCCCGCCCTTGATATAACCTTCAATGTGTTGATAAGGGCGTAAAGCAACCAATCTCACTCACTCACTCGTTCAGGGCCCATCACATTCTAGTTTGTGTTATATCCACTAGAGGGGGCGCCATCTATTAACCCGCATCTTGCTATTTTAGAAAACCTTCATAACTTTTACTACTCTTACATAAGAATTTATTTATTACACACGCTTTAATGCACCTCTAAAGTGGAATGCGCACACTATGTAATAATTTATCTAGTTTACATGACTGTGCAAGTTTTGCTGAATAGACCCATATATATGAAGTGGAGAGAAAGAACTTTGTCCCTCTGATATTAATAAAGAATAGACCTAGACATGACTTTTGCCCTGCTATGACAGGTCGTAATGGATTTCTTTTGTCCTCTAGGAACTGAGAGAAGAACATTCTCGAAGGTTCCTGAAAGGGGGGGAGAAAAATGCATGGGAGTCGATAGAGAATTATGTATGGTAATTGCCAATGAGAGAGAAGAGGGTTGTCTCTTTTACTTGAATGCAATTTATCACAATCCTTCAACGTTTCTGGGAATTTCTTAACAGGGAAGTAGGGGAAATGGTAGATGGGGTTGTAGGACTGAAGGGCGCTGAGGGTTTGAGGGGGCGTGAGGAGGGGGGAGGCTGAGGGAGGCTGAGGGAGGCTGAGCTGGACTGGGCTGAAGGAGGTTCAAGAAGGTTCAAGGGGTATGAGGAGGCGTGAGGAGGCGGGTTCAAGGGGGTTCAAGGGGGTTCAAGGGGGTTCAAGGGGGTTCAGGGGGACTGGATTGGGCTTAGGGGAGCTGTGGGGGGCTGAGGGGCTGAGGGGTCTGCCGGGGTTGAGAGAGTTATTTAGAAGTTGTTTGAAATTGTAAATACATTGTAGATGTAAATACAATGAATTTATGACACACTTCTGAATTCCATTCTCATTATGGAACTTAACGTATCTTATTAATATTACACATATAGAAAGTAATTTAGGAATGCAATCTCTGGTTTGAAATGTAGTAATGGCAGGGCTTACAATGAATAAATCTTCAGCCCTATTTGGTGTGACCGGGGTGCAACTAATGAAATTTAAAAATTAACAAACACAAATCTGATCAAATTAAGAAAGGAATACAATTTGAAACACATGTCCTTGGGCGCAATAAATGGTTGCCAACTTCGGTAAATTCCATACCAATTTTCTTTAAAAGAACATTCAAGGTCATTTTACAAAGTAGAATAACTTCTAATTGTGTATCACACTAGAGGGACTAAGTCTCCCCCTCCCTTCCTCACCTTCACTTCAGTCCAATAAATGATGTATGGGTGGGAGGTTGGTGATAATAGACCTCAGGGGCCTGTTTCATAACAGCTTCTTCAAGCTGGGATTCCACTGGATCGGTCTTTAGGTCCACTCATGGTCCGCGTCTTTATTTTCCCTGAGGATAACAAGGAAATTTGAAGGGAATGAAATTGGTTACTGCACTTTGACAAAAAATCTATTTGTGATTCTTAAAGCTTTGCTTCTGCTGCATTACTTGTACATGTGCTCATGGCTTGCTCTTGGTTTCACTTATTCATAATGCGCTTTTTACCTTCTCAGGAACTGAGAAGGTTAGTGGATTGAGTACCATTCTGTCAATCATCTTTTTATTGTTTAAATCCCACATAAATGTCTTAGCTGAATGTGGGATGTGTGAGGTAACAATCAGTGTGAAATCATCTGTCTGATCAGTTCTTCGCATGTTTGTAGAAGGCTTATCTACTCCACCCATTTCTCACATCCACCATACAACACTCCACCCTGCCCCCCTCTGGTTATTACATAATAAGACAAACCAGGCCTGCCCCTAACCCAGTCATGGTTGGTTGCCCACGCCCTCCCTTGCCTTCCAGCTCCCTCCCTCCCTCCCTAGCCTTCCACCCATTACCCCCATCTCTCTTTCTCTCTCTCACTCTGAGTGCTGCTTTAGTACATTGTACTAATTTTAGAGAGATGCACATGAAAAACCCAAAATCATAATTGGCCAATTCCACTAATTTGACAACATTTGGCCCCCTAGACCCCCCCTGGGTACCCAAAATTAATTTTTACATTAATCAGTTGATTTGATGTTTTCTATCAACCTTATATATATGCCCATTAAACTGCCAAGTTTGGAACCATTCTGATTATTAGTAATTTTTTGACAGGGGGTCGAAAATTAGCTTCAAAAATGCCAAAAATGCCAAAAATAGCATGTCTCTTAACGTCACGCTATGTGAATAAGAACATAACAATCAAGTTAAGTTAATATTCTAATTTTATTTGCCACCATATCATATAATTGTGTATAGAAAAAGACTTCAAAAACAATATAAAATGAATAATGACAGTAAATGTGTATAAATCCATCACAAATCGAGCTAGGAAAGAAGAATATATTTTCTGTTTCACTTATGTGCATAGTCTGACATAAGCAACATAAATGTAAATATAAATAGTGTGAAGAAACATTTGATGTAAAAAGTGATAACATTTCACCAGAAACTAATATTGTTTCCCAGTAACGACATGTGTCTAAAACTTCACAATATATTAATTTTAAATACTATAAATACAATAATATTAATCTCAGAGAGCTCTCATAGATAAATACTGCTATGAAGAGAAAATGTCTCTTAACGTCACAAAATCATGAATAATCATGAAAAATAAGCGATTTTAAAGCTGTCTGCTCTCTGCTCTGGAAGGTTAATCATTAGTTATTTATTAAGATTTTATAATTTCTAGATACTTACAGAGGGGTAAAATTTAGGTTTTAAAATTTAGATTTGTTTATGAGTAACCCTAAGGGTTGTAGGAGTAAAATGGCAACTAATATATATATAGAAAATCGAAATACAACAAACAGATTTTTGCATTTTAATATATCGTTTTTGTGCTGTAACTTTTCTTCTAGTTGGAATATGTTCACAAACTAACAGGCATTATGACCCATACGTCGATACCTCTGAAATACACACTGATTCAAAACATTATGTGCATATGTTTTTTATTTATTTCTAATTTAAATAGTCATTTATAAATGTTGAAATCACTTGCCGTCACCCTGTGACAGCAAATGCGTGACGGCAAGAGACAAATGCGTGACGGCAAGATCTACATAGGCTGCTAATATACAAAATCGATAATAAATGTCAAAATTATAGTTTATCATTAAAATTGTGCCTTATGTGGCTCTAAAAACCCTAAAAGTGTGTGACGTTGGGAGACATTACCCCCCGTTTCCACCACTTTTTGTCACCATGATTTTTCTCTGCTATTATTCAAGAAAAACTCTAACCAATACAGTTTATGGTCCATAAATATCAAATCCTATGAGTTTTATCATTATTCATCATAATTGGATGTTTTAATATTTTTTTTATTTATTTATTCCACCTTAAGCACAGTGTGTGACATTAAGAGACATCAGGGGTACCCACTTAAAAAAAATTCTGTTTTTCATGGCTTTTGGCCAAAAAATATTTCTTTTGCAATTTTTTTTACACAGATCATGTCCACGTAACCTACTATCACAAGATATTAAAAAAAAAGTTCAATTTTGAAGATTATTTAGAAATTTAGCAATTCCATGGACTAATGGCAGTTTTAAAAAATTTTGAAATAGAAAAAATAAAATAATTGGGCTAAAAATGCCAAAAATGTGGTTCCACAGGTTGGTAGAACCATCCAATCAAAAAAAATAATTAGATTAATGATAATTAAATTGATTTAAGCCCATTTTATCACTTTCCACGGCTGGGGGCCAAATGTTGTCAAATTGGTGGAATTGGCCAATTACTTTAATAGACCTTTTACTGACCTCAGGAACCCTGTATATGACAGTATATACCCTGTATATGACAGTAAATATTCTGCATTTTCAGTTTAAGACAGACTCAATTTCAGTAACTATGACTTGACATCATGCACAAATAATTGATCCTGAGAAGTTGTTTCCTTTGGAAACGTAGGGTATAAACATTAGGTTAAACTGATTATCAAGTTAAATAGAAAAATAGTTGATTAAATCATTGATTAACTTAATAATTAGTAAACTTATAACTTGTTATCCCTTTTTTGTTAGCTTTTAGGTTTAGCACAGTACAACTGCAGAGCAATTATACTGGTGCACCAGTTTCCTTATGAAACCAATTGCATTGGTTTGCTCTCAGTGTGCTGTTGATGCGCTACTAAAAGAGGCAGAAAGAACATCTTCTAATTACGCTCAAATCAAACACATCAAATTTTAGTAGAACTACCTGTGTGCTTCAAAAGAAGCACAAATAGGAATTTTTAAGACTGTATAGAAAATGCAGTAACCAATTCCATTAGACAACTCTGGTTTCGCTCTATATTCGCTTGTTAGGCGCTCAGGGGAATACAAAGAGTGAACCATGAGTGGGCCAAATAAGCAATCAAGTGGAGTCCAAGCTTTAGAAGTGGTCTGGACGTTCTGCTAATATCTGACATGTTTGATTTGAGCGCAACTACAGGACATTCTTTTCACATCTTTTAGTAGCGGTCTAATAGCGCAGTGAGAGTAAACCAGAACCAGTAGAATCAATCTGTGCTTGTCTTGCGCTTCTCTTGCACTAAAAACAAAACCCTAAAATGAAAATCCCATTAGGACGCCTACTCCTGGGTTGGGATAGTCATTATCATTTACATTTCATTCTTTACTGATCTGACAGGTTCTGAGGCAATGTTCTTTCATAAATGTCCTTACCATCTGCTTAGAGAAGAATTTGTTATGAAACAGCCCCTGGATGATGTATGGTGTGAGATAGGAAGGCTTTAATGGACGGGCTCTCCTTGTAGCAGGTGAGAATGATGTATACGGCACTAATTGATATAAACCATAATCATAGTATATACGTGATTTATCAAAGAAGAATTGCGTGTGTGTGGATTCAAATAGTCTAATTGGTCTTATTAGAACCAGTCACTCTCTCATGGGAAACCTGCAGGAAAAGCATTGTTACTAGTGAACTAGATTTAGGACACATACAATTTGAAGTGGAAAAAAACCCGAATATTTAGGAACAAGTACGTGACAAAGATATATCTACAAAGATGATGAGTGAATGTATTATGGAAACCTCCCAGTCCCTGCTATATCGTGTGGGAGGTGTTTCTTTACTATGCTGCAATATAATTCTGTCACTCAATTGAGCTCCCTTGGGTATATGTAAGTCGAAAAGGGGTCATAAGCTTAAACGGGTATATTTGATATGTCTGAGTATTCAAATTGAATGAAGCAATCATTTTTCTTTTCAAAACCACTGTTGCACTTTTATGGGAAATGTACATTAGTAGGACAAAGATTGATGCCACAGTAAACTAATTTGAGGACATACACACATGAAATAATAAACCAACATATATAGGAAGCCCCTTCAAACGAAGGGCAAAGCCTCTTGCCTCAAACCGCAAAGTGCCATTATACTTTCATTACAACCGCAAAATTTCATTATATTTACATTAAAACGCCAAGTCCTAGGCCATGAAACCGATTAGCAGAGAAGGCTGACATACTATTCTTATGTGATATGAGGGTTTGGACCTAGAGTGTATAGTAATTCTCTAACTTATGTTTCCTTTATTTTATGTTAATAATGTAGTAATGTCGTAATCTAGCTAATTATATTCCATTGGTTGACCTTAAAAATGAAAGAATATATATGCAGCAATATACTCTGTCTTGAAATTGGTACACATATTCATACAACTCAAAGCCTTAGATAACCAAGGAGAACATTTGTATAATACAAAGAAATATTGTGAATTAAACAGTTATAACATAAAATATCAATTTTGCTACATATGGCTCATATTTCTATAACGGATCGCATTGTACTGAAGTATTTAATTCAATTCAATTTAAAATATTATGTATTCATACCTGAGGGTGTCCTACATATAGACTAAGAATCTGGATTCTCTAGAAGTCCTAAAACTAGTCCAAGAACTCTTTTTATTTCTCAAATGTCTCTATATTCAGCCCAAGGCTACATTAAAAGTTCATATAAGTAAGCAAATTTTTTAAGTTGTGCTAGAAAGTTGTCACTCCTAATTTACACACTTCCATGGTATCCCTGCCTTGTCAGACAATGAACCCATAGCGCCACCACCGGTAAAAACTAGTACTGACAACATTTCCACACCCACTGTTAGTACCAAAAATCTCCGCTAGGTGGATGATAATTCACTTCCCATAATTCCCTGCTACCATTGGCGGCATTACAAGGTCACGTGAAGGTCACGTGGGCTTTTAGTGTTTATTAAGTGAGCCACTAGGAGCGTGGTAGTCGTCTGATTCTCAGGTAGGAGTAACATCATCACAATTGTCATCCGGGTCTTGGCATTATCATTATTATATCTATAGGTCTGCGCAGTGAATAGTTGTAGAAATAGCAATTATACTCGCTATAGACTCCCTCTCCCACTGTTCCATATAATTGGTCAGATTTTCAGAAAATGTACAATTGGCGGGTCTATACATTTAGGAAATTCGGATAAATTAAGCTGAAAAAATGATGAAAACCAGGTATATTTGAATATAATCATTTGGTATCAAATAGATTCAAAATATCAGTTCTGTTATGTTAAAAAGCATTTTGAAGCTCATTTTTGTAAAAAATTAGGGTTATTTGCAGTTGGGTATACCGCGACGGGAACCCGCTAGCGCCGTCCTGTCATTACCTACACGGGGCCACGTTTGGAGCCGTAGGGAACCTATGATGACTCACCCATGCCTCCACCCGGCCCTACGCAGGGCTGTATACATGTGTACCACCAACAACAACTCATCTCTCTCTGTCCCTCCCCCTCCGTCTTCCTCTTTGTCTCTCCCCCCATATCCATACCTCTCCCTCTCTCTCCCTCCCCTCTTCTTCTGTCTACCCCTTTCTCTTCCTCTCACCATTTCCCCTTCTCCCCATCCTCTCCCTTTCTTTCATTCTCTCCCTCCTCCAATTAATATATCCTCTCCAGCATCGCCTCTCACTTTCTCCACCCTATCTCTCTCTTTCCTCCTCCTCCTCTTCCACACACTCTTCCTCCTTCCCTCCTCCCTCCTCCTTCCCCCTCCTCCCTCAGTAGTAACATGTTGAGATTTATCATTCATTTTCTATTGTGATTGGATGGATAATATTCTAATCATTGATAAATTCCGGTTTAACATATGAGTAATTCTCCCAAACGGGCAGCATTTGATTTCAGAAGGCCATTTTTTTAGAAAAAATAAAATTCGTTGAATCTCTACAATCTTTGGTGTATATGTAGCAGAGAATATCAGTATAATGCAGGTGAAGTTTGGGAAGGCTGGGACCAATATTTCGATCCTAAACCTATGATTCAGATACCTATATTTTCCCTATTATTTTGCCTTATTTCGGCCTCATTAAGCCCGATTAACCAAATGATTTAGTGTAAAAATGAGATATATTACTCACTAGTTCGTCTAGCAAAACTGAATGAAAACTCAAAGCTAGAGAATGGATGTTTGTTGGCAAATGAAGGCTATAGTTCTAGCCAGAAGTTTGACTTGATTTTGTAAAAATATTCATTTTATTACTATAAAATCATTGTGTTGGAACAGGAGGATCTCTTTTTTTGTAATAATTATGGCGTAACGGCGACGCTATGGCGTAACGGCGACATTACTACACAAACTCACCTTAATTTAACTACATCAATATTAAATCATATTCATATTTTTCACCAAATTCAAGCAAGCCTAAACAATTATTAGGAAGGTCGAAATTACATATAAATGTTTTTTAGAAAAAATATTGGAGATATATCACATGTCGTAATGAGACATTAAATATTCCCATACCAGTTCAAGGAGTTTTATTTAAGGGAATACAAGGTTTCAGATACATCGTGGGTTAGTAACTTTTATTTTAAATAAAATATACATATATGTGCATCTTTTCGTCAAAAAATACTAATTGCAATTTAATATTAATGTTTTGACTTGGGTTATTTCATTAATTAGAAGCATATAGATGTCGTAACGCGACACACATATTCCAAAACAATATTTTCCAATTCTAGATCAGTTTAAATATATGACAACTTGAAATTTGTGTTTTTTCATAATAATGAACATGTGTGCATGGGTAGAAACCATTTTTCTTCAGCAGAAGTAATATATTTTCTAAATCAGGCTGTGTATTATATTCAAATTCCATAATTATTACATATTTTCTAGCCTGCAAAAGCTCTATTATCACAATAGCGGCGAAGATTTTGGCATAAGAGCTTTAAAAGTGGGGTTCCCAAAGGCTCATTTTTGCCAAAGAATTCAAATAAAAGGGTTATAATTATGTGTGATTATCCCAAATAAAGGTTGTAGATACCCTAGGCTGGAAAACCAAATGACACCCGATTGGGAGAATTACTCATATATCCTATTTTAGAAAACAGCTTTTGATTGTGGTTATATTTCCCACCATTATTTGTATAAATAAGAGGGAGAACTTGGATCACTACTGAACACTTCATTGGTATTTCTACAACACACAAGACCTATTCAACTTTACTAGAAGACATCACTTGCAATGACTCCAATACTACTTCCCTCCTTCTCCCTGTCCTCAATCCCGTCCTCCTCCCTCCTCCTCCACCTCTGGTACATTGTTTGATGTAAACATAAACCATGTTTAATTGAGCCCGCCAATGTGGTCAAAGTTCACCACTTATTGTAGGAAGAACTTGAGATGTTTACATTCCATCAAATTAAATAAGAGCATGGGTCCATTTTCCTGAAATGGTCCTGTTGGGTGAAAATAAAATTCCCTTTCATCGAAATCTTGTAAACTTATGACCTGCATAATGAGATGAATATGGAGAGTATACAGAATATTAAGAGGGGAGGCTATTGAAGCAAATTTATTTATTATTGGTAAAAAAAAGGTTAAAGGCCATAATTAATCTCCTACAACTAAAGACCCTGTGATTTGATGTATGCAGTCATATAAGGAATAGAAATGAAGAAAGCTCATTTTAATTGATATATATATGGCAAACAGATTTATTTTATTTTTTTTTTTTTTATGAAAGTTTTATTGCACACAATTACAGGAAATCCTGGTATTCTCATGTAGTACAAGCAAAAATATTATCAAAAAGTCGTCCAGTATATATTGGCTGATATAGTTTTACCCTCTTTGTATCATTTAAACTTTAACCTTTTCTTACTTTGCCCATAGATTAAAGGGCCGAATTGAGATATCATAGTATTATTTGCAAGTAAGTTTTTAAATACAAGTAATTTTTTTGGTAAATTTTGCATGTCCTTTGCGACCGAAGTAGCAGAAGTATAAAATACAATACTTCACTCACAATAATAAAAACGACTATTTGTATGTGTAATCCAACTTTGGCTCATGGATAAGCATATATATACTCTTCTTCTAATAGGCAATGCAGCAGCTCGTTTACGCCAGAGCTACATAAGGCAGATTATACAATAAGCCTCCATTGGAGCACCACAGAGCCTATAGTCACTATAAGCCTCCATTGGAGCACCACAGAGCCTATAGTCACTATAAGCCTCCATTGGGGCACCACAGAGCCTATAGTCACTATAGGACTCCATTGGAGCACTACAGAGCCTATAGTCACTATAGGACTCCATTGGAGCACCACAGAGCGTATAGTCACTATAGGACTCCATTGGAGCACCACAGAGCCTATAGTCACTATAGGCCACCATTGGAGCACCACAGAGCCTATAGTCACTATAGGACTCCATTGGAGCACCACAGAGCCTATAGTCACTATAGACCACCACTGGAGCACCACAGAGCCTATAGTCACTATAGGACTCCATTGGAGCACCACAGAGCCTATAGTCACTATAGGACTCCATTGGAGCACCACAGAGCCTATAGTCACTATAGACCACCACTGGAGCACCACAGAGCCTATTGTCACTATAGGCCACCATTGGAGCACCACAGAGCCTATAGTCACTATAGGACTCCATTGGAGCACCGCAGAGCCTATAGTCACTATAGACCACCACTGGAGCACCACAGAGCCTATAGTCACTATAAGCCTCAATTGGAGCACTACAGAGCCTATAGTCACTATAGGACTCCATTGGAGCACCACAGCGCCTATAGTCACTATAGACCACCACTGGAGCACTACAGAGCCTATAGTCACTATAGGCCTCCATTGAAGCACTACAGAGCCTATTGTCACTATAGGACTCCATTGGAGCACCACAGAGCCTATAGTCACTATAGACCACCACTGGAGCACCACAGAGCCTATTGTCACTATAGGCCACCATTGGAGCACCACAGAGCCTATAGTCACTATAGGACTCCATTGGAGCACCACAGAGCCTATAGTCACTATAGTCCACCACTGGAGCACCACAGAGCCTATAGTCACTATAAGCCTCCATTGGAGCACTACAGAGCCTATAGTCACTATAGGACTCCATTGGAGCACCACAGCGCCTATAGTCACTATAGACCACCACTGGAGCACTACAGAGCCTATAGTCACTATAGGCCTCCATTGGAGCACTACAGAGCCTATAGTCACTATAGACCACCACTGGAGCACCACAGAGCCTATAATCACTATAAGCCTCCATTGGAGCACTACAGAGCCTATAGTCACTATAAGCCTCCATTGGAGCACTACAGAACCTATAGTCACTATAGACCACCACTGGAGCACCACAGAGCCTATAGTCACTATAAGCCTCCATTGGAGCACTATAGAACCTATAATCACTATAGGACTCCCTTGGAGCACCACAGAGCCTATAGTCACTATAAGCCTCCATTGGAGCACTACAGAGCCTATAGTCACTATAAGCTCCTGTTGGAGCACTACAGAGCCTATAGTCACTATAGACCACCACTGGAGCACCACAGAGCCTATAGTCACTATAAGCCTCCATTGGAGCACTACAGAGCCTATAGTCACTATAAGCCTCCATTGGAGCACTACAGAGCCAATAGTCACTATAAGCCTCCATTGGAGCACCACAGAGCCTATAGTCACTATAGACCACCACTGGAGCACTACAGAGCCTATAGTCACTATAGACCACCACTGGAGCACTACAGAGCCTATAGTCACTATAGACCACCACTGGAGCACTACAGAGCCTATAGTCACTATAGACCACCACTGGAGCACTACAGAACCTATAGTCACTATAGACCACCACTGGAGCACCACAGAGCCTATAGTGACTATAGGCCTCCATTGGAGCACTACAGAGCCTATAGTCACTATAGACCACCACTGGAGCACTACAGAGCCTATAGTCACTATAGACCACCACTGGAGCACCACAGAGCCTATAGTCACTATAACCCTCCATTGGAGCAATACAGAGCCTATAGTCACTATAAGCCTCCACTGGAGCACCACAGAGCCTATAGTCACTATAAGCCTCCATTGGAGCACTACAGAGCCTAGAGTCACTATAAGCCTCCATTGGAGCACTACAGAACCTATAGTCACAATAGGCCTCCATTGGAGCACTACAGAGCCTATAGTCACTATAAGCCTCCATTGGAGCACCACAGAGCCTATAGTCACTATAAGCCTCCATTAGAGCACCACAGAGCCTATAGTCACTATAAGCCCCCACTGGAGCACTACAGAGCCTATAGTCACTATAAGCCTCCATTGGAGCACTACAGAGCCAATAGTCACTATAAGCCTCCATTGGAGCACCACAGAGCCTATAGTCACTATAGACCACCACTGGAGCACTACAGAGCCTATAGTCACTATAGACCACCACTGGAGCACCACAGAGCCTATAGTCACTATAAGCCTCCATTGGAGCACTACAGAGCCTAGAGTCACTATAAGCCTCCATTGGAGCACTACAGAACCTATAGTCACAATAGGCCTCCATTGGAGCACTACAGAGCCTATAGTCACTATAAGCCTCCATTGGAGCACTACAGAGCCTATAGTCACAATAGGCCTCCATTGGAGCACTACAGAGCCTATAGTCACTATAAGCCTCCATTGGAGCACTACAGAGCCTATAGTCACTATAGACCACCACTGGAGCACTACAGAGCCTATAGTCACTATAGACCACCACTGGAGCACTACAGAGCCTATAGTCACTATAGACCACCACTGGAGCACTACAGAGCCTATAGTCACTATAGACCACCACTGGAGCACTACAGAACCTATAGTCACTATAGACCACCACTGGAGCACCACAGAGCCTATAGTGACTATAGGCCTCCATTGGAGCACTACAGAGCCTATAGTCACTATAGACCACCACTGGAGCACTACAGAGCCTATAGTCACTATAGACCACCACTGGAGCACCACAGAGCCTATAGTCACTATAACCCTCCATTGGAGCAATACAGAGCCTATAGTCACTATAAGCCTCCACTGGAGCACCACAGAGCCTATAGTCACTATAAGCCTCCATTGGAGCACTACAGAGCCTAGAGTCACTATAAGCCTCCATTGGAGCACTACAGAACCTATAGTCACAATAGGCCTCCATTGGAGCACTACAGAGCCTATAGTCACTATAAGCCTCCATTGGAGCACCACAGAGCCTATAGTCACTATAAGCCTCCATTGGAGCACCACAGAGCCTATAGTCACTATAAGCCCCCACTGGAGCACTACAGAGCCTATAGTCACTATAAGCCTCCATTGGAGCACTACAGAGCCAATAGTCACTATAAGCCTCCATTGGAGCACCACAGAGCCTATAGTCACTATAGACCACCACTGGAGCACTACAGAGCCTATAGTCACTATAGACCACCACTGGAGCACCACAGAGCCTATAGTCACTATAAGCCTCCATTGGAGCACTACAGAGCCTAGAGTCACTATAAGCCTCCATTGGAGCACTACAGAACCTATAGTCACAATAGGCCTCCATTGGAGCACTACAGAGCCTATAGTCACTATAAGCCTCCATTGGAGCACTACAGAGCCTATAGTCACTATAGACCACCACTGGAGCACTACAGAGCCTATAGTCACTATAGGCCTCCATTGGAGCACCACAGAGCCTATAGTCACTATAAGCCTCCATTGGAGCACCACAGAGCCTATAGTCACTATAAGCCTCCATTGGAGCACTACAGAACCTATAGTCACTATAGACCACCACTGGAGCACCACAGAGCCTATAGTCACTATAAGCCTCCACTGGAGCACCACAGAGCCTATAGTCACTATAAGCCCCCACTGGAGCACCACAGAGCCTATAGTCACTATAGACCACCACTGGAGCACCACAGAACCTATAGTCACTATAAGCCTCCATTGGAGCACTACAGAACCTATACTCACAAGGGGGACTATGTACTGAGAATAGGCTCTGTAGTGCTCCAAGGGAGACTATAACTGGGGATAGGCTCTGTAGTGCTCCAACCGGGACTATGTACTTAGGATAGGTTCTTTAGTGCTGCTACACTGACCATGTACTGACGATTGGCTCTGTAGTGCTCTAACACTAATTAGGGGTCTCTGGTTCGGTTTTGTCCCTAAATTGCCCTTTTAACGGACAATCCTACCAGCGGATAGAGTCTGTTGTCGACCTCTAAAGGACTTGTAAGGTTGTGGTTTGGACGCAATAGCCTTATGGACATGTGATAGAGAACTCACTATCGCTCGTCCTCTATCACATGCCATAAGACTCTTCCCTCTAAACCACTACCTTCTAAGTCCATACTATATACTGAGAATAGGTTCTATAATGCTCCATAAAAGGTTTTTAGTGACTCTCGCCTCTGTAGTCTTCTCATATGGCCTATTGGCTCTGTTCTTATGCAATAGGGCCCTATTTTGACTAAAGGCCCTGTGCTGCTCCACAGGAAGTTTAACATGTGTGCAGGTGGGATCTTGTCTTTTACACTTTTCTTAGAACGGATAAAAAAAGATTCACCGAAAAAATAATGATAGGGTCAGGCTCATTTTTCAGTTGTATGCTTGTTCCTTTGGGTGGGGGTGGACGGTAGTGGGTGGAGGGGGGTTGGGATGCAGGGATGGGGCTATGTTTTTGTTGTCAATTGCCCTTCATCAAAGATAACTATATATCATATTTACTATTTCCTGTTTCCTACTAATTTGCTTTTTACCTCTATCTTATTATGTTATCCACAATTATCGATTGGAAAGTTTTTTAATTAATATTCATGATAGAAAACCCACTTTCTATATCTTCTATATCTAAGATATAATCAAAACACAAATACAAATATGTTTATCTCCAATTTGCCTTTCTACCTTTCTTTTATATCTAATCTGTAATTACTAATCAGAATCGGAATTTCCTAACTAACATTGAATATAAAAGTAAAGTCCCATTACAATCACAACACACATACTCTGTATTTTTTATTCTTCTTCAATTATACATTGTATCATATAAATCAGCCCAAGAGTGTATTGAAGTAGCAGCAATTAGTAATTCTGAAAATGTGGTTCACTATCAATGTAATTATTTAAACCGAACAGAACAGTTATAATTCCTTCATGTTTCTTCTCTAAAATACTGCATTCATTGTTGTGACCATTTGACTACATTGCTGAATAATAAAGATGCAAACTGAAAATATTATGAGCCAGTATCATATGAAAGATTATAAGACATCCAACTTTTACTCCTGGTTTATTTGCATCAAGCTCCACGAAAATAGGCAATAACATGGATAATGTTATTGAACATTAACCATTGAACAATATAACAATGTCAAGGCGATCCTCATAATCTCTAAATACATTGATGCAAATGCTTACTATCAATATTATATACAGGAGTATACAAAAAATGTGACCAATCAACGCCAGTCATACATTCAAAACATTAAATAGAATCAATTCTTCCTCCTAATCAGTGAACCTATCAATCGTATGCATCATTAAGTACAATAATAATCACAATATTTTTGCATTACCATGCTTTAGCATTCTATTACTTTTATTCAGCTAGAATCAACATTTTCCCCACACTTAAGATGAACACACAGGCCTTTCTCTGCCATTAAATCACTCAAAAGCTGACACTCGTTTAGAGTCTCACATGTGAATAGCAACTCCTCTTGGTATTTGGCATTATCGTTTTCTATGACAGCAGTCACAAATTCTTTAAATTCCTCTGTGTCCAGTTCCAAACAATGTGGAAACCTTATTCGTTTTACTTGCAGTTTTTGCAATTCTTGGACCATTCGTTTAGTGTCTGGAAAGAATGTCGATAAAAATCTTTCCTTGTCATTTTTATTAATGACGTTTTGTGAGGAGATTCTGCTTGATATTCTTTGAGACTTTTTGTCACTGGGGAAAAGTTTTGGCCCCATCCACTTGGATGTGTCTGATCTTTCTGCAAGCTGTATTATGGAAGGTCCATCAGAATATTTAATTGCAAGGATGGCTAAATAGTAACGTATCTGCTCCATGTTTTCTTTAGTAAACTTGATGTTGTTCTCAAACGTCCATGACGCTTCACCTTCTGTTAAAAAACATAGCCCAAGCCACACATATAAGACTACAAATACTCCACAATCTACTAGAGTCTCCTGCTCAGGTAATCTAGGTAAATCAAAATATTTAGCCACTGCATGATTTGTACATTTCATCGTCCATGGGCCACCAGCTTTCAAAATTGTACACACAGATTCAATGACTTCCATATGCTTTGATTTTATTGCTGAGGATGATGCATTTGGATAGGAATCCATATATAATACAGTCCTGTCTTTCCTTGAAATTATAACGGCACACCAATGCTCTGGATGGTGGGCGGCCATAAATATATAATCACATTGCATGTTTAGTATAACAGGTGGCAGCCACTCTGCTATATTTTCTTTTGTAGCCAAAGTCAAAAACTGATTTGGCAACATTGTGCACACACACTCATCACAAACCAACCCAATAAGAGACAGAAGACATGCATCAATAATTTCCCCTGTAAGACATCCATGGTTCATTAGCCTCATGAGCCCGTCTGGTGAAATGGCAAATGGACATTTATCTTTTGTATGAGAAGGACCATTAAATTTAGCTTCACATAGAATCTTTTCTCTGTGAAGATTAGCATTTTGCCAAGAGCTCGACGAGTACGGTCTTAATATTGGCAGCTGTCTGTAAATAGAAAAGTTATGGAAAGTTTCACCAAATATCTCTGAATGTGAAGAGTATGAATCTTTGGCTTGCCTTATTTCCTCCTCAAATTTGGAAATGCAAGGACTAAACTCTCCTTTTCCTCTGTGAACATTCTCTTCTTTTTTCACCAAACTCTCTGGTAGGAGCTTATCTTCTTTGACCACACTTTGCTCGTTCTCATTTCTACAATTGACTATATTTTTTTTAATCATGCGCCCGTATATATCAGTAACCAATATTTCGTTTTCTTCTAAAAATGACTCATACTTTTTTCTTATCTCCTTATTTGTTTGCAAATTTTTCATTGCCAGTATATTTCTTGTCTGGATAAGATGATGTTCGAAACCTAATAAGTCTAAAAAATATCGATCTCTCCCAAGGAAAGAATTCTTCTGTTCAGCCACTGCAGTGTCCACTTCACCCCTCAACTCAGGAACAAATTTTACTGAGCGCAGTAGGCGGTTTATTTCATTTGTGGTGTTATTCTCATGCAGCCTGTCAAAAAGAACCAAATGTTTTTCACTTTGTGATACTGGGTTAAGATCAGGATTTTCTTTATAAGAATGGTCTGAATGATGTGCACAATTTTCAGGATGACGAATATATTTGGACTTATTTATAAACTCAAGTTTGACTTGTAATGTTCCTGTACGTGCCGCTTCAATATTATCTTCTGATGGTTCACAAAGCAAGCCATTATTAGGAAACATTCCAGCCCTTTTATTACCATTAGCTGCAACTTTCTGTGGTATATCACAAATTGTGACATTGGGTCTGAATGCAAGTGAACGTTGTAAGTCGATGATGTCCCGTGGACTTTCAAAACCTATTAAAAATTTCATGCAGTGCACAATACCATGCGTACACAGACCCAGAATTAATCCACCTGACCGTTTTGCAAATTTTTCGAAAAGTTTTTTACAGCTATTTCCGTTTTTAATATGTTTCTCTAACATCCCTAATATTGTAGCCTTTGTTTTACCTTTTGTGTTAAGGCCACACTCATCTGCCAAATCTGTGGCAGCCTCTTTATCACCAAGCGTATGTAAATAGTTCAACATGTCCTCTGTAAGGTCGGAGTTAATTGCTATTGTTGGATCGTCAAAATTTATTTTCTGTGTATGTAACTTTTCTTGTTCAGTGTTAACTGATTTGTTTCCAGCTCGTGAGTGTGGGGCAATCCATGGGGCCATTTCTGAGTATGATTGTTTTGTGTGATAAGGATTACACTTAACAGATGTTGAATTTGTCACACCCCGCCACAAAACTGTTTTTTCTACCTTCATCCAGAAATCATTAGTGTCCACAGTATTTTCTCTGTCTGAAGAAGATTTAGAGAGTCTTTCAGCATCTTCTTTTAACTCAGACTGATTAAGTTTAAAACAAACCTTTTGATTTCCATCATATATTTGGCATATTGGATGATATCCACAAGTCAAGCAGTTCTGCGACATATCATTACCTATATAATTAGTAATGGTCTCAAAGAAAATGTAAGCTGCTCGAAGCTCATGTATTGGGAGACTTTCATCATGCAGATCTTTAAGTGACTCAAATACTAATGAAGGTGTGATGGAATGCTGTAGAGAATACCTCAACCAAATACATAATTTAATGGTCAAAAACACATGATCATTGTAATTCATTAAATTTGTGGTGTAGTCCTGGTGTCGATAGATGTGACCACACTTGGTGCATTTCTTATGAAAAACATGAATGTTTTTCTGGATCTTATCAATGCTTACCAATATTCCACCACGTGAGACAAGGTTGAGTGTATTGGATTCAAGGGGGGCTCCGCATACACAAAACTCTTCACTTGGAATAATCTGAGTGGTACAACTGATATCCTTTCTTGTTATACTGTGATCAATTTCAAGTGGTATTTGTTGTGTTGCATATATGTATTCCACCACTTCCTTTACCTGTTTGTCGCTGATTGGTATTAGCTTAATAGGGGGTTCTCCATTTGTCTTTTCCTCTAAAAGGGACAAATCGATTTGGTCATCTTCATTTTCTTTATTATTAACATTGACTGTGTCAGCTATTAAATGGGGTAAATGTTCTAATAAATACCATTTGGCCAGTCCTTTGTGGCGGCATCCCCTTCTTAAGCGATGGGTCTCACATATGCAGGACCATTTATCTCGGACAGTGTCTATCGCTATTATTACACGTCCGAGCCGGCTATAGCTTTCTTTCTCTCCAGAATATACTGATAAATACACTGTTCTGGATCTTTCACCGTTGGGAAAATATGGGGCAACAGCTGGCTGATTGCATGACATAGCTTCTGCATTCATAGCTTTGTAACAGTCGATATGGTGAGCACTAATTCTTTTTTTAGCAATGAGTTCATGCAAATGATTTTCATGCAGAATTTGTATGCCTGTGGACTCATTAATGAAATATGTTGACTGTAAGTGGGGACACAACTGAGTTGCATCATTGCTTCTCCCAGCCATTCCTAGACCATCTCTGCAGAATCTATCTTCACATTCAAAAACTTGTTCAATGCCTGCTACCTTTCTCTGGACATGTAGTGGGTATTGGTTTCCTTGTATGGACTTAGAAATCATATAGATGCCATTTACTCTGTCAATAAGCACACCTCCATGATGGCTCTCTTCATTTATCTTCTTCTTCCTCTTTGACTGATGGCTTTTCATGTGCCTTTTCAAATGTTTGGCTTGCAAAGATATTCCACAAGACACGCATTCTACATACTCCACTTTTGAAAGGCCTACTTGTTTGAATGTTTCTCGTGATGACTCATTTTTCAGGCGTATGAGATGTTTCTTCATGTTATTTTTCTTCTTGAATATTTTGTGACAATGGGCACAGTGATAATGGCCCACTCCATGTTCTTCATTGCAATCTAGTCGGCATGAAAACATTATGAATGAATTGTAATCAACAAAATGTTTGAAGTGAACATGTTCCAGATGCTTCAACAACTTTTTGCCATATATTTTATTCATATTTGTGCATAGAATGCACCGTTTTTGTCGGATGCATTCCTCAGCGATGTCATTCTTCTCACACTCACTTTTTACAATTGATATTATCGTTGAACCTGCTGTTGCATACTGAGGGCCAGGTATTTCTTTTGCAGAATCAAAGAGAGGATCTGTATTGGACATATGGATATTGGTCTCTTTATTTGTCGGATCTTCACTTTTTGATTTGTCCGCTACATTGTCCCACGCTATTTTGCTTTCATCTGAATCAAATTTTATGTTCTCAGGCTCTTCTGCCATTTCGTTGATTCTGATGTTCACTGAATTATCATCGCTATCTTCACTAGGCATATTTAAATGCTCACTAGCCACTGGTGAACTTCCTTGAAGAAATTCTTTATACTTTCCTACTTTGGTGTCATCTGTTTCTATATTTTTTTCAGCACCAATCACCTGTTCCTGCATTTTCTGATTCTTTTCATTTGCTTGCGACAAATTTGTGCCCTTTTCATTATGATGAACTTTATCTCCTTCTTTGACATCTTTTGTCATAGTCAAACTTTCGGAATTGGTAGCTACATTAACGCTCTCTATTTTGCTTTCGTTTGAATCACATTTGTCCATGTTCTCAGGCTCCTTTTCCACTTTGTTAATTCTGATGTTTATTGAACTGTCATCTTCGGCACTAGGCATATTTAAATGCTCACTGGCCACTGGTGAACTTCCTTGAGGAAATACCTCATCCCTTCCTACTTTATCGTCATCCGTTTTTCTATTTTTTTCAGCACCAATCACCTGTTCCTCCATTTTCTGATTCTTTTCATTTGCTTGCGACAAATTTGTGCCCTTTACATTATGATGAACTTTATCTCCTTCTTTGACATCTTTTGTCATTGTCAAACTTTCGGAATTGGTAGCTACATTAACGCTCTCTATTTTGCTTTCGTTTGAATCACATTTGTCCATGTTCTCAGGCTCCTTTTCCACTTTGTTAATTCTGATGTTTATTGAACTGTCATCTTCGGCACTAGGCATATTTAAATGCTCACTGGCCACTGGTGAACTTCCTTGAGGAAATACCTCATCCCTTCCTACTTTATCGTCATCCTTTTTTCTATTTTTTTCAGCACCAATCACCTGTTCCTGCATTTTCTGATTCTTTTCATTTGCTTGACACAAATTTGCCCCCTTGACTGTATGATGCAATTTATCTTCTTCTTCAACATTGCTTATCTTTGTCTCATTCATCCTTCTTTTCTTCGCTTTCTGATTATCAGAGGTCTGATCCGATTTCCTTTTAGTCACCTGACTGTCACCTTCTTTGCCCTTGGCAGCCAAAGTTGATATATCTTCTGCCATATTGATATCTAAATGCCCATTTCCCACAGTTGAACTTCTTGGAGTAAATTCTTTATCCTTTCCTATTTTTTTACCATTCCTTTTTCCACCTTTTACCTTTTCTTGCATTTCAGTACTTTTTTCCTTTGCTTGAGACTGCTCTTTCCTCCTTCCTATTAGATGCACTTCATCTTCTTTGACGGAGTGTTTGACAACCTTTGTCTTTCTTCCCTTCACCCTTGTTTCCTTTGCTGCCTTTGCTTCCTTTCTTTGCTTATCCAAGGATCGATTGATTTTCTTTTTAGTCACATCTTTCTCGCCTTCTCTTCCCCTAGTGAGACTTGACACATCTTCCTTACCCTGACGATGATCGATAGACATAGGAAGAACAGTCTTCTGTGACTTGGCGTAGAACAGGAGAACAGCAGGCACTCTTTGAACTTTATGTGCCACAGATACCTGTAAATATAAAATGGGGTACCTGAATCAATCAAATTCCACCAATTTCCAAAACTAATTATCATTCTTATGTTAAATCTAGGAAAAGGGTCAATTCCCATATTGTGTCCATGTATTGCTTATTTCACAAGGGAGAGATGTTGGGTTTTACATTGTGTTCAGAGGAACGGCCATATTTATATCACTGAGTGTTTCTAAGATTTTGAAGTGTTGATAGGAAAGAAGAGGAGCATATCAGAAAATGGAAACATAAAATTCTACGCAAAATAATAACATTCATTATTATTGTTATTGATCATTGGACCAGAGACTGGAGAAAACAACAATGCAGGGAGACATAAAGTTGCTGACGCAAAAGTTCTGCTATCCTATAAAATCAATCTGACAGATTATTATCAATAATTAGGAAATACATCTGAAAAGATATACATACCTTGCGATCATTGAAGCAAAACCAAGCCTCTCCCTTCCGAGTTAGTGAATAGTAATGTCTGCTTGCATCTGTCACACCAACCTGACATATTACGCCAGTAACATTGTACTGCACCTGTCAAATATTGCGATTCATTACAGATTTAGCTTTTGATTCAAATGATTGTAACATAATATTTGTGTATGCACTTTTTTGGGGGAATAGACTTCTTTTGGGATCATATTTCAAAATGCCATCAATAGATAAGATTATATAGCACTTGTCAGCCAGTAGTGTCAGTAACAATGTATAGATGGAAAATGTTGATGACTGTAGGGTTCTAATGCAGTAACCCGTTTAATTCCCCGTTTTTTCAAAGCCATCCTATTAGACTGCTGTGCCATTCAAAGAAGAAAACTTTGCACCCATCCTATATGATATAAGGTAATTTTAGTTCCTACCTGTTCGATAATCACTTTAGGTGGCACCTCTACTTGGATTTCTCGTGCTGTGCCATGGCCAAGTGGTCGACCTTGATCGTCTAATGCATACCTGCAGAATTAGTCAGTTGAAATGTTAATGTCTAGATTTTTATGCATGGGTACGGATGAAGGCAACCAGTCATTTTCATTCCTCATTTTCATCTCATTGGTCATAATGTGAAAATCATAGCACACTTACGCCTGAAGTTCGATGGCTAAAACATCAGGATGCAACTCCATTGAATTTTGTGATTTGGCTTCACGTTCACCACACCTGTAAATAGATTAGCTGACATATAAGGGCAACATCCAGAATGCAAATAATTTGGAACTCCTGTTTGAAAATTCGATCACAATGATTGGTCGCTAATTTGACCAAATCTGAAATCGTATATGTAAAGCTATGTTTTTTTTCTGACATGGACTGAGAGACGGAAAGATACTCACTTTGAACAGGTGTATTCAATTTCTTCCTGCTTGAAGAAATTCTGAAGCGACTCCTTCAGTGATCCCTACAATTATAATCATATTAATATTTGTATTTGGTGAGTTCATTTTAAGAAAGTGTATTGTGGGGGTGTAATTGCATTTTTGTAGCATCAGTACTAATCACTTTGATTTTAGAGGATAGAAAACTTACAACAAACGGCAGGTGTAAGATGTCTATGGCATCACATGCCTTCCTCAATGAATGGCATGATTTACATTCAACTGCAAGTAGACAAAATTGTTGGTTATCAGAAGATATATACATGTTCCAACAGGAAATAGGTACATTAGGGCAACTTATCTGTTAACAATAGGATAAATGTATGTCTGGTGTTGGCAAGAGATGCATTATTGAACGGGCTCATAAGCCAATATCATTGGAAATTCCATCATGTCTATTTTATGTTACACATTTGTTGTCTCTGTAGTTAAAGTTTGATATAGATGATATATACATTTACTTACTTGATCGAACCAGATTCCACCGGAAGATATCAGTTGGACTTCTTAGTTGTCGTTCTGTCTTTTCCAACTCGTAATTTATATCTTTTCTAAATTGATATATATTAAAGAATTAGTTGATGTAGGCTGCTTTTTCTTGAAAGGAGGACAAAATATTGCTCTATGCTATTATTTGTTTGAGTCCTTGATTAATAACATATTTGTACAATGGATAAATATCAATATGCATAAAACAATATTTAGATCGTTAATTCAATATTTGTTTTCAGTACATATGTACCACACATCAATTTATCAGAACTTATGATGAATGGAATGATTAACAAGAATGTATTTACGCTTCCAAATTACCTGCATAATGCCTGCTGCATTGCTTGCATGACTTGTATGAAGAAAAGTTTTGGGTCACCGAAGTCTCCAAGTTTGTATTTTGCATCAAGACCTGTAAACATGTACATATCAAGTAAATTAATGAGTCTATTGCCAATCATATTTATGCATTTGTGAAGCTGATAGGTATTAAACTAATAATGCAAAAAGGAATCATGGCATCCATGCAAATATATGAACAAGAACATGCTTACTCATCCAGGGAAATCAGGGTGCAGGGGGAAATAGTAATTTCTGCTACTTCTTCTCCAAACAACCATTCAAAAGCAAGTTTAATGGGGCCCGCCCTTGTGGTCAAAGGTCACCACATGAGGTGAATGTTGGGATGTTTTCTTCTGTCCACTTTAATTATTTATGCTTGGGACTAAAACAACATTTCTTTTTTTAAAAAAGTGGATTCAGGTACTAGTGTATGTGGGTAATTCTTCCAACAGTGTGTCATGAACATGCATCAATATTTAACATTTTCTTTGTATTCCTTGGCACAAAAGGCTATGGAAACCCTACTTTCAAACATGTTATGCCAAAATCATTGCCATTATGGCTCAAGAAATGCTCCTTTAGGCTAGAACATAATTATATTTACAAAATTTGAATATAATACTCATTTAGAAAATAGAAAAAATCTTTTTTTTTCTATATTTGTGTTGCTGTTACAACATACTTAGCTTCAAAACAATGCAATATACCGAAAGTAATAATAATTAATGTGTAGGAATAGTTTTTAAGAAAAACATTTTCATGTAATTTTGCCCTTTCTAATTATAGTTTAGGCCTGCCTTTGTAACGATTCTTAATTATTCCACTCATCTAATATATCACCTGTGAATTAAGACCTTGAAGCTGGGTTCGACTGGCCGGCTACTACACGCAGTTCTCCTCCTGCTACTTTGACAGTCTATTGCTGCCGCTTCTTTAGAAGGAATAGGTGCCAGAAATGTGAGCAGAAGACATTTTATTTTCACATGGAAGTTACGATAGAGTGGTGCCATTGTAACTCTTCAGCTCACACAACTTCCTCTTACTTCAGCAACAATGTAGCATCCAGTATATATCAAACATGTTTAATGGAAGCAGAAGCATTCTAGGCTACAAAAATCGATATACGAAATGGGAGGAGAAGTAGCTGGGCATCGGAATCCAGGCTTTAGGTTGAAATTTATCCCTCTAGGTTCAAATTACCCCCATATATTGATTGATAATGTAAGCAAAAATGCAATACCTAATGCTTATGGAAAACGAAAACTATCCTAGGTATATAGTCAGTGTTGAAGCACTACAGAGCCTATCCACATTATATAGTCTGTGTTGGAGCACTACAGAACCTATTCCCAGTATATAGTTAGTGTTGGAGCACTACAGAACCTATTCCCAGTATATAGTTAGTGTTGGAGCACCACAGAACCTATCCATAGTACATAGTGAGTGTTGGAGCACCACAGAACCTATCCACAGTATATAGTCTGTGTTGGAGCACTACAGAGCCTATCCACAGTATATCATCAATGTTGGAGCACTACAGAGCCTATCCACAGTACATAGTGAGTGTTGGAGCACCAACGAGCCTATCCACAGTACATAGTGAGTGTTGGAGCACTACAGAGCCTATCCATAGTATAGTACATAGTGAGTGTTGGAGCACTACAGAGCCTATCCCAAGTATATAGTTAGTGTTGGAGCACCACAGAACCTATCCATAGTACATAGTGAGTGTTGGAGCACTACAGAGCCTATCCACAGTACATAGTGAGTGTTGGAGCACTACAGAGCCTATCCATAGTACAGTACATAGTGAGTGTTGGAGCACCACAGAACCTATCCACAGTATATAGTCAGTGTTGGAGCACTACAGAACCTATTCCCAGTACGTAGTCTGTGTTGGAGCACTATAGAACCTATTCTCAGTATATAGTCAATGTTGGAGCACCATAGAACCTATCCAAAGTACATAGTGAGTGTTGGAGCACTACAGAGCCTATCCATAGTACATAGTGAGTGTTGGAGCACTACAGAGCCTATCCACAGTACATAGTCAGTGTTGGAGCACCACAGAACCTATCCACAGTACATAGTCATTGTTGGAGCACCACAGAACCTATCCACATTATATAGTCTGTGTTGGAGCACTACAGAACCTATTCCCAGTATATAGTTAGTGTTGGAGCACTACAGAGCCTATCCACAGTACATAGTCAGTGTTGGAGCACTACAGAGCCTATCCACATTATATAGTCTGTGTTGGAGCACTACAGAACCTATTCCCAGTATATAGTTAGTGTTGGAGCACTACAGAACCTATTCCCAGTATATAGTCAGTGTTGGAGCACCACAGAACCTATCCTCAGTATATAGTCTGTGTTGGAGCACTACAGAACCTATACCCAGTACATAGTCAGTGTTGGAGCACCACAGAACCTATCCACATTATATAGTCTGTGTTGGAGCACTACAGAACCTATTCCCAGTATATAGTTAGTGTTGGAACACCACAGAGCCTATCCACATTATATAGTCTGTGTTGGAGCACTACAGAACCTATCCACAGTATATAGTCAGTGTTGGAGCACTACAGAACCTATTCTCAGTATATAGTCAATGTTGGAGCACTACAGAGCCTATCCACAGTATATAGTCAGTGTTGGAGCACCACAGAGCCTATCCACAGTACATAGTCAGTGTTGGAGCACCACAGAACCTATACCCAGTATATAGTCATTGTTGGAGCACCACAGAACCTATCCACAGTACATAGTCAGTGTTGGAGCACCACAGAACCTATACCCAGTATATAGTCATTGTTGGAGCACCACAGAACCTATCCACAGTATATAGTCTGTGTTGGAGCACTACAGAACCTATTCTCAGTATATAGTCAGTGTTGGAGCACTACAGAACCTATTCCCAGTATATAGTCATTGTTGGAGCACTACAGAGCCTATCCACAGTACAGTACATAGTGAGTGTTGGAGCACTACAGAACCTATTCCCAGTATATAGTCATGTTTGGAGCACCACAGAGCCTATCCACAGTACATAGTCATTGTTGGAGCACCACAGAACCTATCCACAGTATATAGTCTGTGTTGGAGCACTACAGAACCTATTCCCAGTATATAGTCAATGTTGGAGCACTACAGAACCTATTCCCAGTACATAGTCAATGTTGGAGCACTACAGAACCTATCCACATTATATAGTTAGTGTTGGAGCACCACAGAGCCTATCCACATTATATAGTCTGTGTTGGAGCACTACAGAACCTATCCACAGTATATAGTCAGTGTTGGAGCACTACAGAACCTATTCTCAGTATATAGTCAATGTTGGAGCACTACAGAGCCTATACCCAGTACATAGTCAATGTTGGAGCACTACAGAACCTATCCACATTATATAGTTAGTGTTGGAGCACCACAGAGCCTATCCACATTATATAGTCTGTGTTGGAGCACTACAGAACCTATTCTCAGTATATAGTCAATGTTGGAGCACTACAGAGCCTATCCACAGTATATAGTTTTTGTTGGAGCACTACAGAGCCTATCCACAGTACATAGTCATAGTTGGAGCACTACAGAACCTATCCACAGTACAAAGTCAGTGTTGGAGCACTACAGAACCTATCCACAGTACATAGTCAGTGTTGGAGCACCACAGAACCTATACCCAGTATATAGTCATTGTTGGAGCACCACAGAACCTATCCACAGTATATAGTCAGTGTTGGAGCACCACAGAACCTGTCCACAGTATATAGTCTGTGTTGGAGCACTACAGAACCTATTCCCAGTATATAGTCAGTGTTGGAGCACTACAGAACCTATTCTCAGTATATAGTCAGTGTTGGAGCACTACAGAACCTATTCCCAGTATATAGTCATTGTTGGAGCACCACAGAACCTATCCACAGTATATAGTCAGTGTTGGAGCACCACAGAACCTATCCACAGTACATAGTCAGTGTTGGAGCACTACAGAACCTATTCTCAGTATATAGTCAGTGTTGGAGCACTACAGAACCTATTCTCAGTATAATATAGTCATTGTTGGAGCACTACAGAACCTATTCTCAGTATATAGTCAGTGTTGCAGCACTACAGAACCTATTGCCAGTATATAGTCAGTGTTGCAGCACTACAGAACCTATTCCCAGTATATAGTCAATGTTGGAGCACTACAGAGCCTATCCATAGTACATAGTCTGTGTTGGAGCACTACAGAGCCTATCATCAGTACATAGTCACCACAGAAGCACCACAGAACCTATTCAAAGCACATAGTCAGTGTAGAAGCACTACAGAGCCTTTTGCAAGTATAGTCACTGTTGGAGCACCACAGACCCTTTCCTTGAGTAGAGTTTCATTGTGTCCAATAGATTTGGCTCTTTATCATTTTTACCATGATAACTGTAAATCTTTTTGTTTAAAGTCACCCTCTTATACCGGGAAGCTCTCATGATTGAAGACCATACATATTAAACATTATTAATAGATATAGCTTTTTCCTTCAATTTCTCCCGTATATTTTGTTTAGTTTTGACAAGTTTAATTTTTAAAAAGCAAGTAATATTTCTTCTCTGAAGAATATGTGTAAAACTTGTAATCATAGAAACATAGTCAAGAACATAGAGTGTGGGGGATCTACATCTGACCCAAGATTGTGACACACTATAATAATATATATATTCAATCACTGTCCATTTAATTGTCTTTCCTTGCATGCTAAATGTAGTATAAATACCTGTTTGCCTATAACTATTAATTAAAATGTGCTTTTACTATTCGTTTTCACACCAGATGAGACTGGATACAACAAATTACATAGACATAATTTGACCTGACCGATTATGCAATCATTTCACCTTACCAATGATACAAAATATATACCTAGATGTTACAAATAAAACTATGATAATTATTTTGATTAAAGGGGGATTTTATTTTCACCCAAGGTATCATTTCCTGAGAATGGACCACACTCTTATTTAACACGAGGAATGAAAACATCTCAAGTTTCTCCTAGTGGTGAACTTTGACCACATAGGCGGGCTCAATTAAACATGGTTCATGGCTAAATTAAAGAATGTTGTTAGAAGGGTGATGGGGAGTTGTGGAAGCAGCGGAGGAGGAGAAGGAAGGAGGTGGTGGCAGAGGAAGAGGAGGATGTAGTGGAGGGGATGTGAAGAAGCTAAAGAGGAGAAAGAGTTGGGGGAGGAGGGAGAATGAGAGAGAGGGTGGAGAAAGTGAGAGCAAAAGGAGCTGCTATAGAGGATACAATGTATATGTATTACCTAACTTGTATTAGAATTAAGGGAGACAGAAGAAAGGAGGGAGAGAAAGAAGAGAAAGAGAGGTAGGAGAAAGGGAGAGAAGAGGAAGGGAGGGCAGAAAAGGGCGAGAACTACTTAGTTGGGTGACTGTATTCACTAGTAGTTAATTACCTGCACACATTTGAAGCAATCGCTTGGGATCCACTGGGTCCACATTCCTATGATTGTCTTGAAGTTGCATAAAGGCATCTCCCAATGCGCATACAATGCAGGAATATGCCGAGTCTGAAATCATAGATATATAGCTAGTAAAACAAAGAAGGCAAATTGCTACAAGACTTTGTTCATACAATTCCAAGTAGAGTATGAGACAAAACTAAAAAAATATATAAATATGACACAGATATTTATGCATGAATAGCACAACTACATCCTTATACAAACATGCATGAACAATCAATAAACATAAAAGTTTCATTTCCCACTGTGCTAATATTCTTATATATCTATATGTAAGGGCCTAAATGCACATTATTATAATGAAAATTACCATAATTTCTTCCCATTTTTTCAGGATATACTCAGCACAACTGTAGTTGTATACCACATAAAAATAAATGTGTTTCAAGAAGATATAATCTTTTACTAAATGTGACATATATCATAACCCATAGGCCTATATATATGTGATGTGTTTCAGGAAAATGAGTAGCAAGATGCAAAATTGATATTTTCCAATGTGATTTATTCACAAGATATCTTTATGGAACATTCCCATTTTGTAGGGCTTAGTGCTTCATGTCATATTAATCTATATACCAAATTTCAAGATAGTGTATTAAATATATCCTTGCCTTTCAAAGGAGTATATTTAGTTACTTTACAGGTAATTGCCCACAGAGAAAATTGTTCCCATTCTTTCAGTATACCCAGCACGACTGAAATAATCTGTTGATTTTGGAAGGAGTGAAATGCATATGTGATAAAATAACCAAGTGATAATAATGATTTTTCTCATGGTTAAACTTACATCTCAGATGTACATTTAGGTATGGATATAGTTATTATTAGAGGTTTATTAGTCGCCATATTTCACAGTTCAGAGATAACCTTACCAATTTATGCCCAGAAACCCTTCAAAACATCCTGATATCCTTTCCTGATATAACAATAACTTTGGATTCAAACCTATTTGAAAAATGACCATTTTTCACCACCCAGGACGCCAAAAATGATATATATGTGATCGATTTGGTTAGATAATTTAACTAATAATTGTTGCAAAGGTAAATATCAATATTAAATAATATGGAGATCGATCAGAAAACAATTGCAACAGTATAAAAAAGTCTCACAAATATGATTATAAAGAAAAAGTAGTATTATAATATGATAGAAAAAGATAATATTGATTTGCATATGTTTTGTAAAATAGTGTAAATAGTAGGCCTATAGTAGAACGAAGGTGTCTGCCCCACCCCTTAGCCTACTTGGAGAAAACCTAATGTCCAGAAGATTATGTAACCATGATTGCATTTTGTTTTTTTGTACTGCCTTGAATATTGATTTCATATATGTGATGGGTTTCAGGAAAATGAGTCATAAGTCGCAAAATTGATTCTTGGAGGGTTCATCACTTATAGCTATATCAATCGATATATCAAATTTCAGGACAATCTATGTAATATATCCTTGCGTTTTAAAGTTCCTCATATGGAGTATATTTAGTCACTTTACCGTTTATTGACCTCCAGAAATTTTGGAAACATATTTTTTCAAAAACAAAAATATCAAACTTAAAATCTAGAAATACTTATCCAATTATCAGACTGTTTACTATCATTAGAATCGGCTTGATCTCATCTTTTCAATCGTTGCAAACAGATACAAATGTAATATGTTCCCCGAAAGAAACGAATTACTTAAGAATGTAATGCTTATTGTTATCATAATCACTGTCAGTCATAATCAAACTCCTGAGCGTTTAATAAGTCATCTACTACTCACTACGGCAAAGAGAGATGAGAAAATTAGTCTGTATTTTTTCATTCATTTCATATATCATTAATACTATTCTTTTATCGACCTCAAACTTTATTATTTCGTGTGGTGTGTCAAAGTCACTGTAAAATTAGACTTGTAAATTGTATAACAATTTTTCACTTATGGAAAGAATTTACAAGCTGGGAGTATGCGATGCACTACTTTAAGAATGTACATAAATAAAATATAGGGCCTTGATGAAAATCAATGTAAATTGAAATCCGCTCTGTAATAAAAGAAAATTGAACGAACAAAATAAATCAACTCTAATGTTGGGGCCCTTGAATATGATTAAATCGATTTATATAACCTTTTAGATTTGAACCAAATCAACCATCACCTTTTAAACAGTAACAGTCAGAGAGCAAGGAAACCCCTCTGGCTTTGGGGGCCCTTGGCGGGCCCCAGACCCCACACACATGGGTTCATTTGATGGCGCCAATAGTAGTCCATCATGTACATTGCTTTAGGGAACAGAATGATCAGGGCTTAGGGCTTTAAATCCTCCCTATGTAGGGAGATCAGTACCCACCGATAGTGTCAATTATTTAGATAGACAAATAAAAGTATCAACAACAACAAAAATAGATATAGGCTCTTACCTTTAGGCTGATTGGGTTGTCCTTTGATTCCCGGAAAATGTTCATGTGAACATGGATCCAAGGCCAATGCGATATTCAAGTCCATGAATTCTTGTATGTTCCTTAATATCTGCACAGTGGCATTGATGAAGCAGTTATTGGCTGTGTTCATTAACCCTCTCATAATGACAAGAGTGATTTGGAAAAACAGGGTCCAAATGGTATGTCCTTCCTTTTTCCAAACTCTATCTGCGTGGACTCACTCAGATAAAATTATGCTTAACTCCTGGGGTGGACCCCTCCTTATAAAGTCTAAGATGGGACAGTGGGAGGGGGTCACTCATATTGTCTACGTAATAGGATGGGGAAGCATAAGCAATTCTGCTGAAATAGTAAAATTTCATTGAAATTTCAGGAGGTTGAGATTTCCTGCCAGGATTCCAGTAAATAGAATGTTCTTTAGCCTGCTCATTAAGCATGTTTGATGGAGCCCGCCATTGGGGTCAAAGGGCACAGCACAGAGGAGTGAAATGGGGGATGTTGTCATTCCATTTAATTTAAACATGTGTACACTATAAGGCTGTGAAGACAAGTAGGAGAAGTGATGTTGTCATCAGGTTATGCACAGTTTAGTTCTATGGATAGAATGCTTTGTGTGTGAACCCTATTAGGTCTGAGATCTTCAATTTCTTAGAAGTAGAACGTCAGAGTATTGTTTGAATAGAATGAATCAGATGGCAGGACGGAAAGAATCCAATCATTTTCAATTTCCCCAAATTTATTATTATTATCATTGTAATTATTTAGCCTCTATCAAAAAAATAAATATTCATGTCTTTAAGGAATCTAGATATATTAATGTATTAATATTTTTACTGAACACAGTTAACCTTTATTCAAATTATATGTTTAAATAGTTAAGTGAATAAACAGGTAATAGAGTTATGGTTACAAGAATTATGAAAAGGATGGGTAATATTAGCATAATTTGGTTTGCTTGAGTGGGGTGAGTACAAATTAAAATATTGGTGAAGTCATATGTGACAGGTTCATTAAAAAAAGTGTTATCAACATTGGGGACCTCATTGTCCCCCTTAGCCCACTGTTCCCATGCCCCCCCTCCACCCCAGCCTTGTTGTGCTACTTCATAATCATAAAAATAATTAAACTTCATCACTTGATTTTTTAGTACTTAATTTTATTTTACTTGTCTGAAGTGTTGTTTTATAAATTTGATTTGTTTCGATTTCATGTTATACACTGTATTTCGATGTAAGTTAAATAAATATTTATTTGACAAATGTAACATATATAAGGATTTAAAACAGTAGTTTAGGAACTCCTGCCCCAGTAATTATATATCAGCCCCATATCCCTTCTGGATTAACAGAATTCATAATTTACCGGTATTTTTTTGTATGTGATTCAATTCCCTAACCTTTTCTTTGAAACAATGTTGTCTAATTCCCAAGGTATAGGCCTACACAATTAAATTGGGCAGAATGAAAACATCTCAAGTTTCTCCTTTAATGTGGTAACCTTTGACCACAAAGGCGGGCCCCATTAAACATGCATTATGGCCACATTAAAGAATGTGGTTCCTTGTGGAACAAGAAGAGGAAATGACGTTGTTCCTGAAAGTCTATCTATAGATAGAATAAAGGGGGTATTGTTTCTATTTTGGGGTACATGTAATAATAGAGATCTGTTCAGTGTATACACACTCCTCCTCCCCACTCTTCTAGCCCCTGTCCTCTACCCAGTCCCATTGTCTCTCTCTACCCCTGCCTGTATCCTCCCCCCCCCCCCAATGTAGTGGGGATCACATTTACATTATCTATTATACCTTTGATCCTGTATGTCAGAAGTACTTGCTCCCCCCCCCCCATCCGCCCCCTCCCCCTCCCCTCCCCCGCCAACATTATACATGTATCTCATAAGCCTCTGCCCCCCTCCGTCCCACCTCCCCTAGCACTCCCCTCCCCCATTCCCTCTCTTACTCCCACTCCCCTGCCCCCTCCCCTGCCCCCTCCCCTGCCCCCTCCCCTGCCCCTCCCCCCTCCCCTGCCCCTGCCCCTCCCCTGCCCCTGCCCCTCCCCCGCCCCCTCCCCCTCCCCCCTCCCCCGTCTACCCCTCCCCCTCCCCCCTCCCCCGTCTTCCCCTCCCCCTCCCTCTCCTCCCCCCTCCCCCGTTTCCTCGCACAGTATCTATGAGTGAGAGCAGAACTAAGAACTAAGACTTCAGAACTAAGTACATATACTATATATATATATATATATATATATATATATATGTTGGGTCACAGAATGCTTCTACCTCAGGATCCTGTTGGGTTCTACAAGGTGGGCTCTGCGCGGTTCCACTCGGGGTAAACGCACCTCGTTATTTGAGAGGATTGGTGAAGGCAAATAATACATTTTCTGAAAATCTGGCCCACATATCTCTGCCAATAGCAGATGTGCATATCCACCATCTTGAATCCTGTTTTGCATGGTATTATGGGGGTTGTATGTCAGTGTAAAATCTGTAGTAAACATGTCATGTTCAGCATGGAATATTAAATCAATGCTCTAATGTCAATATTCATATGTTATACATGTTTCCATAACACAAGCCTCCATCTTTCCCATCATGCATTTGGTTTTTATAGATCATTTATACAAGCTTTGATATTGGTGAAAACATTCTTGCAATTTTTCATAATAAGGTTGCTCAATATTTGAATGTCGGATTTGAACTGTATCCATCCCAGCATGCACTGTATAAACAGACATTTGTAATGGCAGATGCAAACCCACTATTGCCCTGTATTCCATCCTACCTCTTTCTACACTCTTTCTCTCTCTCTCTACATCAGTCATCGCTCTCACTGCCTCCTTCTATTTCAGTTTCTCCTTTCTCTCCATATCTCCCCTCCCTCTCTTCCTCCCCTCCCTCCTTCACTACTTCCCGCCTCACTTTCTCCCTCCCTTCCATCTCTTCCCTTACTGTCTTCCCCAATATGACCTTGGTAGTAGATGTAACATTGCATTCATTCATGTCCCTGCGATTTTTCTTGTGATCGTGAGGTCCACGATCACGATAGCTGTCAGGCGAATAATAACACTTAGTAGAAATAATATAAAAAAACAATCGGTAAAGCAAATATCTTGCACTGAGGAGAGTGTAGATAATTGTAACTTTTCTTTCCACTAATCAGAAATGATGGGATCAATTGACAAGCAAGTATTGATTTGTAGCAAGACCGTGTGGCCCAATGGATAAGGCGTCTGACTTCGAATCAGAAGATTGAGGGTTCGAGTCCCTTCATGGTCGACTGTTTTGGTACCGTATTAATGCACGTGCGGTGTACTACAGGCGTTAGAGTCCGGTGCATGTTCTTCAATGCAGTGTATTAGGAAGTGAAATGGATAAATGTATGTTTCATATAATTTTAACTAAGTAATGTATTACTGCAAATGCTTTTTTTTATCATGTGGACGTTTTAAGCACCATGTTCTTGATAACTAATAATTATGATAGTAATAGTGAATACACGTTGGGAGAAATAATATATTTCAACGATTGATATGGTATTGGGAGCTGTCCCTCCGCTTTCCTGCTCCCTTGCCTCTTGGCCCTTCATCTGTCTTCATTTTGTCTCTCTCTCACAATCTCTTCCTCCCTTTCTCTCCAACCTCCTCCTCTCTCTCTTTCCCTCTCTTTCCCTCTCTTTCCCTCTCTTTCCCTGTCTTTCCCTCTCTTTCCCTTCCTCTCTCACCCATCGTCTCCCAGATCCCAGACCCCTCCTCTACTCTCTCCCACTTCTTTCAGCTCCTCCCCTTCTCCTCTCCCCGTTCCATACCCTCCTCCTCTCTCTTTTTATCTCTCCTCTCTCTCTCCCTCTGCTTCCCTCTCCCAGACCCCTCTTCTACTCTCCCCCACTTCTCGCAGCTCCTCCCCCTACCCCTCTCCCCGTTCCATACCCTCCCCCTCTCCCCGCCCCCACTGTCTCCAAAAAGTCCCTCATCCAGGGCACAGTTTGACAATGGAAGAGTACAGATCACAAGTGACAAGCGTAGAGTGGCCGGGGGGAGGCAGTCACTGTGGGGGGCCTCCCTACACCAACAATCCACTTGTCACTCTCTGTCTTTGTCTAGTCGCACAACCTGTGAAGTCCCAATTTACTCTGAGTGCTGGGAGAAAAGGTTTCTCTGACAAGATATTAGGACAAGGCGCAACTTTCTACCATCGCAGACAGAACTATAACTCCCAAACTCAGCACAGTTTTCTCCATGGATATGTGATGCATCGGAGAAAAGTCGCAAAAGAGGCATAATTTGCAAGAAATGGATTTTGAGATGTCATCATATCTGAGAAGATGAGATCAAGTATATTATAATGTTAGATGTTAGGACATAGATACTACGTTCTTTTATTATATGCGCATTCCATTTGAGTCGTGCAATAAGTGGGGTGCAATAAAAATAACTTCATAGTATGTTTTCCATAAACATTCAAATTTGGTTTTCTTTTAGCTTTTAGATACTTCATGACGATTCAAAACCAAAAAGAAAGGTTTATATTTCAATATTTGTATATGCTAGGGGCAAACCTTATGTCAAACCTTACATCAAACCTTATGTCAAACCTCATGTCAAATCTTACATCAGGCCTCACATCAAACCTTAGACGAACCTTACGTCAAATCTCACGTCAAATCTTATGTCAGGCATCACGTCAAACGTTACATCAAACCTCACATCAAACCTCATGTCAAATCTTATGTCAAATCTTATGTCAGGCCTGTGGTCAAAACTTACGTCAAACCTCATGTTAAACCTCATGTCAAATCTTACGTCAGGCATCACGTCAAACGTTACATCAAACCTCACATCAAACCTCATGTCAAATCTTATGTCAGGCCTCATGTCAAACCTCATGTCAAACCTCACGTCCAACCTCATGTCAAACCTCACGTTAAACGTCATGTCAACACATCAAAGAGGAATGGGAGGATTTTCAATTTTGAATTTTCATCTACATAACAAAACCGTCAGAAAATATACATAGATCTGTACACACTACTCAACTAAGGTCAAAATAATAGATACTTGGTATTTGGTATTTGGTATTGCATTGCTCAAACAATGTGTCCAGGGAGATGCTGGCCCCTACTGCATCACACACTTCCCATCTAACACTCTCACTAATATTTCATGGGAAAACTTTGCTCTTCTGATGGATTTCACAAGACATGACAGCCATGGGTCCGGTCTCTGGACCGTGTACACAGTCAATGTTACATAATTTTCTTGGTGAGTCAGTCAAAAAAATGTATTATTTCTAGGTGCACCATGACTTTCTTAGGTTGGCCTAAGAAAAGCAAGAATATATGTATTGCAGTCTTGAAATTTAATACAAGTATTCATACAACTGAAAGTACTGAATACCTCAAAGTGACATTATTCCTACAAAGCGATGTTATGAATATAGCAGTTTGGGAAATATCAATTTTGCGAGTTATGTCTCACTTTTCTGCAACGAATCACAAATACACCAGGTGCAAAATTACCCTCATTAATTCCTGCATTGTATCTTAGCAACCATATTTTGTACTCATTCCTCTGTCACACAGCACAAATAAGCACAATTTGAAAGTTGTTTTCACTGACTTTACCCCTTTTCAGTTACTTTTTTCCACCCAAGTGAAGACGATGTCATGTTCTCATGAGATTTATTTTGAATTTTGGTTTGAGAATGTACCTTTGTCATGGTCTCTTTTTATTCAGACTGTGCCATTTCATGAATTATTACTTTTTTCTCAAACAAATTTTATACAAACACATTTTCGATAACTTGAATATTCTCATGTGCCACCTCAATCATTTACTAACAAGAATGAGGCTATGAGATAAAGATGGTAAACAAACTCTACGATGGTTGGAGGAGGTCCAAATTCAGCATTTAAAAGCGTTCAAAAGCAGCCAAGGAAATTCAGAAATAGTAGAACGTGAAAGTCAGAGTATGTTGATGTTTTTTTTAAGGAAAAGTCAGCGGGTCCACAGTCAAACAGAGAGTCCATGTTTCCTTCTTCATATCACCATATTACATATGTTACATGTTTTCATGAAAAAAAACCCAATGTTGGACAAAATAAAAATAACAAGTAAATAATTGGCATCAATGGTGGATGCAGTATCTTTTCAATGGAAATATATTACGTATTGGCCTTTGATGAAAAAAATAAGAATAAACAAATTTCATTTTTATTATGGCCTACTGTCCCAGTTCCTGACCACCTCACATAGTCCCGGTGCAAAATTACCCACACCAATTCCAGAGGTCAGCATTCACCGCTAGGAGGCCGCCAGGGGTCGTCTGTGCGCATGCTCAGAGAGCAGACGACATTTGGCACTTTGAGGTGGACCGGAAATGAGGGGCTAACGCGAGTTCACGCGGCAGACGGGATTTGGAGGCGCGTTGTGATGATGGGAAGGAGAAGGAGAAGGAAGGAGGATGTGGAAGGAAGGGAATTTCAGCCATGGTTCATATCAAAGGCCAAGTCCATTGTAGGTATCGGTATTGGCAGAGAGAATGTTTTTCCTATACAGAAATGTCATTCTAGCGGCATTGTACCGATAAATGAACTCTTCTCAGTATCCTGGACTAAAACATGTGTATGTGTCCCCAGCAAAGCTAATACTATTTTATTTAACCTTTAATTGTTCCTTTTTAATCTTGCTTTTATTATAATGCTCTATATCGTATAATTTAAACATTGTATAACTTGATGTGTAGTCTTAAGCAACGTACTAAGCCCATATCGTAATGTAAGGTAACGCCAGGAAGAAATGGAATCTAATTCCATATGTCAGTATTCCCATTTGTCTAACTCCAACTTATGTATACCCAAAGGCAAATAAAAGATTGTTCAATTCAATTCAATTTAATTCAATGTGTAACAGAAAAATGAGCAGAAATACTTTCATAGATAAAGACAAATCAAACATCAAATGTGAGAAGGATCAACAAGTCTATCACGAAAAGTAATTCTCAAAATCAAGGCCCTATTTTAACTTTCCGATCTTTAGGTGGAATACAATCTGCAGCAAGAGGCAATTTGTTACAGTCATCTATATTTGGTGAGAAGGACTAACAAGGAACACTATGTATTAGTCTACTAGGCATCCCATAATCTAATATATTTCTTAAGGTTTGACTCCACTGACGCTTTTTACATTCTACGGAATTAAAAATTCGTGAATGTTAGTGAATTGCGTACCATTCTGTCAATCATCCTGAGTAGCCAGTTCATGTGATACATTTTGAGGTGTTGGTTGAGGGTTGGTGTGAGGAGTGTGGACACTTATCTGGGAGGATATCTGGATGCCCATCTCTGTGTGATGTAATGCACACCAACACTACTAACTTGGCACTTATGCAAAGACTGTTTGATTGACAACCTTCTACCATCTCTGCAGTAAATCCCTGAAGGCCAGTGTGACATCCTATTGGTTTACATGTCTTGTATTCTATTAGCTATCTTGGTTTGATTGACAACTGTAGAGAGGACCACTCATGACTGTTTCTGAGTGATCTACACCTACTACACCCTTTGCGATTTCTGGGTTTCAAAAGAGTGTTATGTTCTTTATCCAATATTATTATCACAAAATTTACACATATAATTAAGCATGAGCATTTTTAATTAAATATTAAGCATGTTCAGTCGAGCAAAAACTAAACTGCTAACTATGACTTGCCATTGTGCACAAATAGTTGTCCGTAGAATTTGTTTCCTTGGGAAACGCACAATATATACATTAACTTAAACTGATTATAAAGTTAAACAGAAAAATAGTTCATTAAATGATTGATAAACTTAAAAAACTTACAACTTGTTCCCTCTGCGGTCGTTGCGGTTGCATTCTCTGTAATGATCTAATAGATGATCTAATAGACGAAGACTAACAAACGTCTGATCTTCATGAGAAGAACAAAGCAACTGTTTAATGGTATCGTATGGTACAGGCTCCTCCAGGAGATTACATGCATATGTAATGAGTGGGCGGAGCCCTTACGTAATATCCATGGCATAGCATGTATAAGTAGACTTGCACAGTCCTAGCTAGTTAAGTATAATTAGCGATTTTAAGTAATGTGATAATAGGTGATAATTGATAATTAATATAAATATAATGAGGTTACACAACGTTTCGTAATGTTACATAACATCTCCAGTGCGTTCTCATCCGATTATAATAACAAGTGGAGCTAGTCAGAGGAGAGGCTTGATAGGTTGTGGAACATAGGTTCTTTATAATAATTTATAATAATAATTAATATTTATTTATATTAGCTGCAATAAGTGGTCAGGCGGAGACAAACATGCAATCATGAAAGTATGTCAAACTTGTTAGAAATTCAAAATTTAAGGATGTTGGTTATTAAACTGAAAGGACTACTGAACACAAATTATTGTTGGTGTTGTGGCTATAAGTATTGAGGGTGCACGCTCAATATTGTCATGAAATCTATAGAATTGGAAATTGGAAACAAAACCTTGTCGTCTCAAAGTTAAAATTGGTCCATTCAGAAGGAGAAGCTTGAGGTTGAGTGAAAATACTTAATTCTGAAGTTAAATGTTGGGTAATAATGAATTCATGTGATACATGAATTTGATAATTCTTTAATAGTCCTGCATTTAGTATTGAATAGATTGTTATTCAAGATTTAATGAATTCATTATTGATATATAATTTCTAAAGGCGTGGGTGGGTGGATGAAATATTAAATGCTGTGGTCTGAACAGCATGTCAGTAGATGTCAGCATGTGAGTGATGGTATATATTGCATTTTTATTCCGAATCTGATACATTAGACCAGGTTTGGTCAGATTCTGGGGTGTATTTTTTCACAATAGACCATGGCAATCACTTCCGGCAACTTCCGGGGGTTATAGACCTCGAAAGAACTGGTAAATAAAAGGTCTAGAGGTCGGTGAATCTCTTTTTCTTAATAGCCCTCAGTCGAATCTGACCAAATCGGTTCTAAAAGCACTAATACCCTCGGTTTTGGATGGTCTGGGTGGTCTATTGCCTGGTGGAAATTCTCGGGGGTAACGCCCCTCAAATTGTCCACCAGGCTATAGACCACCCAGACCATCCAAAACCTCGGTTATTATTGCTATATTAGAATTACATTTATCCGATATAAGGATAACTGCCTCATGCCTTAGCAGATCTAGATGGAGCAACCTAATAATTTTACCAAGCTTATTAAGTTTTGTAAAGTAGCGAGATGCAAATTCGTCTTGCAGCCAAGTTAGAGTCCAAAACACAATATATTAACATTCTATCAACATTGAATCCCAAAAAATCTCCCTTATCCGGGCTTTGTAATATATATCATGTCAACATATCAGCGAAGTTTTCAATCTACCTGTTAAGGTAAAAGTCCATTAGCGAAGTTCTTTTTTTGTTTAAATATTTTAGAAATGTTCATTTTCCATCTCATGCAAGTAACTATTCATTTTTCTTTGCATTTTTCTTCGTGTATATGTTTTAGTGTGTATAGATCCCTATAGGGGGCAGCAATGATCTGCCATGATATCATGGCATATAACTATGATCTATATCTGCTACAATTCCAAGCCTCTTTATAACCCTCAGATCTATAGCCTAGGGTAAGTGGATCAGGGGGTGTGAGTGAGGCTACTTAGTTCCCGCCAAATGATGTCACGTGGTTGGCTGGCAATCAGCCAAGTGCTTGTCACCATGGCAATACACAATGACCTTTACCTTGGCTTTGTCCCCTCCTTACCACCTCCTGTACATTTCATCCAATGCCCAAGAGCAAATTAGTTTCTATTATTGGGTGAAATCGCCAGAAAATGTACAATTCACCTTTACCGATCCTCTCAAATAACACACATTTATGACACAAATTAGGCTCAAATAACAATTCAACCAAACCAAACCACCAAACAGAATGCTAGAATCAATGCAATGCCGAATTTATTCGAATTTACCTAGTATTGACCAAATTGCAGCCTGATTTTACTAAATGTGTACAGCTGCCAATTGTACATTTTCTAAAAGTCTGACGATTCGCTTTGAATTAAGTCAATTATTGATGTCTTCAATTTCATTACTAGATCTTGATATTGTAGGCATTGGCAGTTAGTTGTTAGTTTTTTTAATCAGTAAGGTTACATTTTGATTGTTCTTTTTAAACACAAAATCACCCTATTACGGTAAATCAATGGAACGTTTTAATGGCCTCTTGTGAGTAGTCAAATATTTTTGTGTACTATTTTTCCATATTGTCAAAGATCTTCCTCCAAGCAACGAGGGATCTATCAGTCAAATATCAATTGTATACTCATAATAAACCTTTATAAAAAAATAAAAAAATGGGTGAGTGGAGTGGGTTCATATAAATAGTAGGTAATCATGCAATACTGGGTACATGATATGAAATATGTTGTGCTATATGTCTTACAGTATGAAATAATCAATGACATGTTTTTAAATAGTGTCATTGGTTATCTAATTTCCATAACAACCAATTTTATTTTCTTAATCCAAATCTCTTTGCGAATGTTGAATAGAATATATATATGTGTACACTATTTCATCGATTGAATAACCTATTTGCACTATAATTTACAGTTTTATTAACATTATTGTAAATAATAAGATACTTCTTAATTAACAATTTAAGGTAAAATCACGCATGAGATATCTACCGACAATGAGCGATAATAAGTGAAGCTACCAGAGGAAAGGATTCCGGTGGGTCTCCAGAATATAAAATGAGACTTTTTATGAAGTTGTGTAACAAAGAACACTGAAGAAATCTAAGATTATATTTCTACTGGGACAACACCTCCCATGGTGGTGGGATGTTCTGGTGGAACCCGGCATATACAATAACATAATTACAAAGTTAGCAATGTCATCTCGGATTCAAGATTAATGTTTTAGTGAATGATAAATCAGGCTAACAACTATGAATAACGAGAGCCGTAATTCAATGTTAGGTGAGAGTGCAGCTTTATTTATGTCATGAAACACCCCGCATATTGGTAAAATATTGTTAGATGCCTCGTAACTCCTTCATGGAATAACACACAATCAATCAATCATGTTTACATCAGTCAACCAAGACTATTGGAGACCTGGGTGATATTGCCAGAAAATGCACAATTCATATAGATGATGTGTTTAAGCAAAATGTGTCACAAGTCGGAACAATTGGATGTAGAGATTTCATCATATTTGAAAAGATGGGATCAAGCCGATTCCAATGATAGTAAACAGTAAGACATCTAATAAGTACTTCTATAATTTAAGTTTGATATTTGTATTTTTTAAAGAAAGGTTTGCAATATTTCTAGGTAGACATTCATAAGTAAAGTAGCCAAATATACTCTAAACGATGACCTTAGAAATGCATCGATATATATTTATTACACTGTCCTGAAATTCGATAAATGTATTTATGCCACAAACAGCGTAAAGCATCACAACAATAAAAACATTCCCGCAAAGACATCTTGCAAATATAACACTTTGAAAAATATCCCTTTTGCGACTTGTGACTCATTTTCCTAAAACACATCACATTTAGAAACCTTCCCAAATAACCCGAATTCAATAGAGAAATGAGACTCAAAACACAATTCAACACAACCAAACACATCCTTTGAATCAACTTAATACCAATTATACTCAGATATAGCTAGTATTTATAATTTTTCATTCGAATTTAGTACTCAGATATAGCTAGTATTTATGATTTTTCATTCGAATTTAGTAGAATTTATTAAATGTGTAGAGCTGGCGATTGTACATTTTTTGGTGACCTGACCCTCCTACCTTTAAATATTCCTACTTTAAAGACACTGGGACCATTTATAGCAATGCGTAGGATGATAATAAAGCACACAGTTCAGGGGTATGTATGACTAGTATTGACTCACTGCAGGTGTAAGGTGCTCTATACTACAACACAACAAGTATCAATACACATCAATATTGGTATTTTTATCTTCTTTCTGCCAAAGGTTCAACATAACAACTTACTTCTAAAGGAGATGAAGAAGGTGTCGAGTTCTGTTTTTTTGTATTTGTTTTTTGTTGAAACAGTTACAAAAACTGCATCAAGGTGGGCTTATCTATTGGTGATGTGTTTCAGGAAAATGAGTCATAAGTCGCAAAATTGATATTTTTCAAAGTGATATATTCCCTGAATCTCTTTGTAGGAATCTTCTCATTTTTGGTGTGACTAACGCTTTATGTAGTATAAATACATGTACCAAATTGCAAGACAGTGTATCAAATATTCATCCCAAAGAGTATATTTAGCTACTTTAATAGTAATTGTCCACCCAAAAATATTGAAAACTTCTTTTCTTAGAAATAAAAATATCAAACTTAAAATATAGAAATACATATTAGATGCCCTTCATGTTTGCATTCATTGGAATCCCCTTGGTCTTATCTTTTTAAATATGATAATATCACAAAATCCAATTTTTGCGACTTATGACTCATTTTCCCGAAACACATCACATTGGACATATCTACAGTATAGTATTTGTAGTTAGTGATTGTCAGTGATTATTGCTGACCATTCTGTAAGACACCCGGTTAACCTATACTATAATAACAGGGGAAATGTGATATGTTACAGGAAATTGAGTCACAGATCGCAAACCCAGTTTGGGGTTATCTATTGCTGACGTGCCAATGTACTAAATATCAGGAACATGTATTAAATATATTTATGCATTTCTAAGCTGATCCTATGGAGCATATTTAGCTACTTAGCTAGTAAGTTTCTCCCCAGATATGTTGCAAACTTTCTAAACATATCAAACTTAACAAAAACCAAAAAAAAATGTTTGTTGTGATGAAACAAAAGTAAGTATTTTGACTCTCCTCATTTACAGTACTGTCAACTTAGTAAATTGAATACATATATGTCAGCTAAAAATCTAAAACGAAGAAGAATTAATTGACAACTGTGTACTCTCTCTTGTATTTTCTATTATTATTATTTATGCTAAATTGATGTAGTTATTGTTTGACTGAATGAAACGTATCGCGTAGCGAAATTTTCAGCAAATACAAATGTTTAAAAAAAAAACAAAAAAAAACAAATCAAACTTAGATTATAGACAGACTTATTAGCTGTCCTAGTGTTTACTATAATTGGAATCAGCTTGATCTCATCTTTTCAAATATGATATCAAATATGACTCATTTTTCACAACAATTCACAACTTGCTTTAGTAAAAATATTACGGCGGTGTTCGCCATTTCCCAAGAAATGGCTATGTTGCGACTTGTGAGTCGTTTTCCTGAAACACATCACATATTCATCCTTCCCTTCCCTAATATAGAAAAAGATCAGACCGAGAAATAAAATCAACAATTCCTTGAACCTCTTGACACATTCACTACAATTTATTCAATACATACATTGTCTCTGTACAGACCTTGCTGCTATCTTCACCATTGGTCCTCGAAACACTCAAATGCCGAGTTGTCAATATTCCATCATCATATTCCATCATCTTTTCCCAAATATTAAAAGAAAAGATCAGAGCATGAAATAAAAACCGATTTGTGAAACACCCTTATACAATGACAACAATAATGTCAATGCATACATTGTCCGTGAAACAACCTTTATGCTATATTCAACTTGAAACACTCAAAGGCTTCCCTGTCCTAAAATAGTCCCCTCGGCCTCGACAACAACCTTGCTCATGCTTTGATACGTCACTTCCGGTTGAAAGTTCAAACATGTAGCCTCCAATCTAGTGATAGCTTTTGACATCTGAGCAGTCAACCTTTGTAGTTTACCCATCTAGGGCAGCACCAGAGGCTATAGTTCCCTCATAACTCTGCACATATAGGCTTACAACGCGGGCACAAGACTTTAGCAATGCTGAATGAAAATTACCATTTACTAAAATTAAAATTTACTTGTATTAATTATACATATGTGATGGTTTCCAGGAAAATGAGTCACAAGTTGCAAAATGGATATCTTTTAAAGTGATTTATTTATAGGATATCATTCCTTGATAAAGGGCAAATGTCCTCGAAACGGCAGACCCCTCAATAAACCAACCTACAGCTCATCCCCCCGTCCCTGTCCTTATTCTGTTCTGGGCTAAATCCACACATTGAGATATATAGGATATCTTTGTTGGAAGTTTGCTTTTGGTGTACTCTCATTCTTGCTGCTTGCTGCAAGAATACAGGTACAACACGTCAAGGCTATAATAAATATATCCATACATTTCTAAGGTCATCCTATATTTCGATACAATTGTCCACCCACAAATACTGCAAGTTCTTTTTTCAAAGTACATTTGTGGTTGGCGTAATGGCGGAGCTGGAGTAGGTTGTGATTGTGGGTGATATTCCATTGTAAAGAGGACATTTTGTAGACTTCATGTAGGATTTATGAGGAGACCCAGATCGTGGGGCAATCGGGAGCCAAATCGGCCATGTGTGTGTCAGCCTTTAGGGACAAAGGTTAGTATAGAGGTTGAGGTTAAGAGTATTAGGGGAGAACAAGAGAGGGTCATTTGGGCCCGATTTGTTGTCATATAGGACTGATTGAAGTGGTAAGTCAATAACAGAGTCTAACAAGCTGTTATATAGCTAGTGACTTCCAGTAGCCTTGATTGTGAAAGCACAAGATGCCACTGTTAATGTCCTATATGTTTGTTGGACGGAAGCCCACCAGTAGTGGGCTTCTACAGTTGTTATTTGTTAGATAGCAATAAGCCTCTGCTAATTCCCCAATCCAAGCACTAATACAAAGAAATGATGTGGAATGGTGGAGTGAACCCTGATAAATAGCCTTGCTCAACTGAGAATCAAACTTGCGCATGTTGCTAACTGAGGGAGCATGAATACATGTGATGTGTTATAAGAAAATGAGTCACAATTGGTAAAATAGAGATTGAATGAGACCATGCTGATTCTAATGAAGGTAAACGTTACGGACATCTAAGTAGGGTTTCTATCTTTTTTGATCTATTTATGTTTATGTTTATGAAAAAAGGTTTGTGTGGACCATTACTAGTAATATACGGTAGTTGAATATACTCTATAGGATGACCTTAGAAAAAGAAAGATGTATTTAATACACTGTCTTGAAATGTAGTGAATGCATTTATATGACCTAAAGCGCCAAAACCCCAACAGATCAGAACATTCGCACAAAGGGATCTAGTAAATAAAACACTTTGACATATAACAACTTGTGACTCATTTTCCAGGAACACATCACAAATGACTCTAGAGCTCCTATCAGGAAGGAAAGGAGGCAATTTATAGAGAAGGAGGTTGATCAATACCAAATATGGCTCACAGATCAACTGCTCCCGGCCCACGGCAAGGTAAAGAGCTGCTCCTTTGACAAGGGAATTAAGTGAGCAGTTCTTCTGCTGGCCAAGGTCAATATGAATTAACCTGCAGGGCTGTAGTGATTCTGGCTCAAACATCTCTCCGTCTGTGATTAAAGATGTATAACTTGGTATTATATCTACTGCAACTTCCCCTTCACTGGAAGTGATATTTGGTTTCCACCAGACTGTGTGCTTATTTTGGATAATATACAGTTTCGACTTACGCTTTCATCATACATTAATGATATAAAAAACTATGTTGCACAACCGATCAAGACGTATACTCTCTTGGGTAAACATATCTTATGTGATGTGATGTGGTACAGGTAAATGAGTCACATGTCGCAAATAATGGATTTTGATATATAATCATATCTCTAGCATCTTCGGCCACTTGGTATAAATACACTAACATTGGATATTTCGGTTTGTGATTAAAGATTTATAACTCGGAATAATATCTATCGCAATTTCCCCTGTACTGGAAACGATATTTTGGGGCAGGGTTCCACCAGACTGTGCGTTTATTGTGGATGATATATGTTTATTTTATATGCGCGTTCCATATGAGAGGTGCAATAAGTGGGGTGCTATAAAAATATTCATATAGTATGGGTAGGCCTACTATATGAACTACTTCGTCACCAAGTTGGCTACTTTTTCAGATTTTACACATCATGTAAGTGCTATGCCCATATGATAAAATATAGAATGGAACTCTCCTGCAATAGTAAAAAATGTATTGGACTTGATTCATCCGCATAAGCACTTGTAATGATCTAATAGATTTTTCCTTGATTTTCCCTTCTCTGTCCTCTCGTTACTATAGCCTGGGGTATTGCTGTTAAACGTTCAAGTGACCTTTTTATCCTGTCGAACAAAGCCAACCCCTCTTCCATAGCTCAAAACCATGTTTCAGAAATGAACTCGCTTATGTGAGAGAATTTTCTATGTCCAAGATCGAGCGGGTTGTCCGCCAGTCTAATGATCTAATAGAAGAAGACTAACGAACGTCTGATCTTCATGAGAAGAACGAAGCAACTGTTTAATGATCTAGAATAGTACAGGCTCCTCCTGGGTTACATGCATATGTAATGAGTGGGCGGAGCCCTTACGTAATATCCATGGCATCGCATGTATAAGTAGACTTGCAAAGTCCTAGCTAGTTAAGTATAATTAGCGGTTTTAAGTAATGAGATAATAGGTGATAATTAGTAATTCATATAAATATAATGAGATTACACAATGTTACGTAATGTTACATAACACACACTGCCTATGGCATCATGCTTATGCGGATGAATCAAGTCCAATAAATTTACGATTATTGCAGGCGAGTTCCATTCTCTCTATGTATAGTAATTATCATGCATTAATGATTATAAAAACAACCTATCAAGACTTATTTGTGATGTGTTCCAGTAAAATGAATCATAAGTCATAAATAATGGATTTTGAGATAACATCATATCTGAAAAGATGAGACCAAGCTGATTCTTATGATAGTAAACATCACGATAAATAATAAGTATTTCTATATTTTAAGTTTGATATTTCAATGTTTGAAACAAGTTTGCAATAATTATGTTTGGGTGGACAATCATATACAGGTTAACTAATATGAGTTTCTTGAAGGGGTGTGAATATATTGCACGAGTTACACAACAACGAGTGCAATATTTTAAGGGACTGAAACCAACTTGTTGGTTAAGAGATTTGTTATACTGGCTTTCAATCATGAAAATAGATACAAATCAAGTCATAAATTTGAATTTTACCAGTAATCCTAGTTTAAAAAAAACATATTGGTTGCCATGACAGCCCCATCGCTAGTGAAATATAAAATGTATCAAATTTCAGGACCATGTATTAAATATATTCTTGCATTCCTAAGCTCATCCTCTGGGGTTTATATTGCTACTTTACTAGTAATTGTCCACCCAGAGATATTGCAAACTTTCTTTTCAAAAATAATTTGTTCATGAAAACATTATTCTTGAATGCCGATATAACCAGATACACCTTGACTCAGTCACTCTATAATCAATACACACAAGAAGCCGATATAAATCCAGTATTAACCCATTCTATTGATATATCTCTCTCTATAGGCACTGCACTTAAGTGACCATCCACTCAATGCAGTGTGTATCTTCTGTACCAGCAGAGACCCACAATAGGCAGGGTGGGAAGGCGTATTTATTATTTATAGAACCCATTGTGAGGATGCAAAGCTTGAATAATAGCACGTGTGTGTTAATACAAGCTAATTATCACTTGACAACCTCTCCTGGCAAAATCCTGGTCGACTTTGGGTGTTAAAGCTTCTGGAATCTTCAGGAAAGTTCTAACTTTGGGAGATTTAAATCTAAGTTAACATTAAAGTCTTGAGTGATGTTTTCGATTACTGGTGTAATTTAGTAAGATTATCCACCAGGATTTGGAAGTAAAGTACATTTAGATGCATGTATGATCAATACACAGTAAAGCTGTTCAAATGTGATAAAAGGTATATCAGACCGGTGAGGAAAAGATCTTTTAAAAATGGATAAGCTTTCTAAGTAGTTCGATTGCCCCTAAAAGTTAAAGTTTGTTGTTGGAAAACTTCTAAAAAAAAGTGGATAACTCAGGAACCCATTGTAACTATTTCAGGCACGATATATCCTCCATTAACATCAACATTAAAGCATGGTTTTACATTTTCTCCCATACATGAATTACTAATTTCTATTTTTTACACCTAAGATCTACATGGAGAATGTATGGTGAATATGGGTCTCATGCCTCTGTCAGAGACATTTCTTCCGACTGCTTTAAATGATTGATCAAATACGATGTTGTCCACCCCTAAATAGTCGATGGTAAAAATGGGGGATAAAATGACGTTTTATTTAAGTTTCAAGCGAAAATGTATGTATTTTTGCCAGAAGTTGCCTAATAAGGAGACACTTTACATGACATTTTTTACATGAAATCATGAAATAATAGTAGGATTACCACAGTGTGAAGTACTTGGTGGGCAATACGGGGCACATCTTCAAGAAATGTACAATTCACTTTCACCAATTCTCACAAATAACCCACATTTAAGATGAAAATTAGCTTCAAAATCCAGTTTGACATAGCAGGACTGATATGAGATGTATGTGTACAATCATTGACTCTCAGATTTATGTAGAAAATCTTCTTTTGTATCATCCTCGAGTTCAAATAGTTTTAACTAAAATTATTAATATCTTGAACTTAAACTACCCTCCCTCCATGCTTCATCTAATTTCTTGTACCGGAAAATCATTAATTTGATATGTGGGTCAGATTTTCAGAAAATGTACAATTGGCAGCTGTTCACATTTAGTATATTCTGCAAACTTGGGCCACAATTGTGACAATACTAGGTAAATTCGAGTATATTCGGCTTTGCATTGATTCTAGCAATCTGTTTGACTAGGTTGAACTGTTTTTAGAACTTTATTTTCGTCTGAAATTTGTGTTATTTGAGAAGATTGGCGAAGTTAAATTGTAGATTTTCTGAAAATCTGACCCATAGACTAAGAAAGCAGTACTAATGTTGACCAGAAACTTCAGATTTGTTCTTTCCTTTTCAATATTCTTTGTTTTACCTCAGTTTTAGGGGTCATCAACACTTTTAGCCTTAGTGGTTAAGCCTTGTGGTTAAGCTTATCGCGGGATGTGGAATTGAAGAATGTGGCTTTCTGGACTGTGTCAGCATACTAAGGCACCAACTGCACTTTACCTCCCTCCCATCCCATCTTCTCCTCTATTATAAATAACACAGAGGACAATAATGTGATGTGTTACAGAAAAATGAGCCACAAAATTGCTATTTGTCAAAGTGTTTTATTCACAAGATTTATTTGTGGCGATCTTTTGATTTTAGGGCTGCTTTTCGTAGCATGAATACATGTACCAAATTCGAAGACAGTATCCTTGCATTTCTAATGTCATCTTATAGTGTTTAGCTACTTTCAATACTAGTAATTGTCCGCCCAGAAATATTGCACACCTTTTTACTTTCAAAACTAAAAATATAATACATAAAATATAGAAATACTTGTAAAATATCCTACTGTTTACTATTACTAGAACCGGCTTGATCCCATCTTTTGAAATACGATCATATCTCAAAATCCATTTTTTCTGACTGGCGACTCATGTTCTTCTAACACATCACAACGAATTTTAACACTCACAAAAACACCTCAAAACCACTTGTCAGCACACTAAGACACCAGCTGGGTTTTACCTCCCTCCCAGCCCCTCCTCCATTATGAAGAACACAGTGAACAATTAGTTTTGCCACTCACAAAAACACTTCAAACCAACCGGCTCTTTAATGCGATACACACCAATGCGCACCAAGCCATCCTCCAACTATTTTTAAACCGGGAAAGAATCAACACCTCGGATGTTTAATTAAGATGAAAGTGGAAGTAAAACCCAGACTTTGCCTCCATTAATATTCTCTCATTATGGGACTAATTGGCTGACCTGCTTTCCAAATAACCCTGAGGGATGAATCAACTGGGGAAGATTGGACAGAGACGCGGTTGAACATCTTGCCAATCTCTGCCTTAAGATGGTGCGCTCGCTTTCCAAGGATTTCTCACCTTGGTCTGAATATTTAAACAGGTGTTAATTGAAAGGTTGTTTAATTATTAAAGTCAACATTGTGAGTTGATAAGAAAGTGATAGTGATTGAAGATTGAATAGCTGGTGGATCTAAAGCTGTAGTCACTATTTGGGTCAGATTTTCAGAAAATGTACAATTCGTCTTCACCAATCCTCTCAAATAACCCACATTTCAGACCAAAATAAAGTTCAAAATACAGTTCAACCTAACCAAACAGATTGCTAGAATCAATGCAATGCCGAATATACTGTAATTTACCTAATATTGACCAAATTGCAGCCTAATTTAGCAGAATATACTAAATGTATACAGCTGCCAATTGTACATTTTCTGAAAATCTTACCCATTTAGGTGATTATGGTTTGTTTTGTATCCGACTATTGAGAAGATTATCTACCTATCAATTATGGATATAAAAAGGTTGACTTAAAACATTGGTATCGACAATGAGGGCTTTGTTTAAAACTAATTTTATGCTCGAATGTGACGTATAAATAGTCCCTTCAAAGCAGTGCAAATGTCTTTTTCTGAATATCTTTATTTAACAAGGAATTTGAGTGGCATTTGCCATCTCCGATTTCGGGGTTCAGGTATAATCCACCTGCTTTTCACATCAATTTAAGGGTAGTTGAATACAAAATGCGGAGTTTGTTAGATATGGCAGAATGAGATGAGATGAGTTATAGGTGGATGCAATTGAAATAATATGAATAGTTAAATATTGCAAACATTTCTTTTAAAGATAAAATATAAAACCTAAAATATATATATATATATATGTATTCTATGTCGGAATCTTAAGTATCATGACAATGGCTTGATATCCACTTTTTAAATATGATGGTATCTCAAAATCCATTTTTAGCGACTTGTGACTTATTTTCCTGGACACATCACATATAAGTTTGCATGACCTTGAATGGCTTCAACTATGAGGCAGAAGTTTTAACCCTAAAGGTAACATCTTACATCTGAGACTAAAGGTGTGTTTCCATGTGTCCGTATTGCATGATGCATGGTGCGTAGTGCGTAATGCGTGAAAATAAAAGAATTAACAGGGCTGAACACATGTATGCGTACTGCGTTATGCATAGTGCGCATTGCATATTCCAATCGCTCCAGGAGGTGATTGAATATGCATCACACTGCGTGAACATATAGAAATGTACCTGCAGGTTTTTGGTGATGTCATCAGGGAGCAATTGTAGTTACTTGTATGGGTCAGATTTTCAGAAAATGTACAATACAACTTCGCCAATCTTCTCAAATAACCCAAATTTCAGACGAAAATAAAGTTCAAAATACAGTTCAACCTAGCCAAACAGATTGCTAGAATCAATGCAATGCCAAATATATTCGAATTTACCTATAGTATTGACCAAATTGCAGCCTAATTTGGCAGAATTTACTAAATGTGTACAGCTGCCAATTGTACATTTTCTGAAAAATCTGACCCGTATGCAGCATTACAAGATTTTCATGGACACATGGAAACAGAGAATAAACATTATGTGGTACGCATCACACAGTGCGCATCGCACACTACGGACACATGGAAAGGCAGCTTGATGGGTCAGATTTTCAGAAAATGCACAATCTACAGTTCTACAAATCTATCAAATTTGGCTAAATTAGAGTGAAAAATGATAAATACTAGCTATATCTGAGTACATTCTGTATTGTATTCATTCAATAAATCTGTCTGGTTATGGTTTATTTGAGAGGATTGGTGAAGGTGAATTGTACATTTTCTGAAAATCTGACCCTAATACAAGTAACTCAATGTAGCTTCACAGGCACAGAAAGTGTCTCATTCCGTACAAAATCCAACAATTGTTACAGTTATGCACAACACTCCACACTCACCCTACACTCTACACCCGGACATCAGGCCCAGGCACTGCTACCACCCGCTATCAGATTGCTATAACTGAATAGAGCACTGGGAGAACTGCAGCTGCATTCCTGGAAAACAAAGTCCAGATGTGTCCACATGGTGTCCAATGGCGGAAAGTGATAAGTAATTGCCTCAGTGGCTAAGGTGGTGGTGTGGATTGTGTTTCTAGGCCTGCAGACTTCTGCCTTGTAGAAGAAGCCATTTAATGCCATGCAATTGCTTACGTGGGTCAGATTTTCAGACAATGTACAATTGGCAGCTGAACACATTTAGTAAATTCTGCTAAATTAGGCTGCAATTTGGTCAATACTAGGTAAATTCGAGTATATTCGGCATTGCATTGATTCTAGCAATCTGTTTGGTTAGGTTGAACTGTATTTTGAACTTTATTTTCGTCTGAATTTTGGGTTATTTAAGAAGATTAGTGAAGTTGAATTGTGCATTTTCTGAAAATCTGACCCACATGTGATGTGTTTCAGGAATATGCGTCACAAGACGCAAACTGATATTTTTAAAAAGTGTTTTTTCACAAAAATATCTGTGTGTGAATGTTCTGATCTTTGGAAGGTTTAACACATTGAGTTATATTAATATAATACATGTATCAAATTCCAGGACAGTGTATTATATATCCTTGCATTTCTAAGGTCATCCTATGGAGTAACTTTAGTTACTGGTAAGTGCCCACCCAGAAATATTGCAATTTTCTCTCAAACATAAATATATCACCTACACCCTCTCCCTCCCCTTCCCCTCTCCAATACATCAACACTCTCCCTCCCGTCATCTTCACTCTCCCACTGCTCTGTATGTAGTTGGGTCCCCCTGGAAGTGACGTAGTAGCTTGTGTGAAGCTATAAATGTGTGAGGCTATAAATGGAGTGTGGAGATCCCAATTTAAAAAAGGCTTCAAAATCACATTTTCACCCCGGATACCTTCACAAATCACATATAATGTCCTCATAACAGGGTCGACAGACCTTTACAGACTAGAAAAACAGATGGAGAGATCACAGATTCTCAGAACATGCCTGACAAAAAAACCCTTCTTGAGTTTTATATATTAAATATATAAATGAATAACAAGCTTTGGCATGTAAGACCAAGTACATTTACATTATATTGATGAGAGAGACTATACCATGTACTGTTACACAATATGAATTGTTATGAGATTTAAATGTACAAATTAGCTATATATAAAGTTGATGCTTATCACCACGTATGAATGTTAATAGTAGTAAGTACACTTACTAAATCAAAACAATGACAATGAACACCAACTGACGTAAACTTAAAAGTGATCATGATGATGAGGGACAACCTGGAAGAACTGGGTTTAAACAGAAGGTTTAGAAAATGTCCATTTTCCTTTTGTGATGTATATGAACAAAATGTAAATACATTTATTACAATACAATGAATATATTAGCCAACACATCAACCCTACATTTACTATTGAATATAGAGTTGACAGTACGACTCGGTAAAAATGGGGCAGTTGAAAGTTCTATAGCTGGTCCAGACAAAATACTCAAGCAACGCCTGTCATATATATGTGTCCTTAATCAGTAACATTTTGTGGTGCTTACGGTAGATTCTTGGGAGAGAATATGCACAACAATACAGAGAACTAGTTGGTTTATTATCAGCAAAACCTCGATATTGAAACATGGCGTCCCAACTTGTTTATGTCTCATTGCACATGCCCCAAAAGAATTAAATGAGGAAAAACGGAGCAAAGTACGTCTAAAAAACAGACGCAAGGTCATGGTTTAGGTCACAGTTACAATGGTAGGGATAAATGTATGGGCCCGTTGTAACCTCTCTTAGTTGGTGTTTTTTGCCATTTCATTCAGTGGAAACAGGATGGCTTACTAGCCATTTATTTTCTGCGGAGCAGATGAAAAATCTGCCTGCAGTTTATTAATTCTTCACATCAAGCATTGAAAGGTAACAAATAGGGAGATAAGACATTAAACATTGATTTTATTGTCATAGTGAGGGGTTATAAACTTCTGCAACTCTACACAAACTACAGCAATTCCACCTGCCCCGTTTCAAGCGCTTCTTTGCCCTAGGCCTGTACACAATAGTGAAGGGCTGTGTATCACAGCTATGAATACATATCAGAGGCAGACCCCACTCATTAAATCCCAAAATCCAAAATATCTGACGGTTTTGTGTTATCATTTCCAGTTTTGGAGTCGTAACTCAACAATTATTAGAAATACGTAGCACAAGCTCTTATCACACTCATTTTCAATAAGTTGAGTTTTAATATCATTGAACGGGATGTAATATCCATTTATTAAATGCCAACCCTATTAAAATATTACAAACTAGTTGTCGTTTCAGAGGATGACGAACACCATCCTTATGGAATGGGATTGGTGTAATAATATTCATATCTCCTGAATAAACAAGTGTGTACACAAAACGATTGAAATTGCTTGTACATTTATATTATCTATATCATTTTGCTATTAGAAGGAGTGGGATGCTTGTTGATCTCTATAATCTTCTATGAATATTTCAGCATTTCCTTCCATGTGAATCTACCATTCACCAACGCTCTGTAAATATAGGATATATTTTGATTCTCATAAACTCACAATTGCTTGGTTTATATCAGAGTGGTGCCAGCCAATCAGATTTGCAATGAAAAGGTCAGGGGGTGACTGACTGCATAGTCTCAGCCTATACTAGGTTACAATAGCCCCTATATATCTCACATGTAGTGAATATGTGATACTTTACAGGGAAATGGGTCACTAGTCGCAAAATAAATATTTTCAATCTGTTTTATTTAAAAGATATTGTTGATGGAATTTTCTGATCTTTTGGTGGCTTAGCACTTCACGTCATATAAATACGTGTATGAAATTTTAGCATACTTTATTTAATATATCCTTGCATTTCGAAGGTCATCCTATGGAGTACATTTAATTACTTTACCAGTAAGTGTCCACCCAGAAATATTGCAAACTTTCTTTTCACAAGTAGATATATCTAACATGAATTATGAAAGCATATCTTAGATGCCCTTAATATCTACCCTCATTGGAATCGGGTTCATCTGATCTTTCCAAGTATGATGATACCTCAAAAATAATTTTTCGCAAATTGCGACCCATTTTCCTCTAACACATCACATGTCTCACTGTTCAATGAGTTTCATTCACCATGATCTAAACCGTTAAACTACGGCTAGATAGGTGAAGTTGCCTGAAAATGTACAATTGACCTTCACCAATCCTCTCAAATAACCCAAATTTAAAACGAAAATCAGTTCAAAATACAGTTCAACATAACCAGACTGATTTATTGAATGAATACAATACAGAATACACTCAGATATCGTCAGTATTTATCACTTTTCACTCTAATTTGTTAGATGTGAAGAATTGCAAGTTGTGCATTTTCTGAAAATCTGACCCAGTAATTGCTGTAGGTTCTGTTTGCTTAGGAAACTATGAAAGCAATTGTAGTGTAAAAGGCTGGTATTATCATTTCCCTTCTCATCTTCCACTGCTCCCTTGTCTTTCTCCCTATTTCTACTTTCCTTCCTTCTTTATTTCTTTCTTTCTAGCAAATAGTTTCACAAACTGACCAGTTCCTCTCAGTTTTCCTCTTGTGAGATTAGCCCCTCTAATGAGACCACCTCGCTATGAGACCACTAATTCAATTCGTTCAGTCCCAAGGTTAGTCTCAATAGAGAGGATCCACTGCTGGCCACTCGCAGCTTGGATGATATGATATAAGATATACTTTAAGTAACTAGTTCAGTCAAGTCCATGGGTCCCAGGCTATGTATGATTGCTAGTCAATGGAGAAAATGCAGTCCTGTCTACGTTCTAAATGTCTCTATGAAAATATCAAGGTTTACATGATATTTTCTGGGCTAAATGCATGTTTTATGTCCCAAAAAGTAACACCTTTTAATGATAACAATAAATATTTTGTTGATATCTTAAAAGTACTTACCAGCGCATTGCCACCTCAACCTGTAGGCCAGGTCTCACACCTAGAAAACACAACATCAATAATTATTAGATTGTATTGAAGTTTCTCTTGGTAAGCTCCGTTCAGGGTGCAGTGGAAGACCGGGTATAACCCGAGTGTATTTGAGCACGGCCGTTGCCGTTTTATTAACCTGAAATAAAGTCGTCCAAAAAAGAAAGAAAGCTGTACTGAGCTGTAACATGATATGCTTAATTCCATTTGGCTATACTAAACAATGTGAAAATAATGTCTCAACAAAGGAGGAATCCAAATTCAGATTGCAGAAGTTGCCCTAAGAGGGCGGTTCAAAGGGATCAAAGAAATCTGGGGCCAAAATTGGAACTGCCATTTCTGTTTTTGGGTAAAGGAAGGAAGCTTTCGGTTAAATTGAATAATAAAATACATGGGCACTGACATATTCGTTTGATTGTCCTCTGTAGGCTACACACCTTGTTTGAGCAATGACAATGTTGATATTAAGATTTGATACTTAGAAATGATAATAGATTGTTTATTTTGCAAAGTTTGTGTACACTTAAGTTCGGGAAACAAGGAGTTCTGGTGCGTGCCGTGTAACAGGAACCAAGCTAATAAGGGTTATTTGATACCAGAAGAACGTAAGGTAATACGCACGAATACTATTATTATTGTCTTTGATTAATATATTAAAGGGCCACACTCTTCGGGGTACATGAGGAAATCCATTATAAACCTGAATACCCTTTTTAGCTCTACAATTACAACTTTAGGCATATAACCCAAAGATTATCCACAAAGCTGCACCAATCTTGACCCCTAACCCCTAATCCTATAATCTAGAATAGAACAAGGAACTGGGCTCTAATCAAAGACAGGAGGCGAACTTGTCATTTCGCCATTAGCGAATAAACAAGTCGCTCCATCTTCCACTCCATATTTTCATGGCAGCGAGGAAATGTTTTGTCGGCGACTAATAGAGATGAAGTGAGAGGAGGTGACTGTGGAGGGTTCACATAGTGACAGACCTAGCCAGGATCAAATAAAGGATCAGTTGTTTCAGAGAAACAATATGGCGGAGATGGGAGGAAGGGAGGGGGAGGAGGAGGGAAGGGGGAGGGGGAGGGGGGAGGCAAAAGAAAAGGAGAGAAGAGGGGCTAGGGGAGGGGTAGACGAGGGGTACGGGAGGGAAAAGAAAAGGAGAGAAGGTGGGGTAGGAGAGGGGCAGGGGGAGGCAAAAGACAAGGAGAGAAGGCGGGGTAGAGGAGGGGCAGGGGGAGGCAAAAGAAAAGGAGAGAGGGCAAGGTAGGGGAGGGGTAGGGTGAGGCAAAAGAAATGGGGAGAAGGCGGGGTAGGGGAGGGGTAGGGGGAGGCAAAGTAAAAGGTGAGAAGGCGGGATAGGGGAGGGGCGGGGTGAGGCAAAAGAAAAGGAGAGAGGGCAGGGTAGGGGAGGGGCAGGGGGAGGCAAAAGAAAAGGAGAGAAGGTGGGGTAGGAGAGGGGCAGGGGGAGGCAAAGGAAAGGAGAGAAGGGGCTAGAGGATCTGGTGAGGAGTAGGACCGGTGGTGGAAGGGAATGAATAGGGGAGGAAAGGAGGCAAATGGAGTGAAAGGAAAGGGGATAGGAAAGGGAAGGGGTGAAAAGAAGGTGATAGAAGGGCGGGGAAAGTCTCCTTCACTTTCACCATATCCTTCCTCCTATTTCCTCTCTGCCTCCCTCCCCAACATCCTCCTACTCTTAGCCCTTGCTTCTCCACCTCCTCCAGTTCGTTCCTCTAACTCTTCAACCTCCCCTCCCCCCATATCCCCTTCACCTTCTCCATCTCCTCAAGTTCCTCTAACTCTTCAACCCCGCCCCCCCCACATCCCCTTCATCTCACCCTCCTCCTCCCCTCCCTCTGCGTCCCATCATTACCCCATCATGTGTCAATACAGGCTCTACCCATGCACCTTATGATTGATACATACATAATAAACAGCTTTCACTATACTCCCCAGTTCATATGAGATTCGTTTTAGGAAAATGAGTCATAAGTTGCAAAAAATAGATTTTGAGACATCATTATATTTGAAAAGATGAGATCAAGCTGATTCCAATGATAGTAAACAGTCTAATAATCTAATAAGTATTTCTAGATTTTAAGTTTGACATTTTTGTTTTTGAAAAAAAAAGTTTCCAACATTTCTGGGGGTCAAAAAACAGTATAGTAACTAAATGTAGTCCACATAAGGACCATTAAAACGAAAGGATATATTACATACATTGTCCTGATATTTGATACATCGATTGATATAGCTATAAGTGATAAAATCTCCAAAAATTAGAACATTCCAAAAATGTGATCTTGTGAAAAAAACACTTTGAAAAATGTCAATTTGTGCGACTTATGACTCATTTTCCTAAAACACATCACATATGTCCTCACCACTCACTACCTCCCCCCGCCCTCCCTCGATGAACCGCCCACACCCCGTTCTTTTCAAACGTTCTGCCTTCAGCTCCCCCTAACCCCACCTCCACCTTCCACTAATCCCACCCCTTCCTGGACCACCTTTGGGTCCGGACTTCAATACATGTCTACAATCTAAAGCTACATATATTTTGGGCGTATTTTTTGTCATACATGTGGTCAGTTGAAAGGATCTGTAAGGGTGAATTGTACATTTTATGATGGCCTTAGGATGTAAGGGTGAATTGTACATTTTATGATGGCCTAGCCCCCTTGCACGTGCACATATAACGCTTGATACATGAATGAATTCTGCAGAAATTGGTCGACAGCAAAACATACATTATGTTGCATTGATTTCATTTTAAAACTTCAGTTATGCGAAACTGTATTTGGAACTTAATTTCTTGGTTAAATTTGGATATTTGAGAGGACTGTTGCGGGTGAATTTACATTTTCTGACGACATAACCCTTACAAGGCCTCCCCATCTCTTACCACTACCCAATCACATGCCAATACCACCTCCACATCCCACTGTACCTAGATAAGGAGGTCGCAAAATGTACATCAGGAAATCTATTCGGTATGTATTGCATGTAGTATAGCACTGATTGAGGAAATCAGTTGGATTATGTTGAACTAACAAATTAAACCATACCTACGGTAGGGGAACTGAAGATAAACGATAAACCTAATGTTTGTGTAGGTTTGAGTAATCTAAATGTATAGAGGTGCGTCCGAAAATACGACGCTATGCGGCTCCTAGTTGAACTATAATAGCCATGGTCATTATCATATGAATCTATTAGCTGTGGTCCCTCTAGTGTCTATTGTCTAAATCAAAATAAATTTCCATAATTTTCGCATAGGTTATATTATTGTGGGAAGTATAATCACAATTTTTTTTTCACGTTTTGAAAAGACTTTATTCAATAAACATCAGAGACAGGTCTCACAAATTCAAGTGATTTTCGTATTGCCCTGACGCCATATATTACAATCTTATCTTAGCAGGGATAAACGTAAATTTAGATTATTAAATGAGGTTTACTTACATATACATAAACATTCTGTTTTTGACAAGTTAACCAATCATGAGAAGATGATTACTTGGTGAAGCTTGGTGAAGGGTTAAAGTTGATGGGATGGGAATGAGGGTGATGGCTACTGACTATTTGATAATGTATAGACTAATTTAGGGAGGGAGTATGGTGTGGTTGGGGGGGGGTGTATTGACCAGGGCTTTGACCAAGTAAGAATACCCATTGTTATTCTATAACTGAGAATTTGATAGGAAACATCGAAACGTTGAAACCGAAGGGAACATTATACATATATTGAGTAGGTTTAGATACAATATGAGAATAACGGCAGACTGAAGGTAAGGGTAGTTGATCAGCTAGATACATAAGATAGATATCAAGTACAGTATATTGATTGGTGATGAGGTGAGACCAGGGTGCATGCCGTAAATAAGTATTGAGTGGTGACCAATAGTACAGTTATATACATAGGAGAGGAATTCAAGATCAATACATATATATGTCCTACAATGCAGGATTATTATATACAACAGCAATGATATAGGATCAGATAAGAGGGTGTAAAGCAACCAGTATGGAACACAATCCTTATATGTACAGTCACAACTATCAGTCAAACCTAAGTGACAGATCGAGTGGGAGGGTTGAGTGAGCAACCATTCGCCTACGTATTATTATCTACATTGCTAGAGTAATGAGGTTAATATTCAACCATGGTGTTATTCGCAATAGTTGATAGTGAGTTAGTGATTTTGTATGGGATTGGCTTGTAGAGTTAAGATGTGACGTTTCAGCGCACTACAGAAGTAGTTTCTGTCACGAATGTTTCTTAGCTCTGGAGGTAAGTTATTCCATGTTCTAGCAAGGTGGTTAATAAGACATTTTCTATCCCTTTCAGTCCGGGGAGCAAAGCCCTCCAGAATAGGGGCATCAGCTTGCCTAGGGGCTCTATTAGGGTTTACCCCAAGCCCTTTTACATATACATTTACATGAGCCATTTACTAATATTGAACTTTATCCTGTTATCTAACCGCATCACTTTTGTTGTTAGATAGATCTCATCTGTGGGAGTTAAGTGATCGCATTGTAGAGCAACCCTTGAGATCTTGTTTTGTAAAACTTGAAGTTTTTTCATTTGTGTGACGGTAAGCGGGGTGAGACGGAACAGACTATAATTGAATATAGACCGGAGTTTTGATTTAGCAATTGTTATTGCAGCAAATTTTGTTAAGAATGGACGTATTTTCTTAAAGATGAATAGTTTATGATTCAGTCGGCTGACCAGATTATTGTATTGTAACGCCATAGTAGTACTCGGATCAAAGGTTATACATACCTTTTCACCTGTTCTAATTGTACATTATTCAAACGTATATCTAACACCACCTTATCCTCCTTGTTCTTCCTACCTGAGACCATAATTTTAGTTTTTTTAGCATTCACTTGTAACTTATTACTAACACACCAGTCATCAAATGTTCCTAGGTCCTCATTCATAATATCATTACCACCCTTCAAATCTGCGGTTGCAAGGTATAAAATCATGTCATCTGTGTATTGCAGTATATTGGCCTTTAAATTTACATATTTTAGATCGTTAACATACAATAAAAACAGTGTAGGTCCTAGGATTGACCCTTGAGGTACTCCATAGGCGATGTTATTGATAAGTGACTCATTCCTGTTCATGACAACTTTCTGTTTCCTATTGGAGAGGTAGGAATCAAACCATGCTATATCATCATCATGATGCAAAAACCCCTTCTGCTGATAATGACACTCCATGTAAATGAGTTAAAAGTCTGTGAAATGACGAATATCAATGTGAAATGAATGGCATCAGCCAGACCAGCCACAAAAAGTATACTACATGGTCAACTTTAGAGGTCAACTTCATTTTGATCAGGGTAAGATATCATTTTTTATTCATTTTTTGTAGGATATGACCTCAATTAAAGTGTAGCAAATCTAAACAAATTTGGACTGGACATTCTTTTATTATTTCATAAAACGTGAAAAAAACGCTCATTTTCCATAGTAAACCACCGTTTTTTTTCAAGTGACTCTACAAAAAAACTAACGGGTAGCATGTTATCTTCATTTATTTGTTTCTTCTGTAGTGAGGAACAATCCCTGAAAGTTGTATGGCAATTGGACTGGGCGTTTTTTTCATCAATTGTCCTGTATACTTTTAAGACAATTTGTGAAGGCCAAGTGTACATGATCATGTGACTTGGCCCAGCTATGATTGATATATTGCTCATATAGAGCCAGTGTGACAATGGTCCCTGGTCCCTATGTCTCCTACATCCATCACATACCCGCTGTCAATGTGCTATTGTCGCAATCTATGTTTCTGTTATTCCACCACTGACTTGGGGGGTAATTCACCCTGCTCCCCAGTGTTCGCTAGCATTGGCTCGATGTCAGAGTGAAGAGGAAGATTATAACATGCATGCCATAGTGTAGTTTATAATAGTGTACCATGCATGCCATAGTGTAGTGTATAATAGGGTAACATGCATGCCATAGTGTAGTATATAATAGTGTAACATGCATGCTATAGTGTACTGTATGTTTAATAGATACGGTGAAGTATGCGTCATTTAACGTAAGGTTAATTCACAAGGGCGGAACACAGGTGAAGACAGGTGAAGGCAAGTGAGAGGGCAGGAAATGGAAATGGAAAGACAAGGAAAGGGAGGGGAGGAAGGAAAGGGAGAGGCATTGAAAGGCCGGGATTGAATGGAGGAGTGGGAAAGAATGGAGATGTAGGGAAGGGAGGGGAAGGGAGGGGAAGGGAGGGGAAGGGAGAGGATGGGGAAGGGAGAGGGAGGGGAAGGGAGAGGGAGGGGCAAAGGAGAGGAGGGGAAGGAGGGTCATAATCAACAAAGTGCTTGCACTTAAAAAAGCTTTAAAAAGTATTTACTCTAAAGTCCCAGCTTAAAAGGAGTAGGCATTAAATTCAAACAGATTAGAACGATTGTCCAATTTCCTATGTGTCATGGAAAGTGTCATTGAAATAAAATTCAATCAATCAAATTAAACTTGAGACAGAGAGGATTGTTAATCTTGTAGATCAATGTAAACAATGATGAGGGAACAATTATAAAAGGTACTTCCACCATTTAAACATTAGAGTTGTGACACAAATATGAAATACAAACTCGTGATCATTCACCACTCACAATGATGCATACATTTACACTCATTATTTGTCTGATATGCTATTTCACAACAGCCACTCGTTGCATTCCATCTAATTATAGCACAACTATAATGTTTTAATGATGGCATTACCTTGTTGATGGTCCGCCGATATCAGCCATTCCCACATCTCATATGCGGGAACTCGATCTCATTTGATACAATTTTGGTTTCAGAATGAGACCAATCAGATGCAAGATGAAACGGATCAAGCATGTCTTTCTTGTTAGAAATTATAATCTGCAGATCAGTGTTTTGCCGATCTTATAACAATCAATCTAAGTTGTGAAAACCATATAATATTATTTGCAACCACTTTTTACAAAATACTTGTTGACTTCTGTTCGCTGAGTCCACTGACTTTATTTTCACTTTCCCTATCCTTCAAAGCATTTTGTTTTCAATTTGCCAAAAGTTCCCGATCAAAGATGGCGCTAGTGCCCCAGTCGGTGGGACGTGGTACAGCATACACCGACTACCACCATGTGCACATGTGTATGTTTGGCAGGTTCACGGTAGAGCCTAGGGCAGGGATAGATGTAAGGAGGTTTTTATCCAAGCTCAATGAATGCTTTCAGATGTACAATTCACACCTGTGAGATATCACTCCTTGATACATCTGACTGGGTGGTTGGGGGGGGGGGGGGGCACTTCCTTATAGTTGTGATGTGTTATGGACCTATCATAACTAAAAGGGGATTTGCATAGCCACCATTATGAATCATGATTCGCATGGAACTATATGACTAATGGTACAGTATAAAATCTATAGAAAACATGCCATGTTTAGCATGAAATATTTACCAATGCTCTCATGCCAATATTCTTGTGTTATACATATCTCTAAACCAACAAGTCTCCATCTTTCCCATCATGCATTTGGTCTTCATAAAAGCAATAATATTGGTAAGAACATTCTTGTAATTTTCGGTAAAAATATTCCCACATATTTGTTTGTCAGATTTCAATCAAATCCATCCCAGGATGCACTGTAACAGGTATACGAAGCGGCACATGCAAATCCCCTATTAGACATTGGAAACATTAGAAAATCTTGATCTGCAGCCGTACACGGACGCACTGAAGTTGCTATTGAGAAAAAGCAATCCTAATCTAATTTTAGAAATAAGATATTCATGCAATAGTAATATTAATATCATTGTTAATTCCAAATTGTTAGCATCAATGGTAATCTCATTTGTTGAAAGATCAGAACTATCATAAGTTATTCATGTCTCACTGCGCATGTCTAATGCAGTGCATGCCGGGATTGATTCTGTTCAAATCTGACTTACAAATATTTGGTAACATTTTTATCGAAAATTGCAAGAATGTTTTCACAGATATCATAGCTTTTATAAATGATCTATGAAAACCAATTCCATGATGGGAAAGATGGGGACTTGTGTTGTGGAAACATGTATAACACATGGATATTGACATTAGAGCACTGATAAATATTCCATGCTGAACATAATATGTTTTCTGTAGAGTTTACACTGTAATTCCATAATTCCATTCGAACCAAGGTTCAAAATGGCCGCTATGCAAGGCCTCTATTCAGGAATCAATAAATGTTTAGCATAATATACTTCATGGGTAGTGCCCCCCCCCCCCTTACGCCAAAAAGCCCCATCAGACCCACCATATACCAGTAGGTAACATCTCACCTTGATACCAGCCCCACCTGGCGATGGCGGGAAAAGATATAACGGGGCCAAATCAATATTTACATTCAGTACTTCTTGGTTTTGTGTTCTACGCACAGTAACATCAGCTCTCTCTCTCTCTCTCTTTCTAACGCCCCTTCTCTCTTTAGCTCTTTCTCTCCCTCTCTCTCTGTGACCCCCTCCCGCAATACCCCCCCCCCTCCTCCCCGCCTCTCTCTCACTCTCTCTGTGACCCACCCCCTCTCTGTCCGTCTCTTAGCCCCTGTCTCTCTCCTCTCTCCCTCTCTCTCTCCCCTCTCTCCCCCATCTTCTCTGCTCTCTGCTCCCTGCTCTCTGCTCTCTGCTCTCTGCTCTCTCCTCTCTTCTCTGCTCTCTGCTCTATGCTTCTGCTCTCTCCAGCCTTCTCTGTTCCTCTTCTCTATCTCCTCTCTCTCCCACTTTCTCTCCCTCTCTTTCTACCCTCTCTCCTGTCTCCTTCCTCTCTCTGTCCGTCTAATGTTTCTCAAGGTCCTCATCACTTTTGCCTAAAACATCAAAGCTGTTGCAGTTCTACCGTTATATCTCTGAGTGCTATGTAATATATCGTTACGTGCATCGAGCAATGAACAATTCACCTTCACCAATCATTGAGACAAGGCCAAGATTACAACTGCATCATCAGTTATTACCACAAGAAAGTATTAACTGATTTACTCATCATTTGGTAATACACTCCTGCTTTTATACGGAAACGAAGATACATCAGTCAGTTTGAATTTGTGTTATGTAAATTGAGGAAAACGAATTAAACAATTCTAGTTTAATCGTTGTGGTTTTGTGTTGTTTTACTTGTTAGTTATCAATAACAACAATAGAACAACTTTGGCTTAGTCAATTTAAATAATCATTATTGCATTTATTTGTAGCCTACATTACAAGTAACAGTGACCATGTCACCAACCATTCAATATATATTTTTTTTTTTTGGGTGGGTGGGGGGGGGGGGGGTTTGTGTGTGTGTGTGTGGGGGGGGGTCAAATGACAGTTCACACCATGCAAAAGCACCATTTTATGGAGGTTTCCACATGTTTTAAAATAGATTCCCTTACCATAATCCTATTATATATAAACTATTGCCCTGATAGAACATATAATTAGATGAAATAGTTAGAAAAATTAGAGAACTATTCCATAGACTACTTTATGTGGGTATACCTTATCAAATTATTGGTTAGAATTCAGTATTTCCAGGGAATGGCCAAAATTTCACTGAAAAAATGTTACCATGGCAATAGAACCCAAGAAAACAATATTTCAGAATGGGTCAATATCCAAAATTAATCAGCATACCAAAATCTATCACTGTACCAAATTTCATGCTTTCATACCAATTTGAACAATTCTTGCACCAATCTACCTGACTATATAAACTATTGCCCTGATAGAACATGAAAATAGTTTATGTGAATTAATTCTCCGATATCTCAAATATAGGTTACTGAATTTTGTTGGTATTGCGCTGATTCTAACACTCGATTATGTTGAACATTATTCTGAACCTCAACCCTGTCTTAAATTTAGATTATTTTAGAGGATTAGTTAGAGTATTTGGCATTTATTCTCATGACAATCTAAGTCTTGTTAGACATCACAGACGGGATATGTTTAAGGAATGTGAACCAGTAGAGCAACACACAGCAAATTGGACATCAATCAATGAATATTTAAGTGGTTATTTCGAATTAATTAAATCTTTTCTGTGAACATTTTGTCCATGTGGTCGAATTATATGTTTGAATAAATTGCATTCACCAAGGCTTTGATTTAGCTTTAGGCAAACAATATTTAATAAACAATGTTTAATAAACAAGAGGACTTCTGATATAAAAAATAAAATAAAAGATGAATTGTACATTTACTGACGATCTGACCCTAAATATGATATGATATAATAAAGAAATAAATGCTGTGCTCTGAGACCAATAGGGAAGGGATAAGGACCTAGAGCTTGGACTAATACTAAAATCATTCATTATCGCCACTACCGGCTAATCAGTCATCAGAACTCTCCGCCATGATAAATGAGGAGGTAGGATTAGCAGAGGTTAAAATACCAGACGCCGCTAATTGGCGTCTTGCCAGCGTCTTGTGACGTAACAAGGGTCGCTGGGAGTGCACCCGTTGAACCCTGGCTTCGTTGTTGGACAGACCTGTTAGTCAGTGATGACCTTTCGCCTTTTTATATTCCTCTCACTCTCTCACTCTCTCTCTTCTCTTATCTGATAAGATTCTTATTGAAAATCAAGAAGTTTTGCTGACTACAACAATGTTATAGGCTAGTATGATAGTTATCATCTATTATATGGGTGAAATGGCCTTAAAATGCTCAATTTGCCTCCACAAATCCTCTCAAACATTAGCAAAATAAGTTTTTTAGTTTACAATATCAAACCTATAAGATATGCATAGTTCTCGTACATTTCTAGCCAAGTTTGAGTTGCTCTCTCAATTAATGTTAGTAAAAAACTCATTTTACTAACATTTTGGAGGATTCTGTCCTGTTATTTTTGCTACAGCGCTTGTAAACCGTCTTCATTTGTGTTTGGAGGACCAACTCCTTTCGATCATGACTTCACTTATTATCGAGGCGGTTTTGCTCAGCTGCCTCTACTTCAAATTCTTGGATAAACGTATTTATAGCAACAGCAGAATATTGATAAATCCAGTCCTATAAGTCATAATATGAGTAACTCTTGTATAAACATATACCAGCAGCAGACTATTGATAAATACAGTCCTATAAGTCATAATATAAGTAACTCTTGTATAAACATATACCAGCAGCAGAACATTGATAGAGTCCTATAAGTCATAATATGAGTAACTCTTGTATAAACATATAAAAGCAGCAGAATATTGATAAATACAGTCCTATAAGTTATAATATGAGTAATGCTTGTATAAACATATAACAGGAGCAGAGTATCGATAAATAAGGTCCTATAAGTTATAATATGAGTAAATTTGGTAAGAATGTGCTTGTCATGCTAGGAACGCAACTTCAAATGTATAGAGCTGCCGACTGTACGTTTCCAGATTACTTGACCAACATGTATGATGGGGTCAGTATGTTAATTACTTATATAAGTTGGTCAGCAATCTCTAAACATACATTCTACACATATAAACACCCCTCCAGGTATCCCCGGGGTCAGAAGTTAATCTAAATAAACACCTCATTAGCAGGTAGGATAACATAGTGTAATTGAGCAGGACACATGTGATGAGTTATAGGAAAATAAGTCATAAGTCGCAAAATTGATATTTTTCAGTGTTTTTTTTTCACAGGATCCCTTTATTGAAATGTTCTGATATTTAGGGAGTTCAGCACTAATAGTCATATAAATCCATGTAACAAATTTCGGGACATTGTATTAAAAAATATCCATGCGTTTTGAAGGCCTTTGTATGGAATATATCAGTTACTTCACTGATAATTATCTATCCAGAAACATTTCAAGCTTTTTTTTCAAAAAATAAAAATATCAAACATAAAATATAGAAATACTTCTTAAATGTCCCTCATATTTATTATCCTTGGAATCAGCTTGATCTCCTCTTTTTAAATATGATATCTCAAAATCCATATTTTGCGACTTGTGATTAATTTTCCTAAAACGGATCACATATGGTGCAGATAAAGTGAGCGGGTAAGATGATATGTGATGTGTTATAGGAAAACGAGTCACAAGTCGCAAAAATTGATATTTTTCAAAAAATGGGTTTTTAGATACCATCATATTTGAGAAAATGAGATCAAGGCGATTCTAATGAATGTAAACATAGAATTCTTTCTATATTTTAAGTTTGATATTTTTATTTTTGAAAAGATAGTTTGCAATTCCTCTAGGTGGACAGTTACCAGTAAAGTAGGTAAATATATTCAATAAGATGACCTTAGAAATACATGGATGTATTTAGTAGACTGCCTTGAAATCTGATACGTATTTATGCTACTAAAAGCGTTAAGCATCCCCAAACATGAAAACTTTCCCATAAAGACTTGGTGTAAATAAATCACTTTGAAAAATATGTATGTGGTGGTGAGGGCGGGCATGGGAGGGGGGAGGGGATATCGGCTGGGTTCGAGACTCCTTCAAATCAGGGTCTGATTGTCAGAAAATGTACTTTGTCAACTAAATAACCCAAATAATGAAAATAAAAAAATAAGATGAAAAGGTACTTTGCAAATATACTCAAATATTCGTATTTCTCTGCTGAATTTACTAAATGTGCAGAGCTACTGATCGTACATTTTCCGACGACCGAACCAAACACTTAGCCGGGTGCTGGGGGAAAGAACAATATTATTCTTGAGGAAGATCTGATGTACCATTCAGGGATGCTGAATAGCTAGAATAGATGGAAGTTGAACGTTGAACTGTAGCTGAAAGTTGATTAATGGTTCAAAGTTTGGACAAATAAATGTCTTTCCGGAAAATGAGTCACAAGTCCCAAAATTGCTATCTCTCAAAGTGATATATTCACAGATGTATTTGTCGGAATGTTTTCATTTTTGGGGTGCCTAATGCCTGTTGTAACTAGAATGCTTTTACCACATTCCAGGAAAGTTTATCAAATATATTTCCATTCCAGGACAGTTTATCAAATATATTCATGCATTTCTCAGGTCATCTTAAAGAGTATATTTAGCTACTTTACTAGTAATGATCCAACCAGGAATATTGTACAGTTTCCTTTCAAACATAAACATATCAGATATAGAATATGAAAATACTTCTTAGATATCCTTAATGTACACCATCATTAGAATCCGCTTGATCTCATCGTTTCAAATATGAAAATATTTTTTTTTTTTTTAAAGAAATTTTATTGACTCCAGTTCCTTTGCTTACACAAGGGTAATCTCATGGTAATCATTTCAAAGAGAGTAATCAGTATCAATATATATACAGTATTTTTTAGATATTTTTAACATTAACGGTATAGTTCATGAAGTAACGATTTGCAAAAATAGTTTACCTAGATATACATACAGTGAACGAGTACATTTCAATCGAACAATCATGGTAGTGTAATTTTTTGGATTTTTTGCCTCTGCCAGGGCTACACGAATAATAAAAACAACACTTCGCGTTATATTTTTTCATATTTTCTGGTTTCTACCAGCAACTATATACAGTAGCTACTATCCTAATTAGCCATACCAGTTGTCGTGGCTTTTTAAATAAGCTTTTATCGAAGCCCAATTTTTCTGCCTTACGTCTCCGGGCAGGCCATTCCATAATTTGGGTCCTCTTACATGTGGTGATTTGTTTACTAATTCCAGTGCAGGCCTAATTGCCTTGATTACAGGCCCCGCGTTTTGTCTAGTTTGTCTGGGAATTATCGTTATGTTAGCAAGATCTTTTTGCTTTCTGTACATAATACCTAGTAAGGCGATGTCGTATCGCTTTTTGAGCGGTTCTATACCACAGATTCTACTCAATGTTTCACCATCTCGTTGATCATTTAAATATACAAGTTTGATGGCTCTAATTATTAGTCTCTGTAGTTTATGTTTTAGATGTGCACTGGCGAGGGAAAGAAACAATCCTCCATACTCGAGGGACGAAAGAATATGGGATTTTACAATGGTTTTGGTCATCTCCACATTCAGATATTTTCTGATTTTTCCTAGTAAGAGTAGCTTGCCCATCGTAGCACATTTCAGACGTACTAGGTGACTATTCATCGTTAGCTTACTATCAATTTTAAAACCTAGGTAATCAACATTTTTCGATCTTTTTACTCTATGCTCATTTAGGTAGATATGACCCAGGGCGGCAAAGTTCACTTTTTTTAGTCTGTGACTAGTACCTAACACTTGAATTATGCACTTTTTCTCATTGAGTTTCAGCATGTTGTCGTACATCCATTTATTGATGGAGTTGGCGGCACCCTGCGTAACTCTTATACAAGCATCAACATCATTACCGGTAACAGTACAAGCTGTGTCATCAGCGTATAACGTTAAGTTGATCGAGTGATCTGCTGAAATTAGATGTTTCGTACACAGAGGCAGGTCATTGATGTATAACAAGAATATTATGGGCCCTAAATGGCTTCCTTGGGGGACACCACAATTTATTGTAATAGGATTTGATAACGACCCATTTAGATTGGTTCTTTGCTTTCGATCCAATAGGTAGTTCATTATGATACCGATGAGGAGAGGATGTAGTTTGTAATGATGTAATTTATATCTTAAGATCTTATGATTTATACAATTGAAAGCTTTGGAGATGTCGTAGAAGGATGCCACTGAGAGGTTACCATTATTGATACCACTTATGATCGGAGCGAAAAAGTCAAATAGACTTATGTTTGTCGAGTGGTTAGCTCTAAAGCCACCTTGGCATTTGCTAAAGAGATTATTTAACTCCATATGGTCAACAATTGAGGAGCATACTATCTTCTCTAGTATCTTTGACATGATTGGCACCATAGCTATCGGGCGCAGATTATTAAAGCACCTTAAATCACCACCTTTCGGTATTGGCTTAATGACGTACTCCTTCCATTCCAGAGGCATCAAACCTGTTTTCACACATTTTTTTATAAGCACAGTTAGCTGTGACGACACAAGGCTTAAGAACATTTTGAGGGTCTTACTATTAATCCATTCAAAGCCGCTACCTTTGGACGTGTCAATATTTTGTATAATGTCCTTAACTTGGCTTTCTGTAATGAGAACATTCGTAACTAGGGTTAGATCAGGTTCATCTCCTAGATATTCCTTATAATTCTCTGACAGGTTATCATCTTCCTTACCGAACTTACTGTAAAATACATTCAGTGCATTAGCTGCTTCTAAACCAACTAGAGGGACACCTTCAAGCAGAAATGAGGTTGGCAGGTTTTTGGATTTGTTTCCAAAGTGAGCTTTAATCTGCATCCAAAATTTCTTACTGTTTTTGTTACAGTTGTTTAATTGGTTGCGAATCACCTCCCTCTTTTGTGCCTTTACAAGTTTGTTTATATTCCTTCTGAGTCTTACGGCTTCACGGTAGTCAGATTGAGATCTATTTTTTCTGGACCGTTTAAACAGCATATCTCTATCAGCGATCATTTTCAGTATGTTCTGGGGTAGTACCATTTTTCCCTTTCTCTTAGTTGAGATTACCTCTACCGGACTGTATTTGTCTAGATAACTCACTAAACATTTTTTCATGTTGATCCACATTAAATCCGTCGGTGTTTCATTGTCACCAAAACAGAACTTATTTACAAGTGTATGTTCAAGGTTGACTCTCATATGTTCGTGATTTATATTATGATATCTTCTACCGTATCTCTTATCTAACTGTATCGGTTCTTTGTTTTTCTTTATTTGCGTGAAGGTACAAAGATGGTCCGATATGTTATAGTTTAATACACCAGAATTCATAACATGGGGATGATCAGTAAACATTACGTCTAGAAGGGTACCATTATCACTATTATATCTGGTTGGTTCATTCACCAGTGATTCCAAGCGAAAATCTGTCATCAAATTGAGCATCTCCCCTGTTTTAGGATCAAGGTCATTAATAAGGTTAATATTAATGTCACCGCAAAGGAAAATAACATTGTTTGTTCTTCTTTTGACGGACGTGAGTGTTGTTTTTAACTCAGACATGAATAGGGCTTTATCACCTGTTGGAGGACGATAACAGTTTAGAACACTTATGCTTTGTCGTTGACCCGGTTTAACCATAATACATTGAATTTCAATGCTACCATTACATACATTGAGATCATTCAGTAACCATTCGTCTACTTTGAAGTCGTTGTGGATATAACAGCATAGCCCTCCTCCACTTTTTTTAACATTAGGAAGATCAGATTTCCTATCAAAGCGATACAGGTTGAATCCATTCCCAATATCTAAGTTTGCATCAAAATCAAGTTCGTTTAACCAAGTTTCTTGTAGACAGACGATTTTTACAAATCTGCATATAAGGGTGTTTTCTAGTTCCTCTACCTTGTTTCTTAATGACCTAATATTTAATGAAAGAATGCCTAGGCCTTTCATGTTACTCAAGTTTGGCGTTTCAACCGATTCCATTACGTTTAAATACAATCACTATATTTGACATTTCATGACACACTTTGCGATCAGTTCCATCGACCTCATGACTTTTCTTAAACTGAGTTTCGCTTTTGTAGCGGGAGGTAAAAGGCAGGGTAACATAGGTTAAAAACAGGGATAGCCATTCTAGGCTTGACGGCATGCACAACGAGTCGAGACAACAGCAACAGCAATTTTACTGGGTGGTCATCGGTTTGTAAGGAACATCGTTTTCAGTCCATGGACAAAATATACGTGTTAACATATTTACAACAATTTTCAGTACGAACATACCAAATATACGACGTAGCAAGCAAAAAAGCAATTTCTACTAACCCAAACGATACAGAAACGGGACCGTGTCCGCCATCTTGGAACTAAATGCAAGCTCCGCAGAGTATGAAACACCAAATTATGTTTTTGCCACGATCATGCAGTTACAACAAGTGATAGTGAGTATGAGTTTCATATGGTTATTAATATGGATTCAGATAATTTTATGATGTAGTATTTAAGTCAATAAACGAGCGAAAGTTGATTGTCATTTGCTGCGGCGTCATTTCCGGTTAGCCGCTTCCACATTGAACATGTGCGTAAGAGGGGACGTAAATACCGAACAAAACTATGGAAATACATATGTTTAAAAAATACCTGAAGAGTGACAATAAGGATGTTCGGTAGAAGAAGGTGAGAGGTTTAAGGACTACTGTTTTTTGTTTCTCTCATTCGTGCCATCGATTCGTTAAATGATTTCTCAATGTCTGAGGTCGCGAGTTGACCGTCCATTCGTTTGAGTGGGTGGGGCGTGCTACTAGCGAGAATAGCCTCGCTCGTCATAACATCGATGTTCATGGATTGATTGGTGATCGTGCGGTCTTGGACAGGGCTTGGGGCTTTCTCAGATGAATTCCTGGTCATATATAGACTGGGTAGGGGGTCAGTTTCCATTTGTACTTCTAACTTGCTTTCCTCGAGCGATGGGTAGGCGCTAAAGAATCTGGGTTTGGCGAGGGCTTGCGAGCGTGGACTCAGTTTTTTCCAGTCGATCGGTTTAGGGGGCGGGGTCATCATTTGGATTTCATTTAACTCATGCTTGAACCTTTCTTTCATTTCAGCTCGCACACTCATGAGGATTTGTCCTTGTCGATTTTGGCCTTCCCATGTGCGGGTCTTTAGCTTGATGCTTCCCAAGAATACTCCTGCTGCCCACCTCATATCACCGGTGGCCTCTATCAGCTCCATGTCTTTAGTGGAAAGGAGAAGAGCGCGTAAGTCTTTATTTTGAACGTACTTTGCGACATTAATGGACCTCATAAATGATTCCTCTCGCTGGTCCCACTGGTCATCTGTCTGGAGTTTGGACCCCAGTTCTTTGATCTCATAGGGATCCCTCATCTTTGCGAGTTTTCTTGCTGCTGGATTGTTCCCCGTTCTTAGTGCTTTCAAATAGAAGAATGCATGCTCTACTGAGTAGAAGTAAAGTCTGTTAATATTTATTTCGCAGGGGTAAAGATTCGATGGCCACGCATAGCTGCTTTGGTAGGCGATTCCGAGCGCGACCTTCTGTACCTTGATGGATTCGGGATTCATGGATTCAGGTAAGAGATCAAGCTGGTTAGCAGAGTAAGCCCTTCCTCCAACTACCAGTTTATCACCCTTCACCTTTGCGTTTTCGTCAAACTGAGTATTAACCGCTTTCTTGGCGATTTGCCTGATTAGCCCACGGTGCCTTCTTACCTCCGGATTAATGTCATCCTCGAAAGACCAATGAACTATAGCGGGGAATTTCTCTGGGGGAAATTTATAACTGTCGAACAAGGAACCTTTTAGCTGCATAAACAACTTTTTTTCTTTCAACGCCTTGAATCTAACAGATATGGGGTCGGGGCGTCGTCGGTTTTGATGGTAGCTCTTAGAGACTATTCTATAGGTCTCATCCAATTGGTCTCTTCGGAAGGAGGGGATTACCATTTTGACAATCTCTGTGACTATAGCATCAAGGTCTTCATCACGTCTAGCAAGAACACCGTTAAACACGACACATTGCTGCCTTAATTTGGTATCCATTTCATTATTGATGAAGCGCTGTTTCTCTAACTCAGCAGTTAGGTAGTCGACATGATTTTCTAATTTATTCAACCTTTCTTCCATTTGTTTAGAGCACACGTCCTGTTCATTGTTCCGGATTATCTCATCAGTGAGATTATTGGCCACTTCCACACACAGCAGTTTTGCTTCACTTACCGCACTAGCATTGGCGACTTGTCCAGCTTGGAGTGTAGCAAGAGTTATGGCCGACTGCGCGGATGGATTTAACAATAGCTCATTAGATGCAGACGTCATCTTGGAAGATATGGAAGGATTATCAGTTAGCTGTGATTTCTTAGCTTCTGGGGAAATTCCTGAGGAGCCTTCTCTGTCTCTCTTCATAACCCACGGATTGTACGGTTAAACCTCGGTAGTGTACAAGGCTGTATGGCGAGTGTAGTAAACAATGGGTCAGCTCATATTATCGCCCACTGTGATTGAAGTTCTGATAATTCAGTTACCAGGAAAATTATCACGAACTTGAATTGACAAGGATAATGTAGGACAGTTCATGGATGGATTATACTTGGATAAAAGCACGTATTATATACACAACCATGGATCGAAGGTGAGTTGCTTCTTCCGAATTTACGCGGCAAGCGAGAGGTCCGCCATCTTGTCTGACTGAAAATATAATCTCTTGCTGCTCTGAAATAATTGTTATCTAGGTCAGAGCACAGCGAAAATCACAAATATAATCAATTTGTTGTAAGAGTGTAACTGTCTGATTAATCCTGAATAAAACTTTGTCCCCCCAAAAGATGGTATCTCAAAATCTTTTTTTCCGACTTGTTACTCATTTCTCTGTAACCCATCACATATATGGGTCAGACTTTCAGAAAATGTACAATTCACCTTCACCAATCCTCTCAAACAACCCAAATTTAAGACTAAAATCGCTTCAAAACATAGTTTAACATGGCAAAACAGATACTTTAAATCGACACGATACCAAATATACACAGATATACCCGGTATTCATCATTTTTTCAGTCTAATTTAGCCAAATTTCCTAAATGTGTAGAGCTGCCAATTGTACATTTTCTGAAAATCTCACACATATATATAAAGAAAGAAGAGATCAGTTGTAGAAACAAAGTGCCTGCGGGTAGTAAAGTAGAAGTGTACCAGACAGGGAGAGCAGGAACAGTTGTATATATGTAAGTAATTAGCGCCATCTATTTGCACTTTAATGACAGCGTGGGAGTGTAACATATGGGGGCCCAGAATAGCGCACTTGTCTATATGTAGCGAGACACATTAAAGATGCATTTCCAGCTGGTTTAGTCACTGCCTTAAGCAGTCCAGGAACCTTGCAGACCTAGAAGTCCTGCATTCGCATATTATAGAAATAGATTGCAGATGCAAAATATATTTTTATGATTAGTTTTAATTATTAAATCGCCTGTGGCGAACACAGGGAAGTTGAAAGATAATTTAAAGATTTCCCCAATTCTCCTCAATCTTCATGAGGACAATGAGGGGATTAAAGTAAACCTAAACTGTGATGAATCAATATTATAAGTGTTTGTATGCATACACTCTACCATATGTGATGTGTTTCAGGAAAATGAGTCATAAGTCGCAAAAAATAGATTTTGAGATATCATTATATTTGAAAAGATGAGATCAAGGTGATTCCAATGATAGTAAACAGTCTAATAATCTAATAAGTATTTCTAGATTTTAAGTTTGATATTTTCGTTTTTGAAAAAAAAACTTTCCAATATTTCTGGGGGTCAATAAACAGTAAAGTTACTAAATATACTCCATATAAGGACCTTTAAAACGAAAGGATATATTAAATGGATTGTCCTGAAATTCGATACATCAATTGATGTAACCATGAGTTATCAACCCCTGAAAAAATAGAACATTCCAATAATGTGATCTTGTGAAAAAAACACTTATGACTTATTTTCCTGAAACACATCACATATTCCCTTATAACCAAGTGGCTAAAGCGTTGGACTTTCAAACAGCACATTCTGAGGGCGAGTCCCAAAACAGCATTTTTACATTTGTCTCATTTTCGAGTAATTTAATTTTTTAATTTTACTAATATCTTCATATCTGGGACTCGGTTTTCTTTTAAACTCACACATGTAGTTATTGATGCAATTCCCTTTTGATTTGTCGAAGAATTAGAAAGGCTAAGATCAAATTAAGTGAGAAAAATGAGTTAGATGGGGTTTGGGGATACATAGGTTCTCTGTAAGCTTGTGTTTATTTTTGTCGAAAATGGTTTTCACATGGGACGGAATTCGTCGAGGCAATATAACAATGAGCAGAGACTAAAGGGATTAATAACCTCCATATCGGATCTGCTATTAACCATAGACAGTGACTAAAAAGATTAATAACCTCCATTTTATGCCTGCTGATGCACTGCTTATGTTAAGTCACTGTTCTACAGTCCAGGGCTATAACCACCTGAGGCAGAGACTAAAGAGATTAATAACCTGCATTTCATGCCTGCTGGTGCACTGTTTGTGTATAATTGGTCGGCTTCACATTAGGATTACCCACTAGACAGTGCACACATAGCCCCTCAATGTTGGTCGTTAATCCTTTAGCAACAACAAACATAGTTTTAACATAGATTTACTAATGGTATGACAAATGGGTCATATGTATTTTGAACCTGATTTTCGTCTCAAATTTAGGTTTTTTGAGCGGATTGGGGAAGGCCAATTGTACATTTTCAGGCGACTTCACCCATATATGACTAAATCTTCCAACAATACACAGTAATTAGAGTCCAACCATCCGCTGGTGAGAGATAATTTTCAATTAAAGTGAAGCCACTGCAGGAAAGGATTTTTTTGTGCTCCAAAATAAAAATATGGGCCTTTATGACGCCCTGAAGCAAACATAACCATGCAGAATCCTAAAAAAAACGAATTGGCCAAATTGCCTTCAGAAGGTTTGGAAAAAATGGTAGGCAAAATTGAGTCTTTAGTTTTTGAACGATGTTAACTAAGAATACAGCTTTAAAGAAGAGTGTTCGACGACCAACACACTCACATCAACTGAAAACCAACACCCCAAACCCAACCATCATCAACTCATCCACCTACAGAACTTATTACTTTACCACCGTGCATAGTGCATCTAGTTCATGGATAGTTTACGCCTCATGGCATTAATAGTAACTAGACACAGCAGTGGGCAGAAGACCTCGGTTATTCCTGTAGAGTGTGTTACCTGTACGGCTATATCTTGATGGCAACTCTCAAATTTGACACGAGATACTTGTGGATGTTACGCTGAATGAATATTCTAAATGGAAAGTAAAATAAAGAAAAGATCAATGAACAAGCTTTCATATATATAAATGTCAGGAATGTATAGGAATTATTGTAAACCCGTCTAATCTGAAAATGATTAAACCATAAGCGTTTCTGTCCTCAAACTGGTTTATATAACAGTTATAACATTTGAAAACTTAACCTCAAGGTATATATCTTTTCTAATAGACCATAACGATGAATGTTGTATCTATAATTTTGTTGTTGATTATGTATCAGTTATTGAATATTCGGTCAGCTTAGCACCCAAGTATTGAGGGGTAGAACTGTTTCTAATCTAAATCAATCAGGTAAGTAAGACTCTTGTCTTTGTATAACACATTATCAGTGAGGAAAAGACCATATTATGAAGGTCAAACTTGGAATCTTGTTCTTGAAAATCAAGATATTTATAAAGAAAGAACTATGTAACATTCACAGACATTTTAAGGATATAATTAATTAGATTTGACTATCCGGTAGATCTGCTACACAGAGTATAGCTTCCAATCAGTGATAAGATTGAAATGATAAAAGAATGTATGCTGTATACTGAATGAAAGTTGTTATATTATATATTCCGGTGGCATATATAGATGGAACCTAGCAAGGGGGAAGTCTGTACACTTGTTCTTGACCGAGGGAGCGTGGGAAGTTAGAGGGCGTTAGCCCGAGATCTTCTGTGCTCCCGAGGTCACTAACAAGTGTACAGACTTCACCCGAGCTTTGTTCCATATTTATTACACCCCATTAATAAATAAAAAATATAAATAATTAAAAATAAAAGAAGTAATTTACGTTTTGAGCGGACCTACTTGTTGTATGTCCCCAGGGTGACATAACTCACATGTTATGCACCACTTTGACCAAGTGTGACATACAATGCTGAAGGTATAGGAAGCAACAGCACAGGGGTGTAATAAATATTTTCTATTTTCAAACTACCAAACATGCCGACTGGTCGTATCCACCTACCCACAGCTTACACTCAACATTATCTAATGTTTTTTTTTTCTTTAATTTGATTCCATTCAGGAACATTTAATGAATAAATCAATGAAATGCCTCCAGTATTTCTAACACATAACTCAGGCTCTTAAGTTGTCAGAAATAAAAAATAAGGACATGTTAAAGTGGCAACATTGTCTGGGCGTTCTAGGTCAGATTTTGAGAAAATGTACAATCTACAGTTCTTCACGTCCACCAAATTCTGCTAAATTAGAGTGAGAATTGATAAACACTGACAATATCTGAGTGTATTCTGAATTGTATTCATTCGATAAATCTGTCTGGTTATGTTGAACTGTATTTTGAACTGATTTTCGTCTTAACTTTGGGTTATTTGAGAGGATTAGTGAAGGGGAATTGTACATTTTCAGGTGACTTTACCCTTCTCTTAAATGACGCCCCAAACAGCATGAAAATCTACCAATATAGTCAAGGCTCAGATTCTCTCGGAACAGATAGGAATGGCATGTCAGTGATTGGATGCCTACTGCTCTAATGTCTTTCCTGGCCCTGGAGTAGGCGTCCTAATTAGATTTCAATGATATGTTACGGTTTGGAGCGATAGGCTTTCCATCAGTTTGCAGGGACTCACTCAACTCTGTGCCAAGACCAAACCTGTAAACCATATTTGCAGAAGAAATAGTGCAAATTGGTATTGTCCAGTATTTTATTGACAAGAACTTGTTGTAGCAATGTTTTCAATACATGTACCAAATTTCAAGACAATGTTGCATTTCTAAGGTCATCCTATGGAGAATGTTGAGTTCCTTTACTAGTAAGTGTCGACCCAGAAATAATGCAAACTTTCTTTTCAATCATGAAAATAAAAATATAAAAATACTTTTTAGATTTTCGAAATGTTTACATTGTTATAATCCACATAATCTCACTTCTCTCAAAATCTCAAGAATGGCTCAGTCACATCACATTTATTGATATTTATTAATAAATGATTAAATTAGCACTACCTCCATCATTAAATCCTACATAATAGTTCATATGTATCAATACTCATCGAGACATCATATCAGTTGCTCAAACCATCCACTATTCCACACTTTCCAATCATGAATACACCTTTAAATTTTATCTCCATTTCAAACCAGCCTGCCGGTCATGTCACGACTAAGGTAACCGTGTAGTTAGAGCTAAATTGTTTCATATTTCTCCTTTTGGACAACTGCCATTGCAAAGTAGTAGATGGTTTCCATGGAGACGACAGTGATAGGGAGACTGTATGGGACTGGGGATCGGTTACAGAATCTAGTGACAGCAGGACAGATGGAGATTGTTTCACATTGGGGCAATTAGAAAACAAGATTGGAAGCTATTTTTCGTTTCCTTTTTTCATTATTGTGTTTCCCAGTCCCCTAGTTGAATACAAATGTGATGTGTTGCACGAAAATGAGTCACAAGTAACAACATTGATATTTCTCAAAGTGTTTTTTCCACAAGATCTCTTTATTGAAATATTCCGATTTTTGGAGGGTGTAGCACTTAGAGTCATATAATTCCATGTAACAAATCTCGGGATATTGTATTGAATATATCCTTGCGTTTTGAAGGCCTTTGTATGGAGTATATTTAGTTACTTTACTGGTAATTACCCATCCAGAAACATTGCAAACTTTACTTTTCAAAAATGAAATTATCAAACTTAAAATATAGGAAATACTTATTAGGTGTCCAAGTGTTTACTATCATTGGAATCAGCTTGGTCTCATCTTTTCAAATATGAAGGTATCTCAAAATCCATATTTTGCGACTTATGACTCCTTTTCCTGAAACGGAATGTGAAGTGTTACAAGAAAATTGGGCACAAGTCGATTTCGAGATATATTGATATATGAAAGGATTAAATCAAGGTGATTCTTATGTTAGTAATCATTAGGCTATGTATTAAATATGTCTATATTGTTTTACGCCTGAAGTATGTTAGTGATTTCTTAATGTTCACTCACTATAGTAAAGTAGTCAGATATTTTATTTTTTTCTAATATTTGTATTGGCCATACTACATTACAAATAAATAATTCAATCTTATTCAATTATAGTGAAGTACTTCTCAGATATGCATAATTATACCATAAACAGTCTTGGAATTTGATATATGTATTCAAATTATTAAAAGCAGTAAACACTACAAACATGAAAACATTCTGAGCAAGTGTTCTCGTGGAATAACATTTTGAAGAATATCATTGTTTAGCGACTCTTGTAACACATCAGAACTTATACAGCATTGCTAGACTGTTGTAGATTGTCGTTTGGACCGGTTTTTGAGGCAATGTAGAGGTGTGATTACACCTCTACACACCTATAATAGGTCACACCCTTTTTTCATTATTTAGAATGTATGTACATATATACAGGCAATCTTCCATAAAATGAGAGTTGAAACATAAAATGAGACTGACATGCACAGTGTAAAGGAATGTTACGATCAATGGACGTGATGCACAAAATGAGAATAATGGGCTCATGGGCAACAAATTAATACAGAAAACCATCGTCTTCCGCCCACTGTTGTTCTAGCTACACTAGGCCATCAAAATCTACTCAAAATCAAAATTGTACACTTTCTCAGGACCTGGCCCGCATTCTCTCATAATGCCTGCTGCTGACCTTCAACAACCCTCTCAAATAACTCAAATTTTAGACGAAAATCAGGTTCTAAATACAGTTCAACATAACCAAACAGATTTATTAAATGAATACAAGACACAATATACTCAGATAAACTCAGTAATTATATTTTGTCTCTCTAATTTAGCAGAATTTTTAGAGATGTGTAGAACTGTAGATTGTACAATTTCTGAGAATCTGACCCATATGCACCAGGTGCTATCCACCCAGATAGTGATAAGTGATACCTACTTATATTATATCAAGTATGTATAAATTGACTCTGCCAAACCTGTCAAATATATCCATTTCATGACAAATATTAGGTTTTAAATACATAGAGGGTATCTAACGTGTTGTTTGCAGGAGCACGAATATTGCACGAGTTCTTATCGACTGAAACCAATGAAACCAATATCATTTTTTTTTTTCAAAAATAACAGTTTAAATAAACTTTAAATATAGAGGTACTTATTAGCTATCCTTATGTTAATACCATTAGAATTGGATTGATCGCATCTTTTCGAATATCATGATATCTCAAAATGCGTTTTTTGCGGCTTACGATTCATTTTCCTGCAACACATCATATATTCTCCTATACACATACCGTATTTTCCCGTTTATTATAAGCCTGCCTTATATATAAGCCGAGGGGTAAACATATTCTTATGGTAACAAATACTATAATCCTTATCCTGAAATAAGCCGGCCCCCAATATCAGCCTGGTCCATCACCATTTGAAAATACTATAAGCCTGGGCTTATAACTGGGGCAATACCGTAAGGAAAACCATGCTCCACGTTATTAAGAGGACAGGAAAATATATCCGTAACCCGTAACCCGTCATACTGTTAAGCCCTCTGAAAGAAACTAAAAGCACCTACAGCCAGTTTTACACTACTACTAATAACATGGGTATTTACAGCTTGGCTATAAATCCATCCCTACAAAAAATCAATTACAACTTTAATCAACACCTGGGGAAAGTGCCTCAACTAAAGCTTGTACCCAAGTGCATGAGCCACAATGTATTGAATGCAATAAGATCTTCCCCCACCCACTCCATGTACTGACCTTTTTGGCAGGTGAATCAGGGAGAATCAGGGTGCACAGATATTGTGAAGGTTTCATTATGGAGGATGGAATGTTGGGTCGGGGATTAGCAGGTGTGGCAATGTGGGTATGCAATGTAGTAGACCAATGTCAAATAGGGGATTTTCATAGCCTCTTTAGGCCAAAAAAAAGGTGTGTTTCCGATTTATCTGGCTAAAAACTAGGTTGGAGTGGTAACTTTATTTTTATTTTTTATTAGGAAACCACCTCCAAGGCACTGAAAAGAATGTCTATTTCATAACAATAGTTGTTTCAAACAAGAGAATGTGCTTTTGACAATTCTCCTTATCCTTGATAGCGCGAAAATAATCTATCCGACCATCACGCCACCTGGAGGTGGAGATAAAGCTAAGGCGGGAGCTTCCGGCTATGGCTCCCGCAACCTTAGAAACAGAGTAGGCCTAAACATGATTATAACATTGCTCGGCCTCTACTCTTTCAAATAGGTAAAATTATATACCTATGGATAGCTGAGAATATACTCTTTTCATATTTTTTAATCCCGTGACCATCTTCACATTTTTTGCTGGTGTTATTGCCGTTTTCGCGGGTGGCGGCCGGCGCGAACACCTAAGGCGGAAGCTTCCGTCTCAGCCTACTGGGAGATAATGCGCAGCCTACAGCGCCACTGGTGTTAAATTCGCACCCTATCTGACTATCTGGGTTCAGCACAATTTCAGGTTAGGAAAACTTGTTTTCCTGCTTTTATTGTCAAAAAGTCTTTTTTTTTCAAAAAATCCAAAAAAGTAAAGTATGGTAAAACATGTTCATGTTCAGCATGGAATATTTATCAATGTGTAATATCAATATCCACGTGTTATACATGGTTCTATAATACAAGTCCCCTATGTTTCACATCATGCATTTGTTTTTCATAGATCATTTATACAAGCTGTGATATTGCTTAAAATATTCTTGCAGTTTTCTATAAAAATCCTGCCAAATATGTGTATGTCAGATTTGAACTAATTCTATCCCAGCATGCACTGTAAGAGACATGCGCAGAGGCACATACAAATCACCTATTGAAGCTCGTACTGACATATATGGCTTTGTCACTGGTATACCACTAGTGTGATAATAACCTTTTGAATGGTACAAACATGTCATTTTTAATCATATGTATGATGTGTTTTGGGGAAATGAGTCACAAGTCGCAAAATAGATATTTTTTTAAGTGATCAATTCACAAGATCTCTTGGTTGGAATTCACTCACATCTGGGTTACTTAGGCTAGTAGCATGAACAGATATACAAAATCTCAAGACAAAGTGATGAATATATCCACCCATTTCTAAGGCAATCCTATAAAGTATATTCAGCTGTTTAACTAGTAATTGTCGACTCAGAAGTATTGCAAAAATGTTTTCGAAAATAAATAATATCAAACTTAAAATATAGAAATACTTTTTTGATGTCTTAATGTTTACTACCATTCGAATCGTCTTGACCTCATCTTCTCAAATATAATTATATCTCAAAATTCATTATTTGCGACTTGTGACTCATTTCCCTAGAACACATCACATATAAGGAAAATAAAATAGCTTGACATGGGTTTTGCATCCTTCGGTCATTATACTGGTAGGTCGGTACCATAGAGTTAGTGCTGCATTGATTGACCTCACAGTACTGCATCAGGGCTCAGCACTGGGTATAATAACGTGGGTGGGAACCTCAGTGCATGTATCTATCAATATAAGATAAGATAAGATAAGGAGTTGTTTATTTGTCGTAGTCAATTGTACAGAGGAGATACAAATGTATAAAATAAGAAGAGAGACAAAAAGGTCGACATGCCTATATGATGCTGTAGGGCACCATTTCTTCCGGCTGTTACCAGAATTTTGAATAGTTCTAGCACTAAGAGAAGTAACTAAGGTTAGCGACATGAAATGAGAGACTGCAAGTATGATCACATAATAAAAGTAATAGATTGATCAACAAGAGTAAATCGAGCAGAACAGCACGATATTTTACAGAGTGGGATATCTGATCGAGCAGTACAGTTCGATCTTATATCACTCTGTGGTTGATCATGGCTCTTGAATTGGTACAAAATTAAAGTAGCCTTTATGATATATCTCACTGGGAGGCAGAACAAGTGATCGTGGCCAAGCAATGTGATTCCTCAGGACGTCAGAAAATGTACTATCAGGCATAGCGTCCATTTGTGATGGATTCTGAGATATCATCATATTTGAAAAGATGAGATCAAGCTGAATCCTATGGTGGTAAACATTAAGGACATCAAATAAGTATTTCTCATGTCTTGGATATGTATACAGTCTTCATCAAGAACTGCACGAATATTGCCTTGTATGGGAGTCAATTGTGCACAAACTTTGTTTTGAATACAGTCTAGTGGAAATACTGCAGGAATGTATGCACAATATTTTAGTTAATTGTCCGGAATTGCATGAATATAGGGCTAAGTTGTATGTGAATTGTGCAAAATCCACTGCATTAATATACCACTTAATGTGTATGAATTGTGCAATTGTTGATTAAATGTAAATTATCCAGAATGCTATTCTCAGGGAAATCTTGGTTTACTACATACACAAATTAGTTGATTACTAGAAAAGGCTAAGAACTACATGTAGAACACACCAATAGCAAAGATGGACATAAGTAACTTATATCTTTGCATTATGTATAAAGTAGAATAAGAGAGAGCATTAAACAACACTAACAGGCTAGTAAATCCCATGAGGGATGATAGAGTTAGAGATGTAGTTACAGAAGGTTTGTTTGGAAGATCTGTCTTGGACCGAGAAGAAAAACCCATTTCCATGTAGAAAGCTTTCATCACTGTCTGTATAACAAAATGGAAATAAGGTTTTTCATATGTATATATAAGTTATCACTAATTGAATTGCAATACAGTCTAACAAAACCATAGCACATGTGCGTCTGAACAGGCTGTCTAATTTGGGATATAACTACAGTAAATACTGTAAACCAGCGACAAATAGGGGATTTGCGTTGCCGCCATCTTGAATCTGAATTCGCATGGAATTATGGGAGTAATGGTACAGTATAGAATACATAGAAAAGATTTTCAGCATGGACTATTTATCACTGCTCTATTGTCAATATCCATGTGTTATACATGTTTCCAAGGCTCAACTCGCCCTCTTTCCCATCATGCATTTGGTTTTCATAGACCATTTATACAAACTGTGATATTGGTGAAAACGTTCTTGCACTTTTCGATAAAAATGTTGCTAACTATTTGTATGTCAGAATTGAATCCATCCCAGCATACAATGTAACAGACATGCGCAGTGACACATGCAACCCCGCTATTAATGAAATTTCTATAGGACTGCTGATGTTTATGGGTCAGGTTTTCAGAAAATGTACAATTGGCAGCTGTACACATTTGGTAAATTCTGCAAAATTAGGTTGCAATTTGGTCAATACTAGGTAAGTTCGAGTATATTCAGCTTGGCACTGATTCTAGCAATCTGTTTGGCTAGGTTAACCTGCATTTTAAACTTTATTTCTGTCTGAAATTTGGGTTATGTCAGAAGATTGGCGAAGTTGACTTGTACACTTTTTGAAAATCTGACCCATATAACAAGAATAGCAACGCCCAAAGATCAAATTCATGTGTCAAACTCTGATTTAATATCTACACCTTACTATATTCATCAATGTGGGCTTTCTACACATATTAAACTAAATAATTAATCATAAATCCAAATATATATAAATAAAACAAGCACGCTGTTCTTTTCAAGGCGCAAAAGACAATTCTCTACAGGGAATCCCTCGCTGGTAATCAAATTACGAGTTTGTTTTTCTTTAAGTTCACTCTAATAAAAATAAGCTTCCGGGAACGGAGCCATATTCTTGATAAATAGTGTTGACAAGCAGTGCTGGGAAAACATCAACTAAAAACTGGGACAAAAAGGTGGACTGTGGGCTGGTAGGCTGCTACTGCAGGAGTCAAGATACAGGTCTTTGCCTCAAATAAAGGGCCGCTAATAGTATGGACAACAAGGATTTGTTCTTATCAACACTAGAGAAAGTGGTTGAATATGCACTTATATGGAGACATTTTAGGTTGATTTTGTCACACATGCCTTAATTTGATACACCAAGAATTAAATCGATTTTTGGTGTATAATTAATTTGAAAGGAATGCAACTTGGTTCAGCCGTGGGTATGTGAGTGTGTAGCGGGGCTCGGATTTAATTTGATGTTAAATTATTATGAAAAATATCCAAATGAAAAGGTTATGGGAAAATAATACGAAATTAAATATGACAACTTTCAAAACATTGATCAAAAATCAACTCAATAAAGAACGGTGGTACCATGTTGGAATCAGCTGATAAATTCTGCTTGAATCCCTTCAGGGATCCTTTTCCTAATCTTAAATAGATTTCAGAAATATAGATGGAACTGTTGTGGACTAATGCTATTTCATATCTGTTGTGCGAAATCTCTCCTAAAGTTGAAACAGATAGACTGAAGATATGCGTGCTTGGACCCCATATTGAATCTTGGAAAGGACGTTTTCTGCCAACTTGCAGAGCAACAAGTGCAATATTATAGGCGACTGAAACCAATGAGTTTCTTATTATACATGCTTTCAATCATGAAAATGAAGTAGTAAATTTGAATTTCAGAGAAGTATAAAAAACAAATCGGTTTCTATGACACCCCCCTTAACTCACTAGTGAAATACACACTATGCATATCTCACTCTAGATACGTTGTTTTCTGAGTAATGCATGTATAAAATACAACAACAGACGTGATTGAATTGAATATAAATATTCTATTTATACCTAATATGGGTCAAATGGCATAACACCCCAAAGGTGGAGTGCGATTTGACCCAACATCTCGATCGATTACAAACCAAACAGAGTGCTATTAGTTATTTATTACATACTAAATCATCAAGAGAACTGAATTTTAAAAGTATTTTTCCTTGATTTCCATTGATCCTGTGAATATTTGGCTCAAATAGCACATAGGTGCTATTTGACTTTCAAATAGCACCCCAGAATAGCACCCCTGAAATCACGTATGTATGTAATAAAACAAGTACAAGTTATTTTACAAATGGGTTGTAAAAATCTGGCGCAAGTCAGGTCTTCAAGTCTATGCCGGATAGCATGATACCAATGCTAGGATTTGGATCTTATCAAATGAGTATAGATACATCAAAGACCCTGAGATACTTGTCAGCGATCCTGTACATGATATATGATAGCGCAAGTCATCATCTTTGTCATCATGCACTTGTATTTCACATATCAAACACACTTTTCATTGAATCTAAAAGCAAAGCCCCTTGGAATAGCGCCGGGGATTTTAGATTTCCCTCCATTGGCAGCGCTCAAAATATCAAGTGGCATTGGGTGAAGTTACATGAAGATGTACATTTTCACTTCGACAAATCTTTTTAAATATTCTCAAATTAGGTTGAAATTGAAACTCGACATAGCTGAAAGGTTATTTCAATGATTTCAATCAACACATTACCAGATATATTAAGCTATATCCTTTATTTATCATTTTCCAGAATACTTAGCTCAAATTACTAAATTTATAAGCTGCCAATTTATACATTGTCCGACAACTTGACCCACATACACATGCTTTTTGTTTTGAATGTGTTTATTCAGCCAGAGACATTATGCATTCATAGACTATTCTCAGTTTTAGCTGTGATGGGAAACGTTTGACATTATAAATTCCATACATCAAAATATACTTCAACAATATTTACATAGGTTTATAGAAATAATATTTAAACTTTCCAATGACAGGCCATGATACAAGACTTGGGTCTATAGGTCTTTAATAGGAAGGAGCAATAGAGAGGGATTGACTGGAGTTGCTCGGGCCCTACCATTGGTCATACTTCATTCTATTTCTCCCTTTTTGCTCATCTTTGTCTCATCTATGTCTCTTGTCATTACTATTCATTAGCCAGCTGCTGTGTACAGGGGGAGTTGCTCTCTGCTGTACAGACTACATGAGTCAGATTTTCGGAAAATGCACAATTCAACTTCGCCAATCTTCTCAAATAACCCAAAATTTAGACGAAACTATAGTTCAAAATACAGTTCAACATAACCAAATAGATTGTTAGAATCAATGCAATGCCGAATATACTCGAATTTACTCAGTATTGGCCTAATTGCAGCCTAATTTACCAGAATTTACTAAATGTGTACAGCTGCTAATTGTACATTTTGTGAAAATCTGACCCAAATGCACAATCTTCAAATCTTCACATCTACCACATTCTGCTAAATTAGAGTGAAAAATGATAAATACTAGGTATATCTGAGTGTATCCTGTATTGTATTTATTCAATGAATCTGTCTGGTTATGTTGAACTGTTTTTTTAACCTGATTTTCGTCTTAAGTTTGGGTTATTTGAGAGGCTTCGTGAAGGAAGGACAATTGTACAATTCCAGGCGATTTTACCAACAGGAGCTTTAAAGGCAGTGGAAGGTTTACTATTTTTGCTGCCAAACTTGGCGAAAGTATTATGATATTGGGTCAAATTTTCAGAAAATGTACAATTGCCAGATGTACACTAGTAAATCCTGCTAAATTAGGCCGCAACTCGGTCAATACTAGGTAAATTCGAGTATATTCGGCATTGCATTGATTCTAGCAATCTGTTTGGTTGGGTTAAAGTGAATTTTGAACCTGATCTATGTTTTAAATTTGGGTTATTCGAGAGGATTGGTGAAGATGAATCAGACGATTTCTGGCGATTTCACACTATTGCATGTATGTGATGTGGTACTGAAAAAGTCACAAGTCATAAAAAGGTATTTTTCAAAGTGGTTAATCCACAAGTTCTCCTTGCAGGAATGTCCAAACTTCTGGGTAGCTAATGCCCCATATCGTATGAATACATATGTGATGCGTTTCAGGAAAATGAGTCATAAGTGGGAAGAAAGACATTTTGAGATACCATTATATTTGAAAAGGTGAGATCAAGCCGATTCCAATGGTGGTAAACATTAAGGACATTAGATAAGTATTTCTATATTTTAAGTTTGATTAATGTATTTCTGAGAAAAGAAGTTTTCAATATTTTTGGGTGAACAATTACTAGTAAACTAGGTGAATGTCCTCCATAGGACGATTTTAGAAATGCATAGATATATTTGATACGCTATCCTGAAATATGGTTCATGCATTCATAAGACCTTTATGACTAGATACTCCAAAAATGAAAACATTCTAAAAAGGAGATCTTGTGAATAAATTACTTAAAAATATGAATTTCCCGACTTGTGATTAATTTTTCTGAAACACATCACATATATATTGATACCAAATTTTGAGTAATTCTGACATTCTGAGTAAGTGTTCTTGTGAATACTTCACTTTAAAGAATATCAATTTTGCGAAGTGGGACCCCTTTTTGCAGGAACACATCATATTTGATCATTGGCAATGCTAAGCCTATGGGAGTTTGTGATACATGTCAACAAAGCGTCCAAAAACCTTTGCAGTTGCATGCCTAAATAATCCCTGCCTGTGGACTATATGAGTCACATTTTCAGAAAATGTACAATTCAACTTCGCCAAACTTCTAAAATAATTCAGATTTTAGATGAAAATAAATTTCAAAACTCAGTTCAACCTAACCAAACAGATTGCTAGAATCAATGCAATGCAGAAAATACTCGAATTTACTTAGTATTGACCAAATTGCAGCCTAATTGAGCAGAACTTACTAAACGTGTACAGCTGCCAATTGTACATTTTCGGAAAATCTGACCCATATAGCCTAATAATGGCCTCTTCGTCCTACATGATGCTCCCACCAGAGCCTGCACTCATAATATATTCATTCATCATTACCACCAGTGGCCATGTTCTTATCCTCATTAGTAATTACCATAATTATTGGAGCCATAATTGATTGCATTGCTTTGTTTCACTCAACGTCTCTTGGCATTACAGAAGGTATGAGGAATCAGGGATGTATGGAACAACCAACAAGGAAACTAATCTTCCCTCTTATATAAGGGTCAGATTTTCCGAAAATGTACAATTGGCAGCTGTACACGTTTAGTAAATTCTGCTCAATTAGGCTGCAATTTGGTCAATACTAGGTAAATTCGAGTATATTCGGCATTGCATTGATTCTAGCAATCTGTTTGGTTAGGTTGAACTGAGTTTTGAAGTTTATTTTCGTCTAAAATCTGAATTATTTTAGAAGTTTGGCGAAGTTGAATTGTACATTTTCTGAAAATATGACCCATAAATGCTGTATGAATGATCTGTATAGAGGATTAAATGGGTGAAATTTCCTGGAAATGCACAGTTTACGTTTAGAAACCCTCCCAAATAAGCCGAATATAATAATACAAAATTGAGACTCAAAACCCAATTTAACATAACCAAACACATCCTTTGAATCAACTCAATACCGAATATATTCAAATATAACTAGTATTTATTATTATTTATTAAATCTAGCCTAATTTAGCAGTCTTTACGAAATGTTTACAGCTGCCGATTGTACATTTTCTGAAGATCTGACCCATATATATATATAGAGATTTTTATTCCAAAATTCCGTTACATACATTTGACATTTCATCATACATTTCATAACAACATTTCGGAACCGGGCTTTAATTTATCCTCAGAAAACAGGTCTTCCAGATAGCCCAACATAATAAAATAAGGTAAAAGTTCGTGATGATTAATTATGCGATTGTTCAAAGTTTTGTGATTTATAGTCCTTCTATGAAGTTTGTGTTTGAGATTCAAACTACGGTGATTTATAGTCCTTCTATAAAGTTTGTGCTTGAGATTCAAACTATGGTCACTTTTGCTGTCTTGATTTTGTCGACTTGTTTTCTTTGATGGATTTCCCTACAAATATAACTGTTTCAATTGTCCTTCCTTTTGTCAAGATTAAACCAGTTAATTTAGTTTTCTGTCAGAGTTATTTCCCATTATATTGAGTCGAGAAATTTTTAATTGTATTACATTTACATGTTTTCTCTGCGTATTACATAAATATATCCAAGCTACATTAGCTACCAGATTATTTTTAACAATCTGCTTGTTCAATGTATTACGATTACTTCTAGACATGGTTTCACTTTTACAGTGATTGTCTTCAATATGCTAAGAACAATACATTCATTAAACACTAAAATTAGGTATCCAAGAGTTAAGTCTCGTTTTGTTATTTATAACAAGTTAACATTTCCTACCTTAATTAATGTAGGATTCGAAATTGTAAAAGATCATCAGACCGGACGTCTGGGAAATCAGTTCAACTGGATCGACTGAAAAGTCAATAAGGGCCCCCCCCTCCCTCACCATCGATGTATCGATATTCACTTTTCCTGTGTTTTTTACAATTCACAGATCTTTCCCCCCATCATGTTTTCCCTTGCAATGAATTTCACTTGGACGGTTCAGAATTATCATTGGTTTTCAGAAAGAGATCGAATTTCAGGTGGTTACTTTGTTTAAGATACACTTTGAAGTCTTTTCTCGCCTGAATTAATTGTACTTTCGGCTGAAGCCTGTTCCACAGAGTTGGTATAGTATATAAATATGATCTTTTAAATAATTCCACGTCCAATTTAAAGAATTTTAATGTCATAGTTAACAGAAAAAGCAGATAGACACTTCGCTTAGAGAGAGTAAGCAATTTTCACGGGTATCTGCACTATTCAATCAATAAAATACTAATAAATGGGAAAGAATGTCATGTACATTATGAATTTCATAAGCGACTTGGTATAGTGATTACACATATTGCACACAATGCCTGCATGATGGTTGTGGAGAAGAATGATATAAGTAATGATGGGAGATGTTTTGATAGATCTTAAGAAGCACCCAATCGGTAGGTTACTTTGGAAAATAGTCAGCATAATCACAAGTTATGGAGCAGTCTTGTTCACGCTTGATAAAATAAATTTAAAGACAGGATATGTTTGAATAAGTAGCCATTGAGAGATTTCCAGCCGCCCTCCCCTCACACACACGGAGGCCAAGTCTTCAGAAAGTGCACAATTGGCCTTCACCAATCCTATAACCCCAATTTAGGACAAACATCAGGTTCTAAATATAGTTCAACATAACCAGACAGATTTATTGGACGAATACGGGATACACTCAGATATGCTCAGTATTTTCTCATTTTTCACTCTAATTTAGCAGAATTTGATAGATTTGTAAAAGTGTAGATTGTGCATTTTTCTGAAAAACTGATTCTCTAACACACACACACACTTTTCTCCCTATAATGATATGATTCATAACCGCATTGAAGACGCGGAGTCTTGCATTCTCATTCAATTTCTAAGTTGCAAGACCAAAAAGTCCATATTTCATCGCTGCCAATCGTTCAAACCGTCCTATTATTAAGGAGACAATGGTTGAGGAGAGCCTGACAGTCTACCCGCCCATGTGGTATGATAGATCGTACAATTAGATGACACCTGACAATAGCAGCTAGAGAATAGACTGTAACACAGAGATCATTCAAGACCCTTAAGACATTTAAATATCCCAAAGATGAGAACATTCGTGCAAAGTGATCTTGTGAACAACACATGGGTCAGATTTTCAGAAAATGTTCGATTGGCAGCTCTACACATTTAGTAAATTCTGCTGAATTAGGCTGTAATTTGGTCAATACTAGGTAAATTCGAGTATATTTGGCATTGCATTGATTCTAGCAATTTGTTTGGTTAGCTTGAACTGTATTTTGAACTTTAGTTTCGTCTAAATTTTGGGTTATTTGAGAAGATTGGCGAAGTTGAATTGTGCATTTTCTGAAAATCTTACCTACATATTGAGAAAATATCAATTTTATGACTGGTAAATCAGTTTCCAGATTACATATAGGTACATTTGGCATGATTGTGAGTGTGGTATTAGCCGGAAATACAGCTTTAATAGCTGTGTCAGGTGATACATGGTAGTAATATGATTATCTATTAGACTCCGGCTGAGTTCCCCTGCAGGTCTGTGTATCCACATCTTCTTAGGTGCTAAATGTGATAAAGTGTGGTATTCAACCAGGAAACTGATTTGTTATCCAAGTTTCAGCAGTTATTCATTATTGTCTTAGATAGGTTACATTTCACAAAGGCTAACAGTTTTAAAGTTATGTGTCCAAAGTGCTGAAAACAATAGAACTAGCTTCCCAAATTTGTACATTGTTTCGAAGGTCATCCTATGTAGTATATGCAGTTACTTTACTGGTAATTGTTCACCCAGACATATTTGTTTAAGCATAGATTTATCAAACATAAAAATTAGAAGCACTTTTCAGATGTCCGTAATGCTTACTATCATTAGAATCGGCTTGATCTCATATTTTCAAATGTGACGAAATCTCAAAATCCATATTTTGCAACTTCTGACTTATTTTCCAGTGACACATCACATTTTCCAATAACGCATCACAAATGCAGTAATCTAAAGCATGAATACATTCACCAAATCAAGATAATGTATTAAATATATCCATGCACTTCGAAGGTCATGCTGTGGAATATAATTTACTATGGAATAGTGGTTTTCTTTCAAAACTAAAGATATCAAGTTTAAAATATAAAAAATATTGTTAAATGTCCCCCTGTCTATTATCATTGGAATCAGCTTGATCTCATCTTGATCAAATATGATACCTTATTAATTGTCGCGACTTGGGACTCAATTTTCTTACTCCACTAAAAATAAAAAATAAGAACATTTCTACAAAGATATCTTTTGAACAAAACTCTTTAAAAAAATATCAATGTTGTTACTTATAACTCATTTTCCTTTAGCAGATCACAAATGCAGTAAAGACAGCCGGCGGGAAGCATGTAAAGCCTGTGACCCCCGCATCTCTATAGCAATAAATCCAGGTCCACTTATGATTTAAACCTGTGCTCTCACTTCACCTCCAACCATGCTTGTAATACACCGCCAGCCTGCTGCTGCTCAATGGTAAAGGAATAAGAGTTGCTCATCTTGGAGTAATATAAAGAGCTACTCCTCGTCCTACATCAGCTCCGTCAGTGAAGGGGAGCCGGGAAGGAACTTGGAGGATGTTGGTATGGTTATTATAGAGGGATGAGAAAGTGGTGTGTGGATGGCGGGGGGAGGGGGGCGCTTTCCAAAACCTATATTGGTGAAGTCACCAGGAAATGTACAATTCACCTTCACCAATTTTCTGAATTAACCCTAATTTCGTACGAAAATAAAGTTTAAAATTCAGTTCAACCTAGCCAAACAGATTGCTTGAATCAATACAATGCTGAATAAACTCGAATGTACCTAGTATTGGCCAAATTGCAGCCTAATTAAGCAGAATTTACATTATGTGTAGAGCTACCAATTGTACATTTCCTGAAAATCTGACTCATATATAATATGTGTTACAGAAAATGGGTCATAACTCCCGAAAAGGACAATTAAAAACTATCACAAGAAACAAAATGTAAGAATATGACATCAAGCAGATTTCGATGATATTATAGATTAGGACGTCTTATAAGTAGTTCTATCTACTTGTATAATTAAATCTATGCACAATTGTGAGTGATATTGCCTGATCGTCAAGTAGTCAAATGTACTCCTAAATGTACATCAGGTATGTATAGACAATACAGTCTTGAAATATCCTGGAGCTTGTACGCATGATATAGGGGGGAAGTAAGTTTTTTTCCCAAAACAAATATTTATACAATATAAGCTCTGACTTGTGTTTACTTTTTCATTTAGTGTGTTTATACAGCAATCATCAAACAATACACAGATATTACAATAAGGCAAGTATGCTATACATTGTCAGTTATAATACTCTTTCGGTAACGGCCGGAAGAGATGGTACACTAGCTGTACCATAAGGCATGTCGACCCATTTCTCTCTTTCCCACAAAAATGATACTCATGTATACTTCAAAGGCAAATAAACAACATCTTATCTTATCTTATCTTATCTTATACTGTTGAGGTTATGTGCTGCTTATAAAAATGTTTGTTTTTACAATATTATATATAGGTACAAGATGCACAAAGTTTGATTCATACATGAATTCCACCTCATAATAACTATCTTCCAATGTGGAAAAAGTCCAAATCATGGGTTTAGTGCTTTATTCCAATCAGAGTATTGGCAGTGAATCTGAATATCCTGAGAAATGTGCTTTTGGCCAGCAAGGTTAATAGTATGCTCTCCGGTTTTGCCCCCACTAGAATCCCTTCACTAGAATCCCTTCACTAGAATCCCTTCATCCAAGGTATTACTTATAATGTGTCATCATATGTCTTATTCTTAAACGAACAACTACAATATTTGTATTTGAAATATTAATCTGGCTATTCTAGTCATCTACCTAATAACTGTCTGTTAAAGGGTGGTCTCTACTGGCTGCAGTGAGCTCTGTAGTAAGCTCTGCGGTAAGTCTTGCGATGGTGCTGTGATGGTGAGAAGTAGCGAGGTCCTGCCTACATGGCCAGTGATCAATGTAGGCAGGATCTCATTATTCCTCCTCACCTACAGAACCAGCACAAACCATTGCAAGGCTTACCGCAGCCAGTGCCATGGAGACCACCCTTAAATCTACGATTTATGGTTGGTCATTTTCTTTTTAACTAAAGGTGGAAATATCATTGATAACATTGTTAGCTTATACAAAATGAAGAAATCCCCAACAAACCCACATTCGTCCGAACACATGCACTCTCAGCCCCACCACGTCCTCCGCCCCTCCCGAAAAGTTCCCCTCTTCCTTCCTCCCCCCTCCATTGCTATCCCTCCCACCTCAACCCCTCTACATACCATACCTTTGCCCCCTCCGTCCCCCAACCCAACCTGCCACTTTCCTTCTACCCACCTGCCCCCACTCAAACCCCCTCTCCAACTCCCTACCCCAACCCCCTACCCCAATCCCCTACCCCAATCCCCTCCCTAATCCATACCTCCTCCTACCGTTAAACCTCATCCCTCAACCCCTATCCCTCCCCCTCCTCTGCTCCAACGCTAACCCCTCACCCTCGCCCTCCCCAATCAGCTTCCCCTCCTCCCTCCCCTCCTCCACCCTCCAACATCCAGTCCCTTCCAAGCTCCATACCTCATTGACTTACCGTTCGCACACAGCTACATATTGGTAATGGGCCGAGAGGATTTTTTCAAATTTGCCTGTGGCCGGTGGACATGGTATATGGATTTATTGGCAGTTTGGATGTTTGCTGCGGAGGGGAGACTAACTAGTTATGGCTGGCTGGGGCTAACAGGGCTTGACTAGCTTGTACCACTGCCCAACGCCCTTTGCAGTGGAAGGGGGCCGGAGGGGGCCGGAGGGGGCCAGAGGGGGGGAGGCAATGTACAGGAGGGGTATGTTAGGCGGTTAGATCCTGAGGTTATTGTCGTGAGTTTTGTCTAAGGCTCCCAGGAACCAAGCTGAGGGACCCTTAGACAAAACGAAGGACCATAATCAAAGGATCTAATGGCTTTAGTTCCCTTTTGTTGGACTGTTACTGTCATTAACAACAATTTATAAATGATCTTGAAGTAAAATGATCTTGCTGCTTTGAGCAGTAAATATTGTTTTTTAATTTCGTTGATGTAAGCGGTCATCCGGAAACGGAAGTCCAACACTAGTACAACTGGTCTGTATGTGTACAACTGTCCTGGCCAGCCCAACAAACAGGGACTAATGGAGAATTGTGTAGTTTGAGACAGAGGCTGTAGGAGAGAAAGCTGGGGTGTTGGTAAGGAGGCTGCCCGTTAGGGGGCTGTTATACAATGGGGCTATTGTAGTGGGGGGTTGTTGGCAAGGGGGCAGTTGGGGGGTCAATATTTTTCTTTTTAGAGAGTTCAACACTCTAAGTTATATCAATTAATGTACACAATTTCAAGACTGTATGTTGGGAGGATATCTCCACCCCTCTACACCTACAGAACCATGTAGGAAGGATATCTCCACCCCTCTACACCTACAGAACCATGCAGGGAAGATTTGCCACCCCTCTACACCACCAGAACCATGTAGGGAGGACCTCACCATCCCTCTACACCTACAGAACCATGTAGGGAGGACCTCACTACCCCTCTACACCTACAGATCCATGTAGGGAGGACCTCACCACCCCTCTACACCTACAAAACCATGTAGGGAGGACCTCATCACCACCCCTCTACACCTGCAGAACCATGTACGGAGGATCTCCCCGCTCCTCTCCACCTACAGAACCAGCACAATAACCAAAACAGGCGAATACATCTAGCTTTTTCACCAAATCTTGAAGATTAGGAACAGTACTAGATTATCTATTTTCCTAGGAGTCCTGATCTAAATAAAGATAAATCGCATACATACATGGATTGTATATTACTTAGGTTCTCCCAGACTAAGCCCTTCCACACCCTCTCCCTCTCATTGCGACTCCTCCCCCTCTAGGTATTCCTGCCTGTACCCTTGGCTTGCTAAAAGCCCTTGCCTTCCCCTTCTGTTTTTCTCATAACGTATGGGTCTGTTTGTGTGGGAATGGTACCAATGCCTGCAGACATATATATTAGACAATGTTTTAAGTATAACCTGTTCTAATAGCTTCTTCCACTTGGTTTCCCTCTGCGTTATGGCATGGAATACACCCGCAAAGTCTGGAAGTGGTAGTTTGGGAGTAGTTTCTGACAGATGTCATTAATTGCTATGGATGAAGTCAGCAAGTTCAGGCCTTGGGTGTGGGTTAAAGCTGCAAACTCAGTAAATAATGTCGCTGAAAAACAAAGCATCTTCCACATTTTCGTTGATTCTTGTCTAAATGATCTTAAAGTCATTTGACTACAATTCTGGAGGATTTTGGAGTTGTTTTTGCTAAAGTGACTCTAAAACATCCTTTTCGGTATTTCTAGGGCCCGCCTGAATGCTTTCCTATGATGACTTCACTTATTATCGCTCACTGCTGGCCGTTTTCTTTTGGTGGATTTACCTTTAACACTTATATAAACATATAACAGTAACTATATATGCAGCTGTATACATGTAACAGCAGCAGAATATTGATAAATCCAGTCCTATAAGTCATAATATGAGTAACTCTTGTATAAACATATAACAACAGCAGAATATTGATGAATGCGGTCCTATAAGTCCTAACATGAGTAACTCGTGTATAAACATATAACAGCAGCAGAATATTGATGAAGGCAGTCCTATAAGTCATAATATAAGTAACTCTTGTATAAACATATAACAGCAGTACAATATTGATAAATCCAGTCCTATGAGTCATAATATGAGTAACTCTTGTATAAACATATAAAAGCAGCAGAATAAAGATAAATCCAGTCCTACAAGTCAATCTGGTAAGATTTATTTTGTCATAGTTTGTCATACGGTTATTTGCGTTAGACAACCCAAAAATGAAAACATTCAAATAACAAATTCCTTGGAAGAAAACATTTTTAAAATATTATGTTTACGACTTTATTTGTCTGATACCCATCATATTTTCTTATTACAACCTCCCACTGGTGCCTTACATATTGAGGCTATGTTATAAATGGGTCAGATTTTCAGAAAATGTACAATTCAACCTCGCCAATCTTCTCAAATAGCCCAAATCTTTGACGAAAATAAAGTTCAAATTACAGTTCAACCTAGCCTAACAGGTTGCTAGAATCAATCCAATGCCGAATATTCTCGAATTTACCTAGTATTGACCAAATTGCAGCCTAATTTTGAAGAATTTACTTCATGTGCACAACTGCTAATTGTACATTTTCTGAAAATCTGACCCAAATCTGTTTACCTGATAACAGAGATACATTTTTTACCCCAGTGTCTGCAGAACCTCGCCAGGTACAAAAAATATAATTCAATTGTATCTTGGAGAAACATTTAGTAACATATCAATCCTGACTGGTTCCATGATAGCATGGATGTAAGGTTTATGTCTTTGTACCTCATGTACACCAATCCTGACAGCTGGGTCGGGAACCTGAGACATATATGGGTCAGAATTTCAGAAAATGTACAATTCGCCTTCATTCATCCTCTCAAATAGTCAACATTTAAGACAAGAATGAGCTTCAAAATGCAGTTTAACATAACAAACGTATACATCAAATCAATGCGATACCAAATATATTCAGATATACCCGGTATTCTTCATTTCTCAGCCTAATTTAGGAGAATGTCCTAAATGTGTAGAGCTGCCAATTGTACATTTTCTTAAAATCTGACTCATATGGGTCTGATTTTCAGAAAATGCACTATCTACATATCTATACAGCTATCAAATTCTGCTAAATTAGAGTGAAAATTGATGAATATTAGGTATATCTGAATGTATTATGTATTGTATTTATTCAATAGATCTGTCTGGTTATTTTAAACTGTAATTTGAACCTGATTTTCGTCTTAAAAGAAATGTAAAACAGTCAGTATATGTTCAAAACCAAAAACAAGTAATATGGCACAATATTTTATTGATAATCAACAAATCGAATCCGTAAATTATTATCAATATCTGGGTATAGAGTTGGATAGACAACTAAATTTCAAGACATTCGTTGATAGGAAAAACAACATTGTAAGGGCCAAGGTTAAGGCCATCTCTAAGCTTTTTGGAGTGTGTCAGAGAGACACCTTATTAATGCTGTATAAAACTACCATACTCCCCCATATTGATTATGGAGATGTATTTTACAATGTAGCTCCCCAGAAACAACTACAAGTTACAATCATTACAGAACGCCTCATTAATCATATTGGGACTACCCAAACTTACGAGTACAAAACAAATACATGTAACTCTAAATATGCCGACCCTTAAAACTAGAAGGGAAATGCATATGCTAGGGAGAGCTTTTTTCAGGGTAAAAACTGGGAAAAATATTGACACCAGAGGCATTGGTCTTAGAAATCTTACCAAAGGGAGAAAAATGGTAGTACCTCATCCCAAAAATGAAATGTTTAAAAAATCCTACCTCTACAACATGGCAGTCCTATGGAATAAATTGCCGGACAAAACCCAGATTTTACAATCAAACAAGGAATTTAACCGATATTTGAAGAAACTGTATCCATCTGAATACGACCAATATCTTAGCGAACCTATTACTGAAATAATTGAGTGAATATTTGTGACCAGTTATTTGTTACCGATGTATGTATTTCATCCAATGCTAACTTTACAGAGTAGTGAGTTGACTTAAACATAAACCAACCAAGTTGAAACCTGATTTTCGGGTATAGAACTGAGGTACATAATACCTAATTTTTTAAAGATCGAGACATCGATGGGTAGACATTTCAGGGTTGGATGGCGGGGTGATCTTTATTTAAAGATCTTATCAATTATTCAATTGTATGTTAATGATGTTATATTGCTCTAAAAAAACTATGACGATGCCTAGTAAATATTGGCAATGACTAAATTCCGTCCATAATTATAGATTGTAGTACATAATATGTAGCCATAATATAGGGAATATCCCCCAGTAACTACTACGGATATGTTGTTATTAATGAATTATGATATACCTGTTGAAAAATTGTATGAACATAAATGGAAAGGTCTTAGAGTATACTAAGACTTAACTATCACCAAAGTACTCACTGTATGTAAATTAGAACCAATAGAGCGTAACTCAGATATAATTGTATATGTAAATCTCGAGACATGTAAGATATTTATTTTATTTATTTTAGGACTCAGTGGAAGACCTACTCTGTAGAATTGTACGCCCATTTCATGATTATGTAACTGTTGACAAACCATGAATAAAAATTCAATATACATATATACCTGACATATTAGTTATTGTATATGTATTGCCGTGAAATGAGCCCTTTTTTATTCGATTTTAGGCCAAATACTAAAGAAATTACAAAAATAATCTCATGTGGTGTGTATATTGAGGACTTGGACGGGTCCTCCAAATACAAATGAGGACGTTTTAGAAGCCCTGTAGCAAATGTAACAAGACAGAATCCTTTAAATCATTGGCCAAATCACTTTTAGATGGGTTGCCAAAGAATAGAAGTAAAAGTAGAAAATATTTAGATGTTGACCGGCGTTAACTGAGAGTGAATCAATAGAAGAAATGACAAAACCAGAATTGATCAACCTTCTGCAACAACATCAGCAATAAAGAATTATTTTTTAATTGAATTGAATTAAAGATCTCTAAGTGATGAGAAATATATGAATAATCGAGTGTTGCGGAGATGCCAGGCCCTTGTTTACAAGGCCTTGGATAATGTCCTTCTCTGTTATTCCACTGTCTGATATTTTCCTTGAGGAAGAATATTCCTTTAAAATTATGTATGTTTCTTTCTATTTTTAAGCAATCGATTGGGATATGGATGATGGACCCACTCCCTGGTGTACCCACAGTAGTCGCACATTTAAATATTTAATATTTGATTTTTATCCGTTTTAGAGCAAATGTATTCTGTTAACTTATCACTTCAAGGAAAAATGACTCTGCCCGGAACTATGGGAACTAATGTTTCTATAAACGCAGGACTGTGTAAAATCCTCGTTTGAATGCAGACCCTTATCCCAGATAGGTAAATATAGGGAGATGTAATATCCACCCCTATCTGCCCTCAGCAATGGATCTCAACCATGTGGGGGAGGGGGGGGGGTAAAGACACAGAGAGGAAACAGAGAAAACAGATGGGTCAGATTTTCAGAAAATGTACAATTCACCATCCCCAGTCCTCTGAAATAACCAGCCTAAATTTCAGACGAAAAAAAAGTTCAAAATGCAGTTCAACCTAACCAAACAGATAGCTAGAATCAATACAATGCCAAATATACTCGAATTTACCTAGTATTGACCAAATTGCAGCCTAATTTAGTAGAATTTACTAAATGTGTATAGCTGCCAATTGTACATTTTCTGAAAATCTGACCCATATAATGGTGAAATCAACAGAAAATGTACAATTTGTCTTCCCAAATCGACTTAAAACAACTAAATTCAAAGGTATTGAAAGTACAATTTAACATAGCAGCACACACAGCAGCATGAAACAACTCAATAAAATATGTGATGTGTTACAGAATAATGAATCATGAATGGCAAAATTGATATTTTTTCAAATGAACTTGTTGCAGAAATGCTTTGTTTTTAGAGTATTTAGAGTTCTTTGGTGTATCAATACATGTACACAATGTCAAGAATAGGCAACGTATGAAGTACGTCCATGGAGGACAATACGTCTTTACATTATTTTGAATTTGTTCGTTGTTAAATGTCTGGCCTTTAATTGAAATTAAAAAAAAGAGTGTATACCACATACGCCTGCGTTTCTAAGTACATTCTAAAGATGTATATTTGACGATTTAACCTTTACTTTTTTCTTTTCCAAATAATCATAGTTATAAAAGTAGTTGTTTGATATGCTAAAGAATAACATCGGTGGAATCAATTTAGCATAATGGCAACATTTAAAATATGGTGGTATCTCACAAATATTTCATTTGCGACTTGTGACTCATTTCCCTGTTCCACATCACATATATTATATACTTAGTTTCTATCCTTTCTCAACCTAATTCAAAATAATTGACTAAATGTGTACAGCTAACGAGTGTACATGTTTTAACAACATCTCTCATGGCTAAACATTCATGCCTGTTGCGCGGTAACGTGGGGAATGTAAAAAGTCCAATAAAGCAGCAATGAAATCATCTTTACAGCTATTAGTGAGCTGCTCATTGCAGGGTGGAGGGGCTGGTGGGTGGTGGGTGTATTGTGCTACCATCTGAGTCCTGCTGTACGCTGGGGTTGAACATATGTGATGTGTTTCAGTCATAAGTCGCAAAAATTGAATTTTGTGGTATTATAATATTTAAAACGATGAGACCAAGGGGATTCCAATGAATGCAAACATGAAGGGCATCTAATATATATTTCTATATTTTAAGTTTGATATTTTTATTTCTAAGAAAAGAAGTTTTCAATATTTTTGGGTGGACAATTACTATTAAAGTAGCTAATGACCCTATAAATGCATGAAAATATTTGATACACTGTCTTGCAATTTGGTACAGATATTTATACTACGTAAAGCGTTAGTCACAGCAAAAATGAGAAGATTCCTACAAAGAGATTCAGGGAATATATCACTTTGAAAAATATCAATTTTGCGACTTATGACTCATTTTCCTGAAACACATCACATATGGGACGGTTGGGGGAGAGAGTTGGTCTGTCTGTGTTAAACCTTAGGTCCAATAAGATAAGATAAGATAGGTTGTTTTTTATTTGCCACTTCCGAAGAGTATAGAGGAGTACAAACGAGTAAGAATGAGAGTTGACAAAAGGGTTGACATGCCTATGATACAGCGAGGTAACATTTCTTCCGGCTGTTACCAAAATTTGGAAGGGTATATATATATATATATAATCAAGATGCATTAGAGAAATAAAAGCGATGGACAGAAGTAAATAAAACATATAGGTGAATAGCATAGACATCCATGTGGGTATTTCCATGTGAATTGAGCAATACAGCAAAATTTTACATGGTGGAAATCCATAAAAAATAAGCAATGGCAAGGTTGTGAGTAACCTGTTCATACAATACAGTATGAACTCACATAGCAACAGATCATTTACATTTTGATTTAGCGTAGAGAGATGTTTTGACAATTCGACAATACCTAGTAATAATACCAATGTATCGATTAGCTCAGCAGTATACTATAGAGAGTTAGTGACGAAACAGTAAGGTCATTTGAGTTATGTGGATGCTGACTGTTGGCCATCACCTTACAAACTTACTAAACTTAAGGTTTCCTTTACTTTGCTGCTTCTCCTTGCCAACGCATGTGTGATGTGTTTCAGGAAAATGAGTCATAAGTCGCAAAAATTGGATTTTGTGATATTATCATATTTAAAAAGATGAGACCAAGGGGATTCCAATGAATGCAAACATGAAGGGCATCTAATATGTATTTCTATATTTTAAGTTTGATATTTTTATTTCTACGAAAAGAAGTTTTCAATATTTGGGGTGGACAATTACTATTAAAGTAGCTAAATATACTTTATGGGATGACCCTATAAATGCATGAAAATATTTGATACACTGTCTTGCAATTTGGTACATTTAATTATACTACATAAAGCGTTAGTCACACAAAAAATGAGAAGATTCCTACAAAGAGATTTAGGGAATATGTCACTTTGAAAAATATCAATTTTGCGACTTATGATTTATTTTCCTGAAACACATCACATTTGATTTAGCAAGATCTTTACTACAGAAATAAAGAAGAAAAGGTATTACAGATAGAATAGGAAACCATACATGAGTCAGATTTGCAGAAAATGTACAATCGGCAGCTCTACACATTTACTAAATTTTGCTACATTAGGCTGCAATTTGGTCAATACTAGGTAATACTAGCAATTTGTTTGGTTAGGTTGAACTGAGTTTTGAGCTTTACTTTCGTTTGAAATGTGGGTTATTTCAGATGGTTGGTGAAGTTGAATTGTACATTTTATGAAAATCTGACCCACATAATCGGAGTTTGGAGAGACCGTAAGGGACCATCTAATACTTCTCGAAAATCATTACATACAACAGATAAGATATCTAGTGTACACTTCCAGTGGAGCAATAGTTACAGAGAAAATGAATTTAAATTTTCCTTTTGGCGTAAAGCAGAGCAATGGAGCCCGGGCCTCCCGATTGTCCCCCTGACACAGGCCTAATCGAGTGGGTGAGTGAGATTGGTTGCTTTACGCCCTTATCAACGCATTAAGGCAGGTTATATCAAGGGCGGGAGAGCTGAGAGTTAGTGAGTGAATGAGATTGATTGATTTACGCCCTTATCAACACATTAAGGCAGGTTATATCAAGGACAGGAGAGATGAGAGGGAGGCAGTTCATGATCATACCCAGGAAATAGAGATAGAGAAGAAGGGAGAGAGAGACAGAGAAAAAGAGATAGAAAGGCACTTTATGGTCTTACCCAGGACCAAAGGCCTACTCTATTCAATGGCTGGTGAAATGATGCAAAGATTAAGATTAAAAACAAGACCAACTAGTATAGAAACATGCCTTCAAATGCCAAAACAAAAACATATTATATTTTGAAAAAGGTATTTATTAATCGAATAAATTGTATAAGACACACAGTCAGTGGATGTTGAAGCTGTGTTTTCACTTTGATGTACATCAGGTCTATATGACAATAGGACTCGCGTCTCTGTCAGAGACAGTTCTTGCCACTGGACCTTCTACATCAAAACAATGTGATCTGCTTCAAGAAAATGAGTCACAAGTCGCAAAAACAAAATTTTTCAAAGTGATTCATTGGCCAGTTTTCTTTGTTGTAATTGTATCATTCTTGGGTGGTTATTTGCGGTTAGTAGCATGAATAGGTGTCAAAAATTTCAAGATAGTGTATTAAATATATATCCTTGCATTTCTAAGGTCATCTTATGGAGTATATTCAGGTACTTTATTAGTAATTTTCCACAATAAAACATTGCAAACTTTTTTTTTCAAAAACAGAAATATCCCACATAAAATATAGAAACACTGCTTAGATGTCCTTCATGTTTACCATCATTAGAATCCCAAACACATCCCAAATATCATGTTTTGTGACTTGGCCTATGTTTCTTGTCCCAAGTGAGCAATGCGCTGGTCTGACGTCTAAAGATGATGGAGAGGCTGAGACAAGATTTTAAACTTTCATACAGCCTGATTGCAGTGTGCAGCACTGTGCCAGGGGCCAAGATGGCAGACACCCTTGGTTACACGTTGTATTCCTAGATTAAAGGTACATTCCTTGCATTAACGACCAACAAAACCTTACCAAACTCATGGGAGTGATTTCATCAATATTATGTGGTGGTTTATGTTTATATTCCTGAGAACTATGAAAAGAATTTGAATCATGTACTCATATAATAATTGTCTTTACTTGCCAACTTTTGATCGTCTGTTCTCATGAATGTATCTATGTATATTGTACCGACATTAAACACTTGTGTAATTTAGCTTCTTTGGTAAAATCCTTTTTTGGCATGTCAGGCTCTTCTGAGAATATTTGTACTGTACGTATGAAAATGTTCAATGTCCTGAATAAAGTATTTTTAAATCTAAATCTAAAACTGTGTTCCTCCTGGAGGTAATGGACGGGAGTGTTTAATTGGGCCGCAAATGCCAGAAGCATTGATATTTCTTCCTCATATCAAACTTATGATATGTACTTATTATATGTATATGGGTCAGATTTTCAGAAAATGTACAATTGGCAGGTCAACATATTTTTTAAATTCTGCTAAAATTGACTGAAAAATCATCAACACTAGGTATATATGGGTACATTTGGTCTTGCCTTGATTCAAACAGTCTGTTTGGTTATGTTGAACAGTATTTTGAACCTGATTTTCGTCTGAAATTTGTGTTATTTGAGAGAAATGGTGAAGGTGAATTGTACATTTTCTGAAAATCTGACCCATATCTGTACCGCTGGTACAAGTGACATTGTCACACAATCATCGTCTTTAGGCTCATAAAGACATAGCCATGATTTATCATGTTAAAACTTGCTACAGTAATTTGAAACTGAATGGTGTTACCTTAATGTCAATTAATCCAACGACTTTGTAGTATTTCCAGCTGAAATTAGACTCACTCATGTATGGAGTACCACCACACCCAATGTGCACTAATGACTTTGTACCTTACACTAATTGCACTCTTCACTGTAATACCAACACCAGGCATACAGTTACTGTGGGTTGGGGTTGGGAGTACAGTGGGAGTAGTGTGAAGGCAATATTACTATGACTCAAGCCATTCAAACCCAATGTTAACCTTATACTGCTTAACTCTTTGATCCCCAAATGAGTTCTCAGCCCTTGTGGGTGAAGTCGCCAGAGAATGTACAATTCACCTTCACTAACCCTTTCAATGAACCCACATTTCAGAGGACAATAAGATTCAAAATGTTATTTAACCTCACCAAACAGATTGCCAGAATCAAAGGAATGCCAAATATACTCAAATCTACCTAGTATTGACAACATTGCAGCCTAATTTAGCAGAATATACTAAATGTGTATACAGCTGCCAATTGTACACTTGCTGAAAATCTGACCCACGTTGGTTGGTGACATATATTGTCCTCCCTACGAAGAATTCAATGTCATAACTGATTGCATATCTATATCTTGACTCATGTCAATATTTGCTTATTTTTGAGTGTACATGTGAACCAGTGTATGTAATATGTTAAAGCAAAAAGAGTCACAAGTCGCAAAAAAATGGAGTAATGTAGCTATTTGTTATCCGTTTCCATGAAAATGAGTCATCAGTCGCAAAATATGGATTTTGAGATATCACCATATTTGAAAAGAGGAGATCAAGGCGATTCCAATGAAAGTAAACACTAGGAAACCTAATATGTACTTTTATATTTTAGGTTTGATAACAACAATTGAAAAAGAAGTTTACAATGTTTCTGGATGGGTAATTACCAGTAAAGTAACTAAATATACTCCATCCAGAAGGCCTTCAAAACGCAAGGATATATTTCATACAATGTCCCGAAATTTGTCCTATGGGTTTATATGACTGTACGTGCTAAACCCTCTAAATATCACGTGACTCGTGACTCATTTACCCGGAACACATCACATTATGTACATTAGTGCAGTTGAACAACTTTCCTTGGAAGGTCTCCCTGGAGCAGCATTGAATACCAGACTGAAAAAAAAACTCTTGAAACCAGAGTTAATTTGGTTTGACATTTGAAATAAGTTACTGGCTTCTTGATTAATTTCTTCAACACACATTCAGAGTTTTAAATTATTTGTTTTTATATTCAGTGATTCTGCTTCTTTATGAAAAGACATTCCCCATATTATATTACCTATTGCCAAATGTCAAGGTCCCTCACAACTCTGTTTCTGTCGCAGATCAACTTGCGCTACGTTCCTTCCACTACCCACGTCAATCCCTTGTATGACGGTGTACAATTGTAGCCTTGAATTTCACTTGTTACACATTTTAAAAAGGTTGCTCTAGTAAAACATGTTTATTGACAGAAATCTCGCTGACACAATACGTTTCATTCTAGCCAACTTTTACAGGTTTTAGGCAACATCACAAATAAGAAAATATAAAGAGAATTTAATCAACATGACATTTTGCTCTGACAATACGTTATTCTAGTGATACAAACTGACCTTTTTGCCATTTATGCGCCCAGCTCAAGAAAGTAGGCATACATACATACATTGTACAACGACAAAATAATCGCTATTAAATTAAATGCAATAGAATCAGAGAATGGTTGGCTTTTACAGATATCATAAATGAAGAAATAAATGAAGATATTCTTTATACCTGTATGTGCTATTCATATGGTAGGGAATAAATAGACAAAATTGACTCCTGGCTGTGTGAGAGGTGGTTATCTCCTGCGGGCGTAGAAATTTCGTAAGGGGTGCGTAGCACCCGACGAAATTGCGTAGCACAAGGGAGATAACCACCTCTAACACTGCCAGAAGTCTATTTTGTATTTATTATACCTCCCCCGATGTTTTTGTGTGAAAAAATAGTGAAAATTCGATGGAAATTCGTGTCAGACAACAAGCCCTGTTCACCACACTGTTTGTTTACTTCTTGGAAAGTTTCTACTTCCGGTCCCTCTCACTCATTTTTGGGTCTATTTTTCTATTTAAATACGCAATAAATTCGGAATTTTACAGTTGCTAATCATTCTAATTATTATCATATCATTATATATGATGTATTACGAGTCTTTTTTCCATGAAAATAATTATTTAAATAACGAAAATAAGAATGCGAACATGGACCTATTTTTTCAACAAAAATTCCGCCAGAGGGCAATATGATATGTAAATACCGCCCAGAGGGTAATACGGTTTTCCAATGCTGTAGCCTATGGCTTACCATACCATCCCTTCCAGAGGTATAACAAATAGACAGAATTGCCTGAACAGGCGATCCCGACAGTCCATATTACACTAAGAGATTGCACTAAGGGAGCATATCAAATGAACAAAATCATGCATGTATCCCAAGTGTATAAAGGAACTTGGCGATGCACTAGGGTAACTTTGTATTTATTATACTTTCCCCGATATTTATAGTGAAAAGATTGTGAAAGTTCTATGGAAATTAATGGTGAATGAAGTGTGTAATACACAGGCGTTATTACCCGTTGTTTGTGGTATGTGCACCAATTGATTCTATAGCCTATAGCGTTCCATATTACCCATTATTATACACGCATTCAATACTGAGGCCCCAACAGCCGCACATTACTTGTAACGTGGTATTGGACTAGTACATTACCGGCGCGTTGTCATGGCGACGCAAGTTTGGTGGCGCAAGATTGCCGACGCAAGGTTACCGACGCAAGTTTGCCGTGTGCGAGGGCTTTCTTTCTCCAACATTTCAACTGTTTCTAGTTATATTCCTCTTGTACCAACACCAGATATGGCAAATTATGTTAATGTATCTTTAATTAAGCATTTTTTGCATGAAAAACTAGGCATGTATAATAATCAACTTATAGGACTCGTTGCCGCACGGAGCGTAAATAAAGGACTCGACCTGCGGTCTCGTCCTTTATTTACACTCCGTGCGGCAACTCGTCCTATAAGTGCTAAGTAGACAATTATATAAAAACCATGGCAAAAACCCGCTTAGGCTTACTGTGTGAAAGATAGGCCATACCACATGCTGTATGTGGTATGAGCACCAGTGCGTTCTATGGCGTCCATATTTCCCACTAGAATGGTATATATGGGTCAGATTTTCAGAAAATGTACAATTGGCAGCTCTACACATTTAGTAAACTCTCCTAAATTAGACTGACAAATGATGAATAGCGGGAATATCTGAGTATATTTTGTATAGCATTAATTCAAAGTATCAATTCTGTTAATATGTTATTAAAACTGCATTTTGAAGCTTATTTTTGTCTTAAATGTGGGTTTTTTGAGAGGACTGGTGAAGCCGAATTATACATTTTTTGAAAATCTGACCCATATAACAACCATAGCCAAAATCCGTTTGGGTTTACAGTATAACACATAGGCCACATGGCGTGCTGTATGTAGTATAAGCACCAGTGATGTAGCCTATGACATTTCATATTAACCACTTGGATGGTATAATACACAGACCGGACACTGTATGTGGTATGTGCGCAAGTGCTGTAGGCCATGGCATTCTATATTACCCGCAAGAAAGGTATCATAAAGCCACCCGTTGTTAAGAAACACATAGATTTACTCGCCCAAAACACTGTATTTTTAACGTTGGTTATGCCCCCATTTCTCCTCATTGTCTATGTTGTTCAAGTAGTGCCTTCCATGAACCTGTGACAGTTCTCTCTGACTAGAAATAGTCTCTGAGGACGATGTTGACCACTAAACTGCTTCCCACCGGCTTAACGTTGATCTCACAGTCAGACAATGGTTGTTTCCACAGTTGCTGACCTGCTACAACTGCACATGATATAAGAGTTGTTGTACAGCAGCCCAGATACTGACCAAAACTGTGATGCATTACAAGGAAATGAGTCTCAAAAATGGATTTTGAGATATCATCATCTTTGAAAAGATGAGATCAAGCCGATTCGTATGATAGTAAACATTTAGGGCATCGAAGTAAAGTTTCTATATTTTATGTTTGATATATTTATGTTTACATTCGCGTTTCTAAGGTGATCCTATATATATACATGGAGCACATTTAACTACCCTGGAAACATAAGAAAATCAAACATAAAATATTGAAATACTTTTTAGATTTCAATAATGTTAACATTGTTGTATTCCAATCGATGCCATATGTGTTTAAAATTCTTGTTCGGCGACTTAAGAATAATTTTTCTGTAAGGTATCATAAAGTTGTAAAGTCGTTTGTTTTCTAAGATGTATTCAAAGCGATACCCTCTGTCTTGAGTCACATATTTAACCTCATATTTGCCTCAAATTTGATTCCAAATTCCCGGAACAAATGATGTGTCACCCCGCTGTTCAAAGGTGGAGAAGCCTCAGTAATTTCTAACTATAGGCCTATAACCCAGCTTCCTATTCAGTCAAAGTTATTAGAAAAGGTTATTTACAGTAGACTACTAGATTTCTTTGAAAATCACAATGTCCTTTCCGATAAACAAAATGGTTACAGAAAATCAAGATCGACTGTGGACACAATCTCTGACTTCACAGACGACATACTAAAAGACAGGAACAACGGTAGCACCTCTTTCGCTATATTTTTTTACCTAAAAAAGGCATTTGATACGGTGAACCACAATGTACTTTTAGCCAAATTAGACAAATATGGTATTAAGGGCAACTTGCTTGCCTTATTGCGTAACTACCTCACAGGGAGAACACAAACAACAGTTTGCAATGATACTGAATCTTTGAGTGCTAGTGTAAATTATGGAGTCCCCCAGGGATCTATCCTGGGGCCCCTGCTTTTTCTTACCTATGTAAATGATGTAGATCATTGTCTCGTTCATAGCAGAGTAAAGCTTTTTGCAGATGACACTGTCATATACTGTAGCCATAATAACACTGACACCCTGAATGTACTACTGCAAGAAGATACTAACAATTTTTTTCGTTGGTGTGAGTCTAATAAATTGACATTGAATGTAAGCAAAACTAAGACAATGCACCTCAGAGGTGTTCGAAGCAGAGTAAAACATATTAAACCGAATATTATCATTAGTGGTACTCAGCTTGATTGTGTAGAATCTTACAAATACTTGGGCATTACATTAGACGCCAATCTGAAATATGATATGCAAGTGCGATCTACCCATAAAAATGTGAGTCATAAATGGTACCTCTGAATTTCTAAACTGGTGCCACCACAGGTTCTTCTAAGAATTTACAAGGTATTTATACTCCCATTGTTAGATTACGGTGACGTTATCTACAGCGGATGTGCAGCAAGGCACATTGATAAACTGCAAATTTTACAAAACAAGTGCCTAAAAATTGCACTCAAACTCCCAAAGTTAACAAATACACTACTTATTCACAGAATAGACAGTGTACCAAAGTTAGTGGACAGAAGGAGGGCTCATATCCTAAACCTTGCCTTTAAGCAAAGCAAAAAACCAGCCTTTGTTTACCAATATGTAAGACAGACCAGACAGTGCCAGGCACCAGTGCTGTTCTCAAATAGGCCAAACATTGTGTCTTATGACCAAAGTTTCCAAATAAAAACTGCGTTACTATGGAACAATCTCGATGTTGACACAAGAAACATAAATGATTATAAGGTCTTCACAGCCTTAACCAAGGCTGAATGTATGTTACCTATATTCTCTTAAAACTGTAAATATCCTCCTATCTCTCACCCCTCATCCTATCATCGTAGTTCTTCTCCTAGTTCCTTCTCTTAACTAGTCTCTTTCTATTTGTGTTGTTACATGCATAAACAAGTCACAGTTTATCGAACCAAAAGGTAATAGCCACTCAACCAGATTTAACCGTTCAAATGGTTAAAACTGAGGCTTATTTCCTACCAATTATACACATATTATACTGTTATATTGTACTCTGCAAGAATAGATTGTATATTGTCATATCATTTTGTGTATCGATTAATAAACGTTTCTAATGAAAAAAAAAAGGTAACACATATCAGATGATTTGGAAGGTTTTGAATACAATTCAATGTAGCTAAAGATATGATGAGTGACCTTAGAAATGCATATATCTATTTTTTACACTTGTCTTAATATGTTGTACATTTATTTATGCTACTAGCGGCGCTAAACGCCCCAAAAGTGACGCGTTCCAACAAAGATATCCTATAAAAAAATCACTTTAAAATATATAGATCCATTTTGCGATTTGTGACTCATTTCCCTGTGATTTGATTTGATTTTGAAAATATTTTATTCCGGACATAGACATTTCCACACATCAGTACGAATATTGCCAGAATAGCCTGAATAACTGTTTTAAATTACATTACATCGAAGTTCAGTTAGAGAAAAAACAGGAAGAGTTAATGAAGATTATAAGTAGAGTATAATTGTAAATTCATTTCTCTCGATATTATCACCAAAAATGATCTGATCTAGTAGTATCATGCTAAATCGCGGTACTCATCTGTACAAGAGAATTCATATCAGATATACATGTTTGCACTTATCATGTACATTTAAATATCCCGTTCATTCTGTAACATCTGGCTTAGAAACTCTGTGTGTTGCGTTGATTCATTTTCTCGCTCAACTGCTGACCCTAAATATTTATCGGAGAATGACCCTGAATTCTACAATGTCACGCATAATACTCAAATATACCTGCAATCCATCGTTACCAAACCTAATTTAACTGAACCGTTGAAATACAGTGTAGAGCTGCCGATTGTACCTTTCCTAACACCCTATCCACCTAACCTGCACCGAGTATTAAAACAAAAAAACACAGACGATCGATTTCAAAGCCAGAAAAGTGCCTTCTACTGATGGTCCTATATTTATCAGTGTTACTTGCAAAACCGCCCTTTATCGCTCAGGTGTAAAGATAAATTGTATTATCAATACTTCCACATCCTTATCTCCTCCATTCTGCCCCATCCTATCTCTGACCAATCCCTGATTCCCCAATAGGAATCTATCATCTACTATCAATATTTTCTATTTGGTTTCAGCTCAAAGGATGATGATGTTCTATTTATTGCCCCTCCGTCATTTGGATTGGTTCATAATGTAATTCAAACGGTTGTAAAACTCCTATGATTGTAATTAAATTCGAATCGGGGATTTGCATGTGTCACTGCGCATGTCTGTTATAGTGCATCCTGGGATGGATTCACTTTAAATCTGAGAGAAAAATATTTTGCAACATTTTTATCGAAAATTGCAAAAATGTTTTCAATATCACAGCTTACAGATCTATACATCATCTATGAAAACTCAATGTACCTCTGATTGTAATCAAATCATCTATGGAAGTCAAATGCATGATGGGAAGGATGGCCACTTGTGTCATGAAAACACATACAACATATGGATATTGACATTGGAGCATTGAAAATAAGTCCATGCTGAACATGTTTTCTATAAATTTTAGACTGTGCCATTACTCCCATAATTCCATACGAATCGAGATTCAAAATGGCGCTTATGCAAGTTGTGAGAGTTGGAGGATATTCGGCTACTTTACTAGTAATTTTCCACCCAGTAACTGTGTAAACTTTCATTTAAAAAATCAAACATAAAATACATAAATACCTTTTAGATTTTCTAAATGTTAACATCGTTGGAATCCATTATTCCTTCTAAACATTTCAAATAAGATGGTATCTCAAAATCCATTTTTTTCTATTCACGGCTCATTTAGCAAATGTGATGTGTTACAGGAAAACGAGTCACAAGCCGCATGAGATGGACTTTGAGATATCATCTTATTTGATAAGATGAGTTCAAGCCGATTCCAATGAAAGTGAACTGTAAGACATATAATACGTCTATCTATATTTTAAGTCTGATAATTTTATATTTGAAAAGAAGAAAATGCAGTATTTCTGGCTGGGCATTTACTAGTAATGCAGTTAAATATACACCATAGGACGACCTAGAAATACATGTATATATTAACATACTGTCTTGAAGTTTGGTACATGTACTCATACAACTTGAAGCAGTAGATAACAAAACAACATGAGAACATTCCTACAGAGAGATCTTGTGAGTAAAACACATATGGTATCCATTTTTTTCTACTAATGGTTCATTTAGCAAATCTGATCTGTCGCAGGAAAATGAGTCACAATTCGCAAAATATGGATTTTGGGATACCACCATATTTGAAATAATGAGATCAAGCCGATGCTAATGATGGTAAACATTAGGAAACCTAATACGTATTTCTATAATGGTTTTATTTTCATTTTTGAAAACAAAGGTTTGCAGTATTTCTGGGTGGACGATTATATGTATACGAGTAATGCAGCTGAATATACTCTATAGGATCACCTGGAAATACATGCATATCTAATACACTGTCTTGCAATTTAGTACATGTATTCATACAACTTAAAGCAGTATATGGGTCAGATTTTCAGAAAATGTACAATTGGCAGCTGAACACATTTAGTAAATTCCGCTAAATTATGCTGCAATTTGGTTAATACTAGGTAAATTCGAGTATATTCGGCATTGCATTGATACTAGCAAACTGTTTGGTTAGGTTGAACTGCATTTTGAACTTTATTTTCGTCTGAAATGTGGGTTATTTGAGACGATTGGTGAAGGTGAATTGTACATTTTCTGAAAATCTGACACAGATAGCCCAAAAAAGTGGAACATTCCGATAAAGAGATTCTGTGAAAAATGTCACTTTTGCGACTTTGTGACTTATCAAATCACATATATATGTAGCAAATGTCTCATGTCTCTTCTCTTGCTCCAGGTCCTCCAGTAGCCTATCCCCTATAGCCGTTCCCCCAGCCTTTCAGCACAATTACCTGCCTCCTGTTACTGTGCACCTGCTGACATAGCTAGTTACCATAGAAACACAGCGTTACCCGGGAAACCGACAAAAAAGGGAAAATGATTTTTGTGAAAATGTGCCTGGATTGTGTGCATTGTCTTTGAATATGTTATCCAAGGTTGACTGACTGAATGCTTAGGCTAAAGTTCATCTGAAGCAGCATACATGTGTATATTTCTTTAATGTTAAAAATCATTTTAGTAGGGTATAATTATTTGATGTGTTACATGAAAATGAGTCACAAGTGGCAAAAATGATGTTGTTCAATGTGTTTTATTGACAAGCTCTCTTTGTAGGGATGTTCTTGTATTTGGGATATGCTGTTGTTGTTGAAACATTTATTTGCCATTTAATGAGGGTCATGTCGGAGGGTCTAACTTCTAAAATAGAAGGACGATTTCAAGCCCGTCTGGATGTACTATGGATGGCAGAGAAATAGGAGAAGAATCCACCATTAATTCCTCATATGTACCGTTTAAAGTCGTATGAATGCTCTTCCTAGAATTCCACACTGTGTATGAAACATATCACTGCATTTCTAAGGTCATCTTGTAGAATATAACTATATATGTGATGTGTTTCAGGAAAATGAGTCATAAGTCGCAAAATTGGTATTTTTCAAAGTGATATATTTCCAAGATCTCGTTGTAGGAATGTTCTCATCTTTGGTGTGACTAACGCTGGATGAAGTATGAATACATGTATCAAATTGCAAGACAGTGTATCAAATATTGTCATGTATTCATAGGGTCATGCCATAGAGTATATTTAGATACTTTAATAATAATTGTCCACCCAAAAATATTGAAAACATTTTTTCCAGAAATAAAAATATTAAACTTAAAATATAGAAATACTTATTAGATACCCTTAATGTTTATATTCATTAGAATCCCCTTGGTTTCATCTTTTCAAATATGATGATATCACAACACCCAATTTTTGCCACTTATGACTCATTTTCCTGAAACATATCACATATAGTACTCGTAAATGTTCACCCAGAAAGATTGCAATGATGACTGAATGTTTAGGCTAACGTGCTGCAGCGCCCTGTGTATTTTTCTTTAATTTTTAAATTCCACAAAAATCTAACTTTTCCAAAAAGATATCTTGTGAATTAATCCCTTTGAAAAATATCATTTTCTCGACTTGTGACAAATTGTTCTGTAACACATCTGATAGTTACTCGAAATGTATAGACTCTATTAAAAAAAGAAAGAAATGTATGTTCCCAGTTTTACACAAAGTTGTTGCTCTCTGCCCCAGCTACAGCACATTCACGCCCGCCCAGTCCCCAGCCTCCCCAATGCTATTAAGACTCATTAAAAAATAATTTCTTAAAATTACCAGCCATCTGCCCGCGGAGTCCACCAAGCATTAGTCGCATGGTCTCATCCGGGTTTTTACGCCTCGAAGGCTTTTAAAGCCTTCTCTTTAAAAGAGTTCATTAACATTTAGTTCACTGCCAGTGCTATCCCTCCCATTCACCCCCCCCCTCACCCCCACTACAATGAGTGTGAAGCCTTGTAGCAAAAACAACAAAACAAAGTCCTCCACAATTTTGGTTGACTGACTTTCAAATGTGTGTGGTATATATGGTGTGTATATCTAAGAATGGAATATACTGCCCCGCCTGTAGTTACATACACGGGATAACCCAAATATCAGTAATGTTAGTTTTGTCTAAACTTAATTGCAGTTAAATTGATTTATAGCATTTATAGCATTATAGCATTCCCAGAAAAAATGTTTACCCACTTACCCCCTCTCACCCCCTCACCACCACAAGTTACCCCTCACCCCTAAATCAGCACCACCACCTCTTCCACCTCACTAAATATTCCTCTTTTAAACATCTCTCTGTGAACATCAGTGAAGAATGGAAAATGTTCTACTTCTTGCTCCATCTAAAGGTTATTTGAGCAAAATTTGGGAGGACTTTTTATGAAACGCCCTCAATTGTATTTGGAGGACCTGCCCCAATCCTTTCATGCAATGACTTCACTTATTATCGCTCACCGGCCGCAGTTTCCTCTCTAAACATATAACAGCAGCAGAATATTGATTAACCCAGTCCTATAATTCATAATATTAGTAACTCGTGTATAAGCATGTATACCATCAGGGGAATATTGATGAATTCAGTCCTATAAGTCATGATATCAGTAAAACATGTATAAACATATAACAGCAGTAGAATATTGATGAATCCAGTCCTATAAGTCATAATATGATTAACACTAGTATAAACATATCCCAGCAGCAGAATATTGATAAATTCAGGCCTATAAGTCAGATTATGAGTAATACTTCTATAAACATATAAAAGCAGCAGAATATAGAAAAATCCAGTCCTATAAGTCATAATATGAGTAACTCTTGTAAAAACTTATAACAGCAGCAGAATACTGATAAATCCAGTCCTATAAATCATAATATGAGTATCTCTTGTATAAACATATGACACCAGGGGCCCGTTGCTCCGTTTCTCGCTAACTATTTTCCCATACACTTTCAATGGGGAAATAGTTTACGAGAAACGGAGCAACGGGCCCCAGCAGAATATTGATAAATCCAGTCCTATAAGTCATGATATCAGTAACACTTGTATAAACAAAAAACAGCAGCAGAATATTGATAAATCCAGTCCTATAAGTCATTATATGAGTAAATTTGGTAGGATTTCTCCTGTTGTACTAGCTGAGAATGCAGCTTTAACAAACAGGCTGAAACGCCCACTGGCAGAAAATGGGGCAAAATTACCACAAGCATTTAAACCCGTTCTCACAAGCGTGGGAAGAATTGATTAAATTCCCTCTTTTTGATGGCATCGCTGGGTAAATGGATTAGGAGGATCGCTGAATTTTTATTTGATCATTGTATGACGGTCTGCAGGACATTAGGCATTTCTTGAAGATACTTTTCTTCTAGTCACTCCCTCCGTACATTTCTTAACATTTGTTACAGTTTTATATTTTAAGGATTTTAAGCCAGGCCTAACAATTAACAACTTCCACTAATTCCCTTAAAATTGATTCCCACGAGCGTTTGTCGATTCAGAGGGATTCAAAAGGGAGCAACCCCTCTAAAGAACCAACAGCTTTTCTTTGTCATGTCTTAATTAGGATTAAGTCCTGAATATTGACAATTGGGTCAGATTTGCAGAAAATGCACAATCTACAGTTCTACACATCCCTCAAATGAAAAATGATAAATACTCAGTATATCTGAGTGCATTCTGTATTGTATTCATTCAATAAATCTGTCTAGTTATGTTGAACTGTATTTTAAACCTGGTTTTGTCTGAAATTTGGGTTATTTGAGGGGATTGGTGAAGGTGAATTGTACATTTTCTGATGACTTCACCCAATGACAATCCGAGAAAGTGTCAAATAAGTTATGAATTAAAGGAAAAAGAGTTCATCATCAAATATAATTACTCCTTATGCAATAAAGTCTGCCGTTATGCACATTGAGAACATTCTCCTAGGTTAATAATCTCGGTAGGAAAACATATCTAACATTTGGTCGATGTAACAGTTTGGTTATGTTGTACTGTATTTGAACCTCATATATGATATTGCTTGTCACACATAATTTAAGAAGACATTTTTAATAACTACCTCTTCCTCCTCCACCACTATCTTTTCCTCCTCCCCCACCACCTCCCACTCCACCACCTCGTCTTCCTCACCTCCCACCATATCCTCCACCAACATCTGCTCCACTATGTCCACCATCACCATTGCATTTCTTTGGAGGCTAATTGTATTAGCCACCACCTATTCCTCTTCAATGATCACCACCACTACTACCACCACTTCCTCCTCCATAACCCAAGCGCCATCTCCTATACCACCTCCTCCACCACCATCTCCTATACCACCTCGTCCACCACCACCTCCTCCTCCATAACCTCCCCAAACACCATCTCCTTTAACACCTCCTCCACCACAACCTCCTCCTCCATAACTTTCCAAACTAGCAGCTACTCCACTTCCACCTCCTCCACAAGCACCCTCTCCTCCTCCTCCATAACCTCTCCTCCTCCATAAGCACCACCTCCTCCGCAAGCACCACCTCCTCCACCACAGTATCCTCCTCCACCGTCTCCTCCTCCACAACCACCTCCTGCTCTTTCCCCACAACCACGTCCTCCCCTTCCTCCTTTTCCTCCACAACCACCTCCTCCTCCTCCTCCTCCTCACAACCACCTCTTTCTGCAGCACCAACATCACCTCCACTATTCCCCTAACCACCACCATCTCTTCCACCATCAATGTACCCCGTCTCTGTCACCCCCACCCATACCAACACCGACTAACCCCCATGTGACTGCCCCCTTTTAAAGACTCCTCCTGCAAATGACAAGGTGTTAATGCTCTTACCACTGGGCCTCTGATTCATTGAAAGTTGACACAGACTTGAGGAAAAATCTTTAGTTTTATCCAGATTCTTTCAACAGAAAACTCTTTCGCTGAAGAAATCCAGGCACAGGATTTGAACACCAGGACAGATCAGGAGCCATGTAAGATTTCATAGTTTTTAGAAATCAATGAAAATAAGGCGTGGTTTTTGTATGTGTATGACTTAATGCTTTCATGTTTTCATTTTTTCAAGACCTGAAAGGTTTCATAACGTAGAAACCCTGAGAGTTGAATGAAGGAAAGTCCATTAGGATACTTACAAATTGGTTGCCAAGGAGTTCCCAGGTCACTGCAAAAATGAAAAGGACATAAATGAGTTAATGGTTTCTCAAAGTCCTTCTGACAGGAGAAGTGAAGAAATAATTTAAAAATTGTTGATGCCATGTGTTTTTAAATTAAACTCATTACTATATTTGATACTAATTGAAACATTGAACATCATGCAAAATTGTCTTCTAGATTTGCTCTCGTTATAAAATTTCCTATATCACTTTTTAATATAGTTTAAAACATCTTTAAACACTACTTTCTAACCTCATCAAGAACTCATTCAAGGCCCCTGATATCATAATCCAACGTTTAAGCTAAACCATATTGTTCTATCTTTGGGGTTTAAGTTGCCCGCTAAAACCAGGCAGTTAAATTTAGTCTTACAATATGAGGAGAAAGTCAACGTATAAAGGGCTAAGGACTATACTAGGCTATCTCACCATTGTTATACTATTACATTAAATAGTCATATTTTAAGGATATGTAACATATAGTAATGTATTTTATTATATAGAAATCGAAAATGATCCCTATTTTTCTACTTTCTGTCTCACTGCTATTTTATGTATTACTAGTCACTGCATACTCAGCTATAATGTTCAGCCAAAGGGAGCATCTTAGAAATTATTCCAAATTAAAGGCAAACGCTACTATCTAGTGGAAAATGAAAATAAATGTCATTTTTCTGAAACTTTAGTATTTGATTCTTGAAGTGTTTCTGGTCATAAGGATGGAAAAAAATCATTGGGTCGCCGTGCTCATTTTTGAATTACAGTGCTTCAAAATATGGCATCTCAAAAGTACCAATGACGACCAAAAGGGGGGCCCATTTTGCAGTACCTCAACTTCATAGTTCATATTTACTATTTATATTCACCCAATTTAAGTAAAATTAACAGTTTTAGAGAGAGTATTATTCGGCCAATAATTCTATGCCTCTTTTCTATAGGGTGCATTGTTATTTTTATTTTGAAACCAACAAATACATAATGTGAATTTTAAATTAAAAACTCGAAAAAACTCAATATTTTTCACCATTTTTATAAAAACAATTTTTTTCCCTCCCCAGTGAAAATAAATGTCATTTTTCTGATTCTTTAGTATATGATTTTTGAAGTATTTGTGTTCTCAAAACTGAAAAAAAATTAATGGGTCACCGTGCTAGTTTCTGAATTATGGGGCTTTGAAACACGGCTGACAACCCAAAAATCTGCTGCTTTCAAAGTGTTCTATGTTTCCTAAACATGTCTATTTCAGACAGCTACAATTATTTTTTTAACGTGATGACATACATTTTTTCCCTATATATGTGTAGAATATTACCTGCACTATATGTGTAGAAAATTCTGGGACATTTGGAGTATCCATTTTTGTTTTATTCCCAAAACCGTGAAAGGAAAATGCAGCATTTCCCAATAGAATTGCATGCTAATTGGGTAGAACTGAGAGTACCCATAGCTAGCTCTGTTTCCCAAACATGTCTATTTCAGACAGCTATAAAAAAAAATCAAACGCGATGACATATATTTTTTTTCCTTTTTATCTGTAGTATATAACCTGAACTGTATGTCTAGAAAATTTTGGGACAGTAGGAGTAGCCATTAATTGTTTGTTTTATTCTATAAAATGTGACAAAATGGGCCGTTTCCTCATAGACTGCAATGCTAAAGGAATAGTGCATAAAATGCCCGTACATTTGGTATATGGTAAAGGGGGGCGGGGCAGTGAATAGTAGCGTTTGCCTTTAAGGTAACCGCTGGAAGATATACATTGGACTTTGATTTGATGCATGTAAGCATGTCGACCTGTTTGTCCACAACTTACTGTAATTGTACTTAATTTGGACAAATAAAAGACTATCTATTCTATTCTATTCTATAAAATGAAATCAAGAAAATAAGGAACAATTTTATATCACAGACCTCTAGAGCACTACAGCATGTGTGTCTGTCTAACAATAATAACTAAAATCAAGAAAAAAAGGGAACAATTTTATATCACAGACCTCTAGGCCACAACAATGAGTCAGGCTAACAATAAAAACCCTTTGTAGCACAATAAATCCAGCTTTTATTTCACCCTCTGTATCCATTAAACTCAGAGATACGTGCATCTTTTGATATTTGTACATTCAGGGGTCAGCACACAGGATTTATATCAGGGTGTAAAAGCCTTGGGGCAGTGGTTGTGCTTTGTGTTGTCCCTTGTGCGTCCATCTCTAGTTCACCATAGGATCACTTCATAACAGGGTCAGATTTTCAGAAAATGCACTATCGACAATTCTTCACATCTATCATGTTCTGCTAAATTAGAATGAAAGTTTGATAAATACTGACAATATCTGAGTGTATTCTGTATTGTATGCACTCAATACATCTGTCTGGGTATGTTGGACTATATTGTGAACCTGATTTTCGTCTTAAATGTGGCTTATTTGAGAGGATTGGTGATGGCGATTGTACATTTCCAGCTAACAATACTCTTGTCCAACTTACCAGTAAATAGCAATACTCTTCAGATGAAGCGGTTGTATTGTTCTGATATGATATAAGCTTCAACCAACATGTACAGCTACATATTGATATCTCACTAAATTATTCATAATATTATTATGAACTGAATTCATCAACAAGAGGTTTGTAAGATTATTCAGAGAAGATTTATTATGATTCTCTGAAGAAGCCCAAGAAAGGCGAAACGCGTCAGGAACGCCAATAAACCTACAAAATGCCAACTTGATTCGTTCCCATGACTGTTTTTGTTGAGTTGCTTTTCCATCAATTTTTTAATTTATTATGATTAACGGACTCGTTGTCTTATTCTCTGCGCAATTGTTATTTGTATTTTGTATTTTAGTTGGCGGAAAACTTGGAAATTAAGGAAATTGGAGTCTGAATTTAAATTCTATACTCTGTATCGAGCTACATATCTCTATTGCATTTGCCGCTTTGTATAATGATGTAGAGTTGTCTTCCTAGTTGTTGTATGTGGGTCAGATTTTCAGAAAATGTACAATTCAACTTCGCCAATCGTCTCAAATAACCCGAATTTCAGACGAAAATAAAGTTACAACAATACAGTCCAACCTAATCAAACAAATTGCTAGGATCAATGCAATGCCAAATATATTCGAATTTACCTAGTATTGACCAAATTACAGCTTAATTTAGCAGAATTTACTAAATGTGTACAGCTACCAATTGTACAATTTCTGAAAATCTGACCCATGTCGATTTAGCCTAAAGTCTTAACATGAGTCTGATTATTATTTGTATGTGATATCTGTGTTTGGATCAGTAATATTTACAAAAACTATGTGAAATTTGTATTGAAATAAAATCTGTTAAAAAATAGACTATCTATACAGTGTATCAACACTTACAATAATGCTCACAACTAGTCATATTACCGGTACAATGTCTAGTTTATGAAACCTATCACAACCAAATACATGTACAGAGTGCCATTTGATGTTTACTAAATACTGATCTGTTTATTTATTTAGTAAATAAATCAATGCTGTAATTCTTGCAGTGTAATTCCCTCTTTTATGAATCGTTACCTTGCACTCAGTGACCTGCTCGACTTAAGAACCTTTAGGTTTCAAGAAACCTGTATATATGGATCAGACTTTCAGAGAATGTACAATTCACCTTCACCAATCCTCTCAAATAACCCAAATTTCAGAAGAAAATAAAGCTCAAAACTAAGTTCAACTTAATCAAACAGATTGCTAGAATCAATGCAATGACGAATATACTCGAATTAACCTAGTATTGACCAAATTGGAGCCTAGTTTACCAGAATTTACTGAATAAGTACAGCTGCCTATTGTACAATTTCAGAAACTCTGACCCATTAACAATGTTCATTTCCTCCGACTGCACCAATAATACAATTACAACCACAGCATAGTTACTGTAAACATGTCTGTAAACTTCCTCAACAACTGTTAAATATTTCATGCTCAACTTAACATGTATTTTGTTTTCAGCATGGAACATTTAACAGGTCCTGAAGAAGTTTAAAGACATCTTTAGAGTAATAACACCACAAGTACTTCAATAAGCTATGAAAACCAAATGCATGATCCGAAAGATGGGGACTTGTGTCATGGAAACATGGATAGCACATGGGCATTGGCATTAGTGCAGTGATAAATTTATTCCATGCTGAACATGGCATGTTTGCAATAGCTTTTACACGGACATACAAGTCCCATAATGCCATGCAAATCACGATTCAAGAGGGGGAATGCAAATCCCCTATTGTCCCCTTTTCCTCTGCCACATTAGGTACCCTCTATACGGGTCTTGTAGGCAGCAGCTTTCTATAGGGTTAAATAGTAATACTAGTAGGATATATTGGTGCTATAGTAAGTGTCTGTAATAAATAGTAATACTAGTAAGATGTATTGGTGCTATAGTAAGTGTGTGAGTAAATAGTAATATATAGTAATACTAGTAAGATATATTGTTTGTAGTAAATAGTAGTACTAGTAAGATGTATTGGTGCTGTAGTAATTGTTTGTAGTAAATAGTAATACTAGTAAGATGTATTGGTGCTATAGTAATTGTAGTAAATAGTAATACTAGTAAGATGTATTGGTGCTATAGTAATTGTAGTAAATAGTAATACTAGTAAGATGTATTGGTGCTATAGTAATTGTTTGTAGTAAATAGTAATACTAGTAAGATGTATCGGTGCTATAGTAATTGTAGTAAATAGTAATACTAGTAAGATGTATTGGTGCTATAGTAATTGTTTGTAGTAAATAGTAATACTAGTAAGATATATAGGTGCTATAGTAAGTGCCTGTAGTAAATAGTAATACTAGTAAGATGTATCGGTGCTATATTAATTGTCTGTAGTAAATAGTAATACTAGTGAGATGTATTGGTGCTATAGTAATGGTTTGTAGTAAATAGTAATACTAGTAAGATGTATCGGTGCTATAGTAAGTGTCTGTAGTAAATAGTAATACTAGTAAGATGTATTTGTGCTATAGTAATTGTGTGTGTGTGTTGTTTGATAGACCTGTGGGAGGAGGCATGTGCAATAGTCCAAGACATAGAGAGGAGGATCAGCTCGGCTCTTTTCCTAACTAAGCTTGACCTCCAGATTGTAAAATCGCTTCAGTTATAATTCAATAGGGGACTTGCATTGCCGCTATTTTGAATCTTGAATTGCATGTAATTATGGGACTAATCGTACAGTCTAAAATCTATAGAAAACATGGCATGTTCAGCATGGACTATTTATGAGTGCACTAATTTCAATATCCAGGAGTTAAACATGTTTCCATAACACAAGCCTCCATCTTTCCCATCATGCATTTGGTTATCAAAGATGATTTTCACAAGCTATAATTAATGAAAACAATCTTGCAATTTTCGATAAAAATGTTCAGATTTCATCAGAATCTATCCCAGTATGCACTATAACAGACATGCGCAGGGGCACATGCAAGTCCCTTATTGTATGGCTTATCTATCTATTTTAAAAGAGAAATGTTGGTTGGTCCTCAAACTATAAATATATACCTGCATTACACTATTTACGATTATTTCCTCGCGACCTCTAAGCGACATCTATGCGACCTCTAAGCGACCTCTCAGATGCATCAGTTTGTGCACCAACCTTTGTATCATGAAGCCTTTGTAGTTATAATGCACTTGTCCATTTTACCCCCCCCCCCCCCCTCCCATCCTGGGGGTAATGAGCGGTTAGAGTTTATGGCCGTGAGAAAACAAAAGACATAAACGAAGGATCTAATGGCTTTAGTCGCCTTTTGTTGGGCTGTTATTATCATTAACAACAATTTAGAAATGATTGTGAAGCAAAATGAACCAGTCAGTCCTATCCAGACACCCACATTCCTCGATACCACATCCAGCGATAAGCTTAACCGCAAGGCTAAGACTAAGGCTAAAGTGTTAATGTCTCCCTGAGACTCAGGGAGTCAAAACTGCCTTCTGAACCTGACTGCAGTGGAAAGCCATGATCTTGCCGTTTTTGGCAGTGAATATTGTTTTGTATTTTCGTTGATGTAAGCAGCCGGCCGGAAACGGAAGTCCAATACTAGTGTCACGAGCTATATTATCCACGTAAGAACTATAAAGGTATTACGTAAGGTTACCTAATAGTAACGGTATATGATCTATATAGAATATTGGATTCCATAAGCGATAGCCTCATGAATATTCATTAGTTAAGTTACAAGGTCTCACACTAGGTGAACCGTGAGTATATGGGTCACACCCAGTTCACACACCAGGTGGACCACAAGTAATTGGGTCACACCCAATTGGGCCATAGCCTAATGAGACATACAGTCTGATTGGGTATTACCAACAGACAAGGCTATTGGTCCAACCAATATCCCTAGCCTCATTGGCTGGATATAGGGACCCCCATGGTCCATATGTATAATCTAATATCATTGGTTAATACTAATGAGAGTAAGGTAATTATGACTTGATTGGCTTAATTATGCGCATGTGCACGCATGCGCAGTACATGTATTTCATATTTATAAACCCATGTTTCCTCAATAAAAGTTACGTCTAAACAGGACGAATCTCTGCGTGATTATTCATAGAGTTAGGCTATCCTTAGCCTAGACTCTCGTTCGATTAATATTCATATAATATCTCCAATACTCTACTGCAAGCTACCCTATACCTCGGAGATATTCCATTCATATCACTAGCACAACGGGTCTGTATGTGTATAACTGTCCCAGCCAGCCCAACAAACGGGGACTAAAGTAGAATGGTACGAGGATGTTCAAGAAAATATGCCCTCACCCATACAGGGACTTCCCTTAATCTCCGGCAGTATCAACTTGCCGGGGCGTCACTACCTGGCCCCCTCCTCCTCCCCCCCACACACACACACTTTTGGTGGCAGCCTAAAAAGGTCCAAGACGGTAGAATTGTCTTAAATCTACAAAATGTATGCTAGACTAGGCAAAATCCACCTAAACATCACTCTTAATACTTCTAGGAGCATTTTTGAGTACAAAGGTACATCAGCACTTTTTTGGCTAATTTGTGTGTGCTGAACACGAAAATCACTGTTGCCAAGCGGAAATCTGACTCCTTCCTTGTCAAAAATCAAAAACAAAAATGGCTGCCATTCATTTTTTAGAAAAATCATAAAACGCACATATATAGTCATGTGATACCTCAAAATGATGGAAATTGAGAGGACAATCCATTTTACACACTTACTTGGATGTCACAGCAATGTGGTTACCATGACAACGAAATATCCACACATAATATGTGTTTTTCACTCATTTCTGAGAAAAATCATAAAAAACACATATATGGTCATGTGATACCTCAAAATGATGGTAAGGCAGAGGGGAATCCATTTCTGATATTCTCATCATTGTAAAGACATGTTATAGCATATCAGGCCATACCATAGCAAAAAAATCTGAATAAAAACTCCATACATTCCTGGCTGTAACTTCATCGTTCAATCAGTTGAAGAACAGCCTTGTGTATGGTGCCTGTACACCTAAGTAGTACATCAACTTGATTGCATGCAATATCATTGGCATATCAATATTGCTATTAAGGATATAGATTCATGAAGGCAATTCAGACAGAGACAGAGACATGTTTAGAAATATATACAATGTACAAAATCAGAGGTACAGTGAAATGGTTACAACCCAACCTTCATAAAGTGTTGTATCTATTCACTTATGTTACTGTAGACACCTGCATTTGTATCACACTGACTATGGTAGAATGGTGTTCCTGCAACCTCACTGTTGATTTGTACTCCCAGTCTTGCATTGACTCGATGTCAGTGATATGCAAGCTATCAGCTACAGCATCTTTGGTCATAAGGATGGACACAAATTGCTGGTCCTTTATAGTCCGGCACTTGAGGGGCTAAAAATTAGGTTTTGTGACTAACTCTTGTAAACCGCTCTGAAGCAATGTTATCTGGAGTGATTTTTTCTGAATTTTTCAAATCTGATGTTAGTTTTTTGCTAAAAGTGGGTTTATGGAACCTAAATTACGTTTCCATGGCAACCATTAAGATTTTCATTTAAAAGTCAACATAAAATTAGTTATCATTGTATTTTCTCCAATAATAGAAATAATGTAATTTCCTTTTGTAGGAAAATGGTGCTATACATTATCTAGCTGATGATACAAAAAAAAAACTTGGAATGTTTTTTATCTCCGTAGTCATGGCAACCAAACAAAAACACAAGATACTCAACATTCTATCAGTCTTAATTAAACATCTATTTTTATATAGTAATGAACTGCTGGAAAAACAAATTTAAGGGCAATTTTGGCCTGAATATTTCATTTCTGACAAAACTATTCTTACTGATCTGCGTATAAGGTTCTTAAGTCAGTCTCTATGGCAACCATATGTTCATATTTAATTCTCAACAACAGTATTTTCATTTACACTTCATTTGATGATGAGGTACTTGTCAATATTTCCTTGTTTTGTGTACAGAACTCCTATAGTCCTGAAAACAAGGGCTTTTGGTGAAAAGTAGTACTTTGTTTAGTAGTACTTTGTTTTTTTGACACTAAATGAAAGCTGAGATAACAAACATTCCAATTATGATGATCTCACATTCTAAAAAGTGTTTGTTTGACCTTTCATCAGGGGACAAAACTCAAAGTTAACCAAAATACAAGGATAACGGGAACAATGACTTTTCTTACTGTAGCTTTGTGAAATATGAAGCGATTTTCATTATTTTTGGTATGTAGTTACCTTCTAAGGAGCCATTTATTCTGTTGTCATGCATTTGACCCCAAGGTCAAGGTCAAGGTCACTGAGTGGAATGCCAAAAACAGCCAAAATTAGTAGAAATTTAGGATATGACAGTCTTCCAATTAATTTCACCAACTGAATACAAGTAGCTAGCATCAGGACAATTTTAATGTTCCATGGAGCAGTTGTCATAGCAACAACTATCAATTCTACTGTCTCAGCATGCGAAACACATAGAAGGTGAACTGAACTGAAGAAAATCTTAAATCCTATTGATACATTGACCTCAAGAGGTTGATGCAATACTTGGGTACAATGTGTCTGATGCCTTACCTGATTTCCATGCTCCTACTGGTTGTGATTCTACTAGAACTTAGTAGTCCTTTTTAGAAAGGGTAAAGTGGTAGTCTACAAGACCATGAAAACAAAGCTTGGCAAAGATGAGCTTGTTGAGAGAAACTCATTGTGAGTGAAGAAAGCCCAGAGAAGGCAAGGTACAAGAATCCAAATTCATCACTGGCCAGACTAGCACCTACTCATGATAGCCTTGAAGGCCATATAATGAGTTCAAACAATCAAAATAGATTATGGAAAGGTGTACTCAATCACAAGTTTGAACCATCCAAAATAGAGGAATCTGGTTGGAGGGTGACCCAAGGCAGAATTGAGATTGATTCAATGACATATCCTCCTTAATAATGTTTGAATGGTCAGTTCAAATTTTAGTATTTTCCCTTTGATAAGCATATCACATCTTCCTTTTCTTGGCAAGTCAAACACCTATTCAGGAAGGTATAAATGTACCAGAATGGGTCAGAATGAGACATTCACATAAGGAGTGAGGCATAATGCTATGAAAATATTAGCAAAGCAAAATTCTTAGTATCCAGCAATAGCTAGTATTATACCTCCTTAACAGTTAATGAGTGTGTCCAGTCATGTTACCTTAGTGTGTCCAGGGCTGTTCATTCATCTCTGTCAATATTCTATAGGATGGGGATCAGTTGAACTGAAAATCCTCTAGCATCCCTTTAAGCTTTAGTTCTTAAATTGCAAGCCAAGCAAAATGAGTAACTACACATTATTGTTAACTTAAGGATAGGTCATTTCACAACCCTTAGTCTTAGGAAATCAAACAATAACATCAAAATTCAAGTCTTTGAAATTTGAAGCAGTAGATGAAAAACAAAATACTCATAAAAAAATTCTAGACCTTCACAGGGGAACAATAATTCATACCCATGATGTAAAGAGGGTCTAATGTGAACCTTAACTATGTAAATATAATAGCCATGAAGTAATATATAGGTAAAATGGATTACAAGATGTGCTTAATGTCTTTTTCACTGGAGAGTCGGACCAGTGAAACTTCAGTTTCACCAGTCCGACTTGTCTTTCACCGGTCAAGGACCATGGTCTGGCAAGTTTTACCATGTTTGGTAATGAACGAAAATAAGTGATACTTTGAATGGGTCAGGTTTCCATGGAAACCATATTATAAATATAGACCTTCATAAAATCTATGAGTTATGATATTTTATGTATTAATCAATATAATTCCCATATACCTTTGTGTTAGTTACTTAGAAGTAAGAACTGTAGACTGAATTTTTAGGAATATGTGTTCTCACTCTAATTTCAAGATATTTGCACAGCATTCCTATGTTACTTGTTGAGAATTAGATAAGAGTCTATATGGAATGTGTCAAACTGCTTATTTGGTTGCCATAGGAACTGGGAACTTCTTTCAAATATGCCCCTAATGCCCATCTAGTGAATAATGTGAGATAAAAAAATTGTTCATTGTCAGTACTCATGTAAATGTAGGCCTATCTATCAGGTTATTGAAGCAGAAATGAGTGACACCATCATTTCTGTAGACTGATTCAGGTTACCATGGAAACCACATTGCAAAATGATAAAAACATTCCAAAATCTATCTACAATAAAATTTGATATTAAAATATTCCCAAACATAATACTTTTATCTTATGTTAATTTTTATGACTTCAATTATATCATATGTACATATGTAGCTTATTGAAATAATGCTTAAAATTGATCATAATGGCCGCAATGAGGAATTTTGAAATATCCAAGCCTTCTATGATCAACAGCATCATGGAACATTTTTGATAAATGCAACATCTGATATGGCAGTGACTGGAATCTAGATATGTATATTATATTTTGTTACATAATAACACAGATCTGTCTATTTAATAATGATTTAAATCATACTTATATGAACGTAAGTAGAAAAATACATGAGAATCAACATATTTCTGTTGATCTGTTGCCAAGGATACTGAGAAGGAATGTTTCAAATCATTTCTATCTCGATATTTCTATGCACATTTGATGGTGCAGTCATTCTGCCAAAATTCAAAGGAATCTTCACTTTTGTTCCTTAGATATCATTAAATTGTTCTTTAACCACAGACCCCCTAAAAAAATAGAGTGGTTACCATGGAAACATGATTTTGGAACAATAAACCCACTTTTAGCAAAAAAAGATTGTCAGAAATGGAAATTTCAGAAAAAAATGGTCCCAGTAAGTTAACAGGAAAACGGTTTACAAGACTTGGTCACAAACTCCTTAAATAAGGCCCTTTTTGCATATCAAGTGCCGGACTATTAGTTTCTGTGGCACATTTCTATTGTCAACCAGTTTCCTGATGGGTACTTTTTGTTTCTGGTAGTGCTTTCCTGACTGTGCATAGATGGTAATGTCTTTGTACTGGTCAAATATTATAAATAGATCAATTCTTCCAAATGCATTTCCCACTTTCAGAACTGTATCAGTAAATACATCTGTGTAATCCTTAAAGGTGGTGGCTCCATCCGGTTTCCAAGTGCATTGATTAATGCCTGACCATCTATAATGAGGGTTGAATCTGAAATCACAGCAACAGCAGATGGACAGGGGATATTTTCATTTAGTCAATGATTCAAGATGGCTTTATTACCAGTTTGTAGATTATCATTGTCTTCTCCTAGAGAGAATGTTCTAATACTTTTTCCAATCCAACTCTCTTCCAGCTACATATTCTCTGCATAGTGTTACAATTTGCTTTAAGAATGTTTTTATCCTTTGTCTTTCCCTTTTTCATGATTTTGTAGAAGCAACTGAAAGTAAGGGTATTATACCTCACCATTGGATCATTGAAGGTTTCAGCCTCATTGACACAGATGTTTCTAATTGTCTCCCTGGGATATACTGTACTTGCATCCTGAATTAAAATTGTCAAAAGATCTTTGTTTGACAGATTATGTAAGAATTCTATTGCAGAGAAGAATCCAAGATTAGCAAGTTGGTCATGATCCTCAACCTTCTAATCTCTTTCCATATGGTTTGGCTGACTTTCATTGAGAACAATGTCATTCTTCTCAACATTGTAGTTTGCATATACAGTGATGCTGATGTGGGGACAGAGATTGTAGGAGGGTGCCCCTCTGATCAGAGCTGATCTAATTTTGGTGATGCCTATAATTCCACCAGCACCTTTCCCTGTTTTGTTCATTCACTACAGTGATTCATCAGCAGCTAAACTGGTTTACCTGTCTGTCAGAAAGTGTGACAATGAAGTTTCCATATTATCGCAATGACTGATGGACAACCATAGACAGTGCATAAGAAATATAAAAATTCAAATATGGGAAAACTTTTCCACATCAATTGACATTTAAAATTGAAACATGATTGTTATGATTAATTTTATTTCACTGTATCCTCATTTAAAGGGGGGGCCTGGAAGAACAGAATTCTGAGGGACGCTTCCCTTTCTGATGTATTTAATGTGATGTCTCAATAAAAATACGATACATATATATATGTTCAAACTTGGTCAGTACATGAAGTGGAAGATTGCCCATCTCTGTAAGGTAGACTGAACCCCACTTTGCATAGTTGGTATGATCATGCCATATGAAATATGGTAGCATCTTCTTGAAGGCCTCAATGTGGAGGCATCACAGTAGGCCCTTATCAGCTGTAGAAGAGTGCTAACCATGTCCATGTTCTGCCACCAGTACAGAAAGTTAATGTTCACTTTTGCTTTCTTATTTGCAAGTCAAAGAGAAGCTAATTTATGTCAGCATTCTCTAGAAGAGTGACTACCTCTCCTGATGAAGGTTATACCTCCATGTCTTGCACAAGGTTTAAACCTTTTGTTATACCTCATTTAATTAATATATATTAATTAATACAGCATTTCTCTCACTCCGCTGCACCTGCCAATTATTGTGAAGGGATTACCTGATGGTAATCCATTCAGGTATTTAACAGGTGCCTTCTGCACCTAAAAGGGATCTTGCCATTACCTATTTCACCTGGTACATACCATCTTCATACAGCAATAAACAGTTCATACTCTACCAGTTCTTCAGTCTTTTATGTTACATTCGTTATAACACTTTCTCAGAGAGATAGCTGAGAAAATTGGAGAGCAGAGTCCTTGAAAGGGCATGGTGTGTGATTTTGTGAGTATGCATTGCCTTGTTGTAGTCATTGTAGCCTTGTTGTAATCATGTACCTTGTCCCAAGATGTCATTCTTAACCCAGGCCTCCACTATGCCAGTACTTTGTATATATATGTTGGATGGTTTCAGACAGCTCATTGCTATGTGTAGGCCTCCAAGACAAATGAACGTCATCTTCTGGAATATTGGAGTATGTCACTTCAGTTCCATCCAGCAACTAACTAAGGCCTGATCAACCATTATTACAGTATAATACTGGCCAAGTTGCTCTGACACATACATCTACCTCAGTGTTAAGTGTGTCCACTTGGCAGGTGCTTGGATGGTGGGCATATAATCAATTTTTGTCTTTTCGAATGTTGGTGCATTTCTCTGTACCTCTGATTTTGTACATTGTATATATTTCTAGTCTCTGAATTGCCTCCATGAATCTATAGCCTTCTGTTAGCATATAGGGAGAGCTTATGGAAGGATATTGCATCCAATCAGATTGATGTACTACTTAGGTGCATAGGCACCATACACATGGCAGTTCTCCAACTGGTCGAACTATGATGTTATAGCCAGGAATGTATGGGCTTTTTATTCAGATTGTTTTGCTATGGTATGGCCTGATATACTATGACAAGTTCATACAACAATGAGAATATCAGAAATGGATTCTCCTCTGCATTACCATCATTTTGAGGTATCACATGACCAAATATGTGTTTTTGACGATTTTTGTCAAAAAATGAGTGAAAAACAATACTATGTGTCGATATTTGGTTGCCATGGTAACCAAATTGCTGTAACATCCAGGTAAGTGTGTAAAATGGATTGTCCTCTCAATTTCCATCATTTTGAGGTATCACACAACTATATATGTGTGTTTTATGATTTTTCTAAAAAAATGAGTGGCAGCCATTTTTGTTTTTGATTTTTGACAAGGAAGGAGTCAGATTTCAGCTTGGCAACAGTGATTTTCGTGTTCAGCACACCTAAATTAGCCAGAAAAGTGCTGATGTACCTTTGTACTCAAAAATGCTCCTAGGATTGAGAATTTCTCATCTGTTTCCCAGTCTATGCTTCATGTTCATCAGAAAGTCTAATTACATAGTATTACCCAAAGCTCCGATGTTCTATTTGTATAGCATTAGACTTTTCCTTTATAGTTCTAATGTGCCCAAGTTACTGGGCAGCTCAGGCTCTGCTTACTTCAGATATTCATCTATTGTCTACATTGCATATATCAAGCATAGTTTGGATGCGGTGGTCTCACGCTCCTATCGACAAAAGCTTGGTCAATTCAAAGGTGATACTCTTGGCGTATATATGTGATGTCTTTCAGGAAAATGAGTCATAAGTGGCAAAATTCCTATTTTTCAAAGTGTTTTATTCACAAGATCTCTTTATTTTTAGGGTGCTTATCGCTATAGGATGAACATATGTACTAAAACTTAAGACAGTGTATTAAATACATCCATGCTAGAAATAGGGCAAAGTTTGTTTTTCCAAAAACAAAAATATCAAAGTTAGAATATAGAAATACTTTAGATTATTAGACTGTTTACCATCATTGGAATCGTCTTGATCTATCATTTTGAATATAATGACATCCCCAAATCCATTTTTTGCGACTTGTGACTCATTTTCCTAAAACACATCACATATAGGCCGGAGGTTTGTAATTTTATATCTTAGCTGTAGTCTGGTCCACGTATCTCAGAAACTATTCAATTCAATTCATGGATTCTTTTATTGCTGAAGATGTTTTACAGTAAGGTTGCCCAACATTAAACAATTGTCTAAATAGGTCTTCCGTTGGGTGCCCGAATTCTTGCTTGAACTTTACTTTTGTTACAATATGACTATAGTGAACTTTACTTTTGTTACAATATGACTAGGAGTTTCTATGACTAGTTCTAATATATTGAGATGGTGATGAGGTGTTGATGAGTATTTATGGCTGGTACATGGAAAGTTTGTTGTATTCTCAGTACAATAATTATGGGTTGTCGGCTACATATATATGCTTGGTATAAGGTAATTGGATGTTGAACAGATAAAACTACAAAACTACAAAAGGATGCCGTCTCTTGGGAGCCGGGGAACTCTGGTATATATCTGGGGGAAAAGGTGTTATATCATATTACATAATTAGAATGTAATAGTGATTAACCACATCATTAGCAATAGTATAGATCAATTAAGGAATGTAATTAGTTTAATTGTTATTATTATATAAATTAACTGCATGATTGTGCAAGACCAATAAAGGGATCAGGTAATACAAGAGTGAGCATGAACCAATCGGAGTGTGACACGCACAGGTGATCTGTGATGTATGGAAGCATAATAAAGGAGGACAGTTGAATCTGGAACATGGAAGAGTCAAGTCTATATATATTCATTGCTCCTTTAATACCAATAGCTCTACAATATTCTACATATATATATATCCAAGTTATAAACTAAGTTATAACACTGGTGGAGATCCAAAACACCCAACTTGTCCCCACATGACATTTCCCAGGTGGTGAATGTCCGTCAGGGTTTATACTTTTGTACAACTTTAAATGATAATGTGAGGAATGTGCCCTATGGGGTCGGGGAACTTACACAAATGTCTTGCCCTGAGGGTCAGGGATTTCATCATATGTGATGTGTTTCTGGAAAATAAGTCATAAGTCGCAAAATTGATATTTTTCAAAGTGTTTTTTTCACAAGATCACATTATTGGAATGTTCTGATTTTTGGAGAGTGTGTCACTTACAGTTATGTCAATCAATGTATTAAATTTCATTTAGTTACTTAACTGTTTAGTGACCCCCAGAAATATTGGAAACTTTTTTTTTCAAAAACAAAAATATCAAACTTAACATCTAGGAATACTTATTATTTGATTAAACTGTTTATTATCATTGGAATCAGCTTGATCTCATCTTTTCAAATATAATAGTATATCAAAATCTATCATTTGCGACTTATGACTCTTTTTACTGAAATGCATCACATTTTCCCCCAAAAGCCCCGGTCATTCCCCCTTACCCCCGGGGGTGGTGGGCTAGGGGAGCAATTGACAAGTGCATGTATACATTCACAATGGTGTCATGCAATAGTGGCTTTGCATGTGCCACTGCCTGCTACATTGCATCTTGCATTGTGTGTTACAGTGCATCTTGAGATGGATTTTTTTAAAAATCTAACATACAAATATTTCCAACATTTTCATCGAAAATTACAAGAACGTTTTCACTTTTATAAATAATCTATGAAAACCAAATGCATGATGGGAAGTATGGAGACTTGGGTCATGAAAACATGTATAATATGGATATTGACATTAGTGCATTGATTAATATTCCATGCTGAACATGACATGTTTTCTATGGATTTTATACTTTACCACGATTCCATGCGACTCAAGATTCAAGAGGGCGGCTATGCAACTCCCCTATTGTACAAAGTGCTCAGGTTGGAGGAAGACCACCGCAATGGTGAGCCGATGGGCTGTTATATGAAATGAACTGAATCTAAGAATGATGTATGTAGCGCTTAATCTGAATAAAAAAGAATTAAAAACAATATATATATATTCGGTCCTTTGTTTACTAAAAACTGTTCTTGAAACCTCAAGGAATTGCATGAAGATTTGACAAGTGGAAGATATTACGAACTTATGAGGGATCATTTCACCTTCATCCCGCACCAACAATGAGTTCTCCTGACAACAATTATGAAAAAAGTAATACATTATTCAGTAGCTGTGACATAAAGAGTGGATAGTGGAATTCATTTCATAGATGGAATCTATTCAATCTCAACACATCAAGCCCACGGCGAGTCACTGTCCTGCATTAAGGGGATATGTGATGTGTTACATGAAAATGTGTCACAAGTCGCAAAAAAAGGATTTTGAGATATTATCTTTTGAAAAAATGAGAACAAGCAGATTTTAATGATAGTAAACATCAGCACTGCTATTAAACATTTCAATATTTTGAGTTTGATATTGTTGAAAAAAAAAGGCATATTACTGTGTGGGCAATTACCAGTAAAGTAACTAAATATACTCCATATGATGACTTTTGGAACACAAAGATATATTCAATACACTGTCTGGAGATTCAGTATATGTAATTATATAGCTAAATGCACTAAACTCTCTAAAAGTGAGAATATTCCAACAAAGAGACCTTGTGTACAAAACACTTCGAAAATCACCAATTTTGCGACTTGTGACTCATTTTCCTGTACCACATCACATTTAATCTCAGCCCATAACGCCCACACGAAATCTCTGAAAAGCACTAAAGGCACATTTCAATGCTTCCATTACCAATTGAGTCGACATCTGCCTATGTATACAGCTTGAATCTGGCTATGTATACAGCTGGATAGCTTCTGTCGATGAGATGTATACAGCCCCTGATTAGAATTTAAATAATTTGTGTCCCATTATTTGGACTTTGTTTAGTCCTTTTGAGGCGAGTGGAATATAAATGATGGTTTAAGCAAAGGTAGGTTTCAGGTTACGATTAATTGTAAATGTAATTAAATTTGTTTGCAATGCTAGTCCAAAGTATTGGTCCTCTGTATATCAGAGGCTTTTTTTTTGTTTTTGTTTTTTGGATTAGTTACTTTTCGGTTTATCTCTGGGGTTAAAATCCGACGATTAATATTTCTATAGTTAATTCATTGTAACTCAGTCTGAAAGCATAATCTAATGAATGAGATTTTCTCTTCTTGGCAAGTAGAGGCAATACTAGCTCTCTATGGGGCTGATTTACAGTTGTCCTTTTATTTAGTCCCTCAGATATCCTTAAAGCAGTGCTATATAACGTTTGTAATTGGTTTAAAATATTCTGTGTGACATGAATTCTTGATCAACAAAAATTTTCGGAAAAATCTCATAAAACGTGTGAGTCTCCACAGACAAAACACAATGAATCGTACTTCCCTTGTGTATTAATACATCACCTTTTTACACAGCCACATATGTGATCTAAATTTATGACAGAAAAGATGTGGCACCGGTCCAATCATATCAAGGCATATGTTTGTATAACCTTTACTGTCATATATGGGTCAAATTTTCAGAAAATGTACAATTCAACTTCGTCAATCTTCTCAAATAACCCAAATTTCAGACGAAAATAAAGTTCAAAATACAGTTCAACTAAGCCAAACAGATTGCTAGAATCAATGCAATGCCGAATATACTCAAATGTACCTAATATTGACCAAATTGCAGCCTAATTTAGCAGAATTTACTCAATCTGTACAGCTGCCAATTGTACATTTTCTGAAAACCTGACCCATATGGGTCAGTTTTTTCGAAAAAAAATGCACAATCTACGGTCCAACCATCTATCAAATTCTACTAAATTAGAGTGAAAAATGATGAATACTAGGCATATGTCAGTATATTTTGTATTGTATTCATTTAATAATTCTGTCAGGTAATGTTTGACTGTATTTTGAACCTAATTTCTTCCTTAAATTTGGGTTACTTGAAGGAATTGGTGAAGGCCAATTGTCCATTTGACGATCTGACACATATTGACTCATATATAGAGATCCCCATACTCCAAGGGAGTAAACATTCAACATGTCAAACGTCCATGAGAAAGAAAACGCGGAGATTCTCAAATCAAACGGGTTAAAGACCCAATTGTTTGCTTTTACCTTTTTAACTGAGCTTTGTGAACAATTGCTGAGCAATCCTGAGCCGTTATTGATTATGCTGGACTGATTCCTAAGGAATTGGCGAAGTGCGCTGGATCCAAAACAAGAATCAGAATCATCGACAAGTTGTAGTACTTGGAAGGAGAATTAAAACAATTAGAAACAGCTTTTTGAACTTAAAAGTTTAAGAAAACCTCACTAAAAACCCAATTTGCACGTTGTCACTGGATGATAGATATTCCTAACTATTCAATGTTGCACACTTACACTAATTGTCATATATGGTTTCCTCTTTGTAGAAATTAGTATATCAATAAAACAACAACAGTCAATACCGATAACAAATGTTGGGACAGACAATAAAAGATAGTATACTACCGTAGGAGCGAGTAGAACCAGCTTTAGGAAATCTACAACATGGCATAATATCAAACACAATAATACTGTAGTATACTAGGCCAGGAGGTTTTTTAGAAAATCATATATTGGAACTAAACAGCCTGGTAAAATATCATACAGCAATATATGGCAGTATACTATAGAAGTTCATAGAAGACCAGAAGCTGAACTAAACAGCCTGGTAAAATATCATATAACAATAGATAGTTATATTACTACCTATACAATTACCCCAGGAATGAGTGGAAGATCAGCTATAGCAGCTGCACTAAAGAGCCTAGTAAACTAGCATACAGCAATTGATGGTAGGTTACTACCCAAGGAGTAGCTATAGAAACTAAACAGCCAGGTACAGTAGTATACTGCAATAGATGGTAGTATACAACCCCAGGAGCTAGTGGAGGACCAGCTATATGAACTGTACAACCTGGTACAGCATCATACAGCAATAGATGGTAGTATACTACCCCAGGAGGTAGTGGACACAACTATATAGAGCTGTACACTGTGGTACCAACTCATACAATCAATCAATCAATCAATCAGCCCTGATTCCTCTACCCCTCCACGCCAATAACTCCTCCCCTCCACAACACTAACTCCTCCCCTCCACAAAATTACCTCTACCCCTCCACAACACTAACTCCTCCCCTCAACAACAGTAACTCCTCCCCTCCACAACACTAACTCCTCCCTTCCACAGCAATAACTCCTCCCGTCCACAACAATAACGCCTCCCCTCAACAACACTAACTCCTCCCCTCCACAAAATTACCTCTTCTCCTCCACAACAGTAACTCCTCCCCTCAACAACAGTAACTCCTCCCCTCAACAACACTAACTCCTCCCTTCCACAGCAATAACTCCTCCCCTCCACAACACTAACTCCTCCCCTCCACAACACTGACTCCTCCCCTCCACAACACTAACTCCTCCCCTCCACACCACTAACTCCTCCCCTCCACAACACTAACTCCTCCCTTCCACAACACTAACTCCTCCCCTCCACAACAATAACGCCTCCCCTCCACAACACTAACTTCCCCCCCTCCACAACAATAACTCCTCCCCTCCCCACCACTGACTCCTCCCCTCCACCACAATAACTCCTCCCCTCCCCAACACTAACTCCTCCCCTCCACAACACTAACTCCTCCCCTCCACAACACTAACTCCTCCCCTCCACACAACTGACTCCTCCCCTCCACAACACTAACTCCTCCCCTCCACAACACTAGCTCCTCCCCTCCACGACACTAACTCCTCCCCTCCACAACACTAGCTCCTCCCCTCCACAAAATTACCTCTACCCCTCCACAACACTAACTCCTCCCCTCAACAACAGTAACTCCTCCCCTCCACAACACTAACTCCTCCCTTCCACAGCAATAACTCCTCCCGTCCACAACAATAACGCCTCCCCTCCACAACACTAACTCCTCCCCTCCACAAAATTACCTCTTCTCCTCCACAACAGTAACTCCTCCCCTCAACAACAGTAACTCCTCCCCTCCACCACAATAACTCCTCCCCTCCACAACACTAACTCCTCCCCTCCACAACACTAGCTCCTCCCCTCCACCACAATAACTCCTCCCCTCCACAATACTAACTCCTCCCCTCCACAACACAATAACTCCTCCCCTCCACACCAATAACTCCTCCCCTACACCACTGACTCCTCCCCTTACCCCACACCACCACTCAGTGGGAAACAAGCCACTCCTGTTAGTATGAGTAATATTCACCCTCCTCAGGGATTACATTTAAGCTGACACAGCCTGAATGGACATTCCATGTTGCTGCTTTGCTTCGAGGATTTTAAAAGACATAAAAGACCGAGTGGGCATGGCGGCAGATTCGACTGCGGAAGGGGAAGAAGTTGAAAAGCTCTAAACTCTAGGGAAGGCAGCATAAGGGTCAGATTTTCAGAAAATATACAATTTGCAGCTCTAGACATTTAGGTAATTCTGCTAAATTAGGCTGATAAATGATGAATACCAAGTATATTTGAGTATATTTCGTATCGCATTGAGTTTAAGAACCAATTCTGTTATGTTAAACTGCATTTTGAAGCTAATTTTTGTCTTAAATGTGGGATATTTGAGAGGATTGGTGAAGGCGAATTGTACATTTTCTGAAAATCTAACCCATAGGTGTAAAAAATAAACTTGCACTAAAACTCCTTAAGGATCCATCGAGGAGTATACAATTACATTTTCTGTCTCTGCGGTTGGATGCTTTTCTTGCTGTGATGTCCGTTGCTGTACTTATCAGTTAAATGCATTAAGATTCTCTTTCATCCGTTCTTAAAGAGACAAGAGTGAATGTGTAGTGAGTATTCCCAAGATGTGTGTCTGTGTGTGTCATTGACCGCCACCGGAGGAAATTAATACATTTCCGTCAGTTTACTTTCATGTACTGTAAAGTAAGTTGCTTGAAATGTAACAAAGTTTCTAAATGAAATTGAAATGTTTTAGGTTATTGACAAGAATGAAAAGATTTGCAGAATATATGATGTTCCAGGAAAAGTGTCACAAGTCACAAGTTTATGGGTCAGATTTTCAGAAAATGTACAATTCACCTTCAACAATTCTCTCAAATAACACACATTTAAAACAAAAATAAAATTCAAAATACAGTTCAACATAACCAAACAGATTGCTAGAATCAATGCAATGCCTAATATACTCCAATTTACCCAGTATTGACCAAATTGCAGCCTAATATAGCAGAATGTATTAAAAGTGTACAGCTGCCAATTGTACATTTTCTGAAAATCTGACCCTTATATGTGATGTGTTTTAATAAAATTAGTCACATGTCGCAAAAAATGGATTTTGAGATACCGTCATATTTGAAAAGATAAGACCAAGCCAATTCTAATAAAGGACATCTAAACAGATCACGTATTGAATGTAATTATTACTATCAGAGGTTATCCTTAGTAGAATATTTAACTTCTGTAAATGGGTCAGATTTTCAGAAAATGTACAATTGGCAGCTGTACACTTTAAGGAACTTCTGCTAAATTAGTCTGAAAAATGATAAATGCAGAGTATATCTGAATATATTTGGTTTCACATTATTTAAAGTATCAGTTCTGTTATGTTAAACTGCATTTTTAAGCTCATTTCTGTCTTAAATATGGGTTATTTGAGAGAATTGATGAAGGCGAATTGTGCATTTTCTGAAAATCTGACCCACATATATGATTGACCATAACAAAAAATATCGCTAAGATTCCTTTTCATGCATACAATACATATAGAAGTTGTTATTGTATGTTCTAATGTTTACCATAAAGGATGTATAGCATAGCTCACTAATCTAATATTAGTCTGCCCAGGAGATAATGTGGTTATAATTCCACCACAAATATATAGATATGCCTCCATCATTTACTGTTAATGAATAATACCAAAATTTAGCAGACGATTTTCTTTACTGATAGAAAGAATGCTCTTTAGGATAGCTCACGAATGAAAGTTTTGATCGTATTGCAGTTGTCGCATTTGGATAATTAACTTCAGGATCTACTCCTATATTTATAATTAACAGACCAACGTACTATTTCTGGACATGCATCTTAAAAGAATCGCGCCCAATGAGGGACTCGAACCCTCGACCCTCAGATTAAAAGTCTGATGCTCTACCGACTGAGCTAACCGGGCTCGTTGCAAATTCACCTTACTCACTAGTGCTCACAAGATATTCTGGGAAAATCATGATCTTTTTGTTTAGACCTGGAGGAAATAGACTAGTTTCCCACAAGGAAATATAGTTATAACCTTACTAACAATAGGATTGTCCCCAATCATTAGAGGCAATAAATCTGTATAATACTGAGAAATAGTCACAGCGCTTTAATTAATGATACAAATAATACTCTTCAGTATCAGAAAAGTAAGTTCTGATGACTGTGGCACACAGGTAGGAGACCTCGGGGATGTTATTACCGTGAATACAAGGGTTCATAATGGTTCATAATTGAGAAGAATGAGGTTTACGAAACATTAAATGAAATTCTCTATATCTACTCAGTGAAGTCATACAGTCAATTATTCTGAAAAATAAATTTCAGGACATTGGACAAAAAATCCTTTACATGAATAAACTTCATCCAAGGTTTTTTAAAACTTCTAAAACAGTATACATAACTATAATATAATGAACAAGAATATTCTTTCGACTGGGTTCCAGGAGACTTTCATGATAATGAAATTGGACTCGATACAATTTATATTAACACAAAATAATAGTCTGATAATGTTTCCTATGGTAACATGTTGTTAATAACTAATAAAAGGTACAGTTTGATTAGTTTATTGATTAGTTAAAATACAGTATTAATCAAAATAAAATATTCTTTGGTATCGCACATAACATTTCTGAGAAAATCCTGGTCCTATTGTTTATACTTGGGAGGGAAGAAAGAGTAATTTCCCAGGAGGAAATACAGTAGTACAGGGTCAGGGTGATTATTCCACCCTTGGTCCAACATCCACCGACCCTCCCACCCTGCACCCAGCAATGTGGGTCTCACTCCTTAAACATGTACACAGGGAAATTAGTTTCATTTCGTAATTACGCTTAATTGTGATGTGTCACAGAGAACTGAGCTTTAAGTGGCTTAAAGATGCAGTTTGAGGCACTGCGGTATTTTATGTAGGGATTTTGTGGGTTGTACTTGTGATTAACCATCTGAAACTATCAGTTTGTTATTTTAGAAAAGTTTGTTGGACAACGTTTCACATGCGTGATCCCATGATCTCATTTGCCAAATTACAAAACAATATTTATATCTAATGGCCCCCTGTTCAGTTTCAAATCGAACGAGACGGACGGTCAAATCTGGATTTGACCCAACGTCGAGATCGATTTGAAACCGAACAGAGGGCCATTAGATATTTATTAGATGATACACTGATTTATCGATTTATTTGTTATATTTACCTTCATAAGACTGCTTTATCTTGACGAATTATCAATACAATGTCTGAAAACTTTCGAAACGTACAGGGCAGCGCTACGCTTCTGCCGATAAGAAGTATGGATTGGTATGCCATACGAGTTGTACGTATGTAATAAACCAATAAATCTTTAATCATCTAGACAATTTCATTTTAATTCATTTAATGATAGAGATCTTATATAGTTCATTATACGTTACTCCTTATGATACTAATAATTCTACAATACATTCAGACTACATTTGATTAATTTTAGGTTCTTAAATTGTGACATCATTTCTTATGCATCAATACCTTGACTGACGTAATTTAGATTACTAGCGGAACGCATTTCCGGCCAGTTTAACTCAGTTAAGTTTAAATTCAGAATGTCATTTTTTCAATTGAATAATACTGCACAAAATAATGAATCTTGACCAAATTCTTCAGAATTTTGCACATGTCCTTATACCCGTGGCTCTAGTCTGATACTGACTCGGCTAGAGTCGAAGGGAAATTAAATGTTCCCTCAATGAAATGGATCTTAAATACAAACACTAGATAAGGTCAATTTGTGTGTCGGGGCAGTTTTTATTTGCTTCCCAACGGGCCAATAATAGCTTGGGTCGCCGGACACGAGACAAAACCAAGGGCTTTTTTGTGAATGGAATAGAATCTCAGAATAATTCTATCCAGAATAGACAATACTTATATTATGCGATATTTAGGTTCAACAGGACTAACAAAATGGTCAATAGTTTACCAACTGTCTAGAATTATTCACCGGAGTGTCTACCAGAATTGTGATGTGTGACAGAAAAATGAGTCACAAGTCGCAAAAAATGGTATTTGAAAAGATGGGATCAAGCAGATTCTAAGGATAGTAAACCTATTTTAACCTATTAAAAAATATTTGTAATATTGAGGAAATGCCTGTAGTAGAATAGAAATACTTTTTATGTTGACTTAAAGTGGCTAAGATAGTTAAAACGAGTAGTCACAGAATCACATGAAACTTTTTCAGGGTAATCATATAGGATATGTATGACAGTATCTAAAGTATGGAGCACCAACATTGTGTCCTTATTCAATAATCATTGAATAAGTGTTGGATCGAGCTTTGGGTCGAGCCTGTCATTATGTAACTCCAGATGTCAACCCAACTGTCACTTTGAAATTTCTCTATGGCGTGCAAAAACGATTTTGCTCATTATTTTACCAAATATCTGATATAATATGAATGTTAGAGTTTTGTATCCACCGGAGTTAGTTACAATTTAAGGTGAACCAAATACTAGAAAAGGAAGTAGAAATTATGTTACTCGATAATCTAGCCTAACAGCAGTGAGAAGTGTTAGTTTAAGTCACACCCTAATTTACTTGTTCCAGTGTGTTGTTCCAGCATTAACAGTTTACTGTAGACTTAAAAGAGGAAGGAAGGCGTCTCGCCTCATTATTTTCCCATTAGAACGTCGAGTCCTATGCCAGGAAACCGAAGTAGGCGTCTAATCACTGAGATACAATTCTTATCTGATCTGAGGGTTTGCACATAGACTGTGTACAACGCTTGTGAAAATAGAAACTCATATAGGAGATATTTGAGGCTGACATCAAAGAAACCATTTATGATCTTTGACGAAATATATGTTTGTAAGTTGTTTCTGATGAACTTGGCAGTGTGGCATCTCACGATATGTCAACACAATTCTCATGTTACTTTGCAGACTCCGATTCCCAATAACATCAAAACAGGTAAACATAATTGTATGTATCACAGGAAAATGAATCACAGTTCGCAATAAATGGATTTTGAGATATCATTATATTTGAAAAGATGAGATCAAGCTGAATCTAATGATGGTAAACATTAGGACATCTAATTCTTTTTCTTGATTTTAAGTTTGATATTCATATTTAAGTTTGATATTCCTAAATAAATATACTAAATATACTGTATACCATGACCTTGGAAATGCAAGGATGTATCTAATAGTCTTAAAATTTGGTAAAAGCATTCATACTTTAACTTTAAACAGTACCTACCCCAAACATTCCTACAAAGAGATTTCATGAATAAAACACAGTGAAAAGTTTGCGACTCATTTTCCTGTACTACTTCACACACAGCTTTCCCATGCAACGTTTCGTCCATGTGTTAGATATCTATTTTCACAATTATGAAGTTTACACCATGCTAATTGATATCTAATAGAAGGCCTTCCATATCAATTGTGATGGGTTAGACTACAGGAAAATGAATCATAAGTCGTAATAAATAGATCTTGAGATAAAAGCATGTTTGAAAAGGTGGGATCAAGCAGATTCCAATGATAGCAAACAGTAGAATGTTTAATCAGTAGTTCTTTATTCTATGTTTGATAATTCAGTTTTGGAAAAAAAGGGTTTGTAATGTTTCTGGGTTGACAATTACTAGTAAAGTAGGACGACTTTAGGAATTCAGGGATATATTTAATACATTGTGTCTCATTTTGCCGAAACACATTACATATACAAGCAGATACATCGGGCTCATTACTTTCTATCACCAAATTTATTGATCTCAAAATTCATTTTTTGCGACTTGTGACTGATTTCCCTGCAGATTTTGGGGTGGTGGGGGTGGGGGTTGCGGGGCTCACAAATGAGTAGGGTAGGGAAAGTGTGGTAACCTAAACCTGTATTGGATGCAGTATGCAGAAATGGGGGCCACACAAAGCTGATCCTATTCCTACAATTGCTGAACAGGCGCTTGCATGTATTGTATGCAATGGTACTGATACAAGGACAAGGCCAATTGGTGAGCAAAAATGAGCTTTAAAATGCAGTTTAACGTAACAGAACTGATACTTTAAATCAATGCGATACCAAATATACTCAGATATACCCGGTATTCATCATTTTTCAGTCTCATTTAGCAGAATTTCCTTAAGGTTAGTACTTTTTCCGAAAATCTGCAAAATGGTGTCAGCGCAAGTGGGCTACAAAGCTGATCCTATTCCTACAATTGGTGAACAGGCACATGTATTGTATGCAATGGTACTAATACAAGGACAAGGCCTTGAGTCCAGCTCCCGGGCACCTAGTGTGCACTGGGCTCAATAACAACTGTACAGAGGTATGTCTCAGGATGTGCTTGGAGGATTAAAAACTTCTTATTTTCATTTCTGGGTGACTTCGTCCATCTTCTTAGCAGATTATCTGGATTGGGAATTCATGGTGTGAGTTGCTCAGGTTTGCAATACAGGCTGTATAATCTTAGACTTAGGATATTGGAGTTTTTGCCACCTTTCAGTATAGATCCATCATCATGAAACTGGGCATGACCTTGGAAGAGGAATCCAAGCACCAATTGTGGATAGTAGTTTGTACGGTTATTCTTGTCTAGGAATCTAAAGTATACAGAAATACACCAGACTAGATCATCACAATCTCCATATATTATATGGAGATTGAGATGATCTAGTCTGGTGTATTTCTGTTGGGAGTTTAGAAGGATGTGTAGAAAGATGGAAGAGAAGTCACGCTTTTGTATTTACCTTGCAGCAAACTATTGTATTCTATGTTGTGTATTTCATTGTTTTCTTTTAATATATGGCCACATGAAAACTACAAAAAATTGTACTTCACAACCTGTACTGTTTGTCGTAAAGAGTGATATTGTAGTTAAATGTTAAACTCAAGAAGTACTGATATTGTTCGCTTCTTCTATTATTATTAACCATAACCAAATCATAACCATAACCAAGTACCAAACTCTTTACTTACATAGTTGTATAACAACCGAATCACATTGAACTTGATTTATTATCTATTGTATTATTTAAGATTAAAACTGACTGTCAAGATTACATTGCCATCACAAAAACAATGAAGTTAATTTATTCCTGATTAGTTTGCTGTGTACTGCTTTCGTCTCAGACGAAAGCGGATTTGTTCACAGCCAAGATACATGTAAGAGCAACGAAAGAGGGCTGGCAAACCTCCCATGGTTGGAGAACACGCCCCCTTATTGCAACCAAGGTTGAAAATAAATGTTTTACAATACAATACAATTATTATACATGCATTCACTACCGAGGCTACGATCTTGTTCTTTACTTACGCGCTCTGCGTCAACTCGTCCAATGAGTTCAAAATATTGATCTAGATGTTTCTATAAGTTTTCATGTCAAATGAAACGTACTACTATTGCGGAATTTTGGCAATACAATTTGTAAAGAAAAACAACTATACTTTGACCATTGGTCATTTGAAATTTACAATGGTCAGGAAAGTCAGTGGTGCTTACATCGTGTAAGTAGTCTTTTGTTCAATAAATCATTTGTGATATGCTTCAAGGAAATGAGGCACCAGTCACAAAAAGTGGATTTTGAAATATCATCATATTTGAAAAGATAAGATCAAGCCAATTCCAATGATGGTAAACATAAAGGACATCTACAAAATTTCTTATTTTTTATGTTTGAAACAATGTTTGCAATATTTCTGGGTGGGCAATTACCAGTAAAATAACTATATATACTCCATAGAATGATCTGTGAAACCCAAGAATATACTCTATCCATAGTCCTGGCATTTTGGACATGTATTGATGCTACTAACAGCACTTAACCCTCTAAGAGAGAGAAATTTCCAACAAAACTGGTAAAACTTGTAAACTTAATAAATCACCTTGAATAATATCCATCGTGTGCGACTTGTGACTCATTTTCCTGAAACAGACACACATTTATCAAGCAAAATGTATTAAGCTAACACAAGAGGCTTCTATCTACAGCAACCAAGTATAAAACCACAGACCACACCACAAGTAGCCAATGCTCCATCATTAGTAACAATTCGCCACATTAATAAAACAATTTTTAATCTAGAGAAAGTAAGAGGAGTTAGATAACAAAGCAGCATCCGACACCTAGACTAGTGATAAAGGACCAAAGAGATAATAGGGTGGGATTTTCAGAAAATGTACAATTCACCTTCACCACTCCTCTCATATAACCCAAATTTCAGACGAAAATAAAGTTCAAAATACAGTTCAACCTAACCAAACAGATTGCTAGAATCAATGCAATGCCAAATATACTCGGATTAACCTAGTATTGACCAAATTGCAGCCTAATTTAGCAGAATTTACTAAATATGTACAGCTGCCAATTGTACATTTTCTGAAAATCTGACCCAATAGATAGACTAGTGATGAAGAATCAGACAGATACTAGATACCAGGGAAGGAGATAAGCAATTAGATGTGTGTGATTTATGACTTAGATTGGGCGATAATCAGGGAAACAGGTGCTTTCTCTGTGTACCGGTTTTAACACTGGATGGTGATGGATTTGATTGAAGTCCCCGTCGTAGTACAGATTACCGTATATCCCCGTTTATAAGCCCGAGCCTTTATTAATTTCAAATGTTGATAGACCAGGCTTATATTCGGAGCGGGCTTATTTGGGGTAAGGATTATAGTGTTTATTTTACCATAAGAATGTCCTGCTTATGAACGGGGAAATACGGTTGGTTATAAATATGATGTGTTATAAGAAAATAAGTGTATTAAGTATATCCTTGCATTTCTAAGGTCATCCTATGGAGTACATTTAATTACTTCCCTGCTAATTGCCCACTCAGAAATAACTTCATTTCAAACATAACTAATATCTATGAATATAAATATCTGGGCCTAACCATGGACACAGGCCTCTCCTTCAAGAAACATATAAATATTGTCAGAAATAAGGTTAGTACAAAATTAAGGCTATTGTATAGAGTGAGGCACTGTTTGAGAAGAGCAAAAACGAATTATATAAAATGACTATACTCCCACACTTCAATCTTGGTGATTATTTGTATGACTCCGGACCAAAATCTCTACTTGGTAAGGCACCAGTCCTTACAAACTCAGCACTCGAATCATTTTTGGGAAAACGAAATACACAAATGTTGATGAAGAACATTTAGACCTAAACTTATTACACTTAAACAAGAGGAGACACAAACATATGATTAACTTCAGCCACTTCATGAAACCAATTTGGATGACAAAATTGCAACTAGAAGTCATGCCCAAGATAGACGTAATTGGCAAAGAATGCATCTTTAAACATATCTCAGCCTTATGGTTTATAATTCTTTATGGTTGTCATATTACTCCACTGTTATCATCTACACCTTTCAGCCAGTCTGGTGTATTATTACACCCCTGTGCTGCAGTTGCCTATACCTTCAGCATTGTATGTCACACTTGGTCAAGGTGGTGCATAACATGTAAATTATGTCACCCTTGGCGCATACAAGAAGTAGGTTCGCTAAAAACTGAAATTACTTATTTCATTTTCATTTATTTATATTTTTTATTCACTAATGGGGTGTAATAAATATGGAACAAAGCCCGGGAGTGCGGAAGATCTCGGGCTAACGCCCTCTAACTTCCCGCACTCCCTCGGTCAATAACAAGTGTACAGACTTCCCCCTTGCTAGGTTCCATCTATATACACCCCTGCATCTCTGTCTCCAGCAGCATCATCCCTCTCTTAGTTTATGTCATTACACAACATTAATTGTGATGTGGTACAGAAAATGAGTCACAAGTCACAAACAATTATTTTGAGGTATCATCATATCTGAAAAGATAACATCAAGCCGATTCTAATGATAGTAAACATTGGAACATCTATTAAGTACTTTCATGTATTTCTATGCTTGAAAACAATCTTCGCAATATTTCAGTCGGGAGTAATCCACTCTCGCATATCTCTCTCTCTATCTATCAGCGTTATCACTCCCTCCATTATTCTAGTGCACATTTTATTACCCGCTAAGTTTAATTGAAAGGCCTTGGAAGCACGTTAAGTGATAACATTCATTTAATGGTGACAATAATGTACTCTCCGGACGGTTTGAAAGTGAGATGAATAGATCTGGATTTAAAAATTCATATTTAATCGGTTTTCATTACAATGGCCGAGGTTGGACAAGCCCCCCACTGTTAATAAAACAATGATATCTGCGCGCAAGATCCAACACGTAAATCTAAGCTATAAAGATAAAGAGATGATTTTAGTTTTATTACAAAACATTAATTAAAGAATGGGATGGATGTCATTTGTGGTGTGTTCCAAGGAAATGAGTCACAAGTCGCAATTTTTTCAAAGTGATTTATTCACAAGATCTCTTTGTTGGAATGTTATACTTTCTTTAGAGTATAGCACTTAACTTAAGTCATATTTATAAAATACATTTCCAGACAGTGTATTAAGTATATCCTTGCGTTTCTAAGGTCATCCTTTAGAGTACATTTAATTACTTCCCTGCTAATTGCTCACCCAGAAATAACTTTTGTCGATTTATATTGCAATTGCAAAAGTTTAATGCATATATCTGTCGGTCGGTCGTTGTCAATAAAAATATTATGAACTATCACAGACAAATGAGTCACAAGTTGATTTTGAGATATCACCATATTTGAATAGATCAGATCTAGCTAATTCCAATGAAACAGTCTAATAAGTATTTCTATATTTTATGTTTGATATTTTTATTTTTGAAAACAAAGTATTTCTTGGTAGACAATTACTAGTAACATAGACAAGATGACTTTAGAAATGCATACATATATATTCAAACAAGAAATAGTTAACAGTGATCAGTTTACATTTATATATTTATTTCCGGTTCATGTAGAAGATTGCGTTTCCAAGGGAAACAAAGATTGATGTCAGTTTAATATAAAATTCGAGAGGGAGGAATAGTAGGAGGGAGTGGAAGGGGAGACAGAACACATGAAATCCTTATCCCATATATGACTGGTCAGTCCATGTAATTCTGTTGGTCCCTTTAACACTTTGCATATGAGGCATCTTATTTCTCAGCTTGCCACTTTAATTCACACATGGTCTACCCTTTAATTCACACCTAAACGCCATCCCCTCCCCCTCCCAGCCATTACCAGCATGATTCTGATCCCATCTACTGATATCAGAATCAACAGATTCTTCACACTGATATCCAGGATGGGAGGAGCCAAGATGCCAATGATTGACAGATCTCATCCCAATTCAATTAGATTGATGATAACATCAATCTAAAAACTGTCTTGAAATGTTGTACATGATTGTATCCATGATATGAGATTCGTTGAGAACCTCAAATATGAAAACGTTGCCACAATGGCATTTTGTGACTGAAACAATTTGAATAATAGTAATTTAGCGACTTGTGACTCATTTTTATGAAACAGATAACTAACGGTATACTCAATAACAAACCCCATAGGAGCTCTCAGTTCCAGGAGGGTGGAAGAGAGTGTTGTGAAACATGAGGTAAGAGAAGAGAGAGGGAGGAGAGAAACTGGGAAAAACCGGAATGAGAAATAGAGCCAGGAGGAATGTGTGGCCTTGACCTTTCTCTTCACGCCCCCTAGTGAGACGCTGAGGAATAATGTATCAAACAGAGACACAAACAACCAATGGGAGACGAGGAGCATGTGAGCGGGTTTTTAACACTTTGTTTGAGCCTAAGTTTGCTCTGTTTGGAGAGAGCAAGATGTTAGTCTGACCAGGTGATGCTTTTATACACATGTAACGCTTTTCCTTCATGCTACACTTCCCATAGGGGGGTTCATATGTGATGTATTACAGGGAAATGAGTCACAAGTCGCAATAAATGGATTTTGAGATATCATCATATTTAAAAAGATGAGATCAAGCCGATTCTAATGACTGTAAACAGTAGGATATTTAATACTTATTTCTATATTTTAAGTTTGAATTTTGTACTTTTGAAAAAAAAGCTGTTTGCAATATTTGTGGCTGGACAATAACTAGTAATTATACTGTATACGATGACCTTGGAAATGCAAGTATATATTTAATAAACTTGCTTGGTACATGGATTCATACATCCTCAAGCACTAGATAGCCCAAGAATGAAAGCATTCCAACAAAGAGATCTTGTGAGTACATCACTCAGAAAAAATATAAACTTTGCGACTTGATACTCATTTTCCTGAAACGCCTCACATATCTTAGCTTGAATACATGTAATAGTTTTCTGACCGAGTGATCCTATTATACAAATAACGTTTTTCCTTCTTGCTACACTTCCAATAGGGGGACTCTTTAGCTTGAATACATGTACAGTCTAAGCTCACAGATCGATCGCAGACGAAATTGTAGCCGAGCATATCAATCTAATGACTCTAACAGGCCCTGTTGAGTCAAAACACAAGGCCCGTTTTACTCACAGCAACCAGGGAAAGAGCCCCAACCTTCTAAGTCTATACTATGTTTCCATTGATAGCGTTGTTACAATGGTCCATACTGTAACTTGAGACAAGTCTGCGGCGAGGCATGACGACTGAGCGTCCCCTTCCCTTGGTTCCAAGGGAAGGGACTCACTTATGAGCCAGTACTGTGTAATAGTTTTAGGAGTATGATGCAAAAAGCAGTAAATAATAATATTAGAAAAACAACGATAACATGAATTACTGCAACATAATTTCCTATTCAATGAGAAGGAGTTCTTTATGGATAATGTCGTCAGAAGTTGTAAAATCCGACTTCACCACTCCTCTCAATGTTTAATATTAAAGAAAAACAATCATCAAACTAAAGTTTAACATAACCAAGCAAATTATTTACATGAACGTACTTTAGAATACTCAAATACATCAATAATTTACCATTTTGAGCCTCTTTAATAGCAATGTTTACAAAAATGTGTAGACCAGACAATTGTGCGATTCGGCCCACATAAATGATAAACCAATTGTACATTCTGCGCTGTCATTGTACAGATGTTTACTAGTAGATGTAAGTAATAGACTTGTTGTGCAGATATCTCCAGTAAGTGGGCAATAAACCTTATTCCTTCCCACGCTTTATGATTCGAAGACGGTGGGCCAGGTTGCCGACAAATGTGGTCCGTTTTAGGAAAATGAGTCACAAGTCGCAAAAATGGATTTTGAGATATCATCATATATAAAAAGAGGAGATCAAGCCGATTCTAATGAAAGTAAACACTAGGACACCTAATATGTATTTCTATATTTTCAATTTGATAATAATATTTTGAAAACAAAAGTTTGCAATGTTTCTGGACGGGTAATTACAAGTAAAGTAACTTATTATACTGAATACGAAGGCCTTCAATACACAAGGATATGTTTAATAAAATGTCCCGAAATTTGTTGCATGGATTTATCTGACTATACGTGCTAAAGCTTCTAAAAATCAGAACATTTCAATAAAGAGATCTTGTGAAAACATCACTGTGAAAAATATCAATTTTGCGACTTATGACTCATTTTCCTGAAACACATCACAAATGTACAATTGGTCTTCTCAAATCCTCTAAAATATCCCACATCAAGGACGAACGGTAGGCTCAAAATACAGTTCAACAAAGCAGAGTGCCGTTTCATGAAAAGAAGATTAAATCATACAATAAATTATAAGATTATAATATGATGTATCTGACAATATAAGATATTGTCTTTAATGTAACTACTCTTTTTCCAAGGAGATCTGTATTAAGGAGGCTCTTGGAGAATTGTCATTACTTGCTTTGTGCACTTCTATGCCTAAGTATCAATAGTATTCCTTTACTAGATATGCTATTGTGCCATAACTGATTTTTTTTTAAAACATGTTTTTTTTTCAGATAATTCACAGCCAAATGATACGTTTCAATCATGGAAATCATTTACCTTTTAAATAAATGTTACAATGATACAAAAGAGAAAAAATATGATAAAAAGAAATATAATTCAGTACTCTAGTCAATAAGAGTTCTATAATATACACTAGCTTTGAAGCTAGAAGTTAATTACTCCTTGGTTACTGATTGCTTTATCGTAACTAATGAATAGAAACCTACTTCTTAAAAACGGTCTTAAATTCAAGATTTCTTGTAAATGTTTACGATATCTTAAAAACCATTTACGACGCTCTCATATTTACGATTAGGTCGTACGATTTATTTTATGAAACACACTCATGAATTGTATAATGTTCCTACCAATCCCTCTATATGGGTGAAGTCACCAGAAAATGCAAAATTCACTTTGACAAATCCCCTCTAATAACACGAATTTCAGACGAAAATAAAGTTCAAAGGACATTTCAAGCTAACCAAACAGATTGCTAGAATCAATGCAATGCCAAATATACTCTAATTTACCTAGTATTGACCAAATTGCAGCCTAATTTAGCAAAATTTACTAATTGTATACAGCTCCCAATTGTACATTTTCTGAAAATCTTACCCATATTCCTATCAAGCCCTCTATAGCTCCATCTGAGAACGGGTCGGGGAAGGATTGACCGGCATTGCACACGTTGTTGTTCTGACCTACTGCAGTCCCGTGGCTAAATATTGGTACTGTACAAGATCAGGTGTTGATTACATCCCATGAATCCTATATGGGCCAGATCTTTAAAACATGTACAATTGGCAGATCTACACATTTAGCCAATTTTGCTAAATTAGACTGAAAAATGATCAAAACTAGGTATATCTGAATATATTTGATATTGCCTTGATTCAAACAATTTGTTTGGTTTGTTGAACTGGATGTTGAACCTCTTTTTTGTCATAAATTTTGTTTATTTGAGAGAATTTGAAACGGCGATTTATACATTTTCGCGCAATTTCACCCATAGTGGGGTTGAGGGGAATAGTGCAACGTATTAAGCGTGACATCCACTACCACATCAAGCCTCTCGTCAAAACGTCTAAAGGGAAACAGCCTTTTGCATTATTGTACTTTACTCAGGTGTGTCTTTTGTTTATCAAGTATTTGAGAATGAAAGACCTGGTTGGTCAGATCTTCAGCAAATGTACAATTGGCAGCTGTGTATACTATTAGTAAATTCTGCTAAACTAGGCTGCCATTTGGCCAATACTAGGTAAATTCAAGCATTGATTCTAGCAATCTGTTTGGTTAGGTTGAACTGTCTTTTGAACTTTATTTCGATCTTAAATTTGGGTTATTTCAGAGAATTAATCAAGGTGAATTGTACATTTTCCGGCGACTTCACCCATAAAGATAACAACAACAGCTCCTGAGGCGTACATTGGTATTATTGTGCAACACCACCATGACAGCTCAGTTCATTATTTCAATAATATATGTCAGAGCAGGTGAGATAAACACAGAACAAGCCTTAGGTTAAAAAAAAAACGAGTGGGCGTCGTATATTTATTAACAGCTCAATAAACATCAGACATTAGATACCAGGAATGCACACTTTTGCCAAACAAGGCTTTAAACTCAATTGAACCTGGTACCTGAACCGGCTACTGAGAGAATTATCAGAAAATATAATGTCCAGCTACACAAGAAAGATCACAAGATCACAAAATTGTGTTGTTTTACAGGAAATATAGTCACAAGTCACTAAAATATGTATTTTGAGTTATCATCATATTTGACATCATAAACATTGGTACATACAATACGTATTTCTATATTTTAAGTTTGATATATTTATCACTAAATAGAAGTTTGCAATAATTGTTGGGTGGATCATTACTGGTAAGATAGCTAAATATATTCTACATGATGACCTTAGAAATGTATGAATATATTTAATACACTGTATTGAAATTCGGTTGATGTATTTATCCGACCTCAAGGCCCAGACACTACAAAGATGAAACCATTCCATCAAAGAAATCATGTTGATAAATGACTTTAACAGATATCCAATTTACCATTTGTGTCTCATTTCCCTGAAACACATCACAATTGATTTTGACTTCAATTTTAAGTTTCTTGCTTATATTAAGTAGTAGACAGTTGGATGTTTGTGTCTGCTGGTCCTGCATCTAATATAGGCTTCACTAATGTAATAAACTAAGTCATAATTGTGGATCTACATACACCCTACAGCCTGTCTATGCATACACCACCAAAACACCAAAACACTCATTAGACAGTGTCTGGGTCTGAGCGTCAGAAAATGTACCATTAGAAGCTGTAAACATTGGTTCAGGAAAATGAATCAAAGTCTCAAAATTAATATTTTATGAAGTGTTTTATTCGCAGGATGTCTTTGTGGGAATATCATCATTTTTTGGGTGCTTAATGCTGTTTGTAGCATGAATAAATTCACTAAATTCCAAGACAGTGTAGTAAATATATCCATGCATTTCTAAGATCATTCTATAGAGTATAATAGTATAGAGTATACTACTGATTGTCCAGCCAAAAATAATGCAAATCTCTTTTGAAAAAGCTCAACTATAACTCAAACTATAAACTCAATATATTGAAATAGCTATCAGGTGTCCTAGCATTTACTATCATTGGAATCCGCTTGATTTCATCTTTTCAAATATGTTGATATCTCAAAATCCCTCTTCTGCGACTAGTGACTCATTTTTCTATAACACATCTGTAGGAAAGCTAACTTATTTAGCTACCTTAATTGGTTCTGAGAACTTAATTAGCTACCTTAATTGGCTCAGAGATAATGGCTCTAATTTCCATTAATTAGACAAGATTTATTTTGAAATGCTACATGATTGTAATAATGCTTAATTGCCATTTTACTATGTTATAAGGCTTACACCTATATCATTAATCAGGTACCATATCATGAGGCTTCCATCTATAGGATCAAAAGTCCCAGATAGCCTGGGAATGGTACACCACTCTGGTGTTATATCCTTGCCTACTGGCCACTTCTTAACACCCTTGGATCAGGGACCCTGGTATTCACCTGGTTAAAATTGCCCCTTTTATGATAAAATTGCAATTTATGATCAGTAATTCCTTTCTCTCCCATGGTTGGAGTTCTTTTGCCTTTCAGTGTTTTGGTCTTAAATTCACCTTTGGATGTTCTCCTATCCCTTGGTTATCATTCTTTAAACTCACATATTAAATAGAAATATTATTTTCATAACTATGGAAACACCACAAATCAGGTTTATTGAGTTATTGAAACCTATGTACCAAATTATAGAGAGATGACAAATATACAAGCCCTTCAGTTAGAAGGTCTAACTTTAAAGGCAACTATCTAGCAAACTATTATAATTTTGATTATATACTATTCTATGTTAATTATGAAATGGCAGGAACTGTCTGCCCCCTTGGTTTAGATTTTCTACAGGAATTATTCATGAAGGCAATTATTTATTAACAAATTAAATAATTGTCTGATAAGTGATATTTAACTGATATGGAAGGCACTATTTTTCTATGAAATATGATATGTCTGGGTAAACATATCTTTATTGGTTTATGGGTTATTGAGCAATAATGCACTTGAATTAAATATTACACACATCCCCACACTGAAATCATGGTCTTGCACAGGAAGGTAGACTAGCAGCAGAAGGTCACAGCCACCCCCAAAATTAAACCCCCATCAGTGTTGTCACGACTGGGCTGGTTAAAACTGGATCTTAGGCATCCACCTTTTCCCCTCCCCCTCCCACCCCACTGCTCCTCTGTGTTCTGCGCATGCCCAGTGTCAAACCCAGGCATGCGCACAAGGGTAATTGCCCCCAGTAAAAACCCTGTGCAGTCCAGATTTTAGGCAGAATCCAGAATTCAGGAAATTTGAGAGGACTCAAATCAGATTCTCAAGAGAGTTGGGATTTTACTCTGTGGAGGTGGGCTAACTGGACAAGTTACAGTTAATTCTACTGACTTTGTATTTCTGACTTTGTATTTGTTCACCTGTATCTGATTCTACCATACTTGTCATACTTCAAGCTACAATATACTATATTCAATTACTCCATCTTGACTCCTTCATTTCTATATCTGTGACAAGTCTCCAGACAAACAGAGCGAGAAGTATTGGCTTCAGGGTGATTAGTTGATTAGTTAACCCAATCATTGATATAGACCAGAGAGACTTTGTTACACATCTCATACAGCATATTCTGCAATCAAAGTCTACTTATAAATAAACCTTTTGGTGGATTGTATGACAAACTTTATCAATATTGTGCTGCTGTTATACGTTTATACCAGAATTTAAAGGTAACTCGGCAGGGGGAAAACAGAGGTCGGCTGGTGACCGATAATAAGTGAAGTCCTCATTGATTATTGCGGTGGGTCCTCCAAATACGAATTGGGACGCTATAGAAGCCCATTAGCAAAAACAAACAGACAAAATCTTCCAAAATGTTGGTCAAATGACTCTTAGATGCGTTGGAAAAGAATGGAACAAAGAGTAGAAAATATTTAGCTTTTGATGTTACCTGAGACCCCAACTTTACCCACCGGACACCCATAGATGAAAATGAAATCCCACAGGAACTCCCTACGACTGAACACAATATGCCAAATGGTTAAAACACACTGCTACGAACAGACAGAACAACTGATCCTATTATGTAGATTAACAACTATCATCTTTCCTCGTACACTAATTACTATTACTGATGCACCGCTCCTTTCCTTCCATAGTAGTAGGACTGCTTCTAACAGCCCCTGCAAGAAAATCATGGACAATGCTACATAATAGCGCCGTGAGTCTTGTATATGGGTCAGATTTTCAGAAAATGTACAATTGGCAGCTGTACACGTTTAGTAAATTCTGCCAAATTAGGCTGATATTTGGTCAATACTAGGTAAATTCGAGTATATTTGGCATTGCATTGATTCTAGCAATCTGTTTGATTAGGTTGACCTGTATTTTGAACTTTATTTTTATCCTTGATTTGGGTTATTTGAGAGGACCGGTGAAGTAGAATTGTGCATTTTCTGAAAATCTGACCCATATCCTTATTGCTAATGGCTGACTGTATAAATATTTTAATATTATAAGAAAGAAAAAGTAAACCAAATTCAGTAGATTCACACCATAGATCTATCTATACCTGGCCATCTTCAATCTCTAATTGCTGGCCTGTGAGCCCTCTTACATAGAGAGCCAATAGAGAGCCAATAATCACATCATACCTATATATAGTAACAAGAGTAGCTCATCATCACAATGTGAGTCGCTCATTAGCTCAGGTGATTGCAAAGGTCAGCAGAAGGTCACAGCAAACCTTCAAATTGAGTATTTAACTGCCCTCTGGTGGCTGCTGCACAACGCCTGTTTGTTCTTTGCATGTTGCTGTTTGTGGCCTCTATGTTGCTTGTAATGGAGAATCTCGCTCATTTATTGGTCCTGGGTAAGACCATAAAGTGCCTTTCTGTCTCTTTTCTCTGTGTCTCTCTCCCTTCTTCTCTATCTCTATTTCCTGGGTAAGACCATAAAGTGCCTTCCGGTCTCTTTTCTCTGTCTGTCTCTCCCTTCTTCTCTATCTCTATTTCCTGGGTATGATCATAAACTGCCTCCCTCTCAGCTCGCCCGTCCTTTTTTTTCAAATGCATTGCATGCGGACAACATTTTTTCCACAGGTAAATTTCTTTTTTTCAGAAACATCAGAGTAAAATCTCACAAATTCATGTGATTTTCGTTTTGCCCGATGCCTTGATATTATTATTATTGAAACTTTATTTTTCCAAATTCTTTTTTTACATATGGACTACTCGGAAAAATGGGTCACATATCTCTGCCTTGACAGTTCTTCCGATAGAACCCTCTAATTCACTACAAGAACATAAGTGTTTCTATAATACATACAAGAGAAATACATATAAAATAAATCTAAATTAACATATCATCTTACCACATCTATTGTGGGGGCTATGTAGCCTTGCAGTAGGTTTTAAACAATTTTAAAGAGGGTGTAAGTCTTACAAGCTTACAAATGTTGTGTCGGCAATTTACATGCCACCTCATGATTGGAATAACAAATCATGATTATACAATTTACAGATTAAAACAACAAACTCCTGCAGCCAGGAGTGGGAGGCTATCATATATAACCATATTAAATGTGTTGATAAGGGTGTAAAGCAACCGATCTCACTCACTCACTCACTCCCTCTCAGTTCTCCCGCCCTTGATATAACCATATTAAATGTGTTGATAAGGGTGTAAAGCAACCAATCTCACTCACTCACTCCCTCTCAGCTCTCCCACCCTTGATATAACCATATTAAATGTGTTGATAAGGGTGTAAAGCAACCAATCTCACTCACTCACTCCCTCTCAGCTCTCCCATCCTTGATATAACCATATTATATGTGTTGATAAGGGCGTAAAGCAACCAATCTCACTCACTCAACCGCTCATATGTGATGTCCTATAGAAAAATGAGTCACAAGTCACACAATTACCATCATATGTGAACAGAGGAGATCAGGCAGATTCTAATGATGGCAAACATTAGGATGTCTAATGAGTATTTCTATATTTCAAGTTTTATATTTTTATTTTTGAAAAAAAGTTTGCAATATTTCTAGAACATGTACTAATAAAGCAGCTAAATATGAATGGATATATGCTATGGAAAGCGTTTAGCACCTCTAAAATGAAAACATTCCCTCAAATATATCTTTTGAATAAAAGCCTTTGCAATTGGCTACTGTGGCTCCCCTGTAACACATCATACAGGTAAATGGGTCAGATCGTCAGAAAATGTACAATTGGCAGCTTTACACAATTAATAAATTAGGCTGGAAAATGGTCAATACAAGGCATATCTTGGTATATTTGGTATTGCGTTGATTCAAATAATCTGTTTGGTTAGGGTAAGCTGCATTTTGAACCACATTCCTGTCGTAAATTTTAGTTATTCGAGAGGATTGGTGAAGGTAAATTGTACATTTTCTGCCAACTTGACCCTTATAGTTGAAAGCGAATAGGAGATATCCAAATTCGGATTTGGTGACTATGGAGAGGGGCCAAAGCAGAGGGTCATGGGTAAATTTGACTGGAACTTGGGCCAAGCCACCTGTGTTTACATTATGTTGGTGCGGGTCAAATGGACGCATGAGGGACCCTTAATAAAAGTCATTTTAGAGGCAGAACAACATCTAATATTACCACCAAACTGGAGGATAGATGAGACAATACCATGCCTTATCTTCATATTAATTTATTTTCCTGAGATAATTATAAAAACAATTATTATAACAAATGTCAACAGGTCATTGACTGAGTGCATGATGCATGCGCTTGTGCACTGTGTGTGATGGGGTGTGTAGAGGCACATACCTACAATTGTGGTCAAAGCCCCACCCATCCTTAGACTGGCCCCACTCTCTGTAAGAAATGAGTGCCAGCTGTTGCTATCTTGAGCTAAATAGATAATTTGTGATCAGTTTTAGGAAAATGAGTCATAAGTCGCAAAATATTGATTTTGAGGTATCACCATATTTGAAAAGAGAAGATCGAGGTGATTCCAATGATAGTAAACACTAGGACACCGAATAAGTATTTCTATATTTTTAGTTTGATATTTTTATTTTTAAGAAAAAGAGTTTGCAATGTTTCTGGATGGGTAATGAGAAAAAGACATTTGGAGAAATATCAATTTTGCGACTTGTGACTCATTTTCCTGGAACACATCACATTTGGATGAGTACCAGCTGTTGCTATCTTGAGCTAAATAGATAATTTGGATGTTTTGTATTGTACATTGTCAGGGAGCCCCACCCATAAAGTGGTTCATCAGAGAGGGAGCGGTTGTTTGATTAGTTTAGGCTAATTGTGAAGGTCAGGGGAGCATCCCATTATCGCTCCCCTATACCGCCCCACCATTTGTCAATCAGCTCAGTCTGGCTGCCAATCCACCCTTCCACAGCCTCACATCAACACCAATGATATACCACTTTTAGGGATGATGTCAGATGTGATGGTTTTCAGGATCCGTGTATTAAAAATATCTATGTAATTGGACCCTTCCATAATTGTGGAAAGAGCCTAGTATTAAGCCAATGTGTTGGCAGCTCATTCCAGCCTATAACAGAGGAATAAAAACCTGGGCAATATCCAGCCTGACAACCCCCGGATGTTACAGTAAGATAGTATAATTGATTATACACGCATTGTTCTGAACACAAGGTATCTAGAGTGGTTTACGCATGGTGAGTATTTCACTAGTGATTTACTTGGGGTTGTCATGGCAACCAATCTATTTTTACTAAGATTGCGTTAAATTTCAAATTTATGACTCAATTTTTTTCTATTTTCATGATTGAAAGCAAGTATAATAAATCTGTTGCGCTAATATTGCTCTCGTTGCTAAACGACTTGTGCACTATTCACGCTCGTTCAACCAACTTGTTAGTTAACCTGTATATAAAATCATCTTTAATAATAATTATACATTATACATACATGGATTATAATAACAAATATGCAAAATTTTAAATCAGTTCACTTGTTCTTTGCAGCAAATGTCTATAACTTGAGAGTTTTCTGTCGATTTGACATCAAATAACTGACATCAAATCCCATAAATTTTGTAAAAACGTTATTAACAGACATTTGGTACACATGTAATTGGACCCTTCCATAATCGTGGAAAGAGCCTAGTATTAAGCCAATGTGGCTGGCACCTCATTCCAGCCTATAACAGAGGAATAAAACCTGCGCAATACTCAGCCTGACAACCCCCGGATGTAGCTACCCCACACAGAATACGTAATCACATAGTAACACAACGGGACACCAGGTGGCCCTGTCAGCCAATCAGCGGCCGCGTACCAAGTCATGAATGTGCTCATCCTCCTAAACAAATGCAACTGCTTCCCTCATTGGCTAGATTTGGGAGGTGGACTGGATGAGGGGTGAGAGACTTGCGAGGATTAGGTGGAGGAGTTTGATAGGGCATTGGGTACACCAGTTGTTTTAGAAACGAATTTTCTTATCATCTGCACTTTCTCTCTTTAAACTGATATGTGATGTGTTTCAGGAAAATGAGTCACAAGTCGCTATATTGATAATTGTGAATGTGATTTATTCACAGAATCTGATTGTTTGAATGGTTTCATCTTTGAGCTGTCTAGTCTTTAAGGTCCCATGAATACATGTGCTAAATTCCAAGACTTTGTATTAAATATACCTATGCATTTATAAGGTCACCCTATGGAGCTATGTTATTATTAAATGTCCACAAAAACATTGCAATATTCTGGGCATGGTTTGATGCTGCTAGAAACCGGAAACAATAAGTACTATAGCAAGAACAGCATAGTATCGCGTATGAGGGGGGCTGTATTCTCCGAGTATGGCCGAAAACTATGAGGCCGTAGGCTGAGTTGTTTTTCGGCCATACAAGGAGGATACAGGCCGCCGAAGACGCCATACTGTGCTATTCTTGCTTTTATTCCATGATTCTTAACTTATTACAACTTAATTTGATTTATTTCATCAAATTGTGCTGTCTGCATGGCTCACCGATAGTCTCGAACGGTTGTGACGTCACTGTACAATACAGGGAGTTTATATTGTACACCTCATGAGCGGCAAGTATATTGATTATATTGTACGCTCATGGCCATATCATGGAATAAAGAATATAATTCTGTGTGGGTTTTTTTTGAGGGTCGTGTTGGGTGGTGGGGGGGAGGGGGGGGGGGTAAAGCGATGTTTTGGGCTACATGTGCCTTTTATCAAAGAGGTTGGATGATTTGTTTATACAAAATGTTTCTAACAATTTGCGTGGTAGTTTCAATAGAATTAAATAAATCTGAACATGCTTTGTAACAGTTTTCAACATGCACCATTACAAACATGCGATGTGATACAAACAAATCCCCTATCAGTGACCTCTGTTCTCAATGGTCATTAGTTTTATAACATTATTTCCTTGAATTACATCCAGGAGATATCCTAAGGCCAAAAAAAAAATAGGTGTGTTTCCGATTTATCTGGCTGAAAACTAGGTTGGGGGGGGTGGTGACTTTTTTTTTGGTAATTTTTTTTGTTTGGAAACCTCCCAGGAACTGAAAAAAATGTCTTTTTCATAACAATAGTTGTTTTGAACATGGGAAATGTGCCTTTTGACAGTTCCAGGTTAGGAAAACCCGTTTTCCTGCTTTTATCAGCTTTTTTTGTCAAAAAATCCAAAAAAAGTAAGATATGATGGGGAAAAAATCAGGTATGGTAAACAAAAATTTAGGTAGGGTGAGGTTTTTCTAGGTAGGGGGGGGGGGGGGGGGGGTAAATCGGAAACACACCTATTTTTTTTTTTGCCTAACAATGGCGTCTTTGTAACGGCTTGACCTTGACCTTATTCTTCTCTCATTACAGGAGACAATCAACAATCATCAATCAAAATTACGACACATTTCAATTACTGCACAAGTTTCATCCCTGCATGATTATGTTTCATGTGTCTCTTTCAGGGCCTTTTCTATATGTGTTGCGTTACAGGGAAATGAGTCACAAGTCGCATGAAATGGATTTGAGATATTGTCATATTTAAAAAGATGAGATCAAGTCGATTCTAGTGGTAGCAAACAGTATGACATATAAGTAGTGTTTCTATGATTTAAGTTTGGTATCTTTATTTTTGAAAAAAAAAGTTATTAATATTTGTGGGTGGATTATTACTAATGAAGTACTTAAATATACTCCATAAGATAACCTTGGAAATGCATAGATATATTGAATACATTGCCTTGAAATTTTGTACACATATTAATGTCACTACCGGCATTAAGCACCCCAAAGATTAGAATATTCTAACAAACATATTTTATAAATAAATCACTTTGAAGTCGCAAATTTGAAGTTGCAAAGAAATGATATTATTCAAAGGGATGTATTTGCAAGATCACTTTGTGGGAAATCTTTCATTCTTGCAGGGTGGATGGTAGGATGAATACATGTCTCACATGCCAGTTATCCTATAATAACCTCTAAGGGGTGAAGTCGCCAGTAAATATACAATTTGCCTTAACCAATCCTCCATAACCCAAATTTCAGACGAAAATAAAGTTCAAAATACAGTTCAACCTAACCAAACAGATTGCTAGAATCAATGCAATACCAAATATACTCAAATTTACCTGTATTTTGCAGCAGAATTTAGCAGAATGTACTAAATGTAAACTACTGCAAAAATGGTGCATCAGTGACCAGACGAGGACTGCGCTAATGGTTTTCCGGCCCTAATGGGATTCTAATAATATGTTGTAGTTTGGAGCCAGACGCTTTCCCTCACTTTTGAGGGACTCATTCAGCTTTGGGCCTAGACTGTTCCCAGGATATCAAGCTTTATCAAGCCACATGGAATAAACGGTAAGTCCTCTCTCATCCCCAGAAACACATTAGCTTACGAGGAGGAAGTAGGCAATAGGGGACTTGCATGTGCCACTGCGCATGTCTGTTACAGTGCATGCTGCGATGGATTCTGTTAAAATCTGACTTACAAATATTTGGCAACATTTTTATTGAAAATTGCAAGAATGTTTTCACCAATATCATAGCTTGTATAACTGATCTATGAAAGCCAAATGCAGTATGGGAAAGACGGAGGCTTGTGTTTTGGAATGATGAATAACGCATAAATATTGGCATAAGAGCATTGATGAATATTTCATTCTGAACATGTTTTCTATAGATTTTAGACTGTATCATTAGTCTCATATTTCCATGTGAATCAAGATTCAAAATGGCGGCCATATAAATCCCCTATAGAGAGACTTAGCAATTACAACGCCCTGTTGATGTGTTGTGGTTGCTAAATCTCCCTATTAATGTTGTGTTGCTGCGGTGTGGTTGCTAAATCTACCTATTAGTGTTGTGTTTGTGCATTGTGGTTGCTGAATCTCCCTATTAGTGTGTTGTTGCTGCATTGTGGTTGCTGTATCTCCATATTAATGTTGTGTTGCTGTGGTGTGGTTGCTGTATCTCCATATTAGTGTTGTGTTGATGTGTTGTGGTTGCTGAATCTCCCTAATAACTAATACATTAATGTTGTGTTGCTGCATTGTGGTTGCTAAATCTCCCTATTAGTGTTGTGTTTGTGCGTTGTGGTTGCTAAATCTCCCTATTAATGTTGTGTTTGTGCGTTGTGGTTGCTGAATCTCCCTATTAGTGTTGTGTTTACGAGTGCGTTGTGGTTGCTGAATCTCCCTATTAGGGTTGTGTTGATGCGTTGTGGTTGCTGAATCTCCCTATTAGTGTTGTGTTGATGTGTTGTGGTTGCTAAATCTCCCTATTAATTTTGTGTTTATGCGTTGTGGTTGCTGAATCTCCTTATTAGTGTTGTGTTTGTGCGTTGTGGTTGCTAAATCTCCTTATTAATGTTGTGTTTGTGCGTTGTGGTTGCTGAATCTCCCTATTAGTGTTGTGTTTGTGCGTTGTGGTTGCTGAATCTCCCTATTAGTGTTGTATTGGTGCGTTGTTGTTGCTAAATCTCCCTATTAGTGTTGTATTGGTGCGTTGTGGTTGCTGAATCTCCCTATTAGTGTTGTGTTTGTGCGTTGTGGTTGCTAAATCTCCCTATTACTGTTGTATTGGTGCGTTGTGGTTGCTAAATCTCCCTATTGCCTATCTGTGGCTGAGTCTAAGTGTAGTGATCATGCCTCTTACACCACCATTACCCTTAATAGTTTCTAAATCCAGTGTAATGGTCCTTCCCCACCATAGGCTTCATATCCGGACCGAATCAAGGGGATTTATAGCGCCTTGGTGGTGCTACTGCTAACTAAAACGCTTAGGTCTATTGCTTCACTGGGGCCTGTTGCATAAGCTAAGGAAAGGAACATGGTGTGGGAATTTTGACGTTTTTTTGCTTCCTTTGGTGGGAAGGAATACCAATTTTGTCACACTATTGTGTGAATGGCCTAATCCTACCAGCTAGGAATTTCATTTATGAAAGAGTTTTTTCCCAGCAAGGATTTTTTTTCCCACGAAAGAGTGTTTTCCGAACAAGGATTTTTTCTGACAAAAGGTTTTTTTCCCAGGAAAGAGGTTTGTTCCCACAATGGAGGTTTTTTCCCAGCAAGGAGTTTCTTTCTAAGCAAGAAGTTTCTTTCCTAACAAGGACATTTTTCCCTGCCAGGAGTTTCTTTCCTAACAAAGTCATTTTTCCCAGCAAGGAGTTTCTTTCCCACAAAAGGATGCCTTTTCTAAGCTTATGCAACAAGCCCCATACGCTTGGCTGTAAGTGCAGAGTTTGGGTTGGAGGATTGGGTTTGATGGAGCGTGTGGGGTGCGGGATGGCGTAGTGGAAATGTTGGCGCCGCCACCCATTTCTTTTACACAGCAGTTGAGTCACGTCTGTATCAAGTAGAAAATGTACAAAATGTATGCCTGATTTTTTTTTTATGTTTGAAAAAAGTCTGCAATGTTTTTGGGAGGACAACATTTTGCTATTCCATTAGATTGATATTTGACATGCAAGAATATGTTTAATACACATGTAGTCTAGTAATGTGTTTCATGCAATATAATAAAAAAAGAGAGAATGATTTTGTGAATAAAACACTTTCTGACATATATGTCTCATCTTGGATACGGGCAGCGTGCAATCAGTTAAAATATAATATGGCGGCATATCTTAATCACTAATGCTCAAACTTTAATAGTACTTAAACTACAAACTTGAAGCACGCTTTAGGTTCATATATATATATATGTTAATACGGCATAAACACATACAACTTTACAATTATCTGTACCACTCCCCTGTTTTCTCTTTTATTTAGGTCTCCCTTCTTGTCTCACAGACCTTCTTTCTTTTCTTTATTACTCTTCCCTCTCTCTGCACCCCCCCCCCCCCCCCCCGCACTCCTCTCTTCCCTCCATTCCTTCCATCTGGATTCGAAGGAACCTTCTTCCCCTCTCCCCAATCCCTCCACTATATGACAATCCGCATGAGCCACACTATGGAGCTTCTCTCCCTCTCCCCACTTTAATGTCACACAACTAGTTGTATGTGATACATGGGGTCAGACCCTTAGCAGTTGTACAGTTGTACAACTAGTTGTATGTGATACATGGGTCAGACTCTTAGCAGTTGTACAGTTGTACAACTAGTTGTATGTGATACATGGGTCAGACCCTTAGCAGTTGTACAGTTGTACAACTAGTTGTATGTGATACTTGGGTCAGACCCTTTGCAGTTGTACAGTTGTACGACTAGTTGTATGTGATACATGGGTCAGACCCTTAGCAGTTGTACAGGAGGCAGCACTACATGTTCATTCACTTCTGCCAAATGAGATGTGTTGCAGTCAAGTGAGTCACAATTAAAATCATAATTTGTATCCTAAATCATAATGTTTTACTCAAAGCTAACAACGCTTTGTAGCATTCACTTTCAGGTTGATTGGCGCTCTTAGTCATCTGAATATACTCATGCCAAAGTGTCAGACTGTCTAGTGAATAGATATATAGAGAGAATGGAACGAGCCGGCAATAATAAAAAATCTTGTCCTATAAATTTTCGATTATTGCCGGCCAGTTCCATTCTATATTTATTATAATGTGCATATAATGTGATCATATGTTATCAGATATCACTGAAAAAATATTAAAGAAGTCTCAGAGAGCCCCGTATCATTCAATACAGAATTTAATGCTCTTTTTAATGATGGGATTTTTATTATCTATTTCTCTAATCATAGTACCAGAATCACGGGTGGATTACCGATTGCGGGGATTTGTTTACATCTTTCGCAGAGAGCCAAAGCTCCGCGAAGCATATAAACAGAGCTATTTTTAGACAACTATATTCATATAGGACGCGTCCTATATGACTATTTTTATAGCACCCCACTTATAGCACGTCTCATATAGCATGCGCATATAATAAATGCATTTAAGGATATGTTATGTCATGGTGCAAACCTATAGAATGGGGAGCACGGCTCCCAGGCCTCTCAACCAACAGGAATACACCTAACTCTGTAGGACCGAAAGTCAATGCTAACTCTATGGAGTTTCGGTCCAACAGAGGCGAAACAGAGTGTATAATCTTTACAAATATATTCAATTTGGCTACACCTTGTTGAGTGTCAGAATTACTTCACTAACTACTAATTTAGATTATATCAAGCTACCTCATGATATATCAATGGTGGACAACCCGGGATTATGTTGCATTAGTTTACTACTGATTGACTGCAGAGAAATATCGCTAAATATCTTTTCAAACATAAAAAGGTAGTTTCACATACACAGAATCCACCTGATCTCATCTTTTTAGATGTGATGGTACCTCAACATCCTTTTTTTTGTGACGTAAGTCTAATCTTTTGGTGAAACATATGCGATGTTTCACAGGAAAATGAGTCACATGCAAAATTGATAGTTTTGAAATCAGTTTGTCCACAGGAACCCTTGGTTAGAATGTTTTCATTATTGGAGTACTTAACGCTACATAGAAATATAATCTCAAGGCAGTGTATCTGAGGTTATCCTAAGTTGTATATTTCACTACTTATTACAGTGAGTGACCACCACAAAATATCCATAGCTTTTTTCTAATAAATGCACAAAAAAATAAAAGAATACTTAGTAAATGTTCTTATATCATTGAAATCCACTTGATTTCATCATGTCAAATATAAGAATAATTTATTATTTCAATATTGGTTCTTCATGAATAATGACTGATTTTTGTTTATTATTCTCACATATAAATGGTACATTACCCTAGTCCCAGACCCAGCTAATATAAAGCTGATGTAGCCACACTTCCAGCTTCCCCTAAGGCTCTATTCACTCCCTGACAGCCTTGTCAGCATCACTTGTAAGTAAAACTGGTTTTAGGTTGAATCAGAGATTCCCAGATTGCTACAGCGGCCTCCTCACTACCTGATGAGCGCCCATTCACAGCTAGACATGAGCCGGCCGCTAGTTATTAGTAATCGTATCGCTACTTGTACTGTAAGTGGCGGTAATGGTTGGTAATAAAGGATTAATGACAGACATTGAGGGGCTGCTGGTGCACTGTTTGGTGCATAGTCCTGAGGTTAATAATGACTGACATTGAGGGGCTGCTGGTGCACTGTTTGGTGCATAGGTCGGAGGTTAATGACTGACATTGAGGGGCTTCTGGTGCACTGTTTGGTGCATAGTCCGGAGGTTAATAAGATAAGATAAGATAAGATAAGAAGTTTTTTATTTGTCATGATCAAGGGTACAGGAGTGAGTACAATTGAATAAGGCGATAAAATAGACAAATGGGTCGACATACCTCTATGGTACCGCATGGTACATTGAGAGGCTGCTAGTGCACTGTTTGGTGTATAATCCTCAGGTTAATGACTGACATTGAAGGGCTGCTGGTCCACTGTTTGGTGTATAAAACTGAGGTTAATGACTGACATTGATGGGCTGCTGGTGCACTCTTTGGTGTATAATACTGAGGTTAATGGCTGATGTTAAGGGCTGCTGGTGCACTATTTGGTGTATAATACTGAGGTTAATGACTGACCCTGATGGGCTGCTGGTGCACTGTTTGATGTATAATACAGAGGTTAATGACTGACATTGAGGGGCTGCTGGTGCACTGTCTGGTGTATAATCCTGAGGTTAATGACTGACATCGAGGGGCCGCTGGTGCACTGTTTAGTGCATAATCCTGAGGTTAATGTCTGACATTGAGGGCCTGCTGGTGCACTGCATGGTGCATGAGGTTAATGACTGACATTGAGGGGCTGCTGGTGCACTGTCTGGTGCATAATCCTGAGGATAATAACTGTCATTGAGTGACTGCTTTATTTTCCAAATACACAAAATATTTTAGAACCAAGTTTTTAAAAGTTATGGTGTACATGTGGTTTACCACCACTGCTATTTCCGTCATCAATGCTACGATGAAATGTGTATTCATTTCCACACATTCATGCTTTGTCATAGCTAGTGATATATATATATATATATAGCCAGGTTAAGACAAAGGCTACACAAGTTTTCTCACGTGGGCGCACTTGACTGATTTTGTAATCCACGTATTTTGTGATTCCGTCTTGTTTCTAGAAAGAATTCCTAGCGTGTAGACACAGCCTTGAATAACTTTTATTGATTGTACTTTTACTAGATTACATTTTCTATAGTCAAGAATGATATAATGTTGATAGAATTATTACGTGGGAGGTTCTGGTTCACGGGCAGCTTCTTTAGGCTTTATACAATAGATTGGTTGATATATGGGTCAGATTTTCAGAAAATGTACAATTCGCCTTCAGCAATCCTCTCAAATAATCCACATTTAAGACAAAAATGAGCTTGAAAATGCAGTTTAACATTACCCAACTGATACTTTAAATCAATGCGATAACAAATATACTCAGATATACCCGGTATTCATCATTTTTAAGCCTAATTTAGCAGAAGTTGTGTAAATGTGTAGAGCTGCCAATTGTACATTTTCTGAAAATCTGACCCATAAATGAGAGTAGATAAAGTAGACCTTATACATACAGATTCTCCATCACATTTAACAGCATTTCAAAGATGAGTGAACAAGTACAATAGGGGATTCCGTTCGTATGGAATTATGGAACTAATGGCACAGTGTAAAATTTATAGATAACATTCCATGTTTAGCATGGGATATCTATCAATGCTCTGATGTCAATATCCATGTATACACATGTTTTCATAACACAAGTCCCATCCATCCCATCGAGCATTTAGTTTTGATAGATCATAAATACAAGTTATGACATTGGTAAAACTATTTTTCTAATGTTCGATATTAATTTTTCTACATGTTTGTTTGTCACATTTTAACAGAATCCATCGCAGGATGCACCGTCACAGACATGCGCAGTGGCACATGCAAATCCCCTGCTTGAAGTGTAAGATGTAAAAGTATTTTGGACAGTGTTTTGTTGGCTGTAAAATAATCCGCACATCTTATAAAACCGGTTCAAAGTTGTACAATGTTAAGCGCATTTTATTTCTATTCTAAATAAAGCGTGCTAAATATTACTTTTCGGAAGTTTCCAACTTAGAGAAATGCTTCACTTGAATCATACTTTCAGCAAATATGATTTAAATAATGTTCAAGGTGAAATACGGCTCGCATTGATAGAGAAATACTCACTAGGATTGGAGCAGAAACAGTCAGAGCTGGGTTAAAAATAGAGACGATTTTAATATAACTGAAAACCAGGAGCTAGTAATTTGTGTGAGGATTTTGTTTTCATCTCGAGCGATAACACGTTTGACACGCACTAGGGAAGTGAAATAATAGACGGGTAAAATATCTGTATTCTATTAGAGATGAACGTGACGTAACAGCTATGGATTTCAGTTGATCGCCCAAATGTGATGTGTTATCGGAAAATGAGTATAGTATAAATTAATATATGTATAGTTATCAATTTGTGATAATTTATTAATTTAGAGATGGAAGAATTCAAATTTTCTAATGTAAGATGTAACTAGAGTTCATCTCTACGGACTCCTGAAGAGACATGCAGAGTAGTATATGTGATTACGTTTTAATAACAACTTTAAGGTCACAAAATATCTTGTTTCTGCGATATGAAACAGTAGAAGAGTAGACAATCTATGTTTAATAAGAGACGGATGGTCAAAACATCCAGGGTCCCGTTCATAAGACCACATAGCACATGCAAATGGTTTATAATAGCAGCTTTCAGGTCACAAAGTATCCCTTTCCTGCGATATTCTAAAAGAAAAGATAAACTATCCCAGAACCATTTGACTGCAGGAACGTTTAGTGTTCTATGATATCGCCTGTCTGTCATAAATTGGCTTTTTGCAGTGGTTTACAACGTTCTGGCTTCTCCTCTTCCATTCAACATATGTTCTCTGACTTTATTGCTATTCAGGTGCTCTGGAGTCAGTTGGTTGAGGCTCAATATCCACTGAGCCGATTATGTTCACAGAGGGCAGTCTGGGGAGAAAAAGGGGCCAGTCATGGGAGTGACAGTTTATGACAATTTATGAGGAGAAACAGTGGGCAGTCAGAGGAGAAACAGTTGGCAGTCAGAGGAGAAACAGTTGGCAGTCAGAGGAGAAACAGAGAGCAGTCAGAGGAGAAACAGTTGGCAGTCAGAGGGGAAACAGAGGGCAGTCAGAGGGGAAACAGAGGGAAGTCAGAGGAGAAACAGAGGGCAGTCAGAGGAGAAACAGAGGGCAATCAGAGGAGGAACAGAGGGCAGTCAGAGGAGAAACAGAGGGCAGTCGGAGGAGAAACAGAGGGCAGTCAGAGGAGAAACAGAGGGCAATCAGAGGGGAACCGAGGGCAATCAGAGGGGAAACAGAGGGCAGTCAGAGGAGAAACAGAGGGAAGTCAGGAGAGAAACAGAGGGCAGTCAGAGGAGAAACAGTGGGCAGTCAGAGGAGAAACAGAGGGCAGTCAGGGGAGAAACAGTGGGCAGTCAGGGGAGAAACAGAGGGCAATCAGAGGGAAGTCAGAGGAGAAACAGTGGGCAGTCAGAGGGAAGTCAGAGGAGAAACAGTGGGAAGTCAGAGGAGAAACAGAGGGCAGTCAGAGGAGAAACAGAGGGCAGTCAGAGGAGAAACAGAGGGCAGTCAGGGGGGAAACTGAGGGCAGTCAGAGGAGAAACAGAGGGCAGTCAAAGGTAAAACAAAGGACAGTCAGAGGAGAAACTTGAGGCAGTCAGTCAGAGGAGAAACAGAGGGCAGTCAGAGGACAAACAGAGGGCAGTCAGAGGACAAACAGAGGGCAGTCAGAGGAGAAATAGAGGGCAGTCAGGGGAGAAACTGAGGGCAGTCAGAGGAGAAACAGAGGGCAGTCAAAGGTAAAACAAAGGACAGTCAGAGGAGAAACTTGAGGCAGTCAGTCAGAGGAGAAACAGAGGGCAGTCAGATGAGAAACAGAGGGCATTCAGAGGAGAAACAGAGGGCAGCCAGAGGGAGAGACAGAGGACAGTCATGGGAGAAACAGAGGGCAGTCAGAGGAGAAACAGAGGGCAGTCCAAGGAGAAACAGAGGACAGTCAGAGGAGAAACAGAGGGCAGTCAAAGGTAAAACAAAGGACAGTCAGAGGAGAAACTTGAGGCAGTCAGTCAGAGGAGAAACAGAGGGCAGTCAGAGGACAAACAGAGGGCAGTCAGAGGACAAACAGAGGGCAGTCAGAGGAGAAATAGAGGGCAGTCAGGGGAGAAACTGAGGGCAGTCAGGGGAGAAACTGAGGGCAGTCAGAGGAGAAACAGAGGGCAGTCAAAGGTAAAACAAAGGACAGTCAGAGGAGAAACTTGAGGCAGTCAGTCAGAGGAGAAACAGAGGGCAGTCAGATGAGTAACAGAGGGCATTCAGAGGAGAAACAGAGGGCAGCCAGAGGGAGAGACAGAGGACAGTCATGGGAGAAACAGAGGGCAGTCAGAGGAGAAACAGAGGGCAGTCCGAGGAGAAACAGAGGACAGTCAGAGGAGAAACAGAGGGCAGCCAGAGGAGAAACAGAGGGCAGTCAGAGGAGAAACAGAGGGCAGTCAGGGGAGAAACAGTGGGCAGTCAGGGGAGAAACAGAGGGCAGGCAGAGGGAAGTTATAGGAGAAACAGTGGGCAGTCAGAGGAGAAACAGAGGGCAGTCAGAGGAGAAACAGAGGGCAGTCAAAGGTAAAACAAAGGAAAGTCAGAGGAGAAACTTGAGGCAGTCAGTCAGAGGAGAAACAGAGGGCAGTCAGAGGAGAAACAGAGGGCATTCAGAAGAGAAACAGAGGGCAGCCAGAGGGAGAGACAGAGGGCAGTCATGGGAGAAACAGAGGGCAGTCAGAGGAGAATCAGAGGGCAGTCAAAGGTAAAACAAAGGAAAGTCAGAGGAGAAACTTGAGGCAGTCAGTCAGAGGAGAAACAGAGGGCAGTCCGAGGAGAAACAGAGGACAGTCAGAGGAGAAACAGAGGGCAGCCAGAGGGCAGACATGGGGCAGTCAGAGGAGAAACAGTGAGCAGTCAGAGGAGAAACAGAGGGCAGTCAGAGGAGAAACAGAGGGAAGTCAGAGGAGAAACAGAGGGCAGCCAGAGGAGAAACAGAGGGAAGTCAGAGGAGAAACAGAGGACAGTCAGAGGAGAAGCAGATGGCAGTCAGGGGGGAAACAGGGGCAGGCAGAGGGAGAGACAGGACAGTCAGAGAAGAAACAGAGGGCAGTCAGAGCAGAAATAGAGGAAAACAGAGAGCAGTCAGAGAAGAAACCAGTAGGTATGATTAGAATAGTTTAAGAAACTATCTATATCATCAGTATGACTATATTTACAATAATTATGTTGGATAAATTAGTAGTAGTCAGTACATTATTAATTAGTTCATTATGAATATCAGAAGGTAAAGAGAGGGATTCATACATGTCTAACATTGTTTTTTGCTGTTGGAATGCAAACACAATTTAGAACACAACTTATTAAGTCAAGTGAGTTTTTAGAGTACGGTATATATTTCTTCATCATTATTCAGTCTAGGTCCAAAGTTGAAAGAGTCCCTTCAAAAGAAGGGAAAGCCTGTCGCCTCAAACCACAAAGTACCATTATAATTCCATTAAGACCGCCATTATATTCCCATGAAAACTTCAAGTCCTAGGTCAAAAAACCGATTAGCAAAGTAGGCTGACATACCATTCTTATCTGATCTGAGGGATTGGACCTAGAGTGTATTTCAAAGATAATTTGAGTGAGTTAATGTCAATTTCAATTCCAATACTTGTTCAAGTATGCATTTTCTAGGTAATGCCAAATATTTGTTCGACCCAGACTGGGTTTCTGTAGTAAACAGAGTTGAGTCATGGTGTGAGTTCCCAGCCTGCAGCCTGACATTGGAGCATCGGTTCAGTGGACTCGGTGCTTCAACATTCTATATCCTCACCTCTCTACATCCATGGCAGCCTTATCGTCTTCCAGGTCAGAATCTGGGACTATAACGTCTGATTAAAATTCTGACATTTCTTTTTCTCTCAGTGGGCGAGCAGACAAAACCTCCACAGACAGACAAAGCTACTCTGGTGCATGGGTCAGATTTTCAGAAAATGTACAATTGGCAGCTCTACACATTTAGTAATTTCTGCTAAATTAGTCTGTAATTTGGTCAATACTAGGTAAATTCGAGTATATATACAGCATTACATTAATTCTAGCAATCTGTTTGGTTAGGTTGAACTGTATTTGGAACTGCAGTTCAGTCTGAAATTTGGGTTATTTGAGAAGATTGGCGAAGTCAAATCGTACATTTTCTGAAAATTTGACCCATATCAAGTTGTCTATGAGGCATGTAATCTAATAATGTCGTATGTATAGATAAGGATCTTATTCGTCTAGTGAAATAGAGTTAATACTTGAAATTAATGTAAATGTAATTAGTTCATCGGCTTATGTATTAGTTCAGTATTAGCTAGGAGGAAACACTTGATTCCTTCATTTGTCTATTGAAGAGCTGGTTTGCTACCGGGTTTAGCTCACTGATATGCGGCATATGGCATGTGAATTATTGGCGTTGTATGTCAGTGTAAAAGCTATAGCAAATAATTGTGATGTGTTTCAGGGAAATGAGTCATAAGTCGCAAAAATTGGGTTTTGTGATATCATCATATTTGAAAAGATGGAACCAAGGGGATTCCAATGAATATAAACATTAAGGGTATCTAATAAGTATTTCTATATTTTAAGTTTGATATTTTTATTTCTGGAAAAAATGTTTTCAATACTTTTGGGTGGACAATTATTATTAAAGTAGCTAAATATACTCTATGGGATGACCCTATGAATACATGACAATATTTGATACACTGACTTGCAATTTGATACATGTATACATACTACATCCAGCGTTAGTCACACCAAAGATGAGAATATTCCTACAAAGAGATCTTGGGAATATATCAATTTGAAAAATACCAATTTTGCGACTTATGACTCATTTTCCTGAAACACATTAAGTTACTTAACATTAATCTCATGTAAATAGCCATGTGTTTTACATATTTCTATGAAACAGGATCTTATTTCATCATCACACATTTGGTGTCTATAGATCATTTAAACAGGCTTGATATCAATTCAAGGAGTTTTGCATTTTTTCGATCAAAATGTACATACATACTGATATAACTATATGGGTCAGATATCCAGAAAATGTACAATTTATCTTCACCAATCCCCTCAAATAACCCAAATTTAAGACGAAAGTCAGGTGTAAAATACAGTTCAACATAAAAAGACAGATTTATTGAATCAATACAATACAGAATATACTCGAATATACTCAGTATTTATCACTTTTCACTTTGATTTAGCTGAATTAGATAGATGTTTAGAACTGTAGATTGTGTATTTTCGTAAAATCTGACCCATAGGCACTAGGTAGCCCGAAAATGGACACATTCCTATCCGGAATTCTTGTTGAAAAAAAAACAATTTAGAAAAAATCTACTTTTGCGACTTAGGGCACTTCCACCTGCCATAAACCGGTCTAATCACTAACAATTACGATACTGAAAACCGTTGCCAAGAAACAGAAACATGTCAACAAGAACCAGCTCAACACAAGTTAATCAAAACAAGGTTTTAAGGAACATAATTTCATGAAGAATGGACCTGTCGTCCGTGCTATCATAGCCAAATCAAAAACATCGTAAAGTAAATACTTCCAGACATAGCTTTTCTCTGTGAAAGTAATAACTCTTTATGATACTTGAGATTAATCAATCAAAATTAGGACGTTATGTTCTGCTTAGGGGGATGATATTTGTGATGTATTACAGCAAAATGAGTCACAAGCCATACACTTGCAATTTCTCAAAGTGTTTTTTTCACAAGATGTGTTATGGGAATGTTTCAATTCTGGGAGAGCATTGCCGTAAGCGTATCGTAGCATGAATACATAAATACCAAATTGCAAGACAGTGTAATAGATATATCCATGCATTACTAAAGTCTTCCTATGTAGTATATTTAGCTACTTTACATGTAAATATCCACCGAGAAATATAGCAAACTATATTGTTCAGAAATTAAAATGTCAACCTTGAAATATAGAATTTCTTATTAGATGACCTGCTGTTAATTGTCATTAGAATCCGTGTGATCTCATCTTTTCAAATATGGTGAAGAGGTTTGCAATAGGTTTGGGTCGACATTTACTAGTAAACAGACAGCGTTAAGAACACCAAAAATGAGAACATTCCCTCAGGAGACATCTTGTGAATAAAACACATTGAACAATATCAACTTTGTCACTTGTGACTCATTTCCCTGACACATATCACATATAGATAATTACACCATAAATATACATGTAAATGAGCTATAAAACAATATGAATAATCATGAGAAACAACCGTTCATGTAACAACACTTTATCAGAAGCAATGTATGCATCTTTACTTGATTCCAGTATTTTTATCTGCAGGTGTGTCTGTTATCTGTACCAGGTGAGGTATATACCACCATACCTCATCGACTACCTACCACCTGGAACATGTGGTATCTCAGGTAGGGAATACCATGGCAACAGAAGAGTAAAAACATTGTTTAGTAGGTATCTGAGGTATGTGGTGGGTCGGATTTTCAGAAAATGTACAATTGGCAGCTGTACACATTTAGTAAATTCTGCTAAATTAGGCTGCAATTTGGTCAATACTAGGTATATTCGATTATATTTGGCATTGTATTGATTCTGACAGTCTGTTTGGTTAGGTTGAACTGAGTTTTGAAATAACATTTTCTTGCGATTTCACCCAGGTATACAGGGGAGGGGGAGGTGAGGGGAGCGAGGGTGTTCGGTGAACGAGATGAGAAGATCTTATTGTTCAGTCTAGGCTGGCAGCTTCTCAAACAGATAACAGTATGTCTGTGATTGGACGCCTACTGCGCTGAAGAAACGTGGTTTAGTAGTTATCTGAGGTATGTGGTATAGGGGGGAGGGAGGAGGGGAGGGGAGGGAGGGTGTTAGGTGAACAAGATGAGAATCTCTTATTGTCAAGTCTAGGCCGGCAGCCTCACAAATCCGATAAAGATTTGTCTGTGTTTGGACGCCTACTGCGCTGAAGGTTTTCCAAAGGCGTCCGAAAAGTATTATAACAGAATTGCGTGGTCTGGAGCAAGAGGCTTTCCCTTACTTTGAAGGGACCCTCTCAACTCTGATCCTACGCTGCTTAGCAATAGGGGATTTGCATAGCCGCCATTCTGAATCTTGATTCGCAGGGAATTATGGGACTAATGGTACAGTCTAAAATCTATAGAAAACATGTTCAGCATGGAATATTTATCAATGCTCTAATGTGAATATCCATGTGTTATAATGTTTCCATGACACAAGTCTCCATCTTCCCCATCATGCATTTGGTTTTCATACATTATTTATGAAAAGCTATGATATTGGTGAAAACATTCTTGCAATTTTTGATAAAATATTGTCGAATATTAATTTTGTATGTCAGATTTCACCACAATCCATCCCAGAATGCACTGTGACAGACATGCGCAGTGAGACATGCACGTCCCCTATTAGCACTGAGTACAGTTACAGAACAGATAGAGTAATTTTGGCTCTGACCAGATGCATATTTTATTGTGCACATCGATAAAACATTGAATTCGTTTCCTTTTAACTTTTATATCCTTTCTGGAGATTCAGAGCCCAATACAAAGGACCATACTTCAATGTCCTTCTTTGCAAAGGAAATATAATAAATACCAGTGAATGGAACTCGGTTCTACAGATGTGATATCAATAGTGCACTCATTTTCTCAGTATTGTCCATTGATCAACAGGGTCAGGTCGCCAGAAAATGTACAATTTACCTTCACCAATCCTTTCAAATAACCCAAATTTCAGACGAAAATAAAGTTCAAAACACAGTTTAACCTAACCAAACAGATTGCTAGAATCAATGCAATGACGAATATACTCGAATTTACCAAGTATTGACCAAATTGCCGCCTAATTTAGCAGAATTTACTAAATGTGTACAGCTGCCAGTTGTACATTTTCTGAAGAATCTCACCCAATATGATGCACTGTTCCATTGTGCCTGTTTCTCATTTCACTAAGAGCATTTTTGTCCCCAAACAGCGAATATAGTGAGTATTAGAGGGCAATAGTCCTGATATAAGGAACCTAGCCTGTTAATCGATTTTTCTCAAATTTTACTAATTTGCAAAGTAAACTTTATTATTGGGGATATCAATTGCACTTTGATTAATATTCAAAGTGAGACCATTTGTAGGTTTCATGTTTCATGTTTTTTAGTTTGCAGTATTCTGGGTGGATGATTATTAGCAAAGTAGGAATTCCTTTATCATAGAAGGAAATATATTGCACTATGTTGACTTTTGTACATAGAACCTAATGAAAATGTGGTACAAGGGACACTATTGTACTGTCCAAGATTTTTGTTTTTTTGTGGTTACGAAAAAAACAAAAAACATCGAGGACAGTGTAATTGTGTCCCGAATACCACATTCAAATTTAGGTTCTATATTTACTCCCACATGTCTATGCTTACCTTATATGGCTATGTTCACTGGGGACAGGAAGTCATACCACATTCGTTGAACTGGTGCAAATTACCACACTACTCCCGCCCATACAAATAGCATGTGGTACATACAACAATGTGAAGTAAATGTATTTATACAACTTAAAGCACAAGATGAGTTATTAGAATCAGTTACATTACGCACCTCTGCCTCATCCATAACCTTGGCTATTTTTTTTAAGGTTTCCCCCGCCGAAGTCGGTACGAGCACCAAAGGCGCTCGTACTATATAAGTACTCGCTCGTACTATATAAGTACTCGCTCGTACTCGCTCGTACTTATATAGGTTCCAGTTTTTGCCGCCTGTTCTTTGCGCGTCCTTATAAGGAAAACCCGACTCCGCCTGTTCCCACCTGAATTTCCGATGCACTTGCGTACACATCGCGGTGATTTTACGCTCTGGTAAATTGATAAAAATCGCTTTTTTTACTCGAAATATCTTGCAAAAAAGAAGAAATTCGGAAAGAGCATGCTTTTCTGCCCCGTAATATGTGTTTATATCAAATTCAGCTTTTGAATAAGTTAGATATGAGAGAAAGTTTTCAGTTACATAAGTAAACAATAAAAAGCTCGCCAAAGTAGTAGCCTAGGCCTACATTATTGGGTCAGGTTGTCAAAAAATGTACAATTCGCCTGCACCAATCCTCTCAAATAACTCAGATTTGAGAAAGAAATTAGGTACAAAATACAGCTTAACATAATTCTTTCAATCAATGCAGCCCAAATATACTCAGATATAGCTAGTATTTTTCCTTTTTCAGAGTAAATTAGCAACATTTACTATAGATCTATAAATGTGTAGAGCTGACGATTGTACATTTTTCTGACAACCTGACACATCGCTGGGAAATTAAGCCCCCTCGAAATAATAAAAAACGCTATTTCTACTCGAAATACACTGCCAATGTGTTTAAATTCTGAAAACTTCAGCTTTTCTACTCCCATGTATTTAATTTTATCAACATTTATATTTAAATAAGGAAGACATGAAGGAAACTCTATAGTTAGATCTCAGGGAAAGTATAGCTGTGTGTCAGGACTGATGCCGAGTACAACGCAATAATGTGTGTTGTGAGGTCTTTTTATTTATGCAACGTTAGTAACGCGCTTTGTACTTCTGAGTGCTTGACAACGCTTTATCCCGCGCCAAGTTAGGGAAAGGTGTGTGTGTGTTTGTGGGGGGGGGGCATATGTAAACAGTAGGCTAGACCTAAAGTTTTCCTCATAATTATCTTTCTTATTTAAATTTGTGTTGTGTAATTTTGAGAAATAAGTGACATAGGCCTACGTAAGGTAAGGCATATAGGCCCTATAGCCCCTGATATCTTTTTGTCAAAACCCGATATGCCGGCCATGACGCAATATTGTACCGTCGTTGTGACGTCTTTTAATTTACACTATGCCTACATTAGTAACCGCGTTGTACTTAACAACGCTTTTTCCCGCGCACATGTGTTGGGGTTGAATGTTAATAGAATTAGTCGGGGGAAACCGTTTTCTCCTTGGTCACAACCAGAATTTCTTGTTAGGTTTGTGAACCGAAATTGTAAATATTCTGCCGACCTCTATAAATCATGTAGTGAGCTATACAGTAAGTCTGGTGGTGGTATGTGGTATGATGTGATTAACACACAAGCGCACTTTACAATTTAGCGCAAAGTCTAATACAGCTGGTATGTATGGAGTGCTCCATGGGTCGCGACATTGCAATGTGTACAATGGGAAGTTTTACAAATTGTCTAAAATCTGTTTGTACTGGAAATAAACAATATCAATCAATCAATCTCATTTGTATTTGGAAGACCCACCAAACCTATTCCTGTCATGACTTCACTTATTATCGCTCATCAGCAGCTGTTTTCACTCTAGCGATTCCACTTCTATTTATTGTATATACATATAACAGCAGCAAAATATTGATAAATCCAGTCCTATAATTCATGATATGAGTAACTCTTGTATACACATATATCAGAAGCAGAATATTACTGAATCCAGTCCTATAAGTCATGATATGAGTAACTCTTGTATAAACATATAACTGCAGCAGAATATTGATGAATCCAGTCCTATAAGTCATAATATAAGTAAATTTGCTCAGATTTTGTTTATGATAATAACTAAGAATGCAGCTTTCATTTGACCAACTTTATGTTCAATTTGAATTGTTTGAACGCATAGACGCACCCACAGGTGAGCCTATACTACCAGGATATGGCCAGGTGTATAGAGGTGAGCCTACTCCTCCAGGCTGAGTTATGGGCCTACCTGTAGCACCTGGAGCACCTGGAGGTGGTGGGCACAGGTAATTCCTCAACAGATACACTTCCCCAGTTGAATGCCCACCTGTATATCAAATAGGTAGTGAGTGGTATAGGACATACAAGTGTGGTAGAGTGGTAAGCATAGTAATAGCTTTTATACAGATATTAAAGCTGCACTCTCAGTTATAGCTCAGTTAAAGCTGCACTCTCAGTTATAGCTCAGTTAAAGCTGCACTCTCAGTTATAGCTCAGTTAAAGCTGCACTCTCAATTATAGCTCAGTTAAAGCTGCACTCTCAGTTATAGCCCAGTTAAAGATGCACTCTCATTCATAGCCCAGTTGAAGCTGCACTCTCAGTTATAGCCCAGTTAAAGATGCACTCTCAGTTATAGCCCAGTTAAAGATGCACTCTCATTCATAGCCCAGTTGAAGCTGCACTCTCATTCATAGCCCAGTTGAAGCTGCACTCTCATTCATAGCCCAGTTGAAGCTGCACTCTCAGTTATAGCCCAGTTAAAGATGCACTCTCATTTATAGCCCAGTTGAAGCGGCACTCTCATTCATAGCCCAGTTGAAGCTGCACTCTCAGTTATATCTCAGTTAATGCTGCACTCTCAGTTATTACAAAGTTGATCCAAATGCACACATATTATGACTTACTAAAAGCCTCTGTGTATCACAGGTAGGAATTTTAAAATGTTTCAGGGTTGGTGCCCTCTCTCTCTTTACTCACCTGTCTCTCCCCCGCTCCCACCTCTCTCTCTCCTGCATCTTTCTCCATCTCCCTCTCACCCCTCTCCCCCTTCACCCTTTCTCCCCCACTCACTGTCCTCTCCACCTCTCTACTCTACACAGGGTGCTCTCAAGGCAGAGGCAGATGAGCTCCAATATCATTCTTGTGCCTGCGGCAAATCATTTTGTTACAGAAACGAATTCAACTTCTTTTAAAAAATATATTGGTGGTAGAAGGGGAGAATATCACTGTATGTCGGTTAGGGTCGGGGTGAAAATGATGAGTTGATGTTGATAGCATTAAAAGTTGTTGATTATGATTTTTATTGATAACACAAGCTTTCAGACTTTAGACGCCCTTCTTAAGGTGTGAAGTGGTGTTTGACATGTGGATTTCTAATCCTTAAGTACCATTTGATGTAGTCATAGTTTAGGCTTAAAACATGACTGTCCGCAGTGAATGGATCGAGTGGTAGCATGACTGTCCGCAGTAAACATTTGTTTAGGAAAAGCCAATACCCAGGTAATCTCACTTGAGATCTATATAGGCCATCCCGAAGGTTAGAGCCCTGCACATACAGTAAGTACAAACCCTTTCAAGGATTTGTTTACAGCATTCAATGTCGTAGTAATTAGTATGGATAGGATTAGACTGCATGTTGGGTATTTCCATGAGCTTATTGATAGTAACAAAATAGACATGAAGTCTATAAGTATGTACGTGTGCCTGGTGTTCTTTTGAAATTCATTTTTCTCTTTCTGTATAGTTGGTAATTTTGGTCATCCACAACCGTATAGCATGTACAACTTATAATTGTAATTATAATCTTGTAATTATTGTTTAAAGTCATTTACTGAACTTCCCGAGAATTCTGTCTCATTGTGTTTGCTACAGGGCTTCTCAAACATCCTTTTTTGAATATGCTTATGAAGACTTCCGTTATTATCGCTCACCGGCGGCTGCTTTTGGGAAACAAAAATTCTACTTCAATTTATTATATAAACATATAACAGCAGCATGATATTGATAACTTCAGTTCTATAAGTCATAATATGAGTAACTCTTGTATAAATATATAACAGCAGCAGAATATGGATAAATCATAATCACAGCCCTATAAGTCATAACAGAGTAACTCTTGTATAAACATATAACAGCAGCAGAATATGGAGAAATCATAGTCACAGTCCTATAAGTCATAATATGAGTAACTCTTGTATAAACATATAACAGCAGCAGAATATTGATACCTTCAGTTCTATAAGTCATAATATGAGTATCTTTCTCATAATCGCTGAGAAGCCAGTTTTCTTGGGTCACAAATGCCTGTGGAAAACTCTCAAATCAGCTGTAATGTTCCCCTACTTTGTGATACATTTGGGAAATATAGAAAAGGAACTTGAATAGGAACAAAATTGACTTTAGCTGAAAAGGTAACTTTTAGTGAAGATTACAACTAGTCTCCAACACATCCCAGGGGGATTCAGGCTAAATAAGGTAATAACTATGTGCAGCCATAACTCAACATGGGAGTCAAGATAACTATGTTAATGGAATATTAATGACTTCCTATCTGTGGGGAGGGGTACACAAACCAAAAAGTAAAAATAAAAACTGACAACAAAAAACAGGAACAAATTCTGCCTGTTATTTTGTTGTTATTGAGGTATTGAAACTCATTTATTCCTTTTACTTCTGTACATATTTCCGCCGACTTGACAACCAACAACATTAAGACAACATATTAACAACATATATATTGTTTATCTATCTAATTACAATGAAATACACAAATCTCATCGTAATTTCTCTTAAGGTGGGTACATCTGAGGGTAGTATAAGTCCAATATAAAGCCACTTCATGAATATAAGTCTGAGGGTGTCTTTTTGTGGTATATTGAATTCAATTCAAAATATTCCTTATTTTTACCTAAGGGGGGTTTTCAAACAGAAGGCGTATACACCAGAAGGACTTTTCTGGTCTTCCTGCATGGTCCTTGACTACGTAAAAATAAAATTGATTAAAGAATTGAATTAATTAAACAAAAAAATAAAGAATTTTATTCATAGTTTGCTGGACCTTGTAGCTATTTTCTAAAAATCAGCCTCTATTTAAACTGGGTAAATGTAAAGTTCTAAATATCAAATAAATAATATAATATCCTAACCGTGACTAATTATACACTGAAAAGAACATGCTGAAACTACATAAAAAGTGGTTAACTATGATATAAATCCATGTGTCATTGCACAACTCCACAACAGAATACTTCTATACAAACTCAAAGTAACAAAAAACCTTTGTATGTAACGGTAAAGTCAGCGTTTTGTAAGTTGTAAAAACATCCGTCAGCCAGGTTCTAAACCAAGTCCCATGAGACGCCTTCCCTGATAGGTCAAACGTAGAACAGGAGCTAAGTAATCTTTTATCCGCCAGCCAATCAGCATTGAGGACCCTGGGGTCCCACTTTTAAGCCCAGGGCCTATTGACTATGTAAAATACGTCTGAAGCTTGTGCTTTTGGGTATTTGAGATGAGGGATTAGGGGAAGCAATTAACAGTTTCATGGCGGCTCCCGCTTAACAGATAGCGACATTTTGTATCAGAAAATGTAGCATCCTTTCATCTATTATCGTCTCTAGAGGAAAATGTCCGCCATTTTGGGGAAACTGATAAAAGTGACAGCACCTCCGGATGAGTTTACCTATAAATAAAGTGTTTCAATTATAGGCAGGTGCACATTTTATTACTGGAGCGGGGGGAGAAGGGGGAGGAGTGGGAGGAGTGGGAGAAGGGGAGGAGGGGGAGGAGGGGGAGGAGGGGGAGGAGGGGGAGGAGGGGGAGGAGGGGGAGGAGGGGGAGGAGGGGGAGGAGGGGGAGGAGGGGGAGGAGGGGGAGGAGGGGGAGGAGGGGGAGGAGGGGGAGGACGGGGAGGAGGGGGAGGAGGGGGAGGAGGGGGAGGAGGGGGAGCAGGGGGAGCAGGGGGAGGAGGGGGAGGAGGGGCACTCATTTCGATTTTGTATTCCTGTATTATTATTTTATTAGATCGGAATAAATTTAATTCACATAATGTTGTGGTTGCATTTTATATCACAGCTTAGCTTGTTCAGTATTCACATCAGCCATGCTGATGGAAGTAAAAATATGATTGGTCTACAACAATCACTAACTCAATTATATATATATAAGTGGCAACAAAGGCACTTGAATACTCAGACAGAAAATCCTAAATGTTTATTCCATGATTTGGCCGTGAGCGTACAATATAATCGATATACTTGCCGCTCACAAGGTGGACAATATAAATTCCCTGTATTGTACAGTGACGTCACAACCGTTCGAGACTTGGGGGACAACAAAGTTTGATGAAATTAATGCAAATAAAGTTGTTTTAAGTTAAGAATCATGGAATAAAAGCAAGAATAGCACAGTATCGCGTCTTCGGCAGCCTATATTCTACTTGTATGGCTGAAAAACAACTCGGCCTACGGCCTCGTAGTTTTCGGCCATACTCGGAGAATATAGTCCCCCTCATATGCGATACTATGCTATTCTTGCTATAATACAAGACTGGTAATCTTAACTCTAATGAAACTTGTTGGATGGTTGAAATCTCTCCTTTCTCGATAAGATATATGGGTATATTATTGGTCATAATATTTTGCTTTATTCTATATCTTTTATCATTTTCTTTTGATATTTTACTATGGTCTACATCATAATTGTACCCTATATCCTTGTTTATATACTCCTACTGGAGATCTCACTCTTGTAACCATATGTGATGTGTTTCAGGAAAATGAGTCATAAGTCGCAAAAAATAGATTTTGAGATATCATTAGATTTGAAAAGATGAGATCAAGGGGATTCCAATGATAGTAACAAGTCTTATAATCTTATAAGTATTTCTAGATTTTAAGTTTGATATTTTCGTTTTTGAAAAAAAAAAGTTTTCAATATTTCTTGGGGTCAATAAACAGTAAAGTAACTAAATATAGTCCATATAAGGACCTTTAAAACGAAAGGATATATTACATAGATTGTTTTGATATTTGATACATCGATTGATACAGCTATAAGTGATGAACTCCCCAAAAAGTAGAACATTCCAATAATATGATCTTGTGAAAAAAACACTTTAAAAAATATCATTTTTGCGACTTATGACTCATTTTCCTGGAACACATCACATATTATAACGGGTAGTCTTGATAGTACAGGAAATGTCTGAATACGAAACCCTCACAGGACCCTAACTTCCACCAGTAGATAGTCAACCCTAGTAGATTAGAGGCAGATTAGAGGTACTTCACCATAGTTGAGAAGATTGGATCCCTCCCCCCCCCCCCCTCCCCCCAAAGAAAAAATACAAATAAATACAAAATCTAGTTTTCTAGTCCATGGACATACTGGATGACCTGGAAGTCATCTTGTATGTTTCCATTTTGTACACTTGTAGGTGCAAATAAATGATATATTGAATTGAATTGTAATCCGGGTTTCAAAAAAGCAAACTCTAAGAAAATGAAACGACTGATCTTGGGGTATATAAGAGGGTGACTTTTGAAGTTGTACGAGCCAGGAAGGCAGGTAATTGAATAAAGATGAATTTAGATAAAGATTTTCTCCAACAAATTCTAAAATGCATTCACAAAGCTTAATTCATCAGTAGGACCCTGGATGTCCTATAACCAAGGTGTCAACATTGTACAAAGGTGTATTATCCTTTGGTACAGATACTTGAGTGATGGGAAATAGGAGAAGAACTTTGTCCATAGATAGGTGAAGTCACCAGAAAACGTACAATTCACCTGGACCTATTCTCTGAAATAACCCAAACTTCAGACGAAAAAAAAGTTCAAAATACAGTTCAACTTAACCAAACTGATTGCTAGAATCAATGCAATGCAAAATATACTAGAATTTACCTAGTATTGACCAGATTGCAGCCTAATTTAGCAGAATGTACTAAATGTGTACAGCTGCCAATTGGACATTTCCTGTAAATCTGACCGTGAAGCATTCCATGGCGCCTGTATGACAGTTGTATGATGTGCTGTCTCAAGTGTCAATTATTGTCTCATATGTAACATGAACCCTCAGGTGTAGAGTGTCCATCTGTATGGTGGAGGGGCTTCCTCCTGTATAGAGTGATGTGTATTTAGTAAAATGAGTCACAAGTCGCAAAAAATGGATTTTGAGACCCCATCGTATTTGAAAAAGTTGATCAAACCGATTCTAATGATGGTATACATGAAGGACATCGAAGCAGTGTTTCTATATTTTATGTGGGATATTCCAATTATAGAAAATAAGGTTTGCAATATTTGTTGATGGACAATTATTAGTTGCTGAGTATACTTCATAAGATGAACTTAGAAAAGCAAGTATATTTAATACATTGCCTTGAAATTTGGGACATTTATTGATGCTACTAACCGCTAATAACCCCCTAAGAATGATACAATTCAAACAAAGAAATCTTGCCAATGAATCACTTTGAAAAATATTGCTTTTGCGACTTGTGACTCATTTTCTTGAAACAGATCCCATATGAGACGGTGGAGATGTTATGTTGGTCAGATTGTCAGAAAATGTACAATTGGCAGCTCTACACATTTCGGGAATTCTGCTAAATTAGGCTGAATAATAAAGAATACAATTGGGTATTGTATAATTATCTGTATCGTCACTCCACAATTGTGTTCTGTGAGTTTGATAATAAAGTAGTATCTTATCTTATCTTATCTTAATACCGGGTATATCTGAATATATATTTGGTATTGCATTGATTTATAGTATCAGATCTGTTATGTTAAACTGCATTTTAAAACTCATTAATGTCTTAAATGTGGGTTATTTGAGAGAATTAGTGAAGGCATATTGTACATTTTCTGAAAATCTAACCCATGTGTGGAGACTTAAATGCCGTGGCTTAATAAGAAAATATCATTAAACACAGAATTGATCAAATTATCATATGGGTTAGATTTTCAGAAAACGTACAATCAACAGCTCTACAAATTTGGTAACTTCTGCTAAATTAGACTGGAAAATTATGAATAATGGTAATATAAGAATAATGCTGGCCTTGTGTTGATACAAAATGTCTCTTACCTTGCGTTCAACTGTATTTTGAACGTCACTTATCTCACTACGTCACTAAGTAGAGGAAACACTTTTACAGCAGTTGTACAGGTTAGGTATCTTACCCCCCGTCTACCTACTATACATTATCATATATTATTTACCTTGCTTAATGGATGGGCCTTGTCAAATGAAACATCCCGGGACAATGACTACCCAGGTGTAAAAACATCTTTAAAAGAAACAGTGTTTGTGATGTAGGTATGATCCATAACTTTGGTCTCAGGTGTCGCCCAAAAAATGTTCTCCTTTAAGTTATCCTTCAGAGGGTAAGATTTTCAGAAAATGCACGATCTGCAGTTCTACACATGTGTCGGATTTTGCTAAATTAGAGTCGAAATTGGTAAATACTACGTATATCTGAGTATTTTTTTCATTCAATAAATCTGTCTACTTATGTTGAACTGTATTTTGAACCTGATTTTTGTCTTAAATTTTGGTCATTTGAGAGGATTGGTGAAGGCCAGTTGTACACTTTCTAACAATCTGACCCAAGATTGCTGGCATTGTATCAATGTACCTGACAAAGATAACTCACCTGCCTAGTCACCCCCGGACATTAGTCCACACAACACCCACCTTTTTAGCTTTGACACTTGTCCAAAAGGTTTTTCCCTCTCATTTTTGCTTAAGAAGAATGAGTTTATAAATAACCAAACTTAAGTTAAGCGTTGTATCAGCACAATATGCTCAGGTATACTACCCAGCTAGGAAGTGAGCTCATGTAGATCTCACTATGAGCTCAGAAACTTCTCATGTATGTGATATCAGAACTGTGAGGTCTGGGTGAGGTTTTTGTGATCTTGCATATGTGATCTCACATGAATGGTTTCAGTGTGATCTCAGTGTGAGTTCACAAGTTCTAGCTCACATTTAGCTAACAACTGTGATATCTCAGTGAGCACAGAAACTTCTCATAGATGTGAGATCAGAACTATGAGGTCTGGGTGAGATGTTTGTGATCTTGCATATGTGATCTCACATGAATGATTGGTTTTTGGCAACATTGGTAGAGTGCCAATTTTTGAGACATTCGACCCACTAGTTGTTGGCTATCCTGTGCCAATGGAAAAGAAATAACCCCCCACAATTGTTGACCCATGTCTCTAGTTTCCGTAGATACCAAGGACAAGTCAATGGGGCCAGAAATAAAAGCGTAGCAGTGTTTTTGTGAGGCCATGTCTGGTCGAAATATAAAATCTTCCATTATCGCCATGCCGAACGTCCCGCCGATCAGACATGGCCGATCGTTTCGCCACATCGTAGACGTTGTAGACATTGTTGAAAGTTGCTTTTTGAGAGACTGAAAGAAGACATTACGGACTGTAGATGCTGCAAATTTCGAAACTATTGGCAGAGATTCAGGGTGTTTTTAGAGCGCCCAGATTCGGAACAAAAAAAAAATTCGGGACCCCCAAAAAACGATAGGATGCCGTAAGTGGTTTTGACTTTTCCCGAATTTCTGACGGGGTGGCATCGGCCGATCCGTGCACAAAAAATATACAGACTTGACCATCAATGTCTCTAGATCACGCAGGTCTTTGGTTTGAATCGATACGAGCAAGTGGGAGGCTATGAGAGACGAAAACTCGATGCAACCTCCAACCGGGCCAAAAGCAACATGTTTGGGCGATTTTTGTACAACATAACAAAAACGGAACAGTCGATTCGGGTCACTTTTAGGGCAGCTAGGGCTTAGATTTTCAGGTATGGCATGCAGCGGGGCCGGTTCCACCCTGGTGCCAAAGAAATTTTGATTCCAAGCATTCCTTCATATTCAAAACAAAGGATTCGTTTGAGATTGTAAAGTGGGTAGGAAGGATCAGACTTTTTAGGTACATGTCTATGGCAGAACAAGTGAAAAATTTGACTTTTTTCTGGTGGCCCATAGAAATTTTGTGAGATATTGACCTAGTCCAGTTTTTTCCCCTCTTTTCAAATCTGGCCTCCAATTTTTTCTATTGGTATTATTGGCGATGTTATTGGCAATTCGACTGTTCTAACCAGGTGGCAGCACCATAGAACTTGGCTTTCACTAGGTGCCCTCACAGGTTACTACATGCCATTTACAATTTATATTAGAACAAAAGTCTCACTAGTAATACTTATATGAGGCATTCATACCTTATAGATATTACACTTTATAAACTTGGAAATATTGAAAGCAATGAAATCAATACTTTATTTGTATAACTTACCTGCTTGATGTTGAAAAATGTTGTGAAGAAAGCACCCTTATAATTCTAATATTATTACTATGAGTACTACTGAAGTACCCAGATTGTCAAACACCAAGTTGCAATGGATACCTATGTCAGCCACAGGAGAGGATTGTATTAAGGGTAAGTTTAAGTGATGGAAATGGATGAGAAACTCTAAAAAAGTCAAGCAAAAGGACTGCATATAATATGCAGTCTCTCCTTGAATGCTCTTGGGCGAAATGCTTCTGTGGAGAAACTTTCTACCTTAGCACTGAGCACAACAAAAACAAGTCTAGCCTTGTCATCTTATTGATTAATAAGAGTGAGATTGTGTAAGAGTATACTGTTAGTTCACAATATGAGGCCATTGTGACATTAGATATTGACCTCACCATGAGATCATAGTATGAGTATACTGTGAGGTCACATTGAGAGATCATATTGATGCCACTGTGAAGTTACACTTTGACCTCACCCATGAGGTCATACTATGAACTCACAGTGAGATCATACTTATGACCTCACAGTGAGATCATAGTATGAGTATACTGTGAGGTCACATTGAGAGATCATTTTGATGCCACTGTGAAGTTACACTTTGACCTCACCCGTGAGGTCATAGTATGAGCTCACTGTGATAAATATTGTGAGCTCTCAGTGAGCTCACTGTGATCACACATTCTTAGCTGGGTATGTTTCACCTAATTCATCGGAATAGGGAATTAGCATTGTAGCCATTTTGAATCTTGATTCGCAAGGAAATTCGGGATTAATGGTACAGGAGAAAATCCATAGAAAACTTGGGTTATTTGAGAGAATTGGTGAAGGTGACTTGTACATTTTCTAAAAATCTGACCCCTATGCTCTTAGAAATCCTAGGAGATATATTATAAGATAAAGCCATCATTCAGATATCTATTCTCCACAGGAAGGTGTTGCTGCCTAATGGCCTCCTGGTTGGCCAGACACTTGTCACAATCCTTCCCTCCTCATATTCCCCCACTTCTCTGTGTTAGCACAGCCAATGGTAAAGTACGTATTTACAGTTTTTCTATGCTACAAAGCACCATGTTAGATTGCTGCTTGTATTTGTGTTACACTCCCTGCTGCTCAGGCAGTAAATGAGACTCATACATGGGTCAGATTTTCAGAAAATGTACAATTCCCCTTCACCAATCCTCTCAAATAGCCCACATTTCAGACAAAAATCAGCTTTAAAATGCATTTTGACATAATAGAACTGATACTTTAAATCAATGTGATACCTAATATACTCAGATAACCTCGGTATTCTTCATTTTTCAAACTAATTTAGCAGAAGTTCCTAAATGTGTAGAGCTGCCAATTGTACATTTTCTGACAATCTGACCCAGATAGAATGTGAGCCTGACAGTAAATGAGACTCATGGATAGAATTTGAGCCTGGCTCATGACAGATGTACACCAAATCATTTTTTTTTAAAAATTGCTAACTCTGGTCAAAGCAGAGCAACAAGAAATCAAGTCTAAATTACGTCAGTCAAGGTATTGATAAATAAGAAATTGATGACACAATTAAAGATCCTATGAGATGAATCTAATGTGGTATGAATGTAGGGTAGAGTTATTAGTATCATAATGGGTAACGTATAATGAATTATAGTAGATCTCTATCATTAAATGAATTAAAGTTAAATTGTCCAGGAGAAGCGTGCAGACCAAGAAGTCCTGCATTCACATAGTATAGAAATAAATTGCAGATGCAAAATATATTTTCATGATTAATTTGTATCATTAAATTACCTGCAGCCAACACAGGGACTTTAAAAATGCATTACCCCATTCTCCTCAATCCCCATGGGGGGATTAAAGTAAACCTGAGTATCAATGGTTATGCCCAGTGTTTATATGAATCTTGTCTACACTCCCCTATGGTCAAGTGATAAGAATCTAAGACTGTGAAACTGGACATTGTGAATTAAAATCCCAGAGCAGGCAGCATTTTTACATTTGTCTCATTCTCGAGTCATTTTATTTTCAATTATATCTTCATATCCGGGCTTGGTTTTCTTTTAAACTCACACATGTAGTTATTGACACAATTCCCTGTCGATTTGTCAAAGAACTAGAGAGGCTAAAATCGAATTAAGCAAGAAAAGTGATCTGGGGGTTTGGGGATACATAGGTTCTCTGTTATAGAGGCATGGGTGGCGGTTGTAAGTTTGTGTTTATTTTCGACTTACATGCCTCCATGCAGGAAGCAGAAGCTCTGGCACTGTGCTACGTCCTGAGATTGAGTGAGTTAGGCTTGATTCTTCTAGACTTATAAGAAGTGATGTGTTCTAGCTGGAGCGTGTTTATGCGTGGGACAAGTTTCGCATGGGAATGAAATGTCCTTCATGTTTATCTCCATTGGAATACTATAGGAATGTACATGGTTTGCCGGCATTATTTAGTGAATTACCAGGTAAGTGTCTAAAGAAAAATAGCCTAGATATGTGTTGCAGGACATAACAAAATTCAAATTTATAACACATTTCTTTATATTTCCATGATTGAAAGCATGTATAATAAATCTGTTAACTAACTCATTGGTTTCAGTGGCGTAGAATATTGAAATGCAACTCATGCAATATTCATGCTCCTTCAACCAACTTGTTAGTTAACCTGTATTTAGTATACCGGTACTATGGAATGCATACCGCATTGGAGCTCACATAATGAACAGCATGTACTAAGAGCTGTTTATTCCACCCTCATCTTGTATGAGAGGTACCATAATGGGATGCAATAAAAATATTCATATCGGATGTATACATATACATAATTGAATGGCATTCTTGCTGATGGCAGGATATCTTCACAAAGTATCAGTTTCATATATTGCTAGAGTCACTTATGCACAGTGCATATGCCACTAGTGGGTCGTAGTGGTGGTGTAGAATATCACACTTGTTTCTACACAACTCCAGCGATAAATTCAGCTCCTTTAACCAACTCGTTAGTTTACCTGTACTTGTAACATTCAAATTCAAATTAAGAAATTCTTCATTGCATGATTTTGTTCACAATAGGTCGGTCAATTCTGACACCGAGACATGCCAGTTCTTCCGATGACTGCCAACGTCTCTTTCTTGAATTTTTTCGTTACAACAATAACGTGAAAATCCCTTTATAGGGCTTCATAACAACTTAATAATAATAACATGTCAACTTTGAATGAGATGAATATTTACATCTGAAAATAGTAGATGAGGGTCCTAGCTAATAACAATCTAAATCATTTTTATGCATCGTTATACATCAATATTAAAGGGTACAGTGTAACATACAATTCCTCAGTTATGTCCAGCATGGAGCACTAATACAAGTTATACTGACTGCGGATTGAGAGGCGAGAGCGACATAGTTGATTACAGTTAGAGTTTGGCAGCGGTGACAAGTAGGAACACAAATCTTTTAGGCAGGAGCAGTAACATTCTACAGAGAAGAAATAAAGTATCACAGTAGATTGATAAGTTGATATGAGAGAGAAGGCACACTTAATCGGTGTATGCTAATTCAGACACTAGTGATGAGTATAAGTATAAACAGTCGTATTTCAGTGTAAGCAGAAATATTTCACACTCTAAAGGGTGATAATAATATAATGTTATAACAGTACTAAGATCAGAAAGGCGCAAGAAGCTGTTGTGTATACTTCCTAAATGAGGAACTGTCCTGAATGAGGAACATGAGAGCACCTACCTTACTCCCCAATGGCACTTCCAATGTTACACCTGCAAACAAAAAAAAGAAAAGTTGTTTTAGAACGTGTTATATCATATTACGCAATACACAATATAACAAATGTTAATCAGATTCACCTCATCTCATTATCCTCATACCTTCGACTGAATGACTGTTGGTAAGTTGTTGATTAGGCTAAAGTGTTCCCCAAAAAGTGTCATTAAAAAGTTATTTTGTCATCATATATACACAAACTCACCCAGATGTTACAAAAAAAAAAAATAATAATATCAAAAAAAAAAAAAAAAAAAAAATAATATGTATATTTGTAGTGACATAGTCTGATGATTTCTTTTCCACCCCTTAGATCTCTATGCATTTCTAAACACGTCTACAGTTTCAGGACACAACGAAAATCATCTCCGGATGAGAATGCTGTAATTTTGTTAACTTGCTGAATAAAGAAATTTGAACAAAAACAAGATAAGGTTACCAGTTTTCCGCTAGGAATCCTAATTTAATTCTGCGAGACAAATCACTAACAAAATTAATGTTTTACTTTTTGTTGTTATTATACTTTTCGCATGAAAATCATTTCACCAAAGTTTTGGAGGATTTGACATGTTTTTGTTTTTTGTAGCTTTCATTTTTGACTTGTTTTTGTTACACGGCATCATAACTGAGGCTAGGCCAATAATTAATTTCCCCTTTAGTCCCAACCTTGGTCAAGTGACCTTTAAACTGGTTAGGTTGGAAAAAAGCAGAAGAAAAGTTAGTTTTCTATTGATGTTAATTAGGCTAAAGTGTCCCCCCAAAAGTGACATTAAAAAGTTATTTTGTCATCATATATATACACATTCTCACCCAGATGTTACACTAGTTCTTTAAATCAGAATCAACACTTAAAATGAAATATGAATTCCCAACTGTCTTTGAATTTCCTTTGATATATATTGTCCTTTTATATAATGGGTCAGATTTTCAGAAAATGTACAATTGGCAGCTGTACACATTCAGTGAATTAAGCTAAATAAAACTGAAATTTGGTCAATACTAGGTAAATCTGAGTAGATTTGGCCTTGCATTGACTCTAGCAATATGTTCGGTTAGGTTGAACTCCATTTTTAACTTTATTTTCGTCTGAAATTTGGGTTATTTGAGAGGATTGGTGAAGGCCAATTGTACATTTTCTGAAAATATGACCCATATATAGGACATATTTCATTCAATACTGTGCTGTCCGCAGGTCATGATGATGTCTTACTTTGTACTATAATCCTGCGTTTATGTTTATACACTAATGCACTTAATTCATCTCTCCACAACAACAAGCTTTCATCTCATTCTGTTTCATCTCATCCACGTTCCACCTTATCACTCCAAATAGCCCTCTCTTTGTGCTAGCCAGGTGCAAGGGGACAATCACGTCAACTAAAGCTGCATTTCCAGCTTAAGCGTCCCCAAATATATTTTTCTCCGTTTTTTTCTTTCCTTTATCCCGAGTACTTTAGGGTGAAAGTTTCAAATAAAAAAGTGAGAAAAATGTATGTTGCCTCGAATTCCCAGTGAAAGGGTTTTTTCTCGAATAATTGTATGATTTTTTGTTTTACTAATTTAAGTGAGAGTCTGAATCGAATGGGATAAATAGAAAAAGAGGGAAAGAGAGGGAAAGAGGAAGAAAGAGGGAAAGTAGAAGAGAGAGGGAAAGAGGGAGAGAGAGATAGAGGGAGAGAGTGTGAGATAGAGGGAGAGAGAGGAGGGATAGGGTGCGAGAAAGGGATAGAGAGGAAGAAAGAGGAAGAAGAAGAGAGAGGGAGAGGGAAAGAGGGGAGTAGAGAGGAAGATTGAGAGTAAGAAAGGGATAGAGAGAAAAAGAAAGGGAGAGAAAAGGGAGAAGGAGAGGAAAGGATAGAGGGAAATAGAGAGATATAAAGGGAGAGTGATGGAGTGAGAGATAGAGAGCGGGAGAGAGAGCAGGAGAGAAAGAGGAAGAGAGAGAGAAGGGGAGGGGACAGAGATAGAGAGGGAGAAAGAGAGGGAGAGGGCGAGAGGGAGAGAGGGAGAAAGCGATAGAAAGAGAGAGAGAGTGGGAGAGAGGGAGAGCGAGAGAGAGGGAGAGGGAGAGAGAGGGAGAGAGAGACAGAGGGAGAGAGCGACAGAGGGAGAGAGGGAGAGAGGGATGGAGAGAAAGAGAGAGAAAGAGAGAGAGCCAGGGAGCCGGAGAGGCATTATTATTACAAGATTTGTATTTCAATAATTTTCATACATATGATATTAGTGTTACAATGTCATATACACAATACCATATCAAAACAGGGTGAAACATCCTCTACAAATAGTTTATCCTGATGACCTTAAAAAATAATAAGATGGAGAGAGAGATGCAGTGAGCGATAATACAGAACAGCCTAGAATAAACAATAAGAAGACAATAGGAAGGCAAGAGGAATGCATCCCATAATACACACTAATAACCCAGGTCCCATCTGTCCTAATAATTCACATGTTCCTGTATTTCCCACAATATCGCCCTCACTGTACGTGCTTCCCATCTCTTCTGTGTATGAGTATATGCAATGCACCATCTATGGGTCAGATTTTCCGAAAATGTACAATTGGCAGCTGTACACATGTAGTAAATTCTGCTAAATAAGGCAGCAATTTGGTCAATACTAGGTAAATTCGAGTATATTCGGTATTGCATTGATTCTAGCAATCTGTTTGGTTAGGTTGAACTGAATTTTGAACCTGATTTATGTATTGCATTTGGGTTATTTGAGAGGATTGGCGAATTGTATATTTTCTGACGATTTCACTCATCTATATGTAATGTGTTCCAGGAAAATGTCTCTATATCTACCTCTGGTGCCTGTTGCATAACAAATTGGAAAAGGACATGGCCCTGATATGCCAAATGGACATTGGCCATCCTTCCATCGCAGATCTGAGTCAACTACAGCTGCATGGTACTATATATGTGATGTGTTTCCGGAAAATGAGTCACAAGTCGCAAAACATGGACTTTGAGATATTATCATATTGGAAAAGATGGGATCAAACCGATTCCAATGATAGTACACAGTAGGATATCTAATAAGTATTTCTATATTTTAAGTGGGGTGTTTTTATTTTTGAAAAAAAAGTTATGCCATATATCTGGGCGGGCAATTACCAGTAAAGTAACTAAATGGACTCCAGAAGAAGACCTTCAAAGCGTAAGGATATATTGAATAGAATGTCCTGAAATTTGATACATAGATTGATATAACCAAACGTGCTAAACCCTCCAAAGATCAGAAAATTTCGGAAAAGCAATCTTGTGAAGAAAACACTTTGAAAAATAGCAATTTTGCGACTTATGACTCATTTTCTTATAACACATCACATATATCACAAGCAGTTTATATCCTAAATATCCATTTCATATCCATCACATTTAAAGGATGATGCAATATTTCTCGTAATATCTGAGAATGCAGCATTATTATACCTAATGGCACAACAGAGATTTGTAATCCTTCGAGGGACAAATCGCACAATGCCCCCGTTGCATAACAATTTGCGAGGTCGTCGATTGATACTACGACATCGTAGACAGCCATCTGCAATGAGTGTATTGCATAACTTTCTACGACATCCTCTACGACATCGTACATCTCTTGGCATCCATGATCGATTTTCTACGCTGAGTCAATACTGACATGATAAATGTTTAGGATTATTTCTTAGTCTAAGAATGGCCATAATCAAACCAAAAATCAATCCTGAATACTTATGGTTATGGTTATTTATTTCATGGAAAAAATACCGACATACATGATTTTGGTGAAAAAATAAACAATGCTATGTTCACTGCATGAATATTCTCCCTTGCATAACAAACATGCTCTGTGATGCATAGATATCACATTTACCCATCTTAAAATATATTAATAGTGAAAAGATTTCAAATTTAGCTATACATATATGCCAGTATTCGATGTTAAATGATATTTCATGAATTTGGTACATTGCATATCTATTTATTTTTTGAACTACAAAATAGGTTTTGTAATTTTCTAGCATATTTTTAGGTGAAAGTAATAAAAGCCAGATTTTTTAAATTATAATGAATTACAATTATGGATGATGTTCTCCCATACACCATTTCGGCATTTTAATGTCTCTATAGCTTTAAATTGTCATTTAATGTCATTTTTGAAGCCACAAGGAATCCTCCAATTCACGATTCACTGTTATGCAATGCACCTGTTGTTTATTTCTACGAGTCGCAAACAGACATTGTAGTCGTAGAAAAGAATTTCTACGACATCGTAGATAGACATTTGTTATGCAATGACCCCAATGTATTACTGTACTCCTTGCCAAATTATCAGAACAAAGTCTGAAATATTTTGAAAGCTGTACAGCAAGGGCGCAATGTCGCCAAAACCAATCAAATTGCGTGAATTGGGCAATAGTATTCATTGTGGAATAGGGGGTTGCATGTGCCACTGCGCATGTCTGTTACACTGCATACTGCGATGGATTCTGTTAATATCTGAGATACAAACATTTTTATCGAAAATTGCAAGAATATTTTCACCAATATCATTTTTAAATGAACTATAACTTTTATAATGAACTATGCAAACCAAAGGCATGATAGAAAATATGGAGGCTTGTGGTATGGAACGTTATGTAATGCATGCATTGCGCAACGAGGCATGGGTAACAATGCGTCGATGTGTCAACAGAAATTGGCAGAAATGTAAGCAGAAAACTACTTACTGAAATGCCTAAATAAGGAGACATTAATAAATCCTGTACATAACTCTGGTTAACCATTACAGTATCAATTACTTTCATAAAAAGAATAAAAAAAGGTTCAGTGCGAGATCTCAACTCTGAACTTTGGGGAAAGCCTGCTACCAAAACGAGGCCAAGATCACGGAGGTTGACCTCAATCTCCAATGCCGTTTTAAAAGAGGGTTAACCATTAGTCCCACAATTTCATGCGAATCAAGATTCAAAATGGCGGCCATGCAAATCCCCTATTTAGCAATAATCAAATAAAGGATATATTGGCAGAGTAGTGCTGGTCTCGTGTCCTGCATGTCTGGGCTGGTGTCATTGGTATGTAGTGCAATTGGACGGGTCCAGGTGGTGCTACGAGTAAATACAGATTGGATCCAGTTACAGATGGGGCTAGAAAGGCCGACCTATGTGGGTCAGATTTTCAGAAAATACACAATCTACAGTTCTACACATGGATCAAATTCTGCTAAATTAGGGTGCAAAGTGATAAATACTGTATTGTATCCATTCAATAAATCTGTCTGGTTATGTAGAACTGTATTTCAAACCTAATTTTCGTCTTAAATGTGGATTATTTGAGAGGATTGGTGAAGGCTAATTGTACATTTTCTGGCGACTTGACCCATGTACAGATGGGGCTAGAGGGGCCGACCTATGGTCCATCATGACTTGTATGTACAGCTTGCTTTACACCCTCCTCCGCTATATCACTCACAACATGTAATTGCTTATAGGGGATTTGTATGTGCCAAGTAGAAATGCTAGAAAAGCAGGACTTCTATAGGGGATTTGCATGGTTCACTGCGCACGTCTGTAAGTGTGCATGCTGAAGAAATATAAGTGAGATATATGTGGGTCAGATTCTCAGAAAATGCACAATCTACAGTTCTACACATCTGTCAAATTCGGGTAAATTAGAGTGAAAAATGATCTATCTGGTTATGTTGAACTGTATTTTGAACATAATTATCTTCTTAGATTCGGGTTATTTGAGAGAATTAGTGAGGGCCAATTGTACATTTTCTGGCGACCTGACCCTTATACAAAAAGTGGTCGTTTGTATTGTTTGTATAGCTCTTGTATATTGTCTATTGCATTGGAGGTAAGAATTCACAAAAACAATGCTTATCTGCTTAGTATTGATTAAATGTCTCCTTAGTGTGAGTAATTTCTAATAATACCTGGATGTCTGTTACAGTGCATGTTGACGTGGAATTACTATAAATCTGACATATGTATATGAATGATGTTTGCCAATACTATTACTTATATCAAATGGATGATGGGAAAGATCGCACCTGAGGGATCATATCATTGTATATGGACATTCACATGTTCAGGGGCAAATAGAAGGACTGTGTTCTCTTGTTTCTATTCTGACATACAAGGTGAAGTTACCAAAAAATAAACAATTCATCATCACCAATCCTCTCAAATAACCCAAATTTAAGACAGAAATAAAGGTCAAACTACAGTTTAACCTTACCAAATAGAATCAATGCAATGCCAAATAGACTGGAATTTACCGAGTATTGAGTAAATTGCAACCTATAAACTGTGTACAGCTGCCAATTGCACATTTTATGACAGTCTGAACCTACAACTCCCATCAGTCCTTACGAATCACGATCCAACAAGGCAGCTATGAAAATCCCCCATTAGATCACAAGTACTTTATCTCATTTAATATCAGTCGAATATTGATACATTCAGTGATATTAGGATCACGTAACCTGTAAATGTACAATTGCCTTTTCTACACATGAATTGATAATTCTAGATTTGGAAGGAAACTTATTTTGTCCAACAGGTTCCGTAGTGTAGTGGTTATCACGTTCGCCTAACACGCGAAAGGTCCTGGGTTCGAAACCCGGCGGAACCTGAGTATTTGCTTTTCTCTTTTAGGACGACCTTATATATAATTCTGCTGAAATGTATTTTGAGGATAGTACCTATATTGGAAATGGGTTATTTGAAGTGAATTGTATCATTTCTGACGAAGTCATTCATAAGTCATAACATGAGTAAATTCAGTGTTATCAGTCATAATACATTAACAGCTTATAAGATAAGATAAGATAAGATAAGATACTACTTTATTTATCGAATTCTCACATGGCATAAGAATAATTGATATTATAGAACGGCTTATAGGCTTATAGAACGATATTGGGAACAATTTAGAGAGAATGGCGTAGTATAGGCTAATGCTTGTTTTCCTAAATATTTATGTTTTTTATTGGATGCATTTGATCAGTATGAGAATACAAATAATATTATTATGTTGAAACTAAATCTTAAATCTTAATATCTGGGAATGAAGCTTTAAACGGCCCTGGTATCCCCTAGAGTCAGTATAGCTGGATATATATTTTTGTTGTTGACAAGTTTTATTCATCATATCCTGCCTACTTGGCACATACAATACTAAAACATGTTGTTAATTCAGTTTTTCATGAACTCTTCTTTTTTAGTTTCTTCATGGTTTTCTTATTTTCAACCTGTTTCTACCCTCTCTTCATCTTATATTAGATATAAGAACCCACATACAGCGTGTACCGCTGATGTCAAAGACATTTTGATCAGATTCTTTATGCAACTAAACACAATATAAACGTGACGCGATGTCTGATAATTATCTTCCAATAATGAATTGTTCTAAAAGTTCTTTGCATAAATTGATAAAAGCTTTTCCAGCCCCTAAAAGCCTTACAGATTTTAAAATTAAAGTTGGAGGCTATGCTCATGGCATTTAAACTTCCCTAGCCCTTTTATAAAGGCTTCAAGTATTATACTATTGCTACCGAACAATCTCAGCCTATAGCTGGAGATATGAATGGTAAGCAATGCTAAATATGTGTGTGATAAAGTATTGTTGTCCCCCAGCATTACGCCTATCATAGAGTCTAGTAGAATGAAGGAAGGACAACTTTTCACCTTACGATGGCTGACATATGTTCAGCATAACTAGCAATAGGGGAGTTGCATGTCAGCCATCTAGCATCGTGATTCACATGGAATTATGGGAGTATGTATACTTATGTCAGTTTAAGAACTATAGAAGATCTCATATGATATTATATGTGATGTGTTTCAGGAAAATGAGTCACAAGATTATGAGATTCCGTCTTTATATGAAAAGTTGAGATCAGGCCGAGTCCAATGATAGTAATAAATTCTTCTATATTTCAAGTTTGATATTTTTATTTTTGAAGAAAATGTTTGCAATATTTCTGGGTGGAAATTTTCTAGTAATGTAGCTAAATATACTCTATAAGATGACCATAAAAATACATGGATATATTTAATGCACTGTCTTGAAATTTAGTGAATGTATTCATGATGCAGACAGTGTTAAACACTCCAAGAATTCAAGAAACATTCCCACAAAGACATCTTGTGTATAAATTACTTTGGAAAATATAAGTTTGCGACTTGTTACTCATTTTCCTGCAACACATCACATATAGCCACACATTTTACATGATTCCATGAAACGAGGTTTCATCTTTCCCATGATGCACCACTTATAGTTTTCCTAACTCTAATGTAAGATTTCGTTAGTTAATAATGATAGTTAATTCCTGTTTACATGCAGTTGATAATATCAATACTTATGACGTCTAATTTTAGGTCATATCAATGTGGTACTATGCTAAAACTATGCCACAAAAGTAAACGTATAGAGATAATTCAGCTCGGTTGCCCTAATACAAAATGCAAACATGGAGGAGCTATAAAAGTAGCTAATCTTCGTATCTATAATGTCAAGAGATATCAAATCTGCCTAAAACAACAGGTAGCGTGGCCGAGCGGTCTAAGGCGCTGGTTTTAGGCACCAGTCTCAATGAGGCGTGGGTTCGAATCCCACCGCTGCCAAAAGCTTTTTCCCAACACCTCAACAGCAGGGTGTTTAATAGTACTCAATCTCATGAGGTAGGTTATTTTACGCATAACCTTGCGATATTATATCAAAATAGCTGAAAAAAAATTCATTGAAAACGGAAGTAAAAGAATTTTTTATATCAGAGGGATCACAAAATCGAAAATATTGATTAAACTTATTATCCATACCAATCCCAGCAATATGTAGTGTACTTAATCTATTTTCATAAAATAGCGATACATAATCATAGAACTATGAAGGAAGCATATATTCCCCCATCTCACCACAAAGCCCCTATTATGTAATCTTACTTATTTTCCTTTTTTTTTCTTTTTTTTGCAAAGACATTTAATTCAAATACTAGACTGCCATCGTGGCTCATACAATACTATTAGGACCTGAAACGGAAAACACATCAAAGGCATAGTATGAAGAAACATAGGCTTCCAAGGTTGAAAGATCTTTACACCTCCGCAATGTCTTGCTTGCAAAAGGGGCGGTTTCTATATGTAAGGTACTAGAGAAATCACGCCAAGGGGGGGGGGGTGCGCAGGGGGGGGGGGGGGCATATTGCCGAACTAAAAACTCCTCGGATTTGGGTCATACCGCTCGAATTATTTTCCTTTTTAATAGTGACCTAGGTTACACGGAATATATAGTTGTAATACGCCCAAGACAGATATATTAAAATAACCTATAATTCTGACAATGACCAAATGACAAAAATGACAAAAATTATTATTGTTGTATTGTTACGTCACAGTGTCGCAATACTGCGTGCATTTCGGAAAATGCGTCAGCTATAGTCACAGTACTAGCAATAGCTAATTTGCATTGCAGCCATTTTTAATCTAGATTCGGAATGAAATGTGGGACTAGTGGTACAGTATACAATCTATAGAAAACATGCCATGTTTAGCACGGAATATTTATCAATGCTTTGATATCAATATCCATCTTTTATACATGTTTCCATAACACAAGTCCCAATCTTTGCCATCACGCATTTTGTTAGACATAGATCATTTACAGAAACTCTGATATTGGTGAAAACATTCTTGCAATTCTCGATAAAATGTTGCCAAATATTTGTCTCCCCTATTATCAATTATATCTATTAAGCGGTTAGATCCTGAAGTTATGGTCCTTTGTTTTGTCTAAGGTCCCCAGGAAGCAAGCCAAGGCAAGCCAAGGCAAGCCAATGGTTGTTTCCGGGAGCCTTAGACAAAACAAAGGACCAGAACCGAAGGATCCAATGGCTTTAGTCCCCTTTTGTTGGGCTGTTCGTTCAATTTGGGTTATTTGAGGGGTTTGGTGAAGGCCAATTGTACAACTTCTGAAGATCTGACCCAATAATAACGGATATGTTGTTTCCTATAAAATGCCTATGATAAAATGCCATGTGAAAGTCGGAGTTATTCAATAACAGATGGGTGAATATAACCCGTCCTCCATGACGCTAAGATCCCCCATACACCACGGGCAGCTAGTAAAGGAGTGATATATTCAGGGCGTTATGTCCCGCTGTAGGCAGGGCAGTGATATATGGAGTGGGCATCTATACACTAGTAATGTCCGGCCCCATGGGGGATGCATAGAGTGGGAACACTGTATCATACAGGTATGAAGCATTGAGAGCTAAACCATGCTATATTGTATTAAGTCTCAGTGTTAATCTGCCCTCATATTCTGAGAACAGTGATCATAAATAAGTAATACCGCATAGGTATTCAATTCAATTAAAGAAATGTTTATTGCTGATCTTCATGCATAGAGGTTAACTAACGAGTTGGTTTCAGTCGCTTAGAATATTGCACTTAATATGTAACTTGTGCAATATTCATGCTCCTTCAACCAACTTGTTAGTTAACAGATTTATTATATATACTTTCAATCATGAAAATAGAACAAATTTGAGACATACATTTGAATTAATCTTAGTAGATTAGAAAACAGATTGGTTGCCATGACAAACCCACTAGTGAAATACACACTATGCGTAAATCACAGCCATTTCAGTATTTCATCCTAAAAAGGAAAAGTTAGGTTCCGCCGGGTTTCGAACCCAGGACCTTTCGCGTGTTAGGCGGACGTGATAACCACTACACTACGGAACCTGTTGGACACAATGAGTTCCCGTCCAAATGGAGGATTATAAATTAGCCTACTCATTCATCAGCAATACCTCAGGCAGTTGGCAGGAGATTAGTATACACTTTATACCCAGATACTGGAATCCAGAGACCACCTCTTTAATAGTAGAATGAAATTTTGGACCTTCCCAAGGACTCATAAATCATGTTTGTATACCTAGGGAATATGAGATAATGACTTCTTCCTGACATTCTTACATTTACTATGACATTATTATTGAATTTCCATCTACCAGCACATGAAGCCATTGCCATGATCTCTAGCCTGCTAAACATTAGAAGTGGACACTAGTTTACTGTTACTCATAAATGGTTTGTTAATGTTACTCTTCAGTGACAAATATCACAAATACTATGAAGAAATATATATGTTATATGCGATTTGTTATGGCCCACCTGGAAGACCTGTTTACAGAGGGTACCAATCATGTTTCTGTATACTGTTTTATGGTAATAAAAACGATTATATATATATATATATATATTTTAGTCAAATCAAAAGAAAATCGAATTACTGTAAGTTAATAATTAACTGTAATTTTAGGTATAGAACTTAGCTCTAATAAAGGTTTGTATAACATTCTCTGTTACTGTAAAGTAGATTTTCTAACATCAAGTATAGCCAGAAGTTATCAATCTTTTTCCAGGTAAAATCTTCTCATTGAAAATCACCATTTTTGTTACCTTTTGTATCAACTTAATTTAATTGTTTTACCTCATATTCCAGAACCAGATCCAAATCCATTTTGTAATGGAATATTTACCATGGGCTAGTCAGTTGGTTCACTCGTCCTTAATTGTCAGGAATTAAACTGAGATTTTCATCATAAAAGGGAAAAGTTACCATGTAGGTTGGGCCAGATTTCGAAATCAGGACCTTTCGCGTGTTAGGCTAATGTGATAACCACTACACTATGGAACTGTTGGACACAATGAGTTCCCTTCCAAATGGAGGATTATAAATTAGCCTACTCATTCATCAGCAATACCTCAGGCAGTTGTCAGGAGAGTAGTATACACTTCATACTCAGAAATAACAATCAGCAACTCTACACATTGATTAGTCAATGGAGCTTAATCAATGGGAACAATTATAAACACAAGTCTACTACATCTGAGTATGATTAACTGTATTTTGAACATCACTTGAGTGTATTTGAGATGAATGATTATCTGAATATGATTTAAACTAGCGGTACTGCCTAGATCCAAAAATAAAAGAAACAGGTTTTGTCATATTTGTACCCTAACTTTTATTGTCATCAAACTATCATTATTATACCATATTTATATAATAAAGGGCGCTTGTACGCATGCGTGTACATTAGCCAATTAACATTGAGAATTGATAATGTACAATAATATTCTTTATTCTCTATCTCTCAGGGGCGGTACCAGAAGACAGGTCTAGGGGGGGCACACTTGAGGTCCATATCTTCTGAATTTGCCTGTTTGGAATGTTATTGCAATGCATAACAGTTAATTTACCTAATGACAATGAAATAAAGCCCCCACAACTCTAATTTGTCTAACAAAAATGACAACCCAAATTTCTTGCATCACAAAAAAAACTTGTTGAGAAAATAAAATTAACGAAATTAATTGTCTCTATTGAGGCCCTCTTGAGTCCTCACATTTGAGGCATATATAGGTTTATTTTGTCAAGAATTTAAATTTTACTGGACCCTGGCCTGTTTCCTTTGGGAAAAGGAAATAACTGAAAACCCCAAATTGTCCAAATGATGAACAAATCATAACTGTAAACTGTTCACCCACACTGATTCTTGTTTGAATACCAATTTTGAGACCGTCTGAAATTTAAAACCCGGTTGAGACATTCTGGGTCTAAAAATGCTTTTTGAATAGAGGCCTTGAAACTAAATTATAGAAATATAGTTTTATGTTAAAGAATTATTAAACTAAAATAAAATATGGGGTTATTGGGAGTGTTGTACATGTAGAGTCACCGGTATGAAGGAAAGTGCAACATCTGGCCTTTAAGGGCTCTCTGCCCCTCTGGGTTAGGGGGGGCACAGGGACCATTTTAGGGGGTCTAGGGGGGGCCGGTGCCCCCCAGGCCTCCCCCTGATACCGCCACTGTCTCTCTACATAAACCTTATTTGCTGCCATATCTGTCATAGTGAAAATTAATAGTTAGCATAATAGTGATTATATGCACAATAGGGGATTTGCATAGCCGCCATTTTGAATCTTGATTCGCATAGAATTTAGGGGCTAATGGTACAGTCTAAAATCTAAAGAAAACATGCCATGTTCAACATTGAATATTTATCAATGCTCTAATGACACAATACCCATGTGTTATACATGTTTCCATAACACAATTCTCCATCGTTCCCACCATGCATTTGGTTTTAATAGATCATTCATACAATTTCTGATATAGGTTAAAACATTCTTGCAAATTTCATTGAAAGTAATGTCAAATATTTGTATGTCACATTTCAACAGAATCCATCCCATGATGCACTGTAACAGACATGCGCAGTGGCACATGCAAGTCCCCTATAGAGCCAGCCCAGGTTGAAGAGCATGGTCCATCCCTTGAGCAGTGGTTTTGATAAAGAATTGTCTAGCTCAATAAAAAATGTTAAATAAAAAAAGGACCCCCTATGCATTAAGCCCCTGGCCGGTACCATAATACCATAATACATACATGGGTCAGATTTTCAGAAAATGAACAATTGGCAGCTGTACACATTTAGTTACTTTTGCTAAATGAGGCTGAAATTTGGTCAATACTAGGTAAATTCGAGTATATTCGGCATTGCATTGATTCTAGCAATCTGTTTGGTTAGGTTGAACTGTATTTTGAACTTTATTTTTGTCTGAAATTTGAGATATTTGAGAGAATTGGTGAAGGGAAATTGTACATTTTCTGCAAATCTGACCCAAATATATCGCTCTATGCACTGATGTCTCGTTGCAAACTGTCTATCACCCTCCATTCTCCTCTATCCATTATACCAGTGATATCAGAATGGGGATGTGCACTTTGGGAGGCATATATAGCCTATACTTCAGCATCATATCAATATTCTAACTCACAGGGCTGTAAATGTTTTATACAAGGCTGTCGTTATGCCCCAGCATTTTGTATAGTTTGTTATACATTCTGTTAATGGTTTCATGGTTGGTAAGCTGAGCTTAGAACTCCATGGTATAAGTTGGGGAGGGAATCCATAGCCACACATATAAATGTATATATGAATAAGATTTTTAAAAATGTTCAATTAGCAGCTGTACACATTTGAGTAAATTCTGCTAAATTAGGCTACAATTTGGCCAATAAGTTGCGGAGGGAATCCAGAGCCACACATATCAACTAGCTGGGGAGATGAAACATGAATACTTGGTAAATTCGATTATATTCAGCATTCCATTGATTCTAGCAGTCTGTTCGGTTAGGTGGAACTGTATTTTAAACTTTATTTTCGTCTAAAATTTGGGTTATTTGAGAAGATTGGCGAAGTTGAATTGTACATTTTCTGAAAATCTGACCCATATAGGAAGTGATATAACATATGAATAAGAATCAAAACGTGTTATTTCTGTTCTCTCGTCCTTAATTGTCAAGAATTAAACCAAGAATTTCATCCTAAAAAGGAAAGGTAACAAGTAGGTTCCGCCGGGTTTCGAACCCGGGACCTTTCGCGTGTTAGGCCAACGTGATAACCACTACACTACGGAACCTGCTGGACTAACTAGTTCCCTTTCAAATGGAGGATTATAAATCGGCCTACTTATTCATCAGCAATACCTCACTCAGGCAGTTGTTCGTTTCGTTTTGTATTTAACCAATAGAGGTATAGGAGCGATCTGTGATATTACAACACCATCAAAATGCAACAATATTTATTTGTGGTAATAAAAGTGTCTTTGTCACAATAGAAAATATCCCTTACTCACTTACCATATAAAAGAGATGTCTGGGAAATGCAAACCATGTTGAAATCATTTCTTTGTTTTTTTTAAATCAAAAACATCAGTGATCACTGCACAGGCAGGTTTTGGCACTATTGCCTTACTAACTCTGTTTCAGGAAAATGAATCACAAGTCGCAAAATGTATAGTTTTCAAAGTGATTTAATCATAGGATATCTTTGTTGGAATGTTCTCAATATTCTCATAGGATGAACGTAGCAATTCATGGGCATTCGCCGGAAGAACTGGCTAAATATTTAATATTTAACCAGACGACGAACCACCTGTAACTGAAATAACATCTTCAATAAAAGAATCTAAGAATTGAATTGAATTGACATATTTATTACACTTTACTGAGATTGTATACATGTATGTCACAAATATCGTTTAAAATGAAAACATTGCCACAAAGACATCTTTTTCTTTTTTTTAAAGAAATTGTATTTGCGTTACAATTTTGGGAGGCCCGATATTCTCATGTACACAGCAAACATACAATTACTTAATGATATCTACTAACGATCGTGTGACAATTTTGTAGGCATGTATGGTTTAGAAAAACAGTACTTTAAACTAAACTAGTATTTTAAAGCATTATGATTATGATAGAAAGTTAAATGAGGACATCAATGTACAACAATAGACAGTGTTTTCTTTTGTCCTGTGATTTGGTACACATATTCATACGACCAGAAGTGCTAAACGCCCCAAAAATAAGAACATTCCAATGAAGAGATCTTGTAAATAAAACACTTTCGAAAATATCCATCATGCGTCTTGTGGCTCATTTCCATGGAACTCATCTCAAATGAATAAGTGAATAACACAGGGACCTAAGATGGTTAAAATCCCTGGATGAAAAAGGTTTCAGCACTTATAGTCATATGAATCCATGTAACACATTTTGGGACATTGTATTAAATATATCCTTACCTTTGAAGGCCTTTGTATGGAGTATATTTAGCTACTTTACTGGTAATTACCTATCCAGAAACATTGCAAATTTTTTTTTCAAAAAAGAAATTATCAAACTTAAAATAGTGAAATTCTTATTAGGTGCCCTAGTGTTTACTATCATTGGAATCAGCTTAAAATATGGGATCTGTTTTAGGAAGATATGTCAAAAGTCGCAAAATATGGATTTTGCGATATCATCATATTTGAAACGATGAGATCAAGCTGATTCCAGTGATGGTCAACATTAAGGACATTTATTAAGTACTTCTATATTCTAAATTTGATTTATTTTTTTCTTAAAAAAGAGTTTGCAATATCTTAAGGGGTGGACAATTATAGTTAAGAAGCTAAATATGCTCTATAAGATGACCTTAGTAATGTAAAATATATTTATTACAATATCTTAAAATTTGGTACCTGCATTTATGCTACTGCCAGCTCCAAGAACTCCAGAAATGAAAACATTCCAAGCAAGGGTTCTTATACATAATCTACTTTGAAAAATGTCAATTTTGCGACTTGTGACTCATTTTCCTGAAACACACCACATATGGGTCAGATTTTTAGAAAATGCACACTCTACAGTTTTACACATCTATCAAATCCTGCTAAATTAGAATGAGAATTTATAAATACTAGGTATATCTGAGTAAATTCTGTATTGTATCCATTCAATACATCTGTCTAGCTATATTGAACTGTATTTTGAACGTGATTTTCGTCTTAGATTTGGGTTATTTGAGAGGATTGGTGAAGGTGAATTGTACATTTTCTGGAAATCTGGCCCATATGGTGATATCTCAAAATCCTTATTTTGCGACGTATGACTCATTTCCCTGGAACTCACCACAAATGAATAAGTGAATAAGACAAGGACCTCAGATGGTTAAAATCCCTGGATGAAAAAGCTAGTCTGTAGTTTCATCTCCTACACAGTGCAACATCGGGCAGGAGCGGTAAATAAACTCCCTGCTGTATTGTCCCACCGTTATCTGAACCTTGCTCCCAACAGATAACAACGGGAGAAAAATGTTATCTTCTTTTTCATTAAGCTCACATTGGCGCGGAGGGCACTCAGGGAAGTTGGCATTTTATGAATTGCTTATGTTGAAACAAAGGGGTTTATTGTGTATTTCTGACCCTCAGTGGTATGTGGGGGAAGATTTACAATTCACCTTCACCAATACTCTATGGTCCCAGGTAAGACCATATATAGACAGAAAGGCAGTTTATAAAGTGCCTCTCTGTCTCTGATCTCTGTGTCTATCCCTTCTTCTCTATCTCTATTTCCTGGGTATGATCATAAACTGCATTTCTGTCTCTTTGTCTCTGTCTCTATCCCTTCTTCTCTATCTCTATTTCCTTGGTATGATCATAAACTCACTCCCTCTCAGCTCTCCCGCCCTTGATATAACCATATTAAATGTGTTGATAATGGCGTTAAGCAACCAATCTCACTCACTCACTCCCTCTCAGCTCTCCCGCCCTTGATATAACCATATTAAATGTGTTGATAAGGGCGTAAAGCAACCAATATCACTCACTCACTCCCTCTCAGCTCTCCCGCCCTTGATATAACCATATTAAATGTGTTGATAAGGGTGTAAAGCAACCAATATCACTCACTCACTCCCTCTCAGCTCTCCCGCCCTTGATATAACCATATTAAATGTGTTGATAAGGGCGTAAAGCAACCAATATCACTCACTCACTCACCAATCCTCTCAAATAACTCGGATTTCAGACATAAATGACTCAAAACACGTACAGTTCTAGAGTACAAAACAGATATTTTCAATGAACTCAAAGCCTCACAGATCAGATAAGAATAGTATATCTTTGATAGGACGCCTACTGCGCTAATGGCTTTCCAGGCCCGGCAGTAGGCACCCTAATGAGATTATATTGGTATGTTGTGGTGGTCATGCGATTATAATAACATTAAGCTGTTTGGAGGAAGAGGCTGTCCCTCAGTTTGAAGGGATTCACTCAACTTTGAGCCTAGACTGTGACAGTGATCCGTAAACAACAAAATCTTAACCCAAATTCCAAGACCACTCCACAAGGAAAGCAGTAAAAAGGGTCAAGTCTCCAGAAAATGTACAATTCACCTTCACCAATCCTCTCAAATAACCCACATTTAAGACGAAAATCATGTTCAAAATACAGTTCAACATAACCAGACAGATTCATTGAATGAATACAATACAGAATACACTCAGATATACCTAGTATTTATCAATTTTCACTCTAATTTAACAGAATGTGATAGATGTGTAGAACTATAGATTGTGCATTTTCTAGAAATCTGACCCAAGAAGCACAAGACTGATTTGGGAAGGTGAGGAGGCTACTTAGAACTAGATTGGTTCATTGTTCCACGCCCGCCATTGTCTGAGTGGCTCCTCCAGGAGCTCCTCCAGTAGCCAGGTAGACCTACTGGAGGAGACTAATTGTCATTAGGTCGGGTCGAGTTGCTCCTTGTGACGTATCGAGCAACTCCTTACTGTTACTACGTGACCCATATAAGATATGATAAGATGTTTCTTATTTGTCATTTTATTGAGTACAAATGAGTCCAAAACCAGCAATAAACATAACAAGACAAATTGGTCCACATACCATTATGTACTAGCTTAATTCTTTATTTAAAATATTTAAAAAAATTCTTTTATTCTGAATATGTGTCTCAAATTTCAAGACTGTGTATTGAATAGATTTATGCATTCCTAAGGACATCCTAAGGGACTATAATTATCTACTTTACTAATGAGTGTCTGCACAGAAATATCACTAATTGTCAAATACGAAAAAAAATATATATAGAAGTACTTATGAATTTTAGTTTAAGATCGTTGGAATTCGCCTGATCCCATCAATTTAGATACGATGGCATTTCAGTATTTTTTGCTACTTTTGATTCATTTCCCTGTACCTTGTCACATATATAACATATGTTATATATCTATAGACGGGAAACAGCTGTCAAATAATGCATATACGGGTCAGATTTTCAGAAAATGTACAAAATGCAGCTGTACACATTTAGTAAATTCTGCTAAATTAGGCTGTAAGTTGGTCAATGCTTGGTAAATTTGAGTATATTCGGCATTGTATTGATTCTAGCAATCGGTTTGGTTAGGTTGAACTGTATTTTGAACTTTATTTCCGTAAAAAATGTGGGTTATTTGAGAAGATTGGCGAAGTTGAATTGTACATTTTCTGAAAATCTGACCCATATATCACAGACTTTGTCCTTTCAGTGTTTAGTTTCCCCTCCCCTCCCCCCTCCCACCCGCCTGACCCACATTTGCCCCCGCCGTGACCTTCAATCTGACGTACCACCAAGTGCAGGTGTGATGTTTGCCTGTATTTTACTAATGTATGAGAAAATAAATGCTCCCTGGAGACATCTGGATTGCTCATGTAAACTGCATGCTCCCTGACTCTGCAGGCGGCATGCCAGGTTACCCACAGTGCACCTGTGCTGTACCTCACTGCGCATGTCCAGGAAATAGCATTATGGGAAAGGTAACTTATATCAACCAGTCAACAGCTCTCTTTTGGTATTCCATTGAGATATGTTATTAATTTCACAGGACATTAATAACATTTTAAGTTATTAATGTCTTTTACAGAAAGTATGAAAATGACAGACTGTTATAGACAGTAATATTATGTAATGCGTCACTGATATATATGTGATGTATGTCGGGAAAATGAGTCACAACTCGCTAAAAAAATAGATTTTCCAACTTGTTTTATTCACATTCTGATATTTTAGGGTTTAGAGCTTTAAGGCAGATCAATGCATGTACCAAATTTTAAGATTGTGTATTAAATATATATTTGTGTTTTGAAGGTCATCCTATGAAGTTTATGTAGTTACTCTACTGGTAATTGCCTACCCAGAAATATTGCAAACTTTTTTCAAACATAAACATTATCAAAACTTAAATATGATTGATATATTAGTGATGTATGTTTATATGGAATCGCCAGTGGGACACCTTATTCCAACCAAGCTTGTTGCCAGGGGCGATACCCGCCAAGCTTACATCAAAGCTGACCACTCAGGGGACAAAAGTAGTTGTGTCCTTTCCTCGGATTTCTCTCCCCCTCTCTCCCCCTCACTATGCCACTCTCCCCCCCCCCCCCCCCTCACTATCCTCCTTTCTCCCCCTCACCTACAGGGTATCAACATATTTTGAAAGGTATTATTTAGCTTTAAAAATCTTAAATATTCCTGTTTTTAACTCATTGGGATTCAAATGCAGCCGAATAACATTTACAAAAAGCTGCTGACCCTCGTTTTGTACTCCTTATAAGTGTAAAGCAATATGTTAGCTATGTATAAAGATTTTTAGGAAAATGTTATTTTCATTTTTTTAATATTAAAAAACCTAAAAAAATCTCCTTTTCCCATAGACTTCTTTAGTGAACAGGCATAAATGTCAGGGTTCCCTGAAATGAAACCTAACCTGGTGACATGTTGTTTGTCTTGTCTTTTTGAATTCCCTTAACCATGTACTTTCACGAGGCAAAGTTTAAACAAAATAATGTTGTTTTCCCTGTTGAACAGTGGTATTTATCTCTTTCAACAATAAAATTTAATTGCTCCAACCCCTCTCCTTCTCAGTTCCTCAATTCAGGCCGTTTCCACTAACGCATTTATATATAGTAACCAAATACCCACTTTCTCAGACTGCCTAACCACATCAAAATAATCGGCTCAGTGTACCCCACCCTTAATGTGTGAGGGTGGTATGGTAGGTGTGGCTAGGGTTAAGGTGTGTCAGGGTGGTATGCTAGTTGCAGCTAGGGTTAAGGTGTATGAGGTAGTCTGGTGGGGGTAGGTATGGTAGTCATGCACAGGTGGTTCAGGATTGGTTCAATATGAGTAGCTCACTCGCCCAGCCACTAACTCACAGTGGTTTATAATGCTCTGTGTGTGATAAGGTGTAAGTTATGGCTTACTATGGTAAGGACAGATTAGCCTAACTGCTTGGTTTTGTTGATATGTTTGTCTCATATTATCTTTTAAACAAAATGTGGATTGTACGCATAGCATATTGATGACAGAAAAAATGCTCATACATGTTCATACATGGCAGCTACATTTTTTTGCTTTGAAAAGTAAAAAAAAAGGCATACGTTGCAACGTTGATATTCATCAAGGTCTGTTATCCCTAAGAAGACACCTCACATATTATTATCACTCACCGTAAGAAGTGGGTATCTAATAGTTATAAGTAGTGTGGTCTTTGACCTTCCCTATCCCTCCCTCTATTTAAGATCAGCTCTTGCATATCATATGTGATGTGTTACAAACAATTGAGTACAAGGTCGCAATGTTGCTATTTTTCAAAGTGTTTTATTCACAAGATGTATTTGTGAAAATGTTTTCATTTTTGGGGTGCTTAATGCTGTTTGTAGCATGAATGCATGTATCACATTTCAAAACAGTGTAGTAAGTGTAGTCCTTGGTTTCTAAGGTCATTCTCTGGAGTACATTTAATGACTTTACTGGTAATTGCCCACCAAGAAATATTGCAAACTTTTTTTCAAAACTAGATATACCGAACAAACAATATGGAAACACCGTTTAGATGTCCATAATGTTTACCACCATTGGAATCTGTTTGATCTCATCTTTTCAGACATGATGATATCTCGAAATACATTTTTTGTGACTTGTGACCTATGTCACATATGGTTCATATATCTCACGATGGGTGATCAATCAGACAACGTTTGCCATATCAATCTCTCTTATCTCTCCTTTCTCTCTTTCCCTTTCACTTTATCTCCTTCCCTCGTTCTCTCTCTCCATTATATTGATTTCTCTTCCTCCCTCCTTCTCCTGTTTCTCACCTCTGTTTACCCTTTTCTATCTGCCCCTATGTCTGTCTATCTGGGTGAAGTCACCAGAAAATGTGCAGTTCTCTGAAATAACCCACATTTCAGACAAAAATAAAGTTCAACCTAAACAAACCTCTCTGTCTCCCTGTCTCTCCGGCTCTCCGTCTCTCTGTTTCTCTGTTTCTCTGCCTCTCTGTCTCTCTATATCTCTGCCACTGTGTCTTTCTCTGTCTCTCTCTGTCTCTTTTTCTGCCTCCCTAACTATTTCTGTTGCTCTCTGTCTCATCGTTTCCCTGTTTCAATGACCAGTGTATATAGGCCAACGATGGGGTAATATTAATTCCGTTTTGGTCTGTAATTTTTAACAATGGGTTAGAAATAATTCCTTTCATAGTTAGGAATACAAGAGAAAGACAGAATGTTACAATTGCAAAGGCTACAGGAACACATGCAGTTCTTATTTTCAATATGAAATAATTTGATTGTGTTTACTGTGCAGCCTCCCGTCCTTGGGAAAACTTACTTTTAAAATGGCGGACAGTGCGCACCTGAGGTCTGGAATTCCTGACATGAAGCACTTTTTAACCTTAATCACATTTGTGATGTGTTACAGGAAACTGAGTCGCAAATTGTTATTTCTCAATGTGATTTATTCACAAGATCTTTACATTAATTAATGTTTTCATGTTCCGGGTGTCTGAGTCGTGAGGTCGGATGATGAATACGGGTCAAATCTTTAGACAGTTTATCAAATATATCATTGCGTAATTGTCAACTCAGAAATATTGCAAACTTTGTTTTTCAAAAATATCGGATAAGATTTAAAATTATAGAAATACATTGTAGCTATCATAATATTTACCATCAATGGAATCGCCTTGATCTCATGTTGTAAAATATGATCGTATCTCAAAATTCATTAGTTGCGACTTGTGACTCATTTTCCCGAAACACTAGGAGCATGTTTGCATTTGATTCATTCGGATAGGCATATTGTCTAATCTCATAAGTCTCATTATCAACAGTCATTCTGTTCGGCCTCTTTCTCCAAACCACAAAAGGTCATTATAATCCAACTAAGACTAAGGCCTGCTGCAGGTCAGGAAAACCATTAGCGCAGTAGGCGTCCAATAACTGGCAAAGGCGAAATCAAATCAAATGATCTTAGATGGGTTGGAAAAGAACAGAACAAAAAGTAATAACAAAGTGTTATATGTTTATACAAGTGTTACTCATATTATGACGTTTAGGTCTGAATTTGTCAATATACTGCTGCTGTTATATGTTTATACAAGACTTACTCATATTGTGACTTATAGGACTAGATTTATCAGTATTCTGCTGCTGTTATATGTTTATACAAGTGTTACTCATATTATGACTTTTAGGACTGGATTTATCAATATTCTGCTGCTGTTATATGTTTAAACAAGAATTACTCATATTGTGACTTATATATAGGACTAGATTCATCAGTATTCTGCTGCTGTTATATGATAAATACAAGAGTTACTCATATTATGACTTATAGGACTGAATTTGTCAATATTCTGGTGCTGTTATATATGTCTATACAAGAGTTACTCATATTATGACTTATAGGACTGGATTTATCAGTATGCTGCTGCTGTTATATGTTTATACAAGAATTACTCATATTATGACTTACAGGACTGAATCTATCAATATTCTGCTGGTGGTATATGTTTATCCAAGAAAGGAGGTGAGGGTGAGGTCCTCCAACTTCATATATAGGGACATTTCAGAAGCTCTTTAGCAAAGCTAACGGGCAAAATTCTACAGAATCTTGGTCAAATGACTTTTAGGTGGATCGGAAAAGAATGGAACAAGAAGTAGCAAATGTTGACCGACGTGTACTGGGAGTGCAGCTTTACCGTTCTCTATAATACACTGTGCTAATTCGTCAGACAAACAATAGTTCAATGACATTTGATGTTAGTTCATTAGACATACATGTACTGCAACATCTAGCTCCTCAATTGCTACCTTACGAAATACCTCCCATAAGACAATAGAACACGTTTTCCACACGGTTTTGTTTTTAGATGAGTTAAAAGAGAACAGAAAAAAATTTGTTACATTTGTTACATTTGTTAACCGATGTGTACTGAGAGTGCAGCTTTAAGGGTGGTTTCCACTGGCTGCGGTAAGCTCTGCAGTAAGCCTTGCGATGGTGCTGTGTTGTTGAGGAGTGGCGAGGTCCTGAGTACATGGCCAGTGAACCATGTAGGCAGGACCTCGTCATTCCTCTCCACCTACAGAACCAATACAACTACAAACCATCGCAAGGCTTACCACAGAGCTTATAGCAGCCAGTGGAAACCACCCTTTGAGGGTGGTCTCCACTGACTGGGGTAAGCTCTGCGGTAAGCTCTGCGGTATGCCTTGCAATGGTGCTATGATGGTGAAAAGTGGCGAGGTCCTGCCTACATGGCCAGTGAATCATGTAGGCAGGACCTCATCATTCCTCTCCACCTACAGAACCAGCACAAACCATCGCAAGGCTTACCGCAGAGCTTACCGCAGCCAGTGGAGACCAGCTTTTAACGTTCTCTATAATACACTGAGCTAGCTCATCAGAAAAACAATAGTTCAATGACATTTGATGTTAGTTCATAATACATACAAGCACAGAAACATCTCCTCAATTGCTACCTTACAAAATACCTCCCATAACATAATAAAATACATTTCTTCCTTCATCTAAACAACTATATCTATACCCTTGCTTATGGAACACCTTAAACAACAATCGCAGGCACATATCAAACGCGAGTCAGTTTGGGATTGCCTTGGGGCAGGGAGGGCTCGACCTGGATGAATTCTTTAGAGAAGAATCTGTGTTTAGATAGGATCAAAAGGTGTTTGGAGGTAAATGGGTGGCAGAAGGTTTTTCCTCGTGTCCATATATTATTTATTTGATCAGTGCAGAGCCTGAGGACAGGGATGAATCTATCAGAGAGGTCAGTGATATACATATACTATATGTGGGTCAGATTCTCAGAAAATGTACAATTCACCTTCACGAATTTTCTCAAATAACCCAAACTTTTTTTAAAATTCAGTTCAACCTAACCAAACAGATTGCTAGAATCAATGCATTGTCGAATATACTTGAATTTACCCAGTATTTACCAAATTCCAGCCTAATTTAGCAGAATTTACTATATGTGTACAGCTGTCAATTGTACATTTTTGGAAAATCTTACCCACATATACTATATATACTAGCTGGCCCCCGTGTATCGCGGGTAAAAAAATACAAAAGATGTAGCTTGCAGGTGTGGTGCAAGAGGGTGGTGCAGATTCGAGACAAAAATGCGGTTCAAACTATAGAACTTAACCCATTCAGGACAGCGCCTCCAACGTTGCATCATGCTTGACGACCAAGCGCAGGAAAAATAACATTGAATTGATGACGTCCTGAGTGAAATATACATGTCACATCAGGACCATGCATCACCGCGTTCATTTTTCTCCAAATGATGCACATTCTAATAATGTCATGTAACGTAAGGATGGCCCGTAACGTCGTCACCCCTGAATAATTTTGTTATTATGATGCGTTTTGGCAATACACATCCTTTCCCACAGAATGCTTTATGGCACTATGTGTCCTATGGATAGGAGTGCTTTTAGGCACTACACATCCTATGCATGGGAGTGCTTTAGGGCAATATGCGCCAAACGCGTGGGAATGGCTAAAGGCAATCCGCGGCCATATGCTTGGGAATGCTTTAAGGCAATACGCGGCCTGAATTAACAAAACAGATTTTTCTTGCAGGTCTAGTGGTTATACTTTTGATTCTAATTTATTAGATGTTCACTAAATCTGTTGATCTGTTAAAGCTGCAATTTGTGTGGGTGCCCATACACTCTTACAAAAGTAAACATTTTCTATAATTGAGCAATGACTCTGGCATGATTACTCTAAACATATTATTCCATGATCCTGTTGGGCACAGACATACAATTCTTGGAGTGGAACGTGAGGAAAGTTAGGCCCCTTTGGTGGAGGTATAGGGTCAATAGAGTTGAGTGGTCTGACTGCAGTACCACACACGAGTGGCCGGAATGATTGAAAGCAAATTCATGACATTTTTTATGTAATATTTCAATGACATAAGGGTCAGATTTTCAGAAAATGTACAATTAGCTGTTCTACACAGTTAGTATATTCTCCTAAATGAGGCTGAAAAATGATGAATACCGGGTATATCTGTGTATATTTGGTATCGCATTGATTTCAAAGTATCATTTCTGGTATGTTAAACTGCATTTTAAAGCTCATTTTTGTCTTGAATGTTGTTTATTTAAGAGGATTGGTGAAGGAGAATTGTACATTTTCTGAAAATCTGACCCATATGCCCATTCTATCTGATGCGTAGCGTTAGTAGGGTGAGTGGTATAATAAATCATTAATAGTACATCTGTTTGACTCATTCAGCATGAGAGAATGGTATATACCTTGCAAAGTGTGGTTCCAGAATTTAACAACTTCTAGGGACTGTTCATAGTTAACGACTGGTGGGGGGAGACAGTGGAGAATTTGCGGAGAATTCTTGTGCAAAATTGTATGACCCCCCTCCTAAAAGTCTTGTGCATAATTGCTTGCCCCCACCCCCTTGAATGTTTGTGCAAAATTTCATAACACGCCCGACATTATAATAGTTCTGAGTCTGTGCAACCAAAGATGCTACCCCCGCCCCCACCAAACCTTTAGAGTCTGCGCAAAAAAAGTCATAAAAAAATGGAAATAAAAATCTATTATTATTATCATTATTTAGTGCACATTTCACATACATCTACAGAACTACGCTATCTGAAATAACCACTTAATTAATTAATCAATTGATTAATTAATTAAGTCAGGCTATAAGGGGACACCAACGAGGGAACCCCGTCCCACGTTGTGTGTTTAGTTAACATCGGTCAAATAGTGTTGGATGAGTAGGCTAAATTATGATTCTTTTTTTATGGGAATCAGTGGAGTACAGCTGGTTCCGTAGTGTAGTGGTTATCACGTTCGCCTAACACGCGAAAGGTCCTGGGTTCGAAACCCGGCGGAACCTACTGCTTTTATAAATATGTTATGTTCCATTTGTGAGGGCTGTTTTATTAGGAAAGTGTTATTTGATTCAATCATTGGTAAAGTATACGTTTCTCTGTTTGAGCGTGAACAAAATAATGATTTAAGTTCTTGGGAACTTTGTACTAATGGTAATATTTAGTAACTTTACTGGTAATTGCCCACCCAGAAATATTGCAATTACTTTTTCAAACATAAATATATGAAACATAAGATGTGGAAATATTTCTGAGATGCCCTTTATGTTTACCATCATCGGACTCCACTTGAACTCATCCTTTCTTATGATGAAATCTCAAAATCTGTTTTTTATTGCGACTTGTGATACATTTTCCTATAACACATCACATATTATATAAATCCATTTCGATAGGAAATGCTACGCTATCAACTGGTTCCGTAGTGTAGTGGTTATCACGTTCGCTTCACACGCGAAAGGTCCTGGGTTCGAAACCCGGCGGAACCTAACCTTTTATGTTGTGTATGTGTTACACAATATATTCATTGTATACCCAGTGAAAGGTCTACACATCTGGTGCTTTTTAGTCGCTGAGTTTGACCAAATATAGGTCTACTTTATACTCTCAGTGTTGCATGTACATAATACATTATTCACTTCTCGTTAGATATACTGTAGTAATTACAAATACTTTCAAATATATTATATATAACACAGTGAATTAAATAGCACTTGCAAGTAGTAGGAAACGATGATAGAAATATTAGGTCCCATTTCCCAGCCACATTTATTCATTGTCTGTTAATCTGGGTATGTTTTTACTTCGTAGCCATAGACCAAATATCTAGGTTCTAGATAGACCATGATTATTATGTTTCCAGATATCCCTTTAACTGAACCCTGAGAGGTTTATATTTGTTCACTATAGTGGCTATTGGCCAGAGGAGAGGCATATAGGGCAAACATACGCGTGGATCCCAACTGTAAGTATATAAATCAAAAGTCAATGTCATCGTATCTTTATCTAGGAAGGGTACCACAACCCTGAAACGTTGGAAACCATAGACAATCCAGTGGAGTGGACGTTGAGGTGTTTTCCCCTCATTTTGCCCGTTTTTTTTTGTTTTTGTATTATTTTTTATATTTTTTTATTATTTTGCCCGTTTTTTCTCAAATAGATACAATACTTAATGTAATCCAGATAAAGGGTAGATAATAAGAGAGTCATTTTGATGTTCAATTCTAACCGTCAATACAATTTCTGTCAGATAAATAACTATCAATTATATTTGTAGTAGTTGTCAAATATTTTAGTAGTTTCTATGAGAGATTGGGTAATTCCAGCCTTGAATCATATGAGACTTAATACCAAATAATTTGCTAACATCTCAGTTTATTTTTCTGTCGTTGAGATAGCATTATTCGGGTTTATGATGTAAATAACAGAAAGATAACGAAACAGAACAGAGAAAATGCTACATGTGCCAGTTGGTTCCGTAGTGTAGTGGTTATCACGTTCGCCTAACACGCGAAAGGTCCTGGGTTCGAAACCCGGCGGAACCTATGACACACCCTTTTTCAAAATATATGCAATACTCCTACCCAGTGCTTCTTCAATGATAATATACATGTTGTGGCACGCAGTCTTGAGCAAACTCGCTAAATACAATTTTCCACACCGAATCGAGCACAATTGTATACAAATGTATTGAATTATTTTTTCAAAAATTACACATGGACATTATTATAGTCGGAGTGCTGATGAAGCTATAAAGTTTATCATCTTATTTTATTAGAATTGTTAGTCAAGTCTCCCAGACTCTTCCCTAAGAAAATCCCTGAGAACCCCTGCAAAGGAAATCGAAAGAACAAACTATTTTGTTCATACATTTCCAAGTTCAGAGATTAATGGGAAACCTTTAGAAACAACGCATGAGCCCTCAAATGTTATATGTATAAGGCTACTAGGAAACGTATTACTATAGCAAGGTGTCACATGTTACGATTCACCTATAGTAATCCTTATGGCGAGTCCTGAGTGAGTGAGTGAGTGAGTGAGTGAGTGAGATTGGTGGCTTTACGCCCTTATCAACACTTTGAAGTGTTATATCAAGGGCGGGAGAGCTGAGAGGGAGGCAGTTTATGATCATACCCAGGAAATAGAGATAGAGAAGAAGGGAGAGAGAGACAAAGAAAAGAGACAGAGAGGCCCTTTAAGGTCTTACCCAGTCCTGGGTAAGACCTTAAAGTGCCTGGCGAGTGCTCTCTTCCGGATTCAATATGTAGATTTCATATGCAACTTAACATAACGTTCAGGTAATTATGCTTAGATCTACACCAATCCTCCATCAAATATTCTGGCTATAATTTTAGATATGTTAACATTTGTCCTGGTACAGCAAAACAATCGGTATTTAATCTCAAGTCACATACTGTTCCTAATAGTCACAGTGGTCAAATAGGGGACAATGCACTTCAACCTCCTGCCTAACTTCGTGTAGTGCTCAAACAAAACCGTCATGTGTTACTGAACCCAACAGGTATCAATAGGATGATATATTGGTATCAGTACAACCTCATATTGACCTCCTATTCATTACCTAACTATCAAACACCAGGTTCTGACCGGACTAATACATTGGTTATTATAGCTGAATTTTATAATCCACTTTTATGAAGTCCAGCAGGTTCCGTAGTGTAGTGGTTATCACGTTCGCCTAACACGCGAAAGGTCCTGGGTTCGAAACCCGGCGGAACCTACCTTTACATTTTATATATGCTATTTTGAGAGGCTATTTTTCAGAGAGGGGCGGGGGAGAGTAAATAGGAAACACACCTATTTTTGTTTTGGCCAGATACTTATTGTGAGCTATCTTGTTAGGAGAGTGATGCTATTATGGGGATAGTAAACAGTTCCTTAACTAAGCGTGAATAAAATACTCCTATATTGCTATATTTGCTGACGCTCTCACCAAGATCGATATACTTGAATTTAATTGAATTGAACAATCGTATATTTGTCATAGTTTCAATTATAAGTGGCAGGACAAAATGTTCGACAGGTTTCGGAAAGAATCCATCTCTACCACGCGTTACCTTCATACAATAATAGAGGTTTGCTAATATATATATAAGAGACACTAACTACACAGAGTAAAATAAGGACATAATGTGGATATAAGCCTAACATATGTGATGTGTTTCAGGAAAATGAGTCATAGGTCGCAAAATTTTGGTATTTTTCAAAGTGATATATCTCCAAAATCTCGTTGTAGGAATGTTCTCATCTTTGGTGTGACTAACGCTGGATGAAGTATGAATACATGTATCAAATTACAAGACAGTGTATCAAATATTGTCATGTATTCATAGGGTCATCCCATAGAGTATACTTAGCTACTTTAATAATAATTGTCCACCCAAAAATATTGAAAACATTTTTTCCAGAAATAAAAATATCAAACTTAAAATATAGAAATACTTATTAGATACCCTGAATGTTTATATTCATTGGAATCCCCTTGGTTTCATCTTTTCAAATATGATGATATCACAAAACCCAATTTTTGCGACTTATGACTCATTTTCCTGAAACACATCACATATGATTATAACACCTAAACCCAAAAGGTCCTTTGTGCCTAAAAAAACAGGTGTGTGTAGTTCAAATACTGGTGCGAGAATGAGGTCGCGGTGCGTCCCTAGCGGCCACCAAGCAACCACATTCAGGTAGCGGGAACATAAATATATACACATCATATCTTTTACAAACATATAAGGTTACATATACAGTACAGTATATTAAGTACTTAGAACATCGGTAAGATTTTCAGAAGATATACAATTGGCAGCTCTACATAATTAGGAAATTCTCCTAAAATAGGCTGAAAAATGAAGAATACCTGGTATATCTGAGTGAGAGGATTGGTGAAGGCGAATTGTATATTTTCTGAAAATATGACCCATATAAGATAAATTGGTGTATCAAACTCCTCGTTATTTCTACCCTATTCCAGGCATAGTAAATTGGATAGCCGTTCATATTTCATTCATATGAAACCAAAATCAGAAAGAGATTGAATGAAAGCAATAAAGTATGCAAACTCATATATATATGTGATGTGTTTCAGGAAAATGAGTCACAAGTCGCACAATTGATATTTTTCAAAGTGATATTTTTACATGATTTCTTTATTGAAATTCTCTGATTCTCAGTGGCTTTAGCACCTATGGTCATATGAATCCATGTAACAAATTTCGGGACGTTGTATTAAATATATCCTTGCGTTTTGAAGGCCTTTGTATGGAGTATATTTAGTTACTTTACTGGTAATTACCCATCCAGACACATTGCAAACTTTTTTTCAAAAATAAAAATATCAAACTTAAAATATAGAAATACATATTAGGTGTTCTAGTGTATACAACCATTGGAATCAGCTTGATCTCCTCTTTACAGATATGGTGATAGCTCAAAATCCATATTTTGCGACTTATGACTCATTTTCCTAAAACGGAACACATATATGATACGTCAACAGAATCAGGGGCCGTAATGACCAGTAGCTTTTTAGGCTGGAGATATGAATTCGTTTTTAAATGGATTGCTTGGCGTCCAGCTGGTTCCGTAGTGTAGTGGTTATCACGTCCGCTTCACACGCGAAAGGTCCTGGGTTCGAAACCCGGCGGAACCTTGGCAAGTGTTTTTCAATACATGATAAATTGATAAATTGATGAATAGACTTATATCGTCACTCATGGAGCCGCAGAAGTATGATTTCCAAAGATTGTCGTGCCGAATGTATTCATATAAAAGAATTACTTGTATGGAACTTTTTTTTACATCACATATTATACAACGATGATAATGAAAATATCCTCTATGATATATATTCCATTTCCCTGCCAGATATTATAATTTATTTACTTGATATGTCGTCCGTGTAGACGTATCTAGGCCTAAGTAGCAAAGAAAATCTAAGTTCTAATTTTCTCTCTCTAGGAGAAATCAACCGCTTGATTATAAAGGAAAATCATAGGCTGAGTCATGAAAGGAAATGAGACATGTATTTGCAATGGGATAGGACCAAATAAGATTTACTTCAAGCACTAAAAACCATTTGTGCATGTGGTGTCCAGCCGGTTCCGTAGTGTAGTGGTTATCACTAGGCGGAACCTTGTGAGAAATAGTTTTCCGATGTCACACAATAGGCCTGTCCCACTCTGGAGACGTGACTTAGCTACGGCCACGTGCATCCAGCTATGCGTGGAGAAAATAAACAAACCCATTTCTGGGAATAATTACTTCATTTAAACCATTTTCTCCTCAAATCATGCTTTGTATAAGGTGTGCATGGCGTACATGTACAAGTGATAACCATTACAAGAAAGAGGAACATATTAAAGGTGTGGAATTCTTTTATTTCCGCATCCAAACCCATTTGACTCCAGTGCTGCTAAGTACATTTCATAGGCTTCCATTTGTTTATACTCTAGCTTAGTCTCTCAGACATTCACTGTTACCTTCTTTTATAACGGGAAACTATTTCTGGTAGTTGCTAAAATTACAAGATGCATCCGATTTTGTTCTTTCTCCATGTGGGCCAGCCATTTGTTTTAAGTACTATTAGTAGGGTCAATTTTAGGTTAAGTATGGTGAGGACCTGCAAATAATCTGATATTGTCTGGGTGTTTTTTGGGCCGCAAAGTCAACCTTTTCATGAAAAAAGGGTCCCATTTCAGCTTAATATCTGTGAATAGGGGTCTAATTTCTGATAGGTGGAAGGAGGATATGTCCTATTATTTTATACAAATATAGGGGCCGGGGGTCTATGTCGACCCCCAGCTACACACAACTCAACCAGAGATGTTTTTCTCTCTTTTAAATATTTTTTGCAATTCCTTCCCTGAACATTTACACCATTGTTGTCCGCTTGCCATATCCCTACCGATTTGGAAATTTAAGAGTTTTAAGATCAGAACACGCAAGCAAAACCGATGAACCCAATGGTAGCCCTATGTAAACTGATTGCATGCATTTACCACGATTGGTCAGGGAACACTGGGCATTATCATAACACAATTGGAAGCACTATGTAGAATAAGAAATCACCCTCATTAAAATGTATTGAATTTCGGGACAATATTTTCTAAAAATACACATCAAAACTTAGTGGCACTAATGTAACTAATGCATTTAAAGATAAATATTAGTGTTGTCAGCACTGCAGCAGGCGGGCATTCAAGGAACTAATGCATGAAACAATAGAATTCAATATATTTTGTTCAAACTTTGTATTGAGAAAGAACATGGTTGGGGGAATATAAAATGCCAGAAAAACTGGATATCATCATATTATTTTGTGTTTTAGGGATGAGTGAAGTTTACTTCCCTTCACTATTGATTTCAATGGGGGAAGCTCATTGTGATACAAGTTTAGCTGAATAACTTTTTTTTTAGTTCAATGACTCCTTATTTTTTTTGATTGGGAGGGTAGAATAACATGTCAGCAATGTATATATATATATGCAGATTTAAAAGAAAATTGTATGATTCAATCATATGCTATTGGGGAAAATGCAGAAAATACCCGTTTTTCCATAGACTTCTATAGTGAACAGTAATACATTTCAGTGGTCCCTGAAATAAAAACTAAACCAATGACATATGGTTTTGGGGGGCTTTTTGGGTTCCCCCAACCATGTTCTTTCTAAATCCAAAGTTTAAAGAAAATTCCATGATTCATTCATTTTTTAAGTAAACACTGGTATTTACCTTTAATGTAACTAATGTTTAATTATATCATTTTGTCATATGTTGGAAGAATCAGGATTAGCTGAGGGCAACATCCACAAAGATGTAAAACGTTTGCTGAATAAATAAAACGTAAACGAAACGAAACTTGTTATGGTCCGATGGGGACAATGCACTTCAGCATCCAGCCCAGCTTCGTGCAGTGCTTCAACAAAAACGAATGTACAGGCATCATTCATGTGTCACTCAACCCAACAGGCATCAACACGACGGGATATTGGCATCAGTATAACCTTACATTGCCTTCTATTTCATCTCTCAATCACCTGAATATGAACCTTGTGTAAAAGGTTTGAGGTATGGATTTCATTTTTCAATGGAATCTGTGGAGTCCAGCTGGTTCCGTAGTGTAGTGGTTATCACGTTCGCCTAACACGCGAAAGGTCCTGGGTTCGAAACCCGGCGGAACCTGTGTAGATACCTTTTGAAATCCCATTATAATATCACATGAGTGAAATAGAATTATTGGGACTGAAAGTACAGTTCACCTCATGTATCCTACCGACATTTTATTAGTTTCCCATCAGTTTTCTTCCGAATTTAAACAAAAACGATTGGGACGGATTTATCATAAGAGAACTCGGATTGGTGAAACATCTTAACCTTATCATATCATCTAGGAGCTGAAATTATGTTTCTGGTTCTCCAATATTTATGTCCAAAAGGCTCAGGTCTATTTGTCTATTCACAGTGGGTTCAGACCTAGATGCAATTTCTTTGCAATCATGTAATTCTCCTCACGCTAATTATCCAAAAGATCAATCAGTCATAATTAATTATACAGCAAGGACATAACTATATTTTAACTTAAAGCTCATACAATACAGGTAATATAAGTTTATAGAAGTTGTTACATACTGTAAATGTATTTATTTTCGCGCAGATAAATTTTCGCGCAGTAAGTGCGTTGACACCTTTTCGCGGGGATTTAAATCCGCGCAGCAAGGAAGTTTCACACATTGTTTATGCAATAAATACCTTTCGCGCAGGATTTATTTTCACGCACAAAGGGGGGTGCGCGAAAATAGCGAAAATAAATACTGCGCGAACATTAATACGTTTATAGTAATGCTATATAGCTACACATAGCTATAATCTTTTACGAGTTGTATTTTAACTTCATGACTCATATTTGCTAGTGATATGCTATTATGACTTCCAGTAATAAAACCATACCCTTGGTACCACCTCTACCACACAGACACCAGACCAACAGTCAATACTAGATGCAGTAAACACGATAATCCGGGGATAATCCCGTCCTCCAGTGACTTAATCCATATCCAGATAAACATGTTAACTGCGGTAATCCAGGCCCTCTGTAACACACCCTGGAGGACTAGGCTATGGGTCAAGTGGTCAGAAAATGTACACTTCACCGTCACCAATCCTCTCAATTAATTCAAATTTACGACAGGAATGAGGTTCAAAATACTGCTAACCCTAACTGAACCGATTCTTTGAATCAAGGCAATACCAAACATACTCACATATACCTAGTATTGATAATCTTTACAGTCTAATTTAGCATAAATTACTAAATGTGTACAGCTGCCAATTGTTCATTTTCTGACGATCTGACCCTTATGTAATCATGGGGACCAAGGATCAGTCTACTCCACGGTGGATTTCTTGTACTAATGTTGATGAGTCTTTATTGTATGTGTTTATGCTACTTGAGGTGTCCAAGAAAGGGTTGGAATAAAGAGCGTTTTATGTGATCTTTTACAGGAAAGTGAATCACAAAATAATTATATTTATATTCTTTTTGAGAGAGAGGATTGGTGAAATTACAACAGTCAATCCTGTTCAATGATTTAACCACTTGTACAATGGCTGAAAGAGTGTTTAGTCTTTGACCGACGTTAACTGAGAGTGCAGCCAAGATCTACTCAAGGAAAAAACGTCGGCCAACTGACCCCGACGTGATTTGAACACGCAACCTTCTGATCTGGAGTCAGACGCGCTACCGTTGCGCCACGGAGTCGGCTACTTCTACTTGACCACAATCAACCAAGAGAGGGCATTCATAGACTCCTACACCTGAGGGGCCGTCCATAGAGTCACTGAACAAGGAACCAGGCGGAGACCACTGTGTTTAGTGACTTGGGGTACTTATGCAAGTAATCCATCAACTACATTGATATATGGGTCAGATCGTCAGAAAATGTACAATCCGCCTTTTCCAATTGTCTCAAATAACCCATATTTAAGACACAAATAAAATTCAAATTACAGTTCAACACAAATGAACAGATTCTTTAAATCATTGCAATTCCAAATATACCCAAATATACCCAAATATACCTATAATTTATGATTGTTCAGCTTAATCTAACCGAATTTAGCAAATGTGATTACTTAGCTTATTGTACATTTTCTGACGATCTGACCCATAATCATATATTATTGCAGTAAATAAGTGGTTTCTTTGTTTTAGTGTACACCGAAATGATTACATTTAAAGCTGAATCGGTAGTATAGTGTGTTGGCGAACGTTGAAGACAATTTGTATTTTCCTGAGGTTTTCATGAATTTGTTGCGTTTTCATTCTCATTTTTCAATCAATTTGAGGGTTTTCAAAATTTAGATACCTAACTCTGTTAATTCTGTTAACGTTGTTAAGATAGTCTTGAAGTACACAATGGGAAAATCATAAAGATTTTAGTTAAAGATGCGTTATTAGCTATCACGACGTCATGATAACTCATAAGAAATCTCATCATATGTACTCTTTATCAATATCAAAGTTAACTTTATTATCGAAAAATGCAAGGATCTTTTCCCAACATCAGAGCTTGTACAAATGACCTAGGCAGATAAAAACAAATGCATTAAGCTTTGGCTATTTTTATGAGATCCCTGTTAAATGTACCATACGGAACATAACTTTCTATAGCTTTAATATTATCAAACAACTCCCATAATTCCATGCGAACTAAATATGCTCTATGTGAAGGCCTTCAGAACGCAGGAATATATTTGATACAATGTAATGCTCTATTTCATGCTGTGGTTTTTATTATGAATTTCTATACTCATAGTACCAGAATCACGGATGAATTACCGATCGCGGGGATTTGTTTACACGCTTTGAGGAGAGCCAAAGCTCCGCGAAGCATATCAACAGAGCTATTTTTAGACAACTACATTTTTATAGGACGCGTCCTATATGAATATTTTTATAGCACCCCACTTAAAGCACCTCTCATATAGCATGCACATATAATAAATATGTATTATACACATTCTTGACATTTAGTATATACGATATACACCTAAAAATGAGAACTTTCTGAGCAAGGGTGTTCTTGTAGAAAATCATTTGTGATCCGTTTTAGGAAAATGTGTCATAAGTCGCAAAATATGGATTTTGAGATATCACCATATTTGAAAAGACAAAATCAAGGTGATTCCAATGATAGTAAAAACTAGGACACCTAATAAGTATTTGAATATTTTAAGTTTGGTAAAAACGAAAGTGAAAACAAAGTTTGCAATATTTCTGGATGGGTAATTACCAGTAAAGTAACTAAATATACTCCATCCATAAGGCCTTCAAAACTCAAGGATATATTTAATACAATGTCCTGAAACTTGTTACATGGATTCACATAAGTGCTACAACCCTCGCAAAATCAAAACATTTTAATAAAGAGGTCTTGTGGAACAAATACTTTGAAAAATATCAGTTTTGCGACTTTCACTCATTTTCCTTAAACACACCACAAAAGAAAGCACTGATGTACTACAATACAACATGCTCTAGTAACGTGAAACATTAACGCTGGGAAGTACACCAGCCTCTGTTAGCAGCCATAACTTCACCCCACACTTCTCTACAGATAAGCTAGTGTAGCTATTGACTGCATGGTTCCCAGAGAGACCAATATCCAGCCCTGGGCCCACATAGCATGTACGGCCAATGCGCGATACTTGTTATGATGTACGCAGACATGTAACTGTAGCAATATAGCAGCTCAGTGCAACTATCAGGGGTGGATATATCACCGCGAGGAGTGGACACAGGGGAGGCCTAGCTTCTTTTCTCACAGAGAGAGGAAGCATTATGAAATATGCTTACTGTGCTTTGTGGCTTGCTTGTGTGGAGGTATTGTTGCTGGTTTATTGCCACATAAAGAAGGATATGAAGGGAAGGTAGTTGTAATGTAAGAATGTTCCACAACCACATCGTGTATACACATTTTCATTAACGTATGAGATGTGTTACAGGGAAATGAGTCACAAGTTGCAAAATGGATATTTCTGAAAGTATTTTATTTTGCCTTGCCTTTGTATGTATCATATGTATCACATGTCTTGGCTCTCCTGTTTTAGCCTATTCTATATGTCAGGTTATTGCTCTGTAGCCAACCAACAATGGTAAATTATGTTTGTATCTGAGCTACTTCTTTGTGCTACTGGCCAGCATATTTTTGTGTCTACCCATAGCAATTATCTTGTCCTACCTTGAATTATTGGACGAAGTTACATCTGGTATCACATGTATCCAACCTGTGCCTATATGTGATGTGTTTCAGGAAAATGAGTCACAAGTCGCAAAAAATGGATTTTGAGATACCATCATATTTGAAAAGATGAGACCAAGCCGATTCCAATGGTAGTAAACAGTCTTATAATCTAATAAGTATTTCTAGATTTTAAGTTTGATATTTTCGTTTTTGAAAAAAAAAAATTTCCAATATTTCTGGGGGTCAATAAACAGTAAAGTAACTAAATGTGGTCCATATGAGGACCTTTAAAACGAAAGAATATATTACATAGATTGTCCTGAAATTTGATACATCGATTGATATATCTATAAGTGATGAACCCTCTAAAAGATAGAACGTTCCAATAATATGATCTAGTTGAAAAAACACTTTGAAAAATATCAATTTTGCGACTTATGACTCATTTTCCTGGAACACAACACATTTGTATACGTTTGATCTACTGACTATTATTTCAGGTAACTTTAATTACCATGCCTCTTACAATGGATCAGGGCCCGACAAGCCCCCCTGCATACCACGCAGTGATAGTCATCAAACTGTTTACTATCCTATATCTCGAACTTGAACCGATTTGAACAGTCAGTCTACTGTTAACTGTTAACATTTCATCCACTACCACTTAGTTCCAATGTCTCATATGTAAATAATCATTCTCCATATCATCTCATTTAAATGTTTTAAACTGCTTCGTAATATTTATGTTAAACTGATGCTGTAACAATTCATGTTAATTATAAGATTTAATCCCGAATGCGGCACCCTGTGGGAGAACTAGTTTCTAGATTTGAGCAACCGCATTGTAATATACCATCTGCAAAAAAAGGATTTTTGAATTTGAATTTGAATGTCCTTGTAGCAATTTTATAGCAATTTTATCAATTTAGGGCATGCAATGCTCCAAGTCGTATGAATATGTGTACCAAATGACATGACAGTGTATTTTATATACATGCATGCATTTCGTAGCTAATCCTATACAGTATATTTAGCTACTTTACTAGTATTTTCTCCTATCCAGAGATATTCAATTCAATTCAATTCAAAGCATTTTTTATTTTGATAAGATAAGATAAGCTATAAGCTAAGATATTGCAATTTTTTTTTAGAAAGAACTTAATATTGAGAAAGAACTTAATATTGAGAAACACTTATTAGATATCTTACTGTTTACTACCATTATACTCAGCCCGATCTCATCTTCAAATATGATGATATTTCAAAATTCATCCTTTGCTTCTGATGACTCTTTTTCCTTTAACACATCACATGATGATATGCGTTACAGAAAAAGAGTTGTGAGTCGTAAAATTAATATTTGTCATAGTATCTCATTAACAAGATCTCTTTTAATGGTGTTTTCACTTTTAGCATAGTACATATTCACTTAACCTCAAATATGATGTCAGAATTCATTGTTTCGACTTGTGTATCATGTTTTGTTTAAGGCTTTTTCAGGATAAGGAAGTGTGCAATGGGTATAAATCTTACCTTTTGTAGTCATGAAAAGAGGACATAATGCGAAATCGCGTACTGACCTGCAATGAAAAAGTAAAAAAACTATTTTAAAAATTCACTCAGTTGTATGAAAGACAATTGAATTCATAGTTTTTCTTAGCAACTAGTTAATGGGGTTTAACTATAACATTATTTGACAGACACATTTAGCGAATAACCAGCAGCGGAAATTTTGTTACACATAAAACAATGTATGTTAAAGTTCATGATTTTAATCTGCTACTCGAAACTAGCTTTGAACTATTGGCCGAAGTAAGTAATTGCTTCAAATAATTCAAAGTATTCATACTTTTAACCAAGAAACACCCACACAATTGATTTTGATTTCTTTGAGAGATGAACCTGACTTTTCTGTAAGCCGTATGGAAGCAGTTCTGTTGCAGTATTTCAAATAAATAAGAACATAAATAATGTCGAAGCACTTCCTCAATATTTAAATTTTGCACTTAACATTTAATACCCAGATTCTAAATTCAATTATAAAGTTATGATTCAGAAAGAAAGAGTTTTTTTGCAGTGAGCCACCAAAACCCATTGGGTTTTCTAATCGACTAAATCTCTTCCCTACTTGTCCCATCACGTGCTCAGAGTTCTTCCGACGCATGCGCAAAGACTCACTTCCGGGAGACAATTGCATTACGGGAGAAAGAGGAGCAAACAAAAAAGCTCCCTGAGTGGGCAGGTTTTATCGTGCTTTTAAGATGACTATCCATTGCGTCCCCAGCACTGGTGATGGTCATAAAACACACATACGAATGGAAGAGTCAAGTCGCCAGAAAATGTACAATTCACCTTCACCATTCCTCTCAAAAAACACAAATTTATCACAGGAATGTGGTTTAAGATACAGCTAACCCTAACCGAACAGATTATGTGAATCAACCCAATACAAAATATACCAATATATACATTGTATTGGCCTATTTTCAGCCTATTTTAGCAGAATTTACCAAATGTACCAATTTACCAATTGTACATTTTCTGATGATCTGACCCAGGAATAGAAGAGTCGCGGTGAGTGGTAGTGTGGATGGTGTCAGTCATATTTCAATTGCAAATTTGTATGTGGGCGTTGGAATGAATTATCGGTTGAGAAATGAATAATTTAGAATTGTAGGATGACGCCTGTCGGGGTATTAGTTTATGAAGGTGAATGTATATGATTTCAAAATGTGACACAAGTATGTTGTAGTTTGTCATCTTTCTCGTGATCTAGAAAGAGGACAGGAATATCAACAGAGAGTCGGGGTATTAGTGCATGAAGGTGAATGTATTCATGTGATGTGTTTCAGGAGAATGAGTCATAACTCGCAAAAAAGATATTATCATATATAATAGATGAGATCAACCCGGTTAAAATGCATCATGATGGTACACAGTGGTATAAGTATATTTATGTTTTAAGTTGAAATAAGTTTGAAATATTTCTGGGAGGTCAATTACTAGTACTTTCTGGGAGGACAATCACTAGTAGTACTAGTACTCTAGTACTATAGTACTCTTTGTCATACAGTAGCTAAATATACTCTAAAGGAGCACCTTAGAGATACATGGATATATATAATACACTGTCTTTAAATTTGGAAAATGTATTTATGCTACAAACAATATTAAGCATCCAAACATAAAACTTTCCAACGAAGAGATCTTGTTAATGAAACACTTTGGAAATATACATTTTGCTACTTGTGATTCCGTTTCCTGCGACAAATCACATTTATATTGTAGTTTGTCATATTTCTCGTGATCCAGAAAGAGGACAATGATACAGAGACAATAGAACGAGATGCAAGTAATTGAATATTTATCAGAAAAGATTGTGTCGATTGTGTTGAACTGTATTTTGAACCTCATTTGCCTCTTAGATATGCATTATTTGAGACAATGAGAGAAAACAAATTCTACAATACCAGTCGCCCTAACCCTTATAATGCGTGTTTTAGGAAAATGAGTCATAAGTCGAAAATTGATATTTTTCAAAGTGTTTTTTTCAACTAGATCATATTATTGGAACGTTCTATCTTTTGGAGGGTTCATCACTTATAGATATATCAATCGATGTATCAAATTTCAGGACAATCTATGTAATATATCCTTTCGTTTTAAAGGTCCTCATATGGACCACATTTAGTTACTTTACTGTTTATTGACCCCCAGAAATATTGGAAATATTTTTTTTTCAAAAACGAAAATATCAAACTTAAAATCTAGAAATACTTATTAGATTATAAGACTGTTTAATATCATTGGAATCGGCTTGGTCTCATCTTTTTAAATATGATGGTTTCTCAAAATCTCTTTTTTGCGACTTATGACTCATTTTCCTGAAACACGCCACATATAAGTTACAGTGGTATGGTAATGAGGCCGGCGATACATTCCACTCTGCAGTATGAATAGATGCCTCTCAATATTCCACTCATAGCTCGGGGCCGGCGTGGAATGAATACGTTTTTAACAAGATAATAAAAACGATGTTAGACAAGTGCATACTTTGTTCTCAATGGCGGTCATGTCCCAATGCGAACAAAGCCATACTCAGCCTAGGCTCAGAGCCTCTCAGATCAGATAAGAATAGTATGTAAAACGCGTAAACGTGTCTTACTGTATTTATGTCCTTATGACCAGCTATTTGTCTCTCGGTAATTATTATATTGGTCAGATTTTCAGAAACTGTACAATTGGCGGCTCTATATACTTATAGACTGGGAAACATTCTTAATCCTAGGAGCATTTTTGAGTACAAAGGTGCATCAGCACGTTTCTGGCTAATTTGGGTGTGCTGAACACGAAAATCACTGTTGCCAAGCTGAAATCTGACTCCTTCCTTGTCAAAAATCAAAAACAAAAATGGCTGCCACTCATTTTTTAGAAAAATCATAAAACACACATATATAGTCGTGTGATACCTCAAAATGATGGAAATTGAGAGGACAATCCATTTTACACACTTACCCGGATCTTACAGCAATGTGGTTACCATGACAACCAAATATTCACACATAATATGGGTTTTTCACTCATTTCTAAGAAAAATCATCAGAAACACATATATGGTCATGTGATACCTCAAAATGATGGTAATGCAGAGGGGAATCCATTTATGATATTCTCATTGTTGTCAGGACTTGTTATAACATATTAGAGCATATCATAGCAAAAGAATCTAAATAAAAAGTCCATACATTCCTGGCTATAACATCATAATTCAACCAGTTGAAGAACTGCCATGTGTATGGCACCTATGCACCTAAGTAGTACATCAATCTGATTGGATGCAATATCCTTCTTCTAAGCTCTCCCTATATGCTAACAGAGGGCTATAGATTCATGGAAGTAATTCAGAGACTAGAAATATATACAATTGTACAAAATAAGAGGTACAGAGAAATGCACCAACAATTGAATTGACAAAAATTGGTTATGCCCACCATCCAAGCATCTGCCCATGAAGTGGACACACTTAACACTGAGGGGCATGTATGTGTCAGAGCAACTTGGCCAGTATTATAGTGTAATAATGGTTGATCAGGCCTTAGTTAATCGCTTGATGGAACTGAAGTGACATACTCCATTATTCCAGAAGAGGGTGTTCATTTGTCTTGGAGGCCTACACATAGCAATGAACTGTCTGAAACCAGCCAACATATACAAAGTACTGGCATAGTGGAGGCCTGGTATAAGAGTGACATCTTGGGACAAGCTACATGACTACAACAAGGCTACAATGACTACAACAAGGCAATGCATACTCACAAAATCACACACCATGCCCTTTCAAGGATTCTGCTCCCCAATTTCCTCAGCTATCTCTCTGAGAAGGTGTTATAATGGATGTAACATAAAGGACTGAAGAACTGGTAGAGTATAAACTGTGTATTGCCATATACGAAGATGGTATATACCAGGTGAAATAGGTAATGGCAAGTTCCCTTTTAGGTGCGGGAGGCACCTGTAAAATACCTGAATGGATTACCATCAGGTAATCCCTTCACATTAAATGCTGTATTAATTAACATTGATTATTAAATGAGGTATAACAAAAGGTTTAAACCTTTTGAACATTAACTTTCTGTACTGGTGGCAGAACAAGGACATGGTTAGGACTCTTCTACAGCTGATAAGGGCCTACTGTGATGCTGACTTGCACCTCCACATTGAGCCCTCAAGAAGATGCTACCATATTTCATATGGTATGATTATACCAACTATGCAAAGAGGGGTTCAGTCTACCTTACAGAGATGGGCAATCTTCCACTTCATGTACTGACCACGTTTGAACATGGAAACTTCATTGTCACACTTTCTGACAGACAGGTCAACCAGGTAGCTGCTGACGATGCACTGTAGTGGATCAATCTCTGTCCCCACATCAGCATCACTGTATATACCAACTACAATGTTGAGAAGAATGACATTGTTCTCAATGAAAGTCAGACAAACCATATGGAAAGAGATAAGAAGCATGAGGACTAACTTGCTAATCTTGATTGTTCTCTGCAATGGAATTCTTATGTAATCTGTCAAACGAAATTCTTTTGACAATTGCAATTCAGGCTGCAAGTACATCCCAGTATATCCCAGGGGCCAGAGACAATTAGAAACATCTGTGTCAATGAGGCTGATCAAAACACCTGAAAACTTCAATGATCCAATGGTGAGGAATAATACCCTTACTTTCAGTTGCTTCTACAAAATCAAGACAAAGGGAAAGACAAAGGATAAAAACATCATTCTTAAAGCAGATTGTAACACTCTGCAGAGACTATGTAGCTGGAAGAGAGTTGGATTGGATTACACAGATGTCTTTACTGATACAGTTCTGAAAGAGGGAAATGGATTTGGAAGAATTGATCTTTTATTTGACCAGTACAAAGACATTACTATCAAAGCACAGACAGGAAAGCACCACCAAAAACAGAAAGTACCCATCAGGAAACTGGTTGAAAATCGGAATGTGCCACTTCCAGCCAACTTGGCTAACTATGGGCCTAACTAGTTGGCTCATCCAAATAACTAGCAAAGTTAAGATTTTAGAATGTGCTGGTCAGAAGTTGATTGTTTTTAGTGGCAGCTTTCTCAATGGTGAGGTGAAAAGTACCATTCTCCTTGACCTTGGTCCTCTGGTAGCAGAGCATGAAGAAGCAGATACCAGACTCCATGCCATCCATTCTTCTTCAAAAGTATATTCCAGTGCATGAGGTTATACACAATATCCCAGAAGGTTCCTGCTAGCATTTTCCTACCTTCCATGCTATAATAAGGCCAGACACAACATCATTCATAGCATTCACCACAGACAACAAACCAATGTGTTTCTTGAAAACCACAACTTACTTGGAGCAAACTGGAACTCAGCCAAGATATGGATCTTCAGTGGAGAAGTTCTTGTGCTATGTATACAAGATACCAGGAGCAACATCAATTGATAATGCAAGGTTACTTCTGCTTGGAAAACTGAATAAGACAGAAGCGTTGCCATCCACTGCTGATGCACTGATGCTGCATACTCAATGTGCCCATTACTAAGCCCTGGTTTAGAATTTTGCCCATATGACTTATACATTCCTGACCCTACAACACTTGGGTGGAAACCAAAGGACCAGCAATTTGTGCCCATCCTTATGACCAAAGATGCTGTAACTGACAGCTTGCATATCACTGACATCGAGTCAATGCAAGACTGGGAGTACAAATCAACATTGGGGTTGCAGGAACACCATTCTTCCATGCACTTCAAAACAGTCAGTGTGATAAAAGTGCAGGTGTCTACAGCAACATAAGTGAATAGATACAACACTTTATGAAGGTTGGCTTGTAACCATTTCACTGTACCTCTGATTTTGTACATTGTATATATTTCGAAACATGTCTCTGTCTCTGAATTGCCTTCATGAATCTATATCCTTCATAGCAATGTTGATATGCCAATGATATTGCATGCAATCAAGTTGATGTACTACTTGTGTACAGACCACATACACAAGGCAGTTCTTGATTGAACAATGATTGAACAATGAAGTTATAGTCAGGAATGTATGGACTTTTTATTCAGATTGTTTTGCTATGGTATGGCCTGATATGCTATAACATTTCCTTACAACAATGAGAATATCATAAATGGATTCCCCTCTGCATTACCATCATTTTGAGGTATCACATGACCATATATATGTGTTTTTTATGATTTTTCTCAGAAATGAGTGAAAAACACATATTATGTGTGGATATTTGGTTGTCATGGTAACCACATTGCCGTGACATCCAGGTAAGTGTGTAAAATTAATTGTCCTCTCAATTTCCATCATTTTGAGGTATCACACGACTATATATGTGTGTTTCATGATTTTTCTGAAAAATGAGTGGCAGCCATTTTTGTTTTTGATTTTTGACAAGGAAGGAGTCAGATTTCAGCTTGGCAACAGTGATTTTCGTGTTCAGCACACCCAAATTAGCCAGAAAAGTGCTGATGTACCTTTGTACTCAAAAATGCTCCTAGGAGTATTAAGAGTGATGTTTAGGTCGATTTTGCCTAGTCTATTAGTAATTTCTGCTAAATTCAGCTAAAAATGATAAATTGTGGGTATATCTGAGTATATTTGGTATCGCATTGATTTAAAGTATCAGTTCTGTTATGTTAAACAGCATTTAGAAGCTCATTTCTGTCTCAAATGAGGGTTATTTGAGAGGATTGGTGAAGGCGAATTGTACATTTTCTGAAAATCTGACCCATATAGCATGGTGATGTTACTCAAATTGATTGCATCTTTTTTTATATATATAAGCAAGTTTAATTTCATTTTGTTATACAGGCAGTGATAAAAGCTTTCTACATGGGAATTGGTTTTTGTTGTCTGTCCCAGACAACTCTTCCAAACAAAACTTCTCTCTAACTACACATTTATAAAAAACAAATTATATTGTATAACTTTGTACTTGATCAGTGGTTGCTGAGAAAGGCAAGACAAGTGGTAAAGCTATTGCTGAATAAACGTACACTTTAAAATGTCAGTGATTGGACGCCTCTGCAGTAGGCGTTTTAATGGGATTATAATGGTGATGAGCGAGAGGCTTTCCCTCAGTTTGAAGGGATTTGCTAAACTCTGAGCCTAGATTGATCCTTGATTATCTTGAATGTTACTACCTGCTCTAAAAACAGGACATGACTCCAAGAGAATTAGATTGTGTGGAGCACTGGGGATGGACTATTAATCCAGGACGATCCTTTGTTATATCAACTATGCCAATAAGGCATTTGCCTGGCCACTATCATATTTTTGTATTAATGTATTATTAGTATATGCACATTCTACAACCGGGAGTTCCATATCTGTGATGTGATGTAGAACTAGTGCTACATCAACGGGACTTTTTTATGACGTCACGCCGCGGACACGCTAAACAACAATAAAGTTTTATCACGACCATTTCTCGTGATTCATATAGTAATAATCCACACAAATGAACAATGAAAACGTCTAAAGGAAGAAGAGGGCACATATACAAATAAACTTATGGTACTCGTTCTACACAGGCAAGCGAATTGTAAAACTACATTTCATGACCACTCCGAACTTGGTTCCATAAGTGGTTATTATCACAGTACCTTCTCAAACTTTTGAAAACTTCATTACTGACCAGGCCCAAACCCTCAGATAAGATAGGAATGGTATGTTAGTGATTGGACGCCTACTTCCCTAATCGGTTTCCTGGACTAGCACTTGGCGTTTTAATAGGATTATGATGACATTGTGCAGTCTTACCGGAATTATAGTGGCGCTTTGCGGTTTGGGCTGAGAGGCTTTCTCTCTGTTTAAAAGGACTCTCTCATCTTTGGGCCTAGACTGATTACTATAGGTTTAACGATGAGTAACTTTAGTGAGAATCCAAAGTTTATTGTTATTATAAACTACTTCTCCCATACAGCCAACCACACTTAGCTTAGACCTTTAAGAAAAATAGCCTTCAAAACTCTTCGGCCTATAAAGTTTAAATCAAAACGTCTTCTTCTATATTTCAAAGTAGTCAGGAACACATTGGAAGGCTTGAAATTTACGTTGAATCTATGTGTGTCTCCTTTTGGTACACCTCCCTCACATATTAATACAAAATGCTTTGATTTGAATTGAATTTAAGGGTTTCTTTTATTGTAATAGAGGAGAATATTCAGCTTTAACAAGAGTGGAATTCCTGAGACAAGCAATTATGTGTGATGTGTCTCAGAAAAATGACTCTCAGGACAAAAAATGGGTTTTGAGATACCATCACATTTGTAGAGATGAGATTAAGTAGATACAGTTCTGAGAAAGTTATTCCAAAAAAGAATTTATCTATGAAAATTTGGAGTGTTCTACTTTCTGATCTCGTCTCTGACCCAGATCTCTAGAAATCAGATAAAGTGTGTGCCGCCATATTTGACAGTTGCGTCAAATACCCAATAACGGCTGGCAGCCTGACACGGGTCTCTACGCATGGGCAGAAAGTGATATCACTCCTTCTAATAGTCAATATGTGTGTGTGGGGGGGGGGGGGGATACTTATGGGGCAGGATGTCAGAATATGTACTTCACAATTCTGCTTATTAGACAAAACACAAAACACTTGCGATCCATGAGAATATCATATAGGGGTAAGATTTTCAGAAAATGTACAACTCACCTTCACCAATTCTCTCAAATAACCAAAATTTAAGGCAGTAATCAGGTTCAAAATGCTATTAAACATAACCAATTGCAAACAGACTGTTTGAATCAAGGCAATACAAAATATACCCATATATACCTAGTGTTGATGATTTTCCAGTTCAACTTAGCAGAATTTATAAAATATGTTGATCTGCCAATTGTACATTTTCTGAGAATCTGACCCATAGATGACATTGGACTCAATCAGATCTATTAAACATAACGAGAAATTGATACCCCACAATAGGGGCCTTGTATGTCCGCCATCTTGAATTCACATGGAATTATTGAAGCTGTGTGTCAGTGTAAAACTTTATGTCCTGCATTGAATATTTAATAATGATTTCATGTAAATAGCTGCCATGCGTTTAAATGGTTCCATAACAGAAATCTTCATGGTTCCCATGATGCATTTGTCTTGTATAGATCATTTATACAAGCAACGATATTGGTCAAAAGATCCTTTAATTTTTTCAATAAGAATGTTGCAACATGAATATGGGTGAAATCGCCAAAAATTGCACAATTCACCTTCACCAAACCTCTCAAATAACCCAAATTTCAGACGAAAATAAAATTCAAAATGCAGTTCAACCTAACCAAACTGATTGCCAGAATCAACGCAATGCGGAATATATTCGAATTTACCTAGTATTGACCACATTGCAGCCATATTTAGCAAAATTTACTAAATGTGTACAGCTGTCAATTGTACGTTTTCTGAAAATCTGACCCATATAGATCCGATGTTGGACAAATGATAAAAAAAAATAAAAAAAAGAATGTTGCAAATTATTTCAATGTCAGATTTGAATTGGATCCATCCAACCAACCATGCACTGTAATAGACATTCGCAGTGAGACATGCAAATCCCCTATTTTGTTGATAGTTCGCAGCCATGTTCCCAAGTGGTCATCTGCCATCAAAAGGAAACTTAAGCATGTCAACTTTGAATTATTTTTTTTTATTATTTGTATTTAAATGTAATAAGTGGATATTTTTAATGAGGGGAGGTCAGAGCATGGTGGCAAAACGGAGACAAATTTAAGGTTGAAGAGGGTTTGGACGTTTGTCTTATTATGTACTACCTGTAATAGGGTAAGATTTTCAGGAAATGTACAATTCACCTTCACTAATTCTCTCAAATAATCCAAATTTACGATAGAAATCAGGTTCAAAATATTATTCAACATATCCAAGCAGACCGTTTGAATCAAGGCAATACCAAATATAGCCATATACCTAGTGTTGATGATTTTTCAGTCCAACTTAGCAGAATTTACAAAATATGTTGATCTGACAATTGTCCATTTTCTGAAAATTTGACCCAATAGCAGACAGGGAGGTGACATGGGCTGCGGACTTCTCAAACTCGCTGCAAATCTCTGGGAAGTTCTCAGTTTTAATTATGAAACGGAATTTGTCCCAAATGGGATGTTTTTCTACTTAATTCCTATATCTCTGATTATGAAACAATGCCCCGAAATCTACCCTAGGACGCTTGAGGTAGAAGTCTTGGGGGCAGGACAATTACTACATTCTCTATTGCATAGGTCAGTAAATTTAATGTCTGGCCTTTCAGGCGAAGTCCTGGCATTCGCTTTTTTCTTACATTGTTAATATTTTAGTATTTTGAGAACAAGATGCATCTTAGGACAATTGGGACCGGTGGAAACTTTCACTGCCCTATCTGTTTTAATAGATATTGTCATCAAATATCTGTTCAAAATGAAAAGAAAACGATCAAGACATAATAATAAAACCGATTGGTTGAATACAAATTTCAGTTATTCATTTTAAATCTAAATTTTAAATTGGATGCCTTGCGGAAAGCGGTAAACATTTCCAACGTTTTTCAATATAGCTGTTCTGTCATTAGTGCCTGGAGGGAGGAGGTGAAACTGCAGCAGCAGCCGTACAATCCCGCATTCTAAACCTATGGGCCAGATTTCCAGAAAATGTACAATTCACCTTCACCAATCCTCTCAAATGACCCAAATCTAAGACGAAAATCACGTTCAAAATACAGTTCAACATAGCCAGACAGATGTATTGAATGGATACAATACAGAATTTACTCAGATATACCTAGTATTTATCAATTCTCATTCTAATATAGCAGGATTTGATAGATGTGTAAAACTGTAGAGTGTGCATTTTCTAAAAATCTGACCCATATACAGCTCTTTTCTAATAACAATGGAGTCACCTGAGTATTGTCACCTTACTAACCTGACGAGTACACCACTATTACTGATAATAGCGATACTGTAATTTTAGCTCTTAGTTGGAAAACATCCTACTTTACCTGGTAAATGTCCTCTCCTCTCTCTTACCCTCTCTCCCTCTTTATCTCCTCTCTGTCTCTCTCCTCTCTCTCCCTTCTCTCTCCCTCTCTCTCTTTTCTCTCCCTCTCTCTCCTCTCTCTCCCCCTCTCTCTCCTCTCTCTCCCCCTCTCTCCCCCTCTCTTCCCCTCTCTCTCCCCCTCTCTCCCTCTCTCTCCCTCTTTCTCTCTTTCCTCTCCCGGACTCATTCTCAACCTGCCTCTCTCTTCCTCTCTCTCCTCCATTTTCACTATTTAGCTCTTTTTCTCCTGGACATCATCAGACCTTTTCTCTCTCCCCCCCTCAACATAACACTCTTTTTCCTTCTCCGCATTTTCCCTCCCTCTGCCCTCTCTCCACTAGGGGACTCTTTCTCTCCCCTTTCGCCACTCACCCCTCACAGCATTTCTATCTCTCCTCAATCGCTCTCTCCCCCTCACTCCTCTCTTAGACCCTTCTCTCTCTCCTCCCCCCACACTCTCTTTCCTTATCCCCTCTCTCCTCTGGTGAACTCTTTCTCGCCCTGTTTGTATAGATCTATATTTTTTCTCTCTCCCTCCGCGTTGGTCTTTACTCTCTCTCTCCCTCTCGATAGGTCACTCTCTCTATATGTAATATATATCCTCTGCCTCTCTCTGTCTCTCGACCTTGGTATGTCTCTGTCGTTGTCCTCTCTCCTATCTCTCTACCCTCTCTCTCTGTATTCCAGATGTCCCTCATTGTGTGTGTGTGCCTTTCTCTCTCTCCCTCTCTCTCTCTCTATCTCCCTTTCTCCGAATTCCCTCCATCTATATTTCCTTCCTATTGTCAGGATATTTGGGCAACCTCACCCCATCCACCCCCATCCCCTCCCACCCCCGCACCCCCTCTACTCAATGGCACCCAGACACTAGAGAGATAAACTCTATTTTTCTTGTGTTCCCTATTGCTTACCCCACCATAGAGAGGGTTTACTCTCAGATAAGAACAAGATAACAACAATCAGCAGAGGGATACCAGTCGATGATAAGGGTACAGTGCTACATACTCCCCAATAAAAACAGCCCATCAGGGGCAGAGCCAGAGAGCAGACCCTCGACAATAATGAAACAATAATAGCATCGGGTAATGCAGCTCTGATGGCTCGGCTCTGATCTCTCCCAGGGTAGAAGAGATGAATTCCCAAGGTGGTCTCCGGATTCTGGACTTTTTAAATTTCTTTGTATATGAAATATGGATTTTGCTTTTCAATCGGTGCACTTTTCATGGCCGTGCCTAAAGCTACTTGTAGTAGGGGTCATACAAGGTTGTGTTGAGTTGAGGAATTTGTTATTTGTCATTAATAGGAAGGACATTTATGGGTCAGATTTTCAGAAAATGTACAATTCACTTTCACTAATTCTCTGGGAAAAAAAAGAAATTTCAGACGAAAATAAACTTCATGATGGAGTTTATCCTAACCAAACAGATTGCTAGAATCAGTGCAATGTCGAATATTCCCGAATATTCCCGAATTTACCAAATTGCAGCCTAATTTAGCAGAATTTACTAAATGTATACAGCTGGTAATTGTACATTTTCTGAAAATCTGACCCTTATATACCTGATACGGGACAGTATGTTATATTATGGGTTATATACAAGTTTGAGATATAGGCATATAGTATAATATCGGATCAAATTATATTCAATTGATTAAGACAAAAATCGGAATCTCAGAGAAGAATTTATATAATCTCTCAACACTATTTTTTAGAAATGAACAACGACAATAAGTCAATTATAAGAGTTATAATCCTATATTCTAAGCAACGTTTATAATTATACGATCGAAATATTTGTAGGGAATGGATCTGTGAGGAAGACCTGCCTCGGGAGAACATCTGTATCCAGATTCGGAATGTTATTATCTGTTCTGAATAAACATGCAATATATGGGTCAGATCTTCAGAAAATGTACAATTGGCAGCTGTACACATTTAGTGAATTAAGCTAAATAAAACTGAAATTTGGTCAATACTAGGTAAATCTGAGTAGATTTGGCATCGCATTGACTCTAGCAATATGTTTGGTTAGCTTGAACTCTATTTTTAACTTTATTTTCGTCTGAAATTTGGGTTATTTGAGAGGATTGGTGAAGGCCAATTGTACATTTTCTGAAAATATGACCCATATAATATTTAGTGTCAAATAAAGCAATGGTAATGTCTAATTTATTTGCATGTATTCCGTCATATACTCGTCTTATTGGTTTATAATCTCCGCTTTTTATAAATATTTGCAATATTCAACAATTGTATCTTTAACTATTTACTAAATCATTTTCCCTTAGTCAGCTTAAAATGCGTTTAAAATAAATCTAATCTAAATTTTATAGGATTTTATGAAGCCCTTAATCTCAGTTAAGATGTCTTAGTAGGAGTCGAAAGTGTTTAACATTTTATTGGTCTATCACCAAACATAAAACGCCAGCTAAGCACCGCTCATCCAGACTTTTAATTAAAAAGACGAGTATAAAAATGATCAATTTATTATTAGTCTAGGAACCAGACGAGTGTCGTGTATCCTCGCCTATGCCCCTTTCCGCAAATCGCAAACACAAAAATTGACGTAAATTGGTATGAGCTGTTCAACACCGCCACCTAACGAGAATACCAAACATCAAGATTGGATAGCTATGGTTGCGCGGGGAGTTGACAGGCTACACTGTAAAAATAACGTGTTGTATGAGCCAATTAATATGATGTGTTTCAATAAAATGAGTCCCAAGTCGCAAAATTTACATTTTTCAAAGTGTTTTTCCTACAAGATCTCTTTATTGAAATGTTCTGGTTTCTAGGGAGTTTAGCGGATCCCAAGAAAAAAACAATTCACATAGTTTCATTATTTGATCGAGAATACAGTTCTAGGTAATTTTAAATTCTATTTAACCATTTGTGATGTGTTCCAGGAAAATGAGTTACATGTCGCAAAATTGATATTTTTCAAAGTGGTTTTTTTACAAGATCTCTTCATTGAAATGTTCTGATTTTTAGAGGGTTTAACACTTTTAGTCATATTAATCCATGTAACAAATTTCGGCACATTGTATTAAATATATCCTTGCGTTTTGAAGGCCTTCATAGGGAGTATATTTAGTTACTTTACTGCTAATTACCCATCCAGAAACATTGCACTCTTTACATTTCAAAAATAAAAACATCAAACTTAAAATATAGAAATACTTATTAAGTGTCCTAGCTTATATTAACATTGGAATCAGCTTGATCTCTTTTCAAATATGGTGATATCTCAAAATCCATTTCGTGACTTATGACATAATTTCCTAAAACGGATCACATTTGTGATGCGTTATAGAAAAATGAGTCAGAAGATTAGGACACTTTAAAAAGTAATTCTATGTTTTAATACATGAAAAAAACGTTATTTCTGTTAGGTCAATCAGTAGAAACGTATTTAAATACACTCAGTGCAGAGTCTTGGAACTTGGTATATGTATTTATGCTTCTGAGGGGCCGAAGATGAAATCATTTCGACCAAGGGACCTTGAGTAAAAATATTTGAAAAATATAATATTTAGTTGCAATTTTTTAATCATTTCATCACATTCTGTGTAATCACATTTCGGGGCGGCTGGTGCATTGATGTTCATTTCATGCGTTCTGTGTAATCACATTTCGGGCCTGCTGGTGCATTGATGTTCATTTCATCACATGGGTCAGATTTTTAGAAAATGTACAATTGGCAGCTCTACACATTTTGGAAATTCTTCTAAATTAGGGTGAAAAATGATGAATACCGGGTTTATCTGAGTATATTTGGTATCGCATTGATTTACAGTATCACTTCTGTTATGTTAAACTGCATTTTGAGGCTAATTTTTCTCTTAAATGTGGATTATTTGAGAGGATTGGTGAAGACCGATTGTACATTTCCTGTAAATCTGACCCACATTCTGTGTAATCACATTTCGGGCCTGCTGGTGCATTGATGGCGCACAATCACTGCCTTGAATATCTTGCAGCTATAACTACCTTAGGCAAAGACTACAAGGATTAACAGCCTCGATATCGATGCTAGTGTAGTGTTTGGTGTATACCCAAGGCACAGCAGTGCACCAGCAAGTCCGAAATGGAGGTAATTAATTTATTTGTTTATTTGCCTATGCTTATTATAATCCCTTGGATTTCCCTTTACATTATGCACCAACCGGTGCACCATCAACCTTCCATGGTCGGTCATTAGTCATGTAGTATTTCATAGAAGCTGTTGGTGTGACCTTTAATGTATAAATCCTTACAAGTAACGGATTAAGTTACTGTTTGGACAGAAGTTATAGGGTATATCTGCTTACTCGCTTAGATTGGATATCCACGGTGAGTTGGGAGATGACAGCCTACACTGTAAATTTAAAGTGTTGTATATAAGTCAATTTCCTGTGACTTTTACCTGAAGAGGAAGCTAATGTGACCTTGTGTACATCCATGCAAGTAAATGGACACAATCAATAGATCCACTTACTTAGCAAGATTGGATATCCATGGTCACATTGGTAGAAACAGGTTACACTGTAAGTCTTACACATTTACAAAGAGTTTACAAATGTGATTTCTTTTGGGAAAATGAATCACAGATCGCAAACATGATATTTCCCGAAGTGATTTATTCACAAGATCTCATTGTTGGAATGTTCCGATTCTTGGGGAGATTATCGCTTTATGTCATGTCAATACATGTACAAATTTGAATATATTCTTGTGTTTAGTAGATGTATATGAGTATATTTAGTTACTTTACTCGTATTTGTCCGCCCATGAATATTTCAAACCTTTTTTTTCAAACATTAATATATCAAACATAAATTATAGAATAACTAATTTGATGTCTCTCATCTTTACTATCATTAGAATCCTCTTGATCTCATCTTTGCAGATTTGATGATAACTCAATATTTATTTTTTTGCGACTTGTGTCTCACTTTCCTTTAACACATAATAAGTGTGTCCTTACTAGGCACTCACTGCATGGTCAGAGCTGCACTGCAGCATACCATCCATTGGTGCTCGGGCAAGTTACAACATGGCATCACTCATAGATCTCATGAGGTAAATACTTATCAAATAAAATCTCTGATACATATATATCATTATATGAACATTAAACTAGGCTATCGCTTTTTGTGAAAGACAATAACAAAATCACACTTCTGTCTTGTGAATCTGTGGTAGAACTATTTAAACACAATTTAAATGATTTGATTTATTGACTTGCTGTATAAACATTCTAAATAAAAAGAAATTAAAAAAGATATTTGATAAACACATCATTTTTTAGATATCTCTTAGATGTAGGAAATTACGAAAATTCATTAAGTCCTGCCGTCAAAGTATGTTTTTTCAAGTTTATTGCTTTATTGTTGCAAAACAGGAGACCTCAGGGACAGTCTAGATATGTTAATATTTCCTAATTTGGACTCCCCACCACTCTTGCAACTGCCTTGCAAGTGAGATAGCCAGTATGAGTGGTGTGACTGTATTTCATCTACTAGCTCGTAGATGGATGTGCCGGTCTCCAACTTTCTCAAATATGTCCACAATACACCTTGTAACACAACACAATGGGCTGATCTGGTGTTGTTTTACAAGGTGTGCTTTTGATTGGCTACCTAAATTTAGTTAAGCTAATCAGGGCTGCGCTTATAAGCTACACTCTGTCAGCTATCAGCTTCCACAAGTTACTAAAGTAGCCTTTGCCAAATTGGGGGCAGGAGGTGTGGGGGTGAGGAGTCTGAAACGTACAAACTTAAAACCTAAAAAATATAAGGCAATTAATTATCAAATAAGGCTCTAATACATATAATATTATTATGAACATTGAACTAGGCTATCGCCTCTCTGTGTTGTGAATCCACTAGATCGAACTATTCCAACAGAGGGCATTCACCCTCTTCCATAACTTTGTAATTTAAGAAATAGACATCATAAATGAGGAGCTGACTGCCAACACTGTAAAATGTCATGATTTATACCCAAAAACAGTTTCTCCCACTCAAAACGATTCCCCTAAGTTGACAATCAGCAACTCTGATTGAAGAGAGAACTAAATAACTGAGGAAAGCCTTAAAGGATCACTAAACGGTCCCTTTTAGGACAACAAAAGTTATGCATCCATAAGTAGGCTACAACACCCAACTCCCAATTCGTTACCTCCATTTATGCTTAACATATGTGGTGTGATCCAGGAAAATGAGTCATAAGTCGCCAAAAATAGATTTTGAGATATCATTATATTTGAAAAGATGAGATCAAGCCGATTCCAATGATAGTAAACAGTCTATAATCTTATAAGTATTTCGAGATTTTAAGTTTGATATTTTCGTTTTTGAAAGAAATAGTTTCCAATATTTCTGGGGGTCAATAACCAGTAAAGTAATTAAATGTAGTCCATATGAGGACCTTTAAAACAAAAGGATATATTACATAGATTGTCCTGAAATTTGATACATCGATTGATATATCTATGAGTGATGAACCCTCCAAAAGATAGAACGTTCCAATAATATGATCTAGTTGAAAAAACACTTTGAAAAATATCAATTTTGCGACTTATGACTCATTTTCCTAAAACACGCCACATATTGTCGCTCACTGCCGCCAATTGAGAAAGCTTAGGTGTAAAGGTCTGTTTAGCACAAGAGGGAACTGAGGGTGCTGTGTGACGTCAGAAGGTGGCTCCTGAAATGTACACAACACCTCTCCCGACTGGTGTATAAATTATGTACATTGGAAGTTCATTCCAAGATTAAACCACCTTGTGACGTAGGCTAACAATGGCGCCCTGAATGGAGTGTTAAACTGTGGAACTTTTTTCCCCCTAATGGGTAAAACTCACTAAATGTTAAATTACATTATGTACCACTGGGGCCACTAAATTTGGATGATAGCATAGAAGTTGATTTCCTCATTATATTTTGGAGTTTAGTGACACTTTAATTAGCAGCCATTTCTTACAGTGTAGAGAGGTGGTATTGCTTCCGCCCTCCATCAATTTCTCGAGTTTTTATCAAAATAATTTCATGACTTTAACACATTATGTTGACTAAAATCAGAGCTGACATTGATCACAACCATCGATCAAATCCCCGCTGTTAACGCAGCCCCGGAGGCTATTGATAAGCGGCATAATCACCGATCCAATCCCAATCCAATAGTCTGTCTTTTTCACAAAAACACTATTATCTTCCTAAAGCATTTTTATCACGGTCCCTGTGCAAACTAGCCTTGAGAGAGTCCAATGTTTCCTTAACTTTTGAAGAAGGGAAAAAGGGAAAATAAAAGGAGTTAAATGAGAGAGGAAGAAGGACATGTTAATAGGAGTGGTGGATATTGGGAGAAGTGTCTGATTGTGGTGGTTCGGCTTGATATCATAAACTTTATGATGATGATTATTATTAATAATAGTCAACATGTGAGGGCACGGCGCTGGTGGATAGGAATTTTTTAGACATGTCTAAACTATATGCATTAGTGGTTAACCTTGGCATATTAATCTGTAAAATGCTGGAATGTTATATGCATATTATATCAGTCTTTCTTACTTTAATCCACCTTTGTCCCTAACTTTCTGTACAAACTGGGACCATTGGAAAACCCTGGGTATACCTAGGAGATGTTACCCCAGTCAAAATAAAATCTTAAAAAAAAAAAATATCTTTAATGTATGTCAACATAACTGATGTGGTATAATTTTTAGCATTATGAATAATCACTAGATTTTATTTAATTACTATTTAGCTGAGTCTATGTCGACTCATTTGAATACCTACTTTGGTAATAGATAATTTACTTAACATGTATAGGATAAAATCAGGCTATTCTGAGAAAATGTGTACTATATGTATGGAAAAGTGCTAAACCCTCCAGACATTGGAACTTTGCCACGAAGATATCTTGAGAAAATATCAATTTTGCGACTTGTTACTCATTTTGCTGAAAGACCTCACAAATGAAAGACGAAATAAGAAGAAGACGGATCAGATTCTGGAGAAGGTATCAGAAGCGATGAAAAAGAAGGAAAGGAAAGATAAAGGTCTTGTTCGATGGAAGTGGTATAGCTTTTTGTAACGTTTTAGTGCAAGTACAAAGAATATTTTCCAACATAATTCATATTTGAATCCCTCGGACAATGAGTTGAAAAAGGAGCTTCATTCAACGCTTCTGTCGACGAAGAAATAAGGATAAAGGAGCGGTTGGAAAATACAAAAGTGTAAGAAAATAATGAGGAATGGTTGGACTAATCTTGTTTAATAATTGATATGGGATATGCTCCATCAGATTTGTTTGCGTTGAATCTTTCCAAAGTAATATTGCACGCCGACTGGGTTATCAAAAGCCGGCTAATTATCAACGAGAGTAGCATATTAATTCCCATACTTCAAATAAGAAATACCAACACTAAAGGAGAAACGACCATTAAAATTCCAATAAAAGGGAAATATTTATACCTAATGACACTGACACTAACCGACTAATCAGTATTGTACATTTACTCCTTTTTTCAAAATATTTTTCGAAATATCTTATTACTGATGTTTAGTTTGATAGCGGAACTCCACTATAGGTAAAAGACGGCGCCAACAGGCAAAAACGGCTGCGACGAATTTTTTGCGACGAAATATCTAATCAAGTTAGATATTTTGCAATTGTTGGCAATAAATAAATGTGTTGCCAACAACCTATCTTACCCCCTCATCCACTAGAATTTTTAGTCTTGTCGAATTTTCCGAATTTTCCGAAATGTTGGCGACGAATTTCGCCTGTTGGCGCCGTTTTTTACCTATAGTGGAGTTCCGCTATGAGGGCTCCCTTGAAGATCTTCAGTGGAGAAGGAGTTTGCCCTTCTCCTGATTTACATTATGTATATGTTTATTGAATAAAAGTTGTATAATAACAATCATTATTAATTCCCATTCATTTTCATTTCCTCTCTCGCCCTGAGAAGATCCAGCATACATTGAAAGGGCCGTGCAGCAACTACCCCAAGCCCCATCTGCCCCTCACCCCCCCCCCCCCCCAAACCCACAACCCACCCCATCCGTATTTCTGCATTTGTGACGGGTTAGGGGAAAATGAGTCACTAGCGGCAAAAAAATATATTTTGAGATATCATCATATTTGAAAAGATTAGATCATGCCGATTCCAATGATATTAAACATTTGGGACCTCTAAGAGGTGTTTCTATATTTTATGTTTGATATAGTTATGTTTGAAAAAAAGTTTGCAATATTTATGGGAGGGCAATTGCCAGTAAAGTAACCATGTACTCCGTACTAAGACATATAACACTCAAGGATATATTTAATTCAATTTGGGATATTAACACATATATGCCTAAAAAGGAAAAACCTCCCAAAAATCAGAACATTTCAATAGAGATATCCTGTAAAAAACACATTTTCAAATATATCCTTTGGGAACTTGTGACTATTTTTTCCTGCAACACATCACATTTTATTATACTTGATTATGTCGCTATACAGCACACATAGAAAGTTATTATGAGTTTTAAATTGTCTGAGATTTAGCACGTGGCTCTTATAATTAAAGCTGATCATGAGTAGAATGAATTAAAGTGGAATCTATGAGAGATTAAATTCCCTGGCTAATACATGACACTCATAATCCTTTAAAATAGAAATAAAAAGTGGATAAAGTGAGAGATAGAAAAAGAACAAATTCCAAGGAAGGATTTTAATAGACGAGACGTGTAATGAGGAGACTTAGTTGGCTTAACACCAGATCAGGGGCCTGTTGCGTAATAAATCCTTATACAAAGTTTTCCTTGCTAAGTTATTTGTCCTTGATTAGGTGAGAAATCCTACTGTTTGAATACAATTAGCAGTTTTTGTATAGCAAAGTTCTTCACTTAAGCCTGGTTTCCATTGCCACGCTACTTCTCCTACTACTACTACCGTTCTTCGCTCCCGCTACTTTAGAAGTAAAGGGAAGTAGCCGTTTTAAGGTTGGGTTCCACTGGCAGGCTACTACTCCCGCAACTCGTCCTGTCTCTTGTTCCTTTTTTAAAAGTGGGAGCAAGCAACTGTAGGTATACTGGAATGGGTGCTATTGCCCCACTACTTCCACCTCTACTTCTAACACTACTCAGAAATGTAAGCAGACAACATTTTATTTTCACATAGAAATGGATGCATCAAGTGAGAAGTAGCATAGAGTGATGCCATTGCCCTGCTTCAGTCCCCGCTATTTCCCTCTACCTCCTGCTACCTCCCACTACAAAGTAGCGGCTGCTTCAAATCAAACATGTTTGTTTGAAGCGAGAGCACTCTACACTTCGAAAATGCTAAAAAAAAAGCGAGAAGTAACATGGGTTTGTAGCAGGGCCCAATAGCACCGATCCCTGTTACTCTCCAGCTTCTGCTACCACTTCTTGATGAAAGAAGTGGGAGCAGTAGCCGGAGAAGTAGCTAGCCAGTGGAACCAAGCCCTTAAACATGTTTGAATTGAAGTGACTTCCTCCCGCTACTTGCTCCCGCTTCTAAAAGTAGCGGGACCAGAGAAACACTAGTAATAGCAGGGCAGGGGAACCCAGGCTTAAAGGTTCCTCTCCAGCTGCTTTGGACAAATAGCTAAGGAAGAAATATTATTTAACATGAATAAAATGTGATGTGTTACAGGAAAATGCGTCAAAAGCCGCAAAACACGTACTTTGAGATTGGAAAAGATGATGTCTGATTCCAATAATAGTAAACAGTAGGACATACAAGTATAATAAGTATTTCTATGTTTTAAGTTCGATAGGTTTTTAAACAATGATTTACCAATATTTCAGGTGCAAAATTATTATTAAAGAAGCTAAATATACTCTATAGGACGACCTTAGAAAGACAGCTATATTCAATACACTGTCTAGAAATTTAGTACATGTATTATTGCTACAAACAGTGCTAAACTCACAAAAAATGAACACATTCCCAAAGACCCCTTACAAAAAAACACTTTGAAAAATATTAATTTGCGACTTCTGACTCATTTCTTGGAACACATCACAAATGAAATATTAGTTTGATGTAGGTTACACTGTACCTGATAAACATAATCTTGGGAATTGTATGGATCAACTTCAATATTTCTGTAGAAATGTGCGGACCTGTACTTCTGAGAAAAGCGCCAATAGGGATGTGTATGTCTCACTGTGCATGTTTTTTACAGTGCATGCTGCGGTGGATTCAGTTCAAATCTGACGTACAAATATTATGCTACATTTTTATCGAGAATTGCAAGAATATTTTCACCAAAATCATAGCTTGTATCAATGGCCTATGAAGAAAAGATGCATGATGGGAAATATGAAGTTTGGATATTTACATGACAGTGTTATATATTCCATGCTGAACATATTTTCTATCACCTTGAAACGGACTTAGACCTCCCATAATTCAATCCGAATCAGGATTCAAAACGGTCGACATACAAGTCCCCTATTGGGCGTAATGTGTGCTTAAACAAATAAAGTAAGAATTTATGATACTATAATACTAATACCGAATTTTCGTCCAATAATTATACAACTTTGGCGAAAACATTGATATTGATATTAGACACTCTTCATTCTAAACAAGTTACAATTATACTCGATAAAGTATATTATTGATTATATGTCGATTAGTAACCTGTATTCAATAAAGTATATTATTGGATGAATGTTGATATTTCATAAAAGTATTACCTGTTATTATCTCCTTATTTTAAGTGTTGTACATTCCTCTTGTCGAGACCTGTCATTCTTATTAATTCTTATGTACTAGATACAAACTCCAGCCTTAAGCGATATAAATCTATCCAAATTAAAGGTAACTGTCGATAGAGATGGAACAAACTCGTTTCATATAGACATGTCGACCTATTTGTCATCTTCTTCTTGTGTATTCAACTATTCCTTAGACAAATAAAAGATTTTCTTATCTTATCTTATCTCATGATGCAACGAGCCCCTGGTTGCCAATAGGGAAAAATAAGAGGAGAGATGAAACGTTAAATACCAAACTGCAGTTTCTTGTAAACGTCGCTGTCGGTTTGAGTCATTAAATTAATGGCTTCTCGAAATGGCAAAGTAAGAAGTATGTCTAGACATTTATGGGTGAAATCGCCGGAAAATGTACAATTTGCATTTACCAATTCTCAGAAAGGACCCAGATTTAAGACGAAAATAATGTTCAAAATACAGTTCAACATTACCAAATAGACGTTTGAATCCACACAATAACAACTTTAATTAGATGTACATATTATTTTTTTTTCTCCGCATAATTTAGCCTAATTTACTAAATGTGATGTGTAGCAGAAAATGAGTCATACAAATGTATTTTAATGGAATTATATTTGAAAATAAGACATTTGATTAATTCAACCGCACCTACTTGAAATGATTAGTCAAAAGCGTAATTATGCCCATCCCTAAATAGCTGGCAGTAAAAATGTCGGGTAAAATGAGGTTTTATTTAAGTTTCAAGCGAAAATAAATGGGTCAGTTTTTCAGAAAATGTACAATTAGCAGGTGTACACATTTAGTAGATTCTGCTAAATTAGGCTGCAATTTGGTCAATACTTGTGAAATTCGAGTATATTTGGCATTGCATTTATTCTAGCAATCTGTTTGGTTAGGTTCAACTGAGTTTTGAACTTTATTTTTGCCTGAAATGTGGGTTATTGGAGAAGATTGGTGAAAGTGAATTGTACATTTTCTGAAAATCTGACACAAATATGTGTTTTCTTTAACGGAAGTCAAAAGGAGAAACTGCGCCAAATGTTTGACATGAAAGCAAGGTAATTCCCTTCTTCTACATGAATTCGTGGAATAAAACTAAGATCACCATAATGTGAAGTATTCAGTGGACAAAACGCACCTCATAAAGGGCCTAGTCCACTAAGCCGATTCTCATGCAATTCTCACATAATTAAGTGGAAAAGAGTCCTCTGCGACGCAAAATCGCATGAGAATCGGCTTAGTGGACTAGGCCCTTAAATCCAAAAGCTACGGCCGAGTTGCTTCTGACCGTCCATCTCATACTTCACACCAAGGTAATCTTACTATATCATGTCATAATTTTGGTTTATTAATGAGCTTTCGAGCTGAACTCGCTCTTTGTCCGATGGGAAATCAGTGAATAATTAAATAATTACACATACAATGAAAAATACGAAACATTAAAATTGTCAATGCATACAGTTAGCACTACCTTCCGACATCCAATACAATGCATTAACCTACCAGGGGACTTTTACGATGATGCTGAATAAAATAATACGTCTAAAAAGTGGTCTAGACCAATTAATCTAGATTTTAGACACTGGTAAGAGCGTAAGATCCTATTATACTGCTGGAGCTTCCAGCTTCGACATCCGCCTTTAGCTGGCTCATGTGAGATTGATCTAAATCTAATATGTTGTTAAATTGAATTACAATGTTGTTATTGTAACGCTTTTATATATATACCCCCAGGTGCAGCTGTATATCAAGCTAGTATAGTGGGAGGAAGAGGGTCCTTTATAAATCTAATATATAACGGATATCTGTCTGCGTTTTACAGGGAAACGTAAATCTATAAATTGTACTGACACCAATCATTGTTTACTGGTTCTGATTTACTGGTTCTGAATAACTGGTTCTGGCTGACTGATTATCTTACTCTTGTTTTAAGCCTAAAACAATAAACACATTATTACATGGGTCAGATTTTCAGAAAATGTACAATTCGCCTTCACCAATCCACTCAAATAACCCACATTTAAGACAAAAACGAGCTTCAAAATACAGTTTAACATAACAGAACCGATACTTTAAATCAATGCGATACCAAATATACTCAGATATTCCCGATACACTGCAAAGGCACCGTTTACCACATCGTATTCAATCTAAACGTTGCTGAACATGGTTGCATGTTCAACCCCGTTTACAACACATTGTTGTAGACACTTATTGCGCTGATTACGATTTTACAATCAAGTCCCGCGCTCCCGTCAACTGCGCTAAACGTTCTGCTACATGCTTTCAACTGTTGAAGACGTTCTTCAAGACGGAGCATCTTCAACACTATTTAGCAAATGGTTTGATTGTTCAATGAACATGGGTTTTTTCATCAAAACTCATGTTGTTACCATCGAAATGATCAAGAAAAAACATGTGATATTAATAATTATATTTAGAAGTCCAAAGCTTGTATGAATGGAGAACCGAATGTTACATAGTAAAATTCACTCCTTTTAATGAAAAATGTTCAGCAGTAGTTTCATCATTCTTTATGTAATCTCAGTACAATTTTACATCAGACTCTACCGATTATTCACTATGATAAAAAACATAAGCCTTAATCAGAGCTATGTATATTTATACATAGCTCTGCCTTAATCAAGCAATATACCTTCTGTCAAAACACCTTTTCAACCATCTGAATTGTTTCTACTTAATTATTGCTTATTCACAATTGTTCTAAATAAGGCTGTCCTTGTAACAATCGTGTCGAATTCTGAACACAGAATAACCTGTGTTTAAGTTTCATCTTAGCTTTCAAACGTGTGAAAACAATGCCACACACCCATGAGCAAAATGGGGGAGCAAAATCGGGCATTGGCAAGTGTTAAAACTTAAATGTGCGACATACTTTAGGATAGTGTATTCACAGAAGCAATTGTTGGCATAGAGAAATGTCCCTGTGACGGGAATTGCAATCCAATCTTCTATTATTCAATATCCAATATTCTTCCAAAATGTTCTGTGGTTTAGCACCTATAGTCACATGTCCATGTAACCCAGGTTGTCAAGTCTCACGCATTTTGCTTGTGACACACGCATTTAGCCAATACCTCACGCTAAAGCTTCAAAGTCTCATGCATGAAATTAAATCTGGATAAAAAAATTAGCAGTTTTTTCGTCACAAATTCATTCAAATGACATGAAAATTACCGGAAAATTGCCGATATTCAGATATACGTGGGTGCATTTCGGTAGAAAATAAATCATGAGAGAACCCTTAAATAATCAGTAAGGCTTATACATGAACGAATGAAAATCATTTTCTTTCGTACATATTATGTAAAATATCAATTCACAATTGTTCCATGTATTTGGGGTTTTCTGTAGCATACAACTGTCACACCCAACCCAATGACCATCTCCCGTATACACTAACAAAATTTTATATATAATCCATTATATTTAGAATATATACAAAAATATATAATATTCATCCCCCCACCCCCCACCCACACACAATTTTCCTTTTAAGTTGACTTGAATACTTGTAATGGTTGTTTATGAAGGTAAATACCGGGGTAAATATGAATTCTGTTTCAAGGATTTATTGGGAAAATGATTAGGGTAAAGGCTCCCTTCATGTCCCAACAACACTCTATAGGTGGTTTAAGTATCCCAGACGCTAGTCTACATACAGCGTTTACTATGTCAAAGATCCATAGTAAACGAATACAAAACAGATAATGGAATAGCCAGGTTCAAGGCACAAATGTAAAATGACGATCAAAGTGTTTTGGTTCAATCTGGCAATAGTTGCGCATGCGCAGAACCACCAGACAAAATGGCGGATGGTTCAAAGTGTTAGTTTGCAACGATAGTTTATGTTTCCACCCGATTTTCACATTTCTACCTCTTCAAAAGTGCAATGAAGTTGCCAATCGTGTTACAGATAATATCAGGTAAGTTAATTCAACCTATTCATTACTACTGAGTCAATATTTAGTACGTTCTATTACACATAATTAGACCTGAGACCAGGCCTAGTCGGGACCTATTGTTTAGAACATGTCCACCTCTACCGAAGGCACTGCTATGGCTCCCGTGAAAACTGCGCGACTTTTTAGCGCATAGGGGCCGAGAGAAATGCTAACTTTTTATGTTTATTTCAAGCGAGGGTGCTACCTGCTTCCCTCGCACCTTTGCCACATATTTTCTCTTTCCCCACCCCAACCCTACCACACACACTTCCAATGATTTATAGAATTACTAGATGCCACAAATTAATTATATTTGTAAAATATTATCATAAATGTGATTGGAATTTCTGTACTTCCATTTCTGTCAACAGGTACCGTAGTTATTACCATCTATAAATGATAATGGCCAATTTGGACAACTTTGTTTTACTGTATCTCCTCAATGTGGAAGGAATGGAGATCCTTGATAATGGAATAAAAGGCATTGGCTATATGATTTTTATGATATATGACTATGAGAAACGTCTGTAAGCCTGTAAATATCATAGGCGGACAAGTTGTGTTACCTTTAGCTACCTTTAGGAACTGTACATTGGAATGTTGTATGTACAACAAGGTATGTTTTGTTTTGATTAGATGATTGTTGGAGAGCCATAGACGTACACAAAGTGGTGCTGCCCTACAATACAGAGAGTTCAAGAAATTGATGATGTCACAATACACAGAATTACCGTATAGGTCTAGTACACATTCAAGCGCAGCTGATAGCTGACTTGGCCTGGTTGCTGACCAATCACATGTAAGTCTAACTCAAGGGAAATGTTTCTATTTGATCGATTCTGTGGTGACCAAGTGTTACCCTAAGTGGTATGTATGTAATTATGTTCACAACACCCCTCTCGTTCTACTTCTGTCTCTCTCTCCCCCCTCTCCTGTGCCTCCCTCTCTTTCTCTGCTCAATCCCACCACTTTCCCCTCCAGTGTAAGAAAATAAGAAAGAAAGAAAGAAAGAGGCCTTGAACTTCCACGTCTCTTTATCATCTTCTGTTACCCTCCCCCTATATAAATGGTTTCTAAGACAAGGTCAGTCAAAAGTTATTGCCGTTAAGCAATACAATGAGTTCTGATCAGTAGTAGTCTATTGAATGTAAATATTAACGATACCTTTATTGACATCGCAAATTATGTTATTACCTTATCTATTACATTTATGGAAATGAATCCTTTATTAGACATTAATTAACAAAGGCCCTATTTTGTTCCCTCTTCTTCCTGTTTTCTTCCTATTTGACGAGCTGTATATATCTCCCTTATATATTTGTATGAATAATCTATATCTGTCCTTTTGTTCTAAAGTTTCCAATGGACTACTTCATATTAATAAGCTTTCTAAACCTGTCATTTCAGGTGCGCCAATTTTAAGTTATGTGGAGCAGCGGGCAACCCTTTCTACCCTTGCGAATTGTCTCCTCTACACTGAGCTGTTGACAGACACCACTATGCTGAGGTACCTCCAGGACAACCATGAAGATGTTGGAAGGTGGAAGAAATTCTGCATAACTTTAAGACGCAGGAAAGAAATCCCAAATTGTAGAAGACTGTTAGTTTTCTGTCCTCACTAAGGAGCAGAGTTATTTCCTAATGGCCACTATATCTGACCATTCTGTCATGTGTAAATAGAGGGGCGAGACGCCCCCCCCCCCCCCCTTATACCATTACTTCATGTCGCTTCTCCCCTCCTCCACTTACCCCCTCTCATCCCCTCACCCACATTGCCACTCCCCTCCCCTTATAGGCTCACCCCATCTTGCTCCTCCCCTACTCCACTTACCCCCTCTCATACCCTCACCCCATTTTGCCCCTCCTCTCCTCCACCCACTCAACCCACCTTGTCCCCCCTCTTCCTCTCATAACCTCACCCTAGCTCACCCCTCTCCTCAGTTACTGTTCTGCAATAGCATTATGCATGGATTTATGTTCAAATTCTTTGTATGTGGTGTCAATATTTAACTTTCAGGGTATAAAATCTAGAGATCAATATGTTGTCGTTTGTATTTTTATCTCTGGGATATGACCTAGGGAGTTAATTTAATTGCAATGAGATTGGTGTGTATATACTTCATCCCTAAATATTTAAGAGAGTAAACCCTTTCAATAATGTTGCCTTTTTTAATGGTATTGAGAGGCTGTGATATTTTGGTGAAATGTAGTGATGTATCACTACATCAGGCCCCATGTGACACGGATACAATATTATAATGCAATGACACAAGCCACTATATAGTGTAGTTGTTCTTCATTTAGTATTATAGTTCAATCTCAGGAAGGTTTGAATGATTTTAGAACAGGACCATCGTTTTATTTTATAATTCATCTTAATAGCATAGACAGATTGCTTTGTGTTTTTGAGTCTGCACAGTCCATAATTCTCAGGTGTGCCATGTTTCTGTATTCTCATTTTAACAACTTGGACTACAATTGTATTCATTGGGGGAGGCAAATTTAATGCTACCTTGATGGCTTCGTTTTGTATCCTTTCTCATAATGTTTACTGCCGTTTGATTTGTGTTTTATGGTCAGTAGCAATAATTGAGTATCTGTATCTGTATCTGTGTGTATTTGTATTTATATATTATTTTTTTTAAAGATTTTATTTACACTCACCCGCCCCTAGCTTGTCTACATTTTAAAAGGGGGTGTTCTGTATGTATGTAGCTTATATAAATATACATGGATTCTGTAAATTGTATTTAAAAAGTTTTTTTTATCACATGAGGAGGCATTTGTCCAGCATCATGGGAGGTTTTCAAGCCTTCTCCAGCTACTGATAAAGCAGGAAACAGTACTACATATATGTACATATATTTATGTAATAAAGAACTGGTTAAAATTACATAATTGGTGTTCCCTCCTCGTTTGTAAATAGTCTTGCCATACTGATCACATGAACTTTATAATATTAATTTTATTGTCCTCAATCTTTCCCCAAAAGAATTTTCCAGACCAAAAGGATTTCATAAATGGTCTTTTAACCCAAACCTTACCTATATAAAAAAAGAAAAAAAAATATATTTATATTTATATAAATATTTATATTTATATATTTCAATTTCAATCAATTTTTAAGCGAATTTCAATCAATTTTTAAGCGAATTTCAATCAATTTTTATTCTCCCTTACTTGATTTTTTGAACAATTATCTAAACGTTTTCTGATACGCTATTGTAGACGGTTTTTAATGCCTAGACGGTAATATAGAAGCTAAACGTTTTTGAACATGGTAACGGAAAAAAACCGTCTTCTAAAAGGGGACAAAAAAACCGTCTTCAAAAACGTTTAGTATGAAGACGGTTTCACTTGCAGTGTATTCATAATTTTTTAGCCTTATTTAGGAGAATTTCCTAAACGTGTAGAGCTGCTAATTGTACATTTTCTGAAAATCTGACCCATATATCACATTTCTATCACTGGTAACATCCATCCTTCCATAGGACTTATGTTATTTTACGTTTAGATTTGGACTAATATTGAGTCAAGTACGAACAAACCTTTTAGCAAGGAACAAGCGAGGTTAATTGAGTAGAATCTCCTTGCCATAGATCATTTCGGAAACAGAGTGATGGATCTACCTAGAAGACAATTATTAATCTTGTGCGACTCACGAGGAGCGGGAATGGACAATGTCATACAGGGTAAGGCATCGGGCATAGACTATAAAATCTTTGTCGCACCGGGTGCTGACACCGTTTCACTAGTAAACAGAGCAAGAGGGACCATAATGATAAACAGGCCGACCACGATATTTGTACTATCAGGGATATGCAACCTCACTAAGAAAGATAGTTTTACCAAAGAAGTGGGACTTCGCTACTTCTCTGAAACCGAAGCCGACACTGCCGCCACAGACAGTATGCAGCAAGCGGTCGATTTAATTCGAAGTTTCTCTCCGATACATCTTTCTCCCCCCATTATAGTATTTGGAACAACCTTTGGGTTAGACCTCGTAACGTATAATCAGCATACTGCTATGCGATACTGGAGGTTGAGGAAGATTCTCACTGAATCGAAGATTAACGCCATTGCTGATGACCAGGAACTGTTAAATAGGATGGTGAAATCCTTCAATACAAGTGTACAGAGATATAACGACATCAATGGCCTTCCTTCGGTGCACTTAGGTTCTCTCATTCACATTCATCGTGCGGGTAAGAGGACCAAAACAACACTAAGGCCAGTCTACAAGGCTCTCTACGTAAAACTCAGTTTAGATGGCTGCCATCTCACCCGTGACCTTAGAGATAAAGTCGCAGACAGAATCATCCAGGCCTTCAGAAAATTACCTGAAAACTAAATCAATTAAATGGAAATTCTGACAGTAGTCTCATATGACTCGGTCATTGTTAGGGAAACTCATCGGGGGAGGCGCTCAACAGAACCCTTCCCTATGTTGGGAGTTCCTAGAATGACAGAGTATATGGATTACGTACTATCTTTAAAGGGTAACCCAATTATAAACATTATACCTCAGAGAAGAGGATAATCGTGTTCAGATAAATTGGAATTTCTTGGTTATAGCACCATTCAGTATTAAATTAAATTCAGAAAAACTTGTACCATCGCTTGTGAAAAACTGATTGACTATGGGAAGAAGAGAATCAAGTCTACAATACCGGTGAGAGAACTCATATACATATATCATAATACGAAATAGACTACTAGGAAGCCACTAAACAAAGAAGAAACTATGGGTCAGTAAAAACTACAGGCTATTATAAAAAACACTGGGACGAAACATATGAGTTAAAATTATCACATCAACTAGAAACTGATGCTATATATTGTTGATATGTAGATCTCGATCTATTAACAATTAATACTGAAGTGATAGTGTTTTAATCAATGTTGGTATAAGCCGAAAACTAGTGCTATTAAGATCATTAGTACAAAATAGTTTACTAAGAACTGATATTGTATAAGATATGTCGATCTGGATCTATTAAATGTAGATACAGATACAGTATAATTTTAATCAATGATGGTAAAAGCTGAAACTAGTACTATCAAGATCAGCAACACACAATATTAAATATTCGGAGATAAAATTATCAAGAGTAGCAAATTAACTACTATTGATGATTTGTATTTCATAAGATAGTAAAAAGGTAGCGAGAATGGTAATAGGTATGAATTGGCCATAGGATGGTAAGAGGTAGACGGTAGCTCAACAGAACACTGACGACCCCCTTTCCTGAACGATGGCCACTCTCATACGGTAGTACATATTTACCCAAAAACAAAGGGGAAATATTTTTTTAGTCACATGTATGATAATTGTATTTTACATATGGCTCGACTCCTGGATAGAATTGCCCTATAGCACGATATTCATTTAATCATTAAATTATGGGTATGTTGTCCTGTGAGAGTAAGGGAAATGAACCCTACTACGAATGTAACATTTCCAAGGAAATGAGGGGGGCATTAAAGGGTGAAATTGAATCAATAGGGGTTTTCCAGTTGGGGTTGGGTTTGTATTCATACTGGAACAATGACTATGGATAACAACGGTAGCGTGAACAACGACAGTAGCGATTCAGAGTTATTTAGATCACTTAAAGGATTAAAATTTATGACATGGAATGTACGAAGTTTATTACCAAAGATTCATCAAGTAGAACAATTTATGACAGAGCATGAGCCACATGTCATGGTGATGCAGGAGACATGGCTAAATGGGAAAGTAAGGGACAGAGGATTATCTATCAAGGGTTACAATGTTTGTCGTTTTGATAGAAAAATGAAAAGAAGGGGAGGCGGACTACTAACGTATGTGCACTCCTCATTAGATCTTAATACAACAGGATATGAAAAATTATGGGAATCAAATAGGGACATAGAAATACAGATATTTGAACTCAATAAGAAATTTATGAAACAGAAGACGGTTCTAAACATTTATAGACCTCCTCAAGGGAATTTATTAAAGGCACTGGAGATAATAGGAAATATATTAGAAAAATTAGATACCAATAGAGAGATACTAATAATGGGTGACTTTAACTATGAAGCACAAAATCTACAAAACGGAAAATCCTCAAGTTCAGAACTATTTAGGAACCTATTAAACAAGTATAACTTACAACAAATAGTAAAAGGTAAAACAAGGATTAGTAAAAAATCTGCGTCGACAATCGACCATATTTACACAAATGCCAATAATATTAGCAAAACGGGAACGCTTAATATTAATATCAGCGACCATCTTCCGGTATATCTTCAAATAAAGAAAGAAAAAACCAGATATAATATAGAAACTTTTTCGGCAAGAAACACTAAATTTCTGGATATAAAGATATTGGGAGAAATACTGGCTGACATGGATTGGACGGACCTCTATCAGACGAGGGACGTCAATACAGGTTGGAGCATAATTTACAATAAAATTACTAAGATACTGGACAGAATGTGTCCAATACAAAGATTTAAAAATGTTAGATCAACTCCAGTGTGGTATGGTGAATCCATTATTGAAGGGGGGAAAGAAAGGGATAGAGCCTTCAAACAAGCGAAAGAATCAGGAAAAGCCAGGATCTTAAGAACCAAAGTGAATACCAAAGTCAGAATTGCAAAAGAAAAGTACTTGAAGGGCCAAATTAACGAAAATAGAAATAATCCACATAAGTTTTGGGATATCATTAAACCACTAGTTTCTGAGGGGAAATCAAAAAGTAACGAAGAAATTCAAATTGATTCTAAAGGTGAAAAAAAGAAGGGTAAAGAAGCGAGTGAAATACTTAATGACTACTTTGTTAACGTAGGACCAGAACTCGCGAAAAAGATTGTAAAAGAGAATAATCCGAACGAGCCTACGACACCGAAGAATATTCAACCAATAGACTCATTCAAATTTAATAAAATTAACACAGTTAGTGTAGAATTAGCATTAAAAAAGATAGGGAATTACAAAGCCTCTGGCATTGAATTTCTGCCAACCAGAATTTTAAAACCCTGTATACGAAAATTGAGTACGCAATTTGCATATCTATTCAATTTAAGTATAGAAAGTAATGAAGTACCAAACGAATTTAAGAAAGCCAAGGTCACGCCACTTTTTAAAGAAGGAAGCAAGAGTGACCCAAGCAATTACCGCCCAATATCATGTATAAGTTTACCCGCTAAGTTGCTAGAGAGTTGCATACAAACTCAACTAGCACAATATTTTGAATCAAATAAATTATTATCAGCAAACCAGTTTGGATTTCGGAAAGAAAAATCTATAGTCGAGGCACACGACAATTTATTAGAAAAAGTATATTACAATATAAATAACAAGAAGGCTACAGATTTAATTTTTTTAGATTTTAAAAAAGCCTTTGATACGGTTAATCATGATTTACTTTTAAAGAAGCTAGGAAGATATGGTCTGGATAAAGGGTTGTTAGGCTGGTTCGAGAATTATTTATCTGGTAGATTTCAGAGTGTAATAGCAAATGGGTCATGTTACATGCGGTGTACCGCAAGGTACTTCTTTGGGTCCATTATTATTTTGTATTTACATCAATGATTTAGACAGAGTCGTAGAAAATAGTCACGTCCAACTATTCGCGGACGATACTGTATTATTTGCTGAGAGGTCACTAAACGAAGGTAGTATAAATTCCCTTCAGAAAGACTTACAAAATATTGTTAATTGGTGTGCGGACAATAAAATCTCATTGAATATCAAGAAATGTAAAAGCTTAACAATTAAATCTAGAAATAGTAGTAATAATCTCACTCATTATGTAATAAAAGACCAGAAATTGGAAAATGTCACAAATTATAAATATTTAGGTATAGAAATTGATCAACAACTGAACTTTAATAAATTTATGGTCAAGAAAGAAAACATTGTAAGAGCGAAGGTTAAAGCTCTCTCTAAGTTATATAATGTGTGTAATAAAGATACAATACTTTTGATATACAAAACCATGGTGCTACCCATAATAGATTATGGGGACGTTTTTTATAGCTCGACAACCCAGAATCATTTAAAGAAATTACAAACCCTCCAGAATTCGGCCCTTAAAATTGCTCTACATCTCCCAGTACTCACGAATACTAAGGAGGTACATAATAAAACTAACATGCCTTGCCTACAAACTAGGCGAGAAAAACATACTCTAGAGAGGGCTTTTATCCGATCGAGAAGTGATGAATATGTGGACAATAGAACAATATGTCTAAGAAGGTTAACCACAGGTAAAAAGCTTATTGTTCCGCACCCAAAAAATGAAATGTTTAAAAGATCTTATGTTTACAATATGCCAAATTTATGGAATAGGATGGATGATAAGATTCAAACTATCCCCTCGAGAAAAGAGTTTAGGGGATACTTGAAGCACACATATCACCTAGACTATGACCCTTACCTTAAATCTACAGATGCTGAATGATGTGAATCGTTACATGACTCGTTATAAATGTTCACCAATGTATAGGGAAATTACAGGGACTGGGGGGTAAATCACACTGGGCATGTACTTACCAGTAGTTAAAAAGATCGATACAGCGATAAGGGAATTAAAAAATTGAGGGAAGGGAACATGGAATAGTGAACCCATAGGGATGTGCAAATATTGTACAATCAAAAGGGAACACTGTCGTTGATGTAATTTGTTGCGGAGAAGATTGAGAGAGATCTTCCACTGATGTTTTGAGTTTAATATTGATTGATGTTTAGTCTAAAAAATTCATTTGTATAACACAAGTACATATGTACTGTATGAAGTTGTAATCTAAAAATATACTGTAAAAAGATAACTATATCCAAAGCTCCAAAACAAAGGAGTGACAGATATTAATATTAAGATATTAGACGTTGTATTGAAATATTGTGATGTCAGAAATATAATTATGGTTGTAATGATTAGAAAATACCATAGTGGTAAAATGAAACTTCTGGAAATACGAAATGAATACTGATAATACCATAAGCAATATCCTCAAATATGGTCTGGAAAATCCATGACCTAATGTTATATTACGGATGAAAACTAAAGAACTATGTTAGAAAATGAGACCGACATCATAAGTTTATAAAACTTTTTATTTGAAGGAGTAGTAACCATATGGACAGCCAGGAACACCTGCGAATGGGCAGATGGTTCAACACCAATTCTGATTATTACTCTGTAACTGTTTGAATCTGATTTGAATAAAAGTATTATATATATATATATATACATGTATTCATACCTCATCCAGCGTTAGTCACACCAAAGATGAGAACATTCCTACAACGAGATCTTGGGAATATATCACTTTGAAAAATACCAATTTTACGACTTATGACTCATTTTCCTGAAACACATCACAAATAGACTTATTTATTAAAAACTGATGGTAGAATGCCCGGATGTGTTTGATGTCGTCTTCCACGCATGCGTTTTTTAAACGTTGCCGCTGTACGTTTGAAGTTGATTAAACTATAGAGAATAGTATATTGGAACGCAATGGGCACTGCATGAAAGCACCCTGGATGGCAGGTATATTGTGACAGCACAGAGGCAAAGTGGGGCACTCACTGGGATACCAGCCCCCAGACCTGGAGTATACATGTACGACAGGATACTGAGAGCATTAAACAGTCTACTATCAACTATCTTTGCCTTTACATCGTTATATATATATTAGCTGTCCTCTAGTGGACTCCCCTATCTCCCATATTTATATACTATTCTAGATATAACAATGTGTGGCTTTGTGATGGTTCTACCTCAATTGAATAATGCTGGTGTATGCATTCACTTCGCAAAATCACATGAGAATCGCCTTAGTGGACTAGGTCCTTAAGATGATGTACCTGATTTAGAATTAAATAAATGCCTTTTAAAACAAATTCGAACCAATACAATTTTTTAAAAATTCAAAACATTAAACGATTAAAAGATTGGCTCAGACATGAAAGGGTTAACGTGGAACCAGAATACAGCCACTGTCTGATGCCTCTCATGGAGAGAGTTTTTGACTTGTGCTCCTCATTTACATTCTTCTTTTATTAAACCATCAGAACTGCCAGAGCTGCCGTCTCTAGCTTCTCCCAATTCATCCTCCCCAAACTAGCTGTGGTGAGGCTCTATTCATTATAAACCTGATATTATTGTAGCTCCTTAATTGCCGTTTGACATGCTGCAATGCCTGCCCTAGTCCTGTGCCTCTGTCAGAAGAAGAAGGGGGTAAGCGTGGTCCAGATTTAGTCAAGGGGCTGACTTAAAGCTGCACTCTCAGCTATTACGATGGAACAAATCTCACCAAATCTGTATTTGTGATCTGTTTTTGGAAAATGAGTCATAAGTCGCAAAAAATGATTTTGAGATATCACCATATTTGAAAAGAAAAGATGAAGGTGATTCCAATGATAGTAAACACTAGGACACCTAATAAATATTTCTATATTTTAAGTTTAATCTTTTTATTTTTGAAAAAAAAATTGTTTATTGTTTCTGGACGGGTAATTATCAGTAAAGTAACTAAATATACTCCATATGAAGGCGTTCAATACGCAAAGATATATTTGATACAATGTCCTGAAATTTGATACATGGATTTATATGACTATAAGCGCTGGACGCCCTAAGAATCAGAACATTTCAATATAGAGATCTTGTCCAAAAACACTTTTGAAAAATATCAATTTTGCGACTTGTGACTAATTTTCCTAGAACACATCACATATATGTATGTAATATATACTTTATTTCCAGTCGTACAGCTACATCAATGAGTAATATCCAGAAAAAGGGACAAAGAATGGTACATTTCCAATTCAACAACTGTCTGTGTAAACACAAATCTTCCCAGTCTCCGTTTTCCCGTTGAGGGATATTAGATAGTTCGTAAAGTTTCTTTTGTCTTGAACAAAATAATTTTGTTTTGAACAAAATAGTTCACCAATATGAGTCACAAGTCGCAATTTTTTTTAGAGTTTTGCGAAATCATCATATTTGAAAAGATGAGTCCAAGACGATTCCAATGATAGTAAACAGTAAGACCCCTAGTAAGTCTTTCTATATCTTAAGTTCAATTCTTTTTAGAAAAGAAAGTTTACAATACGTCTAGGCGGGCTATTACCAGAGAAGTACCTACATATACTCCATACAAATCCCTTCAAAACGCAAGAATAGATTTAATGAAATGTCCTGAAATTTGGTACATAACTTTATATGACCTTATGAAAAAACACTTTAAAAACGTCATATTTTCCCATATATTCCCGTTCCTCTAACACATCTATATGGTGCCCCCTGAACCTCCTGATGATTTAACTCCGGTGCATAGCCGACTGCCTCAGCTCCTGGAGGCCCAGCTCCACTCTCAGCCCCAACATTGTTTTGTGTCATCTTCAATGTACAATAATGAGGAAACTTTGCCCGGCTTATCTGTGGCTTATTAGCATTCTTCTCTACCGCCTCCTCCTCCACCTCCTGCTCTCCTCACAGCCCTACATTCACCAGTCCTGGGGGATGAAGGGAAGCAGGGAGGGAGGGAGGGAAGGGAGGGGGCGGGGGGTGCAAGTAGGAAGGCCATGGGGAAGTGGGCAGAGAGAGAAATAGAGGGAAGGAGGGGGTGAGGGGGGGGGGGGGGGTTGTAGTCCCTCGAGTTTAACCATTTATGGGGGAATGAATACATACACGTGTGTGTGGGGGGGGGAGTGAGGTGAAGAAGGAACTGGTGGAGGTGGTACAAGTAGGAGGGCCACAAGGAAGTTGTTTCAGGGGCCAAAACGAGTAATAGAGGGAGGTACACACTGGAGTTTAGTCATAACTTTTGGGAGAGGTGGTGAGTGTGTGTGTGTATGAGGGGGGGGGGGGGATTGGATGGAACAGGATCCAAAGGAGGATGTTCAATGAGGGTCACAATGAACTTCTTTTAGGTGACAGACAGAGTGACAGAGGGAGGGACGGGTGTAGTCCCTAAAGTTTTAAATGTTATCTTTATTGTCGGGGAGATGCATGGGAGGGGGTGAAGCAGGAAATGGAAGAGGAGGCCACGAGGAAGCTATTTAAGGGGGCAGGTAATGGGTGGGGAAGTGCGGGTAAGGGGGACGCCGGGGCTGAAGTATTATTGGGGAAGCTGAGGTGCTGAGGGACCTTGAAGCTCGAGCTTTGGCTCCAAGGTCAGACTTTATTCATCATTTATGAATATATTTTCATGAATTGTGATGAAAAAGGAATGAGGGGTAACAGTGTTCTTGGTTCCACCAATACTTGAGTCTACACCATCGTACCTTAAGAAAGGGAATCCTGCACGGTTACGGTTTGGCAATTCAAGTAAAATCTCATGGAAGATAAATAGGGATATAGAGGATTTGCCGTTAAGACCGGCCATGTCAGTCACGAAATATGGGTCAGATTTTCAGAAAATGTACAATTAAACTTTACCAATCTTCTCAAATACCCCATATTTCAGACAAAAATGAAGTTCAAAATACAGTTCAACCTAACCAAACAGATTGCTATAATCAATACAATGCAAACTATAGTCGCATTTTTCTAGTATTGGCCAAATTGCAGCTTAATTTAGCAAAATTTACTAAATGTGTACAGCTGCCAATTGTACATTTTCTGAAAATCTGACCTATATGCTCATAGAAACAACCAAAATCTGAATCCCTATTGATAGGTCTTTTGTCAAAGTCACAATCTTTGAATGGACAGAATTAGGGAGGTTGCTGCATACAAAGATCATGACACATGCAGTAATATTATAAGCCATCTGCACATATTGGTTTTGTTATTGTAATAGGAGAAGGAGAAATACGCAAACATATACTGTAAACGTACTAACGTTTTTTCACTGTTTATACTCACTATTTTAGCGCATCCACCCTTCTGAGCGGAAATAAATCCTGCGCGAAAGGTATAATTATTGCATAAACAAGGTGTGTGACTTCCTTGCTGCGCGAATTTAAATCTGTGTGAAAAGATGTCCGTGTGAAAGTACTTAGTGCGCGAAAATGTATCTGCACGAAAATAAATACGTTTACACTAACTCCAACCCAAACCCAAAGTGGATCAATCACTTCATAAACCATCTGAAATCCAAATTCATTGTTTAAATACTGACAAATGCGGTGATAATATAATTTTATCATGAAAAACTAGATTTATTTACTTTGATACAGACATCCCTTCCTTATGTTCCAAATTATATTTTTGTCTAAAATTCAAAGTGACGCATATGAACACCCCCTATTGACACCAGATGCAGACCGTCATAATGAATTTCTCTATGAGTTTCCACGCTGAACTTTATAGTGAGCGGTCGTTGTCAGACTAACTTCATTTGACAGATTGGAATGTGTTCATTACGATGATTCAGAAGTAAAACATTGATTTCTTCCTCCTCAAGCCTGAAAAATAGTTTTATCAGGTTTTGATGGCTTTCTATAACGAGAGGCTGTGTGTATCGCAATGGTTGTTGGGATTTAGGATTATGAGGCTGGAGAGGATTGCTGAGTGTAATTGGGACGATGTGGAACATATGCTGGCATATTAAAGGAATTAGATGCCCTTAAAGGATGTTTAAATGGTAGGAATTCTGGTTGGGAGAAGAAGAGTGAAGAGGCGTGGGCACAAACACAGAGGGGAAGAGAGAGAGGGAGGCTGAGGGAGAGAGGTAGAGCAGAGAGAGAGGCAGAGGAAGAGAGAGGCAGAGGGAGGCAGAGAAGAGAGAGAGGCAGAAGGAGACAGAGAGAGGAAGAGAAAGAGAGACAAAAGAGAAGAAGAAGACAGAGGGGGAGAGAATGAGAAAGAGAGGAGGACAGAGAGAATGATAGGGAGAGTAAGAGAAAGAGAGACAACAGAGAGGAAGAGAACAGAGAGAAAGGAAGACTACCTTTCTAATCTCCTGATATGTCATTGCATTTATAAGGTCACAGAAACACATTACATTCTAAATACTGACAATACAGACAGTTATTAGTCCTATATATGTCAAAGTAAAGATCGTATTTAGTTTGACATTATAAAGCGTATCGGGTCCACTATCGTGTCAGCAGCTTTTCAAATCAAGTTTTTGTATAAGGTGCACAGTTATATGTCAGAAAATGGTTATTGCAGCAAAACATTTACATCCGGTTATCAGCGAAACTCTCATATAAATCCCAACAAATTACAAAAAAGAACTGCATACAAATTGATTTTGGCAGCTGCCTTTGCAAGTTACCATACAGATTCTGTTTTGTAGAAATGTATATGGCATGAACACCCTAGAAGCTACAAACCTGCTTCAACAGGATTTAAATGCCATTATATACTGGTATTAAGATTAATAAAATATCACTAAATTTAGCAAAATCAAAAATACAAACATTTTTTGGATCAAGCACTGAGGTCGAGGCGGGCTAGGGAACAACAACAGCCTCAACAGCAAGATATTGTACTGGGCCTGGATGGAATCCCCATGGAAGATGTCAGAAAATGGTTATTGCAGCAAAACATTTACATCCGGTTTTCGACAAACTCTCATATAATCCCAACAAATTACAAAAAAGAACTGCATACAAATTGATTTTGGCGGCTGCCTTTGCAAGTTACCATACAGGTTCTGTATTTTAGAAATGTATATGAATCTGAATTTCACCATTCTAGCGGGTCATATGGAATGCCATAGGCTACAACAGTAGTGCTCATATGAATTGGTGTACGGACATAATCCCGCAACTGGAACCCGCCCCCCCCCCCCCCAGCCATAACCCCACCGTCAGAACCCACCCCCCCCAGCCAAAACCCCCTAGCCAATATCTCCCCATGCCAATACCCCGCCCGTCAGAACCCCGCCCTGCCTTTACCCCGCCATGCCTTTACCCCGCCATGCCAGAACCACGCCAAAGTAATTTATTTAGTGAAAAAAAAGAAATGGAGTGGCAGCAGATTAAGTTACTTTTTACGAATACATTGTGAGATTCTTCTATTAGAAAGATATAATCTGTTGTGGACTTGGGTATAGGACTTTAAAATGGAGGATGTGGGATAAATAGAAACTGGAATTTGTTTCTTGTATGGTATCAACGAGAACATATTTATTCTCCTTGATATTATGGAGACAGAAAATTATGTTTTAAAACAGCATAAAGAAGATCGCAATGAAAAGACAATTATTGTCAGGACCTTCCTTAAGGCGATTTGTCAGATATATGTGTAGCTACATGAAGGGTCATTTCTAGATTTTCTTCCCTTCAGTTCCAACCCATCTAAAACTAATTTGACTGACATTTGGCAGGATTCTTTCCGGTTGTGCTTCATAAACGTCCTGTGATGCCTTCTCTTATTATCGCTCTCCAGCAGATGTTTTTTCGTTCAACCAATTCAACTTCTAATTTGTGTATTTATAATACATGTACTTTCTAGACTTTCTCTATTCCTTTCACTTTCATTTACTTCCATTTTCCTTGACAATGACACTGATGCATAGGAAACATGACAACAGCAAACGGGTGAAATTGCCAGTGAATGTACAATTTGTCTTCACCAATTCTTTCAAATAACGCAAATTTAATACGTAAATCAGGTTCCAAATTCAGTTCAACCTAACAAAACAGATTGCTAGAATCAATGCAATGCCGAATATACTCGAATTTAAAATTATTGCCCAAATTGCAAACTAATTGAACAGATTTTACTAAATGTGCACAGCTGCCAATTGTACATGTTCTGAAAATCTGACCCAAATTCACTATTTTGTGCCATCCTATATTAAAAGCTAAGAGCAGGTGGCTGACTTGCCTTAACTATATAAAAAGTACTATTACCTGGTTAGTTTAAATGTCAGAAGGGAAAGAACAACTAATCCTCTGCCTGTCTCTCTGTGTTTTAACTGCCTATTACCAGCAATAGGTAGGTAATCCCATCGGTTACCTACACTGCAGGCACTACCAGCTAAATAGGGGAGTTGCATAGCCGCCATTTTGAATCTTGATTCGCATGGAATTATGGGACTAATGGTACAATCTAGAATCTATAGAAAACATGCAGGTAATATCAGCAGGGGATATTTATCAGTGCCCTAATGTTAATATCCATGTGTTATACATGTTTCCATAACATAAGTCTCCGTCTTTCCCATCATGCATTTGGTTTTCATAGATGATTTATACAAGCTTTGGTATTGGTGAAAACATTCTTGTCATTTTTTATAAAATATTGCCAAATATTTGTATGTCAGATTTCATCAGAATCAATCCCAACATGCACTGCAGTAGACATGCGCAGTGAGACATGCAACTCGCCTATTACAACAGCTGTTTAGTGTAGCAATTTCATTTGGTAAATGTATTCACATGACTAAAGCACTAAATTAAAACATTCTTACGAAGAGATCTTGTGAATAAAACACTTTGAAAAATATCAATTTTTTGTGACATATTTTCCTGTAACTGATCACAAAAAATAGTCAAAGTTCATTCAATCATAAGGTAAAAGGAAGAACTACACAATAACAGACCCCAGCACTTCATCCCTAGCCGCATATGAACACCCATGTGCAAGGTTTATTACCACACTACAGAGTCAGATCTTGAGAAAATGCACAATCTTCAGTTCTACACATCTATTAAATTATGCTAAATTAGAGTGACAAATGGTAAATACTAGGTATATATGAGTGTATGCTGTGTTGTATTCAGTCAATAGATCTGTCTGGTTATGTTGAACTGTATTTGGAACCTGATTTTCGTCTTAGACTTGGATTATTGGTGAAGGCCAATTGTGCACTTTCTAAATATCTGACCCATCTACCACACTTAACTAGTTGATGGCCAAAATCACGCTGTATATGATCACTATTAGGGTGAAGTCGCCAGAAAATGTACAATTCACCTTCACCAATCCTTTCAAATAACCCACATTTCAGACAAAATTAAAGTTCAAAATACAGTTCAACCTAACCAAACAGATTGCTAGAATCAATGCGATACCAGATATACTCGAATTTACCCAGTATTGACCAAATTGCAGCCTAATTTAACAGAATTTACTAAATGTGTACAGCTGCCAATTGTACATTAGCTGAAAATCAGACCCATTAATCAAATCTCAGCCAACAGAAAGCACAACTCAGCTTAACTCAGGCGGTATATTTATCAATATATGCGATCATCCGCGGCCACCAAGCCTGGGACTAGTGTCAGATTAATTAGATGATATCAACGATAAGTCTCCTACCCTCCCTTAACACCAGCTTAACTAAAAACGTCTAGTGTAGGCAGCAAATGGAAAGCAATTCCCTTTTTTGAATAGGATGAGCGGAATCCATCAGTAGGATGCAGGGATAGTGGTAGCTGGTGTAATGTAGATCATAATTAAACATATATAGATGGGGTATGTGGTTATATAGGGAGATTTGGGTGTGTAGGGGGTGGGGGAGGGGAGTAGGGGGTAGGAGTTGGGGGAGGGTGTAGGGGGAGGGGCAGGAGGGGGTGTAGGGGCAAGGGTGTAGGGGGTAGGAGTAGGAGGGAGAGAGGCAGGAGGAGGGACAGGGGAAAGTGAGAGGCAGGCAAGGGTGGGAGGGGCGGGGTTCTAGGTGGTGGGGGCAGAAGGAGGTGTAGGAGGGAGGAGGGGGTGTAGGGGTTGGACAGGAGAGGAGGACAGGTGTGGGGGTAAGAGGGGACAGATAGGGGACATAGGTGGGATAGGAAGCAATGTAGGGAGAGCAGGAGGGGGTCAAGAGGGGAACAAAAGGTGACAGGAGGGGAAGAAGAGGGTAGAGGCGGCAGAGAAGGAAGGGGCAGGAGGAAGGAGGAAGGGGGATTGGAGGTGGACAGAAGGGGTCAGGAGGGGTCTTGCAGAGGGACAGGAGTAAATAGGGGTGGGGTTTAGTAGCGGGACAAGAGGGGAGCAGAGGGGTTGTACAAGCGCCAATTGTATTCCCATGCCACCTCCACCTCGACCCTCCATCCCCTATATTTCCCCTACTACTGAATGGCTCGGTGAAATACTGATATTGAGTTATATACGACACTAATATCTCTTACACTCTCCTCTCTCTACCGTCTCATAATTTTAATATGGCACTGAGGGTTAATAATGTAGTGTATAGAGTGCAATAAGAGAGCAGTGGACGGGATGGCGGTTCTATATGAGGTCCCTTTTTACAATCAGACAAACCATGATTAATATTGATCGCAATCTCTGTGAATCAACTCGACTGTAAAGGATGAATTGAAGACTAGTTATTGTTTTCAATAGGGGAGTTGCATGTGACACTGCGCATGTCTGTTACACTGCGCAACCTGGGAAGGAGTTGCATGTGACACTGCGCATGTCTGTTACACTGCGCAACCTGGGAAGGATTCTGGTGAAATCTGATAAACACATTATTTGGCGATTTTTTCATTGAAAATTGCAAGAATGTTTTCACCAATATGATAGTTCTATAGATGATCCATGAACACCAAATGCATGATGGGAAAGATGAGGTTATGGCAATATTGATATTGGAGCATTGATAAATAGCTGATGCTGAACAAAACAGGTTTTCTACAGATTTGACACTGTACCAATAGTCCAATAATTCGATGGGAATCCAGATTCAAAATGGCCGCTATGCAAATCCCCTATTGCAGTGGAGTTCTTATGAACGCCAGTATTTGGATGCAGTAGGATCATATATGGGTGAAAGTCGTCTGAAAATGTACAATTCGCCTTCACGAATCCTCTCAATTAACCCCAATTCATGGGAGAAATTAGTTGAAAAATGCTACTCAAATTAAACGAACAGCATTTTTGCACCAACGCAATACCAAATATACTCATACTAGTTCTTTTTAGTCTTTTTCAGCCTACTTCAGCCTAATTTTCTTTTTTTAATTTTACAATATATGTCAGGAAATCTTTTTTAATGGACAATTGCGTTTAATAGTCAACCAATTTTCCGCACATGTCGGTCACAAATTGGCGAACATATTGATGAAGAAGGATATTTTCCAAGAAAAGAAATTGAAAAAAATGAGAAAAAGACTAAATGCAGTAATTAGCCTTACTAGAAATAGAAATAATTGCTGGGCGAGGAACAATAAGGACCATCAGCCTAGTCAGCCATAATCATTTAATGATAGCTCTGCTCTCCAGTGCCCCACACTTTGGGTGCTAAAAATAATTGAACATCGGTAAGGAAGCAATGTAATGATTCGCATTTGGAAATAGGAATTATTCTCCCTAGGGCCGCCTCAGGGCCCTGTTGTATAAGCTAAGGAAGGATTTTTTTGGGGGGAATTCCTACGTTTTTTCCCTTTACTTCGTTGGGAAATTCCTACGCCAAAAAGCATTGAAAGTATAGGCTATTCCTTCCCTGAACCCCTGAACCATTCCTTCCCAGCTGTTATATTAGTCTTTAAACCCAAGAAATGAGTGAATCTTATTTATCCTATTCGCCTTCTACCTTGCTGACCCACACCTGTACAGCAAGTAATATTCCTACGAGCTGGGAATTTTATGTAGGTTGGAAAAAATTCCTACATAAAATATTCCTTGCTTAGCTTATACAACAGGGCCCTGGTACTGCTCAGGGCCTGTTGCTTAGAGCTGCGTTCTCAGTTAACGTCGGTCAAAAACTGAAAATTTTCTACTTCTTGTTCCATTCTTTTCCAACCTAATTTGATCTAAATTTTATTATCTATAATTCATTTGACCAATATTTTGGAGGATTTGTTCCCAGTTGTTATTGCTAGAGGGCTTCTAAAAGTTCCACATTAGGATTCACAGGACCCACCTGATTCCTTTCATGCGATGACTTCACTTATTATCGCTCACCGGCGGTAGTTTTCTCTCGGCGATTACACTTCAAATTCTTGTATAAAACATTGATAAATCCGACTATATTACAGGAGTGCATTAGGGTCATACTGGAAGACCGGGTATTGTACTTATTGTCAGAATTATGCCTCATTTCTGTGCTTCTTTCTTCCCTTTTATCAAATATAATAGATAACTTGAATTGAACGATGTTAGTTCACAGTATATTTAAACAGGAACTGGTAGGCGGATTCAGAATTATTGATACAAATGTAATTATCTAAACTATAATAATTGATTCTATTACAGTTTGTGGTAATGGTATTCCACTCCTGTCTGATAATTGTGTCAGGACTTGCGACTAAGTATCTCCTTCAATAGAGAAATAAGATAGCAGTGATATGTATCCCTCGATATATGGGTCAGATTTTTAGAAAATGTACAATTAACATTCACAAATCTTCTCAAATAACCCGAATTTCAGACGAAAATAAAGTTCAAAATTCAGTTCAACCTAACCAGACAAATTGCTAGAATCAATACAATGCTGAATATACTCGAATTTACCTAGTATTGACCAAATTGCAGCCTAATTTAGCAAATTTACTAAATGTGTAGAGCTGCCAATTGTACATTTTCTGAAAATCTGACCCATATATAATGCGGACATACATACTTTAAGAAAGCCCCAGCGTGGACCTGTAATGAGGAGCACACTGTGAGCTCAGTGCCACGTGTGCAATTAGTATATATATGGGTCAGATTTTCAGAAATTTTACAATTGGCAGCTCTACACATTTAGTAAATTTGGCTAAATTAGGCTGCAATTTGGTCAATACTAGGTAAATCCGAATATATTTGGCATTGCATTAATTCTAGCCATCTGTCCGGTTAGGTTGAATTGTATTTTGAAAGTTATTTTTGTCTTAAACTTGGGTTATTTGAGAAGATTGGCGAAGGTGAATTGTCCATTTTCTGAAAATCTGACCCATATGTGCATTCTAATGTTACAACCGGGAATTCTACATCTATACTGAGCACAATACAGACATACAGAAAGCCAGAGATGTAGGCTAATGAAGTTTTCTCACAGTAAGTGTGCATCTTATAAGTGCATATTATTGGACGTGATAATGGATGATGTGTAAGTACATAACGAAATTTTAAGAAAATCAGAATCTAATAACCGCAATATATATGATTGCTAGAATAATCAAGCATTGTTTAGGTTGGAAAACAACAAATGAAGTGTTAAATAATAAGTATCTTATTGATAGAATGATATTGTATTTTATTTATTCAACGGGCGGTCGAGGAAGACTGCACATGAGCAGAGGACTGAAACCTATCCTTTGTTTATGTATCCATGTAATTGTAATGAATTAGTATTTGAATAAAAACATTAAATATATATAGATATTATAATTATATATCTGTAATGTGATGTAGAAATAGTCATACATCGACGGGACTTTTGTATGACGTCACGGCGCGGACACGCTAAACAAACCACATATTTTTTTGACGCTGGTTTCTCTTGATTCCTCTTGTAATAATCCGTGCAAATGATCAAGGAAAATATCTATAGTAAGAGAAAAAGTCATTAGCACAGGTTCCGCCGGGTTTCGAACCCAGGACCTTTCGCGTGTTAGGCGAACGTGATAACCACTACACTACGGAACCAGCTGGTTGCTGAGGCATTTCCAAATAGATCAATCCGAATCTAATAATGGTAAACATTATTATGGACATCTAAAAAGTGTTTCTATATTGTATGTTTGATATTATTCTTGTTTGAAATGCAGTTTGCAATATTTCTGGCTGGCCTGCACCTTTCACTGTCTTGAAATCTGGTACATGGGTCAGATTTTCAGAAAATGTACAATATAGCTTCGCCAATCCTCTCAAATATCCCAAATTTTAGACGAAAATAAAGTTCAACATATAGTTTGACCTAACCAAACAGATTGCTAGAATCAATGCAATACCAAATATACTCCAGTTGACCTAGTACCGACCAAATTTCAGCCTAATTTAGCAGAAGTAACTAAATGTGTAAAGCTGCCAATTTTACATCTACTGAAAATCTGACCCACATGTGTTCATATGACTTAAAGCGCTATACTCTAAAAGAATTAAAACATTCCAACAAAGATATCTTGTGAATAAATCAGTTTGGAAAATATTATTTTTGCAACTTCTGACTCGTTTCACTGTAACACACCACATATTTGTTATGTGTTTCAGGAAAATGAGTCACACGTCGCAAAAGGAATATTATTTCTTTCAAAAATACAAATATCAAACTTAAAATATAGAAGTCCATGTTAGATATCCTACTGTTTACTATCATTGGAATCGGCTTGATCTCATCTTTTCAAATATGATGAAATCTCAAACTCCAATTTTTGCGACTTATGACTCAATTTTCCGAAATTCTACCAATTAATCGACTCCAACACTTAGCCGGTTATTCTCAAATGCTGGATATGGGTCGAATTGTCAGGAAATGTATAATTCGCCTTCACCAATTCGCTCAAGTAACCGACATTTAAGACAGAAGTGAGCTTCAAAATACAGTTTAACATAACAGATACTTTAAACCAATGCGACACCAAATATACCCAGATAGACCCACAACTTATCATTTTTTTAGCAGAATTTAGCAGAAATTACTAAATATATAGAGCTGCCAATTGTACATTCTCTGAAAATCTGACCCGTTATACATACCTGATACATACAATTGCTATTTACACTGTGGATTATCAACAAGCCCTAACCGTTTTACCCTAGGATAATAGGATTAGTGCGGGATTAGGGGTAATGTGCTTCAACCTGAAGGGCTGAACATCAACCTTACTTATGTGTTGATCTTTGACTTTTAGCCCCGTAAGTACCTGCTAGTTAACGTGTTGATGTTAACTAGAGTGAGCACGTTAAGTGTAGGGGATGCAGCACTAAGTGGCAATTTGCTAGGGAAGGTTATACTATGGATTATACATTATAGTGTTTGTGTATGTGAGAGTGGGGGTTAGAGGTTGGAGGGGGAAAGGGGGTTAGGGGGAACCCCAATTTTGTTTTTCAGGGACTCAGTTAAGGAAAGTATGTTTAGATGATAACCTAAGTTGTACGTCCACATTTATCTATGTCATAAGGAGCAACACGGAGGGTGAAGGTTTTATTTCATTTTTTATTCTTTTATATTTGTGATGTGTTTCAGGAAAATGAGTCATAAGTCGCAAAATTGGTATTTTTCAAAGTCAGTCAGGTTCAGAAGGCAGTTGTGGTCACCTAAGTTTCAGGGAGTCATTAACACTTTAGCCTTAGTCTTAGCCTTGCGGTTGAGCTTATCACTGGATGTGGAATCGAGGAATGTGGGTGTCTGGACCTAACTGAAGTGATATATTCCCAAGATCTCGTTGTAGGAATGTTCTCATCTTTGGTGTGACTAACACTGGATGAAGTATGAATACATGTATCAAATTGCAAGACAGTGTATCAAATATTGTCATGTATTCATAGGGTCATCCCATAAAGTATATTTAGCTACTTTAATAATAATTGTCCACCCAAAAATATTGAAAACATTTTTTCCAGAAATAAAAATATCAAACTTAAAATATAGAAATACTTATTAGATACCCTTAATGTTTATATTCGTTGGAATCCCCTTGGTTTCATCTTTTCAAATATGATGATATCACAAAACCCAATTTTTGCGACTTATGTCTCATTTTCCTGAAACACATCACATTTATTATATTCCAGTCTTTCTATAAGTACAGATACATTGGTAAACTATTAATCAACAGATCAGCCTCCTGATTAAGGGGCCACAATAGCCCGAAAGTTTGACAAAACTGATACAATCAACACCAACTTTATCATGTTCTTCATAATTACCATCCATTAAAAACTTCGGTCACCCTGACATACAGCGAGCCCCCTTCTCATTAACTGTAAACTATTGATTAACAGGGACGGCTGAAATTACTTACGGTCGATCTCTTCTCCTAACATAATATAACTATGTATATACACAATGTTTAGCAGAATACAAATCTTTAAAGATTTGGGATTCAATATTTTTATTCAGGAAAGACATCACATCTTAAATGTGAATCCTTGCACTACGTTGTTGTCCTTCACATATATATTAAATTATTATTTTGGTACAAAATTCGTGAATGCAATAATAGAGAAAAAATACAAAAAACAAATATAATTGGGTCAGATTTTCAGAAAATGTACAATTTAAGACAAAAATGAGCTTTAAAATGCAGTTTAACATAACAGAACTGATACTTTAAATCAATGCGATACAAAATATACTCAGAAATTCCCGGTATTCATCATTTTTCAGCCTAATTTAGGAGAATTTCCCAAATGTGTAGAGTTGCTAATTGTACATTTTCTGAAAATCTGACCCAATTATCTTTTCTATTGCTACTCTCATACTTGAATACAGTACTTATTGAGCCAGTATCTCCTTTAGATGGGTGGAGGAAGGTGGGGGGGGGGGGGAGGCTCTGAACCCATTCAAAACAACAACACCACTTTAACTCACTACTACATGGTGTGCTGTCAATGCTAATATTGTTTGACAAAATCGCAATCTGACTTGTTGGAAATTTCATATCAATATTCATCGTTTTTTGTTCATTTTAGATTAGATAGTAGAAATGGTATGGTTTCTCAAAGACCAAGAAGATCGAGGGGAGGAATATTTGAGTGAATTTTGATTAATTTTGATTAATTTTGTTACCAGGCATTAAGCAAGAGACCGCGCGTCTCTGCCGCGTCACTGGGTCAGCTGGTGGCTCCACCTTCAGCTCAAATTTGTCAAAATGAAAAATCAGTCACGTGATTGATTGTCATCACGTGACTTCATTAACAATAAGTTATTTGTAAGAATGATGAACAATATTCATTTTTTAAATTTTGATTTAAAAAAAGGTTAATAACGCAAGACGAATTGACGGTAGTAGCCTATTAATATAGCGTACATTTAAGTTGCTTTATTGCTTTAAATTAACAATTGAAATTTTACTTTAATTAATAGGTGTGACTGGTAAACTTCAGAAGGTATTCATCTTAAGATGTGTTGTATTGTATAGCGTGGCACAACAAAGTAATTATATAAGTTATATTAGGTTATCATAAAATTATAGTATATTAAATTATTTTCTAAACCTAGATTAATTGATGGTATTATAACGTTTAATATTTAAGTAACATATATAGTACACCGATAAGTGAACATACTAGACTCTTCAACTCTCGTTGACAACTAATGACCTTTACTATCCTATGCTAGGTGGTCATTCGACTATAGAGGAATATGGTCCTAGAGGTTATTAATCCTTATAAAGGTGGTTATAGCCACTATACTTTGAAGGCAATGATTAACCAGGCTTCAGACAGCGCTTTGTAATCTCTTTTTCCTATATATAAATGTAATAGGGTCAGATATTTAGAAAATGTAAAAGTGGCAGCTGTACACATTTAGTAAATTCTGCTAAGATAGACTGTCATTTGGTCAATACTAGGTAAATTCGAGTATATTTGTCATTGCATTGATTCAAGCAATCAGTTTGGTTAGATTATACTGAATTTTTAACTTTATTTTCGTCTGAAATTTGCGTTATTTGAGAGGATTGGTGAAGGTGAATCGTACATTTTCTTGCAATTTCACCCATTACCTCCATCAGACTGGCACAGCAGATTTTTCAATACGCTATTGAATACCACAATCTCGATGAACTTTGTGCATTGTAAGCGATGCGATGCGATTTCAATCATTTCGCCCTTTCAAAATGGCTAAAATCGAAATAGGGTTATAACAGACAGTAGGGATGAAACCAAATATCTCGTTACCAAGATTAAAATACCGCTAGCCACATACGTATCACCCATATATGTGTCAGATTTTCAGAAAATGTATAATTTGCTTTCACCAATCTCTTCAATTAACCCATATTTAAGACAAAATGAGCTTCAAAATGCAGTTTAACATAACATACTTTAAAATTAATGCGAGACCACATATACTCAGATATTCTCGGTATTCATTTTTCAGTCTAATTTAGCAGAATTTCCTAAATGTGTAGAGTTACCCGTCATACATTTTTCCCAAAATCTGACCCATATATGTTATTAAGGATTCACTGTTGACAGCAAAGAGGAGAAGGAAGATTACAGAAACCATCTTGTACACATGAGTTCTATGGATACACAATCAGCTGTATCACAGTTGGTATTTCAATTCAGATTTCAATTTAGAGTTTCAATTTTACACAGTAACCAAGTAAGTGCTACGATTTTAATCCTCCTCCATCCACTTCCTCTATGAAAGGTTTAAGAGTAAAATAGCCAGGTAAAAGGGCAGATATGAGACCACTGTGTCATTATAACTTGTCTCGGTGATGAGGTAAGTATTATTGGCATTGGGGATTTGTATTTGTCACTGCGCATTTCAGTAACTTTGCATGTTGGGATGGATTGTGTTCAAATTCGACATACACATATGGCGCACTAGGGTCAGATTTTCAGAAAATGTACAATTCGCCTTCACCAATCCTCTCAAATAACCCACATTTAAGACAGAAATCAGCTTTAAAATACAGTTTAACATAACAGAACAGATAATTTAAATCAATGCGATCCCAAATATACTCAGATGTACCTGGTATTCATCCTTTTTGAGTCAAATTTAGCAAAAATTCCTAAATTTGAAGAGCTGCCAATTGTACATTTTCTGAAAATCTGACGCACTATTGTATTCTTAGGAATTAGGCATACTATTTTTACCAATGTAGTAGCTTTTCTAAATAATCTATGGAATCCAAAAGCATGCTGGGAAAGGTGAAAAATTCTGTTATCGAATCATATGTGACACATGAATATTCCTATTGAAGAATTGATACATATTCAACGTTGAACATGTATGTTTAATAGGGCGACTCCACTAGAGAGAAAAACGGCGCCGACAAAGTTTGTTGTTGTCCACTAATTTGTTTCAACAAATATCCATACAGAAACAACAGTTTCTGAACTGATATTAGTGGGCAACAAAAACATTTGTCGCCTGTAACCCGTTTTTCCTCTAGTGGACTTTCGCTATAATATAGCTTTTACACTGGCATCCAACTCCCATAATTTTATTCTAATCATAATTTAGGATTGTGGAGATACAAATCCCCTATTGGTAGGGTAATTGACCTTTCTGATTCACAGCAGTTATATTTAACGCAAGAAATGCAAGAAATGAAGTAAAATTGAGAAAGGTATTAATACTATTATTGGTAGAAATATGCATATCGTAATATAACTGAAAACCTTTATCTGAGGATTTAATCATACTATATGACTACGCGCACGGATAGATATTGTATTTTGAAGGTGAAATAAATTATTTGATATTCAAATCCATCCGTAATTCATCAAATGTCGTCAAGAAAATGGCCTATTTAAAGTTGCACTTTCAGTTAACATTTCAGTTTACTGTACTGGCTTCACTTATTATCGCTCACCCGGAGCACTTTTCCCCCGGACGATCTGCCTTCAAGTTCTTATATAAACACATACCGCCGGCAACATATTGATAAATTCAGTCCCTGCATTCATTATATGTTAGATGTCATGTAATTTTTAATTCATATTTTATTTTGTTCTCATAAAGATTCCTTTTCTAATGTTAGACCCTAAAGCATTAACATTTATTCCGTAGAAGCAATGGGTTGAGACTTATTGCATTATCTATACACTATGTACTTTTTGTACGCCTGTCTAGCCTCTGCCTATACTACACTATTAGTTGCTCTCATCATTTCAATAGTATACATATGGGGTTTTTTTTAGAAAATGTACAATTGGCAGCTCTACACATTTAGGAAATTCTGCTAAATTTGGCTGAAAAATGATGAATACCGGATATATCTGAGTATCTATATTTGGTATCGCATTGATTTAAAGTATCAGTTCCGTTATGTTAAACTGCATTTTTAAGCTCATTTATGTTCTAAATTCGGAGGATTGAGAGGATTGGTGAAGGCGAATTGTACATTTTCAACTCATATAGTGGCCTGGAAGATCTGCTTTAATTAACAGAAGGTTTCATTCCTTTGTTATTTTATTATATAAACGATATGTAAAAACACACCCTTTTCGTGCAAATTTTAATGTACATGTACAGCATGAATACAAATATTACAATACAATACAATACAATACACAGATTTCCCAGGATAAGCCTTTAATGGAAACTTGATCTGAGAATACTCAACATCTGAGAATACTCAACATGAAATTACTTACAGCGCTAAAAAGTTTTATTCCGAATGTAGGGCCTATTAAAGATTAATTTAAATATAACAGTGTACCCCTTTCGTCAATGACGACTGGGGATTTGTTCACTGTTTTTTGAAAAATGTAAATACACCAGAGAACATGGAGACCTCCCTTAGTCGGAGAACCGTCGTCTGTCAGCGAGAAAATTCGATAATAAAGGTTTCTAATCTAAAAAATCTAATCTAATTTTGTTCTTACTTTCAATAACTTCCCAGTTCTAACTATAACTCTGATAATGTGCAATATTGTATTCCCTATCTCTGTCCCGACCTTTATATATAATATGGGATGTGTTTCAGGAAAATGAAAAATGAAAAAACGGAGCAAAATTTTGAGATATCAATAATCATCATATTGAAAAGATGAAATCACGCGGATTCCAATGATGGTAAACATTAATAAAATCTAATAAGTAGTTCTTTATTTTGTAATGGTTGAGAAAAAAGAAATATCATGTGTTTGCGACTTGTGACTTATTTTCCTGAAACACATCACATAATATATTCTAATGATAGCTTCATATGTAGAAGGAGTTTTTTCTACTTTGCCCTGCGCATGTTCAAACCTCTGTTCACCACACAATGGGAATGTGGAGGCGGATGAGCAGACGTTTGGGCCCCTTACTCTAAATGCACGGACTAGTCCGCCCGTAATTGAACCAATCTCATCCAGCTGGAGAAAGTGGGCCCAAATTCCAGGCGAATTTGGATATGGGCGCAATTAACCTTACTGATCTCATTGTATTTACATATGAAGGGTAGGTCTAGCTTGGGTTGGGGTGGATATTTTATATTATTACCAACTTACGTAAGTAGTATCCCAACAGCAAAAGAGGGGTAGTATACTACCGTCTTGGACCTGTATTGAAAAAACCGACAAAGAACAACAAACTCTAGCACTAATTGCTGCGATGCTGCATGCAATACTTCTTTGTTTCATATAGGCAGACTATATTAACTACAAGGTAGTATACTACCATGTATTGTTGCATTGGGGATTATTCTGTTTCTAGAGGAGCTCTTATGACCTTATCATGGACTCTTCACTTTGAACAGGTTTTTCAAAATTGCCAGGTTTTATCAGGCTCAACCTCTAAAAATAGCTCGGCGATGCATACTGGGGAAGTATACTACTATGTATTGAGAATTGATGTTTATATATTTCATATAGGTTTGGGCTGTTTACTTCAGCTTCTATTGCTGGTCTTCCACTAACTCCTGGGGTAGTATACTACCATCTATTGTTGTATGATGTTTTACCAGGCTGTTTAGTTCAGCTTCTATTGCTGGTCTTCCACTAACTCCTGGGGTAGTATACTACCATCTATTATTGTATGATCTTTTACAAGGCTGCCTAGTTCAGCTCCTATGGATGTGCTTCTACTAATTCCTGGCGTAGTAACTAGTATACTACCATCTATTGCTGTATGCTGTTTTACTACATGGTCTACGTTACCAGGCTGTTAAGTCCAGCTCCTATAGCCTATAGTCTTTCACTAACTCCTGGGGTAGTACTATACTACCATCTATTGTTGTACAATGTTTTACCAGGCTGTTTAGTTTAGATATAACTAACCGTACACCAACTCTATATGCAAGGAACTATTTTTTATCAAAACTCTGCCCATGGGTTATAGGGGGACTACTTTTTGTCGATTCTAAGTCAAGAGTTTGCGAGCATTAAATCAGCTAAGTGAAGATTTATAAGATTTGCTTACGTATTGCATTCTTTGTGAACTCACTATTGATAGAAATAGAGCGCAAAAAGCTATTTTCCGGGTTGGCAAGCATGCTAAACTAACGTTAGGATGGGGCGGGGAGAGAGAGATGGAGGGGCGGGAATGGAGGGGATTTGGGACGGGGAGAGAGAGATGGAGGGGCGGGGATGGAGGGGGTATGGGACGGGGAGAGAGAGATGGAGGGGCGGGGATGGAGGGGGTATGGGACAGGGAGAGAGATAGATGGAGGGGGGAGGGGGTGGGGGGAGAGAGAGGTGGCGAAGGAAAGTTGGGAAATATGCACTTTTTCCCAAGGTTACAGAATGTTGGAATCTGGGTGGTGGCTGGATATGTGGAGAATATGGGAGGTGCCGGAGGTACACATGGAGGGAGTAGATAGAATGATAATATAATCATAGATAAGATTATCTTATAAAGACTGCCCCTATATGGGTCAGAATTTCAGAAAATGTACAATTGGCAGCTGTATACATTTAGTTAATTCTGCTAAATTAGGCTGCAATTTGGCCATTATTGGGTAAATTTGAGTATATATATATTCGGCATTGCATTGATTCTAGCAATCTGTTTGGTCAGGTTGAACTGTATTTTGAACTATATTTTCGTCTGAAATTTGGGTTCTTTGAGAAGATTGTACATTTTCTGAAAATCTGACCCATATATGGGTCAGATTTTCGGAAAATGTACAATTGGCCTTAACCAATCCTGTTAAAAACCCAGATTTAAAACTAAAATGCAGTTTAACCTGAAAGACCTGATACTTTAAATCAATGCCATACCAAATATACTCTGATATACCCAGTATTCATCTTTTTTCAGCCAAATCTGGTAGAATTTACTAAATGTGTAGATCTGCCAATTGTACATTTTCTGAAAATCTGACCCACATATACAAACTAATATATGTGGTTCCGGAAAATGAGACTCATGTTGCAAATAATGGATTTTGAGATATCATCTTATTTGAATTGATGAGATCGAGCCGATTCCAATGATATTAAACAGTTTTTTTTTTTTAAGTTTGATATTTTAATTTAAAAAAAAAACGTTTGACATATTCCGGGTGGACGTTGACTAGTAAAGTAGCTAAATGTACTGTAAACGATGACCTTAGATATGTCTGGATATATTTGATACACTGTCTTGAAACTTGGTAGATGTGTAACGATTCTATTATGAAGATTTCCATTGAGCTCCGGATAGCTCCGGATTGACCCGGACCCGGACCTCCGCCTCCGGGTAGTTCCTCCGGATCCCACTAGGATATTCATTGCAACCATTGATGATATTTGCAGTTTATATTATTTGTTTAATTTATCATTAATTAACTATTCATTTGATTTCATCCGGACTTTGACCATGATGTTCATTACATATTTCTATATTTATGTTCAACTTTGCATTTATGTGATTATTATATTTATTCCATTATTCTTGAATTATGTTGCAAACATAATGTTTCCTTGGTTTGAAAATTATTCATATCTCGATGTACCTGTTTATTTATCGGGTTGAGGAGCAAGGTCTTCAACCCAACACACAAGGAGGAATAAAGGGAACATATGAAAGAAGCATTTCACTCTTGATGTTTTATCTCGGATCCGCGCTTGGAACATAGAATATTTCAACCCTTGGTCCTTTGGAACTTTAATATAATCCGGCCACTATAGTTCCTTTCCTCCCATCTCCTGCTAACGATATTGGTAATATATTTATTCTCGCAGAAGTAAACCTATACGATCACGAAATATCATTATTTAATATCGATTAATGTTAAGCCGGAGCTGAAAGACAGACGGACATCGATGGCCACATAGACATTGGAAAGAACATAGGCAAGAATCGCAACAGATGTATTCAATCTACAGACAGCGCTAAGCAACTCATGAATAAAATCATTTTGACAAAGAGATCATGTGAATAAAACTCTTTGAAAAATATCATTTTTGCGACTTGTGACTGATTTCCCTGAAAAAAACATCACAAATGAAAGGAGAGGAGACGGTGTTCAAGGTTGCAGATTAACTACGTCAAATACAGGAAGACGACCAGAAATGGGAGAGGCTCAGGTTGAGCTGAGAGACAATCCAAGATGGCTGCTGTAAACTGATTCTGTAATGTGGGGAGGTCGGTCAGGGGGAAATGATTATAGAAAAATTGGCAAAAAACACCAGATACAGATGGAATATGAGAGAGAAATGGCACAGATTTGTTTGTGTACAAGTGGCAGTGTTTCAGATACACATATACATTTGGTTGGTCAGTCTAGGCTCAGAGTTGAGGGAGTCCCTCCAAACTGAGGGAAAGCCTCTCTAGTCTAGCCTCAGAGTTGAGAGAGTCCCTAGCTCCAAACTGAGGGAAAGCCTCTCACAGTCTAGGTTCAGAATTGAGAGAGTCCCTCCAAACTGGGGGGAGGAAATGCATTCAGGGAAAGAAATTATATAAAATTGAATAAAAACATTTAACCTAATACATAAGGGTACAGTATGTAAGAGAAACTGGAATTATCACTTGAAAGTAGATATGTAACTGTCCATATTGTTGCTTTACTTTCGTTGAATGAAACATTCTTCGAAAATAAGAGTAAAGAATAAGAAAAAAAGCCCATTGGGACGTCTACTCCATATCTGGGAACTCCCTTGGCGCAATATACGTCCTATCACAGACCTCTCATTCTTATCTGACCTGAGAGGCTTTGAGCCTAGACTGAGTCCTACACATTTAGAACAATCTCCTCAATTAGGTTGACAGGATGATAAACCCAGATACTTGGATGTATCTGGCTGATCGAAACATCAGTCAAAGATGCAGATGCATCACTACCTGCAATCGTGTTTTTAATTCGTTTTTATTCAGGATTCGATCATAAGTACATCAATTATCATCGTGCGTGTTTTCAGGATAACTCCTCAGATCACCATTACAGTGGTCTTCCCAGGGCTATCCAGAGTGCTGACTTAAGGGGGGAATAAAGAGGCTGTAATAGAAATATTCAGAACAAAAAACTTCTTCACCAAGGGCATATATGGTAAATGGTGACTGGAACTAGTAATTGTCGATTTATTACTTAATTAAGTATGTTCCTTTTTTTAATTTCCAGCCAAAGTTTGTCCCCAAAGCTAAAAGGACCGGAAGTAGTACTTACGGCACACAAACAGGTAATGATGGCTAAATGCTAAATGACCATAAGTAGTATTAACGGTACACATACTGTTAGCGTGTGTTTATTGCACCCCACTAACGGTACACCTCAGATAGGACTGGCATAAATTATGGACAATACTATAATAATGAGAATATACAGAGAGATGACATAGTGCCATGATAGATGGCCAGATTAGACCATGGCATATATGCATGGCTACTTTTCACTAGTGGGACCATATATGCCCGGGTAGATTTCACTAGTGGAATCTGCTTTTCGTATGCAACCAAATTACAGAGGCACTTCTGATTGAAATTTAGTTAAGCTTATCTGGGACGCTCTTTTCAACGATGTCCGGTAGGGCTTGAAACCCTCCCTATGCTGGGAGTTTAGACCCACCAACACTATCGCTTAAAAAATAAATAAAAAAAAAAAATAAAAAAAATGAATAGAAGTTCCAACAACAACTAAAATGCTGTGACATGACACAAACTTCATGGCGCCTGTTTTTCTGAGTCTGGAGTTTTGCGAGACGTAAACAAAAGGTAAATATTGACCAAATAATGCTTTTGAATATACATCATGGCATAAAAATAGAACTAGACTCAAGCCGAATATATATGGGTCAGATTTTCAGAAAATGTACAATTGGCAGCTGTACACATTTAGTAAATTCTGCAAAATTAGGCTGCAATTTGGTCAATACTAGGTAAATTCGTGTATTTTTGGCATTGCATTGATTCTAGCAATCTGTTTGGTAAGGTTGAACTGTATTTTGAACTTTATTTTAGTCTGAAATTTCGGATATTTGAGAGGATTGGTGAAGGCCAAATGTACATTTTCTGAAAATCTGACCCATATGTGTCAATGCATTCATAAAACACTTGAAGGTTATAGCCTTCAGTAGTTGTGAAAGACATGGACCAAAACATGTGTTTTGGGAATACGGCGTCGCATATGCAGCTTGAGTTTAGTTCTATCTTAGTTGGTCAAATCTTCAGAAAATGTACAATTGGCCTTTACAAATCCTCCCAAATAACCCAAATCAGGAACGAAAATCAGGTTCAATATACAGTTCAACATTATCAGACATTTTAATTGAATGAATACAATACAGAATACACTTAGATATATCCTAGTATTTACCAATTTTCAGTCTATTGTAGCAGAATTTGATGGACGTGTAGAACCGTAGATTGTGTATTTTCTGAAATCAGACCCTAGTAGGCCTGTCTGGAGTGAACTGATACATGTGATGGTGCACACTTAGCCTGCATTCCCTGTGTAGGTGTTGTGTACAACACAACCACACAAGCCCTGCACTCCTCACTGCAGCTCACCTTGCACTGGTATGCACTGGTACCTGAGACACATGGGCAGGGGAGTCGGAACATGTACAATTTATATTCACTCATCCTCGTAAATATCACAAATTTAGGATCGATTTCAGATTCAAAATACATTTCAACAAAACTAAAGAAATTATTTTGATCTAGGCAACACCAAATATATGAATTCGTTTATAGATCTGTTTGTCACTTTTTCAGCTTAATTTAGCATAATTTACTAAATGTGTAGAGCTGCTGATTTTCTCATGCCCTGGACCATGCATGTAGGGCAGGGGCGCAGGGGCCTCGTTCTTAACAAAACGGTTCTTAGCTACTGTTTCTCGCTAAGCAGATGGTAAAGACCTTCTGGGTCAGGTTTTCAGAAAACGTACAATTGCACTTCACCAATCCTCCCAAATTTCGAACATTTAAAACAGAAATCAGTTTCAAAATACAGTTCAACATACAGACGGATGTATTGAATGAATACGATACAGAATATACTCAAATATATACCTAGTATTTATCAATTTTCACTTTAATTTAGCAGCATTTGATAGATGTGTAGAACTCTAGGTTGTACATTTTCTGAATATCTGGCCCTTCTAGACAATACTATTCCCACCGGACAACGGCAGTAGAATTTAGGGTGTCTTCAAGTGAGGCACTCAGCTACCCAGTCTAGGCTATGTCTCTGCAGATGAGACAAGTAAGGCATGTCAGTGATTGGGCGCCTACTGCGCTAATGGCGTTCTCGGCCCTGGGATACACATCCTATTGGCCTTTTGTGGTTTGGATCGAGAGGCTTTCCCTCAGTTTGGAGGGACCCAGAAACTCTGAGCCTACACTGACAAAACCTTTGAAGTACATCAAAGTTCTGATTTGAGACCCATTTCTGTGTGACACATCATATATATGTGATGTGTTTTGGGAAAATGAGTCACAAGTGGCTAAAATTAGATTTGAGATATCACCATATTTGAAAAGATGGGATCAAGCCGATTCCAATGATAGCAAACAGTAGGACAGCTAATAAGTATTTATATATTTTTAGTTTGATATTTTAATTCTTGAAAAGAAATGTTTGCAATATTTATGGGTGCACAATTACTAGTAAAGTAGCTAAATGTTCTGTACAGGATGACCTTAGAAATGCATGGACACTGCCTTGGAATTTGGTACATGTATGGGTCAGATTTTCAGAAAAAGTACAATTCAACTTCACCAATCATCTCAAATAACCCAAATTTCAGACGGAAATAAAGTTCAAAATACAGTTCAACCTAACCAAACAGATTGCTAGAATCAATGCAATGCTGAATATACTCGAATTTACCTAGTATTGACCATATTGCAGCCTAATTTATCAGAATTTACTAAATGAGTAGAGCTGCCAATTGTACATTTTCTGAAAATCTGACCCATATTCGTGTGACCTCGATGATTCGATACCCCAAAGATGAGAACATTCCGACAAAGATATTTTGTAAATAAATGGCTTGTGACTCATTTTCGTGGAACACATCGCATATGGCTGTGACCAGGCTGTTCATCGCCTGGTGCCTGGGAGCAGGAGGAGGTAAGATGGCGGCCATACGAGACACTTAGTCTTAATATCTGTCATGGATCCAATTGCATTTTGTTATTATCTTATAATATGTTTTTTTTCCTGTGGGATACAATATGCACCAATCCCGTGTAGTGGTACGTTAGCTAACAAATATGTGACTTGTTACATAAATGCAATCAAATATATATGAGATTGGACCCAATAGAATCTATTTTAAAAAGACACAACGTAAAGGAACCTTCAGCCTTATTTTTAACAAGCACGATTTGCAATGCTGTTTGGACATAGAACGTGCAGTGGAATAGAACAATGCATATTCGGTCAGTTAGATATAGATCAAATCATTGCTGATATTGTGACAGGCTGGATAAAAGCACCAAATGTGACACAGAGGTAGGTCTGGGGGTACTAAAAACATTTTTCTGGAGGATCCTCGAAAAATTCCAATATGGCCGCCCAAAATCGAACATTTTCCAAAATAGCCGCCATTTGTAATGGAATCCTGTCTCCCACTACAAGAATATCGCTGTTAGAATGAGTTAAGGGTGGTCTCCACTGGCTGCAGCAAGCTCTGCGGTAAGCTCTGCGGTAAGCCTTGCGATGGTGCCGCGATATTGAGAAGTGGCGAGGTCCTGCCTACATGGCTCACTGACCATGTAGGCAAGGACCTCATCATTCCTCTCCACCTACAGAACCGGCACAAACCATCGCAAGGCTTACCGCACAGCTTACCGCAGCCAGTGGAGACCACCCATTAAATGACACATAATAAACCTGTAGGGGCTAAAAACCTACCGCATGTGTAGAGTCTCATACAGGAGAGAGCGTCCTCGAACGCAATGTACAAGTACAATAAACTGATTTTCATTTCAATTCTCCACACAAATCTTTGAAGGGAAATTATGTGTCTTGAATTTGGCGGGGAAAACCTTGGGAAACGAACTCATCTCAAATGTTTTAAGTATTTTGTAGTAAAACCTTAACACAGAAGAGTTAGTTCCTTGTCATAAGATTGAAGTTCTGACAGAGAGGTCGTACACTTCTCAATGAGAGGTCTTACCGGCTGTGCCATTCTTGTTATTGTTCCTTTGGTTATACTTATACCTACTCTATGAAAAAAAAACTTTCGCATGTATTGCACCGTTCATGGGGAAGTCGCCATAAAGTGTACAATATAAGGAATATCCTAATAAATGAAAAATAATGAAACGTATCGCGTAGCGAAATTTTCAGCAAATAAAAATGTTTGAAAAAACAAATGTATAGCACTCCTTGCAGAGAAACATCATGCATACCTTAGATTTTTGGCAATGACTCCGATTATGACTCAGGGACCCCCATAGATACAGAAACATGGTATGGACAGCAAAATAAACTTTCCTATCCTGCCACAAATATGAGGATGGGTATGAGCTAGTTAGATCTTCACAAAATATACAATCGGCAGCTGTACACATTGAGTAAGTTTTGCAAAATCGGGCTCAAAATGAAATACTACAGGTATATCTGAGTATATTAGGTAAATGTCTTATGTGAAGTATAAGTTTAAACTTATTATTGTCGTGAAAGTGGGTTGTTTGAGAGGATTGGTGCAAGGGAATCGTCCATTTTTTACGACTTCATTTAAAATCGCGCCTATACAGTGATGTTATTTAATGTATGTAAATCTATCCACTGATGACTAACTCAGAAGGGTAAGATCGTCAGAAAATTTATGTACAATTCATCTTGAACAATCCTGTCTAAATTTAAGAGAAAACTGACGGTCAGAATACAGTTTAACACAGTGAACGAGACATTTCTTATCAAAACAATACCAAAGATACTCTGATATACCTAGTATTCATATTATGTCAGTCTAATTTAGCAGAAGTTACCACATTTTATTGGTAGAGCTGCCGAATGTGCATTTTCTAAAAATCTGACCCAGAAGTTTTTTTTCCTTGAAGATAAACATCAACCTTATGAAAACTGCAGTCGTCTGGTTTTAGTGTTCAATCATTTAAAGTGTTTTTCCTCTTTTTTAGAAATAAACCCAAACGTGATCAAGACCCAAACACGTGGACTTAGGGGCCTAGTCCACTAAACCGATTCTCATGCGATTCTCACAGAATTAAGTGCAAAAGAGTCCTCTGCAGCGCATATCGCATGAGAATCGGCTAGGTGGACTTTATACAAATAAATGTCTTCATTTCAACAAATCGCAACAGTATCTATTGGACAATTATTTCCCTCGGCATCTTTTTATTACGTTGGACCGTTATTCACTCAACACCTGTTTTTATGGAAAGAATAATACTTCACTCACCTGTTCAGGTGTGGTACCATCACCTGGACGACTGGTTGGTAGGCATGTTCCTCCTCCAGTGAGTCCGCAGGTGAGAGAAGGGGTGAGTCCTAGCGTCCCTCACCTCCACCACCACCTCCTCCAATGACGCCCTATCACGTCCAGGTCCTGTATGTCTTATTGCTTAACTAATCCTTGCACCTTTTGTACTGTGATTACCTCAGTTAATTTCTCCGTTTTTTTTTCTTATATTTTCACTATATTTTCCTTGATAAATCCATTGATTTGCACATTTTTCCCCTGTGTATAATTGTTTGTCTTCAATTATTACAGTTTCTTGCGCATAAACTTGATGCAAGTTTGTGTTTCTTCATGTCAAATATTTGTTTATATCTTGACAATATTTGGCAATAAGTTTCTAGATGCGATTTGTATTTCTCACCTATTCTGAATCGCACCTACCAAAATCTCACTTCAAAATCTATTTTCTCTGATGCGGAACTTACTCCGTTGTTCCAGCCCTTGCTGATCTTTTCGAGTTAATCCAACTTGATTCCAAGATTTTCTCACAATCGGAATTGTCCTCAAATTCTTGATTACGGGGTTAATTCGAGTTGACCTTGATTCCAAGTTTTACTCCACGGTTTTACAATCAGAATTGTCCTCGAATTATTAATTAATGCGACAGCTTATTAATCCAGGTATACTTAATCCAATATAATAATCCAGCTTAACCTATATATGAGTTAATCCCAGCAACAACAACAACAACAATAGTGTTATAGTTAACTTAACTGTTAATCCCAACAACAACAACAACAATAGTGTTATAGTTCCACTCGCAGCAATTTACCAACATTTGAGATACTCGCAAGTTACTCGCATTGAGTTACTCGCACGGACTCCTTGTCCTGACTGACCCAGTGTTCCCAAACCCAGGAGGTGTAGGTAGTATAGCGGGTTAACGCTGGTAGGTTGGAAGCACTTCAGGTGGGTCTCTGGTGATTGGTAGGCAGGTAGGTGGGTAGACTGGTTTCTCCAGGGCGCCCAGGTGGGTAGGTAGGACGCGCTGCCCAGACGCTGGTAGGATGGGCCGTGGGATGGTAGGAGGAGGAGGCGGTGGTGGTGGAGGAGAAGAAGGTGCTGGTTCTATATATCCTACTAGAAAGATAGGCTTCTTAGGATTCTTAGGATTAGATTCTTAGATTATTAGATTCTAAGAATTTACTTGACACTATGTGAGTTCATCATATCTTATAGAAATATTGACTTAAGCTTTTTTCAAGGGTTAAGGTTTAGGCAAATAGTTAAAACTAGTGGTGATGACAGAGGTGGAGGAGAAGGTGGTCGCCTTTTGTCTCCCGTGAGAAAGATATTCTTAAATTGTGAGGATTTTCCTTAATAATTCCTTGGTGTATTGTATCCTATATAAATATTGACTAAAACCCTTTTCTAGTTATGAAAGTCAGGCAAATAGCCGCGGAGGGAACGGTGGCTGTAGAGCAGGTTGTCTCCAGCGAGAATTATATCATATGCGTGAATTCTGATGACTCTCCTAGAGCACTTTCGTGGATTATTATAGGCAAATAGGTTTAGGCAAATAGGCAAGGGTTTAAACAGGAAGGTAGGGGGCAGTGGTGAATGATGTAGATAGAGAAAGTGTGGGTTCTATCACCCTTATTTAGTAATTTGATCCAGGTATGTTCCGGAGCAATTCATTTTTTATCGTAATATATAACTGTTGGTTTTGCAAGTGACAATTGGCCTTGTGGGTCTAGCAGGAAGGAAGGAGGGTCAGATTTTCAGAAAATGCACAATTCTTTTCATCTACTAAATTCTGCTAAATTAGAGTGAAAATTGATAAATACTGACAAAATCTGAGTTTATTCTGTATTGTCGTCATTCAATAAATCTGTCTGGTTTTGTTGAATTGTATTTTGAACTTGATTTTCGTCTTAAATGTGGGTTATTGGAGAGAATTGGTGAAGACAAATTGTGCATTTTTAGGCGACTTCACCCAGAAGGAGGTGGTAGTAGTGGTTGCCGTTGTAACTGTACCTATCTAGAAAGCATTCTCAGACTAGATTCTTTTAGGAAATTTGTTCAACGTCCTTTTATGTTTCAATAGTCCAATTTTCTTTTTAAGTGGCTATCACGGTAGTAAATTAGCTAGTACTACCTCACAAGGAATTGAGGTATTTCTAGAATCTTCCCGAAACCTTACCCCCGCCGTGCTTGATATAGTTGTTCAATTTTGAGGTACACTGAGGCGGAATTTCAAGAATTTCAGGTGGGAGATTTGTTCCCGTAATTGATAAATTGTTCTATTATAAGGTGAGGTTGAATCCTGGCATCACTGCGCCCACCTGACACCTGTGTATGAGAGACAATGGTATCTTTATAACTATTTCATTCATGTTCAGACCATGTCGTCTCTTGTATTCCTTTCATTCGTATCTTGTTCAAGTTAGTCTCCAATTTCAGTTTTAATTTCACGTGTATTGGTCAGATTTTCAGAAAATGTACAATTGGCAGCTGTACACATTTAGTAAACTCTGCTAGATTAAGCTGCGATGTTGTCAATACTATGTAAATTCGAGTATATTCGGCATTACATTGATTCTAGCAATCTGTTTGGTTAGGTTGAACTAGATTTTGAACCTGATTCAATATCAAATTTGAGTTATTTGAGTGGATTGGTGAAGACGAATTGTACATTTTCTGGCGATTTGACGTGTATACATTCACTCCATGAACAAAACACCCCATCTATATAGAGTCCTCTGTTTGGGGCAGACAGCTAGACATCTGCATCTCCAATTACAGTAATTCGCCAATATATTCACTGAGTTTATCTGGCGAATTTAAGCTGATTAAAGACGACAACTAATCCAAGGGTAAAATGTCCGCATGTATTTCCTAAACCGTAGAAGCTTTAGCTGCTCTACCGGTAGTGCAATTCTGCCTGGATTATTCTAATCTTCTACCGGTGCTTTCTGGATCTCAATGACTTTATATAAGTGTCCTTGCGACTTCAGCTGAAATATTTCAGATCTTATCTTCGCCGGATCCTTATGATATGAGAATAGAATGTGTCAACTGTTTAGGTATTGTATTTCCATTTTTATTGGTTCCTCAGTTATATTTTCCTGAATATATTCATAAATGCATCGGCGCAATATTGAAATAATGCATTAAAAGATGTCTTTAAACGAGCAAATAAATGTAAGAACTCACTTGAATGAGTCCGGGAACTGTGTGTAAATCATTGCAATCAATGCACAATTGTTTCCTCAATTTCCAAGGTATCTTTCGATCCTAGCTTTCCTTTTAAAGAGACCACCCACCTTCAAACCACCAACCATTTAAGTCCGCATCAGAGAAAATAGGGTAAAGATTGAATTAATTTCCTCCAATTTATCCCAATTATTTGCACCACAGATTGATCTCCATTTGGATGATGTATTGATCATCAGTCCATTTGCACAGGTACAAATCCCAACGTGTCAAGGTTCAGAAGACAAGGCTTGAAAAGCCGCCAAAACCATTTGTCTTCTGCCGAGCGAAATGTCGTCTGCTGGGCTAAAAGTAGTCTGTTGGTTCGAATGTCGTCTGCTACTTGTATTGCTGCTTGTATTAGTAGTAGTACAAGTTGTAGTGGTCGATGCTCACTTGTTGTTGTTGATGTTGTTTGCGGCCCGCCTGGCTCACTACTGTCCTTCTGGTGAGACGCGGGAGAGGCGCGGATATAGGGAGATTCCTTTAGTTGTGTTTCCCGCCGTCACGTACAGGTGGCGGTAGTGGAGAGGAGGGGAGGCATTGAGAGGTGTGGATGGTGGTGGGATTGGGTGCATTGTGTGGTGGTGTGGGTTGTGTTTAGAGTAGTTGTAAAGCGTCTGAATATAGAGAGGAGTCTGAGATTGGATAGGGAAGCAGGAGATGAGGAATGAGGTTCTTTTTGTATTTTGCTATTCTCCTTCTGTCTGTCTCTTTCCTCCTGTTTTGTGAATGCTTTCTCGACCGTTTTCATCTCTATCTATCTCTGTTCCCTCTCCCCCTTTTCCCTCTCGACTAACTTTGTCTGTCCCCTGTCTCATTCTCTTTCTCTCCCTTCTTATTCTCTCTCTCTTTCTCTATTTCCTGAGTACAAGCATAAACTGCTTCCCTTTCAGCTCTCCCACCCTTGATATAACCATCTAAAATGTGTTGATAAGGGCGTAAAGCAACCAGTCTCACTCACTCTCCCTAATTTCTACCTCTATTTATAATTTTACTTTTCTACCCCAATTCGTTCTAAAGAATGTGGTCCTTTTGTTGCTGGTGCGTTTCGTCTTCTATTCTCGTTCTCTCTGTCTCTTCTCTTACTGTTTTGTGAATGCTTTCTCGACCGTTTTTCTTCCCTGTTCCTTTTCCCCCTCCCCCCTCTCAGCTAACTTTGTCTGTCCCCTCTCTCTTTCTCTCCCTTATTCCCTCACTCGTTCTCTCCCTTTCTCTCTCTTAATCTCTATCTCTATTTATTTTACTCTTTTACCCCACTTCTCTCTCATGAATGAGGTCATGTTGGTGCTGGGGATTTAATTCCGCTATTCTCCTTCTCTGTCTCTTCCCTTTCTGTTTTGTGAATGCTTTCTCGACCGTTTTTCTTCTCTGTTCTTTCTCCCCCTTCTCCCTCCCGACTAACTTTGTCTATCCTCTCTCTCTTTCTCCCCCTTATTCTCTGTCTCTTTTTCTCCCTGTCTCTCTCTATTTCAATTTATCTATATTTACTCTTCTACCCTGCGTCTCTCTCTCTCTTAGATATCTTTTCTCCTCACGTTTCTACTGTAACAACTCTCATTGTGTGTTTACATTCGCCCACTTTTCCCTCTGTTTTCCCCATCCCCTCTCCCTCTTGCTGCCCTCTCCCCCCTCTGTCTCACATCCCTCTGTCTCTCATCCTTTCTTACTTTATTGAGACCCCCCCCCCCCCCCCACACACACACACACACCAGTACACGTCTTCGCTGCCAAGTCACTACACATGACTCTACACCTGGAAATCACTAAACTATGAATTAAGGCTTCTTGAGATATTTCTATTTGTTTTTCTTGTTTCATTTACTTTCAATATGGCTGTAATGAACTGGAAATCTTCATATTTCTTTTTTTTCTCAACATGAAATTTCCATGCAAAGTCACTACTACAGTAGTTAAAACACAGGAAACTCACCACATACTTAATACAGAATTTACACTGTAGTCAGTGTAAGAATATCACTCTACATAAAAAAAAACTAAAGTTTAGCTAGTTATACAGTGGGTAAGCGTTCCCCCTATAAAGAATTGCAACAAAAATTGTCCCTATACAAGTGTGCTTAGCTTGAAATTTGACTTTTGAAATGTGTGCTTAGCGATCACACTTTCATGTTGGAGCTACAAACCCACACATGAATAATTTTATGAAAAATGGATAGAAATGAGTTGGTTTAGTTGGTTTATATCAGTAGCAAACTCACTACATAGTTTCATGTAGTGACTTTGTCATGGTGTAGTGACTTCAAAGGTGTGTAGTGACTTAGCAGCGTGTACAAATGCACAGACACACACACACTCGTTCTCTCTTTTGCCCTCTCCTCTATCATAACTTATTGTCTTATACGTCCCTCTCTCCAATCATTCATTCATATAATGTCATCTCCTCTCATTATTGTCCTATTATACTAAACCTCTGTACTACTAGATGCACATTTGTAACTGGATAAATATCAAAATGGCAGGAACAAAGCAGGTCAGTGTAGTATCCTGCATCCCCTTTATAATCCTATATGGGAATGTCCTGTCCTAAACAGTCTGTTCTGTCTCTCGTTTTCCCCCTCCTTTACTCTTCGTTTCACTCCCTCTTTCTGTTTCTCCTCTCTTTATCTCACTCTTGTGCATATCCCCCTTCTCTGCCCGCGGATCACATCTATCTTTCCTCTCTCTCTTTTGTTATGTTTTGTGTCTACCTTCTCCCCCTTTCCTCTCTTCTGTTTCCTCAATCCCCTCCCACCCCATTCCTCTTGACTTGCTCTCATTCTTTCTCTCTGTGCTTCTCTCCGTCCTCTTTCTCTTCCTGTCTGTCCTTTCTCTCCCCTTCTCTCCCCTCTCTCACCTTTCCTCTGTCTCTGTCTCTCACCCACTCTGTTTCTTTCTCCCTCTTTTTTTCTGTCTCCATCCTCTCCCCCTCTCTCTTCCTCCCTTTCTCCCTCTCTTTCCCGTCCTCTCGCTCGCTCTCTCTCCTCTCTCCCCATCTCTTTCTCCATTTATCTCTCCCTCTCTCTCAGCCTTTCTCTACCCTCTCTCTGCTTCCCTATCGCTCAATCCCTTTCTTCTTATCTCTCTATTGAACTCCTCAAATCGCTCTCTCTCTCTCTATGCCCTCTCCTCTATCACAAATCTCTTTCCTCTTGTTCTGCAATCATTCATATAATATCCTCCCCTCTCATTATTCTCCTATTATACTAAACCTCCCCGGAATGTCAAATAATGGCAGTAGAAACACAGATCTGTGCAGGATCCTATATGTGATCTGTTACAGGAAAATGGGTCCCAAGTCGCAAATAATGATATTTTCCAAAGTGTTCTTTTTTTTACAAGATCTCTTTATTGAAATGTTCTAATTTTTGGAGGGTTTAGCATTTAAAGGCATATCAATCTATGTAACACATTTCAGGACATAGTATTAAATATATCCTTGCGTTTTGAAGGCATTCATATGGAGTATGTTTAGTTACTGTACTGATAATTACCCATCCAGAAACATTGCAAACCTTTTTTTTTTCAAAAATAAAAATATCAAACTTAAAATATCGAAATACATATTAGGTGTCCTAGTGTTTACTATCATTGGATTTGGCTTGATCTCCTTTTTTCAAATATGGTGATATCTCAAAATCCATATTTTAAGATAAGATAAGATGTTTTTTATTCGTCAAAATATAATCACAGTTACACAGAGGTAAATGAGATGGGTAAGGAAAATTGACAAAAAGGTCTACATGCCTTTATGTTACAACGAGGTAGCATCTCTTCCGGCAGTTACCATTAATTTGGAAGATAATTGTGCTAAGAAGTAAAGTGAGTAAATATAATATGATACAGGCTAATCATAGCGAAATAAACACTATGTTTTCTACATATATTTGGGCAGAACAGCTCAAATATTTACATATGACAATGCGAGATAGACTAGGCAAGAGGTTTAGTGTCCATACAGTACAGTACAAATAGGACTTGTAATAAGCCTGACTTGGGAATTATGAATTATGATTTTTCCTAAAACGGATGACATATGCCAGTATAAATCCCGTATGGGAATGTCCAGTCCTACAGATTCAAATTCATGAAATCAGCGCCAGAACAATGGGTTTCCTCGAACCAGGCATCAGAGATCCAGGTCACAGCAACCGCAGGCACTGTCACCTATGACATGAACTTGTGACACCTATACAACACGTTATGATTAGGCATTAAGTGTTAGTGACAGGTAATAGATACTATGCATGAGACATACTCGGGGTTGTGACAAACAAATACATAACCCTCAATAGTGCCATCATTTCTACAGTCTAATCGGTGCTGGGTAAGACCATAAAGTGCCTTCCTGTCTCTTTTCTCTGTCCCTAGAATCCCTTGCTGCCTACCCCCTCCCCTCCAATCTATCCCTGATTAAAATCAACCTTCGGTCCTGGGTATGATCATAAAGTGCCTTTCTGTCTATTTCCTCTGTCACTCTCTCCCTTCTTCTCTATCTCTATTTCCTGGATATGGTCATAAACTGCCTCCCTCTCAGCTCTCCCGCCCTTGATATAACCATATATTAAATTTGTTGATAAGGGCGTAAAGCAACCAATCTCACTCACTCACTCCAGCCTCTAAGATCGGGAATAAATGGCACGTCAGTGATTGGACGCCTACTACGCTTCCCCGGCCCTTTATTAGGCATCCTAATAGGCTTTTAATGCCTTTTTGTAGTTCTGGAATATCTCACTCGGAGCATATAGACTAGTATATGTCGCTAAATAGATGTTTTATGTCAATAGAGCGATTGCCGTGACACGATGATTGTTGCTTACTTGGGTCAGATTTTCAGAAAATGTACAATTCGCCTTCACCAATCCTCTCAAATAACCCACATTTAAGACAGAAATGAGATTCATAATTATGTTTAGCATCACAGAACTGGTACTATAAATCAATGCGACACCAAATATACTCAGATATACCGAAAAAAAAATCATATTTTTAGCAGAATTTAGCAGAAATTACTAAATGTGTACAGCTGCCAATTGTACATTTTCTGAAAATCTGACCCACTTATTAGTGGCTGTTCAGATAACAGGAACAGGTTATGGGGAGGTAGCGTCCCGTTGCATAACAACACCTTACTTAATGGGTCAGATTTTCAGAAAATGTATAATTCACCTTCAACAATCCTCTCAAATAACCCAAATTTCAGACGAAAATAAAGTTCAAAATACAGTTCAACCTAACCAAACAGATTGCCAGAATAAATGCAAATACCGATTATAGTCGCATTTACCTAATTTTGACCATTTTCCAGTCTAATTTAGCAGAATGTACTAAATGTGTGGAGCTGACAATTGTACATTTTCTGAAAATCTGACCCTAATATGTTCCTTCTTTAGCTACTGTTCTTTGTTAAACAGCTGGTAAGGAACTTTTGAAGTTATAGGAGTGCGTCCGAAAATACGCTCCTAGTTGAACTATAATAGTCATTGCAATATACATTTATTAGCGGTGGTCCTCTAGTGTCTATTGTCTGAATCAAAATTCATTTCAATCATTTTAGCATAGGTTCTCTTATTGCCATGACAAATGAACATTTTTCACTGTGGGAAGTTTAATTAAAATCATATTGATGATATGATGAACAAAACCCTGATGATGATGACACTCCATGTAAATGAACTAAACATCTGTGCAATGATGAATATTAATGTGAAATGAATGGCATCAGCCAGTATACCCGGTCAGTATCTATAATAACCTTGCTATGGTAAATGAGCTCAAATGTGATGTGTTCCAGGAAGATGAGTCATAAGTCGCAAAATTGATATTTTTCAAAGTGATTTATTCACATCTCGTTACTGAAATGTTTGGATTTTTATAGGGTTTAGCACTTATGGTCATATAAGTCCAAGTAACAAATTTCAGGACATTGCATCAAATATATCGTTGCGTTTTGAAGGCCTTTGTATGGAGTATATTTAGTACTTTACTGGTAATTATCAATTTAGAAACATTACAAACTTTTTTTTTCAAAATATCAAACTTATAATCTAAAATTACTTGTCAGGTGTCCTAGTGTTCACTATCATTGGAATCACCATGATCTCCTCTTTTCAAATATGGTGATATCTCAAAGTCCATATATTGCGACTTATGACTCATTTTCCTAAAACGGATCACAAATATGAAGATATTGATTGTTTATCTTGAAGTATACACAGTGCCTGATATAGCCCTCTTTTTGGATGAGCACATGATGGAGATTAATGCAATCAATATGGGTCAGATTTTCAGAAAATGTACAATTCAACTTCGCCAATCTTCTCAAATAAGCCAAATTTCAGATGAAAATAAAGTTAAAAATACAGTCCAACCTAACCAAATAGGATGCTAGAATTAATGCAATGCCAAATATACTCGAATTTATCTAGTATTGCCCACATTGCCGCCTAATTTAGCATAATTTATTGAATGTGTACAGCTGCCAATTGTACATTTTCTGAAAATCTGACCCACATATGTCCGGGCGTCAGGAAATGGGTCAGACTTTCAGAAAATGCACAATCTACGATTCTACACATCTCTCAAATTCTGCTAAATCAGAGTGAAAAATGATAAATACTCAGTATATCTGAGTGTATTCCGTATTGTATTCATTCAATAAATCCTTCTGGTTATGTTGAACTGTATTTTGAACCTAATTTTCATCCTAAATTAGGGTTATTTGAGGGGATTGGTGAAGACTTGACCTCCATGTGAAATTCTCTTACCAATCGCTAATCTTCTCAAATTACCCAAGATATATAATAGTGGGGTTCACAGTTAGGTTCAGTACCATCAGGTTCATGGTCACTTTTAGGACAACAAACTTCATGGAGCCATAAATACAACTCCCAAGTCTCGATTTTTTTTACTTCCATTTATGTCTAACTTATAGTCACTTACAGGCATAAATTGAGAAATCCTAGTTGAAAAAGTCTGTTTAGCACAAGAGGGCACTGAGAGTGCTGTGTGATATCATAAAGTTACGCCAGAAATGAACATAATATCTCTACCTTCCCCCCCCCCCAATCTCACAGCAATTGAAGCAGTTATGCAATACAGTTAATACCTGTTCAAGAACCAGTCATGAGAGGTCAGTACCTGTGTTGTTCAAACTCCTTCCACCCACCCCACCCTCCTTCTTTCTAGCAGCAATTATGAGAGTTGTTTGTTATGTTCATTGCATGTACATTTCAAGATTGGCACACCTTATGACGTAGGCAAACAGTGGCGCCTTGAATGGAGTGTTAAACTGTGGAACTACTTTTTCACTCCTTTAAATGGGTAAAACTCACTACATAAGAACTTGAATTAAGTTAAACTGGGGTGGTTACATTTCAATAATAGCAAGGAAATGGATTTGCTCATAATATTTGGGGGTTTACTGACACTTTAAGAGGGAGAAGGAGGGTTGATAAGGAAGGTGGAGGGAGGAGAAGAGGTAAAGAGGAAGAAGTAGTAAGGAGAAAGGGGAGAGAGAATAGAGGAATAAAGGGTGGAGAAGGAGGGAAACAGGGGGAGGAAAGAAGAGGGAGAGGGAGGAAGGTGACATGGGAGGGAGAAAAGGGGAAGAAAGCGAGGAGAAGGAGGGAGAAAGGAGGAGAGAAGGGGAGGAGAAGGGGGAAGGGGGAAAGAAGGGAAGAAGGGAGGAGACTGTATTTTGAACTTTATTTTCGTCTGAAGTCTTGGTTATTTGAGAAAATTGGCGAAGTTGAATTGTACATCTTCTGAAAATCTGACCCATGTACTGATAGTGCAGAGGGACTTATTGTACATTTGGGTCAGATTTTCAGAAAATGTACAATTCAACTTAACCAATCTTCTCAAATAACCAAAATTTCAGACGAAAATAAAGTACAAAATACAGTTCAACCTAACCAAATAGATTGCTAGAATCAATGCAATGCCAAATATACTCGAATTTACCTAGTATTGACCAAATTGCAGCCTATGCTAGTAGAACTTACTAAATGTGGACAGCTGCCAATTGTACATTTTCTGAAAATCTGACCCATTTACTGACATTCTGACCTCCATACATATGTGTACAGGTGGCGCTGCGGCAATCAATGTCCATCCTACCACTAGGTGGCAGGTCAGGGGTTCTTCCGGGCGGGCATGACTCAGCATAATCTGATATTAACATACGGCAATGTCAGCGTATCCCACCACCCTCATCATTTGCTCCTACGCATTGTATTCTATCTGTAACAGAAATGAAATAAAATAACTGGAGTTTTAATTAGGAAACATTATCTGTTATTCAGGGAAATTATTGATTGCATGTGACTGTAGCATATGAACAACAGATGGTACACCTGACTGTTGAAACTTATTAATTACAAATAAAAAAAATAATTGCTGACTTGACTGCAGAAATCATTTAATGTTTGGAGGAGAATGTGGGTCAGATTTTCAGAAAACGTACAATTGCACTTCACCAATCTTCCCAAATTACCCAAATTTAAGAAGAAAATAGCTTCAAAATACAATTCAGCATAACCAGACAGATGTATTGAATGAATACAATACACAATATACTGTTTAATACCTAGTATTGATCAATTTTCACTCTAATTGACCGGAGTTTGATGTGTAGAACTGTAGATTGTGTACTTTCTGAATATCTGACCCTTCTAGACAATACTATTTTCTACACCAACAGTAGCAATTTCCCATCGGACCACGGCAGTTGTGTAGAGTTTAGAGTGTCTTCAATCTGACCCGATACATTTACAGATTCTGGAGATTGTGTTACATTCTGACAAATGGATGATGCTCATCACCAAACTGTAAACAAGTATTTGTATGTGAAATTTGTTGAAGCCTTGTTATTTTGAGCTAGAGAAAATGCTTTCTTTCTTCCTGTGATTAAACATTTATGGTTTGTCTTTATGGTTTATATTGGTTGAAGTAATGAAGTATGGTAGTTTGACTAGTCGAGGATTGCTCGCCTTTTGAAAGAATTGCAAGTATTTGTAATATTTTTAGTCATGAAAACAATCATGATGATAAATGCGTCCTTTTGAAACTGTTTAAATATTATATTAGCCTGAAATGGAATTTTAAAAAATAATTAAATAATATCATATATTTTCTCGCATTGAGATTATAAAGTAATGTATGAGTATCAAAATTTGTTCTTATGTTTCCCGAAATGCGTTAGATTGAAGGCAAACTATTGAAACTTTAACCATACACGAGTATTTTTTGACAAAATATGAGTAAATAATTTTCACCATACTATTAATGTCTAGTGAGTGGTACAACAAAGCATTTTAAAGAAAATGAATCATAATATAAAAATGCAATATCTGTTGTAACACTTCCATACATTATTCAAAATGATGTTTTGTTTTTCAACTCCTTTTATTAAACGTTCTTTATAGATACAGAATAATCTGCAGATCCTTTTCAATATTGATTGCGAAAAATTTAAATGTATCTATGCAAGGAATATAGTATAAGCTGTAAGAGAGAGAATTGTTTAATATGTAAGCAACTTTCAATTTTGATACACAACTGTTTACATTGTTCTACATGGAAAATGTATCTGTGGCCTCTGTCCGAAGGAACAAAATAAGAAAAAAACAAAGAAATGGTGATAGTCATGCACAAGTTTGCACTTATGAAAAGTTATGGAAACCTAATTCACTCTGATTCAATTCTCACATAGAGCATTGAACCTGTCTCCTCTCTTCATCTCTCCCCTCCCCCCTCCATCCCCCCATTATCACTCCATTGGAAGGGCCCCTCTTACGGCTGAACTTGTATCTTATCAGTGAATTAATAGGCCACCCCACGCCTGACTGACTATCTCAATGTACCCAGTTATCATTTTTATGGTCTGTTTGAGTTGTGCCTGATGTGGGGCTTCCTGCTCTCTCTGGCTCCTGCGCCTTAAAGTGGCATTAACTGCAAATTCCTGCTCTCTCAGGCTCCTGCGCCTTAAAGTGGTATTAACAGCAAATTCCTGCTCTCTCAGGCTCCTGCGCCTTAAAGTGGTATTAACAGCAAATTCCTGCTCTCTCAGGCTTCTCCCCCTTAAAGTGGCATTACCTGCCTCATTCCTGCTCTCTCAGGCTTCTCCTCCTTAAAGTAGTATTACCTGCAAGTTCCTGCTCTCTCAGGCTTCTCCTCCTTAAAGTAGTATTACGTGCAAGTTCCTGCTCTCTCAGGCTTCTCCTCCTTAAAGTAGTATTACGTGCAAGTTCCTGCTCTCTCAGGCTCCTCCTCCTTAAAGTAGTATTACGTGCAAGTTCCTGCTCTCTCAGGCTCCTCCTCCTTAAAGTGGCATTACCTGCGCATTCTGGGCGATATTTGTGATGTGACAGAAAAATGAGATATGAGTAGAAAGCAAGAGGCGAGTGGGTTACGAAAAAAAACAAACATCGAGGCCAGTGCAAAAGTGTCCCGAGTACCACATTCAAATTTAGGTTTTATATTTACTCTCCCATGCTATTGCTATGTTCAAATATATAAAAGAATAACAAAAGCATTTTACTGACAAAAACAAAAACAATATCTTGACTTCAACTTAGATTTGGACCAGCCTCCCAAACCCTAGGAGAAAACTGTGATCTGGTTGGTGGATCATATAATCTAGCTTTGGTTCAATAATATATCAACAAAGGCTTAGTTTTCAACAAAATCCAACTCCAAGTTCAGGATGATATGATTTTGTTTTCAAATCATAAAATGTGAATAATTCAATGAATATAACTGTACAACAAACATACATGAAACATGTATTTATGTATACATGAACTAAGCTATGCCGAGTCAGTGAAGTGCCGGCATGACAGCTCTAGGCCCTGCCAAGCACGGCAGCTCACTGTGACAGTTGTCTCTCATGATTTTTATTTGTAACTTATAATTTTGACTTTATTTGTCCTTAATTTTACACGTCTGTAAAGCTATTGACAAATACAAATGTATTGCTTCAAAAACCTATTTGAGATCGGAGTTCCAAGCATACAACAATAATATGATCATGTGACTGTATTAACCAATGGACGCGCTTGTTACTACTCCCATACCTTGCCAGTAGGATTTTGCTGAAGATTACCACACTACTCCCGCCAATACAAATAGCATGTGGTAATGCGGAGTAAATGTGTTATTACAACTTAAAGCACTAGATACCAAAAGAATGAAATGGTTCCATCAAAGAGATCTAGTGAAAAAACATTTGGAAAAAATATAAAACTCTTTTTACAGTAACACAGCAAATTTTTTTTGCCCGAGTTAATGATATGATGTATCATGTGTTGCAATAAAGGGGTCAGTATAACAATGTTCATATCAGTGCAACATTTTTCCCCTTTAAATTTACCATAACAATTCTACATGAGCAAATCAGAATAAAGGCCCTTGCCACTTAGCCGATTATCATGCGATTCTCACAAAATTTAGTGGAAAAGGGTCCTCTGCAGTGCAAAATCGCATGAGAATCGGCTTAGTGGACTAGGGCCTTTAGAAAGTTTTCGTAATACATCATGAATGACAGTAAGTCCAAGGCTTTGTGTGATCCAATATGCCAAACTCCCAAGATATTTAATATTGCTCTTCATTATGGGCATGTAATAAATAGGCAAAGCTACCTGATGGCAATCCTGATGATCAATATTGCATACAGGTGGAGTGATTGGAGTAAATGAGCAGAAAATCTTGCATACCCCAAGTGTAATATTGAACTCACCCACCAATATGTAGCCAGAGTAATTGAAAGCCCTTATTAACCCTTCATTCATTTCTCATTATTTTTCATAAAACTTCAATGCTTATTGTTGAATATGTTAATCTCTGAACAATGTAAAACATAACTTTAAAGTACCTGTATTTACCTCGACCTATTTAACAATATAAGATTTATATGTGTTGTCATTCACCCCCCTATATCGGTCAAGAAAACCGTTCCAAAGGAATCGAGATTGTTTTGGTGATAATGTACATACCTACTAAATAAAAATCTTGTCCAAAAAACAATATTGAACTCGGAGATCACCCGAGGGTTATTATGTATCTATTATACCATTCCCAATATTTATGGGGACTAAAAAGTGACAATTGGATGGAAAATGATGGTGTGGAATGTAGCAGGTCACAGCTGTTATTACCCACTATTTCTGCTATGAGTGCCAATGCTATAGCTTATGGTATTCCATATTACCCGATAGAAAGGTATAATAAGCAGTGAATGGAGTGAGTGAGACCGGTTGCGTTACGCCCTTATCAACATATTTAATATGGTTATGTCAAGGGCGGGAGAGCTGAGAGGGAGTGAGTGAGTGAGATTGGTTGCTTTACGCCCTATCAACACATTTGATATGGTTATATCAAAGGGGGGGGGGGGGAGGTGAGCTGAGAGGGAGGCAGTTTATGATCTTACCCAGGAAATAGAGATAGAGAAGAAGGGAGAGAGAGACAGAGGAAAAGAGACAGAAAGGCACTTCATGGTCTTACCCAGGGAATAGAGATAGAGAAGAAGGGAGAGAGACAGAGAAAAGAGACAGAAAGGCACTTTATGGTCTTACCCTGGAAATAGAGATAGAGAAGAAGGGAGAGAGACAGAGAATAGAGACAGAAAGGCACTTTATGGTCTTACCCAGGAAATAGAGATAGAGAAGAAGGGAGAGAGACAGAGAAAAGAGACAGAAAGGCACTTTATGATCTTACCCAGGAAATAGAGATAGAGAAGAAGGGAGAGAGACAGAGAAAAGAGACAGAAAGGCACTTTATGGTCTTACCCAGGACCGTAGCAGTAAATGGAACTGCACAGAAAGGACTGCACTTGCACCTCGGTGGGAGGGGGATTTTGCCACCAACTCAACCACCTAAGAAGCAGACAGGCAACCCGGTGGCCTGCTTCATATCTAACACAGCAATTCTTCATTATGGTAGCAAAATTATGGATCGGATAACAATGCATTTAACGTGCCCTCATTATTTCTGTTCCCTAGATCAAATTCAAAATTAAAACTTAAGAGAAGGTAGAGGCTGGGAGAACTGGATTTGATCTTAATGTCTGTCTATCTGTTTTGTCTGTTTTATTTGCATTGTCTGTTTTACTACGTACTTTGTGAGTTTTTCATAGATAAAGTATCTTATCTTATTTTATAAGGCATGTGTAAACCATGAATAAACCAAGGTTACCGTAATGACAGATAGTGTGCCTGTAACAGCTGTTAACACGTGTTGTGTTCAAATATGTGGCTATGTTATTTGATTATGAAACAGAAATCTGTTATAACGTCCAATAGCGATCGCTGTGTTACGTACAAAAGGTGGGGCTAATGTCTAATCATGGAATAATGAATAATTTGGAATACGATTTTGATATTTTACCAAGAAAGGCTGAAGTATAATTATTGTAAAGAATTGCATTCTTTTGGGTTGAGTTCTTCATTATACTAGAACACCGAATCTCTGGGCAAATTGCCTTTAGTTTCTCACAATAGGCTGATTTAGCAACCACAACGCTAACGCTAACACTAACGCTAACGTATGTTTTATGAGCACTACGTCACCACTAGGTGTGCTATTCTTAGCATGCTAGCTGAGATACGGACGTCAATAACGCTAAGAGGTGTGTCAATACGTTCCCAACGTATGACTATTTCACCCTAAAATGATGGTCAATTGTGATTTCATTTTTATGTACAAATGAGCGGGAGGTGTTTTCCGTAGGATTCAGGTGTAACACACTACTCTCCGTCATGAAATTGTGGGTTTTTTCCCCTCTGAAAACACCTCTCCACCACTAAAACTGATAGAATTCTGCCATTACATACGGCCCACCCTATCATGAGAAACTAGCGTTTACGTTAGCGTTAGTGTTAGCGTTGTGGTTGCTAAATGTCCTATTAATGTTTGCTTGTTGACTTTGGGATGGGTAGAGAATGAATAGACCACAACATAATAAATTTGATTTGCTCACCTAATCAGTTCCAAATTAGCTCGTATTGCCACTTTAATTGGCTGTACCTTGTCCCTAAAACTCTAGGCTTCTACACTGGAAACCCTTTCTCACTCTCACTCTCTGTTCTGCCTTGGCTTTCACGTATGGTTTATCAGCCTGTCCATCAATCACTCAATCAATTCTTACGCTTACTGTGGGAGGTCCTTAGCCCCTGATTGCTCTCTTTTTGAGCAGCTCTCCCTCCATCAAAAGCAAACACATATTAATCAATGAAGAAACCTTTAGAGAAACATGTTCCATATCGTCCATATGACAGGAGACTGTGTAGAGTATATGATTTTGTCACACTATGGTGGATCATTTAGATATATGTTTATATAATGAGTCAGACTGTTAGAACATGTACACATTTACAGCACTACTCATTTACTGACAATTTGGATAAAAGGATGAAAAGTGCTTTAAACTAGGTACACAAACATGCACAACTCATGAATTAATATACAAGAACAGTTCCACTTGCAAACTTTACCAACCATCTGAATATCAATGAAATGTATCTTCAGATTTCATCTACCAAAGATTATAGCAAGAATGCCATAGTATTGCGTATGAGGTGGGCTGTATTCTCCGAGTATGGCTGAAAACAACGAGGCCGGTAGGCCAAAACGTTTTCGGCCATACAAGGTGAATACAGGCCACCGAAGACGCGATACTCTGTTATGCTTTTATTCCATGATACGTGCCTTATTACAACTTTATTTGCATTCATTTCATCAAATTTTGTTGTCTGCATAGCTCACTGGTCTCAAACGGTTGTGAGAAATGTATTTATACTGGGTCACCAAATCCCTTAGTACATGGTTTTTCACTTGTCCCAGTATTAGGTTCTAACATACAGCTCTTTCATTTGCATCAGGAGTAATAGAGAGGTTGTTGGTCAGGTCGTCAGAAAATGAACAATTTGTCTTCATCAATCCTTTCAAAAAACCCAAATTTAAGACAGAAATTATGTGTAAAATACAGTTAGACATATAGCCTAAATCAGCGCGATACCAAATAAACTTAGATTTCCCTAGTATTCATAATTTATTTAGCCTCATTTAGCAAAATTCCCTTAATTTGTAGAGCTGCTATTTGTAACCATTACGAAAATCTGACCCTTAAATAGAGATTCACTTGTTTTGTACATACAGGTAAAGCTCATGATTAACAATAAACAAATATGTGATGTGTTTCAGAAAAATGAGTCATAAGTCGCAAAAAATAGATTTTGAGATACCATCATATTTGAAAAGATGAGACCAAGCCGATTCCAATGATAGTAAACAGTCTTATAATCTAATAAGTATTTCTAGATTTTAAGTTTGATATTTTCGTTTTTGAAAAAAAAAAAATTTCCAATATTTCTGGGGGTCAATAAACAGTAAAGTAACTAAATGTGGTCCATATGAGGACCTTTAAAACGAAAGGATATATTATATAGATTGTCCTGAAATTTGATACATCGATTGATGTATCGATAAGTGATGAACCCACAAAAGATAGAACGTTCCAATAATATGATCTAGTTGAAAAAACACTTTGAAAAATATCAATTTTGCGACTGATGACTCATTTTCCTAAAACACGCCACATATATTGTCCAAATAGTGGCAAAAATTACCACAATTGATGACCACACACTTTCAGGAACATTATAGTTTAAACGTAAACAGTGAACTCAGTCTAGGATCCCAGCCAACTCAGTGATTGGACGCCTACTTCGCTAATGGCTTTCTCGGCCATGGATCCGGCACCCTAATGGGCTTATAATGACAATTTGCTGTTTAGAGCCAGAGGCTTTCCGTCAGTTTGACAGGACTCTCTCAGCTCTGAACCTAGATTGTGAACTGTATCTTGGGATCTGACCCATATCTGTCCACAACTACTCGAGATATCTCTGATCTTGCTGCTCAGCGCCTCCAGACGGTAGATGAATAAGATATTACATTTACTCCTGGAGGTAATGTGTTGTAACGTGAGCAGTACATGAGTGAATGAGCAACTCTGCATCATAGTGTAATATTACAGGCTGCGGGCCCGTGTAAACATGCCATACAACACACCACACATGCCACTAGTGCGCAATCATACTATCTGTGAGGGGAGTGGGGGGGGGGGGGGGGCATGAATGGAAGGGGTGGGGGTGGTGGGTAGGGGGAAGGGCATGAATGGAGAGGATGGAGGTAGGTCTGGGGGAGGGGCATGAATGGTAGAGTGGGGGGGTCTGAGGGGTGGGGGGAGGGCATGAATGGGGTGGAGGTCGGGGTGGAGGGGTTTGGGTCGGAGGGAAGGAGTGTGGGTAGGGGGTATCAGACAGGGTTAAGTTCTTTATCCACTGGGCCGAAAAACAATTTAAATGGGGGAATATAGTATATATGAATGTATCTGGTGACTGTGGCAACCAATCAAGACATCAGTCCAATAGGGGACTTGCATAGCCGCCATTTTGAATCTTGATTCGCATTGAATTATGGGACTAATGGTAGAGTCTAAAATGTATAGAAAACATGTTATATCCAGCATGGACTATTTATCAGTGGTCTAATGTGTGGTTTTCATAGATCATTCATCCGAGCTGGTGACAATATTCTTGCAATTTTCGATGAAAAGGTTGACAAATATTTGTATATCAGATATAAAAAAAAATCAACCACAGGATGCATTTAATAGACATGGGCAGTGGTACATGCAGTCCCCTATTTATGCGTTGCCAATTAAAAAAATCACAGTCACTACAAAATTAACCAATCTAAATAAAATTATGGTGAGACATGCATATGGGTAAGATTTTCAGAAAATGTACAATTGGCAGCTTTACACATTTAGTAAATTCTGCTGAATTAAGCTGAAATTTGGTCAATACTAGGTAAATTCGAGTATATTCGTCATTGCATTGATTCTATCAATCTGTTTGGTTAGGTTGAACTGTATTTGAACTTTATTTTCGTCTGAAATTTGGGTTATTTGAGAGGATTGGTGAAGGCCAATTGTACATTTTCTGAAAATCTGACCCATATACAAGAAGAAGGCGGCTGAAGAAGAAAAGAAGAGAAAGTACTTCAACCAGTCAAGATATGGTTCCAATAGTTTGGGTCTGAGCGACTCACGTGAGAGAATCTGCTCAGTGGAAGTGGCCCTTAAGAGGAAGTAGGAGTAACTCGAGGGTGTAAAGTTCTCCTATAACAAACAGTGCAGCAGCTACGGGTCAGGTCGTCAAAAAATGTACAACTCAGTACATTCTGCTAAATCAGGTTAAATCATGATAAATACTAGGTATATATGAGTATAATTGGTTTTGCCGTGATTAAGAACAAATCTTAAACCTTATTTTGAAGTTCTTTTTTGTACTAACTTTGGGTTATTCGAGAGCATTTGTGAAGGTAAAATGTCCATTTTCTGAGGACTTGAACGATATTGTTGGTGGCGGGGGTTGGTTTGTAGTGGGATGTTTATAAAGGAGTGGGGGAAGGGGCTTTATGGGGCAAATAAATAAGGAGCCATGAGAAGGGTTGGTATGAGGGAGTTACAATGGATGAAGACATAACATGTGGGTCAGGGGTGGGGCAAGGGTGCGAGGGCGGGTGGGGGTAAAAAGAGATGTACAACGGATATTTGAGTCACAAGTCGTAAAAAATGGATTTTAAGATACATCATATTTGAAAATATAAGATCAAGCGGATTCTAACAGTGGTAAACATTAAGGACATCCAAGGAGTGTTTCTATATTTCATAATTTGATATTTCTACTTCTGAACAAAATTAAAATATTTCTAGGTGGACATCTAGTCATAAACTAGCTGAATATCAATAATATGACATTAGAAACAATGGATACATTTAATGCACTTCAGATATGATACATGCACTAGCAGCGCTAAGCACCCCAAACATGAAAACTGACCAAGGGCTCTCGGGAAACATTTGTGTTGTGTTCCAGGGAAATCAGTCATGAATCGCAAAATTGATATCTTTCAAAGTGTTTTATTGACAAGATGTATTTGTGGGAATGTTTTCATGTTTGGGTGGTTTAACACTTGTTGTAGCTTGAATACATGTATCAAATTTCAGGACAGTCTAATAAATATATCCATGTATTTCTAAGGTCATGTTATGCAATATATTTAGCTACTTTACTAGTAAATGTCTGCCCAGAGATATTTCAAACTTGTTTTCACAAATAAAAATACCAAACTTAAAATATAGAAATACTTGTATAGATGTCCTACTGTTTACTACCATTGGAATCGGCTTGATCTCATCTTTTCAAATATGATGATATCTCAAAATCCATTTTTTGCGACTTGTGACTCATTTCCCTGGAACACATCACATTTAAGAAATAACATGTTATGCGACTTATGACTCATTGTTCTATGAAACATCACATTTGTAGGAGACTTTTTTTAAAGGAAGGCTATAATAATTATAAGACTGTGGCGCCCATGCAGGGGTGCCATCTCTTTGAGATCTCATCACGTTTCAGTCTCATTCATACCCAAGTGTTCTTCGTTTTGAATTTGTTACTGTTTTTATATTCAGCCCATTATTTATTTTCCAAATATGTACCAAAGTAAAATGAGTCACACATAGCAAATAGGACCATACCTGAATATAATTATGAAAAGAGTAGCTCAATGATAATAAACAGTAGGACATCTAATAAGTATTTCTTGATTTTAAGTTTGATATTTTTATTTTTGAAAAAGAATATTTCTGTGTTGACAATTACTAGCAAAGTATAGATTGATAGACTCTTTAAGATGACCTTATTAATGCATGGATATATGTTTAATACTGTCTTAAAAATGGATACAATTATTCATACAACTTAACACGGTGGATAACGATGATAACATTAATACAAAGAGATTCTGTGAATAAAAATCTGTTAAAAATACTATTTTTGCGACTTGTTACTCATGTATTTATAACACATCAAATATTAAGTGCACAATCAGGGATCCCATACTACGTACCTACGTTAAGCTTGGTGCAACCACATTTTCCCTTCCCTACAGGAAGCACCAAGCCTATAGACATGAAAGCTGCCCACCTTGCACTGAGGGTATATAGAGACAAGGCCACACCTTGCCCCTCTCTCATGTCGTCTCCCCCATACACTTACATGCCAGAATGTTGATCATTAACAAGTACATAATGTACAGAAGCACACATACGGCTTCCCATAGACTGAGAGCCTACCTGACATCACATACATGTAGGTTTACAGAAGCACATATAATATACGGCTTCCCATAGAGTGAGAGCCTACCCGACAACACATACGGTATGTTTACATGGGTCAGATGTTTAGAAAATGTACAATTGGAAGATCAACATATTTTGTAAATTCTTCTAAATTTGACTGACAAATCATCAACACTAGGTATATATGGGTATATTTTGTATTGGGTGTCACACCTTAAAACATAGAATAAATGGTATTTTACTTGGATCTAGCAATTACGGCAGCCAAAATATATGACATTCTGATTCCTGAAAGCAGCCATATTGTGTCATGACCTGTCAAGATGACCTACAAATCAAAAAGTGAAATAAAAAATGAATTCCTCACACCCTTGATCCGAAAAAAATTGTTCTTATTCAGCAATATGTACCCCCATTGACTGATATATAGCATAGAACAAGTCCTGAGATAACATTCTTGTTACTAAGTGGTGGCCATTTTGGATTTTGACCTTGAAAATGACCTTGGAACATAAAATGACCTTCAGAAATGAAATCCCCATACTTAAAAACATCAATAAAATGGTATTATAGTTGAAGATCCACCAAATAGAAGCCAAGATATGCCATATTTACTGTTTGGGGCGGCCATATTGAATTTTGCAGCTACTGGCCACCAGGGGTGTCTACCAACTTGTAGCTGATGCTTTTTGAAAATTTCAGGCCTTATTTAACACCATGCCAAATTTCAAAAAGCTATTACAATGTGCACAGTGTAGACAATTAGGTCCCCAAATATAGTGACCTGATCTGAAAAAATGCTTTTTTCACCAAAATCTGACCGTTGCCATGGCAACAAAATTAAAAAATAAAGTTTTTTTGTTGAAAAATATATTTTTGGAATCTCCATACATACTTGTTTACAATGGTTCCACAACCTGTACAGTATATTTTATATATGTTATATTCCCTGCAAATAACAATGCTAAATATTCTTAATGTTGGCAATAATGGCCTGAGCCAGGTGCTTTTTCCCATAGAGACCAATGCTATTTTGTGGAAAATGACGCAAAAACATCAAAATCTCAAAAAGCACACAGTCCCCAGGTGGGGACTTTTCAGGGAATGTTCCCCCATGTGTCCCGCATCATATATCCAAAAATCAGCTTTACATTATTTTATTCCGGGTTCCATGCTAAAATGCCTGTACTACTATGATATCGCATTCTTTTAATTGTTTATTTAAGGATTACCAGGAAGATCTCCATTGGAGAGGGATCAATAGCTCTATTCTTTATTGTCATTTGTATATGTTGATATGACATAAAAGTTGTATAATAATAAAAACTAAATAAAAACTAAATACATGAATTTCAAAATTTCAACCCGAAAAACAGGCATTGATCCTGATAACCACAATCTTACCCTGGGTACAGAACCAATACTCAGAGTCGAGGAATACAGTTATCTGGGACTTACAATTGAACAAAGGTTATCATTTAAGAGCCAAGTGACAAACGTCATTAACAATGTGAAATGGAAGGTTAGACTCCTGGGCAGAGCAAGGTATATGTTAACAAGAAAGGTAAAAATCGACATTGTAAAGACATTAATTATCCCACTAATTGACAGGGGAGATATGTTCTACGCGAGCACAAATAAGCATCTTGTAAGCAGGCTGCAATCTCTCCTAAATGCTTCGGTGAGATCAGCCCTGAATATTAACAATAACAAAGTGTGGAGAACAAACTGCAAAAAATCAATATTCTGCCGAACAGAGAGCGAAGGGAAATTCATATCTTAGAATGCGCTCATCATCTGGCAAAAAATGAATCGAATCTAGACCTTAGGAAGCTGCCCACCAGAAGCCATTCTGATAACAGAAAAAATCTAAAAATTATTCACCCAAAATCTTCATTCTATCAAAATTCCTTCCTTTATAGAGCCCTCATAGCGTGGAATAATCTCGAGAAAGATCAAGAAAACCTAGTGCCCTATATATCTCATCATATTACAGTTCTGTACCCAGAAACACAATACTTACTTGTTACTTGTGTCTTAACAACCTGTCATATACTTTGCCACTATTTGTTTGCCTTACCTCTACCTTTGTTATCATTGTATGATAACAAAGTGGCTTGTGAATATACTACCATCATTTAATACTCAGCATTGTAAGAGTCATGCTGTACTGCTTGACCCAACACACTCTTGATATCAGATCCTGTGTATATGGATAACCTTTAGTAATAATGTACTTTATTACTACATGCTTTACATAGATCTACTTCTTATTGTCACTATATTTGTAGTTTGAGTTGTAATAACCGAGCTGTACTGCTCGATTAGATACCACAATGTTTTTAACATGTCGTGCTGTCCTGCTCGATTTATTGTTCTTTTATTTTAAGTCAATTTAATTTGACTCTTTGTCACTAAGTCAATTAGTTTAGCTTTAGCCATTCAAAACTCGGGTAACAGCTGGAAGAAATGTTGTCTTGTTGCATCATATTGGCATGTCGACCTATTTGTCCTTTTTTACTTACTTATACTCAACCATATCTACCTTGTACTCTTGATGGAGACGAATAAAAAAACTTCTTATCTTATCTTATCTTAACATTAACTCAACTCAAACAATTAAGAATTAGAAATTAGTTGCCGAGTGTACACCATCAGCCAGTCCGACCCAATAATGTGATTAATCAGTGGACAACATTAGTTAAGTGCCCAGCTGTCACACGGGGTGAGAGAGCACTGACACAGCTCCACCTGTCACTGTCACAGTCTTACTGTCACCTGGTCGGGATTAAATCTGCAGGTGCTATGGGACGAGGGCAGGGGTCAGGCGGCGACCTCTGCCTCGCCAATAGATTATGCAGTAAACACCAGTAGAGAGCGAGAGAGAGTCTAGAGCAATCAGTGAGGTGGTGCAGTGGGTGCAGATGCAGGTATTATTTAATTCATTGCTGAACAGGAATATATTTTGTCCCCACCCTAAAAGTGGTATATGCTGTATGCATATACCACTAGTCATATACGTGACCCCACCACCTGAACCACCAGAATGACTTTCACGAAAAGTACAATGAGTTTGGGACATTCTAAACAATAATTTATCACATATAAATATTTCATAACTAATATAGGAAATCAAGAATACGGTAAGAATAAAATATTCCCTTATACATTGATTCCAAATCAGCATCGAAGTAACTAACTCATCCCACTACTGAAATAGGGAGTTGAAATGGTGTATCTTGATTTGCAAGAAGTTGTATGTTATGATAGGATGTAACGAGGTTGGTTTCTGACTTACTGTACATGATGGTCACAAGTTTTTTTCGACCAGGGATTTCACTCGAAGCCTGTGGCTTCTTGTGAAATCCCTGGTCAAAAAAAACGTGTGGCCATCATGTACAGTAAGTCAGAAACTAACCGAGTTACATCCTATTTTAATACCATGATCTTATATTATAAAATAAATTGAAGAAACAAAGTATTTATTTACCTCGCTTCTCTCCAATGATCCGCCATATTGTTTTTTTATGCCAAAGCGCTAGACAAGTGTATAGCTGATTGGCTAATCAACGACGGCACGGTGGCATATGACGTCACAAATGGGCGTGACATCATGAGCGAGCGAAATGTCAACCAATGAGGATGCTTCTTACATTTAGGCTAAAAAATGGTAATATTTTCACGCGTGGATCCATTCATCAAAACACAATAGCAGGTATCCACTCATTTCAGCGTGTACAACCCCCGATCGTGGTATAACAGTGTAAAAGCTATAGACAACATGTTACATTCAGCATGGAGAATTTAATCGTAATTCCGTGTAAATAGCCAGATGGTTTACATGTACACAAGGTTGGACATTTTGAAAATATCCTTGCATTCATCAATAGAAAGTTGCTAAAACATGGTGGACAAAGTGTATTTACATTCAAACTTAATTAAATGTCTCGGCTGTAAAATAAATAAAACAAAATGTGTATATCTGAACTAATCCATCCCCATACGCACTATAATAGCCACGTACAGGGTGACCTGCAAATTCCCCTATTGAATCTTCTATTACAAAAATACAGACTATTTAAAGAAACACTTTTCAGTACAACTTCCTCCACCGTCACTACGACCAAGGCCCCGATGTAGTTAGGTGTGCGTGTGTCCCCACCTATGCACACTCCACTGGTCATCGTCCATCTACCATAGGCCTTGACCATCAGTAGTGGCAGCAGCTCCAGTGGTTACCAAGGAGATATAGCAGGTGGAGGAAGTTGAGGGGGTTCTCCAGGGTTGTTGGGTAGAGGTGGTGAGATCGATACCCCCACCCCGAACGTGACTCTTTTGTCTCTGTGCTCCATCTTGGTCTTATTTTTAGACTTTCAAAGTTTAGTCTGATGGTAGAGTGAGCCTTGTCATGGGGTCCAACCTTCCACATACCAATGTATAGATTGAAACATTATAATCAGTTTTAAACATAATGAATTCTCTAGTTTTTCTTGTATGTTTTAACGTCATAACTCATATTTTCAATCTATAACGTGAGTTGCTTGAATGTGTATGATACAATAGTAGTAAAGAAATTCAAGAATTTGATCATTTTTATTTTTTGGGGGTATTTCTCATAATTTTATAAGGTGGGGGAAAATATAACTATAAAGTCTGAGATGCAACTTGGACGAAAATAGACTTTCTATTTTTTTTTTTACTATTATTGCATTATTGACTCTCTTTTGTCGGTTGGATTTATTTCCCGACCTTCAAGAGAGAAAGTTTATTCTAATGGTGGAGTGGATAGTTCCTGAGGAAGAAGTTAGTGCCTTTCTTAGACTGAAGGTAACTTATGGGTCAGATTTTCAGAAAATGTACAATTGGCAGCTGTACACATTTAGTAAATTCTGCTAAATTAGGCTGCAATTTGGTCAATACTAGTTAATTTCGAGTATATTCTGCATTGCATTGATTCTAGCAATCTGTTTGGCTAGGTTGAACTCTATTTTGAACATTATTTTCGTCAGAAATTTGGGTTATTTGAGAAGATTGGCGAAGTTGAATTGTACATTTTCTGAAAATCTGACCCTTATGATGTCCTCACGTCCACACTTCTAAGACAAAGAAGTGCCGTCTACTTTCACACTCATTCACAGCTGACCTTTATCTATTTCTAGTATCTAGTACTTGCTATTAGGTTGTTGTTTTTTTTTATTTTTAAAGATTTTATTTCCACTGGGTCCAGCACCTCCCATGGTGGTAGGATGTTCTGGTGTAACCCAGCTTTTGAAGAACATAAATACATTTGTACATAGTTGTCAAGTGAATCGAAGGAGAATGTTTAATTATAATAATAATAATAATATTAATGCTAATGATGGGATAACCACAGTTAGACTTTTAGATGTTGGAGAAAAGTTCTAATAATACTGGAGGACATTCCGAAGGAGAAAACATACAGGGTAAATTATAGTTGGCCTTAATGAAATTCCTTAAATTATGTTACATTTCTTTGAGCCTTAAGGTGGTTAGTATTCTGTAAGTGCTACTTTTTTATAATACTAACCTGAGAGAGAGAGAGAGGAACCAGAAGGAGGAGAAAGAGAGGCGGAATGTAGAGAGAAGAGCAAACATGTAGAGCAAAAGAGAGGAGCAAGAAAAACTCAATTCAAATTGAGAAGCAGAGAGTAGCTTTGGGTGAATAAGCTGGACAACTAAGCTGGAGAACAGGCAGAATAAAGGACAGATGAAAGGGAGAGATGACTAAAAGAAGAGGAATAAAGATTAGGATGAAAAGAGGACTGAGTCATGAGAAATAGGATAAAAGAAAATGATCAAACAACAAGAATGTGACAGGAATAGATAAATATAATAAAAGGACAACTAGTGTTACGAAAACAGAAAGCAGAGACGAGGACTGGGAAGAGAGCATGAGAGGCGAGAGGAAGAGTGGAGAGAAAAGAATAAAGAAACAAGGACAAAGATACTATTTGTGATGTGTTTCAGGAAAATGAGTCATAAGTCGCAAAATTTATATTTTTCAACGTGTTTTTTTCACAGGATCACATGATTGGAATGTTATAATTTTTGGTGGGTTAATCACTTATAGCTATATCAATAGATGTAGCAAATTTCAGGACAATCTATGTAATATATCTTTTCGTTTTAAAGGTCCTTATATGGACTACATTCAGTTACTTTACTGTTTATTGACCCCCAGAAATATTGGAAACTTTCTTTTTCAAAAACAAAAATATCAAACTTAAAATCTAGAAATACTTATTACGGTAGATTATTAGACAGTTTACTATCATTGGAATCGGCTTGATCTCATCTTTTCAAATATAATGGTATCTCAAAATCTATTTTTTGCGACTTATGACTCATTTTTCTGAAACACATCACATTTGGTAAGAGCAAGTACAAGAGAAAAGGGCAGAGATAACATGTAGAGCAAAAGAGAAGAGCAAGAAACGCTCACATCAAATTGAGAAGCAGAGAGTTAGAGTGAGTGAGTGAGTGAAAATAGCTCTTCAGGAGTGATAAGCAGGACAACTGAGCTGGAGAACAGTAGAAATAAAGTGCAGATTTACAGAAAGATGAAAGTGAGAGATGACTAAAAGAGGAGGACCAAAGATTGATATGGAAACAGGAGACAGATATTACATATGAGAGGACATTATCTGACGGTGAAGAGAATGGCAATAATGCACAGATACAAAGACAGGAAAACAAGTGAACAGGGAAGAGAAAGGAGAGACAGGAGACAGTGGGAATAGAAAGAAAGGAGAGGACACAGAGGGAAGAGAGAGGAGACAAAGAGAAGAGGGAAGAGAAAGAAGAGGGAGCAGACAGGGGGAAGAGAAAGAAGAGAGAGCAGACAGGGGGAAGAGAGAGGAGTCAGTTGGTAGACAGCATAATTGAGCAAAAGACGTGTAGAGCAAAAGAGAGGAGCAAGAACTGCTCACATCAAATTGAGAAACAGAGAGTTAGAGTGAGTTAGAGAGTAGCTCTGAGTGAATAAGCTGGACAACTGAGCTGGAGGCCATGTATCACCTTCCTATAGGAGATAGCGACTAGTGCTGACCCCTCACAGGCTTATATCTACCTAATCTCACATAGCACGGCGCCCACGGCTGCTAGGGGGCATCTCCTGCAATATGAATCACTCTCAGATTGTCATCTTACTGCTCTCAGTTCCAAGGAAATTTTATACTCAGGAGATTTTCAAGTTTATTTCTACATGTGTGTGGCAGGATTAGGCCAACTGGTGCTGTCCGTTTATTCACACAGCGTTTAGGGTATACAGGTGTGGATGTATTACGCAGGTGTTTTCCAATATGTGATGTTTTTCGAGATATTATCATATTTGAAAAGAGAAGATCAGGCCGATTCAAATGATGGTAAACATTAAGGACATCTGGGAAGTGTCATACTAAGAGTTTTCATACTAATAGCTGGAAAAAAACAAATGTAGTAGGTCTACTTTGGTGGAGGTATTATTCTTTAGGAATGTCAGATATGGATCAGGCCGTCAGGAAATAGAGTGAATTGATCAAGGTGCTCGGAACAAATATTCAATTTAGCTAATAGTACCCACTGAATATTTATGTCACATTATCTGATTCATATTATCATGATTTGTTTATGTGATTCATGAATTGGAATATAAATTGCCTAGACTATTTGTAAGCTTGTAAGACTTACTCCACTATATATATATAATATAATGTTAAACCTACTGCAAGGCTATGTAAGGCTATGTAACTCCCATAATACAAGTGGATATTTGTGTGCTCTTTTTCATTTGATGTATTTTTATTTTTGACTTATTTTAATTCTCTTGTATTTATCTTAGGAACCCATGTTAATATTGTCACATATGTAGTATGTTAGATTTGAACTCGACCTATCCGAGCATGCACTGTCATAGACATGCGCAGTGAGACATGCAAATCCCCAATTCTCAACCAAACATCATGAGTTTAGGTCTATGCATGTGCCTATGCCCAACACTTAAACTGCAAATAATTGTTCACTGCCATAATATTCCAAGATGATCTTAATCATTAAGCGATGTGTTTATTTTCATCTAAGTAATTGCTTTATAGTAGAAACTTAGAAAACTTCTAAATGGTTACCATGATTACGAATCACTAAATGCTTTGATATTTGGGTCAGATTTTCAGAAAATGTACAATTCAACTTTGCCAATCTTCTCAAATAAACCAAATTTTAGACGAAAATAAAGTTCAAAATACAGTTTAACCTAACCAAACAGATTGCTAGAATCAATGCAATGCCAAATATACTCGAACTTACATAGTATTGGCCAAATTGTAGCCTAATTTTGAAGACTTCAATAAATGTGTACAGCTGCCAATTGTACATTTTCTGAAAATCTGACCCATTTGATACAGGCATGATGTAATTTCAATTATAATGATGAAAGACGATATGTTTTAATTTCAATTTACAGGGAGAGATTGCCATGTACGAGGGTAACTTGTGCACCGCATTTTATTTTGATCCTATGCGTTGCATAAACGTGAGTCTATCAAGGAGCTATCAATAGGGGACTTGCATAGCCGCCATTTTGGATCTTGATTCGCATGGTATTATGGGACTAATGGTACAGTGTAAAATCTATAGAAAACATGTCATGTTCAGCATGAGGTATATATCTCTTCTCAAATGGCATATGTCCAATGTTATAGATTTTTTCATAAAACGAGCCTCCATCTTTCCCACCATGCATTTGTTTTCCATTAATCCTTTACACAAGCTGTGATATTGGTGAAAACATTCTTGCAATTTTCAATAAAAATAGTGCCTAATATGTGTATGTCAGATTTTAACTGAATCCATCCCAACATTCACTGTCATAGGCACGTGCAGCGAGACATGCAAAGCCCATGCAAATGTTACCCTATACTTGGAATGACTTGGAAAGAATGAGACTACGAAAACAAATGAAACACATTTTAACACATTAGCAAAACACAATATGAGTTGTTACGCTCACCTGGTCCTACCTCCTCGACCGACATCCAATGAATGATTAACAATGAACACTTCATTATTGAATTCAATTCAATTCAATTCAAAGCATTTTTTATTTATACGAGAGGTGTACAAACAGGAGACCCGTATCTGAAAGGTAACTTCCAGGTCTTCCAGCGGGTTCCTGACTAGTTGCTACCAGAAAAAAATTTAAATTTACATTAATATGTCCAAAATAATACAACTTTATTTATTAATTACTATTATTTCTATTTAATTGTATATAATTTAATAAGGGAGATGATGGGAAGAACGTCATTGCTGATGTTAACTTTCCTGCAATAAAAAAATGTTCAAAAAAAAGAAAAGGATTTAGAATTACCATCATATTTGAAAATATGAGATCAGGCTGATATCTAATAAATACTTCTATATATCTGTTTATTATATACGCATTCCATTTGAGAGGTGCAATAAGTGGGGTGCAATAAAAATTACTTTTATGGTACGTGAAAAGTTGAATTGGGGTTTCCTGTAGCTTTAAGATACTTTATGAGGATTCAAAACCAAAAAGAAAGATTTATATATCAATATTTGTCCATGTTAGGGGCATATAATAAATAGGGAATTGAACTCGGTACTAGTGATTGAATATTTATTGGACTCGATTGCTACGCACCTTGTTCCATTCTCTCTATATATATGTTTCCCGTGACACATCACCAATGCAATATGTTCAAAATATAGAAACTTCGAGCGCTTCCAGAACTTATCATTTGGCATGCCCTCGTGCGAGTGGGAGCAGAATTAAAGGGAGCAAATGGAATATTGGATCCAGAGGCAGCTTGATTTCCGGCCACTAGATGGAGCTGATGCCCCACCCTGGAGATTCTAGCCCAAGGGTACTGGAGGAATCTTATAAGCACATTCCTTACTGTAGAGACCTTTCGTTCATCTCCACCATTTTATCTATTTGTAATCATCTTGGATGACCTATATTATAAAGTTGATGTATTATAGACAAATGAGTCACAAGTCGCAGAATGAAAGTAAGATTTTTATTCAGCTAAGACATTTTCTTATTACAAATAAAGGGCATTTCATTTAAAATTATAAAAAATATGCATGTCTACCATCTCAATGTCTTACCGCGTTGCCTCTCAAATTCCTAGTACCGTATCCTACATTATCTCACATGATTAATTCCCTCATTATTACAAAATCAGTTCTATACTTGCATTATTTCTACTTCTAGTCTACTCCTTACATACTTATATTTACTATTCAATTCATAATTCACAGTCATATTCACATTATATTCATTGGTCATTACAATTCACAACGTAATAGAGAGGAAAGGCATTATGACATTACATTATTTGCAGTCAAAGCTGTCGGTCAGTTAATCAGGATAGAAACATATTGAAATATAAAATATTGAATACTTAATGAATCCTTTCAATCATTTAAGACATTTAAAAGACTTTCAGTATAGAATATCGACCAAAAATGATGAATTCCCTGTTGTTCATGTTTGCATTATAAGGAAAACGAAACAAAAATTGAAACAGTCTATTTGGCTTTTCCTTTTTCTTCAATCTTTGGGTGGATAAGCAGGGAGGTCAGGAGTGCAACAGATGCAGAACCTAAGCTGGAGGGATGAGGGTTACCTTGGCAACAATAGTCCCCTCTCCAAAACACTAATATAATAACCTTGAGTTATTTTTTATTGATATTGGTTATCTATATCCCATCAAAATCCCAACTTGCGACTTCTGACTCATTTTTCTGTAACACATCACATATTTTAAAACTAAGAGAAACACTATTAAATAAACTCACATGACCTAGAGTTTACCATTTTTCAGCTTAATTTAGCTTAATTCACACAATGTGTGCAGTTTACAATTGTACATTTGAAGGCGATCTAACCCATGAACAACCAATACTCCCCCTAGAGGAATTTAGTAGATTCACTCGTGTCGCTGCCGCTTGTGGACAAATTTGTGAACATCTCGCTGACTAATTGTGGGGGAAGACAGAAATAGGAGGAGATGGATGATGACGAACAGCACTAAATAGCTTAATGGATGGAAGCTGAACACTCACAGGTTCAACAAACGAGAACAGTCAAAGATTTGTAAGTTTGAAATCTCTTTCCAATTCTTGCTTCAAATCTTAGCATTATTAGATGGAACAGGTTGAAGAGGAAACTTTACAAGGAGCATAGACAGACCTTTAAGCAGGTTTGCATTAAATATACAAAGGATTTCTACACCTTTTTTTCTCAATTTCTTTCTTTCTCAGCTGAAAAGGACTAGGGTTTGCTTTAACTTGAGGATCTAAACGCGACTGGTTCTGATGAAAGGGTGTAAAGGGAGGTACCATTAAAATAAAATTGGAAATTAAATCAGAATGATGCAGAACGATATTCTTTCCCCAACTTCACAACTTTCTAATCTCCTAGCTTTATCTCTATATGCCATGCCGCTTTTGCCCTGTCTTTTCAAGCCTTATTACATATTTGATCAGTTACTACTGCGCCATTCAGGGGTGCATTCAGCTTTTTGCAATCATACAGTGTGTTGTTACGCTTCCCATGGTAACATCTGACCCAAATGGTGCAATTTGATTGGGTTGGCGACGTTGCGCTCTTGGCAACGTTGTGCTCTCATACATAGCGCTGCCTTGCAGGTTTCGAAGGTTTTCAGACATTACTCTGATAATTGGGCAAGGAACACAGTACTAATCTATAACAAATAAGTATGTAGTGAAAACCCAATGGGACTCCGTTAGGAATGTGATTTGTCCCGATATCGTGGCGTTGTATTGTCATATTGGGGCGTCGTGTGATTTTCCCTCCATCTCGATCAATTACAAACCTACGTCTGGTCCTGGGTAAGACCATAAAGAGCCTTTCTGTCTCTTTTCTCTGTCTCTCCCACTCCGTTTTTCTCTATCTCTATTTCCTGGGTATGACCATAAACTGCCTCCCTCTCAGCTCTCCCGCCCTTGATATAACCATATTAAATGTGTTGATAAGGGCGTGAAGCAACCAATCTCACTCACTCACTCACTCACTCAGCTCTCCCGCCCTTGATATAACCATACTAAATGTGTTGATAAGGGCGTAAAACAACCAATATCACTCACTCACTCCTTCTTAGCTCTCCCGCCCTTGATATAACCATATCAAAAGTGTTGATAAGCAACCAATCTCACTCATTCACTCCTTCTCAGCTCTCCTGCCCTTGATATAACGATACTAAATTTGTGGATAAGGGCGTAAAGCAACCAATCTCACTCACTCACTCCTTTTCAGCTCTCTCGCCCTTGATATAACCATATTAAATGTGTTGATAAGGGCGTAAAACAACCAATATCACTCACTCACTCCTTCTTAGCTCTCCCGCCCTTGATATAACCATATCAAAAGTGTTGATAAGGGCGTAAAGCAACCAATCTCACTCATTCACTCCTTCTCAGCTCTCCCGCCCTTGATATAACCTTCAATGTCTTGATAAGGGCGTAAAGCAACCAATCTCACTCACTCACTCACTCTCAGCTCTCCCACCCTTGATATTACCTTCAATGTGTTGATAAGGGCGTAAAGCAACCAATCTCACTCACTCACTCCTTCTCAGCTCTCCCGCCCTTGATATAAGCTTCAATGTCTTGATAAGGGCGTAAAGCAACCAATCTCACTCACTCACTCACTCCCAGCTCTCCCACCCTTGATATAACCTTAAATGTGTTGATAAGGGCGTAAAGCAACCAATCTCACTCACTCACTGGATCGATCACAAACCTCCATCCTGCCATGGGGTAAAATACCTTTCTGCCTCTCTCATGCCTTTCTGCATCTCTCTCATACCCATACTCTGTGCGTTGTAGGCCTACGTTTCTAATTTTGCTACTACATATATTTCTCCCAGGTTGTAGTTTCCATAATTAGCACAGACTCACTAAACTCAAGTGAGAGCTATTAAACCTGTAGCATCGCCACAATGTCTGATACAGTGACAACCAATACCTGGAGTAAAGATGGTTTTTATTTTAAAAAATCGAGGGTTTAGAAACTGGACCCCTGGCCTTCTTTCCCTCTCTACCTCATCCCATCCCCAACCCAAATTTGCTATAGTACGGAAGCCCATGGCTACCACCTCACCTCTCGCTGCTGTTCAAGACCTACCTCTTGTATATGGTGGCCCAAGAGTGATATTTCACCCTTCGTCCCAGGCCCACAATCCTGCGCCCTCGTCCCGCGCCCTTGTCCTGCATTCTGCCAATAGCAATTCAATTCATATTGGGTCAAGAAACAAATATGTTTCTTTTTGTACGAATGTTTTTATATATTTTTTTTGTTACCGTAAGTGGAATCAGGATATATACCAAATTTCTATATTATTGGATATCTCTATCTTTCTATGGTCGTCCCAAGAATATATATTTAACTGCTTTAGTAAATGATATCAAGGTAGTGCTAGAAAATTATAATACTCCTGGGCCACCATAATTGTATCTTACCTTTCACGTCTTGTCATTCGCCTCTCGCCTCTCACCTCTCGCCTCTCGTATCTCGCTTCTCGTCTCTCGCCTTTAAATTTTGTCTCTCTCACCTCTCACCTCTCGACTATCACCTTTCACATTTAGCACTCTGTCTACTTTCATTAACAATATTTGTTGACGTAAAACAGTGCCCATCAATCGATAGAAAGGGTTTTATCTTGATAAACAGTCTTGTTCAAATTATTACCAAAAGGTCATTTATCCTCCCTCAATTGTCCAATCCTACCTCCCCCACTGACACTACTGGTGCTCGCCACTCCACACTTAGGTACAATACTGCTGTAATGAGTGACTCGCACTGATTGCTTGAGCACCTCCTCTGCCCTGTCTGTGAGTAGGAACCACTCCCCTCCATATCCCAACCCAACAGTTAATAGGGGACTGACATGTGCCACTGCGGTAGTGGGTCAGGTTTTCAGAAAATGCACAATCTACAGTTCTACACATCTATCAAATTCTGCTAAATCAGAGTGAAAAATGGTAAATACTAGGTATATCTTAGTACATTCTGTTCTGTATTCATTCCATAAAACTGTCTGGTTATGTTGAACTGTATTTTGAACCTGATTATCTTTTTAAATTTGGATTATTTGAGAGGATTCGTAAAGGCCAATTGTACATTTTCTGGCGATTTGACCCTTAAGTATGTTACAGAGCATGCTGGGATGGATTCTCATTGAATTAAACATACAAATATTAGGCAGCAATTTTATCTGAACAAGACACAATCTTCTTGTTTCTATCAATGATCGATGGTTTCCAAAACCATGATGGGATAGATAAGTACAATCATATGATGTATAATACATGGCCATTTACATTCGAGGACCTATGTATTGAGAGAGATGGTAACGTCTGGGAGAACTGGATCTGATCTAGAAGTCTGTATACCTATGTGTCTGTATTTGTCTACATTGTAACTTCATAATGTACTGTGTGAGTTAGATGAATAAAGTAGTCTCTTATCTTATCTTATCTTATATGCATTTATGTTATCAGATGTAAGTTAATAAATTGAATTGAAACTGGTAAAATCTTTTTGAAATCTTAATTAGATTGCTTTCCCTCAGTTTCAAGGGACTCTCTCAACTCTGAACCCAGACTGGGTACTGCCAACATAATGTATCTGTTATCACTATTAGAATAGGGCCTACTATAACACATCACAAATGTTAACCCTGAATTAAAAAAAACATCTAATAGATCTAAAGTCAAAGCCAGGAATAAAAACTGACTGTAGAAATAATTTGTCATAATTCTCAGCCAAGGACCCGGAAGTTGTCTGGCGGCCATATTGAGTGTCAACTCGAGGCACTTCCGGCGGCGCATGCGCACTGTGTAAATAATGGTGCTTGGTCTTAGACCTGTCCACCAGGTGTCACCTCTGGCGCTGAGTAGATGGCGCTGCGATTACAGTAAAAATAACATACGGGGTCTCGGGGGTCTTGGCCAATCAGAGAGGTTATAACAACGTAAACTTGTAAAGGGGGTGGGTGTTTGCCAATCGGAGAGGTTGTAACAACGTAAGTAAGGGAGGTGGGATGTTTGGTCTAGCAATTAGATGCAGTAGGGAGGTAGATGGGTAAAGTCGTCAAAAAATGTATAATTTATCTTCGTAAATCCTCTCAAATAACCCAAATTTCAGACGAAAGTAAAGTTTAAAATACAGATCAATCTAGCCAAGGAGATTGTAAGAATCGATTTAATACCAAATATTCTCAAATTTACAACGTTTTGAACAAGTTGCAGTCTGATTTTGCAGAATTTACTAAATATGTAAAGCTGCTTTTTGTACATTTTCTGAAAATCTGACCCAGATGTAAGGGAACCCGTCAGGCCAGGAAACGTGCAGTATTTCTTTCTATTGCTGCAGTCAAAGACAAAGGGCTTCGTTCTAGCTTTGGGTGAAGGCATGCTTAAGACTGTATAGGCCTCTGCGACAGTTGCTAGATTGAAACAATCTTCATTGGGAATATTGGCTCCCAAATATGTGGAAATAATTCTTCTTCTAATGTCAGTTGAATAGGCAACGGTATACGCGTAATTCTAATCATCATCGGCTATACTATTTTGCTGTGGGAACGGCAAACACCATAAGGATAAATTAGTATAGTGGGTTAAAAATATTCAAGAATGACAAGATGTGTAAGGTAACGAAAAACAACAATTCGTAGTGCTATTAAAGTTTATGGTGCACAAGGTATGGTTAATAGAAACTTGAGAAATAGCAAAACAAATACACAATATAAGGAAGACAATTATTGAGCCTTAGATGTGTAGAAGCCTCAATGGCTGAATACATTGAATAAAACCTTAAGAAAAATAAAAATATTATAGTCGGTCGACTGGCCGTTGCAATGAACATGGGCCTTACCTGCCCTAACTCTGATATGGGTCAAATCGCCAGAAAGTGTACAATTCAACTTCGCCAATCTTCTCAAATAACCCAGATTTCTGACAAACATGAAGTTCAAAATACAGTTCAATCTAACCAAACAGATTGCTACAATAAATTCAATTCCGAACATACTCGGATTTAGCAAGTATTGACCGAATTGCAGCGTCATTTAGCCGAGGTTCCTAAATGTGTAGGGCTGCCAATTTTAAATTTCCTGACAATCAGACCCATGGTTGGTCGACTGGCCGTTGCAATGAAGATGGGCCATAACACACCCTAACTCTGCCGGTAGTGACAGGTGGACAGGTAAAGGGCGTGTGGTTGATGTGACAGTACAGTGACAGTGATGTGACAGCAAGGTGGCAGTGAGGTGACAGTAAGGAGACGGAAGAGGCTGTGTCCTTGGTGGCTCATTGATAATCATCATGTCTAGACGTTATTCATGTGAGATGTGTCTCAAGAAAATGAGTCAGACGTCGGAAGAATTTGGTTTTGAGATGTCATATTTGAATAGATGAGATCAAGCAGATTTAATCATGGTAAACAGTAGGGCATTTAATAAGTATTTCTTCATTTTAGATTAGAATTTTATTTTTGAACAAAAAGTTGAGATACCACCATATTTGATTCTAATGGTGGTAAGCAGTAGGACATCTATTTCTAGGACAAGTATTTCTATATCTTACTTTCCAAATCTTTAATTTGAAAAAGAAGTTTGCAATATTTCTGGGTGGACCATCACTAGAAAAGTAGTTAAATATACTCTATCGAATGACCTGCAATGCAAGACATGGACAAGATATATTTATTACACTTTCTTAACATTTGGTACATGTATATTCATACGGATTGGAGCATTAGGAACCCAGACGATGAGAACATTCCTAAAAGATCGTGTGAATTAAATACGTTAGAAAATATTATTTTCCGACTTGTGACTCATTTTCCTGTAACACAGCACAGATGCGCATGAGGTTCACAGATCTCTGTTTAAGGAATAAGATACAATTTTCAGCAAAAGCAGTAAAACACTAAAGTCACTAATCACAGCTAATCTGGAATGAGACTCTAATATTTTGATATATTTAATGCACAAAGGTGCAATCAAAAAGAAATAGTCAGTCTAGCCCTCGAGGGAATTACCCAAATACAGCAATACAAGAAATGTATGTCCAACTAAAAGAATTATCAAGAATTAACAGAAAAAATTACCTCATGAACAATGGGAACAAGTATATAACCCGACGGGCAAATGAGCGCGATTCTACGCGATTTTTAATGCGCAATCATCTCGCCATAGTTCTGTGATGAGCGTGGACGCTTTTCACGCAATAATTATTGCGCAATGATTGCGCAATGATCACGCTAAGGGTATAACGCAATATAAATGCAAAAAATAGCAAATTCTTATGGTATGTTGAGTGGGATATTTATGTGCTACCGATTCCTTATATCAATAGCATCTGAAATAAATGAGACATTTCATGGCAGTTTCATTTTCCTGGCCCTAGCAGTGGCAGTATATCTTTACTCAGAGAAAAGTTAGTCCCTAAAAAATTCAGAGACTTTAGGGCTGTACATGTGTTGCCCTGTCTTTCTATTCATCAATTTTTTCATCCATTTTCATCCATTTTCTACCATCCTCTATGTGAGCCTGAAGCATAGCAGCCTTCCATCTGTAGTATTCCAGTTGTTTGTCAGCTCTGAGTTTCCCAAGCCACTAGGGACAATCTATATGTACAATCATTAGGGTGTTTTGAATCGCAGCATTTTTCAATATCATACAGGTATATAATAGACATAAGCTATAGATGTATATCACTTATAACAGTTCTATGTACATAAAGTAATATATATATAGTGGTATAAATACCATACAAGTGTATTAGCGGCACTTTTATTGTAAATGAATTTTTAAATGCACCCCAGTTCCCAGGTGCGCCACCTGGTGAAAACAGGCCCGCCACCTAATGAGCACAAGTCGCATAATGGTAAGGGCTATTGGCTAAGGGTAATGGGCTATTCCTATTATTTCGATTAAGAGAATCAGTAGAAATAATATTCATATAATCGTTAAATGTATTTAGAAATGAGGATTTTCTTAGGATTACATACATATACCAATTGTAGGTTTATACGATCAGAATTGTGATGTGTTTCAGGAAAATGAGACATAAGTCAATTGATGTATCACATGTATATCAGGACAATCTATGTAATATCCTTTCGTTTTAAAGGTCTTCATATGGACTACATTTAGTTACTTTACAGTTTATTGACCCCCAGAAATATTGGAAACTTTTTTTTCAAAAACGAAAATATCAAACTTAAAATCTAGAAATACTTATACGATTATTATACAGTTTACTATCATTTGAATCGGCTTGATCCCATCTTTTCAAATATAATGGTATCTTAGAATCTATTTTTTGCGACTTATGATTCATTATTTTAAAACATATCACAATTGACAAAAATATGGCATAAACAAAGAACGTGAAAAACATCAAAATTGTAATTAAATTTCTGGAATCGACCCCATACAATATGTATGGGTTTGGTTTTACAATTACCATCATCATATCTGTACAAATCATGATATTCCCTTTATTTTTGTTTCATTACAAAGAACACAAATTCCTTTTTCAGGAAATGTATACGTTTCTATTCCTATTGCCATTAATTGTGGCACCAGGGTGCATTAAAAATACGCACAAATATACGCAGCATGACGCGGGATGACACATGACATAGGATGACGGCCTCAGAGTAAATAACCCTCCGATATATTTTTTTCAACAAAAGAATTATAGCCAATACCATATTTGAATCACATAAGTCCCTGATATATGTTTTCTAAAATATAGATTCTCAAATTCTAAAAGGAGGTATTAAATCAGTGAGTAAATCAAGTATTTTTTTTAGTAATATGGACCTATAATCTTACATCATTTAGCTTTGTGTGTAGGGGTTTCTTGGACATGGTGTCAGAGAATGGAGTCTCAGATGCGCGACAGTATGTGTGAATGCCAGGTGAGTGAGAAGTGCCAGGTATTGCATCCAGGTGTTGCTGCATTATGATGAGTATTTAGACGTGATTTTGAATGCACATTATTGCGCAATTGAGATCACACCAATATCATTGACTTTTGACATGTATTCCCAGATGCAATTGGTTGAGTAACACATGTTTAATACAAACATAAATGAATATGAATGAGAACTTGATCTAACACAATTGTGAGACAACCAAAAACATTGGAGGAAATAGACGCAATGGATTTCACATAATGGTTGCTAATGGTATGTTCACGTCACTGTGATTCAATGCTATAGGTATCACACTTCACTAGTTTGCAGTCAATCACAAAATGATCGCAGTGCCATCACACTCAATTGCACCCAGTGCCTGTCGGGAAGTATATGGTCAATTCTCACGAAACGGGCCCACAGGCTCTCCCAGGCGTCCATTGAAGATATATTAATAGGGGTTAATACTGTACAATTTTAACCTATATTAACATATGCAGCACAGATAGCGCTTTCTGGGGAAGTATGGTTTTGTGTATCTAGAATAAATAATAAATAATTTATGGGCAATAAACATGCTAAAATCGCTCATTTTTCAAAGAAAAACTACAAAGTCTTATGAGAACGATCACCACAAGGCCATACAGTCCTCCAAATAATTACATTTTCTATTTGTAATTACACCCCAATATGTTGGGTATGTACCCAAACCAAAATATATTTTCCTGAAATATTTCTTTCTTGTCCTATTTCCATTTTTCTTTTTGTGAATTTTGTGCGTTGCGTTCCAACGCCCTTTTTATGAGCTCATCTAGGTATGAAAAATAAATATTTAGTTATTACTATTACGCCAGATTATTCCCCAACAGGTTCACTTTAAATTACAATGCTACAAAAATAATTTCAAGGAACAGCATTTATAGCAGAGCTGACAGGGTACACAAAATCCGAGTTGGGGAATGTCTAACGTTTGGTTCCAACTCCCCTTTATTGAAAATGAGTCATAAGTTGCAAAATTGATATTTTTCAAAGTGTTTTTTTCACAAGATCACATTAATTGAATGATCTGATTTTGAGAGAGTTTATCACTTAGACTTATATCAATTGGTGTATTAAATTTCAGGACAATCTATATAATATATCTATTAGTTTTAAAGGTCCTCATATGGACTATATTTAGTTACTTTACTGTTTACTGACCTCCAGAAATATTGGAAACTTTTTTTTTCAAAAACGAAAATATCAAACTTAAAATCTAGAAATACTTATTAGATCAATAGACTCTTTACTATCATTGGAATCAGCTTGATGTCATCTTTTCAAATATAATGATATCTAAAAATCTATTTTTTGCGACTTATGACTCATTTTCCTGAAACACATCACATATGTGAGCGTAAATATATGCATTATTGAACAAGCTAGACTCTAGACTCTAGACTCTAGACCAGAAATGTGTTTTAGGAAAATGAGTCACAAGTCGCAAAATATGGATTTGGCGATATCATCATATTTGAAAAGATGAGATCATGTGGATTCTAATGGTAGTTAACAGTCTAATAATTTAAAAAGTATTTCTAGAGTTTAGGTTTGATATTTTCATTTTTGAAAGAATAAACCTTTTCAATATTTCTTGGGGACAATGAATAGTAAAGTAACTAAATGTAGTCCATATGAGGACCTTTAAAAGGAAAAGATATATTGCATACATTGTCCTGAAATTCGATACATCGATCAATATAACTATGAGTGATAAACCCTGCAAAAATTAGAACATTCCAATACAGTGATCTTGTACATAGGGAAGTTGCATGTCTCACTGCGCATGTATGTTACAGTGCATGCTGGGACGGATTAAGTTCAAGTCTGACATACAAATATTTGGCAACATTTGTATCAAAAATTGCAAAATTGTTTTCACCAATATCATAGCTTGTATAGATTATCTATGAAAACCAAATGCATGAATGGAAAGATGAAGTCAAGTGTTATGGAAACATGTATTACACATGGATATTGACATTAGAGCTTTGATATAAAGTCCATGCTGAACATAACATGTTTTCTTTAGATGTTATTCTTTGAGACGGAAAGTCATGTGATTGCAGGTGGCGCTGCGAACCAGGGGTTGACTTTTGAGCGGTATTGGGTGCATGTCCCATAGAGTCCCATAGTAAAATTTTGAGATTTAAGCCCCCCTAAAATATAGAAAACATTCGTCAGAAATTAATTGCTTTCATTGACACAAAGTTTGATATTGTAAGTATCACATATGTTGAGATCAAAACAATTTCTCATCGTTATCATGTAGAAACAGGAGTATAAACTTTGTGATTTTAATATGGGAGTCTATGGGGGCCGATGCCTGTATGCAATCCCTGCCGTATCTGTTACCCTTTCCAACGCACTTCATTCAAAATTTAAATCTCATCTTTCCTGGACAAACTATGTTGAAATTAAAGGTTCTCTGGAAAGAGATATTCCTATTAAGATATATGTAAAAGAATTTGACCTGATAGACAGCATAAATGTTTGTAAAATCCAGAATTAATTCTATGAAAACAGTACCCGTTGCACCGCTACCGCTACCGGAACCTGCCTGCCGTCTCAAAGAATCCTGTACCATTATTCCCATAATTCCATGCGAATCAAGATTCAAAATGGCGGCTATGCAACTCCCCTATTGTAAGTTTATCTCGCCCTCACTGTACTCTCCAACCATTGACTGTCTGCCGCACAGTGAGGGAGGAAGCCTTTTTTTTTTAAAAATTATTTAAAAAAAAAATGGCTTCCTTTAATTCATTCATTATTTCTTATACTAAGGACTGAAAGAAATAGGAAGCTTTTTACAATGAGCTGTATTATGGGTCAGATTTTAAGAAAATGTACAATTGGCAGATAAACACATTTAGCAAATTTTGGTAAATTAGACTGAAAAATCGTCAACACTGAGTATATCTGAATATATTTGGTATTGCCTTGTTTGCCAGTCTGTTTGGTTATATTGAACTGTATTTTGAACCTGATTTTTGTCCTAAATGTGTTTTTATTTGATAGGTGAAAACTAATTGTAGGCCTACATTTTCTGGTGATTGCACCCCGTATACCAACCACACTCCAACCATTAACTTTCCACTGCAGAGAAAGGGGGGAAGACATCACTACCTTATACAGCCTTCTACCATCACCCAAGCGTCACCTAGTGAGGAATGCAGCAAACTATGCTTGGTATGCTTGGAATGGCCGCCTGTAGTGATCAGCTGTAACAATAGGTGTCGCTAATAATAAACCACTACTACACTCAGCCTGGGTACTGCAGGGTGATGATCGTTATTGATTGATTATTGATTGATTATATTTTTTCATTGTATAATCATAACGGTGTTCTGGGTCCGATTTTCAGAAAGTGCACAATCTACAGTTCTACACATCTATCAAACTTTACTAGATTAGACTGAAAAATGATAAATACTAGGAATATCTGAGTGTGTTCTGTATTGTAATCATTCAATAAATATGTCTGGGTAGGTTGAACTGTATTTTGAACCTTACTTTCGTCATAAATTTGGGTTATTTGAGAGGATTGGTGAAGGCCAATTGTGCACTTTCTGAAGATCTGACCCTTCTGTACTGCACGGTCTGGGCCAACCATTGTCTTTACCATTATTTGTGAAAACTGGTAACGGATTTAAAATGTGTTGTATAGCTCACTTTACCGGTTAGATAGTTGAGAAGCTGATTCTTATTGTTATTATGAACCACTTAATATCTTCTGTACACCTGTTGTGTGAATAACGTCTATAAATATTTGTTAGCTATACTAATGTTTAACATAATTACATTCTGCTTGCTCATCTTTTCTAATATGATGATAATATACACATTCCGTTTATGGGACTTGTGACTCATTTGTCTGTAACACATCGCATATTCAATAAGTCTTGCATTAGGGTAGGTAACAGGGAAAGTTAAGGGTGGTCTCCACTGGCTGAGGTAAGCTCTGCGGTAAGCTCTGCGGTAAGCCTTGCGATGGTGCTGTGTTGTTGAGGAGTGACGAGGTCCTGCCTACATCGTTCACTGACCATGTAGGCAATGACCTCGTCATTCCTCATCACTTACAGAACCAGTACAAACCAACGCAAGGCTTACCGCAGAGCTTACCGCAGCCAGTGGAGACCACCCTTTATCGTGGGAGTGGCTGAACGATTCTGATTTTGAGCTGAGCTAACGTCGAACAAAAGGTGACATTTCTGGGTTTTTTTATTTTCTGTTCGCTCCTATCGTTTTTCCTCTTCCGTGCCTACCTATTCGCAAGTCCAAAGTATAAGGAGGCTGACACTCTCTTGCAGATACTGCTTTTAGGTTACATTAAGGCGTAATAACCAGATTAATCAGATGTTGAATATTGAATACAAAGGAATACCTGCGCCAAACTTCGCTAACAGAAATGCATAAAATGCCCTGTATCATATCATAGGAATGTTGGGGCCTGATATTTGGATAGATGGGTCAGAACATGCACAATCTACAGCTCTACACAAATTCTGCTAAATTAGAGTGAAAATTGATAAATTACTAGGTATATCTGAGTATGTTCTGCATTGTATTCTTCAATAAGATTGGTGAAGGCCAATTGTACGTTTTCTGAAGATCTGACCCATTTGGGGATCGAGTTACATTGACAATAAACAACTTACAGAACAATCAGAATAAAATAGAAACGACTAGATCAAATGTATAGCTGTTTTATTTCTCCTTATACAATACAATGTCTCAGTATCATGGTCATCTTTTTGGCCACTTTATTCCCAACACATGGCCATCTGAAATATTCAGAGAAAGGGCTATAATGAGTAAGATAATATAGTTAGTTGTCATATCATAATCAGCAGGTTATTCTTTCATTGACTCTAAATGACCCACAGACAGAATATTTGGGTGGCGCTCTGTCTTCATACACCGCTCAAACCGGAAGTCCACGATTTTTCCTACTTTAGTACAAATAACTACTTACACACACATTGGTACACATTTTACATAGGTATGTTCACTGATACATGTATATTTCATACTTGATTGTTACTACTTGTTTTGCTCTATACACATCCTGAATAAAAAAAGCAATTGTTTTGTCCGAGGGCCGAGGCCTATAGATTAAGGGGCGGGGCCACCAGATCTCTCAGCCAATAAGGATGTAGCAACATGTTCAGCTTTGCTATTTACATATTTTTTGGGTCAAACCACCGAAAAGAGTCACAGGAAACAGTATTTCCTTAAAGATATAAATAATCATGAGAAATACTGGACAATCTTTTTCGTATCGATTTCAGCATATATAATCATATTAAAATTTTTGGTATACCATAACTCCGAGACAAATCAAATATTACAGGTGGCTTTTAGCATAGGTCTTGCCGATTTGCAGTGACAAATGTATTAATCTAATTCATTATCCATACATGGCACATGCAAATCCCCAATTGGCATAACACAGTTATGTCCTCCATGTTTCCAATAGAAGATTATTATCAATTCGTGATGGATTTCAATACAAAATAACTCATAATGGGTAATTTCGTCAGAGAATGTACAATTCACCTTCACAAATCTTCTAACAAAAAAATATTATTTCAGACAAAATGTAGGTTCAAAATATTGCCCAATACATGTATAACCAAACGGGTATTTTGAATTAACCCAATACCAAATATACTCAGATATGTGTACTATTTATCATATTCTAGCCTTGTTTAACAGAATTGACCAAAAGCTGTTGATTATACATTTTCTGACGCACCCACCCATCCACTTTTCCCTCTCCTTCATTGGAGACAAAAAACCTCCTTCTACTTCTCAAGGCGACATTTTGATGTTAAGATGGTTGCTATGTACACGATCTTGTTTCTATACGAGTGACACAAGAAGAGTTTCATCCGATAATACAAGGTATCCTTAGAACATTGGTATATGATAGAGTGTACACCCCTGGGGTGGGATATGATACAGTGTACACCCCTGGGGTGGTATCGTCACTTGAAATCATACAATAACAACAACAGTAGTAGCAGTGTGTATTGTACAGCATAGTTTAATACAGGGAGGTAGATAAAAGGAAGCACTTTCTATATGGATCAGATTTTCAAAAAAATGTACAATTCACCTTCACCACTCATCTCAAATAACCCAAATTTAAGACAGAAATCAGGTTAAAAATACTGTTCAACATAACCAAACAGACTGTTGGAATCAAGGCGATACCAAATACACCCATGGATATATACCTAGTGTTGATGATTTTTCGGTCCAATTTAGCAGAATTTACAAAATATGTTGATCTGCTAATTGTACATTTTCTGAAAAACTGACCCATATCCACCCATTGAAAAATCCGGCAAAAATTCTTACATAAATTCAAAGAAATCTTAGCCAGAGGAACTAAATTCAAATATTGCTTTAAGTGTTCGGTCAGTTTCAGATCTTCCAAAAGGTACACGCCCATCAAATCAATCTTTCTATGTTAACCATTGCCTTGATTGGTCTTAAAACAAGTATCTGCTTCTTTTCTTACATTAGAGGGAACTTTCTTTTGAAAAATGGCTCAAGGAATAAGTGATTTTGGGATGTGCTAGAATGAGAATTCGATGAGAGAAAAGTCTGTTCGCTTTCAAAAGACAGAATTAAGGCTCTAGTCTAGTATATATGACTCTTTTCCACTAATTTATGAGAATCGGCATAGTGGACAAAGCCCTTCATGATGAGGATAAGACCCTGCCCACACACAGCCGATTTGTCCCCCGATTGCCCCCGATTTTTGTCTCCCAATGAATCCTATGACTTTAGTTCAAATCCTGTTTTTTTGTTTTTGAAATAACATAAACCAGGATTGGAAATGAAATCCTAGGATTCATCGGAAGACCAATATCGGGGGCAATCGGGGGCCAAATCGGTTGTGTGTGGGCAGGGTTTAAGAAAAGATGGAAGAAATCTGGCCAATATGAAATAGACATTTGTACATTCCCTTATAATCATGTACTCCCCATATAATGGGTCAGATTTTCAGAAAACGTACAATTCAACTTCGCCAATCTTCTCAAATAACCCAAATTTCAGACGAAAATAAAGTTCAAAATACAGTTCAACCTAACCAAACAGATGGCTAGAATCAATGCAATGCCAAATATACCCGAATTTACCTAGTATTGACCAAATTGCAGCCTAATTTAGCAGAATTTACTAAATGTGCACAGCTACCAATTGTACATTTTCTGAAAATCTGATCCATTATATACATACCTCCCAGTTAAAAGGCATCATTTCTCATCGGACATAACATTCAACCCTTACCAACTCTACAGTCTGATTACACCACTGACACTGACACTGACACTGACACCACTGACAACTTGACAGTAGTCTACAAGCTTGAAAATGTGTAGAATATTACTCTTAGTGACTGACACTAGAGTATAGAGCAACAGCTGTCAACGAGAGCTACGTATCACATTAGTTTCCTATGATACAAGGGGCCCCACAACCGGAAGTGGTAACATAACGGAAGCGGAAGCTCTTGACTCATCATCATGCCATCACAACGCGTGGTTAAAAAGACGGAAGTGGAAAAGGAGAGTTAATGTTCGCAAAGGGAAAAGTAAATGTTTCCAATGAGTTCGAATTAACTGTTAAACTAGTTAGTTAAACTAACCAGAAATGTCTCGGTTGAAATGTATAGTTTTTAAAAAGATTAGCGCTGAAGTATGCATGCAAAACCTCCATATTGAAAATGTTAAAATAGTGCACATCTTGTGTGTCCTTTTACTAAAGGTCTCTTGTTTTCACATTTGGTTATACAATCCTTGAATTTCCAGAAATGAATATCAATCGAACCTTTTAACAAATGCTGAAGAATTGTTCCCATCTGTCTATTAACAAAGTTTCAAATATAGTTTAACTTTTGAAAAAGGGAACAAACTCACAAGACATTTAATAGGAAATACCCTGTTTCTTAACTCACCCTCAAGTACACTGAGACTTTTCAAAATGTCAAATTACGCTTCAAATGAAATGTTCTAAAGTATCCGTTTAGAGGACTTTTATCAAAATGTATGCCCATGAGCCCAATCTGCCAGAAAGCAACTCACTTGAATATTTCCTTACCGTTTAGAAATTAGTGTAACGACTTTTATTGCTGGGTCATGCTCCGAACGATATTGAGGGCACAGTCAAGTTTCAGGAATTTAAAAACTGCTTTTGCCTCAGAGAGACAGTGCATTGCATTGCAGATTTGTACTTTTCGGTTAGATTTCAATGTGGTTTGTTTGTATCACCATTTGGGTCAGATTTTCAGAAAATGTACAATTGGCAGCTGTACGCATTTAGTAAATTCTGCTAAATTACTCTGCAATTTGGTCAATACTAGGTAAATTCGAGTATATTTGGCATTGCATTGATTCTAGTAATCTGTTAGGTTAGGTCAAACTGTATTTTGAACTTTAATTTCGTCTGAAATTTGGGTTATTTGAGAGGATTGGTGAAGGTGAACTTTACATTTTCCGAAAATCTGACCCATTTTAGAGACGTTCTACTAAGTATTGAGATTAAAGGTGTTTTAGACAACGTCAAAACAAAATGGAGACAGACTAGCACTTAAGTAACAATTGGTGGACTACGCTGTCGCATCGCTTTGGATCCAATTTTGCAATAGGCTACCTTATTGGAAAAGCTTCAGAACTTATTTAAAACGCTTGCTATGTATTCAAATATTTTGAGACTTTTGCTTAGTGGACTAGGCTCTATGATCAATATATTATTCCAGTCGTTTTCAAAATCAGTATTAAATAATTATTTGTTTGACGAGGCTCCATTTATTGATGACTAAGTCGACAAAATGATGAGTCCAAAATAACCTGCTAATAAATGTTAAGTCTAAATAATGAGGAAAAACGTACACAATTTTAAAATCGTCTCTCATTTTAATCCACAAATAAAAATACGTCCCATAACTCAGACCAAAATTATCATCCGAAAAGGAAGCTATTTATCTAGCAACTGAGTTTTTGACAGACAATCAATAGCAATATACCAAAGTGTATAATCATAGAAATAGGTCCTTACCAAGCCATACCATACAAATTATTAACTAGAATCAAGACATATATCAAACCATCTTTTTCATATTAATATATAAGCGATATTGGATGATGACAGATCTCAGACAGTTGTATGTACATAATACATTGTACGTACAGTAATAAGTATACATTATATATAAGTCATATCATAGATGTTTTGAGTATTCATTGTATCGGTAGGGAATGGCTCCTGGTGCATTTATTCTTTCATTTATCTTGTATGCTCTCAATAGCAGTTGTACCAGATTGTAACGACAATACAGAAGGTAAAGCCACACTCTCAGCTAACATCGGGCAAAAGCTAGAGATTCTTGGATGAGCTCGTCAGAAATTTAACAGTTGGCCTTCCAAAATGCTCTTAAATAGCCCATATTTAAGCCAAAAATAAGGTTCAATATATTTATTAACAAAGGGATGTTTTTTTAATAAGCACAATATGAAATATGATCAGATGTTGCTTATCGTATTTCAGGCTTCTTTTTTTTTTTACACATTTGTGATGTTGTTACAGGCAAATGAGTCACAAGTTGCAAAAAGAGGATTTTGGAATATCATCATCTAGGAAAAGATGAGGTCAAGCCGATTCTAATGATGGTAAACATCTTATTAGTATTTCTACATTTCAATTTTTATGTTTTTATTTTGAACAGAATGTTTGCAGCATTTTGACACAATTTTACACAATTTGTGGACAATTACTAGTAAAGTAGCTATAAATATACTGTACAATGACCTTAGAAATGGATGGACATATTTAATACACTGCCTTGCAATTTTGTATACATGTATTCATGCTACTAGCAACATTAGGCACCCCCAATGAGATAGTATTCCAACAAAAGATATTGTGTTGATATAATAAATTAGTTTAAAAAATATCCACTTGTGACTCATTCTTTTCTGAAACACATCATACATTTTTAATCTGATAAAACTCTGAAGCAAAACATCAGGGCTAAATCCTCCAAGCAAAATGGCTCCCGGATAAATATAAAACAGAAACTAGAAAACCTCTAGTTTGCGATCGATTTTAACTGAGAACGCGGCCTGATATTTATTAATCTCTGCATTGTTTGATTCAAAGTATTTCACCAATGGAAGTATATAAAACCCATTAGAATTGTTTTGACATATACATGCATACCATCTGTTTGACAATACTCGAGTATCCACACAAATCTACACTAAAATTTCAATTATATTTGTCGAGTGATTATAAGTAATACATTGGGTTACATAAACAAATGAATAATCCTATTAAATCATTACCTAGTACTTATAAGGACCTATAATGTTATAGTGAACATTAAGTACGCTACCAATGATATAATTATATTATAATTAATCATGGAATAATACTATATTAAGGAATACTATATTAAGGAAGACAACTGTAGAATAGCGTTTAACACATTAAAGCTGCATCACAAGCTAAATCCAGATCTAAAGGGTGGGTTCCACTGCCCCGCTACTTCTCCCGCTTCTTGACTATAGAAATGGCAGCAGTACCAGGGTGTAATGGCGATGGGTGCTATTGGGCGCTGCTACAAAGCCATGTTACTTCCCGCTCCTTGCGGCCAATTTTAGAAGTGTATAATGCTCCCGCTTCTATCAAACATGTTTGACTTGAAACGGCCACTACTTTGTAGTTGAGGTGGAAGGAAGTAGCAGGAGCTGAAGCACGGCACCAGCAACACTCTAAATTACTCCTCATGTTACTTGGAACATTCATTTCCAAGTAATAATCAAATGTTATCTGATAATAGTTCTGAGAAGCAGTAGAAGTAGCAGTAAAAGTAACATGCCATTAGCAGCCATTCTGGTTACTTTCAGTAACTATTTGCTCCCGCTTCTAAAGGCCGCACTACATCGTCTTAGTAATGGGAGGAGTGGTGGAAGTACTAACAGGGCAATGGAACCCACCCTTTAAAAAGATTCTCAGCAAATCACAAAGTTTACCAGGATTTTGCTTTATTTCCAAGTAAATCCTATAGAACAAGTCAGGATAGAACTGACTGGGGAGGTATATCAAGAAGATAGAAAAGCATACTATTGTTTATTGATACACCAAATGTAAGGTGTTTCTGGAAAATGAGTCACAAGTACCTAAACTACTGTCTTGAAATTTGATACATGTATTTATTCATATGGCTTAAAGCGCTAAATCCTTAAAAATGAGGATATTCCAACAAAGAAATCATGTGAATAAAACGCTTCACAAAATATCAATTTTGCGATTTGTGACTCATTTCTCTGGAACACATCAGAAATTGTACCGGTTAAAAAATCCCTTAAATCTCGAGAGAAGAGCATTGGAGAATTACAGAAAATAATAATGTTAACTTTAGATATCTAAATCAACCATTCTACAATGTTTCAATATCAGAATATATTTTTTTGTCAATTTAAATGTGGATGCAGCTTTAACTTCACAAAAACATGTACACAAAGCACACCACAAAGACTAAGGTAAAATAAAATGCCCTAAAGTCATTCATCTTCATGATCTGGCAAGCAGGGGTTCGATGTTGGATTCAAGAATATCGGCCATTACTGGATAAATCACACTCCGGGTATAAATGATTTTCTAACATAACTACAAATAACTGAGATGTTCAGTAATTGAGTATTTTACAGTGGTTCAATCGGTATAGGTATAATTCTTGTCGTTAATCCCCATTCCATAACCATTAGTCGTCCAGTACCACGAAATACTTGTCAGTCTAGGCCCAAAGATTAGAGCGTCCCTTCAAACAGAGGGAAAGCGTCTCGCCTAATACCACAAGGTGTCAATATAATTCCATTAAGACCGCAAAACGTCATTATAATCCCATTAGAACGCCTAGTTCTAGGCCAGGAAAATGATTAGCGAAGTAGTCACCCAATCACTGACATTCCATTCTTATCTGATCTGAGGGTTTGGGCCCAGACTATTGTGGTGTAATTGCATGTAATGCTTAAAAACACTGAGTCTAGGTTCACAGCCTCGCAGATAAAATAAGAATGGTATATCAGTGATTGGACGCCTACTGCGCTAATACCTTTCAACTGCCAGTTTAGGTCTGTTTCATTTTTGAGCCTAGGCTGGTGAGGCTTTCCCTTAGTTTAGAGGGACTTTCTCATCTCTGAGCCAAGACTGGTGAGGCTTTCCCTCTGCTTAGAGGGACCGTCTCATTTCTGGGCCTAGACTGGTGAGAACATCAACCCAGTGGACACAGGGCCTGACAATAATTTCACAATTTCTCTTAAAATTAACTCATTTTTTTCAATTTGATCTGGCGTTCGATGGGATAATATTCAAATAAATAAATTCAAAATATTGGACATTTGTACAATTGGTTGCTAAATTGAATGCGCAAAAGGAGCTGAAAAGTGGACAAATTTCAAGATTATTATCTATAAGTGTCTACAGGAATTATTTATTGACCTGTTTGATATTTTTAAAATCCAAAATATGCAGGTTACAGCCAATGTTCTAGGAAGTATTTATTGCTACTCCAACGAGAAACACCCTTACTCCCACAGTATACGTATACATAGATAAGATATATGAGATAATCATGTGTACATTACAACACAGGTCTGTACATAGAGTGTACATATGTAATGTACCTTTTTCATATCGAGTAAGTCTTATATGAAATCTGCAAGGACGTTATCTTTTTATCCTGTTTTGAAACAAGGATAGTTTCTCTTCTCATTTGTATTTTTTCACAATGCATTTTCATAAAAATTGTAAGGTCAGTTTAGTATATTTATACTCTGTTGATACATGAGTTCGTATATCATAGTAGTATGGCAAATACATTCATGACCCATCTTTTATGAGTTCAATAGTTCATGAACGTAGTGTACCTAATTTACCTTTCTTGGAAAAAGGGATATAGGTTAACCATACCAATATAGGCAGGGTGGGGACAGTAAGTCATTGTTGCCAGAAGGCTTAGGCCTAGGCAACAAGTTTATAATATCATAAATCGGTCATCGCAATGATATGTACCAATTTAAACCATGGTTCGTTCCAAACCCAATGAATACGTTTCTACAAGTGTATTATATTCTTCCTTTTCTTTCTCGTGAGACGACATCATTACGTCTTGACAACAACGTCAACGACGACAACCCACGACATCTGGGGCAACGCGTGTGTCAGGCGACGGACTCCTATCGCGACCTGGCTTCCAAGGTCATTTCCTCAGACGTCATTGTCATGTGATGACGTCACTGCTGACGTTTCATCACTCCCTTACTCCTTCACTCTTATTAAAGAAGAACCCCTTCTCAACATGCAGCCCTTCACCCAAGTAAACAAAATTGTGGAAAGTAAAATGTTACATAGTAAAGCAATTTGAATTAATTGAAGAAGAAATGTTTGAAGTTATGGCACTAAAACCATAAATCACAGATTCATGTTTGGTTATTTGAGGTGCAAATTTATGCCAATCAAAAGAACATACATGTGTGCATTTCAATTCAAATCTATTTATCATTATTTATCACTGATGAATCATCCACACTATTGGAGTTAATCAGCAACAACTAATTGTGTTTTTAAGGGAGCAGAAGTGGTTATTATAGATAACAGATCTCATATAAATAAAGCCAATTGGAGCTTAGAAGTGAATATATGATAGTCTAAAGCACTAGGGTGAACTTTGTTGAGTACATCTGAGTTCTTCTTGTCTACAATTTTCCTTATTTCTGCGTTGGACAGAATCTATTTCAGCAGCAATGTTGGGCTCAATCTTCTTCTCTCGATTCACTCCATCTTGTTCTTTCATCATTTCCTTCTTTGGTCAAGCATTTGATTCAATTTGATTTTATGTGAGTAAATTCAACATAGCCACAGAGTAGGAGCTGGGTCTGTCATACCCAAATACTCTTGTTTTTCAAATAGTACATCACTTTTAGCTTCCATCAAATCAAACACCATTCATTGATACCATTCATTTTAGTGAAACAAACAATTCACTTCCATCATTATGGATAAATGCTTTCATAACAACACATTCACTGTACAAGAGGTTGTGATATGCTAGAGTTGTGCGAGCATATCATACAGCATTATCTGCATTCTCCTGTTCTTGGTATCGTAAGAGAGGAATGATGACCATCATGACAATCGTGGCCACGACAGTCGTAATGAGAAACAGCCAGAACAGGAATCGGTCCATCACTTGAGCCACATGCCTCCATTCATTAATAATCTCACTCTCTGTATCGTCTTCATCGCGTTTGGCAACCATGATCTTGAGGTACTTAAGTATTTCCTCCATAACGGTGAGCCTCTTAATATCTGCTGTAACATCCATGCTTGTGCCTGTGGCCGTAGTCGTAGTTGAAGTGGTCATATTGTGGTGGTGTGGGTGGTGGTGGTGGTGTCGGTCACGCAGATCTCCACCGCCACCGCCACCGGACGTGCTCCGTGCATGCGCATTGAGCGCGGCAGCGTCCTGCCCGTTAATGCGCACGCCCGGTGGGCCTTTGTTGTTTCCGGTGGGAGTCCGGAACTCAGCGACCGGACTGTGCTTGTTGAGGTTGCACTCGTTCACAAGCCTAAGGCAGATTTCAGCGTTCTCGTGCGGTAACTTGGTAGCTTTCTTTGAGTTCTTACTGCTACGGCGGTTACGGGAGGACGGAAGAGGTGCGCACTCACAGCGCACAATACGTGCTACGATCTTAAGCATAAGGAAGCGCAACCAGCGGGGAACCTCAGCCTGGTGAGGGCCACAGTGGTGCAGCTTGAGCACACACACTGTGAGGATGACAGATATAGATGTCACCGCCATGGATAATGTCAGGTAGATTCCTGCAAAATATAAAAATGAGAAACAAGGTGAATAGTATTGTCAGTGTGTTATTTATCATCAGCGACCTGTTTTAACTATCAAATACAGGTTCATTAGTAAGGAACCGAGCGGATAGGCAGTTGTCTGCGGATTGATGTTGTTGAAATATAAAAGTACAATTTTGTCAAGTAGATTCCTGTAAAAAGAGAAAGACACATAATAAGTATTTCACATCATTGGGCAAAGGGACTGAAGTTCAATGATGAATAGGAAAAATGTACAGATTTTCTCTTCGCCCATCCCCTCCCCTTCCCAACCTCCATTATTCCTCCTCCCAAACCCCTCCACATGGACCTCCCCCACTCCCAATAAACCCTACCACTCCACCACCACCAGCCCTGCACCACAACCTACCCCACCCCCACTCCACCACCACCAACCCTGCACCACCACCTCCCCCACCCCCACTCCACCACCACCAACCCTGCACCACCACCTCCCCCACCCCCACTCCACCACCACCAACCCTGCACCACCACCTCCCCCACCCCCACTCCACCACCACCAACCCTGCACCACCACCTGCCCCACCCCCACTCCACCACCACCAACCCTGCACCACCAACTCCCCCACCCCCACTCCACCACCACCAACCCTGCACCACCACCTCCCCCACCCCCACTCTACCACCACCAACCCTGCACCACCACCTCCCCCACCCCCACTCCACCACCACCAACCCTGCACCACCACCTCCCCCACCCCCACTCCCCCACCACCAACCCTGCACCACCACCTCCCCCACCCCCACTCCACCACCACCAACCTTGCACCCCCACCAACCCCCACCTCCCCCACCCCCACTCTACCACCACCAACCCTGCACCACCACCTCCCCCACCCCCACTCCCCCACCACCAACCCTGCACCACCACCAACCCTGCACCACCACCTCCCCCACCCCCACTCCACCACCACCAACCTTGCACCCCAACTCCCCCACCCCCACTCCACCACCACCAACCTTGCACCACCACCTCCCCCACCCCCACTCCCCCACCACCAACCTTGCACCACCACCTCCCCCACCCCCACTCCCCCACCACCAACCCTGCACCACCACCTCCCCCACCCCCACTCCACCACCACCAACCCTGCACCACCACCTCCCCCACCCCCACTCCACCACCACCAACCCTGCACCACCACCTCCCCCACCCCCACTCCACCACCACCAACCCTGCACTACCACCTCCCCCACCCCCACTCCACCACCACCAACCTTGCACCACCACCTCCCCCACCCCCACTCCACCACCACCAACCCTGCACCACCACCTCCCCCACCCCCACTCCACCACCACCAACCTTGCACCACCACCTCCCCCACCCCCACTCCACCACCACCAACCCTGCACCACCACCTCCCCCACCCCCACTCCACCACCACCAACCCTGCACCACCACCTCCCCCACCCCCACTCCACCACCACCAACCTTGCACCACCACCTCCCCCACTCCACCACCACCAACCCCCATCTCCCCCACCCCACTCCAGCCATATACATCAGCCACCATTTAGATGCCTTATCACTGGCAACATTGACCACAAGGCCTGCTTGACCTGTCCAGTGGAGGCTATAATATCTCCCTGATATATAGACAGCCTAATTCCCCTATCCTTGCTCTATAGTGGGTCCCCACTGTACGCCCCATCAATCTCAATATTTGTCACAACCAATTCCACCCCCTTAGGACTGCATGAAGTATGGTCTTCACTGCTGTGCTAACTGAGTCGTTATACACTGTGACAATGTCAATGAAACACGGTCAGTGATTTGTGAATGAATTGCTGTTATTCCATCTTTGATACATTGATAAACTGTAAGGGTAAATACCTGATGTGGAGGGGATGCTGGTGCACTGTTAAGGCGTGATTCCACTGGATCGCTTTTTTGGTCCGCTCATGTTCTGCTCTTTTATATTTTTCACGAGCGCATAACAAGCAAAGTTAGAGCGAAACCAGAGCAGTCCAATGGAATCACTTACTGAGCTTCCCATATGCTTAAAAAATGCTATTTGTACATTTTAGAAGCGCACAGGGTGTTCTGCTAATATCTGACCTGTTTCATTTGAGTGCAAGTATGTGACGTTATTTCCACATGTTTTAGAAGTCCAATAGCACAGTGAGAGCGAACCAATGGAATTACTCATGGATTCATAAGGAAACAAGCAAACCAGTAGAATCACTCTGTGCTTGTACTGCGCTAAACACAAAGGTAACAAGGAGTGCATGAAAAGTACACTATGAATGAGCAAGACCGAGCCTTATGAGGACATATAAAAGCGATTCAGTGGAATCAAAGCGTTTTTTTAAGAAATTGTATTGATACTGATTTCGGTGCTACATGATTATTCTTACAGAGCTCAAGTGAAAAGACCATTTAAATGTTTCGTTTCTAGTTCAAGAGAGCATAAATAATGTTCTTAAATTTGATACATATTTAATATTTAACTATTAGCTGGGCTCGTGGGAAGCACATGTTTGTTCCACAAGTACAAGAAGGGCAAGATTATAAACATGGTCTATACTACTTTACCCTGTTAGTAGAGAAGATGGAAATGATATCAGAGCTCTGGCCCTGACTCGCTTTGTATCTATGTCTGGCATTCACGGGTAAGATTTTCGTAAAATGTACAATTGGCATCTGTAGACATCCAGTAAATTCTGCTATATTAGACTGCAATTTAGTCAATACTGGGTAAATTCGAGTATATTCGGCATTGCATTGATTCTAGCAATCTGTTTGGTTGGGTTGAACTGAATTTTGACCTCTATTTTCTTCTGAAAACTGGGTTATTTGACAAGATTGGTGAAGGGGAATTGTACATCTTCTAAAAATATGATCCATCTATATCTGGCTCCCATCTCTGTCTATATCAGAACAAAGTTTTATGGTCATCAAATCAGCCGTTACTAATGGGTCAGATTGCCAGAAAATGTACAATCAGCAGCTCCTGATATTTAATCAATTCTGCTGAATTTGACAGAAAAAGGATAAAAATTAAGTATATTTGTGTATATTTGGCGTTGCCTTGATTTAACGGACTAAATCAATGTTGGACTGTATTTCCATCCTCAATTTTCTAAATATGGGTTATTTGAGAGGGTTGGTGAAAGTGAATTGTACATTGTTGAGGATTCGACTCATAAGTTCTTGGAAGAAGCGTCATACTTTATGATCGTTAAATTATGAAATTTGTAATGTCTCAGTGCATTGGAGTCAGAGGATACCTGTCTTTCTTCAACTTTCTTATATCCCTCAATAGCGTTTCCCGATTGTCAGATTATTACAGAAAAAGATTGGGATAAATGCTAGTCTATGGAAGAGACTAATAAACTTATTAAAGTTATGAAGTTATATGTTGGTCAGATTTTCAGAAAATGTACAATTGGTAGTTGTGCACATTTAGTAAATTAGGCCAAATTAGGCCTCAATTTGGTCAATACTATTACGTAGTATTGACCAAATTCGAGTATATTTCGTATTGTATTGATTCTAGCAATCTGTTTGTTTATGTTGTACTGAATTTTGAATTCTATTTTCTTCTGAAAGCTGGGTTATTTGAGAGGATTACTGAAGATAAAAAGTACATTTTCTGACAATCTGCCCCAGAAGCAGGGGACAAGCTAGCACTGCTATACATCACACTATGTAGTCAGGTTTATTCATAGTCTATCCCCACCACCATCTATTACACACAAAATCGATTCCCCTTTCTCCCGGCCTAAGATAGGGCGAGCCTATATTGAATGTGAATTCATTGACCAGAGATATTTATACACGCATAGAGACGGCGGCCCTCTAGCGGCAAGTCAGGCTGATAGGACCCAGGCGCCATCTAGTGGATAGGTGGGTTGTAGCCTACATTAAATCTGCACATGGTAATTGAGGTGTATATATATAGAAACCCATCCGCCCTGTGGACATGAATCTTCCTAAACCCTTATTGTTTATGTAATTTACTTTATTCATCAAAGGCATTGTATCTATGCAACTAGAAATCGGACTGAAATTTTGTATTGAACCTGTGTTATGCATATAATGCTTTCCAGAGAAATGAGTCTTAATAAATAGATTCTGAGAGTGGTATAACATATTTGAAAAGATGAGATCAGGTGGATTCCAATGATGATGAGCATTAGGACGTCTAATATGTATTTCTATATTTTCATATTGATGGAACAACATGTTGGCAATATTTCTTGATGGTCAAACACCAGTAATGCAATTAGATATACAATATATGCTATGCATACCCCCCAAACAATCACACAAACCCTTACGCCTCCACCCCCAGGGTAAAGGGTTGCAGTGAGACTGGGCAGATGTGCCTATAGGCTGCCTGATTTGGTTTATAGAAATCAATATAGAATAACATCTTCACCTGCCCTTTATTCCTTTATCATATCATGTATGATGAATGGCTATTTACATTTGAGGACCCATCTGGAATCTGGAACGGTTTGCCAGCTGATGTTAGGCTAAAAGAATGGCCAGCCATCAAAACGTTCTTGAAAGGACATAATGATTGGTATGGATGATGTAGTGTATATAGGAACCGGAGATTACCGGTAACATGTTTGAAGAAAATGTAATACGAAGTGTTGTTTTTATTACTCGTGTAGCCTATAGCAGAGGCAAAAAAACAAAAAAAATACCCATAAAAGCAGAACGCAATGGTATAAGAAAATATTGATTCCTCGTTAATTAAATATCAAGTTAAACTTCTCGCAAATGTTGTCATCATGATCTATATTGTTAAATGTTAAAAGTCTTAAATCTGTACTTATATGACTTTCACTGTGATTTTTGAAATGGGTACCATGAGATTACCCTTGTGTATGCAAAGGAACTGGACTCAATAAAATTTCTTTAAAAAAAAAAAAAATGTATATTATATACGATCAATAAATACTAGAGTCATTCCTGGTATGTAAGAGTCGGTTGACAGAAACGTAAAGGCAACATTTAGTAAATTAGGCTAAATTAGGTTGAAACATGATAACATTATCTGAGTATATTTAGTTTTTAGTTCCGCATTAATTGATAACATGATGTGGAACGTTAGTTTGAACCTAATATGAAAGAAAGGGGTAGACAAGAAGTATGGAAGACTCTTCATGAGATATACACCGTTGTGTTGAAACTACACTTATATGTTTTCAATTTCGGTTATAAATTGGTGAAGCAAAGTTGTACATTTTGTGTCAACATGGCCTATTAACATGTCGTCCATTTCTAGATGATCTGCAAAACCATTCTATTAATAGTACTATAACTCAGGTTTAGGGAAAGTTGTTTTCATCAAATAATATTACCCCGTTAGCCATTCAATGATATAATAACATAAGTAAAAACAGTACATTTGAGCCAGAACTACAGGCATTTCTGTTCTACTAAAACATTCTCACGTCAGCAAATATATTGCTACATGGGGCAGGTTGTCGAAAATGTACAATTCCTCTTCAGTAATCCTCTCAAATAATGCAGTTTTCAGAAGAAAATAGTGTTCAAAATTCAGTTCAGCCTGACCAATAGCCTAATTTAGCATAATTTACTAAATTTGTACAACTGCCAATTGTACATTTTCTGAAAATCTGACACATCTGCTTTAGTGCAGCTCTTCCTCTGAGTTCTGTTTGGTTTTGAAGTCATTTGAAACCGGCTGTTTTTGCTTAGTTTTATTTGGTAGTGCTTATATTGTCAGATATATCCGCAGGTTACCTATTTCATTTTCAAATTCTTTGAAAGCTACAGGTTTATTTTGCTTACTTTCTTTTAAAACAAATATTTTCCAAATTATAAGACCTCTACTGACTTGTCTGTTATCTTCGCTCTTGATTGATAATTTGGCAAATTCTGCAAAATTAAGATGAAAAATCATAGAAACCAGGAACATCTAGTATAATATTATTTGGTCTTGCAATTATTTAAGGAATCAGTTCTGTTGTATTGAACTTATACTTGTATTATCTTACACTTAGGTTATTTGAAAGTATTAGTGAATGTGAACTGTACATTTTATGAGGGACTGAACCATATACTAACAGAGCAATGTGTCTCCTGGTTTTCAGCAATCGCATTAGTTAGATTTATGAGCCTGGGTTACTTCTGAGGTTAGGAAAGCAACTATACACTGCCTTGCGTCTACATAACTTGCTACATTGTTATTGATTGTCTTACATACATCTGAGTAGGCTAAGTTGAGATGTTACATTAAAAACTACTTTGAGCACATTTAAATCTACATATATTCTTAAGTTCTTTATATTCTTTATATTGTTTTTAGACTCTATAACTTGAATAATACATATATTTTAACCACTTTAGGCAGAGACTGAAAGAATTAATAACCACCACTCTGGGATGCTTGCCCACAAATGGTTAATAGTTCCTAGCCAAATGTCAGTTCGCAACCGGAGCAATTTTACTTCAGTGCTCAGATTTTAAGAAAATGCACAATCTACAGTTCTACACATCTGTAAAATCCTGCTAAATTAGAGTGAACATTGCTAGATACTAGGTATATCTGAGTATATTCTGTATTGTATGCATTCAATAAATCTGTCTGGTTATGTTGAACTGTGTTTTGAACCTAATTTTCGTCCTAAATTTTGATTATTTGAGGGGATTGGTGAAGGCGAATTGTACATGTTCTAAAGACTTGACCCTCAAATGTAATATACTTGGTATTAAAATGTTTACAAGTTGCGACAATGATCCCTTGATTTGTGGGAATGAAACGCTATTTCCTAATCCAAGTCCTTGTCCCTAATCTTTTTCAAAGTCTATCGACGATAGAATCTATTACAATATGAATCGAGCGGAACATTGGGACTACCAACATAACAACACCGTGGATACCTTCATCATATTTATCCCATGTTTGTAGTGCCTGAACCAAGGATACCAAAGATGCCTTCAGTTCTACAAATGATCCATAGTACGAGTAGAATAGAAGATAAAACACAACAAATTAATTTTCCCTTTCTCCTGAGAAAAATAATTAGGATCTGGGTGAAGGCTGAGGCTGAACAATGGCTGTGATGCATGAGTTGTATGAGGGGAGGATGATAATTGGAACCAGGATAATGGGCAATGTGCGTGGTGTGGTTGTGAGGAGGGTTGTTGTGATGTAATAGGGGATTTGGATAGCCGCCATTTTGAGACATAATTCGCATTGAATTGTGGGCCTAAAGCCGTGAACACACACAGCCAGATTTTGGTCTTCCAATGAATCCTAGGATCTCATTTCCAATCCTCGTTGATATCATTTCAAAAACATAAACCAGGACTTGAAATGAAATCATAGGATTTATCGGGAGACCAAAATTGGGGGGCAATCGGGAGCCAATTTGGCTGTGTGTGTCCACGGCTTAATGGTAAATTCTGAAATCTATAGAAAACATATGTTCAGAATGGACTTTTTATTAGTGCTCCAATGTCAATATCCATGTGTTATACATGTTTCTATAACACAAGTCGCCCTCGTGCATTTGATTTTCATAACTCATTTATACAAACTCTGATATTGGTAAAAAATATCTTGAGTTTTCGATAGAATCTTGCAAAATATTTGTATGTCAGATTTCAATAGAATACTTCCCATGATGCACTGTAATAGACATGCGTAGTGGGACATGCAATTCCCCCATAGCGTCCGACCATCAGAACCTGTGTATTTGGGTGATATTTCGGGAAAATCCACAATCCACATTGAGAAACCCTCCCAAATTGAATGCAAAAATTAGACTCGAAACACAATTCAACATAACCAAACACATCCCTTGAATCAACTTGATACCAAATATCCTCAGATATATCTAGTCTTTACCATTTTTCACCCGAAGTTAGCGGAATTTACTTAATGTGAAGAGCTGGCAATTGTACAATTCCTGGTGAACTGACCCATGCACAATTAATGTGGAAGTGAAACATCTGATGTGGCACAGAAATACAAGTCATGAATCGAAAAAAGAATTTTGAGATATCAACATATTTGAGAAGATATGATTCATGAGAGAATTATATTATAATTTACATTTAGGAAATCTAAAAAGTATATTGGGTGGGCAATAACTAGTAAAACAGCTAAATATACTCCATAAGTTCACCCTAGAAATGCATAGATATATCTGTCTTGACATTTGGTAAATGAAATCACTAGAAATGGCATAGAGGCTACAAACGACAATATGGTGATTTCCATTCAGGTGTACCTGCACATTTGAAATACAAAACTAAAAACAAACGGTTATTAGTTAAACTAATCAGCTATGGTATGTTTCCCTTATTCGATTCATCAATTTGTTACAACCCATAAAGTATGCAGCTGAACGAGTCTATAATACAGGAAGTGACGTATGAGTATGCGAGGTCAGGGGCAAGAATGATAAATGGTTGCCCTGGCAACAGTCCTGCAGCCACCTAGTGGTCAATCCTGATGTATCACATCACGTGATATAAGAAGACAAAACTCGAGACGGAAGCAACGGAATGTCATGGGTTAGATTTTCAGAAAATGTACAATTATCTGCTCTATATATTTAGAAGTTTCTGCTAAATTCTGCTAGAAAATGATACATTTTGGGTATATCTGAGTATATTTTGTATCGCATTTATTTAAAGTATCAGTTATGTTATGTTAAACAGCGTTTTGAAGCTCATTTCTCTATTGAAATTTGGGTTATTTGAAAGGATTGTGAAGGTGAATTGTACATTTTCTGTAAATCGGACCCTCATGAATTTTGTATTTGTGAAGGGGAAAATTATTTTGAGTCAGTACACCAAACTTGTTAATATTACTAAATGTTTATTTCTCCAAATGTACGCATCTTCTGATTGTACATTTCATTTCAATTAAGCTTAAAACAAGAAAATTGTTATTGTGTTGACTTCAACAAGGTCCTTAGTTATGTTAGATTGTTTTTAGAACCTTATTCATGTCTTAGATTTCATGAGGCGCAAAGTGTTATTACCTTATCATTTATTTCTTTGTGTTTATGAATCATTTTATAATTTTATAATTGTACCTTGTAATTCTGTTTCAGGTTCATCTTCAAAGCGGATTCTAATGTGTAAACATTAGGACATCTAACAAGGATTTCTGTACATTTATTCATAAAAGTTAGCCATATGTGTGGGTGGATGAGTAGGTAGCTAAATATACTCTAAAGGCTGACCTCACTAATGCATGGCTATATTTAATAGACTGTCTTGAAATTTAATACATGTATTCATGCTACCTCACGGAGTAGACATCTCAAAAATGAAACTATTCCAACAAGATATCTTGTAAATAAATGACTATGAAAAACATCGATGTTGCCACTTGTGACTCACTTTCCTGGAACACATATTGTACAATTTTTGGCATTAACCCATATTATATACATATATATATATATATCTAAACCCGCATACAACACAGCCATATATATATATATATATATATATATATATATACATATATGAAGAACCCATTTGTCAGTCCAACACCATCCAAACATCAGGAGCAATTTCAGCCAATCCCTGAGCAAGGGTCTGGGGGTCAAGGGTCAGTAGCGATGCACGGTCCATCAGAGCCATATGTCACGTGCTCTATTACATTGTAATAGAAAAGTGACAGGAAAAATATACTGTTGATTTTCCTTCACTCAGCTGTCTCTAAGCTCTATAGTAGGCAGTCCTCATAAATGTTAATGGGTCAGATTTTCAGAAAATGTACAATTAGCAGCTGTATACATTTCGTAAAATCTGCTAAATTAGGCTACAATTTGGTCAATACAAAGTAAACTTGAGTATATTCGGCATTGCACTGATTCTAGCAATCTGTTTGGTTAGGTTGAACTGTATTTTGAACTTTATTTTCCTGCTAGTATATGTTTATACAGGAATTTGGAGCCTAATCACCAAGAAAACACTTCCGCCGGTGAGTGATCAAATCTGAAGTCATCACATGACAGGATTTGGGCGGGTCCTCCAAATACAAATGGGAACATTTAGCACAAGCAACTAAATAAAACGATTTGAAGAGATAAACACCAAAACCGTAAGAAAGACGATGTCAAGTTGATATTTGCTTGAGTTTGTTACTCCTTCTTCAGAGTGTAAGCTAAAGAAAACCCCACAAAACATTAGTCAAACGGAAAAAAAGGAACCAAGAAGTTTTTGACCGATCTTAACTGAAACTTTAAATCTTTAAATAGGTGAATCCCTCAATCAAAGCAATCAATGTTTTATAGTTGATAAACACTACAAATAAATCAAACATTAGACCTTTAGTGTGTATTCCAAATGAAGATGCTGTTCCCTATGCATGGCTCATATTATTAAATGAAGAAAGAGGTACCTATGAATTGCATTTCTCCTCCCTCCCCCCTCTTCCCTCCCTCTCTCTCTTCCCTCCCTCCCCGTCTTCCCTCCCTCCCTCCCCCATCTTCCCCCCCTCCCCCTCTTCCCTCCCTCCCCCTCTTCCCTCCCTCCATCATTTTCTAAATACATGTTTCACCCCATTTAACCCTAGGGAGTACCAATGTACATTGGTTGGTTTCCAAGGAAACAAGGTTGTCCACTACATCTCAGGTATTTGTTGGGGAAGTAGGGCTGGTGAATGATTCCCTCTGACCTTCCTAGGGGGCACCTACGAGCTGGGAAATTGAGAGCTTTCACATTTATAGACCTTCCTCCTAATTTGTGTTCATTTAAACATGGTTAATAAAACATATTGCTGTAATGTCTTTAAAGGGATACAAAAGTGTCAACAGAGTCGCCACTTAGCGGTTATTGTGTTCTTTTTAAAGAGTCACTAAATCCCAAACTACTATGAGAAAATCAACTTCTTTGCTATTATTCAAATGTAACTGAGCCAGTGGTACCTAATGAAACCCAACATTCAGTGAGCTTTAGATGACGGGAAAAATAGTTCCACACTTGAATACTCCATAAGTATGCCACTGTTAGCATTTGTCATGTCGTGGCTAAATCCTGAAATGAGCATGCAATGTAGCTGATAAATAAGTTGGGGATTTGTACATTTCAGGTATAACATTCTGACGTCACACAGCACCCTCAATGCCCTCTTATGTCAAACAGACTTTTTTGTGTTTTTTTTTACTTTTCACTAATCCTTCTTAGTTAGAACATTTGAATCACTATAAATCAGTCAGAAATAAAATCCTAAATATTGGGACCCGGGTGGGTGTTGTATTTATGAATCAATAATATTTGCTACCATAAAAGTGACCATTAACTCGTTTAGTGACCTGTTAATTCAGACGTATTTTTTTTCAAATCTCCAGTGATTCATTGAAGCGGTCTATAGATAGAAGTCCTTGGTTACATTGGTCATCAATGTAAAGGGAGCGGTTGTTGCTGGAATACGGATCACTAGGGAGCAACCATTTACAGATATTAAGCCAATCAACCCTGCCCTCAAGCGTTCTGTATTTCCTGCTGGACGCCCGGGTGATTGGTCAGAAATTGCTGTTTCCCATCCCCGGCCTGAGAGCCTGAATTAGGGCCTGAGAGGACAGACGTTTTCTTGTCAAATAACTGGAATTTGATTACAGAAGCAGCCATTTTTGTTAGGACACCAGTAAACGGGGCAATAAATACCTATGATTATAAAGACTGGGCGTTTGTTGCATACAAAGCTAAGGGAAGTTTGTTTGTAATTTGATTGTAATAAATTGTATACTTTGACCTATGGTTGGAGAGCTTAAGTGTATGACAGAAACTGGCAGAAAACATGAAAATAAAAAACGATTTTCTTTTATTTAATGACGTGGAATGGAACACTAATTAAGTATATGGATTTATAATAATTAGTATGAGGACAAATCGGTATTTACTGCAGACTAGGGAGTTTCAAATGGTTCCAAAGGATAATTGCAAATTTGACATATAAATGTATGGTAACCATAATTTTATTGCATATATGTGATCCGTTTCAGGAAAATGAGTCATAAGTCGCAAAATATGGATTTTGAGATATCACCATATTTGTAAAGAGGAGATCAAGGTGATTCCAATGAATGTAAACATTAAGGACATCTAATAAGTACTTTTATCTTTTTAGTTAGATATTTTTATTTTTGAAAAAAATGTTTGCAATAGTTCTGGGTGGATAATTACCAGTAAAGTAGCTAAATATACTCAATTGGATGATCTGAGAAACGCACTGATATAATTAATAAACCGTCTTGAAAACTAGTACATGTATTTATACGACCACAAGGACTAGACACTCCAAAAATAAAAATATTCAGATAAAGAGATCGTGTAAGTAAACGACTTTGAGAAACACCAATTTTGTGACTTATGACCCATTTTCCTGAAACACATCACATATGTGGTTTGCAATGTGGTACATTCATTTGAAAACAAATGCTCACTTGCTTTCCTTATCAAACTTAAAGCTGGTAGAAAACGTTGCTGCATGTCGTGCATATTGCCTCAATGTTTTAAACCACTGCACCCAGCTACACTAGCAGTGTATGTGTTCTCCTGCACCCAATCCTGCACCCCACCACTATGCCATATGTAATGTGTTACAGTAAAATAAGTCACAAGGCGCAAAAAGTATTTTGAGATACCATCATATTTGAAACAAAGAGATCAATCCGATTCCAACGATAGATGGTAAATAGTAGGATAAGTAGTTCTATATTTTAGTTTTCATATTTTTATTTTGAAAAGGTTTGCAGTATTTTTGGGTGGACGCTTACTAATAAAGTAGCTAATTATACTCTATATAGGATAACCTTAGAAATGCAAGAATATCTTAAATAAACTGTCTTCAAATTCGGCACCAGGCATATAGCTTCTACATTATCTACTTCAATAAGATCAATCATTTCATATCTCCCATGATATGTAAAGCATTTTGAAAATGTTGGTTGATGTTAGTATATTGTAGGTGTATATAGTTAGTGTATGCTCTCCCGTTACCCTCCCCATCTCCATCCTTTCCCTTTCCTTCCCACCCACCTTCCTCCACCTACTATAAGTCATTTCATTAGCAAGGGCAGAAATATTTGTCTACGTGTATCTTAAAGACATGTTTGGAAGATATCACAGATAGTATGAGCCTTTTCCATGTGTGACTATATTATAACCTGCTCATAAGTGCGAAATACGGAAATTAAAACAAGAAAATAATAATCATACATGTTTGAAATGTTAGTTTACATCGCAGTATAGTTACAGGAGTGTTTGTGCTCTCCTGTTACACTCCCCACCCCCCAGCCTTTCCTTACCCTCCCACCCTCCCACCCACTAAAATAGTATAATTACAGTGTATGAGCTCTCCTGTTACCCTTCCCATCCCCCCATCCCTCCCTCCCTCCCACCCACCTACCCACCCACCCATCCACCCACTAAACTAGTATAGTGACAGGAGTACATGTGCTCTCCTGTTACCCCCCCCCCCCCCTCCCCATCCCCCCAGCTATTCGCTACCCTCCCACCCACCCAACCAGTAAACTAGTATACTTACAGGAGTGTGTTATGTGGTCTCCCATTACCATCCCCATCCTTTCCCTACCCTCCCACCCACTAAGTCAGGTCCCAGCCTAGGGACACACATTTTACCCATGGACCAGAGCACGGCACCCATTAGTGCCTCAATGACTGTGTCCCCACAAGATAGATAGCCCCCAGCCTAGGCTTGATCATATCTAAAACCCATAATATGCCCTCAAGTGTATGTTATGGCTACATGGCTGTTAGCAATGGAGGGAGTACAGAGTCCACAATGCTTCTTGTATTGATTCTCTCTCCTCATAAAGAGAAATATGTGAGATGTGCAGAAGATAAAGTCATTGTTTCAACAGTTCACAGAGTAAAGGGTTTTCGGGGTTTGGGCTTTCGGAAAATATGTTATTAAAGATATTATTTCTGTTGTTTTAATTATTGTACATAACCTATCGTAATGTATTTGACTTAGGTTAGGTTAAATGTATGACTTAAAATAATAAAAATATGATACTTTGTAATACTAAACGAATTAAGAGGCTTGGTTCTGAGTAAGACCATAAAGTGCCTTTTTGTCTCTTTTTCTTTGTCTCTCTCTCCCTTCTTCTCAATCTTTATTTCCTGAGTATGATCATGAACTGCCTCCCTATCAGCTCTCCTGCCCTTGATATAACAATATTAAATGTGTTGATAAGGGCGTAAAACAACCAATCTCACTCCTCACTCGAATTAAGAGATTTAATGTTACCCAAATAGGCCTCCGTATTCCAAAAGTGATTCTGAGGTTTGTGAACATATGTGATGTGTTACAGAAAAACATATTATTTCATCATATTTGAAAAGATGAGATCAAGCGGACTCCAATGATGGTAAGCATTAGGACATAAATAATGATTTCTACTATACTTAGTTGCTATGCATGAACAAATAGTTAGCGATATTTCCTGAGGGTTAGTCAGTAGTAAACATGTTGAATATATGGGTCAGATTTTCAGAAAATGTACAATTCGCCTTCACCAATCCTCTCAAATAACCCACATTTAAGATAGAAATGAGCTTCAAAATTCTGTTTAACATAACAGAACTGATACTATAAATCAATGCGATACCAAATATACTGAGATATACTTGGTATTCTTCATTTTTCAGCCCAATTTAAAACAATTTCCTAAATGTGTAGAGCTGCCAACTGTACATTTCCTGAAAATCTGACCCATATTCCTTAGGATGACCTCAGAAAAGGCATACATTTATCACAGTCTGGAATTAGTTACACAAGCTTTTGCACTTGAGACGCACTTCTTCAGCTGTGAAGTATTTCTCAAAGTGTTTCATTCACAGGATAAATGAGTGTCAATGTTTTTATTTTTTGGGGTGCTTGACGGTTTTTGTTGCAGGAATACATACATGGTTGATTCTCATGACTCGTCAGCAAATGGGAAAAATGACTTCCACTTGAATAAATGATTGTATTTTGGTTCTACATAATTTCTATCCGTTTCATCATCACCAGGTTACTGAGACCTTTTCAGGGAATCCTACTTTTAGGGGAATTTGACCAATATTAAGGCTACCACAGCCAAATAACTGCCTCAAAATATTCATTTTCATAACAAAGGAGCTAGGAATAAAAGTAATTATATTAAATTATTGGTATTAAATTTCAAGACAGTGTATTACATATACCCATGCATGTCTAAAGCCATCTTGTAGAGTATATTTAGTTACTTTTTTATTTTACCCAGAAATATTGCAAACCCTTTTTTCAAAACAAAAATATCAAACCTAAGATATAGAAATATTTATCATATGTCCTAATATTTACCATGATCAGAAGCGGCCAAATCTGCTTGTTTTAAATTTAATGGTATCTCAAAATAAAAATATTGGGACTTGTGACTTATCATTCTGAAAGACATCACATATTACCTATAGTATATTGACAAACACGTGCAAAATCTAGCAAACATTTTGCTTCCGTGAGCAAGTCTGCTCAAAACAACCTCCTCCTCCTCCTTCTTTAACCTAACCCCGCCCCAGCAGCCAATCATAAATCATGGTTGGTGTCACATGACCGTGTTTGTTCATTGTCAATAAATAGTGTGAGAGGGAGCATTATTGTAGTCATTGTACCCTGATCGCCCCATACAGCATGCTCGTAATTCTCACCAGGCTATGCTTATCTCTGGTGTAATATGCTCCCTCAGCCCTCGGCTCTCTTGTCTGTTCTTATATGGTAGAGAGTTAAAGCTGCACTCTCAGTTAACGTTAAATCTAAATATGTTCTACTTTTTGTTCCATTCTGTCCCAACACATCAAAAGCCTGGGTTCCACTGCCACGCTACTTCTTCCGCTACTACTCCAGGTAACAGGGGGTAGCCATTTCAAATCAAACATTTTTAAATTGAAGTGGCTACTTCCTGCTACTTGTTCCCGCTTCTAAAATTGTGGGAACAAAGAAAAGGGAGTAGTAGCATGGTAGTGGAACCTAGGCTTTAAGGTCATCCTCCAAAATGGTGGTCCAATGACTTTTAGATGGGTAGAAAGGAATGGATCCATAACATTTAGTTAAAGTAGATCATGATCAGTTATTGACCGATGCTAGCTGAGAGTGCAGCTTTAAAGAGTGGACTCCACTGCCCCGCTACTTCTCCTGCTACTCCTCCCGTTTCTTTGGGAAGTAGTCGTTTCATTTCAAACATGTCTGAATTGAAGCGGCTACTTCCTGCTACTTGCTCCTGCTTCCAAAAGTAGTGGGACCAAATAAACGGGAGGAGTAGCGGGAGGAGTAGTGGGGCAGTGGAACCCAGAGTTTAAGCCCACGTTTTAGGGTGGCAATGGAGTCCTCCCTTGAGCTTAACATAAAAAATACTAAATATATTAGTATGTACATTTCCTAGTGAATTGGCTGGAATGGATTGTTTAGTGATATTTAAGTGTATTTTGAACGAGTCTTTCTTAAATTTTAATCATATAAAGGAGTAGCAATGGCTAATTAGTTGTACTTTTTCTGACGCCATGAACTATACACAAACCCCTTGGCAATTTTCTTCTAGCTTATATCTAAATACTGATCTTACTGATACGGTACACTATAATTCTACTAATTCTCTATGCTTATCTTTATATGACACTAAGTCATTCTGCTGCTATGGCGGCATCTGGCCTATGCTTCATTGTTCCCTAAAGCCTTGCTGCTATAAATGTTGTTTATAGATTTGTACCTTAATGTGGTGGATATTAATTATATCCTGCTTCACGTAAGATGCTGGATTAATAATGAAAACCTACCAAAGGTCTATTATTATTGACCCATCGACAGGTAATATGCTGTACAAAGAACACTATTTTGGCTCGAAGAGAAAGACATTGTCCATTATTTGAATTAAATCAAAACTAACTGCCTAAAACCAAAAATACTATGAGAAAATCTACTTCTTTGCTATTTTTCAAATGTCCCTTCTTCTCTATCTCTATTTCCTGGGTACGATCATAAACTGCCCCCCTCTCAGCTCTCCCGCCCTTGATATAACCATATTAAATGTGTTGATAAGGGCATAAAGCAACCAATCTTACTCACTCACCTACTATCCAAATGTAATGGTTCCACTGGTACTTATTGCAACCTAATGTTTAATGAGTTTTACCCATTTACATTAGGGAAAAAGTAGTCCCATAGTTTAACACTCCATTCAGGGCGCCACTGTTAGCCTACGTCACAAGATGGCTAAATATTGAAATGAACATGCAATGTACATAACACACAAGTCGGGAGAGGTGTTGTGTTCATTTCAGGAGCTACCTTCGGACGTCACACAGCACCCTCAGTGCCCTCTTGTGCTAAACAGACCTTTTCACCTAAGCTTTCTCAATTATCGACTGTGAGTGAGTAGAAGTTAAGACATGGACAGAAGTACAAACAATGGGATTTGGCTGTTTTACTTTCTTGTCCTACAAGTGACCATGAACTCATGTAGTGACCTATCCAAAGTATCTCATCCTCATCAGATAACAAAAGTAGTGGCAGAAACCGAACGTTGTCCATATATTGATCTGCATCTATGGAAGCTTCAGTCTTGATTGCTGTGCATTGTAGTCTCATTATGACAACTGAAGGTCAAATATGGCGGTTCATTTTTCCACTAAACACATGGATAGTGTATGTATTTGATGTGTTACAGGAAAATGAGTCATAAGTTGCGAGATTGATATTTTTCAAGAGGATTTATCCAGAGGATCTCTTTGTTGGAATATTGTCATTTTTGGGTTTAGCACTTTAGTTCGTATATATTCATGTATAACATTTGAAGACTTTGATAAATATATTCTTGCGTTTTATAGGTCATCCTATGGAATATATGTAATTACTTTACTGGTAATTGCCCACCCAGTAACATTGGAAACTTCCTTAAAACATACATATCAAACATAAAATATATAAACACTACTCAGATCTATTTAATTTTTACTATCATTAGAATCTGCTTGATCTCATCTTTTCAAAAATGATGATATCTCAAAATTCATTTGTTTGCACCTTGTGATTCATTTTCCTTGAACACATCACGAATATGTGTAGAATGTGCCGGGTGTCAAGGCTGGGAGCTCTTATCGACAGGCCTTCACCATATCACATACTTATTGGAACTAATATGTGATGTGTTTTAGGAAAATGAGTCATAAGTCGCAAAATGGATATTTTTCAAAGTGTTTTTTTACAAGATCACATTAATGGAATGGTCTGATTTTGAGAGAGTTTATCACTTAGACTTATATCAATTGGTGTATTAAATTTCAGGACAATCTATATGATATATCTATTAGTTTTAAAGGTCCTCATATGGACTACATTTAGTTACTTTACTGTTTACTGACTTCCAGAAATATTGGAAACTTTTTTTTTCAAAAATTAAAATATCAAACTTATAATATAGAAATACTTATTAGATCATTTGACTGTATACTATCATTGGAATCGGCTTGATCTCATCTTTTCAAATATAATGGTATCTCAAAATCTATTTTTGGCGACTTATGACTCATTTTCCTGAAACACATCACATATGGGGTTTGATAGCTATTGCCGTATATGAATTATTATAACATTAAGAACCTATGTTGCACAACCTATCAAGGCTCTTCTCTGACCAGCTCCATTCATAATTATATTGGCATTGATAACGTACTGCAGATCCAAACTGCAACGACATCTCTTATCCCATTAATGTTTACATGGGTTTACAAAGCTATACACATATATATTTATCATAACTTATTTCAAACAAACATTAGTTAATATCAAAATCTATTTCAGGCTATACCTTGCCATAAATACCTATAGCCATTCAAAAGTGCCTGGGAAAAGGCATATATCTGTGGCAGAGGTTGATAAGCGGATATATAGTAATGTTTAATCATGCTTAAACATAGCTAGCATGTAAAACCTACATAAAACATGTAAGAAGGAGTGGAAGGGGAGGAGATGAGAGCGACTCAGCGTAAAGTGACTAGTAATTAATGGGACAAATAAAGAGAGAATGCAAGGAGTGGAAAGACAATGGGAGGTGGTGTAATTACTGCAGGGTAATTATCATAGGGTGCTTTAAATTGATTGCTTTTTAAATGGGAGTTAAGATAATAGGGAGAGGTGGAGAGTCGTGCAGAGAAGTGAGTTATTGTATAAGGGGTGATTATGTGGGTTAAGGAGAAAATGGGCCAGGGCATGAGAAAATGCACCATCAGCAGTTATAAGGGTTTACTTTTCAAACCGGGGGTTGGGGGCGGGGGTGTTGACTGGGACGGGGTTAAGTGAGGGGAGAACATATCAAGTTAACAACAGAAATATCCTAATGTTTACTATCATTAGAATCGGCTTCATCTCATTTTTTTCAGAAAAGTCGCAAAAAATGCGTTTTGAGGTATCATCATATTTGAAAAGAGAAAACCGGGCCGATTCTAATGATGGTAAACATTAGGTGATCTAAGAACTATTTCCATATTTAATTAGTTTTATTATTATTTTTGAAAAAAATGTTTCGAATATGTCTGGGTGGACAACTACTAGTGAAGTAGCTGGAAATACTCTATAGGATTACCTTAGAAATGTTTACACTGTCTGAACACTTGATACACGTATTCATGCTTTTAGCAGCCCTAAGCACCCCAAACTGCATTAATATTCCAACAAAATTATATCCTATAAATAAATCCCTTTGAAAAATATCCATTTTGCAACTTGTGACTTATTTTACTGAAACACATCCCGAAATACTGTCCACATTAGTTTACTATAGCTTTTAATTAAAAAAACACAAACCCCTTTCTGGGGGAAAACCGGTCCGGTTCGGATAGTATGAGAGGAATTGTATCACCCACTGTGTGTCCTATACATAGAAGTATGGAATACATTGTGGTAATGATTTGCAATAGATCGTTTGTTTAATGTGTTGAAGCAGACTCACACAAACACACAATGCATTGTGACATATTGAATATATAAAAATGTTCCCATGTGAACATCCAACGGTTGAACATAGTGTGATAGCACGAATATCTACACGTTGGTTTTAATCAGGAGAAGGGGATATGGGGAGTAGGGGGTAGGCGGGAAGTGTTTCTAGGGTGTGGGAGTTTATCAGGTTGTACTGATTAGGCCCCATGAAGTGGAGCAATTTTCGTAATCCCGGTTACAGCTTTTGGTGAGCAAATTCAACACCAGTGATAATTGTCGCCACCATAACCTACCAGAAGCTGTGAAGTAAACTTGCGTTTATAATGCAAAAACTAAATATTTGTTAGAAAATGTGATCCGTTTTAAGAAAATTAGTCATGAGTCGCAAAATATGGATTTTGAGATATCATCATATTTGAAAAGAAGAGGTCAAGCTGATTCCAATGAATGTAAACACTAGGACAGCTAATATGTATTTCTATATTTTAGGTTTGATACTTTTATTTGTGAAAAAGAAGTTTGAAATGTTTCTGGATGGGTAATTACCAGTAAAGTAACTAAATATACTCCATACGAAAGCCTTCAAAATGCAAGAATATATTTAATATAATATCCTGGAATTTGTTACATGGATTGATATGACTATAAGTACTAAACCCTCTAAAGATTAGAACATTTCAATAAAGAGATCTTATGTTAAAAACACTATGAAAAATATCAATTTTGCGACTTATGACTCATTTTCCTGGAACACAACACAAATGGACTACCATCTCTCTAATTCTGAATCACTTACACTAATTTATAGTGGGAATATTTATCCTTCTGTGAGCTTTGGAGTACGCGAAAACGTAGCGTGGCCCGCTGGAAGTACTTCATGAAGACTGAGCATCGCCAAGAGTACTTTCCCAATATAAAAGCTATAGGCGGTGGCTAGATAGAATATTGTTGATCAGGACTGCAAAAATTGATAAGGGTAAAGTAGTCCGATTCACCTATCATCTAAAATTACACAAGTCTCTGAGGAAAACTTCCTCAACAGAGTTCATGTGGCACAAATGTAAAGCTTCCAAAATGAACCCAGACCTCAAGCACCCTTCCTTATATTGCATGGTTTTGAGGATCATTTCCTTGAATCACATACAGGTGAACTAATAAGTGGGTTATATGCATTTGATGATATATTATATACTTTGAACTATTTTGTGGGCTTATCCCAATAGTAATTCCGGCACCTTCAATGGTGGGTTTATGTATACCACTAGTGGTTTATGCATGCAATGTATTCCACTCTAGATACGTACAAATAACATCTCTATAATGAAATTTAAGAAAACTGACTTCAATCAATTTACCAATTAATAGGAGAAATAAGACAACAATTAATGAATAAATAATAGATCCACCATTTTACGGAATAAGCGTGTTGTCTGCATCAAGCAACCTGAGTAAAGAATTTTCGGTTAACAAAAATGACTTGAATTATTATATAAATTAATGGGAGGAATAAGACAATAAATAATCAACAAATAAAAGATAAATAATTGTTCAACTCACCTATAAGAGGCACAAACTCTGACGTGGGTGGCATGTTCTCGGCGACTAGCAGCATGAATACGGAGTACGACAAGAGAACGGTGATGCCAAGCGTGATCTTCTCCCCGGCATCAGGTGGGAGACAGAACGACAAGAGACTAAGAATATTCAACCAGATGCATGGACACAAAATGTTCAAAATATAGTACAAAATCCTCCTATGCATAATGAAGGTGATAGTCACATCGGGGTATATGGCATCGCCTATAGGGTAAATGACCTCATTGCGAATGATTTTGGACCGGACCAATGCCCATTCACCATTGGTAATATAGTTTGACATGTCCACTTGTTGGGACCTGTTTGTAATGTCCACTTGGGCTTGGTCATAAGTCCATGATCCAAACTTCATGGTGCAATGTTGCTCATCAAAAGGGAAGAAGGTGATGTCCACTTTGCAGGAGCTTCTCAGCCTGGCTGGTGGCGGCCAGAAGACAGTGCCGTCGAAGCTGACCATAGCGTTACTGGGCATGTAGCCTGTGGTGTAGTCGTCAGCACTGCAAGTATAGGCAGAAACAGTGTTAGAACAGGTTTTTTTAACTTTCATTTAGTGTGTTTATATAGCAATTATCAGACAATACACAAATATTACGTTAAAGTTTGTACGATGTACACAGTCCGTTATAATACTGTTGAGGTCATCGAGATATGAGCTCATGGTAATATATTTGGTGAGCAATACCGATGGCCCACTGCTGTGTCTATCTAATTCTAAGGAAGGAAACAGATTTATTATATTTTTATTTGGTATAGTCGTCAGCACTGCAAGTATAGGGGAACATGTATAAGAACATCTTTTATTGTTTTGTTATAGTATGTTCATACAGCAATTATCAGACATTATGACAATATTACAATAAGGTGTGTGTAGTCGTCAGCACTGCAAGTATAGGGGCAACAGTTTAAGAACATTTATTGTTAGAAATATATCAGGACTCTTATACTTCTGATTGTTTGTACCTTTTACTATTATGTTTTTTCTTTTTACAATACTGCGTACCTATGAATACAGTATGAGGAATTTCACCAAAATTGGAACCTTTTTGGATATTTGAGCCCCTGAATCTAAGACAAATTTATACAAGCTATCATATCATAATGAATCTGTCCTTGTTTATAGCCTGTGGGGTCCACATTTCATCTAAAGATATGGGAACATGAAACTAAATATGATTCAACACACAAAGGCTAACATGGATAGGAAATCAATCAGAGGAGAATGGGGTAATAAATCATTCCCCCATTGACCTCCATAGTGAATGAGAGTAAACTTCAGTCGTCCCTAAAATATAAAATAATATGATAACATCCTTTTTTTTGCTTTTTATATTCACCCAACCACCAACATGAAGTTTGAAAAATAGTGTTATTGCTATTATTTCCTGCATTACTTCCTTGAATTCCCTGAATTGCTGATAACGCTGGCATTTACCTTTAAAGACTGTAATATGCTTAAGTGGGTGTAAAAGTTTAATTATACCTTTGTAACCTTATCTAAATTGCTCTTTTTTGTAGTTTAGTTTTAAAATGGAATGCATGAAAACAACAAGATATATTTATAAGGTTATGCATCCTTCATAAAAATTTTGTTTGAAATTGCGGCCAATAAGAATATTTAAAAATACATCATTTAACTGAACGTTAAAAGTGGTTGAAAAAATACTGCGTGGGTTTGGCCCTCTCCCCAAATGACCCCACTCGCTAAACAATCTTACAATATCACTGATGCAGAGTTGACTATGACTTGAAACTTTGGAATCACATCACCATTCAATACTTACTAAAACTACAAATACAAAGAAAATGCTGGGATACTACTTTTGGCGTAATCACAACTTAAGAATCTTATGATAAATACTAGCAAAGTACCCGTCCTCCGGACGGTCCCCCTGTCTCCCCATACTTCCCCCTCTCCCTCTTCTCCCTCCCCCTCTTCTCTGTCTTTCATACCTGTTTTTCTCTCCCAACCCCATCTTCGACTTCTCCCTTCTCCCTCATGCTCATGCTCTCCCTCCCCGCTTTCTCTCCCTCCCCCCTGTCCCTTCCCTTACATTCTCTCCCTCCTCTCTTCCCCCATCAATATGCTACATAAAATCTAGTCATAGTGTTGGCTGCACCAATTTCTAACACCATCGAGAGAATGACGGGGAAACATAAAACCATTTAATCATACAGAATTTCCCCGCTTTTTTACCTAAATAGCGTCAGAACTTAAACAAAATATTCAAATTTACAAACCAATCCATGATTAGGTTATTGGTTCGGGTATCACTCAGGTCACCGACCTGAAGCTAGAAGCTACCTGAACACGAGAACAGATAAATACAACATAGGTTTTATATCTCTAAAATCAAATCAAATCTGGTTGATTGCACATCAGGCAGAAAGGTTGTACACATCTGCATCACCTTTAAAAGCTGTGTCTGGATTATTCACCTGTTGTACATGGAAAAGAACTCAAACTCAAGAATTCAAAAAGCCTACAAAAACCACCTATGATGGAATAGAATATATTGTGCAATGTGAGAAATACACCCTCTTCTTCACTCTCCCACTCCTCTGCATGTAGTTAGTTCCCCCTGGACGTAAGTTGTGGGAAATGGCGTAGTTACTCACAGGGGCTTTCCCAGGCTATAAATAGAGTGTACAGATCACAATTTAAAAAAGGCTTCAAAATCACATTTTCACTCCAGATACCTTCACAAACCACATATATAATGTCCTCCAGAGAGGATGGACAGAACTCTACAAATAAGTAAAACGGTTTGTACAACAACAAATTCCGAGAACATGTGACACAAAGAAACCCCTATTTTCTACCCAAGAAACCCCTCTTTTCTACCTCTTTTCCTAGAAATCGCTCTTCCCGTATATTTTATGGATGTTTGTACGGAGACGGAATTCTCTACACTTGATTAATAGCAGTCCCAGCCATCGTTTTAGCCCGTCCTGTATCAAAATGACTTTCTTGTATTTTATCAAGGGTTATTATCTGTATCAGTGCCCGTCACCCACAATCTAATCTATCTATGCAATCGCTCGTTATAGGGTTGCACACCCGAAAACCATTCATCATTGATTTAATCCTACCCTGTTTTCTTGCTTCAGCCTGCCTCAGACAACCGTAATCCAAATATTAATCGTCTTATTTGTGGTATTCCTGGTCTGCCCAATAATTACTTGAGTTAATTAGAAAGTTTTAAATTTGATTTTCTTCTTGCTCCCCCTTAGGACCTTATTATTGAAATTTGTTCATTAGCTGGGGTTAATTTTCGATGGAACTTCGTTATGAGTGTAATCTTCTTCCAGTCTAAATCAGTGTAAATTTGATTCAAGAAGTTTTAGATGTGGTGGCAAGAAGGTTTGGGGATTTTGACCTTGAGTGAGTGAGTGAGATTGGTTGCTTTACGCCCTTAGAAATACATTGAAAGTGTATCAAGGGCGGGAGAGCTGAGAGGGAGGCAGTGTATGATCTTACCCAGGAAATAGAGACAGAGAAGAAGGGAGAGAGACAGAAAAAGTGACAGAAAGGCACTTTATGGTCTTACCCAGGACCAAGATGTTGACCTTGAACTTGACCTTGACCTTGACCTTGACCTTGACCTTACTTTGGCCTGGCGTCTAGTCTCAACCGTAGGGATAAATCATATGTCTAAGTATTTCTAGATTAAAGCCACACTCTCCGATAAATTGAGTATTTCCTCCCCAATCCTTTCGTGAAATCAAAATTTTAAGCTTAAAACCGACTGGTAAACATTTCTCTCAAGTTAATAGGGACACTGCGTGTACATTTCTAACACTGTGGGGATATCTTGAGAGGCGCTAGGCCGAGGGCATCTGCATTGCAGGCCTCTCGAGATATCCCCACAACGGTAATAATGTACTATTAGTTAGTGGATGCGTTAGTGTTATGTTGGTGCGTTGTGGTTGCTAAATCTTCCTATTAAAATGATATGTGATGTGTTTCAGGATAATGAGTCATAAGTCGCAAAAATGATATTTTTTAAGTGTTTTTTCACAAGATCACATTATTTGAATGTTCTAATTTCTGAAGGTTTTATGATATATAGCTATATCAATCGATGTATCAAATTTCAGGATAATCTATGTAACATATTCGATCGTTTTAAAGGTCCCCATATGGACTAATTTAGTTACTTTACTGTTTATTGACCCCCAGAAATATTGGAAACATTTTTTTTCAAAAACGAAAATATCAAACTTAAAATCTAGAAATACTTATTAGATTATTAGACTGTTTACTATCATTGGAATCGGCTTGATCTCATCTTTTCAAATATAATGGTATCTCAAAATCTATCTTTTGCGACTTATGACTCATTTTCCTGAAACACATCACATATGACCGCCAGTGAAGCCTGATAACGGCAGAACATGTAAGGATCACACGATGGCACAATACATGTGCAACAGAACATTCAACATGAGGTTATAAAGAGTTTATTAACCTTCAACTCATTTTGTAATATCATAACATTGAAAGAAGCTGGGTAGAATCAAAACCCAAAATACACAAGTACACGTCCAACACACAAGGATCGCTTTGTAGGAATGTTCTCATTTTGGGTATCTAGTACTTTAAGTACTTTAAGTCCTAATAATACATTAGCATGGACCAATCCAAGACAATGTGTGGCATATTTATGCTTTGATTTCTAAGGTCATCCTAGTGAATATTATTTAGCTACTTTTCTACTTTACTAGTAATTGTCCAGCCATAGATACGGCAAACTTTGTTTTCAAATATAAAACCAATCACACATGAAATAAATAAGAAATACTTTTTAGATCTCTCAATAGTTAACATCATTGTAATCCAATTTATCCACACAAATAGGATGATATCTCCTAATCGACCCTTTTTGAATTAAGGGCCTAGTCCACTAAGCCGACTCTCATGGGAATTTGCACTGCAGAGGAATTTTGTCCACTAAATTCCATGAGAATTGCATGAGACTCGGCTTAGCACCTGTCTACTTGGACAAAGGCCTTCATGCGACCTTTTTTGGTTTCGGGACAGCCACCCGCCAACGGATAGCTGTCCTAGAAACTCATTTTCCTGAAACACATCACATTTGTGATCCGTTTTAGGAAAATGAGTCATAAGTCGGAAAATATGGATTTTGAGATAAGACCATATTTGAAAAGAGGAGATCAAGCCGATTATAATGATAGTAAACACTAGGGTACCTAACATGTATTTCTGTATTCTCCGTTTGATATTTTTATTTTTGAAAAAGAAAAGTTTTCAATGTTTCTGGCTTGGTAAACCAGTAAAGTAACTAAGTATACTCCATATGAAGGCCTTCAAAACGCAATGATATATTTAATACAATGTCCTGAAATTTGATACATGGATTTATATGACTATAAGTGCTACACTCACTAAGAATCAGAACATTTCAATAAAGAAATTATATGAAAAAAACACTTTGAAAAAAAAACAATTTTGCGACTTATGACTCATTTTCCTGAAACACAGCACATTTATCAGAAACTGCCACTTTAATGTATGAACTGACTGCCTGCCCCCTGCACTGGTGGGGAGTCTGAGTTATGATTATAACAAGCGCTGTCTTAGGCGATAAGACAAACCATCATCTATTTACATTAACACAGTCTGCCGTCCTTTATAGCTGACTAGCCTGCAACACTGTAGGCGGGGGCAGATAAATCCTGCATCTCATTGTTCACTTTTTACACACGTTATACCATAAACAGGCACCATGTGGGTGAACAGGTGGAGGTGTGTACAATAGGGCAACAGTAACTTTTAAACCTTAGGGTTTTCAGGCCCTGATCGTCAGGGCCTTAGGGTTTTCAGGGCCTTAGGGTTTTCAGGGCCTTAGGGTTTTCAGGGCCTTAGGGTTTTCAGGGCCTTAGGGTTTTCAGGGCCAGGACGTTTCAAGCCTTGATAGTTTCGACCTCCATTTCTTTCACTAAGCTCATTTACACCTGTTTTGTTTTCAACCCCTGATTTTTCCAAGATCTTGTTGTTTTAAGAATCGCTCTTTTCAATCCCTGGTTGTTTTAACCCTGGTTCAACCCTTTCAACCCTTGTCCTTTTAATCCCCTTAAGGTGTGATTCCACAGGATCACTCTTTTGATCCACTCATGTTCCATTTTTATATATCCCGAGCGCTTAACAAGCAAAGTTAGAGCCAAACCAGGGCGGTCCAATGGAATCAGTTACTATGCTTCCCTTACACTTTAAGAAAATGCTATTTGCGCTTCTTTAGAAGTGCACAGGATGTTCTGCTAATATCTGGCCCGTTTGATTTGAGCGTAAGTACATGGCGGTCTTTCTGCCTGATTAAGTAGTGGTCCAAAAGTGCTATGAGAGCGAAACAACAGGCTTGTCATTGATTTCATAGGGAAACAAGCAAACCATTAGAATCGCTCTATCCTTGTACTGTGCTTAAAATAAAAGCAGATGAAGAGCCAATGAAAAGCAGACTATGAATGAGTGAAGCAAGAGTGAGCCATGAGCACATATACAAGCGATCCAGTGGAATCGCAGCTTTACTCTGACAGCAAATCTGACTGAGCTATTGATTCATTGCAATAAACGGTACCTGTGATTCACTTATGTCCTCCGCACTCCAATGCTAACAAACTCATAATAAACTCATAGGATTAGACAATCAACAACACTTACCCCACATTACTGCAGAGTGGGTCATCCCTATGTCAATGAGACACTTTAATGAATAATAATTTCTAAGAAACCTGGTCGTTAAAGAAAGTTTGATAACATATACTATTCATACTTAATAAATGCAGAGAAAAAAGGCAGATAAAGATATAACCAATTATTATATATCTAGCCTACTCCTACGTATGCAGGCTGCCTGACCCAACTGTTAGTATGGTTAGCTGAGGGGGTGAGGGGAGTGATGCAGTTACAAATATCTAGCTATTATCTTCTCTCTACTTGGTCCCGGTGGTTTTTCCCCCGGCAAGATGTACATTGTCACGGCTCGTTATACATTTGTTTTATCTCACGTAAACAGTGATGTAGGGGTTGGAGCAGAAGCTGGGGGCCTACTGGTATATGTTAAAGCTGCATTATCAGTTATAAAAACACACACATCTTGCCAAATGTGATGTGTTATAAGAAAATGAGTCACAAGTCGCCTAATTTGATAATTTTCAAAGTGTTTTATTTACAAGATCTCTTTGTTGGAATGTTTTTATCCTTGAGGTGTCTAGTGCTTGATGTCATATTAATAAATGTTTCCAATGTCAATACAGTTAATTAAATATATCCATGCGTTTCTAAGATCATCTCATGGAGCATATTTAGCTACTTTACTCGTAACGGCCCTCTAAGAAATAGTGCAAGCCTTTTTATAAAGATATGTATCAAACTGAAAATACAGAAATACAGAAAGACTGTTTAGTTGTTTAGCTGGTAAGCTGTTTACCACCATGAGAATCAGTCTGATATCTTTGTTTCAAATATGATGGTATTTAACAATTTATTTTTGCGAAATTACCAAATTATTTTTTACTCACATGTTTTGGATCATAGAACTTAATCTGTCAATATTCTGCTGATATTTCTATACAAGAAAGCAGCCACCGGTGAGCGATAATAAGTAAAGCCAGAACTGGAAAGAAGCTTGGCGGGTCCCCAAAATAAAATGACTTTTTTAAAGCCCTGCAGGAAAGACAACAAGATATAATCATTGGCAATATTGGCTGAATGACCTTTAGATGGGTTGGAAAAGAACGGAACAACACGTAGAAAAACTTAAGTAGTTTTGGTAACTGAGAATGCAGCTCCATGGCATGATACCCTTATCAGTTTTAGCCTTTCAGTCTCATCGTTCTTTTATTACTACAAATAACAAAGATTGAGAACTTCTAATTGTGTCCTAAGGGATATTTCACTGTATCTAACTGCCCATTGTCTTTCCATCGGAGACAAATTATGACTTTTAAGGTTATTGGATCTTTTTGTGATAGAGCCCTTCCATTTAGATATGAAGTATCTGATTGATATCTGTGAAGATGACAGATAATTAAATGGGTTTCACAGATAATTCTAACTCGGCGGTGTTCAGAATTGATGCCTCAAATATCTGTAAACATTTTGCATTGCATGGTTAATTAATCTCCATTATCGGCCACAAAGGTTTTGCCCAGAACCCATTTCCAGCTTTGAGAAAGTTCTAGAAGGAAACTAATTACTGAATGCAATGCATTAGCTCCCTGTGATATGCTTGATATTTACCAGCTGTTTTTAATAGAAAATAAGACACTATTTACAGATGTTAATGGATTTGATAATGAAGATTCATTGTCTCGCACATCAAACTACTGGATAACAATAAAGCTCTAATTATAAATATACCCCTATTCCGAGGACACTGAAACATTTAGTCTGTCAGGGGATGAACTATCCATTGTGGGCTTTTATGAAATCATGACAGAATGAGAAAAATACATAGATGATGTTATCATCAGTATGTGAAAAGCGGGTAAACCAACTGCAATATAGACTACAGCATGAGGGTCAGATTTTCAGGAAATGTACAATTGGCAACGGTACACATTTAGTAAGTTCTGGTAAATTAGGCTGCAATTTGGTTAATACTAGGTACATTTGAATATATTTGACATTGCATTCATTCTAGCAATCTGAATTTTATCTTCCTCAGATATTTGGGTTATTTGAAAGGATTGGTGAAGGTGAATTGTACATATTCTGACGACTTCAGCCATGGGTTTTTCTTAGAGAATTAAGTGGTTGTGATTGGCACGTTAAGGTTGTATATATTTCACTTTTAACATTAGAATATACCTTTCTAGTGGGTAATATGGAACGCTGTAGACTGCCACTCTTACCACATACAGCAGGTAATATAGCCTGTGTATTACCCGCTATGCCCGCCATTTATTTCCATCAACGGTTCACTAGTCTTTCACCAAGTAGTGGGTAAAGTATAATGAATACGATATTACCTTCGGGTTATATCCAAGTTCCATATTACATTTGGACTTCACATGCATGTAATATGGGATGTCAGGATTGAATGCTGTCAGGGAATTCTGTCTTTGAATTGGTTGTATCATGAAACAGTTCCTTAATGTAAACTTGTTTCTACATCATTTAACTTTATCAAGAACCAATTAAGAATAGAACCAAACAAAACATTTCTGATCGATTTAACAGAGAATGCAGCTTTATGAAGTATTGGAATGGATTTTGTGGAAGTCAATGTGGTTGTGAATTGGATGAGGGAGATAACTAATTAGACTGCAGTATGCATGGGGAGGTGGAGGGGCTGGTTTTATAGCCTACCGCCATGAAGCACAAGGCGCATGCGCGGACATGAGTGTGGGTAATTAACACTTGTGTTTTCTCAACCTAGATTATAACTGGGGATGTGTATTCTATAGATCCATGAGTTAGAATATAGGACGTTTCAGATAGATTGATATTGAGAATATAAAAGATAAATGGATTTATTTACACGTATCTAGAGTGATTGATTTGTGGCAACCAATCTGGTTTTTTTACCAAGATTACCGGTGAAATTCAAACTGATGACTCGATTTTGTTTTATTATCATGATTGAAAGCATAATACATCTGTTAACTAACTCTTTGGTTTCAGTCGCTTAAAATATTGCCCTTGCTGCTACGCAACTCATGCAATATTCACGTTCCTTCAACCACCTCATTAGTTAACCTATATATATATATTTCTTTTCAAAAATATGTTATTACTTATACCTGTTCCGGTGGTTGATGGGAAATATTTAAATTGAGTTGGATGAACAAGAATTGAATTATGTATCTTCCTTCATACGAGCTTTATAACAGACTTTAATGGAATTACCTTGGAAACGCAAGAACATATATTTAATAAACCATCTTTAAATTTGCTATATGTATTCACATGACTTACAACGCTAAACCCTCCAAAGATCAGAACATTCCAACAAATAGATCTTGTGAATAAATCACTTTGAAAAGTTTCCCTGAAACACACACAAAACACGTATAAAACCTTCGTTTTAATTACACGGAACAGAACCCATGGGTATGATCTATAAACAAGTAATTGGAGGGCACGCTTAGAATTAGTGAAAAAGCAAAGAGAGAAAAACCGGTTACGAGTTGGGTTATGGGTGTAGATAATAGGTTCTTACACATTTAGCAGGGGCAGGGAGAAATAGTGCAACATGACGCTAGGGACGTACTTTGTACGCGGGGAAACCCATTAAAATGTAATTAGAGAAAAACTAATGGAAAAACAAGATAACATGAGGAACATGGAGGAAGAAATATAAGAAGCAGAGGACATCAACTGAGAAGCTGCAATTTACTAGTGATATAGGAAGTTGTAATTAGGTAAGATTGTAAAGAAAATATAATTAAGCTTATATTGTAAGGCAGTTAATTATATATGTTATTATCCTATATGATTACATGAAGGGTTCATTTATAGCCTAGCTAGTCCACATAACCTTTAGTGTTAAATATTAAAGGATTAATGGCCGACATTTCAGGGCTGCTGTTATACTGTTTTGCGTATAATCCTGAGATGAAGCGAAAATAGAGACTAATCACCGAGAGAAAACAGCTGCCGGTGAGCGATAATAAGTGAAGTCATCGTAAGAAAGGAATCAGGACAGGTCATCCAAATACTAATGACGACATTTTAGAAATTTTGTCACAAGAACAACAGGACATAATCCTCCAAAATCTTGTTCCAATGACCTTTAGATGGGTTGAACAGAAATGGAACAAAATTAAGAAAATATTTAGTTTTTGAAGACGAACTGACAGTGCAACATTAAGCAACTGCATTTGGAAGTACAATAGTCTCATCATTCGCTGTGCTACAATAACCTTGGGGGCAAATTGTGGACGTGTATACCCGCCTTTTGGCATCTTAATTAGAACGTAAATATATGACTTGTATGCCAGAGGTTTGTCAGAGTGTTAGGCAAAATATTCTATATTTTGTACGGGATATGGGTCAGATTTTCAGAAAATGTACAATTCAACTTTGCCAATCTTGTCAAATAACCCACATTTCAGACGAAAATAAAGTTCAAAATACAGTTCAACCTAACCAAACAGATTGCTAGAATCAATGCAATACCGAATATTCTCTAATTTACCTAGTATTGACCTAATTGCAGCCTATAGCTGAAGAATATACTAAATGTGTAGAGCTGCCAATTGTACATTTTCTGAAAATATGACCCATATGTATTAGTGTTCCATTGTGAATTGTGATATGTCATATATAAATAACAGTACAGGTTTCTTATTTGTTAATCACTTTGGCTAGCGTTTTCTACTTTAAAATCAATTTGGCATTCAATATTCTAATTCAAACAGTAACACAATTAAATTAGCAGGAGAAATACGTATGTGATGTAATGCCCTCGGCTAGTCACATGTATGTATGGATGAGTATACTCGGGACGTAGGTGGAATGAAAGCTAGTGTGAAGAGGACAGAAATCGGGCACAGTAAACTGAAGAATGTAAAGCATAGCTTAGTGTTAGGGCCGATCATGTGGAACAATTAAGGAGCTACTGGAAAGACAACACCCTGGACATATTTGAAAGTAATTCTCAAAAAAAGAGAAGGCTGCGTGAGAAAATAAAATGCCTTTATATACTATTATTCCACTATAACAAGGTATAAGTATATGTTGAACAACATGTGAATAGGGAAGCAATGAGAGTCATTTAGTGTCCAATTGCTGCAAGCCAGACCTCATATGATCCAATGAGTATCTGATTTATTTAGGGTGATCGACGTCGGTGACTATTGGTGTTACACTGGCGGAGTGTTCATGTTCTGATTCTGTTTTAATTTACATATGGCATAAAAAAACAAAAATTTGTGTTGTAATTCGGTAATAGACGGTATGGAATGTTGTGGACAGCCTTGATAAATGTGACGTAAATAATCACTGTCATGTATATATGTAGTGATTAAATAGCTAACATTTCATTTAACATGTAAGATTTCATGATCAATGTTAAACTATCAAATGCTTTTGTAATTGATATTTTGTGACAGATGAGATGTATCACAATTGTGAAAATGTGTCAATGAAATTTATTACAAAAAGAATAGCTAGTAATGAACCATCAGGGACACAATCTGCTATACAGACTATATTAATTCTGATTTCTACAGTAGAAATGCCATACCTAACCAAGGAAAAATAGTTCAGCAAAACATATTAAGAAAACATTTCTTTCACAACCGCCATGACCAGATTCATAGCCTAGTCTCAAGTGGAACCAAATGAAGCATAATAAAAGTGGGAATCTAGTAGTAAAAGGAGAAGAAGATATAGACTGATGTAGTAGAAGAAACCCAGTAGAGAAGAAGGTGTGAGAAGGACTAATATTTGCTCTTGGCCTGCATAAAAGGTGCCGGCCACTGATGAATTGCCGCCAGAGAAAAAAGAGCAAATTACGCGACGGCTAACTGCTAGGTGCAATTACAAGGAAAATTAGGAGGGAAATTGCCTTGATTCTAGGCTGGGGCTGGGTGGGGCTTGGTGGGGCTTGGTGGGGGCTTGGTGGGGGCTTGGTGGGGGCTTGGTGGGGGCTTGGTGGGGGCTTGGGGGGGGGGCTTGGTGGGGGTGTTTGTTTATTGGTGTGAGGGGAGGGACTGGAGAAGGAGGAGACGGAGAAGTATCACCAGGGGAGAAGCTAAATCTGGTAACATTTGATTATGAGGGCCATGATTTCAATTGGAATTTCCGCATAATAAGCAGAAGAGACCTAGGGAAACTGGTAAATATATCTGGGTGGACAATTACTATTGATGTAGCTAAATATACTCTATAGGATGATCTTAAAGACGCAGGAATATAATTTATCAACTGTCTTAAAAGTTGGTGTATGTAGTCAAACGACCTCAAGATGATCAGAGACCCCCAAATGAGACAATTCCAACAAAGAGATCTTGTGAATATATCACTTTGAGAAAAGAATAATTATTGTATATATTACAAATTATTATTAGACATTAAAGCTATTCCCTTGTACAACTTTGGAAATGCAAATGAATTATCATATCAATTTTGCGAATTGTGACTCATTTTCCTGCCACATAGCACATATTACATAAGAAATTACAGATACTCAGATGTATACAATGCACATTCTTTGAAATATCAATTCTGCCCTCTTGAAAGTCCCCAAAATAAAATACTACTATTTCCTTTGGTATTTCATACAACTAAATGAATAGGATGTTCTTGTCTTGAACCAAGGCAATTCCACCATCACGCTAGACTGAGTTTGGTATATTTTTTTCCTCTTGGTAGACGCCCTACCAGGTGCTTCCGGTCTTCCACCCTGGAGTACTACACATAAACATCCTCTCAACTGGTTTACCTTTAAGTGTCGTGTCTGATCAAGCAGAACTATTTCTGATGAAAACTTTTATTCGACTTTACCTTTAGTTTTCCTTGATTTCTTTCTTTCAACTCATCAGTAACTCGTGTAGTTCAAGAGATGCTGAGCTAAATATAGTATGGTAGTATACTATCGCAGAATACTAGCGAAGAATATTAGAGTATAAGAGCTTTACTAAACAGCATGGTACAAAAAAGAAATAGTTAACAGTGATCAGTTTACATTTATTTATTTATTTCCGGTTCATGTAGAAGATTGCGTTTCCAAGGGAAACGGAGATTGATGTCAGTTAAATGTAAAGTTCGAGAGGGAGGGATAGTAGGAGGGAGAGGAAGTGGAGACAGAAAACATGAAATCCCTATCCCATATATGACTGGTCATTCCATGTGATTCTGTTGGCCCTTTAACACCTTTGCATATGAGGCATCTCATTTCGCAACTTGCCACTTTAATTCACACATGGTCTACCCTTTAATTCACACCTAAACGCCATCCCCTCCCCCTCCCAGCCATTACCAGCATGATTCTGATCCCATCTGCTGATATCAGAGTCAACAGATTCTTCACACTGATATCCAGGATGGGAGGAGCCAAAATGCTATCAATGATTGACAGATCTCACCCCAATCCATTTAGATTGATGATAACATCAATCTAAAAAGGTGGTAATAGATTACACCAGTAGATAGTGGAGTACTACACATCAACATCCTCACAACTGGTTTACCTTTAACTGCCTTGTCTGATCAAGCGGGACTATTTCTGATGTAAACCTTTATTGTCGTTTACCTTTACTTGATTTCTTTTTCTTTCAACTCATCAGTAACTCTTGATGTTAAAGAGGTGCTGAGCTATACATATTGTATGGTAGTATACTACCTAAGGAATAAGTGGAAAGATATAAAAGCTTAACTAGAAGTAACGGCTGGAAGAGCTGGTACTCTCCCATAGGCCTGTCGACCTGTTTGTTTATACCTCATGTACCACTTAGACAAATAAAAAGTTATTCTATTCTATTCCAAACAGCATCGTACAAAAAAGATGGTATTAGACTGCACCAGGAGATAGTGGAAGACTTGCCATAAGATCTGAACTAAAGAGACTGGTAAAACATCATACAGCAATAGATGGTAGTATACTAACCAAAAGGTTATTGAATAACTTTCAATAGAGGCTGAACTAAACAGCCTGGTTCAGCATCAGACAACTCTTGTTTTAGAAGATTTCTGTTATACTGAGTTGACGGCTGCCCTATTGGGCTCTTTCACTTGGCCCATTTTTTTGGGAAAAAGGAAAGAAAAAAGAAATTTGTATTCTTAATTATAACTATAATTTATCGATACCAGAAGAGATTTGGTGTCTATCGTGGTTCTAAGGTCTAGTGTATAGTGCTAGGGTAACATATGAGAAATAGTTTATTATAATAAATTAGTTTCTCCAGTTACTAATATAACAAAGAATTTTATTCAGACATTTGTATACTCCCGTTTTCACCCTAAAGCACTCCTACACCGACTGACTAGAGTTAGAAATATATTCTGCTGACCCTTGCATGGGTTTCCTCATTAGGGTAAGAGGAATGGTTTTATCCAGGAAACGGAGGAGCCCAATCTTAAGCTCAGCCTCAGCTTATTAGCTATACATACATTATGGATATCAAACTAGGGTTAGATCATGCGATGGGGGACGTGGGGTTCAGCTAATACAATACAACTCTGGGTTCACATCTGTTACTGAATTAACACTGGTATGTGGTAGTATACTACTCCAGGAGTTAGTGTAAGACCAGCTATGGGAGCTGAACTAAACAGCCTGGTAAACATCATACAACAATTGATGGTAGTATACTACCCCATGAGTTAGTGGAAGACCAGCTATAGGAGCTGAACTAAACAGCCTGGTAAAACATCATACAACAATAGATGGTAGTATACTACCCCAGGAGCTAGTGGAAGACCAGCTATAGCAGCTGAACTAAACAGCCTGGTAAAACATCATACAACAATAGATGGTAGTATACTACCCCAGGAGTTGGTGGAAGACAAGCTATAGCAGCTGAACTAAACAGCCTGGTAAAACATCATACAACAATAGATGGTAGTATACTACCCCAGGAGGTAGTGGAAGATCAGCTATAGGAGCTGAACTAAACAGCCTGGTAAAACATCATACAACAATAGATGGTAGTATACTACCCCAGGAGTTAGTGGACGACCAGCTATAGCAGCTGAACTAAGCAGCCTTGTAGTATAAAATACAACAATTGTTTAACAATTTTATTCATTACGGACAGTCTGGTAAAGGAATATATACAAAGTATGGCAGTATACTTCTCCAGTTTATTAGGAGCCTAATATTAGACCAGCAATAGGGACTGGACTAAAGAACTAACTTGGTAAACTTCATGCAACAACAAAAGAGTTCCTCTCTTGAGCCTTATTCTAACTCCCCACCCAACCCACTCTACCCCCTCTACCCCCCACTTCCACACATCCCCTGTAGCAATGTAAGGCCAAGCCCTGATGACATTTGTGTCCACCAGATGTCAGTAAAACATCAAGCAGGCTGTCCAGACAGACTCCCTCTGGTGACCAATTATATCGATCTCTCCTTGCACTGTCTACAATCGCTTTCCTATTGTATTGATAGACTGAGACAGAGTTTAGACTCTTGCCCATATTGTATTGATATACTGAGACAGAGCTTAGACTCGTGCCAGCATTGTATGCACTGTCATATATGCAGATGTTGCTTTAGTATATATGTAGGAGTTGTATGAGCTTTTGGGAGAGTTTGTTGTTATAGAATGTGGTTTTGTCTAAAGTTTTGTTGTGGAGACCAATATGGTACTTGTTGGTGCAATGGGTATTTTTGTAAATTGCTTTTCGTTTAAATAGGATGCTGTGGTGGTTTAGGACTTGTGTGTTCTATGTATGTGGAGGGAATAATAGCTCTAGGGATCATAGCAAGTTCAAGTCAACATGTTGTAAAAGTCCTGCTAAATTAGCTTAAAGGTGAAAACCACTATTTCTATATTTTCATAGTCTAGGCCCGTTTTCAGAAAATCTAAATAGTCGAGGTGTTTTCTAGTAGAAACATTACACATGTTTTTAGACAATTAATATGTGCTACATCCACATCTGGCTGATGGCAGAGTGTATCTTGAATAATTTCAAGATGGCAGCCATATTACAAAATGACGGCTATTTTCAAGCTATGTTACATGTTTTTTCTTGTCTCAGTGGTTCACCAATCATGCAGGTTCACGACAAATCGTAGGGCTTGATTTTGGGCCACACATGCATGATTTTGGGGCCGATTCCAGTGCAGGTTTCCAAGTTTGAGATCGTACAATTCCTGTGAAGCATGATTTGGGTTGAGACCATGAGTTTGTATGTGTGCGGGAACCCATGATTTGTCGTAGGCACCAATGGTAGGTGCACGATCAAACATGGGTGGGTGCCCTGTCTTTCCATGGTAGTGGAAAAACGTGGATGATTGAACAAATGTATATTCACCATTTTTTAATGAATCAAAGAGATGTGTTTACATGACATGCCTAGACATATTGTCTCAAATATGTTAAAATATTGTGATTATAGGTTATATATATAGGTTATATTATAGGTTCATGGTTGAAAAAAAATTGTTAGAAAATCACCATATAATTTGGGCTGATCCAAATCTTACGACCTAGACTCACGATCTCAGTCCAAATCTTCCTTTAAATCCAATGTGTGTAGATAAAAACAAGCCAATTTCAGCAAAAATCATCAATTTCTGAGCCCTCGATTTGTCATAGAATATGAAATCATACGATTTGCTAAATCGTGAATATGTTTCCGCCGCCTTAGAAGCCATCCTCAGATCGAGGGTTATGGCCCCTTCCCTCCCACTCTAGACTCCTCCCTCTCCTCACTACACCACACCCACCTTATTTACACTTCTTGTGTCTACTCCCCCTCCCACTCTATACTCCTCACTACACCACACCCAATATACTTACCCTTGTGTCTCCTCCCCCTCCCCCTCTACACTCCTCCCTCTCCTCACTACACCACGCCCACCTTATTTACACTTGTGTCTACTCCCCCTCCCACTCTATACTCCTCCCTCTCCTCACTACACCACGCCCACTTTATTTACACTTAGTGTCTACTCCCCCTCCCACTCTAGACTCCTCCCCCTCCTCACTACACCACGCCCACCTTATTTACCCTTGTGTCTCCTCCCCTTCCCACTCTATACTTCTCCCTCTCCTCACTACACCACGCCCACTTTATTTACCCTTGTGTCTCCTCCCCCTCCCACTCTATACTCCTCCCCCTCCTCACTACACCACGCCCACCTTATTTACCCTTGTGTCTCCTCCCCCTCCCACTCTAGACTCCTCCCCCTCCTCACTACACCACGCCCACCTTATTTACCCTTGTGTCTCCTCCCCTCCCACTCTAGACTCCTCCCCCTCCTCACTACACCACGCCCACCTTATTTACCCTTGTGTCCATCGCCTAATATCCAGCTTTAGAGATGACTACAAGCACGGGACGAGTTTGTCTAACTCAGAGGCAATAACAACAGCAGTAAAACAGGGCTGAAAATACTCAGTGAGGCCATTTGTGATGTGTTGCAGGAAAACGAGTCACAAGTTGACCAAAGGGATTTTGAGATATCATATTTGAAGATTCCAACTCCAATGATGGTAAAACATGAAGTACATCTAATAAGTATTTTTTGTATTTTATATTTGATTTAATTTAGTTTTTAAAAAAGATGTTTTAGCAATATTCTTGGGTGGACGTTTACTAGTAAAGTAACTAAATACACTTTATAAGATGACCTTCGAAGTGCCTGAATTTATTCATTACACTGTCCTGACATTTCGTCCAGGCACTCATGCTACAAATAGCGTTAAGAAACCCGAAAATGAAAACTTTCCACTAAATACATCTTGGAAATAAAACACTTAGAAAAATAACAATTCTGGGGCTTGTGACTCATTTTCCTGGAACACATCACATATAGAAGTCGAGTATAGGAGTTGGTATCCTAAACGAGAACATGGGCTGGCTATTTATGGCTCTAGGGGCCTGACTGTGTGAAGAGGTCATGGTAAGAGACGGAATTCCTCTCAACATATAAGCCCTCCTGCGCCAGGGAAGCAATCCTGATTATTTTACTGGAGTTTCTGACTTTTTCTCGATTTTCCTGCATGTTTTTGTGCTGTGTGCTTGGTTTCTGAGAGAGGAATTGTCTTTGTGTTGGATCTGTTGAAGTGTTTTTTCGATTATAATGTCTGAATCATGATGAGTCGCAGACAACTGAGGTCTGAGTCGCAAGAAAGGGATTAGGAGAGTTTAAAAGATGGGATTAGTCAGCAGATTTTGCACATCTGGGTGAAATCGCCGGCAAATGTACAATGCGTCTTCACCAACCCTTTCACATAATTCAAATTTGATGCATAAATCAGGTTCTAAATTCAGTTCAACCTCATCAAACATATTGCTAGAATCAATGCAATGACAAATATACTCGGATTTATCAAGTATTGACTAAATTGCAGCGTAATTTAGCAGATTTTACTAAATTTGTATAGCTGCCAATTGTACATTTTCTGAAAATCTGACCTATCTATTATAAACAAGTGCCTATAGGTATCTGATTTGTGTTTGTTTGAGAAACTAATAGGTGATATTTCTGATTGGAAAATGGAAACTAGTGTAGTAGTTAAATATAGGCCCTAATCCATTAACATGCCCTTAGAAATGCGAAAACATATTAGAATCAGTTTAGGAATTGTGTACTCATTGTTTTCAAGGAAAGAGTGCTACTCCCCTCAGAAATCAAAATATTCCTATGAAGAGGTTTTGTTAAAACAAACATCTTTGCGACTTTGAACTTATTTCCAAGTAAGACATCACGAATTATAAAAAATAGGCTCAATATCAAAGGCAGATGTCCATTACTCTGAGTCACTAATGAATGATGTTTATCATCATTTCTTTTGTACAATTAATGCTTCCAAGGGGAATATGAGGCCTATTGCCGGGACTAGATACCCCAAAATAAAAACATTCCAACAAAGAGAGCTTGTGAAAAAAAAATTTGAAACATTTCAATTTTGAACTTGTGACTAATTTACCGGAACACATCACATATCTGTATATCAATAAAGTCCATTGGTGCACTTTGGTAAAACTAGTCAAGTTTGAAATACTTGTCGACATAGTTGCACGCTTGTTTGTACAAAGATTCAAATGCGATTTGTTCCAGGAAAATGAGTCATAAGTCGCAAAAACTGGATTTTGATATACCATTATATTTGAAAAGATGGGATCAAGCCGATTCCAATGATAGTAAACAGTCTAGTGATCTGATAAGTATTTTTAGATTTTAATTTGATATTTTCGTTTTTGAAAAAAAAAGTTTCCAATATTTCTGGGGGTCAATAAACAGTAAAGTAACTAAATTTAGTCCATATGAGGACCTTTAAAACTAAAGGATATATTAGATACATTGTCCTGAAATTTGAGACATCGATTGATGTAGCTATAGGTGATAAACCCATCAAGAATGAGAACATTCCAACAATGTGATCTTGTGAAAAAAACATTTTGTAAAATATCAATTTTGCGACTCATGACTCATTTTCCTGAAACACATCACAAATGCGACCCATTCTTGGGGAGAGCACAAGTTTGGAAACAACAACAATGAATCTGAGGAGACTCCAAAGCCACTAGACCGCCTATTCTATACACTCACTCAGTTCCATTACAACTTACATACTTCTATCCACCTAGGTCACATAATGTCCTTGACCTTGATAGCAGACGACAGTGGCTCTTTCAGACGTCAGACTAACTGCAGATCAACTTCCTCAAGAGTTACTCCATTCACTGAATGATCCCATTAACTCGTAGAACATAAACGAATGCTCCCTTCTCAGATTACGTCATAGTTTACCCATCATGCTTTGCGTACTTCCGGTGCAGCTGGGGATGACTCAGCATATTGGAAGTGATATCAAAGAGAGAGCGTTTCCAAGGCACAGAGTCTACCAGGGGCTGTCTCTTTGGTTTTGATTTGAAACAGGTCTGATTGAGGCCGAGCAGTTAAGACGACAAACAATAGGGGGCGTGATGAATCATATTATTGTTCTTGAGTGCGGGATTACACTCAGATGAAAGCAGTGTTACAGATAGAAGCTCTTATCTTTGGCTGCAACTTTGTGCCCTGAAGACAGTTGAAGAGGAAGCATATGGAAAAGCGCTAGAGCTCTCCTCTCATGAAATGTTCACGAAAATGAGTCACAAGTCACAAAAATGATATTTTCCAAAGTGATTTATATACAAGATCTCTATATTAAGTTCTAATCGCAGGCGAGTTTAGCGCTCTAAGTCATATAAATCTAGCTACCAAATTTCAAGATTGTGTGATTGGAACCCTAAGTTCTAATCGCAGGCGAGTTTAGCGCTCTAAGTCATATAAATCTAGCTACCAAATTTCAAGATTGTGTGCTAAATATATCCCAGCATTTCTTAGGTCATCCTACAGAGTATATTTAGCTACTTTACTAGTGATTGCTAACCGAGAAATATTGCGGAGCCTTATCAAACATAAATACATCAAGCATGAAATATAGAAAGATTTCTTAGATGTCCTTAATGTTTTTGTTTTTTTGTTTTGGAAAAGGTTTTATTCAGCATGACTTGCCATCAAGGCTCTTATAATTCTAATAGCAAGTTTGCTGCGTCCCTTGTATGATGTACTTAATGTTAATGTATCAAACTCCTTTGCCACTTGTAACACGTTTCCTTTGAACACATCACATAAAAATAACTTTGATATAGATTTGATGGGTGACAGTTTAACTCTGTTGTAATAGTTAGTGTTGACATGGCTCAGTCTATAGGTCCTTGGGAGGCCTAGCATCTAGCTCAGTGTCTTTCGAGATATCCCCTACAACGGTAGTTATGTACCAGTAGTTAGCGGATGCGTTAGTGTTGTGTTGATGGGTTGTGGCTGCTAAATCCCTCTATTATAATTAACTTACTTGTTATAAAGTACAATGTCGGGCAGCCAGAGTTTGCGGGCGGGGATCCGTATCATCTTCAGCTGGGAGTAATCCTTAGGATCCCATTTTATTCTTTCATCCACCCATTCCTGAAATATAATAATATTAAACATATATAATGTGAAATTCTTTTGTGAGGGAATGTTCTGTGCAATGACTAATTCTTTTTTAAATGAAAAATATGTTCATGAGGCAGACTGTAAATGGGGAAATGGCATAGGAATTTTTCTTTCTGAAAAGGGCTGCAAGAACACATTTTGTTTGCATCAATTTGCTCATTGGACGATTTTCAACATAACCAAAGAATAATATTATGGCTACATTCAACCCTGAATAATGATTAAGGTAAAATAGGTAAACTTTCTCCTCCACATCCACTATTGTGGTAGAACAGAGATTTAAATATGTGATACTAAATGAAGACCTTATTACAATTAAACAAACTTTACATATAGGTGAAATCTCCTTCACCAATTCTCTGAAATAACCCACATTTAACACAGAAATCAGGTTCAAAATACAGTTCAACATAACCAAACAGATTGTTTGAATCAAAACAATATCAAATATATACCCAGTTAAACCTAGTTTTGACGATTTTTCAGCCTAATTTAGCAGAATTTAATAAAAGTGTTGATCTGCCAATTGTATATTTTCTTGAGATCTGACCCATATGATGCTTACAAAAGCTACCAGCATTTCTCCCTCATTGTGTTTCTATGTTAGTGAAACGTATCATTTGTGCAGAAGACTCGACCATAATTAGAACATTTGCCACCCGAATGGTGTGTAATAACACCGTTAGGGGCGCCTTTATCTGGGAGAGTTCACCTAAACCTGTCAAACTGAAACACTTCTTACAAGATATTGTCTTGGCCAGTAATCCTCCCTTTATTCCTCCACATTGTCTGAATCAGTTTTAAGCATGGCTTCCACTAGATCCTAGGGTAGAATACTACCATCTGTTGTTGTATATTGTTCAGACGCTATAGTTGGTCTTTGACTAACTCTTGGGGTAGTATACTACCAGATATAGTGTTGTATGATGTTATAATTGGTTGGATTGGTTTATTTTGTACAATTTGTAGGACATTGAATGAAACGTATCGCTTTTTCAGTGTAAATAAACACGTTTTAAAAACATACCAAGCTGTTTAGTTCAGCTCCTATAACTGTTTTTCCACTAATCTCTGTGGTAGTATACTACCATCTATATTTGTATAATGTTTACCAGGCTGTTTAGCTTGGTTGCTATAGCTGGTCTTCCACTAACTCCTGGAGTAGTATTGTACCATCAATTGTTGTATGATATTTTACCAGGCTGTTTAGTTCATTCCTATAGCTGGTCTGCCACCAACTGCTGGGGTAGTATACTACCATCAATTGTTGTATGATATTTTACGAGGCTGTTTAGTGTTGAGTCCTATTGCTGGTCTTCCACTAACTCCTGGGGTAGTACTACCAGATATATTGTTGTATGACGTTTCACCAAGCTGTAAGGTTTAGTGCCTATAACTGGTCTTCCACTAACTCCTGGGGTAGTACACTAGCATTTATTGTTGTATAATGCTTTACCAGGCTGTTTAGCTCGGTTGCTATAGCTGAAGTCACTCCTATAGTGGATCTTCCACTAACTCCTGGGGTAGTATACTACCATCAATTGTTGTATGATACTCCTATTGTTGTATGATGATTTACCAGGATGTTTAGTTCAGCTCCTATAACTTGTCTTTAACTAACCCATGGGGTAGTATATTGTCTATTGTATGTTTTATCAGGGTGTTTAGTGCAGCTCCTCTAGCTGGTCTTCCACTAACCCCTGAGGGCGAATAGTACCGTATATTGTTGTATGATGTTTTACCAGGATGTTTAGTTCAGCTCCTATACCTGGTCCTCCACTAACTCCTGCAGTAGTTTACTAACATCTATTCTTTTATGGTATTTTCTCTTGGTCTTTCTACTTCATTTCACTGACCACTAGTCCAGCTGTCTCAGATTTGTTCACAAGCTTGAGATCACCATACCATTGCAGAGAACAACAACAATATTCCCTTTGATACATAGCCACTAATTAAGGCGGGAGACTAATAAGCGCAGTGTTTGTCAATTACTATCCAGGGTAGCCTCCCACAGCTGGTGTAGATATTAATACATTGATTATATCCAGATCTATATCAGAGATAGCGCTGATGGATGCATGTTGATGGAGCTACAGAAACAGGTCAGGCTTGAAGTTAGGCTGATGTGGACATAATAATCTAGTCTCTCATTTAAATCTGCATTTTTAGCTATTAGAAAACAAAATCCCCTCATAATCTGACTAATAAGACTGGATTCATCAATATTTTGCAACTCGTATATATGTTTATACAAGAATTTGAAATTGAATCAACGGGGAGAAAATGATCTGTGGTTAGAGATAATAAGTGAAGTCTTCAGAGGAACGGATTTGCGGGGTCCTCCACGTACAAATGGAGTTTTAGCAGGTTAGGCTGATATATGATGTGTTTCAGGAAAATGAGTCATAAGTCGCAAAAAATAGATTTTGAGATATCATTTTATTTGAGAAGATGAGATCAAGCCGATTCCAATGATAGTAAACAGTCTAATAAAATAATAGGTATTTCTATATTTTAAGTTTGATATTTTCGTTTTTGAAAAAAAAAAGTTTCACATATTTCAGGGTCCTGTAAAATAACTAAATGTAGTCCATATGAGGACCTTTAAAATGAAAGGATATATTACATACATATTACATCCTGAAATTTGATACATCGATTGACATAACTATAAGTGATGAACTCCCCAAACATTAGAACATTCCAATGATGTGATCTTGTGAAAAAAACACCTTGAAAAATATCAATTTTGCGACTTATGACTCATTTTCCTGAAACACATCACAATATTATGGACACAAGAATCTAGTCTCTCAATTAAAGCTGCATTCTCAGCTAACATCAGTCACAAACTGAAAGTTGTCTACTCTTTGTTTGGTTCTTTTCGAACCTAAACGTCAGCTGAGCAACATTTTGGAGGATTCTGTGCGAATTCTTTCACTACAAAGTGTCATATTGGACCATATTCATATTTCAGAGATCCTCTAGACACTTTTTCTGCTGTGGAACAACCTATAGTCGCTCATTGGTGGCCATTTTCTTTTGGTTCTACTTTTTGTTTGGGTCTTTTCCGACCCATCTAAAGTGATTTGACCAACATTTCGGAGAAGGATGGTTCTGGTTGTTTTTACTACAGAGTTGTAAGTGGTGCACATTTATACTCCGGGGGAGGCCTGCCTAACATCCTTTCTATGGTGGCCTCACTTATTATCGCTCACCAACGACTGATTATTTTTAATCAATGCAAATTTATGTGTAATATTTAAATGACATGCATATGCATATGAATATAGTTGGCGCCAAGCCATGCCCAGCCAAAAAAAACCTGGCTTAGAAACATATATATATGCCGGAAGACCAGGTTTGTAATCTGAAGCATACTACCTTTATTTTGTCGTGTTCTGTGCCTAAATGTACCTACTTGCCAAGAAAAAAGAATTAATTGTCATTATTATGAATAATAACTAGTTGAAATCTTCACTTTTTTATCGGTGGTCTGTCCAGTTTTAACATAGATACCACTTTTACAGACTTTATACAATACAGACTGATATAGCTTCAGTGATGCCGACAATTGACGGGCCGACTATAGGAGACACCGGTTTAATTGCTAGCGCATGATAAGATGCAAGTATTGATGATGACTCCGTGTAAAGTGGTGATAGCAGGCAAGGAACAGATGTACATTGTGATGTAGATAAGTTCTTTTGCTGGTTTTATTTCACTGATATTTCAAATATATATAGAGAATCGAACTTGGTGCAAGTAATTGACTATATATTGGACGAGATAGCTATCCAATATATTCAATTACTACTACTGAGTTCCATTCACTATTTACTATATGCCCCTAGCATAGACAAATATTGATATATACCCTTTTCGGGGTTGAATCGTCATACAGTATCTAAAGGCTAACAGAAAACCCAATTTGAATTTATATAATACATGTACAATACAATTGGGTTATTTGGGGGGATTGGTAAAGGCCAATTGAACATTTGCTGAAGACTTGACCCATATATGTCTGCATCCAATAACTTTTATTTCAAATGTGAATATATAGAGAGAAAGCAGATGTTGTTGTAAGCTGCCTGGTACACACATGTCAAATGCTATGAGCATATCCACCCACTACTGCACGAATACACCGCACACCTGCCATGCACATTGTACTATTGCCTGTCTACTGCATTACATGTTTCTCTGAATCATCATGCTGTGGTATAAGCTGTACTGAGAACCTGATGGTATGTTTGTCTCGTTCTTAGAAACCATCTGGATGTATATTATGTCCCGTAGATTTCTGAGTAAAGTAATATGTTTATGCTTGTAATTTTCAGACAGTTTCCGGGATTGTCAGAATAGGCGTGTACATTGGCCTCTTTAAAAGATAATTCCCTTGCAGGTAGAACATATTTTGTACAGGAACATGGAAATATTTGTTTACCAAAATCTAATCCAATCTAGTAAAATGAGCAGAATTAAAGGAGAATTTTGTAGTTGGGACAGTGGGACAGATAGTGACTCGATAGAGAGCAAAAGCTCTGTGCAATCTATTCTCAGTCCCTCCAAACTGAGGAAGAGCCCCTCGCTCTAAACCGCAAAATACCTTCAGAATCCCATTGGGACCTCTAATCCAGGGCCAGAGAGGCTATTAGAGCAGTAGGGGTCGAATCACTCGCGTATCATTCTTATCAGATCTTATAAAATGTTGCCAGAATAGCGTTACTCAATAACAATGACCACAATACAATAATGAATGTTAAGTAGAATTTGCTGAGAGAAAACGTGACAGAACTATAGGAGAAAGTTTTAGCTGGATTCCGAAATTTTGATCAAATTACTTTCAGATGAGCTGGTAAAAGTGAAACAAACATTACAGAATACTGAAAAGCGGAGAGTTTTTCTTTAAAACCAACAGTACTATACCTATCTGTGTATATGTATGAATCATGTTCTATCCATGTCCATGACTCAGTATAAGGGACCCTGCATCAGTAAGTCAGGGTCATACCTGACTCCCATACTCAGCCTGACACGGGCACAGATGCTCAATCAAGGAGGTATTATACGGGTCAGATCTTCAGAAAATGTACAGTTGGCAGATCTACACATTCAGTAAATTCTGCTAAATTTGGCTGAGAAATGATGAATACTGGGTATATCTGAGTATATTTGGTATCGCATTGATTAAAAGTATCTGTTTTGTTTTGTTAAACTGCATTTTTAAACTGATTTCTGTCTTTAATGGCGGTTATTTGAGAAGATTGGTGAAGGCCAAGTGTACGTTTTCTGAAGGCCTGCCCCATATGCGCTGAGCTCCACTGGCCACACCCCCTCCACGTTTGTATACAATCAGTCCCACCCTGTACAGTAACTCCTGTACTATTACCTCTCTCACTCCCTCCACACAAACCTGAGACCAATTTGTAATAAAATCTTATTTATTCCGGACCGGCTGGGTACTTGTGAGACCTTTCTTTTACTTGCAGAAGTTGTATTGGACATTCAGCTGTAGATACACAGTTCTGTTGCATAGTTATGAAGCTAGATGGGTGAAGTTGCCAGAGAATCCAAAATTCACCTCCACTAATCCTTTCAAATAACCCAAATTTCTGACAAAAATAAAGTTCAAAGTGCTGTTTAACGTTACCAATCAGATTGCTAGGATCAATGCAAAGTCAATTTGATTTATTTTCAGAAAAGGATGTATGGGTCAGATTTTCAGAAATGTAAAATTCATCTTCGCCAATCTTCTCAAATAACCCAACTTTAGATGAAAATAAAGTCAAAAAAACAGTTCAACCTAGCCAAACAGATTGCTAGAATCAATGCAATGCAGAGTATCCTCGAATTTACCTAGTATTGACCAAATTGGAGCCTAATTTAGCAGAGTTTACTAAATGTGTACAGCTGTCATTTGTATATTTGCTAAAAATATAACCCCGGAGTCATTTTCCTAGATTCAGTTCTAGGTTTTTCTTTGATTTCCTAATTATTGAACAAAAACCTCCTTTCCTCTTGATGTTATCGTTCCCCCTCCAGCTTTGTTTCCCCTTATTAAAGGCAAACGCTACTATCTAGTGGAAGATGAAAATAAATGTCATTTTTCTGAAACTTTGGTATTTGATTCTTGAAGTGTTTCTGGTCATAAGGATGGAAAAAAATCATTGGGTCGCCGTGCTCCTTTTTGAATTACAGTGCTTCAAAATTTGCTATATCGAAAGAACCAATGAGGCCCATTTTGCAGTACCTCGACTTCACAGTTCATATTTGCTATTTATATTCACTCAATTTAAGTAAAATTAACAGTTTTAGAGAGAGTATTATTTGGCCAATAATTCTATGCCTCTTTTCTATAGGGTGCATTGTTATTTTTATTTTGAAGACAACAAATACAGAATGTGAATTTTAAATTAAAAACTCAAAAAAACTCACTATTTTTCACCATTTTTATAAAAACAATTTTTCTGATTCTTTAGTATATGATTTTTGAAGTATGTGTGGATGTGTTCTTAAAACTGAAAATAATTAATGGGTCACCGTGCTAGTTTCTGAATTATGGAGATTTGAAACATGGCTGACAACCCAAAAGTCTGCTGCTTTCAAAGTGTTCTATGTTTCCTAAACATGTCTATTTCAGACAGCTACAATAATTTCTTTAATGCAATGACATACATTTTTTCCCCTATATATGTGTAGAATATTACCTGCACTATATGTGTAGAAGATTTTGGGACATTTGGAGTATCCATTTTTGTTTTATTCCCAAAACCGTGAAAGGAAAATGCAGCATTTCCCAACGGACATGCATCCTAAGTGGGTACAACTGAGAGTACCCATAGCTAGCTCTGTTCCCCAAACATGTCTATTTCAGACAGCTTTAAACAAAATTTAACGCGATGACATATAATGTTTTTCCTTTTTATCGGTAGTATATAACCTGAACTGTATGTGTAGAAAATTTTTGGACAGTAGGAGTAGCCATTAATTGTTTGTTTTATTCTATAAAATGTGAAAAAATGGGCCGTTTCCTCATAGACTGCAATGCTAAAGGAATAGTGCGTAAAATGCCCGTAGATTTGGTATATGGAAAAGGGTCACTTGGCAGTGAATCGCAGCGTTTGCCTTGAAGTCTCTTTTTCTAAAAACAAACAACACAAAACAAAACATCTATTTATGTTAGCCTAGAGTGTGGAATTTGGTTTCATTGGTGGCCTATGAGAATCAGTCAACCTCAATGGTGATATTGTAGCATGTTTTGAATAATGACAACAATATTCTTTATTGATGAATAAATTAACATGCTAGACATTGTATTTGTAGGGATATCAGATAATTACAATGTTCTCCTTCCTGTTATAAGGCTCAACAGATTAATTAATCCCATTGAACTTCAGGAAAGACAAAAATCAAAATTGATAATTCAGACTCTATGTGTAGACAATTACAATATCCGTAGTACTGGGTGAAATCGCCAGAAAATGTACAATTTGCCTTCACCAATCCTCTCAAATAACGCAAAATTGATACATAAATCAGGTTCAAAATACAGATCCGCCTAACCAAACCGACTGCTAGAATCAATGTAATGCCGAATATACTCGAATTAACCAAGTATTGACAAAATTGCAGCCTAATTTAGCAGAATTGACTAAATGTGTACAGCTGCCAATTGTACTTTTCGGAAAGTCTGACCCAGTAGATAATTACAATATCCAATGTGATGACTCTATGTTCCGGGAACATAGAGTCAGTTGACTTTTCTGATTGAAATGCATAATGGGCATTAGCCCCCTAGACATTTGACATTAATCTTGTGAATTTTAATAATTATAATCTTCTCCCTCCGCCTAAAAGGCTGTAAGGATGTATTCACCACTTTGAGATGCAGGCAAAACACATAGCAATACTAATCCAGACAATCCTATATGACTGCAGTAATCACAGGATATATGGAGGAAATCCCACTACATGGTTTTCTCATTGCTAGGGAAGAAAGACTTCTTATGTTTAATAAAGAACAGATGGGTGAAGTTACCTACAGTTGTACGATTTATATTCGGCAATAATCTAAAATAATCCATTTGTAATGTGTTACAGTAAAATTAATCACAAGTCGCAAGAAAACGGTATTTTTCAAAGTGATTGATTCACAAGACAGCTTTGTGGGAAAGTTTTCATTTTCGGGGTGCTAAACACTGTTTGTAGCATGAATAAAGTTACCACACATGGAGACAGTCAGTGTAGACCTATTAAATATAACCTTGAAGTTTATTCTCTAGATTATATTTGGCAACTTTTGCTAACTGGCAAAAATAGTAATGGTCCACCCAAATTTATTGCAAATATTTTTTTATTTTTTCTTCATGAATAAGATTATTAAACCAACGTATAGGAATACTTATTGGCTATCTTGCTGGTCCCCATCAGTGGAATCGGATTTATCTCATCTTTTCAAATATGATGGTATCTCAAAATCCTCTTTTTTGCAGCTTGTGACTCAATGTTCTTAACCACATCACATAAGTCAGTTTTTCAGAAAATGTACAATTGGCAGCGGTACACATTTAGTAGATTCTGTTAAATTAGGCTGCAATTTGGTCAATACTTGTGAAATTCGAGTATATTTGGCATTGCATTTAATCTAGCAATCTGTTTTGTTAGGTTCAATTGAGTTTTGAACTTTTTGCCTGAAATGTGGGTTATTGGAGAAGATTGGTGAAAGTGAATTGTACATTTTCTGAAAATCTGAACCTTATACTCAGAAATAACTAGTACCTATAACCTTTCATCCTAGTTTACTACAATTTGCAGAGCTGCCGATTGTACACTTTCTTAAGCCCTGACCCAGAATGTGAATAAAGATAAGACCAAATCATATTTGGGTCAGATTTTCTGAAAATGTACAATTCGGCTTCACCAATCCTCTCAAATAGCCCACATTTAAGACAAAAATCAGTTTCAAAATGCAGTTTAACATAACAGAACTGATACTTTAAATCAATGCGATACCAAATATACTCAGATATACCCTGTATTCATCATTTTTCAGCCTAATTTAGGAGAATTTCCTAAATGTGTAGAGCTGCCAATTGTACATTTTCTGAAAATCCGACCCACTTATGATGCCGCCTCTACTTATGAATTCTCATCAAGATTTTAAATTAATGTTTATTGCCACTATCTAGCGTACACAGGGCCTGGCTGGGATGTCTAGACGCAATGGGGGAGGCTGTAGGGAGGCTTAAATAATGCTTCCTATTTCTAATCATAAGCACTGCATTTCTTATACACTTGACGGTACTATTTGTGCAGATATCTAAATATCTTGTGCTGATCATTGGATTCGCTGGATGTAATAGGGTGCCTCCACTAGAGAGAAATACGGCGCCGACAATTTTTGTTGTTGCCCACTAATTTGTTGCAACAAAGATCCATACAGAAACAATAGTTTCCAGAGAATGTGGCAACACATCTGACACTCCTCCATATGTGTTTTCATTGCAAACATGAAATGAACTGATGTCAGTGGGCAGGTATGTGTGGTATGACATTGCCATTCCCCCCCCCCCCCCCCCCCCCCAGTACACAGCTATATACTGGTATGTAGCAACGTGGGAGTAAATATTGAACCTACAAATACCAGGAGGAAAAAGCATTGTGGACAGTGCAATAGTGACCCTCGTACCACATCCTCATTAGCTTCTATCTATAAAACTCTAGGGTGAGCACATCAGAGACATTCCACCTTTTCTTCAAAACACCAAAATCTTCCTCATGGGATACCAACATTTCTGTTTTTGCTTATACTTATACACAACCCTAAAGTGACGATAAAATGCAATAGAATTTCCTTTTTCCTATTTGATCTACTTGTGTTACATGGTTATATCTCCTAGGGTGGACTTACTGTAGTTTTAGGTCTACCATATACCCACTATATCCGTGTATATATATCATTGGAAAGGCAGGTGCAAGAGTAAATCCTGTTAATGTGTTTTATGCTATCCCTGTCAGCTATTAGCATATAGATGGAGGATTAGCACCGTGTATCATGCTGCATTAGTACCTTTGTTCTCTAGGTTTCTAGATTCACAGCAATAGGCAATATGACCCATAGCACCTGTTATGTATTGAGTAGTAACCTGGGTATATGAATGGGTCCTGGGTATGACCATAAAATGCCTTTCTGTCTCTTTTCTCTGTCTCTCTCTCCCTACTTCTCTATCTCTATTTCCTGGGTAAAATCATAAACTGCCTCCCTCTCAGCTCTCCCGCCCTTGATATAACCATATTAAATATGTTGATAAGGGCGTAAAGCAACCAATCTCACTCACTCACTCCCTCTTAGCTCTCCCGCCCTTGATATAACCATATTAAATGTGTTGATAAGGGCGTAAAACCACTCGGTCACCTCTCTCCCTACTTCTCTACTTCTCTATCTCTATTTCCTGGGTAAGATCATAAACTGCCTCCCTCTCAGCTGTCCGCCCTTGATATAACCATATTAAATGTGTTGATAAGGGCATAAAGCAACCAATCTCACTCACTCACTCCCTCTCAGCTCTCCCGCCCTTGATATAACCATATTAAATGTGTTGATAAGGGCGTAAAGCAACCAATCTCATTCTCAGTCACTCACCTGGGTATATGAGGTGACCGAGTGGTTTCAAGCACTGAGTCGCTCACTGGCATAAATAGCTGGTTGTGAGTTCAAACCCGGGTGGGACTGCAGGAATGTTATGCGGGCATGTATCTGGCTGAGCATGGGGAAGTATCCACACTATATTAATTGTGGATTTACGACATTCAAGGCTCTGCACAGGGTTGTAAAAGGCTTTTAACTGGCAGCATGTACAAGGCTCTAACTTGATGGCTTACATATATCCCAAGTAATGCTACCTGGGTAACGATTTCCCCAAAATAAATTTTTCAAGCAAGTGATTGTGAAGCTATTTCAATGCTATTCCATTTGGAAGATTGCACATTACATGCTTCGACCCACTTACGACTGCTGGGCTTTACCGGGCTGATGCAATGTCACCCCAGCCATTGGTAGAGTAGGGAGGAGGGTTAGAAAGGTGACAGTGAAAAAGAATAGCAGAAGGGATGGAGGAATCAAATAGAAACTACTAATCACACCTTGCAAGGCACCACTCACTGACAGTCACTTCCAATTGCAGGACCTCCTCCATTAGACCATCACTCACTTGGGGAGTGGAGGAAAGGACATGTGCAGGTGCTTTCTCACTAGCAACTACTTACTGCTAATGAGTAATGGAGAGTTTAGCACTTTAGTTCGTTTAAATTCATATATTAAATCTTTGTATTAAATATATCCTTGTGTTTTTAAGGTCATTCTATAGAGTATATTTAATTACTTTACTGGCAATTGCCCACCCAAAAATATTGGAAACTGCCGACTCAGTGTGTTTCTCAACCCAACCAATCCCCCCGTTCACGATTTTGTTTCTAAATCCTCCAGCTTGTGATCTATGTGTGTCTCGTAATTAATTCTTGCTCTTTTTTAAAAAGTATTCTATAAATTAAGGTATGTAATTGGTAAGTGGAAAGGACAATTTCACAAGTGTCCTTCTGGGCCTAGCAGATATTTTTATTTTTTTTCAAAATTGTTTATTCCGGGTAGTAAGTACACTTCTCATTCTTGCGATATATATATGTTGAGTTCAATCTATAATATCAAATAGATAGAACCTGATGAGAATGTGGTACAAGGGACACTATTGCACTGTCCGAGATGTTTGTTTTTATGTGGCTCACGAGCTAATAGGCGAGTGGGTTATGAAAAGAAAACAACTTCGAGGACAGTATAATAGTGTCCTGAGTACCACATTCGAATTTAGGTTCCATATTTACTCCCCCATTGCTATGTTTACGATATGGCTATGTTTACTGGGGACAGGAAGTCATACCACACGCGTTGAACTGGTGCAAATTACCACACTACTTCCGTCCATACAAATAGCATGTGGTACATACACCAATGTGGAGTAATATCTGATACCAATAAGTACTGTCATTAAATGTATTACCATACAACCAATATGCGGGAAAATCTGGTTTTCCTCATTTGGCAAATCTCTTGTCAATCACCGTCACAAATAAACACTCAGTGCATGGGAGACTATCCCTGAGGGAATAAAGTCCTTAACTAACAGTTCAGCAATACGTAAGACGATCAGGACGGCTAAGTCCAGTCTGGGAAGGACTGACCAGTGTCCCCTCTAGCCTAATCTATTGGTTGATGGATGGCTGGACACCTGGGGCATATCAATCACTTCCCTGGGGATCCCCTATCCGTGTTTATTCTTCCCTTAGGGGTCATGTCAAAATCTTCTTTGCTAACTTGAAAAATATAGGGAGCTGGGCAAGCGAGCCCAGGGGCCCATTGGATAAGAAATCCTTACTTTTCCTTCCTTAGCTGGTAAGGAACTTTGAAGGAAGGCCTTTTTAGGCTTCTTCCTATTCTCAAAGTAGAAATTTTATACTGAAGCTTAGCAAGGAGCATCCTAAGAATTGATTTCCTATTAAACAGGCCCTGCATGGTAACGTTGAAGCATTTGGCAAAAACATGTAGGCCAATAATTGGAGGTTGTTAATCCTTTTAGTGTCTGCCTGAAGTTGTTATAGTCTAAGGACCCTTTCAAGGCAATGCCATCTTAGAAGCTCTTAAGTAAGGATATTGTAGAAAAATTCAGACCCAGTGTTCAAAAGACACTAGCATTTCCCTTCTCATATAGAGTTACAGATAGGTACAGTTTGTATATTCATAAACTGCCCGGTACTTACATGTTCCAACCACACGTTCGTCACAAGGACCTGGTTCTTTTCATCCTGAAAAATACAAATAATTGGAACATTAGTTTGTGTTCTTTCCAATACCTAGATGACTTTATGGTATTACGAATATAGTTTTAATGGTATAAACACACACAATGATTGAACTACATGACCCTAGATAGATCATACACTTGAGTAAGAATACCATGGTTACTAATATGTATAAAAGAAAAACAGACATTTATACTATGCCCCTTTGCCCCATTCAAAAACATTTCCCCTTTTATTATCTATCTTCGGGCCCCGGCCAATACATCTAGGAAGCACACAAGTCATAAAGCTTCTTTTAGTACCCCCGTCGTTTATGAGCAGAATCAATGATGCAATGATACTGAATTTGTCCTTGGGGAACAAAATAAAATATTATAGTGAGTTTTACCATTCCGGTGCAATAAACCGTTAAGCATTCTTTAGAGAAGCTATCAACTGAATCTGGTGCCTAAATGCTCCATCAAGCATGGTTTATTCTTGTAATAAAACAGTTGTAAACTTGTGTAGTTCAATACCTAAGAGAATCAGTGAATAATTGGGGATTTGTCACATAGAGTGTAGGATCGTATAGCGTGGATTTTGCTCATTTGGGGGTTAGGTTTTATAAAATGTACAATTGGCAGCTATACACATTTAGTAAAGTGTACTAAATTAGACAGTAAAGAACGTCAACACTAGGTATATCGGAATAGATGTTATATTGCTTTGATTCAAACAATCTGTTTTGTTATGTTGAACCATATTTTTGTTTTAAATTCGGGTTATTTGGGAGGATTGCTGAAGATGAATTGTATTTTTCTGGCGATTTCAACTTTGTGCAGGACAAGCATACTCCAATATTAATTAGTTAATTCATGTATCCTAGAATTTTAAGAATGTGTATTACACATATTTGGATTTTGGGGAATATTTAGCGCTTTTAGTCATATTGATACATCTACCAAATCTCGGGGCATTGTATCGTACCCCTACGTTTTGAAGGTCGTTTTATGCATTATATTTAGTTACTTTACAAGTAATTGTCCATGAAGTCATATTATATTGCAAACATTTTCCTGTAAGGCATCACAGATATGCTCGTTCTGCCGCATTAAACTCCTTATACCCACATTGAGGGGAGACAGAATGACATGGTACTTAATTTGGGACTAAAAAGGATCCAAATCGTAAAAGAAAGTGCATTGTATTAGCACTAGACTGTATGGAGAACACAAATAGCATTTACAGAGTAATACTAAAAATTGATTTGAATCATCTCAAAGAGGAACTTTCAAAAGTCAGACACTGAACAAAAGTATGAACAAGAGCCTAATGTATTGTATATATCTATTCACCCCTTCGGCAATAATCCCATGAAAAACAACAGACCACAGAAATATCATAAACTATATATTCATTGTATTTGGATCTCGTCTGGAGCAACGACCTACGGTAACCAGCATCGATAAATGTCACTAAAATGTCATAAAAACATGAAGTAATTTTAAGATTTTAAAGCTTGAGGCATTTATTTATGCTAAAGTAGCGGTATATTGGGAAAATAATTTAAGATAAGAACGCTATAGGGGCGGGAGACATGAATCTATTGGTGCTATATTGTGTGGGGTGGAGGAGGGAGCTGCCAGGGGGTTAATGTCCCAGTATAATATATGTGTCAGATTTTCAGAAAATGTACAATTCACTTTCACCAATCTTCTCCAATAACCCACATTTCAGGCAAAAATAAAGTTCAAAACTCAGTTGAACCTAACCAAACAGATTGCTAGAATAAATGCAATGCCAAATATACTCGAATTTCACAAGTATTGACCAAATTGCAGCCTAATTTAGCAGAATCTACTGAATGTGTACACCTGCCAATTGTACATTTTCTGAAAAACTGACCCATATACCTGTGGGTATTAGGTTACACTCACTGCACATGTTACTACACATGATCAGTTACTACTGTCCTGGTCGGCCATGCCTTCAGGTGTTTATAATCAAACATGTTGGCTCTTCTGATTGTTATAGGAGCACATTATTACTATTATAAGATTTTTATTTCAATAATTTCTATAGATATGATATCAGTTTTACAACGTCATATATACAATATCATATCAAAATAGCGTGAAACATCCTCTACATCCTCTTTAGAAACATCTTCTACAAGAAGTTTATCCTGATGACCCTAACAAAATGAGATAATACAAATACAGTTAGCACTCATTCTGAAAATCTGACCCTTATAGAGCTTGCCCTTAAATAATGTGTCTGTCTATATAGTTATATTTAGGTGACAGTATTTCGATGTTTGTCTGTTCTCCTGAGTACACAGATTGCTCATATATATAGAATTTTTATTCAAGTTTGCCAGTTACAAGAAAAGGACATGTGAATCTAAAATTAGACTCAAGTAGGTGTGACACACTGTAAGTCATGTGTCAGAAATTACAATGGGCAGCTGTACACATTTAGCTAACTTATCAAAGCTGCAGTCCGCTGATACAAGTGCAAGAACAAATGAGCTGCTAGGTTGTAACTAGACACTTGTAGTATGTTCAGTTTTCTTTGCTATAGGGCTTATACACTTATTTGCATTATGAAGATCCGTCCATATCACTTCGTAGGATGACTTCACTTACTATCGCTCACCGGTGGTTGTTTTTGCTCGACCAATTCTACTTCAAATTCTTGTATAAACATAATTATAACATTTAATAAATATTGATAAATTCAGTCATATCATATACGGTATTCATAACAATCTATTTCGTTTAAAATTTGCGTAATTTGATAGGATTGGTTGGAAAAAGTTATGTATTATCGGAAGCTCTGACCAACTCATTGGGTCCGAAGTTCAGTTCTTCTTTTATCCACTTTCTACCCCCAGAACAGACTTGATAGAAAATAGATAGTGCAGGTGCAGTTTTTCATAGGAAAGCTTGATAGTCTCAGGCGGTTGTCTGCTGCCTTATCCTCAACCACATTTTAGGAACGGACAAAAAGCAACCGTTGCTTCTGATTGGAGCAAATCCAAGCCAATCAACGTCCTTGCTCAAGTCGCCTCAGAGATGCGGGACTACTCTGGGACCTTGCAACTTTCATTATTGAGGTCGGCAATAGGGGGGTTGTATTTGCATCTTTTGTTGTCATGGAATATCTTAAAGTTGTACGCACAGCTGCAGCACCAGTCAAAAACGTTAATATTCTTTAAGCATCCAAGCTGCATTCTCAGCTATTACGACCAGAGAAAGTTTCCAAATTGTCTCATATTATGATTTTATGAATGTATCAACAATGTGATGCTGTTATATGTTTATACAAGGATTTAAAGGTAAATACAAATGATGTTGCTTTTGAAGTGCTGTAGCAAAAACAAACAGACAAACTCCTCCAAGATTTGGTCAAATCACTTTAAAATGCGTTGTAAAAGAATATAACAAAGTGTATAGTTTAGTGCCCTACTCCTGAACAGGAAAGGGGGAAGGGGGAACCATTAAGTGTCATCAACCATTGCCTCAGTCGGTAGACCGGAACGCCATAACCCAGCCATTCTTTTATGAGGATGTTAACAGATTAACAAGAACTAATGGCCATTCCTTCTTCCACATCTCGACATCAGAGAGAAAACACCGTTGTTTAATTAACGTGTCATAAACTATAGAACATTTTCAGTTCTTAACTGAGAGTGCAACTTTAAGTTTGCGACATAGCAATCTAAAATTCAAGAAGACGTGGGTATAACTCTGTTATAGGGGTGATCTATTCCCACTGTCAGTGTCAGTAAGGGTGAGTGAGATATTCCTCTTTACAAGGTTTGCCTGATGGTCAGATAGAAACCATACCCAGGCTTATATATGTTTCTAGCAGCTCAAGGTGCCTGGTCTCGGCTGGCAAGTTTTTCTCAAATGTTTTGATTCAATTACTCTGTTTATTTAATACTTCAGAATTTCTATATCTTCTGCGATTCCAAGGGACTGCTGCATAAGAAATCCTTACCTAGAAAGTTCCCTGCTAACCTATTTGTGATGTGTTCCAGGAAAATTAGTCTTATGTTCTCGTTGACTCTTATACCTCATCGGGTTGAGGAGTGAGTGAGTGAGTGAGATTGGTTGCTTTAGGCCCTCATCAACACATTTAATAATGGTTATATCAAGGGCGGGAGAGCTGAGAGGGAGTGAGTGAGTGAGTGAGATTGGTTGCTTTACGCCCTTATCAACACATTTAATATGGTTATATCAAGGGCGGGAGAGCTGAGAGGGAGTAAGTGAGATTGGTTGCTTTAGGCCCTTATCAACACATTTAATATGGTTATATCAAGGGCGGGAAAGCTGAGAGGGAGTAAGTGAGTGAGTGAGATTTGTTGCTTTAGGCCCTTATCAACACATTTAATATGGTTATATCAAGGGCGGGAGAGCTGAGAGGGAGTAAGTGGGTGAGTGAGATTGGTTGCTTTACGCCCTTATCAATACATTTAATATGGTTATATCAAGGGCGGGAGAGCTGAGAGGGAGGCAGTTTATGATCAAACCCATGAAATGTCTAGGCCAATAAAAATATTTAAAAAAAAATAGAGGTAGAGAAGAAGGGAGAGAGAGAGAGAACAGAAACAGAAAGGCACTTTATTGGCATACCCAGGACAACGCCGGGTGGAAGATGCAATGGCTTCAACCCAACACACTTGAAGAAATAAAGAACGAATGAAGAAAGTATTCCTCTCTTGATGGAGCGACTTAGTTAGAGGGCGTTAGCCCGAGATCTTCCGCACTCCTGAGGTCACTAACAAGTGTACAGACTTCCCCCGAGCTTTGTTCCATATTTATTACACCCCATTAGTGAATAAAAGATATAAATGAGATATTTCAACCCTTGGTTGTTTGGTCCAACAACTTGAATAACGAAAATGACAAAATGCCGGCAAAGAGTTCCAAATCATTTTAACTCTATCCTATTTTGGACCTAAGAAATCAATTTTCTCTCTCACATATCACAACTGTTACATGTTATCACCCAGTTTCTGGGTGAAATTGCCTGGGTGAAATCCGCTTAAATAACCCACATTTAAGACAGAAATCAGGTTCAAAATATAGTTCAACATAACCAAACAGACTGTTTGAATCAAGGCAATACTAAATATACACATATATACCTAGTGTTGAAGATTTTTCAGTCTAGTTTAGAAGAATTTGGTAAATGTGTTGATCTGCCAATTGTGCTTTTTCTCAAAATCTAACCCTTCTATTCTTGGACATGAGGTAACTGACCATGTCTCCCATCCTGTATTATCACCTGACCTGCCTATTGTGTCGGTAGGGGGCAGTCATAAGGTAGAGTTAGAACTGTCCGTCCATGAATTCAGGATGACTCTGTGGTACTGGACAATGCCATAAGTTCCAATCATCTACATACATGCTATAATTGGTATATGGGTTGCTGGGTGGGGGCGAGTATGTGTTGGGTCAGAGTTTCAGAAAATGCCCAATCTACAGTTCTACACATCTATGAAATTCTGCTAAATTAGAGTGAACATGTGATAAATACTAGGTATATCTGAGTATATATTCTGTATTGTATTCATAAAATAAATATGTCTGGTTATGTTGAGCTGTATTTTGAACCGAATTTTCGTCTTGAATTTGGGTTATTTGAGAAGATTGGTTAAGGCCAATTGTACATTTTCTGGCGACCTGACCCTGGCACAGGACCAACTCATAATTTACCATTTTCTACATACATGCTATAAATGGTATATGGGTTGCTGGTTGGGGGTGAGTATGTGGTACAGGACAAACTCATAATTTACCATACTCTATGTATGCTATAAGTGGGGCTGAATACAAGGGTACCAGCTGAGCAACATGGCATCCATATGTGATGTGTTACAGCAAAATGAGTCACAGGTCGCAAAATTGGTATTCTTTTAAGTGATTTATTCACAAGAACCCGTTGTAGGAATTTTCTCGTTTTTGGGGTGTTATTATAGCATTATTACCCCGAGGTTTGGTGGTTTGTTGTGGTCTGGGTGGTCATAGACACTCGAGGGCTTGCCCGAGAGTGTCTATGACCACCCAGCAAACAACAAACCACCAAACTGAGGGTAATAGTGCTTTTAGACGCGATTTGATCAGATCAACTTATTAATACCAAAATAGAAAGTTTACCAACCTGTACAATTATTTGTTTTAATCAAATATGCCTCGCAAAACAGGTATTAAGTGTGCCGGAAGTTTACCACTTAACTCCGCCAGGTACTATAGGTGGCACCACCCTCTATGGAGTTTCAACAGTGCCTCTCTATAGTCCACACTTCAGGGACTTCCGTCGATACACAGGTGGTCTATAGGTAAGAAAATACCTCACAGAATCTGATCAAATCGCGTCTAAAGCATTATTACCCCGAGGATTGGTGGTTTGTTGTAATAGTGCTTTTAGACGCTATTTGATCAGATCAAATTATCAATACCAAAATGGAAGGTTTACCAACCTATACAATTATTTATTTTAATCAAATATGCCTTGCAAAATAGGTATTAAGTTCACCAACATTGAACCGGAAGTTTACCCACTTAACTCTGCCAGGTACTATAGGTGGCGCCACCCTCTATGGAGTTTTAACACTGCCGTTCTATAGTCCACACTTCAGGGACTTCTGTCGATACAAAGGTGGTCTATAGGCAATAAAATATCTCACAGAATCTGATCAAATCGCGTCTAACTAGCGCTAGATCATGGGGGGGGGGGATGCAGGCCAGGGGGATGCGTCAGCCCTACGGACATTGGTATCCCCTGGCCTACAGTCCCCTCTTGGCCAAAACGGTCAATCTATTATCTTAATACACCGTTTCCCCCGCGCCACAGTGCTTACTAGGTGAAGTCGCCATATGATGTACAGTTAACCTCCTCCAATCCTTTCAAATAACCCAAATTTCAGACGAAAATAAAGTTCAAAATGATGTTTAACCAGGTTGCTAGAATAAATGTCAAATATGTTCGAATTTACCTAGTATTGACCAAATTGCAGTCTAATTCAGCAGAATTTACTAAATGTGTACAACTGCCAATAGGGGACCTGCATAGCCGCCATTTTGAACCTTGATTCGCATGGTAATATGGGAGTAATGGTACAGTCTAAAAATCTAAAGAAAACATGCCATGTTCAGCATGGGCTATTTATCAGTGCTATGATGTCAATATCCATGTGTTATACATGTTTCCATAACACAAGACTTCATCTTTCCCATCATGCATTTGATTTTCATGGATCAGTTATTGAAGCTGTGGTATTGGTGAAAACTTTCTTGCAATTTTCGATAAAAATGTTGCCAAATATGTGTATCCCGGATATCATCAGAATCCATCCCAGGATGCACTGTCATAGACATGCGCAGTGAGGTATGCAAACCCCCTATTGTACGTTTGCTGAAATTCTGACCGTACTGACTGTGGTACCTAAGTCTGGTCTATGGTTGTCTCTGCCACTTTGCATGATAAAGATCCATTGTTAAGGTGTAGGGTACAAGCACGATGGCCTCTTAATAATTGATGGTAGTCTAGTACACAAGCAGTTGGAGGAAGCCAAGCTATGGAGTCACACATATCACCCCTATTGCACTCAACAATCCTTTGTTTTGAATGAGAGTTTAGGACTAAACGTTTCACACAAATGGGTCTAATGAATCTACAACCCGTAATGCCTTAATACCTTATCTCCCCAGTCTCTCTTAAAGGAACGGATTTCACGAAGATGTGACTTTAAAGCTTCATAGAAATATCATTTCATGCCCTTGTATACTCTTATATGGCATTCTCTTTTCACAACATCCAAATTGCGGAATGTGAAGAAGATTTGTAACAAAAGTATGAACGTTTTTCTATCTTTTGTTCCGTTCTATTCCAACCCTTCCGAAACCCACTTACCACAATTTAGAAGGATTTTGTGTGGCATACTTCGCTAAAGTACTTGTCACATTTGTAATCGCCAAAATCGTTTCCTGCAGTAACTTCACCTATTATCACTCACTTGCGGACGTTCTTGCTCGGTAGTTTCGGTTTCATATTCTTATATTCATGAACACATATCAGCAGAAGAATATTCAGAATATTCATGAGTCCCGTTGTATAAGTCATAATATGAATAAATTTAGTTGGAGCTTTTTGGCGGAACAGCTGCGAATACAACTTTAAACAACAAATTCATTGTTTTTGAATCAGACATTTGCAGATATGGCTTCCCATAGAGAAGTAGATATCTCCCGCTGTGTTTAATGACTCTAAAGCTTTTAATGGTTCTGATATCTCACCCTGGGATTTTACAGCATATAATGGCTGTTGTGTGGCTTTACATACATCTGCCGATACAGTCCCTTAGAGACGTACAGATTAGCCTGCGCAATTGTGATCTGTCACAGGAAAATGAGTCACAAGTCGCAACATTTATACATTTTAAAGTTCTCTATCTACAAGATCTCTTTGTACGAATGTTCTGAATTTTGGATTATATAATGCTCCAAATCGTATGAATAAGTGTACCGAATTTCAAGCCCGTTTATCAAATATAACTATATCTTCCTAAGGTAATTCTATAGAGTATATTTTGGCAACTTTACTAGTAATTGTCCACCGAAAGATTTTTCAGAAATGAAAATATCAAACTTAAGATATAGAAGTACTTATTACATGTCCTAATATTTACTATCATTAGAATCGGCTCGATCTTATCTTTTTGAATAAGATGATATCTCATAATCCGTTTTCTAAGATGTGTGACTCATTTCCCTATGACACATCACAATGTTCGTCTGCTGTACAACTATGGCGGGAAACGTTCCCGGATGTAAATCGCTTTGTAACAAAAAAGGCAAATGTCCTTCCAGCCTAGATAAGGTGTTGTTGGTGTTCCCAAGTCTCTTCAAAAACAATACAAAGAAGAGTTGTCGCATTGTAGAGAAGTTATTGGTTGGATTTTTGAGGGGGCATGGTCAGGAAACAAAGGATATTGAGTCACATGCTATGGTAATTGCTGTATATTGGACACTTGAAATGTATTTCGTTTGTTGAGAGGGAAGAAAATGGATTTAATTCATGGTTAGAAGCTGTAAAGTATTGCATGATGTCAAAATGAAAACCGTTCAAAAGTATTGTTTGAATTCCTTACTACCGACAATGGTGTATATTTGCAGCTGGCCTAGTGAATAGTTTCTTTAATAATTCAACATTTCCTGAAGCACACAGAGTATTTACAGAAAATTCTTTCATACCTTTTGCATTAAATTGATATGATATAACTTAAAGAAGGCCCTGTTTGTTGATAATACACAAAAAGGAGATCATTAATTTGTTTGGTCTATCTAAGGGCAATTTCTAAATTCTCTTACAATGTGTACAAACAAGGAAACATCCTAGATTATCTCCTTAACCAGAAAGTACCTTCCAGAAATTCCAGAAGGTCGATTCCAGAATCAACTGGTCTGAAAATGGACTTGCCTGAAAAAAAATCCAGAAATCTCTTACAACCAGGGAAACCCTTTTCTAACAGAGGACAAAGTCTCCGGCACTAAAACTGATAAGAAATATTCACCACGGAGCCCAAGTGCCAGGCAATTTGAGTATTTTGTCTAGAACGGGCCCGGGGGAGGTGGCAGGGAGTCCCTCAAGGTAGCCTTACGGACCTGTGATTACACACACGACATGTTGTCAATGGCAGCCCAAAGACCCGTAACTCCCTCGTTGGTTTTATCGTTCTGCTTGGAGCCCTTCCCTAAGGAAAGGTGACTGCCGAATTCTTCAGAACTTTGAGTTCATTGTCTTTAGTGGTGTCCTTGGTGTTGTTTTTTTAAAAGGAATTTGCCAAATTAAAAGTTAATGCATAGAGAGTATGGAACGAGGTGCTAGTAATTGAATATTTAACTGTTACTCAACTGCCATTATATGTGATGTGTTTCAGGACAATGAGTCACAAGTCGCAGAAATTATATTTTTAAGGTGATATTTTCCCAAGATCTCTTTGTTAGAATGTGAATCCATGTATCTAATTCCAAGAGAGTGTAATAAATATATGCTTGTGTTTCAAAGGTCATCCTATTAAGTACATTTAATTAATGTACTGGTAATTGCCCACCTGGAAATACTGCAAAGATAAAGTAACACTTCTCAAACGTTCTTAATATTTGCAATCATTGGAATTGGCTTGATCTCACCTGTAAACTACCTAAAGTTGTCCATGTAAGTTGTACATGTATTTGATATTTGATGTTATTTAAATGTTGAAGCTTTAAATCATCAAAGATATCTATGTTGAATGTCTTGGTGGAATGAGTTCAATCTTATAACCAAATGAAACATTGTTCTCCACCTCCTCCTCCCACCTTTGCCTCCCACACACCTAAGGATTAGCTCAGGCAGTAAAGCCCCGAGGGTCAGATTTTCAGAAAATGCACAATCTACAGTTCTACAGATCTATCAAATTCTGCTATATTAGAGTGAAAAACGATAAATCCGAGTTTATTCTGTATTGTTTTTATCTAATAAATATGTCTGGTTATGTTGAACTGCAGTTTAAATCTGATTTTCGTCTTAAATTCTGGTTATTTGAAAGGATTGGTGAAGGTCAATTGTACATTTTCTGGGGACTTGACCCCGGAGCTGTTGTGGACAGTTCCATAAGGACTCTATAATGCACAATGCGCTTAGGAGTCAAGGCTAAATACATGCAGTACTCGACAGGAGAACTCCCATTGCCTGGCCTCCTTGATCCAGTTACATTGGCTTCAGTGTCCGCAGTATATGACATATAATAAGTATGTGTAGTCATGTTTAGAGATCAATAGGGGATTTGTATGGCCGCCATTTTGAATCTAGATTCGCATGGAATTATGAGACTAGTGGTACAGTCTTAAATCTATAGAAAACATGTTGAACATGGGATTTTTGTTCATTCATTTATGGCATAATGATTTGATTTGAATGATTTAGAAACTATTTTATTCAGGTCTACAACATTTCCACACATACAAGTATGAATATTTTCAGGACAGCCTGATTTAAAAATTTAAGGAAAAAAGTTAGATCTTATACATTAACTCTGTTTAGGACAGTTCGAATTATGATTACAATCTCGAATTAACATAATCTTATGTGATATCAGAAAAAAATTACATAATGACAATAGTTTATCATGGGATTGTATACACCTTTTGCAAACTAAAAACAGGTATTCCACCTCATATCACTTTGACAATAGTGTGTTTTGAGAGGACGAGGTAAGTTAAAAAACATACGATATACAGTGTAACCGACGCCGTGCTCTTACATATTAACCATTAATAAAACATCTACTCTACATCTACATCTACTGTTTCATTATAGATTCATCAATGTTTAACAATGCCCCAATGTCAATGGCCATGTGTTATACATGTTTCTATAACACAAGTCTCCATCTTTCTCCATCATGTATTCAATTTTCATAAGTCATTTATACCAATTGTTATATTGGCCTGGGCTGAGCTGATATCACATATATCTACTCCCTGATTTTCGCCATTAACATGGATAGACACCATTGCTACACCATCCCAAGATGCACTGTTACAGGCATCCACACTGAACCATGCAAGTCATTTCTAATATCGAAAATTCCAGGAATCTTTCTCCAACATCATAGATGATGGTTAAGAACTAAGATTAACTAAAAAAAAGTCTAAGCAAGTAAAAGTATCTATGAATATGAATAATCATAGAAACATTCAACGTTCTCTTCACAGCTTAAAGAATTTAAAAAGGGCACATGTTTCTTCTGGAATATTCCATCCAAGTAAGATGCATGACACCAAGACAACATTATTCGTCGGAGAAAAACGAGCGATAATGGGATATTTTGCCCATCATATAGGCTTACAAAATTGCGAGGAGGAGAAACAGATGTCCCACTGCGCTACAATAGGTTCTGATTTCAGTGGAGAGAGACCAGAATTGGGAATGAAAGACTCATAAGTCACATTTCTCTCTCCTTACCATCTGTTATCTGGGGATGGTAGGGTGAACGCCCGTTGATCAGTACGGTAGATATATGAGTTTTATCATTTTTCCATCGATAAATAATTTGATGCTTTTAATCATCTAAAGCTGTATTCTCAGTTAATGTCGGTAAAACAAAATATTTTCTACATTTTCTATATTTGTCTATGCATGAAAGATAAATAAGCAATTTCATAATGTAATTAGATATATTCTTTAGGATGACATTAGAATTCGTAAAATCATATTATAAAGTATATTTAGTTACTTAACTAGTACTTTTCCACCCTTTTCAAACATAAAAATATCAAACTGCAAATATAAAATTACTTTTTAGTATACCATCATTGAAATCCGCTTGATCCCATCTTTTTAAATATGATGATATATCTCAAGATTCATTCTGGCGACTTGTAACTCATTTTCCTGTGACACATCACATATCATTTATTTAAGCGTTTTTTTGTCAGACAATTTCTGACAATTGTCAGTAGGTGATACATTTCATTGTACGAAACATTGCGGATATAAATACCAATTCATATTAATATTAACAAAGAGAACTTCCGATCTAATTTAACACGATTTGACTCTCATAAGGCAACTTTAACATTATTCACATCGATGTAGTTGGTATATATGCAGTCTTGTGAGATATAACATGTTAACGATCACTATGAAGAAGAACAATTTTTTTTTATTTTTAGCCGATTAAAATACATGTTAACAGTATCTATTCCGCAAGTTATATAAAACAAGGACAATGGATAGACAGAATTCACCCAGGGGGCGAACCTGATGAATCAGAGTAAACTACATGGCTTACAAACGGACCTGCTGCATATCATCCCTGGGAGCAAATACATGCAGTACATCGCTTTGACCATCCAATGAACCCATAATTGCAAGACAATCGCCCAGCATCTAATACCCTTATATTACAGCCATCCTCGGAGAACCACACAATGCACAATGCGCTTAGGAGTTAGGCCTAAATACATGCAGTGGCGTAGCGGAGAACTGCCAATTGCTGGCCCCATTTGCCCCATTCCCATTCCCCCTAGTGCCCCCAATATACGCCGAGCACAATTCTATCGCCATCAATGGGATCCCGATGAAACCCAGATTCCGATGTTATCTCCTCTCAATGGACCTGGAATGTCCAATCGGTGACTTGGGTGTGTACGCTCAGGGAATTGTGATTAAAGTCCCCTGTCAGAGCTGTCCCCTTGCTTTCTGCAGTCTGTCAAAGTATTTGGGCAAAGCAAAGAATGCTGATGTGCTTTTTTGGGTGTGGAAGGCATTGGGGTATGAATACATTAATAGAGATGAGGACACTTTAGAAGCCCTTTATACAAACAACAAACAGACAGAAGCTTCCAGTGGTCCTGGGTATGACCATACAGTGCCTTTCTGTCTCTTTGAATATGTCTCTCTGTCTTCCTTCTTCTCTATCTCTATTTCCTGGGTAAGATCCTGAACTGCCTCCCTCTCCGCTCTCCTGCCCTTAATATAACCTTGTTGATAAGGGCGTAAAGCAACCAATCTCACTCACTCACTCACTCACAGAATCCTCCAAAATGGTGGTCAAATGACGCTTAGATACGTTAGGAAAGTTGGAACAAAAGGTAGAAAATATCTATTACTGTTTACTATCATTGGAATCAGCTTGATCTCATCTTTTCAATTATGATGAGATTTCAAAATCTATCTTTTCGCGAATTGTGACTCATTCTCCTGGAACACATCACAATTAGTGTCGCATGATTCAATCTTATGATATTCTTGGAAAAAGGGAGAACACCGCCTTTTCTCCTTGACTCTTATAGTATCGATTTTGGAGTATGGAGGGAGTTCTCTATCCCATGTCCATAAGGCGATTCCCTCCTCACCACAACCTTCCAAGTCCTTTAGGGGCTGACTCAATGGTAGCATTTTCCGTTACAAGGTCAATTTAGGGACAAAACCAGACCAGAGACGCCCAATAAATGGTAGTGAATTTCATTGGTCCCTGAGATAAGAACTAATCCAATGATATATGGGTTGCATTGGTTCTTCGAGTTCCCCGAATTATGTTCTTTCTGAATTAAAAAAAAATCCATGATCCCTTTTTTTTTCATTGAAAGGTAATTTTTACCTATATTGATTAGTAATTATAATAATTAGACTAATTAATAATAACATGGTCGATCATTGTTACGTGTCATGATTGCCTAATTATGGTATTACACTAACATCTCCACACTACATATAAGAAGCTTATTCAATAATGATGTATCAAGAGTAAAGAAATACATATATATTCTATACACAAACTGATTCTATACATTCCTTTCCTCCTCATTCCTTTTCTCCAATCCATGGCTCATTGTAGCAGTTGGTCAGTATAGAGACTTCCCTATGGGTCTGACCAGTCCCTATGGGTCAGGTTACCTAGAAACGTACAGTTGCTTGCTCTACATATTTAATAAATTCTGCTAAATCAGACTGAGAAATTCTCAATACTAGACATATCTATTTTGTATTACATTGATTAAAAAGATATGTCTGGTTATATTAAACTGTGTATTAAGGATAGTTTTTGTCGTAAACTTTGAGATAATTGGTGAAAGCGAATCGTACAATTTCTAGCGGCTCCACCCGTATACGTCTGGTACCAGCATCACCTCCGCTCACAATATATTTACATCAGCTCAGTGAGTATCTGATAGAGGAGAACTGACTCGGAGCAGCTCCTTTCACATGGCTGACCGAAACAGCCTTTAACTGCTCGCACCGCCAGCCTTCATGTCCAATCTCCGTCCTTAGAGCAAGTAGGACCAGAAACCACCTGTTTCCGACCGGTGGACAAAGCAGTTTCTAAATGGCTCCTATCCTTTCCATCCACCCTCCTGTCTCTGCTAATCATGGGACGGGGAGGTGGAGGTGTTTGGTATGCACTGGAGGTGGCTCTTCTACCCCTCAACGACACCCTTAGATTGGGGGGAGTGTGGTTGGTAAAGCTTTGATGGTTCTGTGATGGCGGGTGGGATATGGGTGGATTGGTGTGGAAGTCTATGTTCTGCTGGTTTTGTTTGGAGAAGTTGAAAGGTGATGGGAGACACGTCAGAATGATCATGTAGATGTTCTGTAGGTGCTAAGTGTGTTCTGTGGGACCCGAATTAAAGCTGCACTCTCAGATATCATCCGTCTTATTTTACTCTTTTCCAACCCATCTCAGAGGCATATTCGTATACAGTCACCAAAATATTTTCGTGCTCTAGCTTCACTTATTATCGCTCACCGACGGCCATTTTGTCGTGGTGGATTCAACTTAAAATGTTTGTATGAACATAAGAGCTGCAGAATTTTGATTCGTCATAATATGAGTAGATTTGGTCAGATTTGTGTTGTCGTCATAGCTGAGAATGCAGCACTGATTGCTGAAGAATTTGTTGGTCAATTCATGGAACAGATAGAACACTATGGTCAAGATACTTGTATGGTCAATGGTTTTTTTTTTGCAATCGCTATTATGAACATTGTTCACTTACAGTGGCTTATGAATTGAAATTCTCGCCATACCAAAGAAAACGAGTACACATGAATGACAAATTATTCAGTAACAGCCGTTGACGTTAAAGAAGACATGCATCGAGATGCAACTTGTGTACCCAAGATCTTCATCGGATTGTCTGGTATCAATACCACACAAACTGTTGCTTTATTCTTCTATTTGTGATTAAGAAAGTATCCACTTCATATAACTGTTAATGATATGCATAAACAAACGGTTCCAGGACAAAACTCTATAATATTGCAATCCTTATTTACATAGTCATGTGTTAAAAAGCCTCATAAATCACAATTAATTTGAAAAGTCTCCTGAAGTCTGGTATAGAGGACGGCCGACTTGGAACGTTTGTCTCGGTGTTATAATCAGATGTTATCCTCCTAAAGTGACCAACTACAAATAGTATTACAATTCTGATCAAGGGCATTGACCTCCCCATTAGACTGATAGGAACAATGAGAAAATGGAGAAGATTAATGTAGAGACTGTCTGCAGTAAGTAAATAATTGCCCGAATGTCCGACCAAGGTAAACATGAAGGGGTGATTGACCTCTCTGTGGCAAAGAGGGAGAAACTCTATCACTAACTATAGTTCTTATACTAACTCAGAAAATGTACAGTTTGACTTCACCACTTCAATCTAATAACCAAACAACCATATGTTTTGAATGAAAACAATACCATTCAGATATACCGAGTATTTAGTGTGTCCCAGCCTTATTAAGCAGAGCCAGTTGTTAAAGCTGTGCAGCTCAGATTTCACATTTCCTGACGCCCTGACCCACATTAGCAGTATTTGTTAAAACCTTGTGAACATCATGAAGCTGTTGTAACACAACTTTGGGGACAACCAAGCGCTACCTATAGATCGCTATAGTGGATTACTGGACTAATTTAATTCATTTAATTTCTGAATAACTTATTATTTTCTGATCTTGACCTTTGGTCTTACTTTGGACTTTGTTCAGTGGAGTTAGGTCTACATAGACACAGCAGTGGGCGGAAGACCTTGGTTATTTTTTTTATTTTTTTTTTAGAAAAAGATATTCTGTATCGAATAATCATCAGCCCATATCTCAATGTTAACGTCCTCAATTGATTATTAGAACTTCATTGTACCATGTACTTGTTTGTTGATAACTGAACTGTCGTTATTACAGAAGATATTATGTATAAAAATACTAAATAAAAAAAACCAACTCGTGAACAGGTGAACAACTCGTCAACATTGGTGTGACATTTTCTCAACTGTTAAAGTGTGTGCTCTACCAAATGATGTGATCCACTTTTTTGCTTTCTTTCTAAAATAAAAGAAATGTAAATTGAACGATTAATACTATAGGGACTGTCTACTGCATCCATATAGGTTCTCTTTCAATAATAACAAAAACGGCAGGACGTTGGTGTATCGATTGTTGATAAAGCACTTCAATCTGTTATGTGTCACAGAAAAATAGGTCACAAGTGGCGAAAACTAGATACCATCATATTTGAACAGATAAGATCAAGCCGATTATAATGATAGTGAACATTATGCCGGCTAACATGTTTTTCTATACTTTAAGTTTGATTTTGAAAAAGAAAATTGTAATATCTCTTGATGGACAAATTACTATCCTCTATGGGATGACGTTAGAATACTTGTATATTTGATACATTTTCTTGAAATTTGCTATTCATACGACTTGAAGCAGTGGATATCCTAAAATAGGAACATTCCTACAAAGCGATCTCCTGATTAAAACACATTAAAAATATCAATACTGCGACATGTGACTAACTTTCCTGAAACACATCACATATGCCTAAGTTCTCTTTCAAGAATAAAAAAAGTCAGGCAAATATCGATTGGTGATATAGCACTTGTATTCAGTCAGACCCATGAGCAAATATTGACCATTATCAAATAATCAAATGTGATCTGTTTTACGAAAATAAGTCATAAGTCGCCAAAAATGGATTTTGAGATATCGCCATATTTGAAAAAATGAAATCAAGTTGATTCTAGTGATAGTAAATACTGGGACACCTAATATGTATTTCTAGATTTTAAATTTGATATTTCTATTTTGAAAAGAAAAGTTTGCAATGTTTCTGGATGGGTAAATACCAGTAAAGTAACTAAATATACTCCATACAAAGGCCTTCAAAACGCAAGGATTTATTTAATAAAATGTCCCGAAATTTGATAGATGGATTTATCTGACTATAAGTGATAAACCGTCTAAAAATCAGAACATTTCAATGAGGAGATCTTGTGATAACAACACTTTGAAAAATATAAATTTTGCGACTTGTGACTCATTTTGCTGAAACACATCACAAATACATATTTGAAGGCATTTGTTCCCAAAGCGCTCAACACCTAGCAAAGGCAACGGTTTCAATTTCGAGCAGCAAAGGCATTAACCTCTTGTGTTTAAATAATGACCAAAATGTTCTCTGGAGCTAAAAATGAAGGAATGATTGAACTCATTGTAGCAGCATCCCTCACACCTGGGTCAGACCGCCTTGAAATGCACAATTGCCTGCAGTACTCATTTTGCCAATTTTGTTGCCAAGACTGGCAACATTAATGTTAAAAACTAGACATATTTTATTGTATTTTGCAATGCATTGACAGACAAATTCTCTTTACTTCTGTTGAACTGTATTTTAAGAATAGTTTTTGTCCTAAATCTGGCTTATTTGAGAGAATTGGTGAAGACAAATTGTACATTTTCTGGCGACTTAACCCACCTCTGGCTGTGGGGGTGGGGGTCGGGGTGAATGAGGGAGTATGGGGTACGGGGGATGAAGGGGGGTGTGTGGGGTACGGGGTGGGTTGAATGAGGGAGTGGTCCACAGGGACGCAATCCAATAAACCTACTGCGTGAACTGGGATATGCCTCAGCTTGACTGGAAATTCCAATTTTCCTCTTAATCCTTCTAGTCTTCCTGTTGTCGCTTTATTTGTGGTTAAAGTCTATCCTGATTGTTTGTCATAGTTTTTATTGACTTTGTCAATTCCTCTGTTCAAGCTGCACTCAGCTAACTCTAACCTAACATTGTAAGTTAGACTTTGACTTATTTATAAGTTTCTTGAGTCATAATATGACAAGGGACGCTTTTGGTGTGAGTTATGCTCCTTAGAGTTGTTGATCCCTGTGTCTGGCCTACATGTGATGTGTTCCAGGAAAATGAGTCACAAATCGCAAAAGTGGTATCTTTAAAAGTGTTTTATTCACAAGAAGTTTTTACGTGAATGTTTTTATTTTTAGGTTGCTTAAAATTGTATGTGTTACCTATACATTTACCAAATTTCAGGACAGTGTATCAGATATATCCATGCATTTCTAAGATAGAATTATAGAGTATATTCAGATAATTTACTAGGAAATGTTCACCCGAAAATATTGCAAACGTTTTTCTTTTCAAAAATAAAAATATCCGACTTAAAATAGAAAAATACTTAATAGATTTCCTACTGTTTACTCTTATTGAAATTAACTTAGTCCCATATTTTCAAATATGATGTTTTCTCAAAATCTGTGTTTTGCGACTTATTACACAATTTCCTGTGACACATCACATATAGTTGTATTTAGGCGTCATGTTTGTCTGCTCTCCTGAGTACACAGATTGCTCATCAGTCAAGAAGGTGTGTCACACTGTAAATAATACATCAGTGAATTGCAGTAAAACTGCATGGATATGAGAATAAAATTAGAGTTATATAAGAGCCGGGACAGGGGGTAAGGGATTGTTCAATGTTAATGGTATTTTGATAATGGTGCGGACAAAAGTGAGTTCACAACGCTTCGTGTTCTTATAAAGGTAAATTAGGAAATTTGTAATTGAACTAATTGGGCTGCGTCAGGTAGACCTACTAAGGCAGAGGCCGACAACCCAGTTCTGGATGATGTAACTACTTTGAAAAGACCAGAATAAAAATACAATATATAAAGATACTATCGGCAGCTGTACATATTTAGCTAAGTTTAGGAGCAGGCATTGTGCAACAAAGCATTAATCGTGGCTGTTCCTGCTAAACGAAGATGGGGTCCTGTTTGTGAAGTTCTGTTTGAGCATCCATTGCTGCAGTATGACATCTCCTTATGGAACATCACTTCATTGTTTCCATTCCTCTCATGATTCAAGTAATCTCTGCCACTAGATTTAACAAAAATATCAAAAATTCTCTAAAATAGCAAACGATCCAATTCTGGATGGTTTTCTGATGCAATGCTTCAAGAAGATATCCAATTACAAATGCTTTCATGAACGGATTTCTTAAAGTTATCTCAAATCCTTGAATGGGTAATCGGAACATTCCCTGATACTTGTTACACAGGGAATTACAAAAGTGATTGAAAATGTCTGAATCGGGTTAAAATGTGAAACGATCTGGGTGGGATTGAGGGAGTGGAATGAGGGTGCATCACATTAGGAGTTGTACACGTTCACTATTGGACTATTGTGGATGATATTTGGTCTGACATCATTTACAAAAAAAGAATTAGACCATTTATTCAAGGGCTAGGGAACTAGAAATCATCCAAATGAACTCAAAATGGAAATGAAATGCTTCCTTTCCTGGAGAAATATAGGCATAATAGGGGAGTTGCATGTGCCACTGCGCATGTCCGTTACAATGCTTCCTGGGATGGATTCTGATGAAATCTGACACACACATATTTTGCAACATTTTTATCGAAAAGTTTGTCAGTTTATCAAATTAAAAAGTAACTCAGTTTTTCAGATTGCATTTCACTCCTGTGCAGTATACTCAGTGATTTGGTTTAAAACAACTTCAGGAAAAAACTTTAATTAGAAAGTAAAGATTGATCAGCTTAGATAGGTAGTGATAGCAAAAGATTATCAAGAAATATGACTAACTTTCTGTTCATGCATACATGAATATAGAAATCAGTAATTAGCTGTCCTAGCATTTGCTTTCATTGCAATCGGCATGTTTTTTGACTTGTGACTCATTTTCCTAAAACACATTACAAACTAAAAAGTAACTTTTCCTCACTCCTGCACCGTATTCTCAGTGACTTGGTTTAAAACAAGTTGAGGAAAAATCTTTGATTAGAAAGTTAAGATAGCTTAGGTAAGGTATAGGCAGCAGGCAGCCCACAGAAACTGCAAATGGCGCAGGAGTTTGAGGTGCAAGACCTGCTTACCAACATGTGGCAGTGAAAAGAGCACAGTCTGTGGGAGACAGACTTTGTCTCTGGTCCGCCGGAACATCAGCTGCTGTCTCCTCCTTCTAATTAAAATAGCTTCATCGGTCGCTGTTACAAAAAGAGGTGAATTCAGAACAGGAAAGAGGGAAGAAAAAGTGAGGAAGGAGAGGCTAGAGTGAGGGGCTACAGAGGAGCTACAGAGGGGTGAGAGAGGAAAACTGAGGAAAAGAGAAGGACAATTGAGAACAACTTGAGGAAAGAGTGAAGAAAAGGTGAGGAAAAAGTGAGGAAAAGGTGAGGAAAAAGAGATGTGCGAGGGAAGAAAGAAAGAGGAAAGAAAGCAACAAGAGTGGCAAAAGTGACGAACAAGAGAGGCCCGAGGGATAAACGAGAGAGAAAAAAGAGAAGAAAAAGATAGGGAAAAGGGGGAAAGACAGAAAAGACAGGGAGAAAGAAAAAGAAAAGGAATGAAATAGGAGCTGTTCATAGTCAGACAGACAGAAATGTGAAGGGACATTTGATAACCCATTTGATCAAGATGCTATGCTGGTCCAGTCATTGCCACATAACACATACAGGTATAAGAGAGAGAAGGGACAAGAAGAGCACCTTGGAGGAGAGAAAGAGGAGAGAGAGAGAGGGAGGACATTATAGACTTGTAGAGATGATAGTAGAGGAAAAGAGAGAGAGAGAGAAAGAGAGAGACAAGGAGGATTCAGTCATTTCTGCGGATTAACTATGCGCATGGCAACTGTTGCTGTGGCTACTTGGTGGGGTAAACTAAAGCATCTTTAACCAGGTTAGTCAGAAGTTGGCTAGTCTCAACAATACTAGAGCCACCTGACCTTGGAATGGGACACCTGCAGGATGGCATCGAGGAGTAGAACTATAGGGGCCTGTTGTATAAGGTCAGGAAAGGGGAAATTATGTGTATCAATTTCTACAATTTTTCCATAATCCACACTTTGCTGCGCCCTGGGATAATGCACCAAACAGTGCACCAGCAGCCCGTCAATGTCAGTCTTTTATCTGTGGAGTATACACAAAAAAGGACACCAGCAGCCCCTCAATGCACCGAACAGTGCACCAGCAGCACCTCAATGTCAGTCATTGACTTTAGCATTAAGGGTGGTCTCCACTGGCTGCGGTAAGCTCTGCGGTAAGCTCTGAGGTAAGCTTTGAGATGGGGCTATGATGATGAGAATTGGCGAGGTCCTGCCTACATGGCCAGTGAATCATGTAGGCAAGATCTCATCATTCCTCTCCACCTACAGAACCAGCACACACAATCGCAAGGCTTACCGCAGAGCTTACCGCAGCCAGTGGAGACCACCCTCTTCGCACAAACAGTCCACCAGCAGCCCCTCCATGCCCAATCCAATCCCTTGACTCACAACTGCCACGTGACAACACAGTGACTTATCCTCAGTTTAGTAAGGCGCTTGGGGAAAGTGTGCAGGAGCCCAATTTACAACTGCATCTATTCTACAGCTGTATCTGGTATTGAAGGGAGGATTTGAGGGTAATTCAGGGAGGGGCGACTGGGCTGGAGGAGTGTGATGTATGTAAGATGGCTGCCTAGGGATGTATGATGTATCCCTGTACTTGCTTACAGACACACCTATAGACCGTCACCTTACAATGGGGATTTACGGTAGGATTTATACAATTAATGAAATCCATGTATAGATAATAAGGGACATACTACAATGGAAGATGACTATTATCAGTTGTTTTCCCAATATTCGGAATCATTTAATAGCCCTAACCCCCTGTTAGTTTGTTTCTTTTATTTCTATAAGTTATCAACACTACATCGATATTTTCAGCTCATAATAAAGTGAGAATAAAGTCGTTCCAGTTACTACAGTAGCAGATGTACAATAATATATAACTTCTACAAAATATTACCTCATTACCTCTACAGAGGTCCTTGAGATCTATGCTCCTTAACTTTATATCAAACACATTCAGTTAAGACATATACAATTTTGTTTGTTTTTTTCTAGGTGAAAATAAAAGGTCTGGTGATAATACTTATATTCATGAATGATTGAAGTACACGCCGTGCATCTATACATAGTTTCCAAAAGTCCAGAGTCTTATATGTGATGTGTTTCAGGAAAATGAGTCATAAGTCGTAAAACATAGATTTTGAGATACCATCATATTTGAAAAGATGAGACCAAGCCGATTCCAATGGTAGTAAACAGTCTTATAATCTAATAAGTATTTCTAGATTTTAAGTTTGATATTTTCGTTATTGAAAAAAAAAATTTCCAATATTTCTGGGGGTCAATAAACAGTAAAGTAACTAAATGTGGTCCATATGAGGACCTTTAAAACGAAAGGATATCTTACATGGATTGTCCTGAAATTTGATACATCGATTGATATATCTATAAGTGATGAACCCTCCAATAGATAGAACGTTCCAATCATGTGATCTAGTTGAAAAAACACTTTGAAAAATATCAATTTTGCGACTTATGACTAATTTTCCTAAAACACGCCACATATCAGAGTCATACACAGTCTATTCACACTAGGCTCATTTTCCAATGCTTCAGGTGATGTGGCTGACTCTTTCAGAATGAGAAATTACAGACATCATCTCCTCAAACATAAAGCCCCATCCTTATGTTTACATTCTATAATCCAACAGCTTTTTCACGTTGACATTACATTACATTCAGTTTACTTTATTTTATTGTATTAAAGATTCCTATTATATAGTTGATTGTTAACCAGTCTAACTGTCATAACATTTAGGCTGTATATTACTGTAAGCTTACTGTAAATTGGTTAGCTGCTATTTCAATTTTGAAGAATGTATCCATATCTCATCTCCTGATTCCAAAATCATATCATCATCTCCCCAAACACAAAGCCCCATCTTTATGTTTACATTCTATAATCCAACAGCTTTTTCACGTTGATATTACATTACATTCAGTTTAACTAACATCTAATCTTCAAAAAGTAGCACCCTTGAAAATGCAACAGAAGCAACCGCGACTTAACAATTTGTTTTCAATAAACATTACCAAGCCTTTGTCTTAATTCATATTCCTTTCCTGCCATGTTAGCTTGGCTTTATCTATAACGTGTGATGTTTATTTCAGCCAGTGGTTTCCATGGGAATTCCCACAACAACAATCTATGCCTGCCCAGCCGCCAGTATGAGTGTATGAATGGCAGCCATAACTATCCATCACAAACATCCCCCATTCTACCACCAGCAGTACAAAATGCCAACTTCTGCTTTATTTGAATTCACTCTAGGATTTCAGCCAGGGCTCGTTGCGTAAGAAATACTTACTTACTTAATGTTTTTTCCTTCCATAGCTACTTTTCCTTGCTGTAAGTAAGGTGAGATAAAAAAAACTTGCTTTAAGGCTGGGTTCCACTGGCCGGCTACTCCTCCCGCTACTCCTCCCGCTACTCCTCCCACTTCTTTAACAGTCTAAGCAACTAAAGTAACCAGAATGGGTACTACTGAGACGTTACTTCCACTGCTACTTCTGCCGCTACTCAGAAATGTTAGCAGACAACATTTTATTTTCACATGTAATGGATGCATCAAGTAAAGTGAGGGGTAACCTAGATTGGTGCTATTGCCCTGCATCAGCTCCTGCTATTTTTTCACTACGTCCTGCTACCTCCCGCTACAAAGTAGCGGCCACTTCAAATCAAACATGTTTGATAGAAGAGGGAGCACTCTACGCTTCGAAAATGTGCCAAAAGAAGTGGGAAGTAACATGGCTATGTAGCAGGGCCCAATAGCACCCATCTCCGTTACTCGCCCATTTCTACTCCCGCTTCTGCTCCTGCTTCTTTAATCAAGAAGCGGGAGAAGTAGCCGGCCAGTGGAATCCAGCCTTTACCCTGAATGCTGATGATAAAATTTCACACTGAAGCAAGGGAGAATAGCTGAGCAAGGAACATTTTAGGAGAGTATCCTTTATGGAAATAAGGACTAGGAAAGGGGAGATATTGGAGTGGTGTGTTCATCCCAAAGTAGACATATGTACCAATGATGACATCTGTACAGACTTTTCCTCTGTAGTACAAGCTATTTCTCATATTACAAATTCTTTTCTGACTACTAACTTCCTATGTCCGGGCAGATTTTACTATTTCCAGAACAAAAAGTTCCATGTCAGTGGCGATTTTCTCCATGTCAGCCTCCTTTTCCACTATTTCCTTTAGATAATCACCACAGAAATGTATCTCACTGCACCTTTTTCCTATGTCTCCTATGGTATGTCCTATTTCCTCTACATGAAAAGCCATGTCTGGCTGCTCTGACACCAAGATTTGGTCATCCATGTCCTCCCTGGTACACTCCTTTTTTACCCATACAAAAGGAGACATGAGTAGGCAAGTGAGTGTTAGTATAGCAGTGTTACATAACACACCCAACTCAGTCACTGGTGCACCTGCACTCCACCAGCTGCATGCATGAGTGATCACACTGATCAGTCTGATCACCATAGCAACACAGATGGTTTGAGGCACCCCCTATTGTTTCATTGAAGATGGGTGAAAAGGAGTGGATATTTGGAAAAGGAAAAGGATATTCTAAAAAGAAAAAGATATTCCAAAAAGGAAAAGTATAATCCTAAAAGGAAAAGGATATTGGCAAAAAGGAAAAGAAAGTTGACAAAAAGGTGTTGGATATTCCAAAAAGGGCCAGATTTGTTGTTTATTATTCAATAGAGCCTTAACATCCTCCATAGGCAGTGTATATATGCTACGGCCGTTCCTCTCCTCTCTACACGTTGCCACACTTGACCACATTTTCGTGGGAGCGTTTAAGCACATCCACGAGACAGACTTTTGGGTTTGTCTAATCTTATATAGTTTATGACAGGATAATTAAACAACAGTGATTTCTCTTTGATCTTGATGTGTGGAAGAAGGAATACCATGAGGTCCTGTTAATCAGTTAACACCCTCATAAAAAAACAACAGGACCATGGGGTTGGTTGGCTTGCGTCCCTCGACCAAATTTAGGGAAAAGTTCCTCCTGTTGTAGCTTCAATCCTCGGTATTTCTTTTGCCACATACCATTAAGAGATTGAGTAGCCGGCATTGATTGACACTTAAATGACCAAAATATATGAATTTCCCCCCCTTCACCCTTCACCCTTCCCTGTTAAGATATTAGGCACCAAACTTTCTGTACAGCCACTTATCAGCTATCATGTCAAACATCTGAGTCATTGATCCAAGGCCTGAGTAGAGGGCCTGCCTAGGGAGGATGGCTGCAATAGGCTACAGTAGACACATTAGCACACTCTTTTATATCAAATATTGTCTCCATTGTTACCCATGTAAACCATTGTTAAAGAAAACTGAAAAGCCACTTGGCTAGAAAAACTTGTAACTGACATCAGCTAAATTCAAGAGGTACCAGTGCTCAGCAAACTTTATAAAAGAATAAAATAAGAAAAGAGCGAAGAGTGAATAAAGGAGAAACAGTGGTGTTAAAGTTCAGAAATAAGCAAGATTGATGAAGGTGAATTGTACATTATCAGGCGACCTCACCCAATACAAAAGCTACCAGTGTGGTAAATTATAATGAATAGAATATAAAAAAGAGCGAAGAGTGAATAAAGGAGAAACAGTGGTGCTAAAATTCACAAATGAACAACAATACCTCAATGATCAATTAATCTACTGCTTTATGTCAAAGTGTTAAAATGGAGGACTTAGTTGTAAGGAAGAATACAGAAAGACTTTGCCTTAACAACTTACTGATAAGAGAAATTCCAGATGGCTTGGGACCGATTCATGAAGATTGAAGTCAAGTATTCAAAGTGTCTTTGCAAAAGCAATAAGGTCTTGAAAAAAGAAAGTTTAAAAAAGCAACAGCTAGTTCTTGTGTTTGGAAACGCAAGACCTGAGAGAACAGATTGAGATGAATGAAGCCCAGTGAAATAGAAATTCTATTGACAAAGCCGTCTGCTCCATTGGGAGTGGAACCTTCGAGAAGGAAATTAAAAAATACAATCTTGACACAACTTAGAGCTCCGGTGGTAGTGAGAGTTTTTGCTGCGCATTAACGTTGCGTTTGGTTTAAAGTACTGTGATTTATTTGTAAATTGGTAGTATTAAACTTATGTTTTTATGTATCGCTAGTATTAATCTTATTATAATATGAACAGGCTGCAATTCATTTAACAACCGTTAACAATACAATTAAGAACTCATATACAATGGTAGGAGCCTCTAAGTATTCTCAGAAACAGAAAGTTTGTTAGTGTATTCACTGAGATAAAGATCACTTTTAAATTACAAATTTTAAATGATCAATTAATGTCTGGAACCTACCTATACATGAGAAAGAATTATTTACCTGTAGGAAATAATTAATCTTTTGTCTTGACCACTGTTATGCAACTTTGGATGCATTTAAATACATTACAATGTAATCTGTGCCCGGACAATATCATAGAATAGACTGTGCTAGCCATGTATTGGGTGTCATAGGGGGGATATATAATAATGAGGAATTTGAAACATTAGAACGGAAGACGCGTATCATAAGGTCTGTCAGCCACTGGAGGAAGAAAAGGCAAGAATAGTGTGAAGAGTATCTACTAGTCATTCCAATAGTTATAGTAGGGTCAGGGGCAAGCCATAATGTGGTTATATCGTATCCATACAATAATAGGAGGGACAAGGTGAACAAGTTACGGGACATCAAGTATCCTACTGTAGGGTTTCAAGTCAGTAGAACCATGCCAATAGTCATATATTTCCTACTGTGGAGAAATGATTTTTAAAGGTTTTTGCAAGTATGTAACTGATCCTAGATACTCTTTTCTGATAGTATAATATGGGCGTTGTGAATTATTTATTGACACATTCTCTCTTTATATATATGGTTCATTAAATACATGTTTGCAATAACAGCTTTTTTTAAAACTATAAAAACGAAACTACAACAAAAACAAAGATAACCAAGTGTAGTTTTACTAATTGATATATGTAGCATGTGACTTCTAATAAAAGATTGAATGTTCCATATGAACATATTTATTATTATCAATCATACATGTGCTTTTCAATAATGCTTAAAGAATTATTTCAGTTAGATTTCTGAAATCACTCCCAGGTAACCTTGACTGTAGTACAAACTAGTGTATCCATGATTGTAAATAGTCGTGTTTTATTTTGTAAAAACGAAAGTCCAATATTGAGGGGGACGCCTGGCACAGGAAAACCACTTTTCACATCGTTTTGCACTATTTATTGGAGGATGGAGAAGGCGAGACATTGGAGAACAACTTATACGCATTGCTTGTAGTATTGCCCCGCCCCGCGCCAGATTTGATGCAGCCTCTTAGCCTATGGATCTGTCCCATGTGTCTGGGTCTTATTGATACACTTTTAGATGATTCTGGTGTACGTTATATTCTAGACACCATATAAAGATAGAGTGGTGATTGTTTCAAAGGTATATAAAAGAAATACTCTAGCATTGCTTCAGAGCGGTTTACAAAAGTTGGTCACAAAACCTAATTTTTTAGCCCCTGAAGTGCCGTGTAGTAGCAGGTGTAGCAGACGAAGAAGAAGAAGAAGAAGAAGAGGAAGAAAGGAAAGAAGGGGAGGCAGCAGATGAAGAAGAAAAAGAAGAGGAAGTTAGAAAAAAAACGAAGAAGAAGAGGAACAGAAGACAAAGAAAAAAAGGAAGCGGAAGAAGAGAAGAAACAAAGAAGAGAAAGAAGAAGATGAAAATGAAGAAGAACAACAATAAGGACAAGAGAAAGAAGAGAAAGGGAATAAGGAGAAGAAGAAGAAGAAGAAGAAGAAGAAGAGATACAAGAAGATGATGAAAGAGAAGAACAAAAACAACAACAGCAACAAGAAAAAGATGAAGGAGATTGACAGAATAATACAAAGAAGGCAAAAAGGAAGAAGAAAGAGCAGGACAAAAAAAAAAAAAAAAAAGAAAAAGAAAGAGCAGGACAACAGGCTTAAGAAGAAGACAAGATAAATACTTGCTGATATTACCCCAGACTATGCAGCCTGGACCTGTAGGTGTGGAACAAGGCAAATCTCCTTGGAGCCCCTCTAGACACCTGTGCAATGGTGCAGAGCCGATATAAACCCCGGCCGACATGTCTATTGCATTTGTTACCTCTAGATTATATAGATATACACCCTGCTTCCCCACCTCTCCGCCCTCTCAGACACCCCACCCAGCTATGGCGGTATTGGCAATAGCAAGAGGATAAAATATGGGGATTATGACTGCTTTCTTATTATATTGGCAGCCATATACCACTTGTGGTATACATAACACTCCCACCTGATCGGTTGGAATAGGGGATTTGCACAGCCGCCAGTTAGATTAGCGTGGAATTATGGGACTGATGGTATGGTATAAAGTCTATATACTACATGCCATGTTCAGCATGGACTATTAATCAATGCCCTAATGACAATATCCCGGTGTTATACACGTCTCCACAAGTCCCATTCCTTCCCATCATGCAATTGGTGCTCATACATGGTATACATAACACTTCCACCTGATCTGTTGGTATAGGGGATTTGCATAGCCACCATTTTAGTTAGCGGTGAATTATGGGACTAATGGTACAGTATACAATGTATATAATAGATGCCATGTTCAGCATGGAATATTTATCAATGATAATATCCCTGTGTTATACAAGTCTCCATAACATAAGTTCCCATCCTTCCCATCATGCAATTGGTATTTACCCACCATTCATAAAAGCAATGATATTGGTCAACTCATTCAGCCAATTTTCAATAGAAATGTTGAAATGTTGAAATGTGAAATTTGTAAGTCAGATTTCAACTGAATCTACCCCGGGTTGCATCATAACAGACATGCGCAGTGGTACATGCAAATCCGCTATTACTTTTGGTGAAATTCCCCCAAATGACTTAAAAGTGTTTCTTTGTAAAAATTACGAATAATATCTAATAGATTTGAACTCATGTGTAAATACAGGTTAACTAACGAGTTGGTTGAAGGAGCGTGAATATTGCACCAGTTGCATAGTGTCTGAAACCTACCAGTTAGTTAACAGATTCATCATTGTGCTTTTAATCATGAAAATAGAAAAAAAATCAATTGTCATAAATTTGAATTTCAGCGTTAATCCTAGTAAAAGAACAGATTGGTTGCCATGATAACCCCACATAACTCACTAGTGAAATACGCACTATGCATAACTCCCTCTAGATACCTTGTTTTCAGAGTAATGCGTATGTAATAATATGTGATATATAACTTCTTTGCTTTTTCAATCCTTGCGCGGTATATATACATATGAGCTCAGAATTAATACAGGATGACACACTTCTTACGAAATCATCAATCACAGTTGTCGGTCATCGACATGTTTAATATCCACGAAGACATATTATGATGTCACCCTATACATGTATGTTAAGGCCTTATTGCATTTGCTCCAGTCTGTGCCAATGGCCATGGTAATGGGGAATAGCCAAGGTAATAATTATGAAACACTATAGCTTGTATTCCAGGTAGAGTTACTACTGATATGTAGACAATTGCTGGTCCACATTGATAGATAATTATAGTTGTCATCGTGCAATGAAGTACAAAGGGAAGTACATCAATCCCTAGCGCTTTAGATTGTATGGCAATACATGTACCAGACTTCAGCACAGTGTACTAAATACATTCTTGCACCAACCTATGGTGTATCTATAATATTAATTCTTTAAAAGAATTGTATAGTTCTCCGCATCTCCTTCAAAACCACTGGAGGGTTTGGTGCGAATAGGTATTATACATTATAGATGGCTTGGAAAAGATATATCGATAACAGGAGCTGAGATATGACATTCGTTATCCTGGCAGGAGCCATATTGGATTTTGACCATGAAAATGACCTTGAAACCGAAAAATGGATTCCTCACCCCTGAAAACATGGCCAAAGAGGTATTATACATGAATCTAGCACAATCAGGCGATGAGATATGACTATCTTCTTTCCTGATGGTGGCCATATTGTTTTTTGTGCATACAGCCACCAGGGGGCTACCTCAGTTTGTATGCAGGGATTTTTGACAACGTTAAACAACGTTAGACCTGTATCTGCCACTGTACCAAACTTCAAAAACCTGTCACAAAATGCGCGATTTTCTTGAACTTCCTCCCAGCTACCCGCTGATCTCTGACATTCAGTCTACCTCCTAGTCATAGTGAATATTGAAGACGAAATTATTTTTTTATTGATTAAATTTAATATTTTTAACTTTTTTATTTAAAACGTCAATAAATAATATTCCTCAAGGGTTACAGAGTGGCACCCGGCAGATTTGGAATCAGGAGATTTTGGAGATCAAGAATCAATCATAAAACATCGTATGGACAAAAACGCAAGGTTCAGCCAAAAAATGGACTATACCTCCATCCTTCCCCTTATTCAACACCTTCTCTTTTTCAACCACATAAATATTTATTCCCTTCTTTTTTTCCCGATTGTCTTTTCTTTCTTCATTATCTACACCTCTTCTGTACCTCGTATATCAACTTCTCATTGACTCCTGATTGTCCTTCTCTGCCAGCCTTGAATTTAACAAGAAATATTTTCAACTGAGTAATTAGAAAAAGACAGTTTCTGAACTAGCAGCTTAATCTCTAGAGCTGCTGATTGTACATGTTCTGACGCTCTGACCCCTAGTATGACCTCCCAGGCCCTATTCAAGTACTCTGCCTGGGTCAGATTTTCAGAAAGTGCACAATTGGCCTTCACCAATCCTCTCAAATAACCCAAATTTAATTAGGTTCAAAATACAGTTCAACATAATTAGACAGATTTATTCAATGAATACAATACAGAATATACTGAGATGTACCTAGTATTTATCAATCTTTACTCTAATTTAGCAGAATTTGATAGATGTGTAGAACTGTGGATTGTGTACTTCCTGAAATTCTGACCCATGTATTCCAGTACTCTGCCTAGCCTTGACTGAGCCATATCAAGTACCTCCTCTAAACTTCATAATTATACCAATAGAGCAAGACCTCCTCAAAGGTCAGACTTAATGACGACTATTTCAGACCTTCCTACATGACTTCTCCTCACAAACCTCCCCACTTCCATACTCCATAAGGAACTCTACACCAAGTCCTTCATAAGTGGCTCCGATTTTCAGAAAATGTACAATTGGCAGCGGTACACATTTAGTAAATTCTGCTAAATTCTGCTGCAATTTGGTCAATACTAGGTAAACTCGAGTATATTTTGCATTGCATTGATTCTAGCAATCTTTTTGGTTAGGTTGAACTGTATTTTGAACTTTATTTTCGGCAGAAATTAGGGTTATTTCAGAGAGTTGGTCATAGTGAATTGTACATTTTCTGGCGACTTCACCCATGTGATGGAGAACGAGGTGCTGAAGTCAGGATAAGGGTGAGTGGGAGGTTGAGGGGAGTGGAGCTAATGTTATAGCTTGGTTTATAACTTGAATATATATTTTGGATATTGGAGAACTATTGTAAAAGGAGAAAATGCGTCCGATCTTCGGAAAATGCACAATCTACAGTTCTACACATCTATCAAATTCTGCTAAATTAGAGTGAAAATTGGCAAATACTAGGTATATCTGAGTGTATTATGTATTGTATTCATTCAAGAATGAGTCTGGTTAGGTTGAGCTATATTTAGAACCTGATTTTCGTCCTAAATTTGGGTTATTTGAGAGGATTGGTGAAGGCCAATTGTGCACTTTCTGAAGACTTGACCAAAATAAATAGATACCGGAGGCTTGAGATCCTGGGATCCAACTGACATAAGTAATTATCCAAAAGATAGACATGAGGTACGAATTATTGTGTATGTTGGTGATCGGTTAGCATACATTTCCATATGAGCTGTTACCTGATCTTCTTAGTAGACTTGCATTGAATGCATAGGGTAATTAGAGTCATTAGAGAAATAAGTTAGGTAATTTATAGTAACGTGGTTACTCACTATTACTCACTATTTATTCAGGTTGTTTCGCATTTAGATATATTCTCATGAAATAGTTTAAACTGGTAATGTTAATATTCACCTGAAGAAAAACAAATTAAAGATCAAAACGTCTGCCTTGCAACATAATAGAAGCCAACATGTACGTGTATATTTCGTATATTTTCCAGTTCACATTTAATGATAATAACCTAGAAATGGGCAGTCCCTTCTATAGAAATCCTAGCTCTTTATCACGCCCCCCCCCCCCCCCGATTTCATCTTTTAAAATATGAGGGTATTTAGCGAAGTAATACTTATTGTCTTCTAACACTTCAAATATATACAAAATATAGTCATACAAAGTGCATAAAGCAACTAATTCTGTCAGTTCTATAGCCAATATACTACTCCCTCCAACTCCTCCAGCACAAAACTCTTAAAGCCTTCCATCCGTGCCTCCGTCCCTTCTCCCTCTCAATGACCATCAGTCACCTAGACAGACGGTAGAGGGAGACACAAGTCCTCCCCCAGGCAGACCCCTGGCGGCCATTATTCCCCTCCTAATCAAATCCCTGTCACTCAAAATCTCCTTGATGTGAGCTCATGAGCCCTACTCCACCACACTCATACATATATACCAGTTATGTCTGCTGGTATATCGTGTATTGAGTGGTTATGGATGGGGTATTGGGGAGTGAAGGCAGTTAGTGTTCTTATGGGTCAGATTTTCGAAAATGCACAATCTACAGTTCTACACATCTATCAAATTCTGCTAAATTAGAGTGACAAATGATAGATACTATGCATATCTGAGTATATTCTATATTGTATTCATTCAATACATCTATCTGATTATGTTGAACTGTATTTTGAACCTGATTTTCTTCTTAAATTTGGGTTTTTTGAGGGGATTGTTGAGGGCCAATTGTACATTTTCTGTTGAATTGACCCTTATACGTGTGTAGGCAAAGTCCTAAACTTCTAAGTTTGTGCTAAGAAGTTGTCTAGCCAGAATTCGTCATTTCACCTAATCTAGTTAAATGCCATAACTAAGTCTGGGAGAAATGGGAAAGAAGGGAATTTGTTGCTTTAGAACATTATCTGGGCCTCTAAACTTCTGAGTTTAGACTCGTTCCAGCTAGATTGTCTATTTTCACTCAATACGGGAGAGAAGGAAGAAGGGAATGCGTTGTTTTACAAAAAAGGGCATAGCCATCTGGGCTGCAGAGATTTTAAGTTTGTGGAACCAACTTCTCTGAACAGAGTCCCTGATGTCACAGAATCTAGTTAAACATAATATGTCTGAGAGAGCGAAGGGGGGAGGCAGGTGGAGACAGTGGGGGCGGGGGACCGTTGGTGGGAGGAAGGGTTAAGAAGGAAGGTATCGGTCCTACAAGAACGGTCTGAGTTATCTCTGCTTCTAAAGATCTAAGTCTGGTAAATAAATTTCCTGGACAGATTTCCTTTTCTCACAGAATCTAGTTGGCAGCATTTATATGCTCTACTATACTGTGCATTAAAGACTCATTCGGCCAAAAAAAAATAGGTGTGTTTCCGATTTATCTGGCTGAAAACTAGGTAGGAGGGGTGTTAATTGTTTTTTATTTTGTTAATGTTTTTGTTTGGAAACCACCTCCCAGGAACTGAAAAAATTGTCTTTTTCATAACAATAATTGTTTTGAACATGGGATATGTGCTTTTTGACAGTTTTGGGTTAGGAAAACCAGTTTTCCTGCTTTTATAAGCTTTTTTTGGTAAAAAATCCAAAAAAAGTAAGATATGATGGGGGAAAAATCATGTATGGTAAAAAAACTTTTAGGTAGGGTAAGGTTTTTCTAGGTAGGGGGGGGGGGGGGGATAAATCGGAAACACACCAATTTTTTTTTTGGCCTTCTCAATACGATGGGTTACAAACTAAAGTAATCTTTCCTTCTGTAGGAAATTGTCCTTTGTCCGCTACATGGCTTCATCAAACTCCGCATTTGGCTAATTTGGCAACTAGATTTTACGCAACCAATCAAAATAGAGTAGTAACTTGGGTGCCTTTGAAAAGCAGACTTCGCTAGTGAAATCTACACATGCATAATCTGGCCCTCTACTTGCACACCTATCGTAGCCCAAGAAATCTTCCCTTCATTTCTTTCCCCTTGCCTACATAGAATAGCAACTAATTAACTGATTAAAGAAAAAAGAAGAATATCAAGAAAAACTTTGTTATACATTGAGCGTGTGCTCTTTATGTGTTTTATACCCCGGATCGTTGGAACCTTCCCAGACGTCAGAAATTCCAAGATTTTTTCTTTTTTTGAAGCATCGCACATTTATTCATCTTATTTTACCCTATAGAATAGAAATATGGAGATACAGACTACTGTTTTAATAAAAAAAATACGTCCTTGATCTAAAAATAAAACATCATGTTTCTTAATATCATCTTTAAACAGTAATTGTTTTCCCTTACGCTCTTCCATGGGAGGGACTGTTTACCTTTACCTTGCGGAAAAACCCTTAATATCAATGTCACATGAAATGTGACAAAATGTGACAAAACAAAAGACAGGTCACGCTGAACCTTCTAGCTGACCTAGAAAATACACAAAATATAACACCTAGACCGCACACAAACATGAAACACACATACCAAGCACAGGCCACGCTGAATCTTCTAGCTGACCTACCCAACACACAAACCACAACAGCCCAACAATGCTCCAACAAAACGTATAGCCCATATGACCCAAATAAATGTCTAATTCATCACCCACTGTATTGTATTGTATTGTAACAGCATTGTATTAATATTGTGTTAGCACCAACTATCATAGCATTAGAATTAGATAACTAGAACCAGTGGGAGTCCGTAGTTAGACACAGCAGTGGACAGAAAACCATGGAATTCAGCAATGAATATATACCCGTGAGACCATGTCTAGGTTAAAACCGATTTGCGAATTGAGTATGTATCTTCATTGTACTTGACTACTTGTGAAATGATTTGACTTATTGATTTGCTGTATAAACATTCTAAATAAAAAAAAACAAAAAAAACATCTATACTTTAGTCCATACATGGACTTCCAAGACGATACAGTGATAGTAAATTACAAGACTTCATTTACTTTTAGTCTATCGTGTAGTGAGTGGAGATGGAAATGTATCATGAATATAATCTTGCCAAATTAAGAATTATTTCTCAGAGCCCCCCAAGTTGGTTCTAGGACAGCTATCCGCCGGACATGTACCCGCCGGACATATCCCCCCCCGACTTTGACCCCCTGGACAATTACCATCCTGGCATTTCCCCGCTAGGATATTAACCATCTTGACTTTTTCCTTTTTTTCTTTGTCTTCTTCTTCTCTTCTGTTCCTCTTCTTCTTCGTTTTTTTTCTAACTTCCTCTTCTTTTTCTTCTTCATCTGCTGCCTCCCCTTCTTTCCCCAGGTTATATACAGATAGTAGAAACATGATGCATCTACACGTCAGCGGTTTTTCAATGAATCTATGAAGTATTGTGCATCATCATCGGTATGGAATAGGTGCTAATGGCAAGAGATTGAGATAGATATGTCCAATGTGTATATTACTAAATAGGCTTGATGGTACTATATAGGCAGACATGGGACACTGATAGACATCCTTATTGAATAATGTAGACTCTTTAGCTATTCTAGATATCTATCAATTTTATTAATGGAAATGTAAAATAAATATTATTAACTTTCGTATCTCTGTATGTATAGAGATTGTCAGAATGATGGAGTAACTCATAGTAAATGCTGCTTTCTCATCTATTAGCACAAAAGGGGATCTCACCACATGTACTTATGATAATAATACATACATACCTCTCATAGTAGGCGTTAATGCCTACTTGATTTATGTTTAAATAAGGAATTTAATTTCGTTTCTACGATTCTTCAATGAAACTCATATAATATCTGGACAAATAATTTAATGTGGACGAATATATTTGATTAACAAAGAAACAATTTTCATGTTTTCCTATAAAAGTCTTGAAAACAAATTTCGTAACTGATGTAAGCGTTTATTGAAAGTACTGTGTAAGCCTCATGGCGTCAGAAATCCACATTCACCAATAAAAATAAAATTGTCAGTCCAAAATAAAGAAACACTTGTTAAATGTCCCACTGTTTACTATCGTTGGAATCAGCTTGATCTCATCTTTTCAAATAAGGTGATATCTCAAATTCCATTTTTGTGCGACTTGTGACTCATTTTTCTTTAATACATCACACATTGTCATGGCTATTGATCGATCAATCAATGGCTTTATTATTTGCCTTCATCATTACACTGCCTCTATGCTAATTAGCTATAAGCTTTCAAGCAATTCTTCCAATACCATGTACCTTCTCTTCCCCTCCACTCCCATTCCCTCTGACTCTCTCCACGGCCTTACAGGATTACCTACGCCTCCTTGAGTAAACCCTCACTAAAGGTGTTGGCAAGGCAAGGGACTCCCAAATCTCCCCCCTTTCTTAATGTGGACAAAAAGAGATTGGAAACATCGGCACCCATCGATTTAGATCAGAGTGTAGTGAGACCTAAATCAGAGCGGAAGTGAGCTGAGCGGATGTTAGCGTAGTCTGCAGTATTTACTCGTGATTTCTGACATCGAGTACGACTCCCTCAAGGCGAGTTAATCGTGGGTACTTAGGCCCGGGATAGGAGTGGCTGAACGGGAAAGCCCAAGGGGCTGTTAAAGGGGGCTGAGAGGGCTGAGGGGCCTGAATGGAGCCGAAATGGCCAAGGTTTGGCTAGCATGTTAAAGCTCAATTCCCATTTGGAGCGTCAAAACATTTCTTGATTATGTACGAACATGATCCCTATAACTTGAGAATGAGTTTTAATATTGAAAATGTAGTATGTATCCTTCCATTTTATATATAAATGTAGGTGTCTCAATTTAGCTGCGAAGGTATTCATTACAATTGCTGACAATTCTTTTGCATTTTGGCAAACTGTTTAACAGATTGGTTGTTATTGATATACAGTTACCATGGTTAACCCGACCCCCACCCACACAACACCAAAATGAAAGTGAACATAACATTCTACTTCCACCTCATCCCCTTTGACATAGCAGTAGAAGAGGGAACTGATTTACTAAGCTCTAGGGAATCCATTTCTGAAGTCATTATTTTCTTTCGAGGTCATATGTAAAGTCAAAATCCAATATGGCTGCCTATGGGAATTGTAAATATCGCAAGCTGACCACCTGTTAGCACTGATATATTTTATACAGTAATACCTACCCCTGTATTTCGATGTAATGATATGACCTGGTCAGAAGGGAATATTTACTTAATTTAATCTAATATATTCATTTGTAACATGATTAAAATTAGAATTGGGACTTGAATACCATTGAATTGTGATTTTTTAAAAATATATTTGGATTGGCCTTAGATTTAACATCACTGATCTTTATTAGAAAATACGTATAACTAACAAATGTAGTTTTCTTTTGTGTGTCGCCAAGAAACCCAAGATCAAGATATTAATTACTTTTCCAACTAAGCAGATCTCTATCGGACTCCACTGATACAATGAAATGAAACGAAATTAATAGGAATATTTCGTTAAAATAATATAAGAATCAGTCTTCCCTTTTGGCAAAGGGCTCTAGCTCTACAGGGCGGGCTTAGAAAGGGAGAATGGGATAAGTAGGATAAGTGGGATAAGTGGGATTGATTAGATACAGGGGACACTAATGTGATCCGTTTTAGGAAAATGAGTCATAAGTCGCAAAATATGGATTTTGAGATATCATCATATTTGAAAAGATGAGACCAAGCCGATTCCAATGAATGTAAACATTAAGGACATCTAATAAGTACTTTTATCTTTTTAGTTAGATATTTTTATTTTTGAAAAAAACATTTGCAATATTTCTGGGTAGATAATTACCAATACAGTGGCTAAATATACTCAATAGGATGATCTATGAAACGCACTGATATAATTAATAAACAGTCTTGAAATTTGGTTGATGTATTCATACAACCACAAGGACTAGACACTCCAAAAAATGAAAATATTCCAACCAAGAGATCTTGTAAGTAAAGGACTTTGAAAAACACCAATTTTGCGACTTGTGACTCATTTTCCTAAAACACATCACTAACCCTCCACTAGGGATTACAGGACTTTATATAGGATTAGTGTTTCGTCCAACACTCAAGTAGCAAAGTGTTTATCAATGTATCCTAATTGTTTAATGAATATGGGTCATTGTGCTAACATATTCCTTTTAGATTAAATTGAAAATCATTTCATTCATCAGAAGTATACAGTAGGACATGGGATAGTAAACAGTAGGACATCTCATAAGTATTTCAAATATTTTACGTTAGCAATATTTCTAGGTGCCCATTTATTCGTAAAGTACCTAACATACTCTAGAAGATGACCTTAGAAATGCGTGGATATATTAACTACAATGTAGGCCTACCAATTGTTTATCCACAGCTGGAAAGGATTTTGGTGGCTCACCAAAATATATATGGCGTGTTTCATGAAGCCCTATACCCCTAACAAAATCCTCCAAAGAATTGGTTTAAACCCCTTTGTATCTTTTCAAAATCTCCAGTTCTTGAATGATGTTAGCCTGGAGTGCATCAAAATCGCGTGGTACTCTGGATTCTTACACAATGCGCCCGTTGCATAACAATCTGCGAATAGCTTTTTCAGTGTTAATATCAAGCTCGCAGATTGTTATGCAACGGGGGCAACAGCCCCGTTCCATAACAATCTGCGAGTAGCTTTTTCAGTGTTAATATTGAGCTCGCAGATTGTTATGCAACGGGGGCATATAGAAACCCAATGTTTACCCACTGGCTTATCGTGCCACTTGCTCACTTGGAATACTAACGAGGCCAACAACCCTCACATTTCACCATTATCTGCCTAATTAGCATATGTAAATACCACTCATTATCGCTCACCACGCCCGCCATTACTGCCACCAGCCTCCATCCACTTAACCGGAAGTAGATAGAGGAGGATCATAAGATGATTGCTCATTTCCGGTAGCGTCTCCTGGAGGAGGGTTTCTATATCGTGTGCCTATTAGGGTTGTTGTTCTTGTTGTTTGGGTGTTGGGATGAGAACGAGGCTGAGGTGAGATAGGGAGGATTATGGGTAAGCGCGTATAGAAGGGGGATTCTAGGTGTCTAGGTGGTTGAGTGTCTGTGCGAGGAGGTGGTGTGTATGTATCGCTGTCAAGTATGTATTTATGAATAAACTTTTATTTGCTGACATACCAATTACATAAGGGCTCCGCCCACTCATTACTATTCATGTAATCTCCTGGAGGAGCCTGTATCCTACGTTACCATTAAACAGTTGCTTCGTTCTTCTCATGAAGATCAGACGTTCGTTAGTGTTCTTCTATTACATCATTACATAATACATGAATAGGAAGCTAAACTAGAAGAAGGGAGAGACAGACAGAGAAGAAGGGCGAGAGAGACAGAGAAGAAGGGAGATAGAGACACCTCAAGAAGACGGGAAAGAGGGACAGAGAAAAAGAAACAGAAAGGTACTTCATGTTCTTACCCAGGACCAGGATATGTCAGAAGCAGTATAGCGGAGATTGCTTCTACTGACTCTCAGTGCATGAAGGTTGTATGCATGTAGGCATGGCGTTATGTATAGGCATTATGCATACATGTATATATGACGGACAGGGAGTGTGTCCTTGCTGGCTCATGCTATGAGGACTCGTCAACACTACATGCATATGGATCAGGGCTTTAGAAAGTGTACAATTCACCTTTACAATTTGTTCAATAAATCTAACTGAAATCAGTAAAACAGGTTCCTAACACGGAACTGTCAAGAAGCACAACTCCCATGTTTAAAACAACTATTACTATAGGTATTTTTTTCAGTTCCTTGGAGGTGGTTTCCTAAAAATTAAAAAAAGAAAAAAGGTTACCACCCCCATATAGTTTTCAGCCAGATAAATCGGATACACACCTACTTTTTTGTTTTGCCTAAACAAAGAGAGTGTGTTTGAATGGAAGTCATCTGTAACATTCTATATCATTCCTATTTTCAGCATAAAGCAGCATAGTTTGATCAATTTGTAGATCTGCCAACATTGCATCTTCCAACGCTTTGACCCATATGATATGATATGATGTAGATGATATAATATGATTGCATTATTTGTCCCATAGGCATTGCTATTATGTGTTTGTATTATGGTGGGATCTATGTATATATGATAACGGATATGTATCAAATCCTGATGACCTGATGATTAAATGCCATCAGGCAATGACCCCTGCTGATGAGGACAGACTAGACCCGGGCAGGAATCCGACTGATTATTATGTTGCTACATTCAGTAATGTGTAAAATATAGTAACTGGAAAACTTAAATTTCTGTTTGTAAATAACATATAACAGTGGTAGTATATCAATACATCCAGTCCTATAAGTCCTATAACTCTCAACCAACTTCACTTGAAATCTGTGTATAAACATTATTATACCACGATCGGGGGTTGTACACGCTGCAAATGAGTGAATACCTGCTATCATGTATTGTTGAATCGATCCATGCGTGACAATATGACGTTTTTTTAAGCCTCATTATAACAACGCTCCCTATTGGTTAACGTTACTGTCCCTCATGACGTCACGCCCATTCGTGACGTCATATGCCACTGTGACGTCGTTGATCAGCCAATCAGTTATAAGCTTGTTTAGCGATTTGGCATAAACCAAATCAATATGGCGGAACATTGGAGAGAAGCGAGGTACATAGATAGTTTGTTTATTCATTTAGGCTTCGAGTGAGATCCCTGGTCGAAAAAAACTCGTGACCATTGTGTACAGTAAGTCAGAAACCAACCTCGTTACATCCTATCATACAATACCATGCCATCCTAACTATGGTAGAATATTGGTAGACGCAGTCCTTTAAGTCATTATGAGACAGTCTGTTTGCTTTTGTTGTAATAGTTGAAGATGCATCTTCAACTGAATCAATGGACGGACAAGGCTAACCGCCTGATGAAAACACAACCTTCCCAATATATCCTCTCAACCGATTTGACTTGAATATTGATATAGAATATAAAATCAGTCCCTTAAGTCAACATATTCTTTGCAAGTAGGTTTTTGTCCCAAAGGCTGAGAATGCAGATTTAACCCAATTGATGGATAGACCAAGTGACAGGCTGATGAAGACGCAACCTGGTCCTCTCTATACACCACAGCCCAGTCCACCCTTACCTAGTCACAACACCCCACATAGCTACAGTTCATACATCCTCCCTCACATCTTCCTACATGGATCAGATGTTCAGAAAATGTACACTTCGCCTTCACCAATTCTCTCAAATAACCCACATTTAAGACAAAAATGAGCTTCAAAATGCAGTTTAACATAACATAACTAATACTTTAAATCAATGCGATACCAAATATACTCAGATATACCCAAAATATATAATTTTTTAGAAGAATTTAGCAGAAATTACTAAATATGTAGAGGTGCCAATTGTACATTTTCTGAAGATCTGACCCACATCATACATCCTCCCTTACATCTTCCTTTTCAAAAGAAACCCTCCATAGCGAGTGAAGGCAGGGAAATCACGGCCTGGGCCCATGTATTGAGCCACTGACCCTTGGCTTAGAGGGCCATACCAGGTTCTACTCAGTGTATTAGCTCTCCGAGCAGTTCCCTGAGCAGCTCCCTGATAATATATGGCCTGTATCATAGACAAATGGCACTTGCTCAATCCCCTGGCCTTAGACTCCCTATGGTCTCAATTTGAGAGGGTCAAACTTTGCATCGGACCCTTAATAGGTAATAGATTGAAACTAGCCTCGTTCATGAATAATACATTTGTTGTTTTCTTAGAAGGGTTTTCCCTGTGGAGGAAGTGAGTTGTTTAGATGCTGCATGGCTTTATTCTAAGGAGGGTAACATGGCGGAATGTGTTCAACAGAGCGATATAATAAATGTAATGTGTTTCATTAATATGAGTCACAAGTCGCAAAAATTGGATGTTGGGATGACATAATATTTGAAATGAAAGGATCAAGCCGGTTCTAATGATAGTAAACATTCATGACCTCTAATAGGTATTTCTATATATTTGTGTATGGATGAGAACAATTTTACGCATATTTCTTGGTGGTCAATCACTATAGAAAAATTGCTAAATAAAGTTGAATATACTACTTAGGATAACCTCAGATGACAAAGATATATCAAACACACATTTTTGAATTGCTACCAGCAACAGTAAACACCTCAGAAATGAACACATTCTGAGCAGGGATTCTTGTGGATAATATATTTTTATTACATGCATATCATTGCACTATTTATACAACACAGTGAAAATAAGTAAATATTTAACCAACTTATAACACATATATATATTTTGATTCATGGTTTTGCCTCAGTATTTACTGCAAGTGTCTGAAGGTGCACCCTCATACATCTCATGTACAGGGTTTTACAGAGCAGTCTGTGAATGTGGACTGATTTGCTAGATACTAGATAAGAACATGGGGTATGAGGCTATGGAGGTAGCATAGGTGGTAAATCAGGACAAGGAGGAGGAGGAGGAGGAGGACGACGAGGAGGACGAGGAGTTCTGTACTGGTGCTTTCCTCCAATGTTAAACTCAATACTTGAGGTGTAGTTCTACTGATGTGCTACAGTTCCATGCTAGATTGTATTGTTCAGCTTGGGTATTAGTCTCTGCTAACTGTGTTTTAGTGGATATCATATGGACAGGATGGTCCTGGGTAAGACCATAAAGTGCCTTTCTGTCTCTTTGCTCTGTCTCTCTCTCCCTTCTTCTCCATCTCTATTTCCTGGGTAAGATCATAAACTGCCTCCCTCTCAGCTCTCCCGCCCTTGATATAACTATATTAAAGTAAAGCAACCAATCTCACTCACTCACTCATATGGACAGGTGGGCTACTGGTGTACTTTGGTTCAGCAAGATCTGAATGGTTACTTCCTACGTTTGCAAAAGTCTAGTGTACTGATATATTAGGAGGCCGACCTAGATCTAGATGTACATTTATCAATTTCAAAACTAGAAACAAGAAAAATAGCCAACGAAAATTAAATCAGATTTTGATAACGGGAAGTGTAAGGTTAACTCAAACCGATAATGCAAAAATTGGGTCTGGTCATCGATGAGAAATTAGAATTTAATAATCACATACAAAGTGTAGTTAATGAAGTCAATAAAGATGGGTAGTAAAACTACCCAGAAATTCAAGCCTTATATAAACAAAAAGGTAAAAACTGATATCATGAAAATGTTAATTATACCTAATATTTATTATGATGATATTTTGTATGCATTTGCTTCTGCAAAAATGCTGAAGAGACTAAACTCTGTTAAATTCATTGATTATTTCATTTAGAAGACAGGTCACCTTTTTTTTAACCTCGCATTTGTATAACCTTTAACAATTGATTTCAATACAACTGGCTGATTGTGCATGGTGGTTTTAGGATAGTGTAGTAAATCTATATCTCTGAATAACACTCAGTCAAATTGTGTAAAAACAGTAATCAAAATGAAAACTACAACAATAGTAGGGCATGTTGTAGCAGTAACTGATATAGCAGTAGTTTTCATTATCAATATGGCCTAGCGACATTTGTCTCAAATGTCAATATAGTAATTGTGCATGTAGGCCCGTAAAGCAACACTTGGGGAAAATACTAATCTGTCAGGCTCTTCATATTAAATATTTGTATCACCAGTTTTTGCTGAGGTATGGGTTTGATGACCTCAACGTGTCCTACTTCGGTTTGTGTCCGGGCTTACTGGAAGATCTATACATAGATGTATTCGTCCAATTCTGTAAGATTTATTTACTGAATAAAAATTCTATATTATATGTCCTGAAATTAGTTGTTTGTATTAAGTGTTTTCCAATAGGTGATGAGTTAAGTATTGTCTTTTTGAGTCATATTTGTAATATTGTCAACAAATTTACTACATTGTTCATTTTCTGACTGTTGCTATGTTATGACCTTGAGTAAATATGACCTTTATGTGACCTTCAACAACTATGACCTTAATTTGTCCTTGAACACTCGTGGGAGGTTCATCACTGACATTAATATTCCACCTTGTGGATCTTCATTCATTTCAAAATAAAAATAGATTTTCTTCTTTAGCTCCACCTATACCTCCACCGCCCCTGGTGGTAAACAAGTAGACTAAAACCATTTCCCCTGGAGGGATTTATAACTCAGAGTCGCTCAATAAATGTATCGATTATACAACCTCTCAGGAGGTTTGCCTTTTTCTTGTCAAACTTTTAAATTGAAGGCTAAAATTCTTGAGAGAATTGACTATAGAGGATTTTTTGTTAAAGCTGATTTGAACTACTCCAAATGTTCATGAATAGTATACAGCCCCCCTAAATGTTGACGACCTATATAAGGACCTATCACTTCCTAAACTAAAAATCAGAAGAGAGGCACACCTGTTAGGAATTGCCTTTAAACTAAAAAGATGAAGATTATATAGACACAAAAACAAGTATTCTTAGATCAGGTGGAGGAATCAAACATAAAATACTGGTTCCAATCCCTCGCAGGGACAAAATAAAAAGATCAACTATTTTTTCAGTTCCTCACTTATGATAGAAATAACGCTTATGTAGATGAATTAGATTATTCAGATCTTATCTGAATGTCAGTATATATCTGCGTCGGACCCATACAAACACTGTGACTATCTGCAAACATCTGAGAGTTTCTGAGTATGAGGGAATTCAGCTCTAAAGCTATAATCTGTGCTGATACAACTCCCCTATAGCCACTATCAGAGTCCCTATCTCTAGCTCTGAATATACAGTCCAGGCTGGGCAAGATTGTCTCCCTGAATGATAAACGAGTCAGAATTTAAAAACCATCTATTGTTCAGAAAATAAAGTCTTTATGTCACAGCTGTCTACCTCTTACATTATACATCAGGGCTGCCTTGGGCTATGTACACCACTCTATGGAGGCTGGACTCTAAGCTTTTTATTTTTCCTAAGTTTTCTTTTTCCTAGGGTCCACTTCTTTATATTTTTATACAAATACATCTATGTATCATTCCAAATTGATGTGTCTGAATCTCTGGAAACGTTCAACCAAGTTACAAATATCTGAAAATCTGAGATAAAAAAAATATTGCTATACAAAATCTAACTAAAGGTATTTTCCGTTGAGTTGTTCTCAATTCCGTCAATTATAACATGTTAGAAAAGAACCCCAACTACTAGGAACAGTAGGTTATGAAAACATACCAGTTGCTCTCATGATATTGAGGAGATTTCTTAAAAGTACATTGAAGTACAAACCCTTTTTTTGTTTTTAATCGTCATTTATTATGGAAAACTTAAAGAAAAACCAATTCAATTTTGTTTCATAACTACTTTATCACACCTCTCAATGGCAAAGCACAGAAATTAATAATACATACAGCATGCTACAATATACATATATTAAAGCTGCATTCTCAGCTATTACGGCAAAACAAATCTTATCAAATCTTATCAAATTGACTCATGTCATGACTTATAGGACTGAATTTATCAATATTCTGCTGCTGTTATATGTTTATACAAAAATTTAAAGTGTAATCGTTTAGAGAAAACTGCTGTTGGTGAGCGATAATATGTGAAGTCATCATAGGAAAGGAATCGGGCGGGTCTTCCTAATACAAAGGAGGTTGTTTTTACAGGCCTGTAGCAAAAATAACTGGACAACATCCTCCAAAACTTTGGTTAAATGACCTTTAGATGGGTTGAAAAAGAATGGAAGAAAAAGTTAGAAATATTTAGGTATGCCTAATTATGCCTCAATCAGAAAGCAAGGGTCAACAGTGGCATAAATAAGTCCTGTCTCTTTTTCTCTGTCTCTCACTCCCTTCTTCTCTATCTATCTCTATTTCCTAGGTATGATAATAAACTGCCTCCCTCGCAGCCCTCCTGCCCTTGATATAACCATCTTGAATGTGATGATAAGGGCGTAAAGCAACCAATCTCACTCACTCACTCCCTCAGCTCTTCCACCCTTGATATAACCATATTAAATGTGTTGATAAGGGCGTAAAGCAACCAATCTCACTCACTCACTGCAACACAGGGTTAACAGTGGCATACATGAGTCCCAATACAGCCTGTAGTATGGGGAGGTAACAACTGCAGTAAGAGCTAATTAACTGCCTTGGGAATGTACATCACACAAAGCACCATCACCATCATCATCATTACTTTTTATCCTTACTTCTATCCAGTGAAACAATCAGGGAAAAAACACTGTCGGGACGTAGTATGACAATGGCGATCATTCCTATGTATGGTTTGTGACGTGTGGCTTTAGCAAATATTGATTTAAATCGTTCATTTAGATGACAATCTTGACAATTCTGAGAAACACAAAAGACATGGTCGCTGTCCTCTATCATTCTGTGCTTGTAGTGTTTTCTTTTTGTTTTTTTTGTGTTGACTATAGGTCTGTGCTCTAAGATAATTCTAAAGGGATTTGAGTGAAAATGGACGACTTGCTCGACAAGCTTTGTCTTTAATTCCAGTCTGTAATGCATTGGTGTCGTTCTCAATTTTCAAAATAAAGTAGTCAAAAAGTAGTCAAGAAATGAAAATAGTCACAAGAAAAATGCTAAAAACAATGCTTACAGACCTTATGTCATAAGTCGCACAATGTTCAAAGTGTTTCATTCACAAGATCTGTGTATAGGATTCTGTTCATTTCTAGTATATCTAGTACTCTAAGTCAAATATATTAAATCCTTGCTTTTCTAAGGTCATCGAATGGACTATATTCAGTTACTTTACTAGTAATCGTCCATATTACAAATTCTTTTTATATCTAATGGCATGATGGAGGTTTGTAATTGATCGATACATTGGGGTCAAATCTCACTCCACCACTTTGGGGTGTCGTGTGATTTGACCCAATGTCTCGATCGATTACAAACCAAACAGAATGCTATTAGGTATTTATTACATACTAAATCAACAAGAGAACTCAATTTTAACAGTATTTCACCTGACTTTCCAACATTCTTGTGAATATTCGGCTCAAATAGCACATAGGTACTATTTGACTTTTCAAATAGTACCCCTGGATAGCACCCCTGAAATCACATACGTATGTTATAATATTGCAAACAGAATCTAACATCAAATATCATGAATGATAATACGGTTGGGATCCAATTATTCCAATCCTTTCAAATATGATGGTATCTCAAAATCAATTATTTTCAACTTAAGACTCAATTAACGATAAACATCACGTATGAATATAGAATGATAGCATATTAACTGTATTACACTAATTATCGTCCTTGATATAGCTGCACCATCTATAGCTGCTGAGGGGTGGGGAGGAGGTAGACTGAGGCATATATGATTTACCTCAGGGCCTTGTTCATAAAATCCTGCAGTCTGAGCTGACAGGATGGTGGGAGGGAAACAACAGCCTCCAACAGCCTCCTCCACCCTCATCACCAGCTTATTACAAGCCCTTTACACGGCTTTTTAACTTCCTCCAGCTTTTTAGTGGTGCAGCCAATAACAGTCTAACAGCAGTAAAGTTTCCCTTTGTAAAGTTTGTAGTATTGTTTGGTTGGGCTAATGGATCTAGCTCGAGGGCTGTGTGCTTTTTTGCTATATATATGTGTGAGTTGTCAAGGTCTTCAGATATTTTTTAATCTAGTATGCCATTTGGAATGACACGGTCTAATTTTAAAGTTGAGAGAGTCCCTTCAAACTGAGAGAAAGCTTCTCGCTCCAAACTGCTAAGTGCCCATATAAAGTCATTAGTCTGAGAGGGTATTATATGTGGTCCGTTTTAGGGAAATGAGTCACAAGTTGCAAAAAATGGATTTTGAGATACCATCATAGTTGAAAACATGAGACCAAGGGGATTCCAATGAATGTAAACATTAAGGACATTGTACAATTACTGGTGCAGTAGCAAAATATACTCCATAGGATGATTTAAGAAACGCACTGGTATAATTAATAAACTGTCTTAAAATTTGGTATATGCATTCATACAACCCAACCACAAGGACTACACTCCCCAAAAATAAACACATTCCCACAAAGAGATCTTGTATATAAAACACTTTGAAAAGTATCAATTTTGCGACTTGTGACTCATTTTCCTGAAACAGATCACAATTATTCTCTGCTTCTCACTTTGGGTACCCGTAGGCTAAACAGAAATGTTCCGCTAATCAGTACTCGAGGATATTCACAAATTAGGGTTTTCCCTGCACAAAGTCATATTATTATTTTGGCTAATGGATTATGGTTTTGCACCAACTCGATCTGCAACTGTATCATATTGAAATCCAAGCATTTAATTTGCTTATATCATGTAACACTGATGTATTTGATAACTCGTTTATCAACCTTATCTGAATCTCGTATATTATCTCGATGTTAAAGTAATTAAATTGATTCAAACTGAAATTAATTATTAGCTATTTGTATGGGCCCCAAGAGATTATCATTAAATGAAACTTTGACTCAATAAAATTCATTCAAAAAAAGAAAAGAAAATTCAAAAAAATAAAATAAAAAAATGTTTATGAGGATTACCCAAATGTGCATTTCTGCGGACGAATACTAGCAGTGTTCTCTGACCTGTTATACTATTTAAATTAAATAATTACGAAGATTTCTATAACAATCTAGAGTTTGTCTCATTATCTGTTCTATAGTAAGCTTGCTTTTTTTACACATTTAAAAACAAAGACCTTATATATGTTTCAGAAATGTAGAAACTGTTTTACTGGGCATAGAATTGATGTATAATTGCTCATCAAATGCAACTCTGACTGAAACATAGGAATATGTAACCTTTCTCCAGATCTCAACCTATCAATTAATGTTTAATGCAATAATAAAACTGATTCCTTTCCATTTCTTGTACAATTCGTTCTGAAATATAAGTTCATAGTTGAAAATCACCATCTCTTTTTCATATACACAACCGGGTCTGCCACTCTTCTGAAAGGTGAAACATCAACAACTGTCCACTCATCTGAAAAAGAGAAATATTACCAAGGAAAATCTGAAGTAAAAATTGAAAGAAACATGACTTACCATGTCCATGATCTGAATGAGAGTGAGTCCAAACTTGACCACCACATTACTGGTGGCGTTGTAGACTGGGCGGACGCTGTGGTCATAGATACGGAACATCTTGTTGAGCAGGCGCTGTTCATCGGGCATGTTACGCGCCTTGTGAACTGAAAAACATGAAAATAAATCAAATTAATTCAAATATCAACTTTGCAACATTTTAAATGCTGGTTATTCTGGCATTTTAACAATATATGGGTCAGATTTTTGGAAAAAGTACATTCGGCAGCTGTACACAGTAAATTCTGCTAAATTAGGCAGCAGCTAGGTAAATCTGAGTATATTCGACATTGCAGTGATTCTAGCAATCGGTTTAGTTAGGTTCAACTGTATTTTAAACTTTATTTTTGGTCTGAAATTCGTTTTTTTCAGAGAATTAGTGAAGGTCAATTGTGCATTTTCTGGTGACTTCCCCCATTACATACGCTTATATCTATGGCTGATTTTAATCAAGGCTCATTTCAGTCAAGGCTCATAAACTCTCAAATTAGATAAGAAGTATATGTCAGTGCTTGGAAGCCTACTGCACTAAAGGCGTCAACAGAGGTTCAATAGGCGTCTTAATGGGACTCTTATCGTATTTGGCAGTTTGGAGCGAGAAGTTTTCCGTCATGATCAACTGTGAGTCTAGACTGTGTTTTTCCATGGTTGATTGAATAATAGATCCTTTAAGGAATCAATATATATACATTTGTATTGGTGAGAGTGACAATGACAATCAAGAAAAAAACAAATCATTTCCTGAATCTATAAAGAAGAGTCGAAACTCGTCATGCCTTCCCCTTGTAAGGCCAACTAATTCAAACATTCTTAAATGTCTTCCTTCAAAAGTTTGTTGACACTGAGCCAGAAACTTTCGTCCTTTGTTTCCTCAGAAGTATGGCCTGCTGTAACTCTAGTGTAACAGAGGCGACTCATTCAGAGAAAGCCTTCCATCAGAGAGTTTCCACCAAGCTGATCATTCCCTCAGATCTGATGGATAGGATGGAACTATCCCTGACACTTTGTAACGTTTCTAACCAGACATCGCGGTCACAGATCTAAGGTGGTCTTTTTCTCATTCACAAAATGATGAAATATTTTTTAAAATTACTGCTTCAGTTTGTGATGCAGCATTTGAGCTTCTCAGACAGGGGTGGAACTAATAAATGAATGTTAAACTTTATTGATAACTTTGTACGAGTTTTCTAGACACAGAGATCATAGTTACTGATCTAAGTTGGGATGATCCTTTTGAAAGGGACTATTTCTAAATTGGGCAGGAGCCCATACATCCGGGTTTCCCATTAGGAAAACATACCTTGTATTCTTTTTCTATCGGGATGAAATCGACAGAAAATGTACAATTCGTCTTCACCAATCCTCTTAAATAACCCAAATTTTATATATAAACCAGGTTAAATCAGTTCAACCTAACCAAACAGATTGCTAGAATCAATGTAATGCCTAATATACTCAAATTTACCTAGTATTGACCAAATTACAGCCTGATTTAGCATTTAAATGTTAAATGTGTACAGCTGTCAATTGCACATTATTTGAAAGTCTGACCATTCGGGAGGTGATCTGGTGTTACATAATTCATCAACCATATTATATTATCTTTGGAAACTGTTTCTTTGAAACTTCACCCAACTATTATCTTTTACAGAAAGTTCCTGGGATAATTCCCATGTATATCTCAGCGACTGTCAAGCAAGGTTATCACTTGTTAGCTGTATTCTTGCTGATTATTGGAGCATCAAAATCATAAAGAGCACACCATGTTATCTAACTATGTTTCTACAGTCAAATATCCGCTGGCTCTACGCGGGCACGGAGACACTTTGAAGTTGAACATTGCCTTCTTTAACAGCCAAACAGAAGGGCAACATTTGAGCCAGATCTTTGGAAAATGCACAACTGGCCTTCACCGATCCTCTGAAATAACCCACATTCAAGACGAAAATTAGGTTCAAAATACAGTTCAACACAACCAGACAGATTTATTAAATAAGAATGAATATAATACAGAATACACTCAGATATGCCTAGTATTTATCAATTTTCACTTTAATTTAGCATAATTTGATAAATGTATAGAAATGTAGATTGTGCATTTTCTGAAAACCTGTCCCATTTGCTTTCTCCTGCAAACTATTTCCAAATGAAAAGTGACTCAGACTTCCTGAATGAGTTAATACAGAGATAGACAGTCAGATACTTTGTCAAGTCGCCCCTGTCAAGTTCCATCCTTAGATCCACATCCTCAGATTGGAGATCTGGGCCAGGGGCCAGGAAATGTACAATCAACTGCTGCACAAATTTGGTAAATTTCACAAAGTTTGACAAAAATGAAAATATTTGGTATATATGTCAATATATTTCATACTTCTTCTACATTCATACTGATTCATGAATATGTATGGTTATGTTAACTATGATTAAATGCAAATGTTATAGCAATACGAATAAAAGAATATATTAATTCTAATCGAAAAAGAACGCCCTAACAATGCATAAACTTGTATGTATGTACGAACTATATAATTCAACAATTACCAAGATAAGGAACATTTTTAAAAATTGCTAATGATGCAGTATACTGGTGAAAATCATTATGGGCAAATCCAGCAGATGTTATAAGACAAAATAAAAACGTACTCAAATGAAATAAAACAATTATCTTCTATTGGTATAAGATTTGAGTTATTTGAGACAAATGGTGGAGGCGAATTGTACACTTTCTGATGTCCTAATCCAAGTTAATGTCAGAGGCAATAATATAAATGAGAGAGGGTCTAAGAAGAATATGGAGAAGTGAGGTTGACAAATTGACCTTCTGAAACTTTATAAAACTCTGAAACTCTCTAATCACTGTCACAAGTCGTGGCACTATTGGCATGACTGAGGGGCCAACTTGATTAGTCTATCCGACAGTCAAAACCAATTTCATGGGCTTGGCATTTTAAACTCAAAAGCACCTTTGTGTAGTTCTTGCAATTTGATTTAGACTATATCATGTCGTGTGTTGTAGGATAATGAGTTTTAAGGGCCTGGTCGACTAAGCCGATTCTCATGCGATTTTGGGCCGCAGAGTACTCTTTGACACTAAATTATGTGACAATCGCATAAAAATTGCCAAAGAATAGATTTCATGATTCCACCATATTTGACAAAGATGGGATCAGGTGAATTTCAACAATGTTAAAACGTGGCCCATTATAATGGGAATTTGTGTATCACGATGAGTGATTGAAGAGTGAAATCCTACCATGAGATAATGTTTTCAGGAATCACGGGTGTGATCCGGCAATTCCGGATGACGTCATGTCATTTGTGACGTCATGCTTTAAAATATGAGCCAATAGAAACGTTGCTTACTTCTTGCGACGGCAATTGCCATAGGCAAATGTAGTTTGACATATTCACGACATAAGGTGAATATTTATAAACAATATGAAACCGATTTTTTAAAATATTAAGTAAAAATATAGCATCGTAATATGAAAAGAGAATATAACTCGCATTAGATATGGATATATGTATCTTATCGTATCTTGTATTAACAGTGTTGTTTTCTCAACACAGTAAAATGGCGTGACTATAAGATATATGTGATCCGTTAATCCGAAAATAAGTCATAATTCGGAAAATATGGATTTTGAGATAAGACCATATTTGAAAAGAGGAGATCAAGCCGATTATAATGATAGTAAACACTAGGGTACCTAACATGTATTTCTATATTCTACGTTTGATATTTTTATTTTTGAAAAAGAAAAGTTTTCAATGTTTCTGGCTTGGTAAACCAGTAAAGTAACTAAGTATACTCCATTATGAAGGCCTTCAAAACGCAATGATATATTTAATGCAATGTCCTGAAATTTGTTACATGGATTCATATGACTATAAGTGCTACACTCACTAAAAATCAGAACATTTCAATAAAGATATCTCATGAAAAAAACACTTTGAAAAATATCAATTTTGCGACTTATGACTCATTTTCCTGAAACAAAGCACATATATCCCCAGATCTAATGTGAGTTACATTCTCTCTTAGTATATCTTTGTACGTTTGAAGAACTAGTTTGTGATATTTCTTGATGGGAACTATAGTTAAATAAGTGCCCGGGGCCCCTCAAACACTTCAAAAATCAATTTCTGGCAAAATCTTTGGAAAACATATATTTTGTGACTTACGACACACTGTGTTGTAAGACATCACATAGTTCGGGCTACATCAACGCAATTATTGTTGCAAAAAAGGATTCGTTTAATCGTGTTTGAATATGTGATATGCTACAGCAATATGTGTCACACTTTCTTCAAGTGATTTATTCACAAGATGTATCTGTGGGGATCATTTTCGGGGAGCTTAACGCCTTTTGTATTATGAATGAATATACCAAATCTCATGACATGATATATCAAACATAGAACATAGAAATACTCCTTACATGTCCTTCTTGTTTAAAATAATTGCAATCCGCCTGATCTCATCTTTTCAAATATAATCATATAGTTGATATATTTATGTTTGGACAGATTTGCACTATTTATGGGTGGGCAAATTACCACTAGATAAATAAATCTTTGAAATCTTTGAAACGCAAGGCGATATTTATTACACTACCTTGAAATTTGATACATGAATTAAAATAATTCAACGCGCTAAGTCCTGCAAAAATGGGAACATTCCAATATGGAGATCATGTGAATAAAGCACTTAGGAAAATATTATTTTTCAACTCGTGACTCTTTTGCTTCACACACCCTACATTTGGGTCAGATTTTCAGAAAATGTACAATTCAACTTCACTAATTCGCTCAAATAACCCAAATTTCAGACGAAAATAAAGTTCGAAATACAGTTCAACCCAACCAAAGACATTGCTAGAATCAATGCAATGCTGATTATACTCGAATTTACCTAGTATTGGCCAAATTGCAGCCTAATTTGGCAGAATTTACTAAATGTGTACAACTGCACACCAGTTGTACATTTTCTGAAAATCTGACCCATTGACAGTACCTTACAAGTGAAGACACAAGGTGATATTTATTACAATACCTTGAAATTTCATACATAAATTAAAATGATTCAATGCGCTAAACTCTCCAAAAATGGGAACATTCCAATATGGAGATCCTGCGAATAAAGCACTTAGGACAATATTATTTTTTAACTTGTGACTCTTTTGCCTCACACACATCACATAGATTTTACGGTTCCTTACAAGTCAAGACACAAAGCCCTTTAAAGCACACCATTACAACAACCTCAGAGTCACAATTCCTCTCAGCTGAAGATCGTATAAATCGTTTTTTCCAGATGTGCGGGAGGCATCTCTCGAGTCTAAGTAAATTTGACATCAACAGATATGAAATAATTATTCTGACTTTATTGCGAGTTGAGCGCATTAAAGATGATTTCCCAATGCATTTCTCACATTCTCTCAGTATAAAGGGACTATGTATGGCCTCTCCGTCTCCCTTAATACATTAATGTTGGAGGTAGGGATGAAAGACATCTGTGATGTGTTTCAGGAAAATGAGTCCCAAGTCGCACTATTGATATTTCTCAAAGTGTATTATCCACAAGATCTCTTTGTAGGAATGTTTTCATTTTTGGAGAATTTAGCGCTTAAGTTCGTGTAAATTTAAGTCATTTGAATTGTATTCAAAATATTCTTGGGTTTTGAAGGTCATCCTATGGAGTATATTTAGCTACTTTACTAGCAATTGCCCACCCAAAAATATTGCATTTACTTTTCAAACATGAATAATATAAAACTTAAAATATTATAGAAACACTCCTTACATCAATGTCCTTATTGTTTACTATCATTAGAATCGGCTTGATCTCATCATGTCAAATATGATGATATCTCAAAACAAATATTTTGTGACTTGTACTCATTTTCCTGTAACATTTCACAGATGTTGTGCTCTGTTCCCATTAGTAAAGATCTCAATCAAATTCAAACCCAATTGCAGTGCTAGAGATAAGACTATTGTTGTATGTCGTAGCCAATAGTGTGTTGTACGATATGATCGTATTGTGAGCCCACTAGCTGTGTCTCAGCGGGAATTAATGTCTCATGATGTGATTGTCTGAAGCTGTATCGTCAACTTAATTGATCGCAAATTTGTGTTGTTGTGTACCATGAAGATGGGAAATCATTTTATGTTTCATACATGTGTTTTACGTAAAGGAATATTGGAAACATTGAAGCTTTGAACACAAATGAAAGAATGTGGTTAAATACATTATTTGTAAGTTTTGCATGATGTATTTTATGTATTTCTGTTTCATTCACTACCTCATTGGTGACTAATTATCTTTGTTCTCCTACTCTTTGTATTCTCTGGACGACACCAAGACTTGGTTGTAATATCCTGAGTGGGAAGGGAACACTCCAGCAATGTTGTAATTGTCTCTGTACTTATATTAAGAGGTAACAAACTTATATGTGATGTGTTCCAGGAAAATGAGTCATAAGTCACAAAATTGATATATTTTAAAGTGTTTTTTCACAAGATCACATTATTGGAATGTTCTGATTTTTGGATAGTTTGTCAATTATAATAATGCCAATCGATGTACTAAATTTCAGGACAATATATGTCATATATCCTTTGGTTTTAAAGGTCCTCATATGGACTACATTTAGTTACTTTACCGTTTAGTGACCCCCAGAAGTATTGGAAACATTTTTTTTAAAAAACGAAAATATCAAACTTAAAATCTAGAAATACTTATTATTTTATTAGACTGTTTACTATCATTGGAATCAGCTTGATCCCATCTTTTCAGATATAATGATATCTCAAAATCTATTTTTTGCGACTTATGACTCATTTTCCTGAAACACATCACATATGCACGCTCACTGTAAATAGCCATGATAAGAAGGTAATGATCCTGTACACTATGTATAAATAAAATGTTTGAACATAATGTAGATCTGTTGTAGATATACAAGGAGAGACGTGTATGAACATCTTCTACTAACAGGCTATCCTCATAATTTTAAAAATTAATACTGTAATTGTTAAAAACATTTATTCAACGGAGTTGTTGGGGCTCCTATGTAATTAAACATCTATCCTGATAGAGAGTATAATTAATTATATTGTACAATTGCACTCACTACATTTATTGTTGAAGATAGTGTTTATAATTATATGTTCATGTGTTTTATTATATAAATTCCCTCATGAGGTATTCATATTAAGTCAGGTTTAAAGAAGGTTACATTAGGAAACTTGAAGGGACCATATTCTCACTGCTTATTATTATATCGTATTATTAGCATAGTATACATTTCATAGGGAGGCATCATATTATCAGTCATTCCTTAATCAACGAATTACCCTTTCATTTACTTTTTTAACTTTGGCAATATTCACAACATAAAGACCTTTTTCTTCACTGGAAGTCAGCCACACCATTCTTGTGGCGAAACTGTACAGCCTTCAGAATTGTTCTTTAACTTTTAATATAAAAGTATCTTCAGTGTATGGTTTTCGAGATTGTATAATTTACTGTACTCTGTATAAGACACAACACAAGTTGTAAGCGTGTATTATATTTTACTTTTGCTTTATATTTGGACCTACTACTATTAACTTATATCTGTTGATTATACACGCATTGCTCTGAAAACAACGTATTTAGAGTGATTTACACATAGTACGTATTTCACTAGTAATTTGCGTGGGGTTATAATTGCAACCAATCTTGGTTTTTTTACTAAGATTACCGGTAAAATTCAAATTCATGACTTTTTTTTCTATTTTCATGGTTGAAAGCATGTATAATAAATCTGTAAACTAACACGTTGGTTTCAGTCGCTGAGAATATTGCATTTGTTGCTACGCAACTCGTGCAATATTCACGCTCCTTCAACCAACTTGTTAGTTAACCTGTATATGGGTCAGATTTTCAGAAAATGTACAATTGGCAGATCAACATTTTTTGTAAATTCTGCTAAATTAGACTGAAAAATCATCAACACTAGGTATATATGGGTATATTTGGTATTGCCTTGATTAGGTTATGTTGAACTATATTTTGAACCTGATTTTTGTCTTAAATTTGGGTTATTTGAGATGGTTAGTGAAGACGAATTGTACATTTTCTGGCACTCTGACCCACACATGTGTGGGTAAATACACAGCTATAATTTGCCATTTTACTTTTTACTGCATTGTATGTCATGTACTCGTCTCCTAGTCTACACCCTATCCTGTATTATAGCAGCGGCCGGAAGTGCTGGGTTATATCCAGAGGCCAGTATGTATACCTTTTCTGTGTATCTCTTTGTAGAACCAAGACAAAACAAAGTATTCATCAATTATCAATCAATCAAATAGACACCAGAAATAAGCCTTTTAGGACCCCTGTTATCGTTCAATTTGACAGACAATTCAGGATACCAGCTGGTAGCCTTTGTGAGCAATCCGCCCACAACCATTGTTGTCATTAAAGCAGTTGTGGGTGGATTTAGTTACAATGGGGAACATTAGTATTCTGATCAGGAGACGATGTGTTATGTTGTATTACGTAACATTGAGGTCAAGTGGGGAGGTGTCTAATAGAACCAATGTCATGTGCTACAGGATTAATGTATTTAAAGAGAGATTATTAGTGGCCAGCTGAGCATTAATGCAGTGAAGGCCTTATGTATTAATACTGGTATAGTAATGACTCTTGAATTATTGACCTGATCGATGAAGGTGTGTAATTATTTCACCTTTCCTGATTTTATCAACGGACTTTGTATATCTGGTTTCAAACTTTTGGCAGAGGAAAAAGAAAAGATGATGACGATGAGCATAGTTATTATGTTAGCATGTATAACTAAGCTGTAGCCTTTCGCCTGTAACTCATAATTGTGATGTGTTTCAGGAAAATAAGTCATAAGTCGCAAAATTGATATTTTTCAATGTGATTTATTCACGAGATCACATGATTGAAATGTTCTAATCTTTAGGGAGTTTATCACTTATTGCTATATCAATCGATGTATTAAATTTCAGGACAATCTATGTAATATATCCTATCGTTTTAAAGGTTCCCGTTTGGACTATATTTAGTTACTTTACTGTCTATTGACCCCAAGAAATATTGGAAACTTTTTTTTTCAAAAAAGGATATATCAAACATAAAATCTAGAAATACTTATTAGATATTCTACTGTTTACTATCTTTGGAATCGGCTTGATCTCCTCTTTTCAAATATGGGAATATCTAAAAATCCATATTTTGTGACTTATGACTCATTTTCCTAAAACGGATCACAATTATAAATGTATGATGTAAGTGGTAACCTCTATTGATGTTGATTATCTTGATGTAACGCTATACAGTTTTCCTTCTCGCATGAAACGTATCACATGTGTGATGTGTTTCAGGAAAACCAGTAACAACGAGTCGCAAAAAACTTTGATTTTGCAATATCATATTTGAAAAGAAGGGATCACGCGGATTCCAAAGATGGTAAAACATTAGGACAAGTCTTTCTATATACTAAGTTTGATATTTTTATTTTTGACCAAAAAATTGCAATATCTTTGGGTGGACAATTACTAGTAAAGTACCTAAATATCAACCATAGGATGACCTTAAAAGTACATGGACATATTAAATTAATTCATGCTATCATATGGAGTAGATACCGAAAAGATAAAAACATTCCAACAAAATGATCTTGTGAATAAATGACTTTGAATGCGACTTGTGACTCATTTTCCTATAACACATCACATTTGTGAAATGGTCGAGAAATAAACGTCTTGAGGAATACATTGAGGGTCTGTTCGTGCACCAACAAGCCCACAATGGGTGTTATTCTTCTCTTTAGTCTTTGCCTGAGGTGGTTATAACCGATGGGCCGTTTCTGGCAGCGGCTGAATTTAGCTTAGCTTTGGTTAGTGTCGTTTATAAAGTATCTACCGACCAATGTTATAGTTGATATTGAATTGAATTGAAAAATACTTCATTTGTCTGAGGTTATACAGGTACAGGATAGACAAATAGGTGACCAGGCTTCTGGATAAAATCCAAGTCTTCCAGCCGTCACCTCATAGTAGAAAAGACATCTATACTAACAGAGAGACTAGCTAATAGTCATATTAGTTGAACGGTTATGGAAGGTTTTTGAATGCGCGTCGTTTTTGTAATGCCTTTATAATATTCTGTGTTCTATTTCAGGTTCAATTGAAGATAAAAATGTTAAATTTTAATATTGTTCCCAAATTGTTTATTAAAACGAAAAATTAGTGCAAGATTTAAACATAAGAAAAAGAGGTTCTTCCTGTCAGGACAAGGTTGTGCCAAGTCGAATTCATCAAAAGTGACAAGACCCCCATTCCTCCCTGTACAGACGCTGACATCTACAAGGCCAAACTGGGCTTATCTGTTCCTATTCAGACTGAGGGACCAGGGCAGTCTAAATGACAGGAATTGTGCCTAAACGTCTAGATATAAGGCACACGCAACTGTCGGTGCATTGCCTTAGAATAGGTCCCTGCTCTGTAGCTTTGCAGTGAATCGCAGGACTTAAGACCCCTCTCTACTCAGCCTTGTTTTGACTAGGCTGAGGGATGTGTTTAATCCTTGACGGGAGGAGTATTAGTGGAGCAGCAAACTACAAAACAATATGATGTACCATGCTTCGAAAAACACCATCGTGGGTCATATATCGAATAGAAACTGCCTCCCTCTCAGCTCTCCTGCCCTTGATATAACCATATTAAATGTGTTGATAAGGGCGTAAAGCAACCAATCTCACTCTCTCACTCACTCTCAGCTCTCCCGCCCTTGATATAACCATAATAAATGTGTTGATAAGGGCGTAAAGCAACCAATCTCACTCACTCACTCACTCTCAGCTCTCCCGCCCTTGATATAACCATATTAAATGTGTTGATAAGGGCGTAAAGCAACCAATCTCACTCACTCACTCACTCTCAGCTCTCCCGCCCTTGATATAACCATATTAAATGTGTTGATAAGGGCGTAAAGCAGCCAATCTCTCTCACTCCCTCACTCCCTCTCAGCTCTCCCGCCCTTGATATAACCATATTAAATGTGTTGATAAGGGCGTAAAGCAACCAATCTCACTCACTCCCTCTCAGCTCTCCCGCCCTTGATATAACTATATTAAATGTGTTGATAAGGGCGTAAAGCAACCAATCTCACTCACTCCCTCTCAGCTCTCCCACCCTTGATATAACCATATTAAATGTGTTGATAAGGGCGTAAAGCAACCAATCTCACTCACTCCCTCTCAGCTCTCCCACCCTTGATATAACCATATTAAATGTGTTGATAAGGGCTTAAAGCAACCAATCTCCCTCTCTCACTCCCTCTCAGCTCTCCCGCCCTTGATATAACCATATTAAATGTATTGATAAGGGTGTAAAGCAACCAATTTCAATCAGTCACCCCTTCTCAGCTCTCCCGTCCTTGATATAACCATATTAAATGTGTTGATAAGGGCGTAAAGTAACCAATCTCACTCTCTCACTCACTCTCAGCTCTCCCGCCCTTGATATAACCATATTAAATGTGTTGATAAGGGCGTAAAGCAACCAATCTCACTCACTCACTCCCTCTCAGCTCTCCCGCCCTTGATATAACCATATTAAATGTGTTGATAAGGGCTTAAAGCAACCAATCTCACTCACTCACTCAAATAGAAGATCAGAACCTCAGCTATAAGGATCTGCAACATCATACCTTCAGGTCGATTCTGACATTTTCTGTTCTATTGTTAATATCCATGTGTATCCATAACACAACCCTCTATCTTTCCCTTCAGTCTTTATAGTTCTTTTATTCAAGCTTCCGCCAGAGGTTGGTACGATATGTACAAATATCCCAGAGTGTAGTATGACTTCCCAATGCTACAGTCTATGGGAGTCTATATCATCCCGGGTAGGGTATAATACATTCCATATACTACTCACTTCTCACATGTGAGTAGTATAGTGAATCTATGGCACCCGACTACTCACTGTGGCTGCGCAGTGGCACATGCACACCCCCTATTGAACCAGGTGGTTTATGCCATGATAGGTGTGCGTATTCACAAAAACATGGCCAGATTAGCCCATGGCATAAACATGCCTGGATTTCACTAGTGGAATCCGTTTTTTGTATGCAACCAATCTACAACGTTACTTTGATTGGTTGCGTAAATTTAGTTGCGCCAATCAATGACGCTCATTTCATGAAGCTCATTTCATGACGCTACCATGTAAGCGCTTGTTTTTGCCGAGTCCGAGGGTTGCGAGACATGTAATGAAGGTAAATAACTCTTAAATAGGCTAACTCTTAAATCATGGCATAAAAATATAACTAAACTTGCGCTGCATATGGGGCAACGGATTCACAAAACGCTTCTGGCTTTTGGTGAGTGTCTTTCACAAGTGCCTTCGGCACTTGTGAAAGACACTCACCAAAAGCAACTTGCGTTTTGTGAATCCGTTGCCCCATATGCATCTCGGGTTTAGTTATATCTTAATATATGATGTGTTCCAGGATCATTAGTCACAAGTCCCAACATAATGATATATTTCAAAGGCTTTTTCACAAAAACCGTTGGTCACAATTTGTTCATCTTTCGACGGCTTAGTGGTGATAGTAGTATAAACAGATGTACCAGATCTTACAACTTTATATTGAATATGTATATTCATATCATGAGATTATCCTAAAGCGTATATTTCACAATTTCAACGTAACTTTCTGTTCATGTATAAAAAAGAAATAAAACCATATTAAGGTACTTAGCTGTCCTAATGTTTACCATCATTTAAATCAGCTTGATCTCATCTTTTCAAATAATGATGATATCTCAAAATCGATTGTTGCGACTTGTGACTCATTTCCCGGTGACACATCGCACATGTGACAGGTTCAAGTGTACAGTCAGCTCCATCAAGCGGCCAGTAGCCAGACTGTGCTCTACTGATAGGCTGTGGCAGTAATTAGCTAAGAATGATAAGAACATGCCTGGCCATGGAGGCCTATAATTAAGGCTTCACTCCCTATCAACATCACCACCACTATCATCTACTCTCTATAGCCATCAGGGGCTGAGATATGGGTCAGATTTTGGGAAAATGTACAATTTGCCTTCACCAATCCTCTCAAATAACCCAAACTTCAGACGAAAATAAAGTTCAAAATACAGTTCTACCTAACCAAACAGATTGCTAGAATCAATGCAATGCCGAATATACTCGAATTTACCTAGTATTGACCAAATTGCAGCCTAATTTAGCAGAATTTACTAAATGTGTACAGCTGCCAATTGTACATTTTCCCAAAATCTGACCCATATATTGATAGAGTCAGATGGTGAGAGAATCTACTAATGACAGCTTCACAGTTTGTGAAGATACTAGATTAGGCTTGAAAGTTAAAAATACTACTGCTAAGTATATTTGGTTTTGTGGGTCAGATTTTCCGAATATGTACAATTGGCAGCCACAGGCACTAATTGAGAAAGCTTAGTTGAAAAGGTCTGTTTAGCACAAGAGAGCACTGAATGTGGGGGGTTTTTTTTGTTTTTTTTAAACTTTTTGTTATGTGACATCAAAAGGTTGCGCCTGAAATGTACACAATACAACTGGTACATTATGAACATCGCATGTTCATTTCAAGATTTCACTACCTTGTGATGTAGGCTAACAGTGACGCCCTCAGTGGAGTGTTAACCTGTAGAACTACTTTCCCCCTCATCTGAATGGGTAAAACTCACTAAATGTTAGGTTGCATTAAGTACCACTTGGGCGGTTACATTTGAATAAAAGCAAAAAAGTTGATTTTCTCATAATATTTGGGGATTTGGGACTTTTAACGCTGGGTCAGACTGTTTTATTCCATGTATCCACTTATTTGTTTGAGTGGGACAAAGCGTTCACCCACGGGATATATGCTAATTCGTGAGCAACTCAAGCAATTTGGGAGCAGCTCAAGGTCTGATTGAGTGTAGAATTAAGCTTATTGTGCCTGTAGCTGTGCACCAGGCTGTCATGTACAGGTGTGTGGTGTGGGTGTTAAGGTACAGCTGTAGGTGAGTGTGTGTGACTGGCAGTACAGGCAGGCACAGCCCACCCTCACTACTAACTCACAGTAGTGGTGTTTTAGGCAGGGAGTCTAAAGCCTTATCTGACATAGTGATTAAAAGCAAATTATCAATTAAGGAGATTTTCTGGAGACTATGAGGTAATTTCCTGGCCACTATAACCACTTCTAGCTGACACGATTGTTTATTATCAAAGTGACTCTAGATGATCCTTGTGACTGTAGGAAGTAATTCCTGTTATCCGACAGCAAAACTTCTAGTTTAATTGGAAGAAAAAAGATGAAAGTACCTAAATGATTAAAATGAAGATGTGATGTGATGTGTCTCAGAAAAAGGCGTCTTAAGACATAAAAACTGTTGACTTCACTAATTATCTCTCACTGGCGGACATCGATCTGGTGCTATACAAAAGTATATAGGTCAGATTTTCAGAAAATGTACACTTGTACACATTTTGGCAGCTCTACACATTGTTAGGTTAAACTGGATTTTGAACTTTATTTTCGTCTGAAATTTGGGTTATTTGAGAGGATTGGTGAAGGTGAATTGTACATTAGGGTCAGATTTTCCGAAAATGTACAATTGGCAGCTCTGCACATTTAGGCCATTCTGCTAGATTAGGATGAAAAATGAAGAATACCGGGTATATCTGAGTAAATTTGGTATCGCATTGATTTACAGTATCAATTCTTTTGTTTTAAACTGCATTTTGAAGCTCATTTTTCTCTTAAATGTGGGTTATTTGAGAGGTTTAGTGAAGGCGAATTGTACATTTTCTGAAAATCTGACCCATTATCTGGAGACTTCGCCCATATCCATATGCCATAATGTTGCATGTTCTCATGGCCCTGAACTGTGGGAATATTAGGCCGACTCTTATCATGTTGTAAAGTGGGATTCTGGCAGCATCCCCAATATATTTGGCATCCCCCAGCCCGTCATGAATGAATAGAGGCTGGCTGGGCGGGTGACCTGGGGTTGGTGGTGGGAAACCCCACATCCACCGTCAACTACTGCAGGTGTATATGGGTGAAACCACCAGAAAATGTACAATTCTCCTTCGCCAATCCTCTCAAATTACCCAAATTAAAACAGAAATCAGGTTCAAAATATTGAACAGCTTGAATCAAGGCAATATCAAATATACTCAGATATACCTAGTGAAGAGGATTGTTCAATCTAATTTAGAAGAATTTACTGAATGTCTTTATATGCCAATTGTACATGTTCTGAAAATACGACTCACTACCATAATATAACGATGGGCATTGACAAGACAGGACTGGTAGCTCTGATGGTAGACCACCAGACGTATGATAAATCACCATTTAACTTCCAGTAACCTGTGCCTCTCTTGTTCTATTCAGGTCAGAACTGTTATATGGTCAGAAACTGCTTCTCGTGATACATTCTTCACTGTTATTTAAACCTGGGTTCCACTGGTTACTCATTTGTACTCACCGAGAATAACAAATAAAAAAAATCTTATCTCATCTTACTACTTCTCACACTACTCCTCCTGTTTCTTTGGTCCTGCTACTTAAAGGCAAACGCTACTATTCACTGCCACGCCCCCCTTTTCCATATACCAAATATACGGGCATTTTACGCACTATGCCTTTAGCATTGCAGTCTATGGAGAAACGGCCCATTTTCTCACGTTTTATAGCATAAAATAAACCATTAATGGCTACTCCTACTGTTCCAAAATTTTCTACACATATAGTACAGGTTATATACTACATATCAAAAGGAAAAAACATGTATGTCATCGCGTTGAAAAAATAATTGTAGCTGTCTAAAGTAGACATGTTTGGGAACAGAAGTAGCTGTAGGTACTCTCAGTTGTACCCATTTAGTATACAAGACTATTGGGAAATGCTGCATTTTTCATTCACGATTTTGGGAATAAAACAAAAACGAAAACTCCTAATGTACCAAATTTTTCTACATATATAGTGCAGGTAATATTCTAAATATGTATAGGGAAAAAAGTGTATGTCATCGCATTCAAAAAATAATTGTAGGTGTCTGAAATAGACATATTTAGGAAATATAGAACACATTGAAAGCAGCAGATTTTTGGGTTGTCAGCCATGTTTCAAAGCCCTGTAATTCAGAAAGTAGCATGGCGACCCATTATTTTTTTTTCAGTTTCATGAACACACATACTTCAAAAATCATATATTAAAATATCAGAAAAATGACATTTATTTTCGATGGGGTGAAAAATAAAATTGTTTTTATAAAAATAGTGAAAAATAGTGGGTTTTTCGAGTTTTTAATTTAAAATTCGCATCAGGTATTTGTTGTTTTCAGAATAAAAATATCAATGCAATCTATAAAAAAGGGGCATAGAATTATTGGCCAAAAAATACTCTCTCCACATCTATTAATTTTACTTAAATTGAGTGAATATAAATAGCAAATATGAACTATGAATTCAAAGTACTGCAAAATGAGCCCCCATTTTGGTTCTCATTGGTTCTTTTGAGATACCAAATTTTGAAGCCCTGTAATTCAAAAATGAGCATGGCGACCCATTGATTTTTTTCCATCTTTATGACCAGAAACACTTCAAGAATCAAATACCAAAGTTTCAGAAAAATGACATTTATTTTCATTTTCCACCAGATAGTAGCGTTTGCCTTTAAGAAGTATCGGGAAGTGATGGGAAGTGATGGGATGTAGCCGTTTCAAATCAAACATGTTTGAATTGAAGCAACTATACTTCCCGCTACTTGCTTCCACTTCTAAATAATTTTTTTTTAAATGTTTTTATCGGCCACATCATTTAATAAATTTACAAATACGCATAACCACTTATGTGATATATCTTTCATGCGTTGCCAAATGTAATTAATGTAACATGTATCTAACCTTTACTACCATACGCAAAAACCTTTTATATTTATATAACTAAACAAACAAACAAACACTGTCTACAACCTGATTATTAATGAAGAGGGTTTTTAACAGCAGTCAAATATACTACATTCTACACTACAATACAATGGTGTTTACAACAGGTAGTTCATAACACAATCAATGCTAGGGTCAATCTCAATAGGTATTTCAATAAGTATTTCACTCTCTTTAGATCATAAATTCATTTTATCGTGTAATTGGTTTCCATACCGCTATATCCCAATTTAAAAACATGAACAGGCAGCTAAAAAACGCAGGGGAATCTAAGCATTATTTTCTTCCCTCCGTCCCTCCATAATGGGGACCAAAGAAAGGGGAGGAGTAGCGGGAGAACTAACATGAAAGTGGAACCCAGGCTTTATACATCAAGAAGAATTTGAGATTCAAGAATGTGGACACGCAAAATGAAACCCCCTATTGGAGGCACCTTTTGTCTTTGTGAAAGTCACGACGCAATAGGGGAGTTGCATGTCTCACTGCGCATGTCTACAGCAGTGCATGCTGGGATGGATTCAGTTCAAATCTAACATACACATATTTAGCAACAATTTTATGGAAAATTGCAAGAATGTTTTTAACGATATCATAGCTTATGTGAATGATCTATAGAAACCAAATGCATGATGGGAAAGATGAAGGCTTGTGTTATAGAAACATCTAAAATACATGGATATTGATATTGGACCACTGATAGATATTCCAAGCTAAATATAACATGTTTTCTATATGAGTTATACTGTAGGGCCTACCATTACTCCCATAATTCAATGCGAATCATGATTCAAAATGGCGGCTATGCAAGTCCCCTATTGCAACAATCACACATGCAATCATCCATAGGCAGGACATCTTGGGAACAAATACTGAACTTCTAAACCTCTGTTATTGTGTAGATATATGCAGCATTTTGGCTTCCTTCCCATCCATTCCCATTATAGACCCAGGCCAGTGACACCGGAAGTGTGCCAGTAAGAAATGCTGAGTCATTCACATAGCTGTGTTCTACCTTATTATCGCCCAGCAGGCTGCAGCCTGACAGGGTTGCACTCACCTCTCCCATGCAAATTGGCCATTCATTCATTTGTGTCTGGCTTTGACATTGGCAACATGGGTTACTATGTACCTCCAGCTTAGGGCATAGAAGTATAGTCACCTTTGGAATTCTAATCTAAATGGAATTTTGGACGGTGTTTATATTATATTGCAAATATTTTGTTTCACATGCCCCTCCCTACACAGACACACACAATGTTTTTAATGTATTTATATTAAGATGTATGGCTCCTATTGGTATGACGCCCTTGGATACAATTAAATAATGTTTTGAATAGCAATCAATCGAATTTTTATCTGTTGCATTCGTTGAAGGTTAATTGTACGTTTTTCGTAAAAAATACATGCCTAGTTGAGAAAGCTTGCTAATGGGACTTTTCCCTCCCCTGTCTTATGTAAGTTGGAGTGATTGTTACTAAATAATACAGCCTACTTAATCAACGTCTGGGTGGGCCTGACACAATGATAGAACCAGTTTTTATACCAAATGGCAGTCTGTCCCTTTTGAGATCAGATATGTTGGAGAATCTGGACTGGACCTTTAGGCAAGGAATGTCCTATACAGACAATGCTACTTTGTAGTATAATATGCGCATCCCACTTAAGAGGTGTGATAAGTGGGGTGCAATAAAGATATTGTTATTGTATGTGTACGATTGAGTTTGCTTTTAGCTTTTAGATTCTTTATGATGATTCAAAACCACAAACAAAAGTTTCAATATGTGTCATTGTTGGGAGGGTATAATGAATAGTCAGTGGAATATTAGTTATTGAGTATTGATTCTACAGCAGAAATATTATACTTAAGCAAGGACAATTAAGCTTATCAAAAATACTTTTAAATAAGTACTTATTGTGCAACAAGTCGCAGAAGCAATACCCCGCCCCCGCCGGAACATTCCCCTACATACACAAAGACTCCATCTCATAGTTACCTATTGGACATTATTACACCCTTGTGCTGTTGCTTCCTATACCTTCAGCATTGTATGTCACACTTGGTCAAGGTGGTGCATAACATGTGAGTTATGTCACCCTTGGCGCATACAACAAGTAGGTCCGCCAAAAACTTAAATTACTTCTTTTATCTTTAATTATTTATATTTTTTATTTATTAATGGGGTCTAATAAATATGGAACAAAGCTCGGGTGAAGTCTGTATACTTGTTAGTGACCTCGGGAGCATGGAAGATCTCGGGCTAACGCCCTCTAACTTCCCACACTCCCTCGGTCAATAACAAGTGTACAGACTTCCCCCTTGCTAGGTTCCATCTATTTATGTAACACATATTGACCAGGCTTTCAATATGTCTACACTAATATGGTACTATCACAAGTACATTTACTGATTTCCCATATGTGATAGATATTATGATATAAATACTAACTTCTGCTATATTTTCAGTGCATGAGTAAAAGGAGAGCGATGTTTCCTGAGGGTCAACCACTGGTGAAAAGTAGTTAAAAAGAAATTTTGGCTGTCACATAACTCAACATTGGCATTCACTGAAGGTGAATTGTACGTTTTCTGAAAATCTGACTCACATGGTTTGTCCTACAACATCAAACAAGTGTATCTATATTCGGGTCAGATTTTTAGAAAATGCCAAATCTACAGTTCTACACTTCTATCAAATTCTGCTAAATTAGAGTGAAAATTGATAAATACTAGGTATATCTGAGTGTATTTTGTATTGTATTCATTCAATAAATCTGTCTCATAATGTTGAACTGATTTTCTGTCTTAAATTTTGGTTATTTGAGAGGATTGGTGAAGGTCAATTGTACATTTTCTGAATATCTGATCCATTTACAGTATCATCTTCTATACTGAACCGTCAAAGGTCACTAAACTCTGCCTCCATTGTGACTGACTGACTATCATTACCTTTGCCTGCCTATGCCAATGGGTCAAACCTTTGGAAAATGTACATTTTGCATTCACCAATCTTCTCAAATGACCCAAATTTACGAAGCAAAATCAGGTTCCAAATTCAGTTAAACAGAACTAAACCGATTGTTTTTTAAACAAGGCAATATCAAATAATACACAGATCTACCTAGTATTGAGTATTTTTTTGTGTCTAATGTAGCATAATTTACTAAATATGTAGATCTGCGGATTGTACATTTTCTCAATATCTGACCCCTATGCGCCTAGTACTCTAGCAATTACCTAACCAATACTTGGGTGCTGTACCCGGCTAGTGTTATGCCTAAGCACTGCCTATCAATATGCAGCACTGTGCGGCCTATACCCTATACAGTAGGGGCTTAACATGATTGTCCTCAGGACCCATATCCTCCAAGTACCTATTCTTAACCGCTGTCACAATAGGAGAGTTGCATGTGCCACTGCGCATGTCTGTTAAAGTGGATCCTGAGGTAGATTCGTTTCAGGTTTGACATACAAATATTTAGAAACATTGTTATTGAACATTGCAAGGATATTTTCGCTAATATGATATCTTGTATTGTATCTATACAAAAACAAATTCATGATTGGAAAGATGGAGACCGGTTAATTGTCCATTCTGAATATTACATAATATATATATAGCATATATATTATAATATTAACTGATATACAACCCCCATACTTCTATACAAATCAGGAGAAAATCGGACCCACTTAGTAGTTGAAATTTCAATGATTTGAAATGTTGTTTCATTGCAGCTTTAACAAAGGATGAACACTGTGAATCTTTGTCAATACAATTCATAAAAACAACAAAAAAACCACACCAACTCAACCTAATATTTTCCTACACCTGATCTAAGTCAAATGACTTTGACTTTTAGAATCCATAAACTATCGTTTTTAAGGAAAAAAGTGTATTATTTTTATGTGGCACATCACAAATATTTATTTCCATTGAGTCTAGATATGCATACTTCTCCATGGCAACAGCAGGGAGGTCATTAACACTGAGTGGTAATCAGAGTTTCACGAGTTGCATAGTGTAGCAAAAGTAATTACCTCGGACTACAGGAAAGGGAGAATGCAAGGACTGCCATATGTGATGTGTTTCAGGGAAATGAGTCACAAGTCGCGAAAAATGGATTTTGAGATATCATTTTATTCGAAAAGATGAGATCAGGCCGATTCCAATGATAGTAAACAGTAGAACAACTAATCAGTATTTCTATATTATAAGTTTGATATTTTTATTTTTTAGAAATATTTTGCAATACTTTTAGGTGGGTAATTACTAGTTAAGTAACTAAATATACTCCATACAAAGACCTTCACAACGCAAGGATATATTTAATAAAGTTTCTGATATTTGGTACATGGATTCATATTACTAAAGGTGCTAAACCCTCCAAAAACTAGAACATTTTAAAAAAGAAATCTTGTGAATAAACACTTTGAAAGATTAAAATTTTGGGACGTGTGACTCATTTCTCTGGAACACATCACATATGAGGGCCGGTTTGTGATTCATGTGGCCTTCTCTAACACTGATTACTGCAATATGAAACCTACACAGCTCATTTAAAGTCCTAGATAATTGCAAAGCTCACTACAAAGATTGCTCTTCCTATGTTTATCCTCTTTCTATCTATATGGATATAAATGATTTTCAATATATCGGGACGCAAGCAGATATTAATATTATTTCTACTTATAATGTATAAGAAATGCTTAGTCCAACTGTTTATTTATTGGTAAAATATCTGCCTTTCTTTATTTAGTATTTTTATACATCACATCTTCTGTAATAAGGATAGTTGAGTTATCAACAAGCAAGTACATTGTACAATGAAGTTCTAATAATAAATTGAAGCATAGATTGTTTCCTTGCTTCCTTAAAGGTTCTCTTGTTGGTGTGTTGGGTCTGTAGGTGAATTTGTGATCTATATTTGAAAAGAAGACATCAAGCCAATTCCAATGAGAGTAAACACTAGTACACCTAATAAGTGTTTCTATGTTCTCTTCTACAGTAACATCAGCGAAAATCAAATTTCACAAAAAATACAGTCAGACCTAAACTGCGTTGTCACTTGGTGTAAGGCCAATAAAATATGTATGAATGTTTCGAAAACACCATACATCACTTTTAGAAAGAATATTCCAAAACAAGAACCAAACAGTACCATGAGCCTTGCCCTGGGTAGTGAAACGCTTACACAGGTTGACGAATATAAATATCTGGGACTCATTATAGACAAAAGTTCATCCTACAAATCACATGTGAACAAGTTAATCGATAAGCTCAAATGGAAGGTCAGATTATTATCGAATGCCCGCCATACCATAACAAAAAAGGTCAAAACTGACATATAAATGCTAGGAAAGATCACGCGAAGAAAGGAATGGGCTCTCAGTAGTTTTATTACTTTCCAAGCGGGCTCAATCTGCCCCAACATAAACAAAACTTCAAGCTTAATCAGGAAAAGGAAAGTCTCATCGGGAAGAAATAAGTCTGTATCAGGAAAAAAAAGAAAAATTTTTCACACTCTTGTCTGTACACCGGTTGGTACTGCACTGTCGGTTTGTGTCTCTCAGTTGCTAGGTGACGCCAGGCACGTCAATTCAGGTGTGGCGCTAGTAAGTCTCTGCATTTATACATACATTCATAGACCATGAATATACACCATAAATGCTAGGAAAGATCACGCGAAGAAAGGAATGGGCTCTCAGTAGTTTTATTACTTTCCAAGCGGGCTCAATCTGCCCAAACCCAAGGAAAGAAATATAATAAATCATATTATTAGAAGGTTGAGAGCTTCCCAGCTACCTTTCGGTCCAGTTCGAGTTTATAATCAGTCGGAGTATTTAGGTAGATCAACACTGCAAGGCTTTGCCAATCCCCAGCCAGTTTGATATCGGTAAGATTTAAACCACACATGTGCAAATAAGTTGCCGAGCCTCTCCTCAAACTGTGTAATCCTATATCCTTCCTGATATTACACTTCTCCGCCCAAAACTTTAACTTCTTGAGGGCGTAATCATAATGTACCGAAGTACCACCGGAGAAAGATATCAGAGGAGCTTCACTTGTAGCAGGTGACGTTTCCAACCAGCCTTTCAACTGGGTTGCTAAACACAAATCGTTGTGAGAATAAGACACCGGGATCTCCAACACACGTGCCCTAAACTGGTTGGTTTTAGAGCTCGAGACTTTTAGTAAGAAGCCCCACTCAAACCAAGTGATGTCTGATCGGCGAAGTAGATGATCGTTATAAGTACCGGCAAAAACATGACACTTCCTGAGAAGGGTGCGAAAACATAATAATAGGCCTAGCCAGCACGCCAACTCTTTATGTGAACTGACGTCCACCACCCAAAAGATTTTCACCAGATCCTCCGGAAACAAAGGATCCTTCTGAGATTTGCTGTCGCCCAGTAGTCGTTTCAACCCTCTCAAGGTTAGCTTTACCCTGAAATCCGATCGAAGATCCGGGGAACCATCTAGTTTTGCCAGGTGATTCAGTGCCGAAGTATAATTCTCAAGAGACGTGTAAGACAAGGTCTCCGAAGCCCAGACTAAAAACCTGCAGACGTTCTCTGACACAACTGGATAAGGTTGAATTCTTGCCCGGCCGCAGAAGAGATGATACTTGCGCCACTGCGATGCCCTTACTGCTTGAGAACTGTCGGCTAAGGCACTCTGTTGTATTAAGGAGACCCTTTCATCCAACGAATGTAGGTCTGAAATTAGACGAAGATAGGATCTAGGTAGCAATTTTTCTGGACACATTGCCAAAAAATAGTTCTTATCACATTAGCACATGTTTCATCAGGGGCCCTCTGTCTGGTCAGACATTGAATTAACTTCTTATCCGAGCACAAGATACATATACCCACATTCGAGTAGAAACCCAGCCAATGAAACAATACTATTGACAAGGCTACCAAGGATTTGAAGAGATGACTGTTCTCCACTGGCCGATTGATGAATATGCCTGACATGTTCTCCTGATGCACACACGATATGAGTTCCTCACTTGAGGCCTCACCCATACGAAATGCTCCTAAGTAGGTCAGGTCTCTGTAGTAAGCTAAGAACTCATCCGACTCACACCTCAGGTAAATGCCCTCATCAACCACCGATGTCAACGACAGGTCTCTAGTACCGTTGAAGTCAGTTAGAGCAGCCTTCCACCACTCTAAATCGTTGTGGAAACCTCTATTGAGATGTACTCTGCGCTGTGATGCTAAAGGCTTGAGTAAGTCCAGAACGTGGTGACAGTACAATCTACCCCCTTTGATGACCTTACTGCAGTGATTTAAAAGGCCTGCTAGCCTCCTAATCTGACGACGTGAGCCAAAACCTTTCCCTGAAAAGAAGGCCAGTTCATGCCGTAATTTCACAACCTTATCTTCCGGTAAACTCAAAGACATAGATGCACTGTCAATATAGATACCTAAATATCTGTTACGTCGTGACGGGTGGGTAAGCTTCTCCCAAGATACGAAGAAGCCCAACTCTCCCAACATATGAATCAAAAATTGTTGAGCTTTCACACATTTCTCATACGTCTCTTCACAGACAAGGAAGTCGTCCAAATAGGAGTAACATAGATAGCCCTGCCGACGCATCATACGTGATACAGCATCTGTAATGCGTGAGAAACAATATGGAGCCGTGCGCGAGCCAAAGCATATGAAGTTGTCCACCAGGTAGCTTTCCTCCGCTCCCACTCTCCATTGTAGACCAAAGAAGGCACGATTTGAAGGATGTATCAGTACAGAACGGTAGGCTGATTTTAGGTCCACTGTACACATATACATGTTGCGTTGTAGACCATTCATGATCCTATCTAAGGTCACAAAAGAGAAGGCAGAACACACATCATCAACATGGTTGTTAATCGAACCACCAATGGGGCGCCGACAGTCCGTGATCGGTCTTATCCCACCACTAGCCTTTTCAATAACGCCCATGGCGTGAATACAAGTAGGGCGATCGGAGGAGACAGATAACTTGCCCATCTCCAACTCCTTTCTGATAAGCTTGTCTAACTTGGGTCTATTCTTAGTCGAGTAACAGGATGAATAGTTCTTAACTTCGTAAGGGGAGACATGACAATCTCGATCAACTAGACGGAAACCATTATAAACACCGTCAAGCAACCAATGAGCATCATCGTCGAGGCGGTTCCCTACAGTCAGCCATTTGGCCCAGCCGGCCGGTTTAAATTGCCGCATTACTCCTTCAACAATGCCGTGAGCCGGAACATTAACACATAAATCATACAGTTCGGCTAGACAATTACTAGAAATTACCTCTTCAGATGAATAGGAAGGCAATCCCATGAATAATTGGCTGTTTTCAGTTGTCGAAGGACTCAAAGGATGACTGTGGCCGCCATTTTGGCATCATTTACGACCTCCACTTCCGGAGACTTCCCCCTGCTCACTACTTCCGGTGGCAACATCCGGCGAGGAGGAGGCAGCATGTTCCCGCAACCAATTCAGCTGGATGTCACAGGTCTTAGAACGGTGTGCCCCTTTGCATAATCCACAGATACCATGTCGGAATCTGCAGTTAAAACAGTCACGGCCATCGTTCCACTTCCAACACGCGTCTGGGACCCATTTGTTGCGGAAATCATAGTGTGGGGAAAGCGGACCGGTCTTCTCCTTCTCCTTCCCCCAACCTCCGCCATTTTGGTAGCTATAACCTCGGTTGCGGTATCCATAGCTCTGATAGTTGGTACTACGCATGTTCTCCGCACACAAGTGAATGCAATCGCTTTCTACATCCACAGATGGCCAATCGTCAATAACACCATTGAGAACTTTAGTTGTTACTTCTCTTTCGTACTCCAAGATGGCCGAATCCAAGTACCTTTCACGAGCGGCCTTGCAAGAGACATAGCGTAAGTGGGCCACATATCCCTCCACCGGCTCACCCCCGTCCATCATATCCTGTAATACTCGTATGCAACCATGAATCATGTAGCGATAGGACAAATCATGATAAGACTTGGCATCATTCACATACAACTCAGGACGATAATTACCTGGAACTAAGGCTGCAGCTCTAGTGGATATACGACCCGGTGTGCCTGGAGAGTCACGCAGACCCTTGGCTCCGTGCCCGCCGCCACCACCGCTACCCCCGGTAAATGATAGGTCTTTCAATTTCTGTTCAGCTGCGTTAATACTATCCATCAACTGTGTTTTCTTCAAGGCATCGGCTTTCTTAGAGATAACACCCTCCACAAAAGTCAGATATTCCGGAGTATCTCGATCTGGTATCTCAGTAGCTTCGACGTCCGCCAAGGAGGCTAATTCCGCCTTCTCCATAACGGTTGCAGTTCTCACAGTTACAGGTGTATTCGAAGCTTCGGTTTTCACAGTTACCATAGGTTTAGACTTTGATTTCTTAGTCTTCCCTACTGGCTTAACCGGTACAGATTCCTTCTTCTTCTTACTCAAACAGCTTGGTCGATAATGCCGTTTGAAGCAGCCCCTACAGAAAATTTCTTGGGGCATCAGAGCCGCTAGTATACGATTTTTTTGAATCTCTGGACGAGAAAAATTTTTCACACTCTTGTCTGTACACCGGTTGGTACTGCACTGTCGGTTTGTGTCTCTCAGTTGCTAGGTGACGCCAGGCACGTCAATTCAGGTGTGGCGCTAGTAAGTCTCTGCATTTATACATACATTCATAGACCATGAATATACACCATTAAAGTCAATCATAATCCCGAATAGAGATCAGGGTGACATCTTCTACTCTTCAGCAAATAAACATTTGTTGAATAGATTAGACTCCCTTTTGAACTCGGCAGTCAGATCTGTATTTAATTTAAAAAAGAGAACAAATGTTGAACAAGAACTGAAAAGCTTGAATATCCTACCCAACTCTGTAAGGAGAGAGGTACACACTCTAGAGAGTGCCCACTATCTAGCCCAAACAAATTCCAAAGTTGACAATAAAAATCTCCCGACCAGGAGCCACGCCAAAAATAGGAAAAACCTAAAAATTAATCGCCCAAAAACTTCATTATACCAAAACAGCTTTCTACACAAAGCTAAGACGGCCTGGAACTCATTCCCAACTGAGATACAGGCCATAGAATCAAGGAAACATTTTAGAAAACAGATCGAACATTTAAATAATAAATAATAAGTGAAATAACAAGAAAAACAACCAGGAAATAATTAGTTAGTTTGCCTCTCTCCAGGGGGAATCACTATTAAGCCTATCTCTTGCCAGAGGAGTAACTTGTATTTTTTGACTAAAATCTCGGTCAACTACTTGTACCGTGTATTTTATATTCTACTCTGTTTTATTATGTATTCATTTTTATATACTCTACTTATATTACAAGATGTAAAACGTAACTATGCAAAAGTCTATCCCTATTTGTCAAGGGAACGGCCGGAAGAGCTAAGTGTAAGTCCTAAAAGGTACTTAGAGGCCTGTCGACCTATTCGTCATGTATGTTCACCTTGATGAATAAAAAATTATTCTATTCTATTCTATTCTATTCAATTCTATATTTTAAATTTGATATTTTTATTTTTGAAAAAACAAGTTTGCAATGTTTCTGGATGGGTAATTTACCAGTAAACTAACTAAATATACTCCAAAAGGCCTTCAAAACGCAAGAATATATTTAATACAATGTCCCGAAATTTGTCACAAGGATTCATATGACTAAACCCTCTAAAAACGGAACATTTCAATAAAGACATCTTGTGGAAAAAACATTTTGAAAAATACCAATTTTGCGACTTGTGACTCATTTTACTGGAACACATAACATTTGTGAAAATAGTTGAGGATGCAGCTTTAAGTAGCGATCTGGTAACAGGACTTTGGTAAAATGACACATGTGATGTGTTTCAGGAAAATGAGTCATAAGTCGCAAAATTGGTATTTTTCAAAGTGATATATTCCCAAGATCTTGTTGTAGGAATGTTCTCATCTTTGGTGTGACTAACGCTGGATGAAGTATGAATACATGTATCAAATTGCAAGACAGTGTATCAAATATTGTCATGTATTCATAGGGTCATCCCATAGAGTATATTTAGCTACTTTAATAATAATTGTCCACCCAAAAATATTGAAAACATTTTTTCCAGAAATAAAAATATCAAACTTAAAATATAGAAATACTTATTAGATACCCTTAATGTTTATATTCATTGGAATCCTCTTGGTTTCATCTTTTCAAATATGATGATATCACAAAACCCAATTTTTGCGACTTATGACTCATTTTCCTGTGACGCATCACACATGAGGAGAAATTAGCTTTTGGTGGGTGTTGAGTGAGAATGCAGCTTAATGGGTTAATCTCTATTACAACTGACGTAATCCTTATCTACTGCACACCGTCAGAAAACTTAATAAAACAATATAAACCTCAATAAAATTCAATAATTATATTCAATTCTTATCAATTTTATTAATGAAAATTAAATATCTTTGCCTGAGCTTGCCTCAGGCACTTAATTTATTCTCTGAAGTTATTAATTATGTTATTAATTAATATCTACTCCTCGATCAACAATACCAAAAAGGAATTGTTTGATGCAAATCTTATTCCCTTAGAAACAGGAATATATGAGGTTCACGTAAAACCCCCAACGTCGACTTACGTAAAATGACATGGTCTGAAGCCTGACAATGACACTAACAACTCACCCTTTATTATCAATAATTAAGATATTTACAATGTGGGTCAGACCATCAGGAAATGTACAACTGGCAGCTCTACACATTTAGGACATTCTGCTGAATAAGGCTGAACAACGAGGAATACCAGGTATATGAATATATTTGGTATCTAGTTGATTTAAAGTATTTGTTTGGCTATGTTAAACTGAATTTTAAAGCTCATTTCAGTCTATAATGAGGGTTATTTGAGAGGACTGGTAAAGGTGAATTGTACATTTTCTGAAGATCTGACCCATAGGCAGGTGGCTGGAAGAACGTTGGTTCAGCGATGCCATGTATTTGATCTCTACTGCCAATAAAACAATATAAAAACAAAAGTGACATGTACAAAGTCACATAACTCAACATTAACTACAACATTTCCTCTATGAATATGAGTTACTGTGCTTCATTCTTCTCTCATCATGAAAATGCTTCCTTAGTTTGCTTTCTGTTTTAGAGATTTTAACTTGACTTAATCCTGCTGCTGTGGTGATTGTAAATGATCCTATTATCGTCCATTGACGGCGCCGACCTATCTACTACTTTTTAGTTTCTCCCATTTCCAGATTCTGGGATTACGTGCAAAGTTGGTAAAATCAATTCAACTTCAGAATTAATGGTGATAACTTGGAGTAATTCCTGACTGGTTTTTAATATTTAATTTGCAATAACCAAAGTCTTGGTTCTTGATTTGTTTTTTGTTTGTTTTGATTGAGTTATTATGTTCTGGAATGGGCAGTATGTGGGCAGTATGTGAGTTTCAAAACGTGACATGATCACATGAGAAATTGTACTATAAAGTAATTAATATTTGCAATATTTATTGTTCCTGCAGGTCATTATCGTGATGGAGCATTATAAGTGCTTAAAGCTATGTGAAAAATAGCAGCTTATTTCTCATTATCCTATTTTTTTCTTTTTTTGCAGGCCAATACATATAGTTAATCAAATCCATTCCATAGGATCAGGTGAAGGATTGCCAATAGTAATTACTGTCATCATCATATGGGTCAGATTTTCAGAAAATGTATAATTGGCCTTAACTAATCCTCTCAAATAACCCAAATTTCAGACGAAAATAAAGTTCAAATACAGTTCAACCTAACCAAACAGATTGATAGAATCAATGCAATGCCGAATATACTCGAATTTACCTAGTATTGACCAAATTTCAGCTTAATTTAGCAGAATTTACTAAATGTGTAAAGCTGCCAATTGTACATTTTCTGAAAATCTTACCCATATGGGTCAGATTTTTAGAAAATGCACAATCTACAATTCTGCACATGTCCCAAATTCTGCTAAATTAGAGTGAGAAATGATTGAATATATCTGAGTGTTGATATATTCGCTATTGAATTCATTCAATAAATCTGTCTGGTTATGTTAAACTGTATTTTGAACCTGATTTCCCTCTTAAATTTTTTTTTTGAGGGGATTGGTGAAGGCCAATTCTACATTTTCTGAAAACGTGACTCATATACTGAGGATGTGGGTGCCAAGTATTGTATTCAATATTTGTTATTCAGTCAAAAATAGTATGTAACTTGTACACTATTATCAGTGATTGCTGACTCTTACAATTTTAATTATGACATAAAAAAACATTAAGAAGAAGTAGTAATCCATAGTATATGATATGTAATAAGTAAAATAAAAAAATAAAACCATCTTCGTCGCATGGTTCAACGCCATGACAGTCAAGCTAAGCTGTATAATATGATTAAATATTAAATAATATTCCATATTCCATATGAGTACAATTTATCCTTACGGTAAATAATCTAAATTCAAGACAACCCGCTGGATGACTTGGAATGTGCTTTCAGATGCCTGTCCCCTGTTTGTACAAAAATGAGGTTCCAAATACAATTAAAGTAAACCGAGCATATTTTGTTTAAGGTAAGAACCAGCGTTGAATGAAAGAAAAAGGATCATTTTTTAAAACGTTCACTTGTGGAAGAAAAAGGTTGGGTGAAAGGAAAAGGTCAATAAAAACAAACTCCCTGGATTAGTTTTTATATCAGGGAGTCTGTGTTCCTATTTGAGTCTGCGTTGCTTTTTGTTTTAACTCAATTAACCATGTTCGTTCTCAGGACAAATTTTTAAAAAGATAAATATTTGTGACTCCTTTTTCCCATACATTAGGTGGTTGAACTCCCGCCTTCTGCAGTGCAAATGATGCTGGTATAAAACTTTAATTAACCCAATATTATCTATGACTACTAGTATTATTCTGCAGGCTAATCGAGACGTATTACAAGAAAATGAGTCACAAATTGATATATTGCAAAGTGTTTTATTCACCTACTTTCTCTGTAGGAACGTTCTCGTTTTTGGGGGTAGCCAGCGCCGTATGTCATGTGAATATATACCAAATTTCAAGACAGTGCTTTAACTAGATTTACGATTTCTAGGGTCATCTAGTCAAGTACATTTAGCTACCTTGCTGTTAATACCCAACCCAACATTATTTTTTGGGGCGGTATTTTTCTTTTCATGAGTAACACAATCAAACTTTAAATAACGAAATCCTTATCTGATGGCCTACTGTTTACAATATTTAGAATCGGCTTGATCTCATCTTTTCAAATATCTCAAAACCCAGTTTTTAGGACTTGTAATTCATTTTCCTGTAAGACATCACAAAGTAGCAGAATAAAGGCCCATTCACATTACAACGGCCGATTGATGTACGGCTGCCGCACGGCAAACTACACAATGTTAAAGTATTACAGCCGGCAAGGATCGGCCGGCTGGTCGTGTTAATGTGAATGGGCCTTTAACTAGTCTTGTAGAGCTGCCGATTGTACATTTCCTAACGCCCGGACCCATGGGAGAGGTGATATTTTCCAATAGGTAAAATTGGCTCTAATTCCCGGTGTGCTTTTGAATAATTTGAGAAATATAAACGTGTCTAGACTAGGCTGCAATAACTGTCTAATGATGCCAATCATGGAAGTTGCTGGAAGCAAGCATTTCAGGGGGAAGTCGACAGGATATATACAATTCACCAATCTATTCAAATAACCCAAATTTCAGACGAAAATAAAGTCCAAAATGCTGTGTAACCTGACAAAATAGATTGCTAGAATCCATGCAATGTCAAATATATTCGAATATACCTAGTATTGACCAAATTGCAGCCCAATTTAGCAGAATTTAATAAATGCGTACAGCTGCCAATTGTGCATTCGCTGAAAACGTGACCCTTCAGGTCCATCTGTCATGCTAGAAGGGTGATTACTTAATAATGACTAGTCAGAATGTAAAAGTTTATATATATTTTCGTTTATGAGTAAAAACGCCAGAAAATGTACAATTCCCCTTAACCAATCAAATAATCGGAATTTCAGACAGAAATAGGGTCCAAAATTCAGTCTAACATAAACAAACAGATTGTTTTGAATTAATGCAATATCAAATATTCACGGGTATACATAGTACTGACCATTTCTCAGTCTAATTCAACAATATCTATTAGATATGTAGAAAACAGGTCTTCAGCTGGAATCGGCTCGATCTAATCTTTTAAAATATGATATCTCAAAATGTATTTATTGTGACTTGCGATTCATTTTCCTAAAAACACATCACATATAGTTGGTAACCTGATAGTCTCCTAGCGGTGATATTTCTTTGATGGGGATGTGTGAAGGACGGAATTCCATTAAACCTCTCGAAATCTGTCATCTCCTCATGAAAACAACAGCTGGGTTAGGATGGAGGAACTCAGATTTGGGGGACAGCTCCCCTTGTCTTATCATCACCCTCTACCTCACGACGGTGATGGCGGTCATGCACAACACCATGATGGCCGTGATGGCGGTCATGTATATCAGGATGGCGGGCCTCATTACCTAAAGGAGTGGTCCTAGCTGGTCCTCCCTTCCCTCAGCTCCAAGCTTGTCCAGTTAAGAACTATACTTTTCACCGGTACTCCTGACATGAAGAGTTGTATCAATGACGTATGTTACAGTCACAGCTTTGAGAAAGAAGGGGAATTGGTTGTTTTGCGCCCCTTTTAAAACTATTCTTTCATGTGTGTTTGGTCATATAAGGGGCAACTGAACAAACACGCTAACCTGAGCAAAACCCTGCTCTTTTCTTTATTATTAGCACTCATACTTTTACAGCTGGGGGGGGGGGGGGGGGGGGGGGACTGAGGCATACGCTGCTATACTCTTGGCCAGCCTTTGGTAAGGGAACATGTATAATGAAACTCACATATGTGTCTATACCTATAAATTCATAATACTTGTTTTGTGCCCCACATAACTAGCAGACAATCCCGAAATGGACTGATATGATGTATGACCCATGCAGCTGTACTCGTTACATAAGTCTCAATAATAGAACGTTAGGAAGGGTGTATGAAAGACAATACTGATTGCTACAACTATTGAAGTATTCAATGTAGTGAATTTTGTGAAAACACCTGTGAAATCTATCGACCTATTTCACCAGAAAAGATTGAATTGCAAATTTTGAATCTCTTGCACCGACGGTGATATGTTTTCCAATTGACAACCACTAGATGTATTACATCGTGAAGACATTTGAGAGACCTGTTTACTCGTTTTTTAGGGAAGATATAGAATAAGGGAATGACTTTTCCGCCATCTTGAATCCTGTATCACAGTGGATTATTTGAGTTGTATGTCAGTGTTAAAAAAATAAAAAACGTGTTATGTTCAGCGTGGAATATTTAACAATGATCTCATATATTCCATCATTTAATATACACGATTTTATGAAGCAACAATTCAGCAACAACATCTTTTCTATCAACATCTTTTCTTTCATGTAGGCTACTTTGTATTTATATCATACACCATTTATACAAGCTATGATATGGGTGAAAGGATTCTCGCATTGTTCAATGAAAGTTGCAAAATATTTGTATGTCAGATTTGAACTGAGTCCATCCTAGCATGCACTGTGATACACATGAGAAGCGCATTGGGGCATGCACATCCCCTATTGTTACGTTTAAATCACTTGAACTTACTGTCAATGGTCTTCACATAAAAACACCATATGAAGAAAGCTAGAGGTAGGTAGATTCTAAACCTATATTATGTGAAGTGTTCCAGCAAAATTAGTCACAATTCGCAAAATTGACATTTCGTCGAAATGTATTTGTGGGAATGTTTTCATTTTAGGGTTGCTTTTTCAAAAATAAAAATATCAAACTTAAAAAAGAGAAACACTTATTACGAGTCCCAACGTTTAATATAAATCATTGGAATCAGGTTGATCTCATCTTCTCAAATATGATGGTATGGTTTGTGAATTGTGACTCGTTTTCCTGAAACACATCACATATAGGCCATGGCTTGGTTTAACAACCGACCGATCGTTGCAATATCGCCGACTTCAACAAATCATTGCTTAGATTTAGATTTAGAAAATATTTTATTCAGGTACTTCGACATTTTCATACATGAGCACAAATATTCTCAGGGGAGCCTGAATTATTAGAAAAATATTTTTTACATAATACAGCCAGATGAGAGTTCACTTAGATGAGTTTATATAATAATATAATAGCTATGTAAATTCTGTCGAACATAGAAGATGGATAGGTTTAGCTAGATTTTTAACATATATCTACATAAATCAATACAATAGAACTAAGAACATTTTCCATACTCCTGATACACTAAGTAATGCAAGGTTGTAGGATTAATTAAAAAACATATAATACAGTTATGTCGACGCCGTGCTCATTCATATTAACCATTAATAAATACATTTCTTGTTCTAAGAAGTGCTGTAGAGATGTGAGACACTTCCATATGTCAGCAGCTAGTCCTTTAGGGAGGGGAAAGTACTTCTAAGCTGAGAGACACTTGTCACTATTAGTCTTCCAAAGGTCAACAGCTAGGTTAGGACTATTTGACAGATAAATGACCATGTGGGTGGGATCGTCAGAAAATTTACGATTGACCTTCTCCAATTCTCCCAAATAACCCAAATTTAAAACAAAAATGACGTTCAAAATACAGTTTAACACAATGAAAGAGAAATTTTGAATCAACACAATGATGCCAAGAAAACTCTGATATACCAATCATTCCTAATTCCTCAGTCTAATTTAGCAGAAGTTAGCAAATTTGTAGAGCTGCTATTGTACATTTCCAGATAATCTGACCCATACCCGTATAGGGTAAACCACAGGGACGTGTACATCTTAAATGTTTCAAAATTATTAATACATAATTAATTACATTATTAGCATTGTGAACGTAGTTAACTATTACAAACTACCGTGGTAAGATGTGTGTACTCATTTATTTCCATAACTTAATTTAGAATGTATCACAATTAAATTGCCTAAAATATTGTGTCCTTAACCATTTTCCCTAGCGTGGAAGTGTATGAATTATGATATGAACCTGGTTTCCTTGGAATAATGATGATCTATAGCATGTTTTGTTATTTGAATATTTTCTTTAGTATGCTATAGTATTATGTAATCACATCTATTTATGTACATATCACTTCTATGATATCATATCCAAATACATCTAGATCTCACCAATTGGGGAGTTGCAAGTCTCACTGCGCATGTCTACTGCAGTGGATTCTGGGATGGATTCGGATGAAATTGTTAAATATTTGACAACATTTTTATCGAAAATTGCAAGAATGTCCCATAATTCCCATAATTCCATGCGAAAAAAGTTTCAAAATGGCGGCTTTGCAAGTCCCCTATTCGCTAAGGATTTGATCAGCATGTACAATTATATTGACATGGATCAAGTATCCCATGGCTGGGGCCACCTGAGAATTGTCTTTGAAGTTTCGGAAAATATATGGTATTTGAGAACACCATCTGATAACTTGTATGATAAGTTAAATAAGTTAAATATTCTAACACATTGACTTATAGATGCGGAACTGGGGCCCGTTTCATGACAAAACCTCATTCAATATGTTCCTTCCTAAGCTAGTTTTCCTTGCTAAGCAGCTGGTTAAGAGCTTTTAGTGAAGGAATTTCCTATTCAGCCAATGCTACTTTGTATTCTTATTTTTACGAAATCCTTGGTAGAAGAAAATAGTTTACCAATAAACATTTCGAGTAAGGACTTGTTCTGCAACAGGTTCAAGATGTCTCAAGCTATCCGTAGAGTATCTACAGAGTTTCCGGCTATAATACTTAGCTATAAGTCAATAACATCGCCACTAGAGAAGGAAGCCTATCAAGTAACCTCGCATTACTGTATCTAAACCAAAAAGTTACATAGTAAATGTAGGAGTGAATACGAAAGATAAGGAGAGCTGTTTTCCAGGAGTGATATAGAAATGGAAGCCATACCTTTGTGGGTATCACAAAGTGCTTAGGTCCCAAAGGGATTCTTTCTGCATTAGTTTTGCTGACTCCTTCAATGTTTGCTTCTCCCTACTGCTTTCTATGAAAGTTATTATTCTATACAAATACTTCATTTCTGATGCTGTAAATGCACATCAATCGCTAGCAGAACCAACAAAAGCGATTCATAAGAAAGTCTCGCCATTTGTCTGGGGCGCCATATTGGAATTTAGATACAATAAGGCGAGGGTTTATTGTATAGAATGGTGTTGTTCATTCAGTCCCTTCAGTGCCAATTATAGTATTTTCTGAAGACATTTTCTTGAACACACATTCATATCAAACAATCTATTCACTGCAGACGTGTGATAAGAAATTCAATTCAAACTAAATTATATAGAATTGTTCCCACATGATTGGTTATTAATTATATGGTATTTAATGATTTGTAATATGTGTACATTCGTTTAACTTTAGAATCAAATAAACCATTAAGACAGTATTAATATATATATAAGAAACTTTATTTCCGACTATTAATAAAATGATACAGGGAAATGTAACCCTTGTCTACTTTTTAAGTTTACTTTACAAAGTGGATGGAGTTACATCGTTTTCTTGGGGGCCAAGGGCCGCTGCATCTTTGGCTTAATCATATGTGATTAATTGATATAGGGCTTATAGTACTATGTATCCATTCGTAGTTATGTTAAAAGTGATATTTCTAATAATGATAGCTTTTCTGTGGTTGAAGTGCGGAAGGAGGAAAGGGGTCAGATTTTCCAAAAATGTACAATTGGCAGCTGTAAAGATCTATTAAATTCTGCTAAATTAGGCTGCAATTTGGTCAATACTAGGTAAATTCGAGTATATTCGGCATTGCATTGATGTTAGCAATATGTTTGGTTAAAGATGAACTGTATTTTGAACCTGATTAATGTGTCAAATTTGGGTTATCTAAGAGGATTGGTGAAGACGAATTGTACATTTTTTGGCGATTTCACCTATGGAGGGTGACCCAGGCTTAATTAATAGGTTCTCCGCCTGGTCAATAGAGGCGCATTGGTCAAGTGGAAGTGCACCTTGCAGTATGTGACTAGATGTGACCTCAGAGGTAAAGGTCAACCATCAATCTTGACCCCCCTCCAGTGTGCCCCCACTTCAGTCTGGGAGGAGATGTCTTGACCCACTGTGAATGTGTATAACAGAGCATCCTGGGACAGATTCTGATGAAATCTAACATTTTTATCAAAAATTCCAAGAAGTTGGGACGAAAACAAGGAAAATGATTTGGAAAAAAATATAAAAACATGTGTATAAGTTATCCAAGCAACACACATCTAGCCCTGCCCAGTTAATAATCTCGCAAGATGTCTTTAATATACTTTTTGAGTATAGGAGATGGCTGTTTATACCGTCTAAACTGCCTTGCATACTGAGACTGACTCCTATAGCTAAGTACAATGTATATATTACTTACACATCCACGCCTGTACACCCACACATGTGATAGGACAAGTGTAGGTGAGATAGCCCAAGCTAAAAACACAATTAGGTCAGGTTTTCAGAAAATGTACAATTGGCAGCTGTAGGCCTACACATTTACTTAATTCGCCAATCTGGTCAATACTAGGTAAATTCGAGTATAGTCGGCATAGCATTGATTCTAGCAATCTGTTTGGTTAGGTTGAACTGTATTTTGACCTTTATTCTTGTTTGAAATCTGGGTTATTTCAGAAGATTGGCGAAGTTGAATTGCACATTTTCTGAAAATCTGACTTAATAATTCAGAAGATCTGACCCTTATACCAAGAAATTCTGGGTCTGATTAAAGAACTAAGCCTCTATCTCATACTCCCACGGCCTATATGTGATATATCTACAAATCCCAACTTGTGATATCCTTATTTCTGACCTGCTGAGAGCATTCTAAGGGCTTTCTAAGGGCATTCTAAGGGCACTATATCACTATGACCTCTGGTCCCTCATGAGCGGTGTGGAGGTGGTGGGGGAGGTGGCTGTTGGTATTGCTCTAACTCAATCCAGTTGAAAAAGCTTTAAATGAAGCAGTGGAGAGACAGCCACCTGGCCTGCATACTAAACACATGGTGAGTGACAGGGGCATGACTAGGTACTGGAGGAGGTACTGGAGGAGGTACAGGTGGGTGGTAGGTGGTGGAGGTGGTGGTGGTGATGGAGGTGATGGTAGGTGGTGGTGTGGTGGTGGTGGTATACGTGGAGGTGGAGGTGGAGGTGGTGGTAGTGGTGATGGTAGTGGTTGAGGTAGTTGAGGTGGCGGTGGTGGTGGAGGAGGTGGTGGGGGTGGTGGTGGTAGTGGTGGTGGAGGTGGTGGAGGACGAGGTGATGGTGGTGGAGGTGGTGGTGGTCTTAGTGGGTGTGGTGCAAGAGGTGGTGCAAGAGGCGGTGGTTGTGGGGGTGTATGTTGGACGAGGTGGTGGAGTTTGGGGTGCATAAGGTGGAGGGGGTACAAGATGATGTACAGGGAGGGGGTATAGGAGGAAGTACAGGAGGTGGTACAGGAGGTGGTACCGGAGGATGTACAGGGAGGGGGTACAGGAGGATGTACAGGAGGAGGTACAGGAGGATGTACAGGGAGGAGGTACAGGAGGAGGTACAGTGAGGAGGTACAGAGGGGGGTACAGGAGGAGGTACAGGAGGAAGTACAGTAGGATGTACAGGAGTGGGAACTATATGATGTACAGGGAGGGGGTACCGGAGGAGGTACAGGAGTACAGGAGAAGGTACAGGAGGTAGTAAAATATAAGGTAAAGGAGGTGTTACTGAAGGTGGTATGGAGGGGCACTGAACACTGAAGGAGCCACTGGGTGAAGTACTGAAAAGGGCACTGGTGTCAGAAACCCTTCACACTCCCTTTGGGGCTGACGATGCTTTACGTGCCGAGGGCCCAAATAATTGGAAAGTCCACATGGGTGAAATCTCCGTAAAATGTACAATTCTTCTTCACCAATCCCCTAAAATAACCCACATTTACGATATAAATCAGGTTCAAAATACAGTTCAACCTATCCAAACAGATTGCTAGAATCAAGGCAATGCCAAATATACCCAAATGTTCCAAGTATTGACACAATTGACACCTAATTTAGCAGATTTTAATAAATGTGTAGATCGCCTAATTGTAAATTTTCTGAAAATCTGACCCATTTGGGCAAGATGTCAGAAGATGTATATATGTGCCATTCCATTGAATAGAGAAAGACAATTTGGTTTTTTTTAAAAATATTCTCAACCCTCACAATCTGGACTGGTTTAGAGAGAATTAGTGTAGTCAAATAGTACTTTTTCACACCCCCTGACTCTAGTATCAAAGATGAGGTTAAAATAAATCCATTAATTCCAGGACAATAACAGTGAAGGGGAGTGCAAAGGGGCAGAGGCTGGAACAAGTTGGGGAGGAGACGGAGGGCGAAGGGTGAAGGGTGTAGGCGTTAGTGATTGATTGAGGGAAGGATAAAGGTCAAATATGGGTAGTGGAAAGAGAGGACTGATAAGGAGGAGGGGAAATGGCAGGTGGGAGGTTAGGAAACAGGGCAAGGCTGGCTATTATAGGAGTAAAGTTGCACTCTCAGTTAAAGTCGGTTAAAAACATAAAGAGTTTCTAACTTTAGTTCCATTCTTTTCCACCTGATCTAAAGGTCATTTGATCAAAACTTTGGAGGATTTTGTTCAGTTGTTTTTTATACAGAGTTTGGAAAGATGGATAAAGAATGGATATTGACATTGGAGCATTGTGAACTAGTCCATATTGAACATGAGATGTTTTCTATAGTTTCTACACTGTACCATTAATCATATAATTCAATGCGAGATTCAAAAGTGATTGACGAAATTGATTAACAGAGGTCAAAAAAAAAGCACATTGTCCGCTTGACCAGTCACACAAATTGAGAATTTATCAAAAAACACTCTTTCAAAACAGACTTGTTTGAGTCAAGTCACTAAAAATGCACATTGGCTTTCACCAATATTCTCAAATAATCCAAATTCAAGACGACAATTAGGTTCAAAATACAGTTCAACATATTCAGCTTTATTGAATGAATACAATACGGAATACACTCAGATATACCTGGTATTGATCAATTTTCACTCTAATTTAGCAAAATTTGATAGATCTGTAGAACTGTAGATTATGCATTTCTGAAAAATCTGACCATTTTTTGTCCGGCCTTTAGTACTAGAGGTATATAGGTCCCTCCTGCTCCATGACCGTCACAGTCAGGTTGCCCCCCCCCCCCTCCTCCGACCTCACTACTACATAGATGGAACCTAGCAAGGGGGAAGTCTGTACACTTGTTATTGACCGAGGGAGTGCGGGAAGTTAGAGGGCGTTAGCCCAAGATCTTCTGTGCTCCCGAGGTCACTAACAATTGTACAGACTTCACCCGAGCTTTGTTCCATATTTATTACACCCCATTAATAAATACAAAATATAAATGATTAAAAATAAAAGAAGTAATTTACGTTTTGGGCGGACCTACTTGTTGTATGTCCCCAGGGTGACATAACTCACATGTTATGCACCACTTTGACCAAGTGTGACATACAATGCTGAAGGTATAGGAAGCAACAGCACAGGGGTGTAATAATAGATAGTACTAGAGCTAGTACTAGATGTGGTAGTGCCTACATAATGGGGCCATACATAACAATATCTTTATTTGCACCTTGTTGTAAATCAACAGATGGTAACAGATGCAAACAGATGCATTTTGGCTGTCTACCTTTTCGCATTTCCCATAATATAATATTCAAATCTTCACGGCAATAGGGGATATGGGTGAAATCGCCAGAAATTGCACAATTCGCCTTCACCAATCCTCTCAAATAACCCAAATTTCAGACGAAAATAAAGCTCAAAACTCAGTTCAACCTTATCAAACTGATCGCCAGAATCAATGCAATGCGGAATATACTGGAATTTACATAGTATTGACCACATTGCAGTCTAATTTAACAGAATTTAGTAAATGTGTACAGCTGCCAAATGTACGTTTTCTGAAAATCTGACCCATATATAGCGCCATTTTGAACCTTGATTCGCATGGAATTATGGAACAAATGGTACTGTCTAAAGACTATAGAAAACATGCCATTTTCAGCCTGGATGATCTATCAATGATCTAATGTCAATATTTATGTGTTAAGGGTGGTCTCCACTGGCTGCGGCAAGCTCTGTGGTAAGCTCTTTGGTACACCTTGCGATGGTGCTGTGTGGGTTAGTAGTGGCGAGGTCCTGCCTACATGGCCAGTGAACCCTGTGGATAGGACCTCGCCATTCCTTTCCACCTACAGAACCAGCACAAGCATTCGCAAGGCTTACTGCAGAGCTTACTGCAGCCAGTGGAGACCACCCTTTATACGTGTTTCCATAACACAAATCTCCATCTTTCCCATTATGCATTTGTTTTTTCTAGATCACTTATACAAGCCATGATATTGGTGAAAACATTTTTGCAATTTTCGATGAAAACGTTGCCAAATATTTGTATCTCAGATTTCATCAGAATATATCCCAGCATACACTGCAGTACACATGCGCAGTAACACATGCAACTCCCTTATTCAACTTAGGGAACACCCACTTGTAAGTGATTATCCCTCAATATCATGTATGGTCTAACAGGTCGCTAACCCATTGTAACTCTGATTTCCCCCTGTAAAGTATCATACCGCTGTGGATTATATTCTAAAATGAGTGATTACTCCCTGCTCCTTTCCCACCTCGTTGTATATATAGACGGAACCTAGCAAGGGGGAAGTCTGTACACTTGTTATTGACCGAGGGAGAGCGGGAAGTTAGAGGGCATTAGCCCGAGATCTTCTGTGCTCCCAAGGTCACTAACAAGTGTACAGACGTCACCCGAGCTTTGTTCCATATTTATTACACCCCATTCGTTAAACTCCAATTTAAATAAATGAAAGATGTGATATAAGTAAGGAGGCAGACTTGGGCGACGACATATTTTATTTATATTTTGTAATAAAGATTTGAATAAAAGTTGATAAATGAATTGAAATAAAAGTTTGAATTGATAATGTTGATAAAGGGAGGGTAATTTTTAAACATGTCGCTAAGGAATTACTGTTACACAATGAAATAGTAATTAAATAAGTAGAATAAAGTTAAAAGTTTTAAAGATAGTTAAAATAATGTATTCGTGCGGGGCTGGTATAGTTGTATTGATTAGATGGTGTGGGTGGGTGGGATCAAATATTATGTGTAATGGGTTTGAAGGGTTGAAGAAGAAGGAAGTTATGAGGTATTGTGGGAGGTAGGTACCAACGCCCGACACGAGGGGGAGACACCAATGCCTCAGAATGATAAATCATTCTAGCAACATTCGTTAAACTCCAATTTAAATAAATGAAAGATGTGATATAAGTAAGGAGGCAGACTTGGGCGACGACATATTTTATTTATATTTTGTAATAAAGATTTGAATAAAAGTTGATAAATGAATTGAAATAAAAGTTTGAATTGATAATGTTGATAAAGGGAGGGTAATTTTTAAACATGTCGCCAAACCCCAAGAGTGCGTATTGGAAATTGAAGTTGTAATTTATTATGTAAAGCCTGAGGCTATTATAGAATTTAGTTAGCCGAATGGCTTATTTTGAATTTAAGGTTCGTGTATAACGAGACCTTTCAGTCCTGGGGTGAGCCCCGAAGTTCATGGTAGGTTATTATGATGAATAAATAAAAGAAGTAGCCGAATGGCATTGTAAAAAGAGGTAGGTTCGGGCTTGCCGAGACCTAGAGTCCAGGGGTGAGCCCCTTAAGTTCATGAGTATGGAAAGCATTGTTGACCTGAGTTGCGACCCGAGGAGTCGGTATGTGGTTTTCTAAGGGCGGGACCCTTTGCTGCTTGTATGTCACTAATCTAAATTATTCACAAGTGCTGTTGTGACCTTTGCGGCCGACTGTCTGGTAATATAGAGCTTGTACGCGGAACTTGTCCACGATCCGAACTGTTGTATGTCTTGTTCTTTGAAGCCCATGTTAAATGCGTGCGTTGCTGCCGTTCTTCGAATTGAATGCAGCGAATACTGTGCGTCATCAAGGTGCATGTTTCGGAGTGACCACTTAAAATGTGCGGCCAGATCAACTGTGGTGATTGGTGCATAATTCTTTGGATAGACTAACAGTGGCTGTTGATTGTATCTTGTAGGAGCCTCTATAAGCGCTGTTTTGTAGGCTTGTACTGGGCAGGTATGTGCATCTCTCGCCGCTGGTATCTGGAGTGTTCGTCGTTGGTCATACTTTTGAAGATTCTTTGACCATTTTTGTTGGATGATCAACTTCTGGTCGCCTAGTGTTATGTCCGACCTACAGAAGTGGCGTGTCGGATCAAATTCCTTATAGTTGTGTGGTGCAATCTCCGACTGGCGGAAACCAAGGGTGTACATTATTAGTATTGCCAGCCTGTACTGTGCTGGCGCGGGGAAACGATCGGCCTGTCTTAGTATCTCTGCTATCTGTGGAGCTGTAAGTGGGAGTTTCTGTTGGACGATGTGGGATTTGTCTCTGTTCGCCGCGTCTAAGGCTAGCTGGAGCCTATATGATGTTAGAGCTGGCTGTGCTATCTGCCTTCTTTTATAATGCTCCCTTACGGCCGACACATAGTTGCATACTGATTTTGGGCTACTCAGATAGCCGCGCAGGTATTGAACGTAGGCGCAAATTTGTGGTATTGTTATCCTGTCTGGGTCGATGTGATATCTCTGGGTGAAAGCGATATATGACTTGAGTGCTGTGCGGTGGTTCGCGGCCGTCCCAGGGGCGCGTGCAAGTTGTTGTGAGCGTTCTGCCTCCTTCATTAGGTATGACAGTTCATTATCTGCAACGATGAAAATAGAGGGTTATATATCAACAATTTGTGCTTGTTTGCACAATACTAGGACACTAGCTTTTTCTACTAGTTTATCGATATCTACGATGTCCTGTGTTTCATATGTGATCCTAACGTATTTACATGCTTGTAGCAACCACATGGATCTGGGGCCTGTCATATCCTTTTCCTTCTTTGTACCTTGAGAGAGGAGGGTATTTGTGTCCTCGCTGTGAGTTCTTATTTTAATTGTAGTGGCCGTGTGCTCGTCCTTTAGCATTGAGTTGAGCAGGGTAGGCGCGGCATATGCCAGGTGGTCGATTCTCATGTCTTTTATGTTTGATATGTCGTATTTCACCTTCCTGTCGCCTTCAACAGCCATTGCTATTCCTTCAACGTATCTCATGGCTATGGTCATTGATACCCTCCTAGCTGGTATCATGCTCTTTCCATTCCATTGGCTTGCGAATTGTATGACCCATTTTAGGTCCTTCTTCATCGCGTCGCCGACGACTATTTTAAGGCGCTTGTCGTCTCTCAAAGTTTCTAGTAGCCTGCGTACAAATATTTTTGCTGGGCTTATGCATTTCGAGAGGTGTAGAATCTTGCCTATAACTGATTGTAACTTTTTCTTTGTCGTCGTTTTGAGCCGTCTGAACGTTTCTACTTCAGTGATGACCTCCTCGAGCTTGTCTTCGGGCATCTTCAATGTCAGGTCTCTGGTGTTGATGATGATTCCTAACCATCTTGCCTCGACTGCTGGTTCTTGTGTCTTTTTATGGGCAATGGGCAGTCCAAGTTCGTTCATGATGTTTACTGCGTATTGGTAACTTTCCCATGCCTTCTGCTCCGACTCCTCCCAGCACATCATGTCGTCCAAGTACATGTATCCGCTATAGCCCGCCGCATTCATGATCTGCATAATAGCATTTGCTACACGTTGCATATGCAGCGAGCTTTGTTTGGCCCCGAATGGGAGACTTATGTCGAGGTAGAACGATCCATTCCAGGCAAATGTGAGCAGAGGCCAGTCGTTTGGACAAGCTCTAAAGTTCTTGTAAGCACGTTCCAGATCTAACGTGTATATGTACTTGGTTGCGTCTGTCTTCACTATGTTGTCGACCAACATGTCAACTGTCGGCAATGTGTGGGCTCTTGTAGATCCTAGTACCATATTTTGCTTGATATAGGCGTTTATGGAGAGCTCTGGTGGAAAAGACAAATCCATAATAATCCTTCTCTTCTGTTGACTTCCCTTTGGGCGGGACATGAGTGGATTTACATGGACCCAGGTGTCGAACGGCATGTCTGCGTACGGGCCATACACTGCATCGTTGTATGATTCGGTGCTAATGTACTCTACTATGTGTTTCGGGTAGTCTATAGCTGATGTGTGGTTTTCCGCCATCGCTGTGTCCGTCACTGGGCCTATGTATCCGAGTGGAAAGCCGTAGCATATTAATTCCAATAACTCGATCTCGTGTAGCACATTTGTCAGATAATATACCCACTGTGGAATATTGAGATTGGATGGGACGTGTACTCTTGCCGCAATAGCATTCGGTAGGCCTGTTGTGCGTGTGGCATTATATATTTTGGCGAGCTCTGGCTGTATCACATGTGTATTCGGTAGTGGCCAGTGTTCGACCCTGTACGCGGCCATGTCGAGTGGGCCCGGGACGTATATATCCGGTATTTTCCCTGGTCTAGAGGCACAAAGCTCCCTTATATACGAGAACATGGTATGGCTATACGGGTAGAAGTATTCAGATGGTTGTATTTCTCCTTCCCTTGGGGTTGGTTCCCGTTTTTCTTGTGTTTTAGTGACTTTCTCGTCATGTGAAATGGCTGGCTTTGTTGATTCCATGGGGGCCGCCATCTTTGCATGTGTATGAGCTGCTGTGAATGGCTGTTGGAGCCGTAGCGGCGTTATGTGGTCTGCCATTGGCTGGCTGTCGTGGGGGAAGTCGGTTTCACTTCCGGCCCTCACTTCCGTTTCAGAATGTAAACATGGTTGCTCTCGGCAATCGTAACATATGTCGGAACAAACTACAGTGTTATAATAAGGTTCCTCATCAAAACAAAATAACATATCATACAGTTCAACTTGACTCACGGTTTCTTCCAGCTGGGTGAATTCCCGCGAGGCTGTGCTCGCGGGGCGCACTAGTTTTTTGGATTCTGAGTGTAATAATGTTGCTGGTTGATCTGTGGGCGTGGCACGTACGCATGTTGCTGCTGTGTTTGGTGTCCGTGCTGGTTGTGTGCAGGTGCTTGCATTGGTGGGGGCGGGTACATGTACTGTAGGCCAACGGGGCTTTGATCACGACTATGTGGCTGTCTGGCCCGTGGCTTTTTCATGCACTCGGCTGCCGGGTGCGCGTGTCTGTTAGCCGGATTTACTGCGTTACAATATGCACATATGTGGTTCGCAGTTGTTGTCTCAAGTGTATGTCCGTCCTTGAGTTTACAGGCTCCCTTCATATTGTATGCTGGGCACGGAATTGATGTGGCCTCCTTAGCTGCTATTGTCGCCGGGGCTAGGGAGATACGCATACGATCGTATTGTATCTGTTCGTTCGCTTCCCAGTCGATCTCCCCCCTCTCTATCCTTTCGAAGATTTGCGTACTCCACCTCAAAACATTTCGCCACGGCCTGTCCTTGGCATCTTGTGCAACCTGATGAAGGTGGCGTGTGAGGTTGTATCTGTTTTCTTGGGATATGAGATTCTCATCTAACATCATAGACGTATATGCCTCGATGTATTCATGGTAAGTCATACTGTCCCTCGCGTCGAGCTTATCCTTGATCGTGGTTGTGCCCTCCCTCTCGAGGTACATGTAAGGTTTAGGTATCTGAAACCTGATCCTGGGGTCTATATGAGTATTACCTTTTATCTCCGGGTTGTAGAACATAGGGTTAGCCATTTCTAGTTGAGATTCATAGTATGCCTTTGTCATTGGGTCCCGCATTAGATTTCTAGGCGTAGGTATGCGAATGTGTGGGGGTTTTCGAGTCGAATGGTCGCCGGCCTGTGTGTAGTCCGGTAGCGGGTTGGAGGCTTCGGCCTCGGCTGCGGTGGTCTTTGGTAATTCCAATGGCGTGTCAGGGCCAGCCTTCATGGCTGCCATGGCTTTTGTCACTGCCTGTATGATATTTTCTTCCATGTGATCCTTCAGGTCGTTCATTGTACCCTCGATCGCACCTAATTTGGATTCCAATGCCTCCACCTTCTGTTTTGTTACGGCTGCCATGTCGTCTTTGCCGTCTTCCCCTATGCCAGCGGTGCTATGGCCGCCGGTTTCGCCCTCGGTCGTATCTACGGTATGTGTATTGCTTTCCGTATTTCCCACTTCTTCTTCGGTTGTTTTCTCCGTATTTGCTTTTTCGGCTGTGTCCTCTGTTTTGTCTTGGTTTTTTCCGGACTTTGCGGTTATCTCTTTTCTCATTTCGTGGAGTATCCGCGTTTTTTGTTTGGAGAATCAAATATTATGTGTAATGGGTTTGAAGGGTTGAAGAAGAAGGAAGTTATGAGGTATTGTGGGAGGTAGGTACCAACGCCCGACACGAGGGGGAGACACCAATGCCTCAGAATGATAAATCATTCTAGCAACATTAATAAATAAAAAATATAAATAATTAAAAATAAAAGAAGTAATTTACGTTTTGGGCGGACCTACTTGTTGTATGTCCCCAGGGTGACATAACTCACATGCTATGCACCACTTTGACCAAGTGTGACATACAATGCTGAAGGTATAGGAAGCAACAGCACAGGGGTGTAATAATATATCCTTTTGCCCTTTTCTGCTCGATATCCTTAGGCCTGCTAACAACCTATTACAATCAAAAGCATTAAATGACCAGGAATTACCTCAACGGCTAAACTTGGCCCATTTTAAAACCCTGCGGTAGTGAGAAGCGTATCCCACACTAAATAAAATCTTTTTAGAAAAAACAAAGCAAAATTGTTTACAAATGTGGATTTATTAAAAATTGTTTGGTGGCACACTACTGGAGTACTGGAGTACTGGAGATGTTCGCTTGAGACCATAAATAACACTATCTTTATCTGGGACTTGTTATAAGGGTTAGATTTTCAGAAAATGTACAATTCGCCTTCACCAATCCTCTAAAATATCCCACATTTAAGACAAAAATAGCTTCAAAATGCACTTTAACATAACAGAATTGGTTCTTAAAGTCAATGCGATAGGAAATATACTCAAATATACTTGGTATTCATCATTTATCAGCCTAATTTAGCAGAATTTCCTAAATGTCTAGAGCTGCAAATTGTACATTTTCTGAAAATTTGACCCATAAATGAACAGTTGCTAACAGGTGCTAGACTGAAGTCTGTTCCCTTGACCCATCATCTTGACTGTTGGCCCGTTTTCCCATGCATTATATTCAAGTCTTCACAACAGCAAAAAGGCTAAAAAAGTATGGATTTATTTTTTTAAAAAAATCAGTCATAGCTCACTGGGTAGTGTCCAAGTATCTACTAGAGGTAGTACTGGAGGTGTTAGAGTTGACCAACACCTTCTTTGTTCCTCCCTCCTCCTCCAGTACCGACATTCATCCAGAAAAGGAAATAATGGGACCATACATAACGCTATGCTGATTTACCCCTTGTTTTAAAATAACATAGGCTAACTGGTGCTTAACTTTAAAAGAACACTATTTCCTTGACCCATCATCTTGACTCTCTACCTTTCCCCATTTTCCATATATAATATTCAAGTTTTAACGGCAGCTAAAAAATGTGGATTTATTAAAAAAGATCATTCATAACTCACTGGGTTGTGTCCTGTTGGGTGGTACACCTTTCCCCATTTCCCATACATATTAGTCAAGTCTTAAATGCAGCAAAGAAGCGAATAAATGTGGATTTATTAATAAACAAATCATTGAGAACTCACTGGGTTGTGTCCTGTTGGGTGGTACACTGGAGGTAGTACTGGAGGTGGTAGCGTTGACCAACACCTCCTCTGTTGGACCCTCCTCCTCCAGTACCGTCACAGTCAGGTTGGTCTCATTGGTAGCCTGGTGAGACGCCAAGGGCACCATCACCATGGAGACGAGGAGGACCAGCCGGAGCAGGTCCTCCAGGCGCCTCATCAGCGTCCTGTAGCTAGGGCAGGTACTGGAGGAGGTACTGGAGGAGGTTGTGTTGTGGTAGATCCTATGTCCATACATGGCGGTTATAAATTCTTGGTCGAAATATTATGAATTTTCTCACAATATTTGTTGTTCTCACTTTAAGTAGATCTACTTAAGCGATGCGTTGGTGTGCTCTTATAGGTATCTTGGAGTCCTGGATCAGAATTATCTTGCTCGATTGCAATTGCCTTTTGAGTCTTTACATATATGAAGATATATGTTTCTTGGGTTATGAATTCTGATATAGCAAGCATGCCCAATTTGATCCTAAGAGTGGCTTAGTACGAGGTATATTAGGTTATGCACTTTAATCCTTGCTTTTCAATCCTTCTTTTCTCGGTTTTTCTCTTCCTTTTTGCTCAGTTACTTACTTATCAATTGAGGTTTCATTTTAATTGTTAGACTGTCCTATTGTTTGAGTAAAATAAAAGTGGTTTCATATAAGAATGCCTAACAGCTGATCACAAATTTAGGGATAAGAAGATATAGTATGAATTGTACATATAATCCCATCACCAGAGTTGGTTAAATCCCAATATGTCCAGATTATAACTCAGTGCAGTTGCTTTCAATAAATGTACGTATTTTTGTGGTGAGTCATGTATGTATATAATGCCGATATGTAGCTGAGTTCAGAATATATCTTTCTAACTTCCCGTCTAGAAGACTGGGTCCGTAGTGGTGAAGTATCTTTCCTACAAGCAGAAATCAAGTATACTTCAGAGTTTCACCTTTTCCTATCTAGTGATACATGCTTCTATTTTCGATTCTGCTTCAAAATCTTGCAATAGTAAACAACAGCAGCAGAATATTGATACTTTCAGTCATATAAGTTTTGATATGAGTAAATGTGGTCAAATAATGTTTATCCTAATTGCTGAGAATACAGCTTTAAGACGGAAATTGAGTATAATTTTGAGTCTGGCTTCTTCTCATATAATTACTCATCTTACATGGTGCCACTCTCGAAAGACATCCCAAGTCCTTGAATAGACACCAAAGCTAGTAGACTACCTCTAATGTTCATTAATTGTACCAAATCACTGGTATAATAGTACTTCCTCCACCAATATATCTCGATGAGAATATCTTTTACCGTTCATCGGTCTCCGTAGCTCTAGTATAGCATGACCAATTGTGATCTCAGACACAAATCAAATGCACTGATTGCTATAGCAGCAAGGTAAACCATGACTATATCCTCTATCCCTCTCTCCCTCTCTCCCTCTCTCTCTCCAGCGCTCTAGCATCTGAAACCGTTGATGGGACAATCTCTATATGGTCCGGCCGCTGGCAGAGGAGAGGCCTGGAAGTCTGACAGACCATGTGGTGGAGAGGTAGCCTTATCTCAGCGATACTTTCTTGCCTTGGTTCCCTATTCCTGTCCTCAGTCTATACATAAACCATACATAAACATCTAAATATCCAAATTTCTCCTATTGACGATTTTTAAAATCTTGGAAGACTGGATCAAATAAATGACGTATACAATTATTTGTGTGATGTATAATTGGTCAAATAATGTATATATCATTTTTATATTCCTTTTGGTTAAATCTTACATTCCTCCTCGCCAAGTATGAACTTTCTTTATATTGGTTGTATTCACCAATGTCCATAAGAATCCATTGGCAATCAATGTGTAATGTCCTGTATGTATATTGAGAAACGTCCTTTTGCGTGCACAGCTATGGCAAGTGTTAATAATCCAGTTGTTGCGGCGGTAAATCCATGTGTATTGTTGTTGTTGCTGTTGTTGCTGTTGATGTTGCGTGCAACCACGCGCGATGCCCCATGCTAGAGGTGTTGAGGACAAGGACTGAGAGGTAGAAGTAGCAGTGGTGGTGGTGGTGGTGAGGTGGTGGTGGTGGTGGAGGAAGTGTCTCCGCGCACGGGACTACATCCAAATGGCGCATGGATATATTAGCTCTGCCTTTATAGTACCCGCGCTGTCTTTGGGTCGTGGGTGGGTGGGAGTGGGTGATTGGGGGGGGGGGATATAGGATGAGGGGCAGGGATGGAGTCAGGGTGGAGTGAGTGGGTAGAGGGTGGTTAGAGGAGGGGTTGAGAGGGCAAGGATGTGTGTGTGTGTGTTGGGGGGGGGGGGGGTTAATGAGAGACATGTCTTTTTGCCGTTGGAGGGTTACATTGCTCATGAGAATGAGTGTTATATATGGGTTCCTGACAAAACTGAATATACTGCACAATCAGCTCGCAGTTCAGCTTCATTTCATGCAGTAGGAATCAAAGATGAATATACTGCACAACATGCTTACGGTTCAGCTGTATTTCATGCAGTAGGAATCAAAGATGAATGTACCATCAAAGATGTCTACACTGCACAATCGACTTGCACTTCAGCATTGTTAAATTCAATAGAAATCAGTGGATAGAGGGGTAGAAGTGGGAAAGGGGATAGAGGGGTGAATGAGGGAGGTGGGTGAGTAAATGAGTGAGTGAGAGAGGGGCTAATAACTAAAATAAGGGATAGGTCGATTGAGATGTGAGGGAGGGGCAGGGGTGTAGTGAGAGGGTAGAGGGTGTTTAGTAGAGGGGCTGAGGGAGGAATTGGATTTGCATTTGGATATGGAAAACATTTTTATTGATCAAGGATCACTGTTGAAGAAGAGTCTCCAGCCGGTGGGACGTTTTCGGTCTCTTCTTTTGATTTTTACAAATGTGGTATAGGCAAGATATAGTATCAACTGAGTCATAGACGGCTAGTTGGCTTCTTGCAATAGTTTATAGTTTAATAAAGAATTCTTGTTGACGATATGGTTTATATTTCACTTTTGTGACTCGCTTAGTGGTATAAGTATCTTTTTATTTGAAGGAATATGTACAAAGTATCCTCAGTTAGTGCATCAATATCAATATCAATATAACAATGGGTCAATCAGATGCTAAATCAATCATTTAGCTACATGAAGTGAAAATGAAACAGGATATAATGTATAGTGTAGTATGGTTATTCTCTTGCAAGAATTATGGTGGTTCTTCTACATCTGGTCATAGAAGTCCACTTTGATTTAAATTCTAATCTAAATGAAGTAAGCATCTTGCCAGATGTACACAGATGTTGCATATTGTTTAAATATATTTTTATCTAAGGTTTGGTGGGCCACCGTTGGTAGTTGTTTCCAAGCATATGGTATCCTATTGTACATTGATTTATTAATTTGTTCAGTTTTGGGAATGGTCTGTTTCAAGATTTTCCTGCCTTGCTCAACATTTCTAGTATTTATGTCTTCAATATCCATATTAGTTGGGTTCTGTACCAAGTGATGACCCGCCTGTACCATGTGTAATCTTTGGCAAACTTTTAATGGAAGTAATCTTGCGGTAACATGTAGGTTGTCCAAATTGTCCTTGGGCGGCAGTTTAAGAATAGTTCTAAGTATTTTTTTTGTAGGATTTGGAGTCTATGTACATACATCTTTGATTCCTACTGCGTGAAATACAGCTGAACCGTAAGCATGTTGTGCAGTATATTCATCTTTGATGGTACATTCATCTTTGATTCCTACTGCATGAAATGAGGCTGAACTGCAAGCTGATTGTGCAGTATATTCAGTTTGTGGCTGAGTGGAAGTCTAATAGAATGTCAGCTTGGTCTAAACTCGGTAAAACCATCAATTTTAGACCAATAGAAAAGTATTTTGGGGTAATTTGTTTTTAAGCTTTGAAAACTGCTTGCTTTGAAACTTTTGTAGCCTAGCATTTTGGTTATTTTATGGTTTGTTTGAAATTTAAGAAGCTGTCAAATTCTATGCCTAAATATTTGTACGATGTTACTTCTTCAAGTTTTGTGCCGTCCAGGGCTATTGAATGTTGGGGGAAGACAAAGTTTTTTACGTATTTGGCTGATTATTTAGCAGTGGTGATGAAGTTTTCCAGAACTTTTTGGGTTTTGGCTGTTTTCTTCAATTAGTTGTTTAATAAAGTTGTTTTTTAGGTTACGTGCCTGGTGATTGATTTTATGCCGCAGGATTTTGGCTTTACTCATTAGTTTTGAGTCTTTAGTCTTTTTGACTAGATTAAAATGTCTTTTGTTCTTTCATTTGGGAGAACAGACCCGCGGTAATCCAGGATTTCCTGGCTTTGACATTTTGATATTCGCTGATAGGGCACATATCATTAACTACATTAGTGATGTTTTAGCATAATATCCCAGTATGCATCAGGGTCTAACTTTTCTAGGGTATGTTCCCAATTTTTGTGGCGAAGATTATCTATAAAAGTATCTTGATTATAGTTTGCGTAGGATCGAGTTAAAAAAGAGAGGTGGGAGGAACCGATTTTGAGATGCATTTTACGTCTGAGGTTATTATTATCGCCACATTTAATATGGTTATATCAAGGGCGGGAGAGCTGATAGGGATGCAGTTTATGATCATACCCAGGAAATAGAGATAGAGAAGAAGGGAGAAAGAGACAGGGAAAAAAGACAGAAAGGCACTTTATAGTCATACCAAGGCCCATATTGTAATGGTGCCATATTGAAATGGTCCTTCACCTGCATAGTGAGGTTAAGTTGCTATAGTCTAGTCTCAAGGACGAGGCGCATATATGACCATCACTAGCAGTGGACACAGTTTTGTCATTTGCTGATCTTCGTCCCTGGTGTCAGTCCAGCGTCCGCCACTTCACTTAGCCTCTTTGAGACGCCGCCTTATTATTGCGTGGATGGGCCAAATGACTAACCATTACACAATAGGGGAGTTGCATGTGCCACTGCGCATGTGTGTAAAGTGCATCATGGGACGGATCTCATTGAAATCTGAGAAACAAATATTTGGCAAGATTTTCATCGAAAATTGCAAGAATGTTTTAACCAATACCATAGTTTGTATAAATGAGCTCTGAAAACCAAATGCATGATTTGAAAACTGCTCCCTTGAAGTGCGGTGGCGAAGTGAGTGGTGAGAGAACGGACTGCTAGGCATGATCAGAAGGACTTGGATTGGTTGTGTTCGATAACCTGCAGGCTTGGACGTGTAAGAATTACTTGCAATTTGCAATTACAACCAATTGCATGCAAATCAAGATTCAAAATTGCGGTTATGCAACTCCCCTATTAAAGCATAGGCCTACTCATTCCTTGCTTGTCACACTATCATTAAGGGAAACACCTACGTAAATAACAAGTGTGGTACATGTCAGTCAAAGGTTCATGTATTCAGGGCACTGCCTTGGGTAGGGAGGGCACTCCCTGGTAGGTGGGCATAATATTGTGAATGACAGATTGAGCGACAGGTCCAATAGTGGTTTAACAACTGTATTTGTCTTAGGCTGTCATAGACCTAGCTTGGGTCCCGTAGGTCCATGAATAGTCTATTCTCAGTTAAGCTGTATGTCTTCCCTTTGGTTCCTTTTAGTTCAGATCCTGTGCCATCTCTAACTTTCTCAACTGACTCTATCATGTGTCACCTTTGCTTGTCTCCTCATCTCATCTCTGTTTGCTTTGTACTCTCCTCCTCTCGGCATCTCTAGCTTTTGAGTCTCTCTTCATTCTCTTCAGTCTCTCCTCTCCACACTTGCCCTGTCTTTCTATGTTCTCTCCATTATAATAGGGAGATTTAGCAACCACAACGCACCAACACAACACTAACGCATTAGTTATTAGGGAGATTTAGCAACCACAACGCACCAACACAACACTAACGCATTAGTTAATAAGGAGATTTAGCAACCACAACGCACCAACACAACACTAACGCATTAGTTAATAGGGAGATTTAGCAACCACAACGCACCAACACAACACTAACGCATTAGTTAATAGGGAGATTTAGCAAACACAACGCACCAACACAACACTAACGCATTAGTTAATAGGGAGATTTAGCAACCACAACGCACCAACACAACACTAACGCATCCACCAATGTGGTACATTATTACCGATGTGGGGATCTCTCCAGAGGCCTAGCCTATCCTAGCCTAGAGATCCCCACAACGGTAATATTGTACCACCACATTGGTGGATTAGACTAGGCAAAATCCACCTAAACATCACTCTTAATACTCCTAGGAGCATTTTTGAGTACAAAGGTACATCAGCACTTTTCTGGCTAATTTGGGTGTGCTGAACATGAAAATCACTGTTGCCAAGCTGAAATTTGACTCCTTCTTTGTCAAAAATCAAAAACAAAAATGGCTGCCACTCATTTTTCAGAAAAATCATGAAACACACATATATAGTCGTGTGATACCTCAAAATGATGGAAATTGAGAGAACAATCAATTTTACACACTTACCTGGATGTCACGGCAATGTGGTTACCATGACAACCAAATATCCACACATAATATGTGTTTTTCACTCATTTCTGAGAAAAATCATAAAAAAACACATATATGGTCATGTGATACCTCAAAATGATGGTAATGCAGAGGGGAATCCATTTATGATATTCTCATTGTTGTAAGGACATGCTATAGCATCTCAGGCCATACCATAGCAAAACAATCTGAATAAAAAGTCCATACATTCCTGACTATAACTTCATTGTTCAATCATTGTTCAATCAAGAACTGCCTTGTGTATGTGGTCTGTACACAAGTAGTACATCAACTTGATTGCATGCAATATCATTGGCATATCAATATTGCTATGAAGGATATAGATTCATGAAGGCAATTCAGAGACAGAGACACGTTTAGAAATATATACAATGTACAAAATCAGAGGTACAGTGCAATGGTTACAAGCCAACCTTCATAAAGTGTTGTATCTATTCACTTATGTTGCTGTAGACACCTGCACTTTTATCACACTGACTGTTTTGAAGTGCATGGAAGAATGGTGTTCCTGCAACCCCAATGTTGATTTGTACTCCCAGTCATGCATTGACTTGATGTCAGTGATATGCAAGCTATCAGTTACAGCATCTTTGGTCATAAGGATGGGCACAAATTGCTGGTCCTTTAGTTTCCACCCAAGTGTTGTAGGGTCAGGAATGTATAAGTCATATGGGCAAAATTCTAAACCAGGGCTTAGTAATGGGCACATTGAGTATGCAGCATCAGTGCATCAGCAGTGGATGGCAACGCTTCTGTCTTATTCAGTTTTCCAAGCAGAAGTAACCTTGCATTATCAATTGATGTTGCTCCTGGTATCTTGTATACATAGCACAAGAACTTCTCAACTGAAGATCCATATCTTGGCTGAGTTCCAGTTTGCTCCAAGTAAGTAGTGGTTTTCAAGAAACACATTGGTTTGTTGTCTGTGGTGAATGCTATGAATGATGTTGTGTCTGGCCTTCTTATAGCATGGAAGGTAGGAAAATGCTAGTAGGAACCTTCTGGGATATTGTGTATAACCTCATGCACTGGAATATACTTTTGAAGAAGAATGGATGGCATGGAGTCTGGTATCTGCTTCTTCATGCTCTGCTACCAGAGGACCAAGGTCAAGGAGAATGGTACTTTTCACCTCACCATTGAGAAAGCTGCCACTAAAAACAATCAACTTCTGACCAGCACATTCTAAAATCTTAACTTTGCTAGTTATTTGGATGAGCCAACTAGTTAGGCCCATAGTTAGCCTAGTTGGCTGGAAGTGGCACATTCAGATTGTCAACCAGTTTCCTGATGGGTACTTTCTGTTTCTGGTGGTGCTTTCCTGTCTGTGCTTTGATAGTAATGTCTTTGTACTGGTCAAATAAAAGATCAATTCTTCCAAATGCATTTCCCACTTTCAGAACTGTATCAGTAAAGACATCTGTGTAATCCAATCCAACTCTCTTCCAGCTACATAGTCTCTGCAGAGTGTTACAATCTGCTTTAAGAATGATGTTTATATCCTTTGTCTTTCCCTTTTTCTTGATTTTGTAGAAGCAACAGAAAGTAAGGGTATTATTCCTCACCATTGGATCATTGAAGTTTTCAGGTGTTTCAATCAGCCTCATTGACACAGATGTTTCTAATTGTCTCTGGCCCCTGGGATATACTGTACTTGCATCCTGAATTGCAATTGTCAAAAGATCTTTGTTTGACAGATTACATAAGAATTCCATTGCAGAGAACAATCAAGATTAGCAAGTTGGGCATCCTCATGCTTCTTATATCTTTCCATATGGTTTCTCTGACTTTCATTGAGAACAATGTCACTCTTCTCAACATTGTAGTTGCATATATACAGTGATGCTGATGTGGGGACAGAGAATGATCCACTACAGTGCATCGTCAGCAGCTACCTGGTTGACCTGTCTGTCAGAAAGTGTGACAATGAAGTTTCCATGTTCAAACGTGGTCAGTACATGAAGTGGAAGATTACCCATCTCTGTAAGGTAGACTGAACCCCACTTTCCATAGTTGGTATAATCATACCATATGAAATATGGTAGCATCTTCTTGAAGGCCTCAATGTGGAGGTGCAAGTCAGCATCACAGTAGGCCCTTATCAGCTGTGGAAGAGTCCTAACCATGTCCTTGTTCTGCCACCAGTACAGAAAGTTAATGTTCAAACGGTTTAAACCTTTTGTTATACCTCATTTAATAATCAATATTAATTAATACAGCATTTAATGTGAAGGGATTACCTGATGGTAATCCATTCAGGTATTTTACAGGTGCCTCCCGCACCTAAAAGGGAACTTGCCATTATCTATTTCACCTGGTATATACCATCTTCGTATATGGCAATACACAGTTTATACTCTACCAGTTCTTCAGTCCTTTATGTTACATCCATTATAACACTTTCTCAGAGAGATAGCTGAGAAAATTGGGGAGCAGAATGCTTGAAAGGGCATGGTGTGTGATTTTGTGAGTATGCATTGCCTTGTTGTAGTCATTGTAGCCTTGTTGTAGTCATGTACCTTGTCCCAAGATGTCACTCTTAACCCAGGCCTCCACTATGCCAGTACTTTGTATATGTTGGCTGGTTTCAGACAGTTCATTGCTATGTGAAGGCCTCCAAGACAAATGAACACCCTCTTCTGGAATAATGGAGTACATACTCCATTATTCCAGAAGAGGGTGTTCATTTGGCTTGGAGGCCTTCAGTTCCATCAAGCAATTAACTAAGGCCTGATCAACCATTATTACAGTATAATACTGGCCAAGTTGCTCTGACACATACATGCACCTCAGTGTTAAATGTGTCCACTTCATGGGCAGATGCTTGGATGGTGGGCATATAACCAATTTTTGTCATTTCAATTGTTGGTGCATTTCTCTGTACCTTTGATTTTGTACAATTGTATATATTTCTAGTCTCTGAATTACCTCCATGAATCTATAGCCCTCTGTTAGCATATAGGGAGAGCTTAGAAGAAGGATATTGCATCCAATCAGATTGATGTACTACTCAGGTACATAGGCACCATACAAATGGCAGTTCTTCAACTGGTTGAATTATGATCTTATAACCAGGAATGTATGGACTTTTTAATTAGATTCTTTTGCTATGATATGCTCTAATATGTTAGAACAAGTCCTGACAACAATGAGAATATCATAAATGGATTCCCCTCTGCATTGCCATCATTTTGAGGTATCACATGACCATATATGTGTTTCTGATGATTTTTGTCAAAAAATGAGTGAAAAACACATATTATGTGTGGATATTTGGTTGTCATGGTAACCACATTGCTGTAAGATCCGGGTAAGTGTGTAAAATGGATTGTCCTCTCAATTTCCATCATTTTGAGGTATCACACGACTATATATGTGTGTTTTATGATTTTTCTAAAAAATGAGTGGCAGCCATTTTTGTTTTTGATTTTTGACAAGGAAGGAGTCAGATTTCAGCTTGGCAACAGTGATTTTCGTGTTCAGCACACCCAAATTAGCCAGAAAAGTGCTGATGTACCTTTGTACTCAAAAATGCTCCTAGGATTGAGAATTTCTCATCTGTTTCCCAGTCTAGATGCGTTAGTGTTGTGTTGGTGCATTGTGGTTGCTAAATCTCTCTATTGCTAGCTCCTCTCGCTCCTTATCCGAGTCAGGATTAATAATCGTTATACCATTCAAAGAAATGATTAAAAATGCTTAAATTACCACCTCCCCCTGCCGCCAACCCTTGTCACTCAATGCCTCCCCTCCCCCTCCACCCACCCACCACATCTAGCATTATAGGAGTGAGCGAGTTTGGTTGCTTTACGTCCTTTACGTTATATCAAGGGCGGGAGAGCTGAGAGGGAGGGAGTGAGTGAGATTGGTTGCTTTACGCCCTTATCAACACATTGAAGGTTATATCAAGGGCGGGAGAGCTGAGCGGGAGTGAGTGAGCGAGATTGGTTGCTATACACCCTTATCAACACATTGAAGGTTATATCAAGGGCGGGAGAGCTGAGAGGGAGGGAGTGAGTGAGATTGGTTGCTTTACGCCCTTATCAACACATTGAAGGTTATATCAAGGGCGGGAGAGCTGAGAGGGAGGAAGTTTATGTTCATACCCAGAAAATAGAAATAGAAAAGAAGAGAGACAGAGAAAAAGAGACAGAAAGACATTTTATGGTATCTAGCATTATAGACTGGAGGCAGAATGTCAAAAGGGGCTTAGAAATCACTTTAGGAGGTACGGAATGTTAGAGGGTGGCATCCACCCTGGATTGGTAGCCTCACCATCACTGATTTGCCAATAACTCTGAGGATAATGCATTTACATCTTAGGTTAAATAAAAGCATCCTCCCTCCACCCTCTAACATTCCGTACCTCCTATAGTAAAATTTGAAAATTCTGCCTATAGTCTATTATAGTTGTAATCCTTGATTTATGGACATAAGCACAGATCATTGGTTTCTCACCCATCCCTATTATATGTCTGCTAATGGAATGTAAGTGCGTGGGGGCAGGAGAGGTTGAGAGAGAAGGGTAAAACCCTCATATTCAATGTGGGGCCTAATTCATTCTTCCTAGCTAAAGCCTACACTAAACTGTGTAATTATTTTCTCATAACAGACTCTGTTCAATCTGAATCCATTGAGAGTAATCTCATTGGGATGTATGCTTTCAGAAATGAATCGTTAAACAACAACTAATTTCGATTAAAATATCAAGCTGGATTTTTACAAGATACAAAGTGTTATACGTGCTTGCCCTACCTGTAACTCATATTGAATTATATACCATGAGTATTGATCAAGTACTATGCATTAGCAACATATGCCATTCATTGAATGTGACTAGATTAAGTACACGAAAAGTAGTACTTAATTAAGGATCAGCCCCCGCATATGGACATGTGGGTCAAATCTTAGGAAAATGTACAATTCACCTTCACCAATCCTCTAAAATACCCAAATTTAAGACGAAAATTAGTTTCATAACAGTTTAACATAACCCGACAGATTTATTGAATTAATACAATACAGAATACACTCTGATATACTTAGTATTTATCAATTTTCACTATAATATAGCAGAATTTGATAAATGTGTAAAACTGTCGAATGTTTATTGTCTGAAAATCTGGCCCATGTATAGAATGAACCAATTCAATAGGAAACGATTGAGTAACATACTTATCTCAGGCCTAATTAGCTCCACCTAGGTTGGGACCGTGGACGTATCATCTAGCCTTATGGGTCAGATTTTCAGAAAATGTACAATTCCCCTTCACCAATTCTCTCAAATAATCCACATTTCAGACGAAAATAAAGTTCAAAATACAGTTCAACCTAACCAAACAGATTGCTAGAATCAATGTAATGCCAAATATACTCGAATATACCTAGTATTGACCAAAATGCAGCCTAGTTTAGCAGAATGTACTAAATGTGTACAGCTGCCAATTGTACATTCTCTGAAAATCTGACCCTTATAATTATTACAAATATCTATAAGCATATGCGCTAATCATATAGATCATATATTCACGTATATTAATATTTACTGGTATGTTCTTGCATAATATTACCTAATACCTTAACTAAATCTCAAAATTAACATAAAATGATCACCATTAGTCGTGAGAGTAGGTTAATCTGTGCATAATAATTGGTATTGCTTTGATTACAAATCCAGTTAGGTGACAGTGAACCGTACTTTGGCCTAATGTGTGCCTAAATTTCGATAATTGGAGAGGATTAGAAATGACAAATTGTACATTTGCCCTTATCCAGACGCATCGGTATGCACACTTGATATGAATACCTCGTCAATACCAGTGGAAGGCGAGGTAAGTGTATTCTAGATCTTGCAGCCTAATTATTGTACTCGTTCCTATGTTATCACGCGAGCAAACCCTTCATAGCGTTGATGTTGTGCTTTGAACCCCGATAAGGCAACCATACAAGTGTCAGATCTTATGAAAATGTACAATTCACTTTCCCCAATCCTATCAAATAATCCAAATCTAAGAGACAAACTACGTTCAAAATGCAGTTTAACACAAAGAAAGAGATTAATCATCACGATGCCAAAATTACTCAGATATACAAAGCATTTATTATATAACATTATTTAGCAAAAGTTACCACATTTGTCGAGCTGACAGTTGTACATTTTCTGAAAATGTGAACAACAAGTGTTTTAGTGTGAGGGCCTGTGTTTGTGATATCGTGATGCACAAGAGCAAAATCGCCAGAAAATGTTCGCATTCGCCAATAGGGGAGTTGCATGTCTCACTGCGCATGTCTATTAGACTTAATGCTGAGATGGATTTAAGCTGACATTCAATTAAATTCAAAAATTCTTTATTGCTGATGGTAAATTACAATTGGTAGATCATCTCTGACTGTACGTTGTGTGCTCTTCCGACGAGGGCCATTTTTGAACTTGACTTGTGTTTCGAGTAAACTAGTAGAATAGTAAACTAAAGAATAATAATCAACTATTTTCCGTACATGTGAATGATTGGATGGTTAATTACAGTGAGAATGTGGCACATATGATAACGAGAAGTGTAGTAATAAAAGTTATACAGGTAATGGTAACGAGTCAATACAGAGGTCATGGTAATACAGACATTTGGGCAAGTTAATTGCATGTTGGCAAACGATATAACTAGACAATATAACAAGTAGAGTACAGTTCATATAAGTAACTTTTTCTGATATTTTTCTGACATAGAAATACATAGTGCCATTTCTATAAGGAAAAACACAAATGCATGACGGGAAAGGTGATATCTTGCTATAAATATGGCAACATATAGAAAGACATGGGTATTTATATGAGATCACTGTTATATATTCCATGCTGAGCATGTTTTCTATAGATAGAACCTGATGAGAATGTGGTATGAGGGACACTATTGCACTGTACGAGATCGGTTTTTTTCGTGGCCCACGAGCAAATAGGGGAGGGGGTTATGAAAAAAAACCCATCGAGGACAGTGTAATAGTGTCCCAAGTTCCACATTCAAATTTAGGTTCTATATTTAGGAAGGAACAGGAAGGACAGGAGGTCATACCACACATGTGGAACTGGTGCAAATTACCACACTATTCTCGCCCATACAAATAGCATGTGGTACATTTACCAACGTGGAATGAATAGCTTTTACTCTGAGGAAGGCCTTTTTCAGTTAATAACACCTTTTTGTACCATTAAAATTCTCTAATTTAATCTAACCGAATAAAGGATTTGATAAGGCAATACTTCCCCATTACGCATATACCCTAGATCATTTAGATTGGCGAGGATATTCGTCATATTTTCATAAAAGTGTGGCTCTATATTTGTATCTCAGGATTGACCTGAGCCTATTGCATGTACATGTAAATCCCCCTATTACTCGGTGACTGGTATAGGACATGTGTTACCCATTCTACCGTATTGTAGCATACATGTAAACCCCCCTATTACTGTATGACTGGTATAGGACATGTGTTGCCCATTCTACCCTATTGTAGCATACATTTAAACCCCCCTATTACTGGGTGACTGGTATAGGACATGTGTTGCCCATTCTACCCTATTGTAGCATACATGTAAACCCCCCTTTTACTGGGTGACTGGTATACGACATGTGTTGCCCATTCTACCCTATTGTAGCATACATGTAAACCCCTCTATTACCGGATGACTGGTATAGGACATGTGTTGCCCATTCTACCCTATTGTAGCATACATGTAAACCCCCCTATTACTGGGTGACTGGTATAGGACATGTGTTACCCATCCTACCCTATTGTAGCATACATGTAAACCCCCTATTACTGGGTGACTGGTATAGGACATGTGTTGCCCATTCTACACTATTGTAGCATACATGTAAACCCCCCTATTACTGGGTGACTGGTATAGGACATGTGTTACCCATTCTACCCTGTACTAGAGAACAGTCATCAAATAGCAGTAAATGCCAGTGTACAGCTTTAGTGCTAGTCTAGGGCTGTACATAACTACAAGTGGTAGAGATAAAGTGGGGCGGCCGGGGACGGAGGTGGTATAGGGGAGGGCGGACAAACCTTGTTAATGTAACTGAAGATCCAGCATTAAGGGTGTTCACAGCATATAAAGTAAATAATATAAACCGATACTAGGACACCGATACTCATTTATCAAGGACCCACCCTTTGGAACAGCATACCAACCAATCCAAAACTCTATAACTTAAAGGAATTCAAAACTTATCTTAAGGACTATATATGCTGAAGGAATAATAGTGGGCAGGGGGAAAGGTACTTCCTGGGTCGCCTCCCACTCCTGGCTGCAGGAGTTTGTTGTTTTAATCTGTAAATTGTATAATCATGATTTGTTATTCCAATCATGAGGTGGCATGTAAATTGCCGACACAACATTTTGTAAGCTTGTAAGACTTACACCCTCTTTAAAATTGTTTAAAACCTACTGCAAGGCTACATAGCCCCCACAATAGATGTGGTAAGATGATATGTTAATTTAGATCTATTTTATATGTATTTCTCTTGTATGTATTATAGAAACACTTATGTTCTTGTAGTGAATTAGAGGGTTCTATCGGAAGAACTGTCAAGGCAGAGATATGTGACCAATTTTTCCGAGTAGTCCATATGTAAAAAAAGAATTTGGAACAATAAAGTTTCAATAATAATAATAATATACAACAAAAGTCAATTATATAGTGTTCTGCGTGGCAGGATATGGGTGTGACCAGCTGGATTGCTGCAGCCAGGATAGCTCAGTAGATAGAGCATTGGAATGTAAATCCAAAGCTCCAGGGTTGGCTCCCTGTTTAAGGCTGGGTTCCACTGCCCACTACTACACACACTATTCCTCCTGTTACTGTGCTGATAATTTGTGGCCCTTTCTTTTGAGCAACTAACCAAAAGTAACCATAGTTGCCTTTGGGAAGGCTGTTTTTGACTGGGATCACTACACATATACCAACTGCTTAATTATATGCAATTTTATAGAATTTTCTGAAGTTAATAAAGCTGCTTTCTCAGTGATTACAATAGAGCAAGAAATATAGTATGAATATTACTCATATTATCACTAATATAACTGAATGTATCAATATGCTGCTGTTGTTATATGTTTCTACTAGAACTCCAAGTTGAATCAACCAGAAGAAAAAAACCGTCAGTCAGCAATAATACGTCAAGCAAACTCAAGAAAGGAGTTTGGCAGGTCCCCAAAATATAAATCTGCATTTTTATGAAGCACTCTTCTAAGAAGAACCGGACAAAGTCCTTCAAAGTTTTGGTCAAATGACTTTTAGATGGGCATGAATAGAAGAGATCAACACTTTATGAGAAAACCTTTAGATATTGCCCAGAGTGCTCCTGCACCGCATGACAAACACCATAGTGTTAAAGGGGCACCTTCAGTGTAAACGGGGTGGGTGGTCCTGGGTAAGACCTTAAAGTGCCTTTTTGTCTCTTTTCTCGTTTCTCTCTCCCTTCTTCTCTATCTCTATTTCCTGGGTATGACCATAAACTGCCTCCCTCGTAGCTCTCCCGCCCTTGATATAACCATATCAAATGTGTTGACAAGGGCGTAAAGCAACCAATCTCACTCACTATAAAAGGGGTGGGTGGTGCCAGCGGAAGCTTTCCCCTGTCAGACACAGTCCCATGAAGAGCAGAGCACAGTTTTTAAATGTCTTCCCTAATATCTCATGTTTTAGCCACTGTTTCTTCATGTGACTAGCCACAGATATAAATGAATATATGGAGGGAATAATATCTAGTTACGTTAAAAATTGTAGCCCTCCTAACATCCTTCATTCATTAACTGCATTGAGAATATGATTGTTGTACATTTCAACGGTTAGCTGTCAATCAAGATTGTGTTTACATCAGTCACATGACACAACAACACCACATGGGGGAGGATTATTGGCTGATTATAAGCGTCTTATGCACTCCGGCGCCCACGACGTATTACACCCGTATTACACCTGTTGGTGGCTGGGGACCAGGGAGGTTTTAGCAACCGTACGAAAAACGGATGGTATCCGCTGTCACACCTGAGGGTGGGCGTCGTCACGCCTGACTGATGCACCCGTGGTATCACGGACGCTCACCGGCCTGTAGGCTGAGCGGCGCCTGGGCTTGCTCTGCTCTCAAAATGAGCGGGGGACGGCGGGGATGTGATGGCCAAAATTAAGGTTTAATATTGTTCATTTATGCCCGATTTTACATGGCAATTAATGTACTGTACTGTATATGTAAAAGGGGATTAAAATCCGAGAATTGAAGCAAGAGAAAACAAGAGCAATGGTTACATTATGTACAGTTTACTCTTTTCAGTAATAAACAAGTCATGTATACTTTGCTGCATTTGAATGCATTTCCTTTATTTCCCCAGCTGAACATCACATTATAAATCTTATATACAGATCGACTCATCATTAATTATACTACAATAATTACAACCTAATACAAGAGTGATTCAGTAGTCAATGTGCACAATCAAATCTAATAAGTTACATAAAAACACACTATTCTACAAGGATGATGATCTAAGTCGTTGCCTAAAAAATATGCATCAATTATCCACAAGAGTGTCTACAATATGTATACTACTAAAATAATCAGGGTTTTGGAATCCAGGTCGATTACTCATACTAACCAAACATTCATAGCATATGTGACTGCTGCCTTGTCTTATCCAGTATAATTTATCTTCTGACCAATTCATACGCTTTCAATTATTCAAATTATATATTTCTTTAGATATAAATATAAATCATTTATATTGTTTAACTATAAATATAGGTATAAGTACAAGTGTATAACTCGATAAATTATAATATTAAGTGTGTGTGTGGGTGGGGGGGGGGAAAGTACCATCAACCATAATTATCATAATGTTTGAACAGGTGACCGAATCATAATATCATATTATACTACTACCTAAATAATAATTTAGAAAATGCCTGTGTCTGGAAAAGAAAATTTTCGATTGAAATGCAATCTTAAAATCACCAAAATCTCTTAAAAAAACTAACCTAAAATGAAATTCATGCAATAATCCATTTAATTACGACCTTGGTAAATCGTAAGAAAGCCATTTTGAAAGATATATGACCCCCCCCCCCCGCCCACACACACACACACACACTTTGTACAGACCTAAAAATCTTTCGCCAAAACTCCAGATAAATCCTAAATCTCCTATGTCCGAATCCGATAGTAAAATTAAATTTTGAACCGATCTTATAACTCAAATTCCGACGAACATAATGATATTTTACTGCTGGTGTGATATCGAAAAGTGACCACAAATTTTAGTTTTTGTCATGCATATCATGACATAGCATAGTATGTAGACGCTGAAATTGTAGTAACTCCGGCAATATCATCAAAGTTGGCACGTCATGATGTGCTGACAAACATCCTGATTTAGTGAAGAATAGCATTGCTCCTTGGGGTAACAACTCCTCCCCTTGTTTGGTGTCCAGACGTAAGGGTGATGCTGACGACTGTCCTGCAGATAAAATGTACCAGACTATAATTTTAGTACTACATAATTTAGGTATTGAATATAGAATTACAGGGCTACCACAATAGGGAGTTTTTAAGTTAGGTTTTAATAAACTCTTATGTCAATAGGGAGTATTTCTTATGTATTTCGGGCGGGCAGACACAATAAAACTACTGCAAAATGTCTGCCATCATTTTTTCCATTCAAATAAGCAGAAGACGATTTTAGACGATCAAATGGTGGATTTGCTCATAATTATGTCTTATTTCGATTGTCTAAGTAATCATACGTCTATGTAATCGTTTAAAACATGTTTATACTCTAAGGGCACAATGAAAACAATCTACAGATATCAAGCGTTTATCCTGAATAAACAATTTTGAAAAAAAAAAAAATAAAAAAAAAATATCGTTACTGATAATATCTGCATCGATGGTGATGTGACCCTAATAAAACCTGATGTTTTACCCATTTTTGCACCTATAATTTGTTCATAAAGATCTACATAATACCCCTGAGCCTTGCTCATATACACACACATAAGTTTAGCGCTGAATAGCCCTAAACTTGGTCGCGCAAACACAGCAACACCTATATTTTCACACTTTTCTAAGCTGTCATTACTAGGCGAAATTACCTCCACACCCGCACACATACTTGTACCAGCACCCGCACACAGACCTACATACCATATCAGGCTTCCAATATATTGTTTGAGAACATTAAATTTGAAAACAAGAGGGGGTCAATTTTCGATAGGGTGGGTCACTTTTCGATTGCCGAAAATCGACCCATGGGTCACTTTTCGATGGGGGTCACTTTTCGTCATGACAATGGTTGTTCAAATCTCAACTATAAGAACGTTTCGAGATGAGTGAAAGTAACGTTAGCCCTGCGGTGCTAGTATGTTTTTTTTTAAATATTTTTATTGGCCATATTACATTACAAAATCATTATTTCATCTTCATTCTCAAATACGCATAACAGACAGAACTGTTATTTTTCATGCGTTGCCTTGAAGTTAAATATTACCAATCTGACATTGAATATGTGACTATGATGTTTTCAGTTCGTTCTATGATTATACAATTCCAAAAACAAACAATCAACTGAGATATGTTAATACGTTGTTTCCCTTTTGCCATCGATCCCTATGTGATAATTACCTATACGATTGTGTTTATTTGACATTCGGCTATCGTAATTGTCATTCTATGCGATATATACATTTCTTCTCAGTATCTCCCAGCTGTTCTTTCGCCGGTACAGTCCCGTTGCTAATCTTAGGCATTGGTTGATTTCGCCGCAAGGATAAAAACAATGAGACCAATTAAAAACCGTTCATGTTCATGCTTCTGCTATGTTTTCCCTATACAAATCTAATAAGGAGTACTTCAATTGCTGGTGTTCCACGATTGTTTTTAAATTACCTGGTAATTTGTCCCAAAGGGATCTACCCTCATACATCACAGACCTTTTGTACCTTTCTGTCTTTGGTATGGTCAGTTCAATATTTGAACCCCACGCATAGGCTGCGTACAACATTACCATTAGGCCTGCTATACCTACTATATAATTGACTGAGTTCTATGAATGAATTAACTTACCTACATCGCCAATCTCTCTGTTATAATGTTGGCAAGTCCATGATGCTTTTGTAGAGGTAAAGACGTGTAAATCGGGTGTAAATATGAACAATCGATGCAAACTGATGCTTTCAAAACATCCGCCATTTTGGTTATCCCATGCGCATGCGTGCCTAGCATTGCAGACAGGAGCTCTCTGCTCAGACCTGTTACGTAATAGGGAAAAGCGCCGACACCCGTTTTCTCAGTCGTACCTGCAGCCTATACCCGTAAAGGTATCGCATCCGTTTATTAACTGATGTGGGCCATTTAAAAAAAAGCATCCGTCCCTATGCGGATGTTGGAGAAATATTTATAGGTGACAACCGTGTCCAGCATTCTGAGATTGGCAGTGTGTGCGTCTGCAGTAAGGGCCATATGGGTGAAATCGCCAGAAAATGTACAATTTGTCTTCAGCAATCCTCTTAAATAACACAATAATGATGTTCAAAATTAAGTTCGACACAACCAAACAGATTGTCTGGATCAAGGCAATACCAAGTTTACTCAGATATACCAAGATTTGATCATTTTTCCGTTCAGTTTAGCAGAATTGACTAAATATGTCGATCTTAGATTTAAAAACTTTCACCTTATGTGGTTTTATCCATTTTGGGGAGACATTTTTTTAACAGGTTTAGGTGAATACTGCCACGTATACCTACTATAAATATGTAGATCTGCTAATTGTACATTTCCAGAAAATATGACCCATGTGATACTGATAACGATTGTTTTGGTTTTGGGTATTATCTATGCAAGGGTATCAAATGAGCATCAAGTCCCGCCTTCCCTGACCCATATTACAAGTTGGGCCCCCATGTGAATCGGTGAAATTGTGAGAAAATGTACAATTCGCTTTCACCAATCCTCTGACATAACCAGAGTTTAAGACATAAATCAGGTTAAAATTCAGTTCAACATACCCAAACAGATTGTTTGAATCAAGATACTTAGATATACCGAGTATTGACCATTTTTCAGTCGAATTTAGGAGAGTTTACTAAATGTGTAGATCGGCCGATTGAGCATATTCTGAAGATCTGACCCCAAATGCCCCTTTAGAGCAGTATCAGTGTATTGCCTGATATAGCACCCACTTCCACTATACTACTCAGCCCCTAAACCACCACTTGCCGCTCAGTTAGGGAACAAGGGTACAGGAGGAGAAGCTGGAGTAGGGGGGAGGTGTAGGTGTGGAGGAGCTGGTAGTATAAGAGCAGGATTAAGGGTACAAGGGTACAGGAGGAGGAGCTGGAGGAGGGGAAGGTGTAGGTGTGGAGGAGCTGGTAGTATAAGAGCAGGATTGAGGGAACAAGGGAACAGGAGGAGGAACTGGAGGAGGGGGAAGGTGTAGGTGTGGAGGAGTTGATAGTATAAGAGCATTAATTAAGGAAACAAGGGAACAGGAGGAGGAGCTGGAGGAGGAGGGGAAGGTGTAGGTGTAGGAACAAGCAAACGTATCTCAATTAAGTAATCATATCGCTATCTTTTTTGTTAATTACGTTGCAATTTTAACTATGTTTGTATACTAAAGATACGCATACGTTTACGTTTACATATATTGCTATACCTCCCTAATAAGTAAGTGTATGTTACGCAACGTGCCCCTGGAATAAAGCTACCCTGACTCATATGTTACAAGATGTATAATTGACAACAGGATGTATGACAAGGACAATGCCCCCAAGGTCAACATCAGACCTTCTGCTGACTCAGCGATTCATCAGGTCCAGTCTGGGCTGAAGTACAATATAGACAGACAAACCCTAGGTTACTCAGTATACCTCCAGTCATCCCAATTGATCTTACCAATAGGGGATTTGCATAACCGCCGTTTTGAATCTGGATTCGCATGGCATTATGGGACTAATTATACAGTGTACAATCTATAGAAAACATGTTCAGCATGGAATATTTATCAATGCTCTAATGTAAATATCCTAGTGCTATACATGCCAAATATTTGTATCGCAGATTTCAACAGAATCCATCCCAGCATGCACTCTAACAGACATGCGCAGTGAGACATGCAAATCCCCTATTATCAAAACCTGTGGTGGACATCAAGTTCCATTGTATAAGAGGGTGGTATTCATGAATAGGCTTTTGACTGAAAGTAACATATTAGCTAACATTTGGAACTTTATAAAAAAAAGTGTTCATCCGCACTGGATGAAATAATGATTGAGAAAACTATAATAATGCTTTTTATTTCTTCACATGCAAGACACATTGGTATTTAATTTACTTCATTTCCTTTTACAAGAGTAATAATTCATTAATTTGACGTTTAAAAAATTATCAAATCCAGGCCAGCAACGACGACTACTCGCAACATAACCCTCATTAACTAGTGCAATGTCATAAACTGGGCCCAAGAAAACTCTTTTTTCTAGTTTTAAAGTCCATTCACAATAAATAGGGACATTTACTGCGGCTTTTATTCAATTAAAACAACCCTTACTCTCAAACAGATCTGTTCTCAAGGCCTGTTGTCCAGATACGTACCCTGATAAACGAACTAAATGTTGATTCAACCCACATGTGTTCTCCAGAGATATTCAAATAAAAACAAAGAACAAAATCAATCTTCATTGTCCATTATCTTTTCTTTGTCCGTACACTTGGGGGGATGTGTTTGGGTTTGGCCGCACTAGGAACCACATCCAAATAACCCTATCAACTCTTGGTTCTTGAATTTATAGCTGCATTCCCAGCTTTCAGACGAAACAAATTTTACTCAATTTATTTAGTTTTGTACCTTCATGACTGGAATTATCAAAGTTTATAACAATGAAGGCCACCAACGCTTTAAGGGCCTAGTCCACTAAGCCCATTCTTCGATTCGATTCTCACAGAAGTAGTGGAATATGGTCCTCTACGGCTCAAATTCACATGAGAATCGGCTTAGTGGACTAGGCCCTATAGACATGAATTTTAGATGGTTTGGGCGACCCACACGTCCCCATGTAAATATGACTGCATTTTTTATTGCCTTCATTCGCAAAAGCTGCCCTGCTGAACTGTATTTTGAACCTGTATAATCCTTGGCTTCATGTCAAGATCATACACTAAACAGAGCACCAGAAACCCCTCAATGCCGGGCTTTAATCCTTTGATAAAATGGAAGTACTGCAGTTTTATTTCATAATTCCTTGGAAGAAACCAAAGAAACGGGAGTAGTAGCGGGAGAAGTAGCGTGGCAGTGGAACCTAGGCTTATGTGTATGCCTGTTGTAGCATAGCAAAGACACTTTTAGATTCCGTCACCTCTCACAGTCTTGGGAATTTTCTGGCAGGTGGTGAGATAAATTCACTTCTATGCCTCGGCAGAGCCTTGACAGAGTGTTTTGAAAAGGTTTTGTTTTCCGTTTGTTCACCCTTTTTCACATATAATATAAATTAATGATGAGATGGGCTTAGTATATAGTGAGGTATGTGCTGGCAATTGCTGGTAAAGGGTGCAGGGTAAAGCCTGGGTTCCACTGCCCAGCTAATTATATTAATAATATTAATAAAATTCTTTTATTTCATGACTAGCACATTACAGTGGATCAAAAATTCAAGGAAAATTTCTGAAAAAGAAATATAGGTAGTACACCTCAGGTCTAGAGACTAGACCTGGTTTTCCTTCCTTTCTCAATTTTCCTGCTCCTACTTCCGTTTCTTTGGTCCCGCTACTTTTAGAAGCAGGAGCAAGTAGCGTGAGGTAGCTGCTTCAATTCAAACATGTTTGATTTGAAACTGTTACTTCCCATTATTTCCTGATACTTCTATAGTAGCGGAAGCAGAGAAACGTGAGTAGTAGCGAGAGAAGTAGCAGGGCAATGGAACCCAGGCTTTAGAGGCAGGGTGAGGTGTAGGTTTCGCGAGGACATGTATCCCCGTATATATATATATATGTATACACGGGGAATACTTGTGTATAAATGCCTCACATTACTCCATCAATCAATGGTGTATCTGGGGAAGGATCGGGTCCTACCCTGGGGATCTGTGTACATACACATACACACAGATAGCATACATCACTAAACCCTGATTACGCTGGCCACGGGGATGTGGTGCATCCAGTGGAAGATTAAATCCTGTATCCACTGAGACGATTACGTAACCTGTGGTGCAAGATTAAAGCTGCAATCCGAAAAAAAGCAATCCCAAAAAAAATTTCTCAGTTTTTTTTCTTTTATCCTGAGTACTGTGTAGAATGGAAGATTCAAATAAAGAAAATGAAGACAAATTTATATTTCCTCGAATTCCAAGTTTTTCATGAATTCTTGCCTGTTTTGAGAATATTTTACGATTTTTTTGTTTTTATTATCTAGAGTGGCAATCTGGATCAAATGGGATTAATAGTGCAATTAGTTGCCTTCTTCATCTACCTTTATAGAGAGTCAGACTGAAAAAAGTGAGATCTCGGCGGGTCCTCTAAATAATCATTTTGGGACGTAATGAAATTTTACACCAAGAAGAACAGGCCCAAATAATTCAATACTCTATCTGGGTGACCTTTGGATGGGTCAAGAATAAATAAAGACCATTGAATAATTATTTTTTGGGAAATTAGCTGGGAATGCAGCTTTAAGGGTAGTCACTGATCTGGTGGAAAAACACACTAACAATTGGATTCATCCAATCATTGATTCTGCATTCATGCATGACGTAAGGCCGGACTGCTTTCTGTTCCACGTTCAACCTCAGGATAATCGGCTCAGTGGATACAGGGCATTTGTATTTGTATTGTCGTAGTGAATATAATCCATGCGTATCACAATTTATATGACACATCAATATATAACTACTGACTGGGTGGATATAATCGTCCACCCAGAAATAATTTCAGCTTCTCTGTCAAACGAAACAAAAATCAAACATAAATATATGTATAAAGTGATTTCCTAACAACGTTGGAATCCTCCTGATGTCATCGGTTAAGTAGGATGATATTTCAATATCTATTTTTCCGACTGAGACTAGCTCCTGTACTGGAATCTACTGGAATTTACTGGTATCTACTGTCAGAAATATCCAATGGGCAACTCTACACATTCAGTAAATTCTGCTTCGAAATATTAGATATATCTTAATATATATGATATTGCCTGGATTGAACTTTGTTTCGGTTATATTTGACTCTAATTTGAACCATATTTTCTTTTATATTTGTGTAATTTCGGACGATTATTGAGAGGGAATTGTACATTTCCTGACGCCCGGACCCATATATCATCGTGGTCAAGTCATCAGTCAATGTACAATTCACGTTCACCAATACTATCAAATCTTCCAAAATCTAAGACAAAACATTAATTAACATGTCCAATGACATTATCTACATCAATGTAATACCAAATTTATTCAGATCTACAATTTGTAGTTATCGCTTTTCAGTTTAATTTAACTAATTCTACTCAACATGTAGAGCTACTGATTGTACAATGTCTGGCGACCACACCCATATGTCATAGACCCCATCATGTAGGGTCAATACCCGGGGTGACAGGCCTATTCTGACATGTCATCCCACAGGGATATTACATAATACTATATCAAATACAGGATTATTATCTCATTTGTAGGCAATCCAGCTTTAATAACCCCGGCCCACAATGTCAGAGAGAGATAGGGTGACCCCAACACACCATGTATAAAGCAGGGGTTGTGATGGACAGTATATGATATGGGTCAGATTTTCAGAAAATGTACAATTGGCAGCTCTTTACATTTAGTAAATTCTGCTAAATTAGGCTACAATTTGGGCAATACTAGGTAAATTCGAGTATATATTCGGCATTGCATTGATTCTAGCAATCAGTTTGGTTAGGTTGAACTGTATTTTGAACTATATTTTCGTCTGAAATTTGGATTATTTGAGAGGATTGGTGAAGGTGAATTGTACATTTTCCGAAAATCTGACCCATATAGACATACACCCTGGGAAGCCTGATCAAAGATGGGTATCGGTGAATGGGATATCGGGGTGGCAGGGATTTGTGTCTTATGGTGCCTACACTGCTAAACTGTTGGTTATTTATTCTATGCAAGTTAACTAACGAGTTGGTTAAGGGGAGCGTGAATATCACACATGTTACATAGCGATACAATAATCTAAGCGACTGAAACAAATGAGTTGGTTATCTGTTTTATTATTATATTCTTTAATTAAACTTGAACGGAACGTCTTTAACTCATTAAATATGCCTTCCCAGTGGGTAATATGGAATGACATAGGCTACAACATTGGTGCTTATACCACCTCTCTTCCAACTCTCAACCGTACTGCAGAGAGGCATAAATCAATTCACATGACGCGGCCATCATGACATGAACCACAATCAAGCACACCTCATGGAGCTATTATTTGGTCAAATCATCAGAAAATGCACAATCGTCAGCACTACACATTTAGTAAATTATCCTAAATTAGGCTGACAAATGGGCAACATTCCTAAAAAAAATTGTGAATAAAACACTTTGAAAAATATCAACTTGTGACTAACGTTTCTGGAACATATCACAATTAGCCATTGTTAGACCACCGTTTACAGCAGTGCAACAACACTCCATATACCCACCTAGAGTACATAACTACCATATCATAAAGCCACAGCACCCACTCTACAGAGGGTTCTCTACATCTGACAGAGCAATCAGATCTTGGGCATCCCATACACTGACATCCCTACACTGCTCCACACTGGGAATTAAGGATTGATAGCTGAGCCTTAGAAAGAAAGCTTTTTACTCATTCCACTGAATCCCTACTGAATCCCCATTGAATCCCCGGGTCACTTCTTGGTGTAATCAGGGTCAGGGATGTTGTTTGCATTGCTAAACGTCATAGAGTCATCATAAGGGAGGAGATTCAGCAAGGGATTAATCGATATCATGGGCTGAGGCTTTGCATGGATGGGTAGTTTGGGGGCTGGGCTGTTCTGGGTCAGATTTTCAGAAAATGCACAATCTACAGTTCTACACATCTATCAAATTCTGCTAAAGTATAGTAAAAATTGTTAAATACTAGGTATATCTGAGTGTATTCTGTATTGTATTCATACAATAAATCTGTTTGGTTATGTTGAACTGTATTTTGAAACTGATTTCCGTTTTAATTTGGGTTATTTGAGAGGATTGGTGAAGGTGAATTGTACATTTTCTGAGAATCTCACCCATATATATAGTGGGTCTGAGGGTGAACTTTGACCTGGATGGGGTTGGCTGCTTTTTTCTCATTTTCTGATATCCAGTAGTTGAAAGGACCGTTTTATTTAGATATTTATTACATGCGCATTCCACTTGAAAGATGCGATGAAGTGGGCACAATGACCATATTTGTATCAAAAGTGTACAATTAAAACTAAAATTGTTTTTTCTATCAGCTTTTATATATTTTGGTATGATTTAAAAGCAAAACACATGTTTCTATGTCAGTGCTCTAATTATGCTTGAGGTATAAAATCACAATGTTTTTATTTTTAGATTGTTTTGCGCTGTTTGTAGTGTGAATACATTTACCAAATCGTAACACTACGTATTGAGTATATCTATACGTTTCTAAGATTACTCTACTAGTGATTGAACTTTTCTTTACAAACCGAAAAAAAAGAGAACGACTTATCAATATGTGTTAATTGTTACCATCATTGAACTATGACTCATTTTTATCCTCGCGGTGAGATAGCGAAACGAATTGTATGCTTAAATTAGACTAATCCTATTTGTCTGAGGATACGATAACTTGTAATGACTTTGTAATAAGAGAATGTGTTGAGTATTCGGATATCGCTTATGAGATTAGATAGACGATGTGTAGTAATGGTAATATTTCTAATTTAAATTAATCGACTCTGATTCATGATTTCTGTAATCGACATTATGACACAACATGTACTATCGATTTCATACTTTGTAGTTACCTATGTAAGGGCAACGCATGAAAAATAACTGCGCTGTCAGTCATGCGTATTTGATCATTTAATGCTTTATTATTTGTTAAATGTGTAGGCCAATAAAAATATTTTAAAAAAAAACTGAAAGCAGCCGGATGACATCTCTCTTAATAAGATGGTATCTCCCTTTTTTCTGACTTGAGACTCATTCCCTGCATGTGATATATAATTGATATGTCTTCAGTTAGTAGTTGAGTCCTAAAATCATAGAAGGTGCAATTCATCATAAGAGGATGAACCAGTGCGATTGACCTGCCCTGCACTATCCATGACGTAACATGCTGTAACAGATGTGAGTGCTATATCTGCCATACACAAATATAGGAGTCAACATATCAACGTGTGTAGCCATGCTTCAAATCAGTAATAATTAGCATTCAATAATTATCAATGGCGAGGTCAATGACCTCAGCTTCTCATCCTCATCACTCATCATAACCCTCAAATATCGGTGTACGGACATAATCCCGCCAGTGAAAACCCCCCTAGCCATAACCCCGCCGTCAGAACCCCCCAAGGCAAAACCCCTCCAGCCAATATCCCCCCATGCCAATACCCCACCTGTCAGAACCCCGCCAGTGAGAACCCCGCCCTGCCTTTACCCCGCCATACCATAACCCCGCCAGAGTATTTTTTAGACAAATACATAACAAGATTCCCCTAGCCATAACCCCCCTAGCCAAAACCCCGCCGCCAAAACCCCCCTTGCGATAACCCCGCCATGCCATAACCCCGCCAGTAAAAAAGGACATATGTAACTATCAACTTATAATAATATTAAATGGATTCCAACAGTGTTAACATTCAGGAAATCTCAGGTTTGATTATTTCTATAATTGAAAAGAATGTCGGCAATATTTATGAATGGACATCTACAAGTAATTACTACTTACTTAGGAACGCAAGGATGTATTTGATACACGTTCTTGATATTTAGCACATTAATTTATACAACTAAGAACCCAAGTGAGTGAGTGAGTGAGTGAGTGAGTGAGATTGGTTGCTTTACGCCCTTATCAACACATCTAATATGATTATATCAAGGGTGGGAGAGCTGAGAGGGAGGCAGTGAGTGAGAGTGGTTGCTTTACGCCCTTATCAACACATTCAATATGGTTATATCAAGGGCGGGAGACCTGAGAGGGAGGCAGTTCATGACCATACCCAGGAAATGGAGATAAAGAAGAAGGGAGAGAGAGACAGAGAACAAGAGACAGAAAGGCACTTTATGGTCATACCCAGGACCACAGATACCCAAAGAATGAAAACATTTCTATAATGAGTTCTTGAAAGATATCAACGTTGTGACTTATGACTCATTTGTTCAATTTCCATAGTTATTACAGACGATGATCCAAGGGGACCACTCTATTCTGCGGGTCAGGGTCAGGGTCAGGGCCAGGGTCAGGGCACACAGTTACACATCAGACAGAGGATAAGGGTGGATGTGACCTCACAGTGAGAGGTCAATGGATCCAACCAATGGGTGTGGTTGAGAAAGTGTAACTCTCTAAGATGGAGGTGATTATGTTTGGGTGAGCAGGCCAAGGCAACTGTACTGCAGCATTACAATTCTTGACCTCTACCGTATACACTGTAATATCGCCAGTACCGTACCAGTTCACAGCCCCTCAGATCAGATCACAACCTGTATGGCAGTCAACCGAAGGGATAGATTTAAAGTGGCACTTGCCGATCGCAAAACATATTTATGAGAGTTTGGTCAAAATTACATAAATCCAGTCCAATGGGACCTCCTTACCCATGGCTTTTCGGATTTTTCGCATAATTCTTTGGTATTTTCCGAATCTTCCTGTTGAAAATTATATTGGTCTGCCAGACCAAAATGACCCGGGTACAGCGCGGCCGTTACGCAAGCGGTAATGACGCACATGCATTCCGTGACGGCCGTCATTGACGCATTATCATAGCTAACGTCATGATGTAAACAAGGCTGTACCGTAACTATTCTCTCTCACTGGATGTGTAGATAATGTGTATTTGAACTGCACATAACCTGTGGGATGCATTCCTTACTGAAAATCAGCATATTGGAAGTATTTTATAGTCGTTTATAGGTTTAAACAGATACAACCAACAAATACAAGCCAGCTTCCTGCCGCAGAGGTGTGCGTAAATTTTTGTGACGTCCTTTGTCTGTGCGTCATTCTAGCCCAGTTACGGCAGTTTCAAAATGAAACATGTCGGACCTTCACCGTGGTCATCTCGCATTAATTAAAAGCAATCCAGGGTAGATAGAAACATTTAGAAATACGTTTGAGAACACCTGACATAGCTTGAATCAAATTCTTGTTATATTTTTCACAAATGGCGATCTTGATTCTCAGTGATCTTAGCCACTTTAAGCAAATGCACAATCTACAGTTCTTTAGTCCATTTTGGGTCAGATTTTGCGTGCATGTATGGTACTACAGACCGCGTTGGTCTAGTGGCGCCACCTGACGTGTCCATCACGGACTAAAATCAATATACAACTCGGATTTAGCGTTCGAACTGTCTGTACTCCCATAGACGTCCCTCGGCCTTCGGCCTTGGGACGTCTATGGGAGTACAGACAGTTCTCACGCTAAAATCCTCGTTGTCTATTGCTATATTAGTCCATTTTGGGTAAGATTTCGCGTGCACTTATTATACTACAGACCGCGTTGGTCTAGTGGCGCCACCACGGTGTTCCATCATGGACTAAAATCAATATACAACTCGGATTTAGCGTGAGAACTGTCTGTACTCCCATAGACGTCCCTCGGCCTTCGGCCTTGGGACGTCTATGGGAATACAGACAGTTCTCACGCTAAAATCCTCGTTGTCTATTGCTATAACACATCTATCTAATTCTGCTAAATTAGAGTGAAAAGTGATGAATACTAGATATATCTGAGTGTATTCTGTATTGTATTCACTTAATAAATCTGTCTGGTTGTGTTGAACGGTATTTTAACCTAATTTTCTTCTTAAATGTGGGATATTTGAGAGGATTGGTGAAGGTCAATTGTACATTTTCTGACGATCTGATCCTTCCGTTCGGAGGGATAGACCATGCAACAGGAAACTCTCAGATCCGATAAGAATGGCATATCAGTGATTGGAGGCCTACTCCGCTAATGATTTTCCCGGCCTGGGATTAGGCGTCTTCAAGGGATTACCATAAGGTTCTCTAACAAACACTTGCTCTCAAACAACTGCCACAAGAGCTTTCTTGTTTTATCAACGATCAATTGCAGACAACTTATTGTTATTTAGAGATGAGGAGAACTGTAAAATCACACTCGGAATAAAAGATACCAGGGTCAAACCGCCAGAAAACATACAATTCATCTTTATCAATCCACTCAAATAACCCGAATTTAAGAGAAAAGTGACGTTGAAAACACAGTTAAACACAATAAAAGAGATATTGTTAATCAACACCATGCCAAAATACTCTGATGTACACGTTATTCATTCCTTCCCTAAACATCTGTCTTCAGTCCCTGTATAGTATACGAATGACTGTAAAACAACCAACAAAGAACGGTTAACCAAGCATTGAAAAGCAGAAACAATTACTCGAGTGTAACCTCTTGAAAAATATTGCGCCTTCTTACAATTGACTATTTTCTGTATAACACTATTGCGCTCATGTAGAGAATCATCGGCAGTCAATGACTGAGATGACATTGTTACTCTACCTCAGAAGAATGTATGACAAGTCAGAAGGGGAATTGAAACCTCCCAATTTGCAGGAGATCCCCTTTGATTGGCAATGAAACTTGCAATAAAATATTTTTTCAATTCAATTCAATTCAGTTGGTTAGCATTATATTACCATTGTATATTGTATTGTATATTACCATTGTATATTGTATTGCATTTTCAGATTGCATACAACAGTAGGATATGACGATAATAAGGAAAAGCCTTCCTTGTCTAAAGGAATCTGGTGACAATAGGGAGGTTCCGCAAGCAAACGTATCCCAATTACATAACCATATCTGTATCCTTTTTTGTGAATTACGTCGGATTTTTGTGTATAAAAAATATATTCTCACATGAAAAACTGTTTGATTAGTTAGGTTACGTTTTTCCCGCCATTTCTTGATGAACCTCTGTGTTCCTTCTAATGTATGTTTGTATATCATAGATACAGATACGTTTAAGTTTACGTATAGGTTAGACCTGCTGAACCTCCTTAATAAGTTCACTTGTGTGTAGGTGGAGGTCATGGGTTGTATAGTTCTTTGTTCTGAGTGTCCTAGTATATAATCATAACAGAAATGAATGGAATGTCAGTGATTGGACGCCTACTGCGCTTATGACTTTCCTTGTGTAGGCTTCCTAATTTTAATGGTATTTTGCGGTTTGGAGAGACACGCTTTCCCTCGGTTTGGAGAGACTCTCTCAACTGTGAGTCTAGACTGTATGGTTGGGCTCGTCCAAGAAGCATTCCAAACAAATCAGTAACCCCATAATTGGAAACTTTTGATAATTACAAAGAACCTTTCTTCATTTCCAACAGATGAATACTACCAAGTTAGTGAAAATGTCCCTGAAGTTCTACTTGCTCTCTAAACCTTTCTGAATTTTGAACGCTTGGTCAGTATAATTAAACAGTGCATATTTTTGTGCCCTGATTCATATCTTAAATACAGAAAGACATGGTATCTGTGATGGGAACCTAACGCAATTTCCCTACGGTTCTCCCCTTTCATCCCCCGGCCTGTTGTGAAGCAGTTTGTCATCTTATGAATAACAATGAGAATGAGGACCGACAGGGGTGTCGGAAATAGACCTAACCCGGGCAATCTGTCACGATGCATCGCCTGTCTCCATGTATAGATCTGCATCTTGTCTTCAGTCAGAATAGAAACTTTGTAAAATGTTATATATGTGTTCCAGAAGAAGAGTCACAAATCGCAAAATTGCTATTTCTAAAAATGTTTTATTCACAAAATGTATTTTGGGGGAATGTTTTCACTTTAGGGGTGCTTAATGAAATTTGTAGCATGAATACATGTATCGAATTGTAAGACAGTGTATTAAATATATCCATACATTCCTAAGATTAACTTATAGAGTTTATTTAGCACTAGTATTTGACCGCCCAAAGTATTGCAAACAATTTGTTTTCAAAAGTAAAAATATCAAGATAAAACTAAACAAGATCATATGCGACAACGTATTCACACAACGCATGTGGCTTTTGATGAATGTCTTTCACAAGTGCTGAAGGAATGCATGAAAGCGATTCACCAAAAGACACAAGCGTTTTGTTAATGCATTGTCACATATGCAGCTCAAGTTTAGTTCTATTTTAATGCCATATATTTAAGCGTTTTTTTAATAATTGTTCATCTTCAGTTCATCTCTTGCAACACTGCAAAAACAGGCGCCTACAACTTTGCATCATGAAAGAAGTGCCATGAAGTTAGTGTCATTCATTGGAGCAACGAGATTTATGCGACCAATCAAAATGGCATAGTAAATTAGGTGCATTCGAAAAGCAGATTCAACGGGTGAAATCTATGCGTGCATATGCAATAGTCTAATCTTGCCACACGTTTTTGGATACACACACCTATCATGGCATAGTAAAATTAAAATGTAGAAATATTTATAAGATATCCTAATGTTTCCTATTGGTGGCACCGGCTAGATCTCATCTTTTCAAATGTGATAAAATCCATTTTTAGCGACTTATGACTCATTTCCCGTAAACACATCACACATAATTTGTTTAATTCTGATGGCATTATGATAATAATGCTCTTTTCAGAAACCAGGTAGTCAGCTGATAACTCTGGTGACATTGCTGGAAGGAATACAATAACAAATGGATTAGAAGAGATTAGAGAATGGTCATGATCAATCATGTTTAAGTAGAGTTGCAAATGGATGAGATTATTTACCATAAATACAATGGATATGAATATTATCCTCCACTTGCGGCGCCGCTCCTATTGCCCACCATTGGTTTGAACAGACTCTTATTCCAGAAGAATGCAGATCTGAATTGCATTACTTTTGAGTGGATCCTATCATTTATAAGTCAGATTATAAGGATTTCTCAGGATTTAAATTGCACTTTAGCCAATCACTATTCACTTGTTGGATTGTTCAGGGAAGTAGGGAGATTAATGTTGTTGATGTTCTGATCTCAATTAATAAAAGATGCATTCAAACTCCTTGCTGTTCCAAATTCAAAAAATATTTCTATGAGCTCCATGACCTCTAAGCAGGCTCTACATTGATTAGAGCATCTAAGCAGACTATAACGGTCAAGTCGCAAGAAAATGTACAATTCACCTTCACCAATCCTCTCGAATAACCTGAATTTCAGACAAAAATAAATTTCAAATGCAGTTCAGCCTAACCAAACAGATACGGTAGCTAGAAACAATGCAATGCCGAATATACTCGAATTTATCTAGTATTGACCAAATTGCAGCCTAATTTAGCAGAATTTACTAAATGTGTACAGCTGCCAGTTGTACATTTGCAGGTCTATAACTACCTGGCAGATCCTCTATTGATTGTGACAGTTTTTCAAATGATATCATACAACATCAGAGCAACCAGAAGATAATTATAACATGTTTTCTTTTGTTGCACAATCGTTATTTAATATTAGGGGTCTCTGGTCCAGTTTTGTCCCTAAATTGCCCTTGTAACGGACAATCCTACCAGCGGATAGAGTCTGTGGTCGACCCCTAAAAGACTTGGAAGGTTGTGGTTTGGAGGGAATAGCCTTATGGACATGGGATAGAGAGCTCGCTATCGCTCGCCCTCTATCCCATGCCATAAGACTCTTCCCTCCAAACCACAACCTTCTAAGTCCATAATAATAATAGAATTCTTTTATTTCATGACTAACAGTTTAAGAAGGTGCAAAAATTCAAAGAATAATTCCAGAAAAGGAAATACAAGTAGTGGCAGGGTTTTTAGGGTAATACAGTTTTAAGTTTCTGCCTATCATGATGCATCGAGCTATAGTTGCCTATCATGATGCATCGATCTATAGTCGTCTCCTGTCAGGCTCTCTGATTCCTAGCGTGGCAGGACTCCAGACTCCCCCAGTCTGGCTGTCCTCAGGGGGAAGAAAGAATTAGATTTATTATAAAAAGTCTCGGCTCTACAATGGATCATCTCAACCTATGGACATCTGTTAATATGGTCCACCAAGATCTCGTATCTTTTTTCAAGTTTTTTTCTCAAAGAGGAATCTGCCCCAGGAGGCTTGGATATCTGGGTCAGATTTTCAGAAAATGGACAATTGGCAGATCGACACATATTCTGAATTAGACTGAACAATCGTCAACACTATATATATATCTGGGTCTATATGGTATTGCCTTGATTCAAACAATCAGTTTGGTTTATGTTGAACTGAATTTTGAACCTGATTTCTGTCATAAATGTGGGTTATTTGAGAGGGTTGGTGAAGGCCAATTGTACTTTTTCTGACGATTTCACCAATCTAGAAGAGCCGATGGGAAGAAGGATCGTATCCTTCTTGATTGAATATCAAATGGATACCCCAATATTGAAAATACATAGATTAAATTGATGCGTCACAGAAATAGAGAGACTCATATGTCACAAAATCGATAAGTTTAATTTTTTCTTCTTCTGAGATTTTCCTGTAGGAATGTTTTCATTGTTGGGGTATCAAGCGCTTTATAGTTTATATAACTATTTTTCAAAATTTATAATTTTTTTTTAAAAAAAAGTGTAATATTTTGGATGAGATTATTTTTTTTAAAAAGTGTAATAGATTTACCATTGTGCTTCTATCAAGTCATTCTATCAAGTATATTTAGCTACTTTACTAGTCATTGTCCACTCAGAAATATTGAAAACTAGTTTTCAAATGAAGTAAAATAAATATAAAATATAGTTTCGTATTACTGTTACACAAAATACTTTAGAATGTACTTCAAATATTTTGTTAACCTTATCAGCAAGGAGAACCATGTGCCATTATTGCAGTTAGTATTCTTAGGTAGGCACGATAAGAATAGTAAACCAAGTGATGACATCGTCCTCATAAAACATGTAAGTTAGCGTTAGCGTTGGGAATTTTCTAGGGTGGGCTAAATCTCCCCAATGTGTTAAGACGCATATATGGGTCAGATTTTTAGAAAATGTACAATTAGCAGCTGGACACATTTAGCGATTCTGGTAAATTAGACTGCAATTTGGTCAATACTCGATAAATTTGAGTATATTCGACATTGCATTGATTCTAGCAATCTGTTTGGTTAGGTTAAACTGTATTTTGAACTTTATTTTTGTCTGAAATTTGGGTTATTTCAGAGGATTGACAAAGAAGAATTGTACATATTCTGGCGATTTCACCCATATACGCTATGGTGGTTGGAGCTACTTATAATTCCTTGATTGGTTGATAGTTATATTTATATTTTAGATTTCAAATTCTTCCAACCTTCCTGGTTTTATCCATTCTGGGAGAAAAAAACTAAGAGGTGGGAAAACACTCCCAGGGCAGGACGGAAATAGCAACAGTGACCAAGACTTGGATCTAACACTGAACAAAGGATTTTCAACTTTGGCGGGGATCTGGACACATATAAATACAGCACAGATCCCACCCACTGGCATTCAACGGTTGTACAGGTTTAGGTGAATAGTGCCACGTCTGCCTATTAGTTACATTTATATTGTCATGTTAAATTGACTAGATTAGAGAGCGATTGAATATGACTTGTATCTTAGGCTGGGCCCACACATTCAAGAACTCAGACCCGAATTGACACTAAGACAATTCGTATGAATTCAAAATCATTCTTAAGAAACATACTTGAGTTCGGTAACGTGTGGGCTAGAAACGTGAAAACAAATGTCTGTTTTTCTCACTAAGACATATCATCTTCTTTCTGTGAGATTACTGAGAAAAGCATCCCATTATGTTTATATCTCCTGAATAAAAACATTGAATCTTAATCTTTTTTCTGTGTGTCCTAATAGCTGGCAATACAGCTTTAAACGGCAATCCATGCAAAACCCCATTCTCCTGCCAGTAGTACCATGATTGTGGATTATGTTCCATAATTATAGCTTCTCCTTTTACCCATTAACCTCATAATATCAATTTGACATTATTTATCCCTCCCACTGGCCCTCCTAAATATTACACGTAGTAATCAGGCTGTAGGATTGGGACAATCTGCCATCCGGGGCATAATCATAAATAGGCACAACCCTCAATGGACATCCTCTTACATGACTTATGGGTCAGATTATCAGAAAATGTACAACTCACCTTCCCAAATTCTCTGAAATAACCCAAATTTAAGACAAAAATCAGGTTCAGAATACTGTTCAACATAACTAAACAGACTTTTTAAATCAAGGCAATATCAAGTACACTCATATATACCTAGTGTTGATGATTTGTCAGTGAAATTTAGCAGAATTTACAAAATATGTTGATCTGCCAATTGTACATTTTCTGAAAATCTGACCGTTACAAAGATCTGTGCACATTCCGCCTAAACAATGGTATCTCTGGAAGCGGCTCTTTACAGGCAATGACCAAGGGTTATGCTCATTAATAAGGAACTATCGATCAATAGGGGGTTTGCATAGCCACCATTTTGAATCTTGAGCCGCATGGAATTATGGGATTAACGGTTGACTCTAAAATCTATAGAAATCATGCATGTTCTGCATGGAATATTTATTAGTTCTCCAATGTCAATATCCATGTATTATACATGTTTCCATAACATTAGTCTCCATCTTTCCCATCATGCATTTGGTTCTCATAGATCATTTATACAAGATCTGATATTGGTAAAAACATTCTTTCAATGTTCAATAAAATTGTTTCCAAACATTTGTACATCAGATTTATAGAATCCGTACCATGATACACTGTAACAGTGGCACATGCAAATCCCTGCTGCTTTCCTGCGCTGACACCTATTATCGCTCACGGCTGGCTGTTCTTGCTCGGCCGATTCAATATCAGATTATCTTGATAAATTCCGCCTCATGAGACATGATTTGAGTAAATCCGTTAAAATTTTTATTACGTCTTAATGGATATAGAATTTTATAAAATAGATTTTCTATGTCATACATGTATAATAGCTGAGAATCCACCTTTAATAAGGGAACTATCAATTGATCCTTTAGAAGAAGCAATCTAAGGTAATGTTATAGGTCTACACTCAATGCATGCTATCAGGATAGGGCCTTGTGGGTGTAAAGTCATCCAATACTAACAGGACCAACAGATAGGGCAATGTGGTGGTAGCTTTATGAGGGACGATGTGTCTGAACGGTAGAGATAGTGAGACAACAGAGTGGAAATTGCTATAACTTCAGTTTATGTTGTTGGCTAAATCTTGCCTGACATGGGACAACTTGTATGTAGTGTGTGGTCTATGTGATGTATTCCGTGTATGGAATTCTATGTATATATTCTGTTGCATGATTAGTATTTCGTTGAATGAAGTTTCATTTGTAAGCTACAAATGATAAATACAATGAATATATAATGAGACATACAAACCTATTGTATTCTTATATGATAGATTTGCTTTGAAGCTTAAACAAATTATACAACGATCGAAATGGGGGAAATATTCTCTGTCAGCGTAGGAACAGCCTTTTGACACCGATTGCCTGTACCCATATGGGATGTGTTACAGAAAAATGAGTCACAAAGTGAAAAAAATGTATTTTGAGATGACATCATATTTGACAAAATGAGATGAAGCCGATTCCAATGATAAACAACAAGTATTTCTGTATTTTGGTTTGATAATTGTATTTTTGGTGGACATTTATTGGTAAAGGAAACGCATGGATATATTTAAATTAAACGGGAAATTTGGTACACATATTCATATTACGAGAAGCGCAAAGCACCCCTCAACGGCAACGCAAACATTCCCACAAATCTATCTCATGAATAAAACACCTTGAAAAATAGCAATTTTGTGACACTCAATTTCTTGTAACACATCACATATGTGAAAGAGAATTTTTTTTATATTTGATCTATATGGGTGAAATCGCCAGAAAATGTACAATTCACCTTCACCAATCTTCTCAAATAATCCAAATTTAAGAAAAAAATCAGGTTTAAAAACACAGCTCAACATAACCAAACAGAGACTTTGAATCAAGGCATTACCAAATACACTCACATATACCTAGTGTTCACAATTTTCCTGCCTAATTCAGCAGAACTTACTAAATGTGTTGATCAGCCAATTCTACAATTTTCAGAAAATCTGACTCATATCGGACTATTACTCTTTACAACCATATTTCACTACCATGTACCCGAGTGCCATGAGCTACCATCATTCTAATGTAAAGCATCGTGCACAATAACAATCAGCCATTCCCTCCTCCTCCCCCGGGTGGTCTATATCCCATGTTAAACACTACAAGTCGCCGCCATTAAGAGAGACAATAAAGGCTGGTGCTAGAGATAAATGCAGGGACATGTAGTTATGATTTCCCTGGCTGTGGTCTGAATACAGCAGTGGGGATTCACTGGGAGGTTGGTAGAGTGGACTGGGGCACATGTGGACGGACTGCTTGTTGGGGTGAGGTGTGTGTGTGTGGGGGGGGGGCATGAAGTTGTTTCTTCTGGGTGTTCCTGTTTTGATTCTCTTTGTCTTTCTTTTTTCTTTTCTCTCCTGCACTTTTCTCTTCACCCTGCACATCTACTGTTCTGAGGGCTAACGCATCATTTAGATAATCTGATCATTAAAAATGTATACGGGTCAGAGGTTGAGAAAATGTATAATTGGCAGCTTTACACATTTAGGAAATTCTGCTAAATTAGGCTGAAAATGAAGAATACTGGGTATATCTGAGTATAATTGGGGTCGCATTGACCTAAAGTATCACGTCCGTTATGTTAAACTGCATTTTGAACCTCAATTTCGTCTTAAATGTGGGTTATTTGAGAGGATTGGGAAAAGTCAATTGTAAATTTTCTGATAACTTTGCCTTCAATTAGTTTTAATGATGTTTACACTCTCATGTTAACATCAGTCAACAACTAAAGAGTTTGCTCTGTTCTATTCCAACTCATCTAAAAGTCATTTGGCCATAATTTTGGAGGATGTGTCCTTTTGTGTTTACTACAGGGCTTCATAGATTTAGATTTAGATTCAGGAAACTTTCATTGCGATAATGATTTGCCATAGGAATACGAGCTCTCCGGCTAGCGGGAGGTTTTCAGCCTTTTCATAACACGCTTACATTGTCTTTTGCAGAGGATAATATCACCTCAGTCATTGACTGATATTATCAATAATATATTTGATATTGCCTTGATTCTATATTTATTCATATGCATAACACCCAGACACTCAAATTGTGCAACCCCAGTTATAAAAACTCTCAAACCGTCCCATGGGAAATCCTATCAGTCATTTATGCACATTTAAAGCGATATTGAATAATTCATTAGGTGAAGAATTACTCATAAAATACATTTTATTAAGGGTGTAATGTTTATGTGTCTGTCCAAGTATAGAAACACTGATAAATCATCACATGAAGGGCCATAATCTCTGTATGATTTACCAGGGTGGTTCTATTTTAGCTCGATAGCTTTCTTTCCGCTTAGCTTTGTAAATGGATCATGTGAAACACTAACATTTCCTTGCTCAGTGTCGTCTTCAAAAGTACAATGTTACAGTGTATCATGGTATCGATTCTGTAAAATCTGATATACAAATATTTGGGAAAATTTATATAGAAAATTGCAAGAATTTTTCACCAATATCAGATCCTGTATGAATAGGATACTGTTGTTCTTGGTATGCATGATGATGTATTTTAGGTCACCTTTTTAAAGAGAAAATGTATACTAATGAGTTGGTAAACTAGCGTGACTATCACAAGAACTGGAACTGCCAGTGATGGCCCGTTGCTCTGTTAAAACCTTCTAATTAATGGAATAATTTTAGTAAACATTTTGGTTATGGTCTGGCTGGAAGAACTGCTCTGCCGAAGCTAATTTCCAGTTACTGTATCTTTATTTTCAGAATAAAAATGCAATGCCAATAGAGTGCGTAAGTGTCATGGCGGCGGGGCGCGAATTAATGAAAATTAGTCGCGTAGTTGTACCGATGTGTGGACTGGAAGTAAATAATCCCCATAGACTTAGCATTGGGGCGATAAATAATCACTCTATACATCGCACCAGTAACGGTTTGACGATTATGAAGGCTATAGTTGAAATCGTTTGCCTCTAAAAATGGATATATGTAAGTTAGAACCCACAAAACTATATGATCGATGAACAAACAGAGTTTATTTATCTCCGCAATGGTGCGGCTATGGGAGCTTTGCTCGACATGTCCACATGACGTCATGAAACTGCTCCAGTAGCGCGACTCAAAAAATCGCTGCCATGGACTACTTACGCGCCCTATAGCTATCAAACCACATATAAGCCACAATAAAGATGTGGTTTATATCTCACTAGTGGTATACGTATGGGACATATCTCACTTCGTACACAATGCCTGTATAATGTCTATACATAAAACATTTCTATAAGTTCTGCGAGGAGTTTGTTCTTCTATAAAGGCATTATCACTTAATATGATAGAGACGGGACTACCCATGTAATGTATCTGTAATTGCTCCTGGGTCCTGAACCACAGGGGAACAGCTGGAATACTGTGAACAAGTCTGTATATCATAGGGCGCTTGAATAAAATAGGCGTATGGCACTGTTGGTACTGTACTGGTTCTGTGTTGGTACTGTGGTCAAAGTTGCATTGTATAGGTGTTCTGTGTTGGAACGGAGTTGGAACGGCGTTGACACGGTGTTTATGCTTATCAGTTGTGAAATTTATTATGGGTCAATATTTTGAAATTGTGTGTACATATTTCATATAGAATACTATTTATACCACGATCAGGGTATAAGAAAAAGGTACGAAGATGGTGGTTAAATCAGAAAGGTAAAACAAGTGATTGAATTCCATCAAACCTTTTAACACCATTGAGTTTTGTTTGTTCACTGTTCATTATCTTCTTTGGTGAGTAATGATTTGACAATATTGAGATATAAACACACACAAGGATGAAGGATGTTGTTATCTCATTAAAATGTTGTTCCGTGCTACACAAAGTAGTAGGTCTATGCAACAAGTAACACCTATCTGCAATCGATCTGAAGATGTTCAAAAAAAGATGTTGACTTGGCGCTTTGGTTGTTTCAAGATCCCAGGCCCTTTGGCATACTTACCTGTTGTGTCTTCATATCTTAGAATAGACTCACCTGCAATGTACAATAATGAAATATTAGTTTAATAGAAAAAACATAATACACACTGCTTTTATATCCTGAGGTAACACATCCGTTAATACAGATTGGCAAATATTTGGCAGCTGGTCTGTTGGTTTCATCTTGTCTTAGATCTAGGGCATTTGAGATGATTGGTGTAGAGACATTGAACATTTCCAGTTGACGTCACCCACATATGGGTCAGATTTTCCGAAAATGCACAGCAATTGGCAGAAGTACACATTTTGTAAAGTTGCTAAATTAGGGTGCAATTTGGTCGATACTTGGTAAACTAGAGTATATTGAGTACCATGGAACCTCGCATAACGACCACCTCTCTGTAGAGACCAGCCCTCTATTAAGACAAGTTTCTCTCAGTCTCAAATTGCTTTCCTGTTACTAGATTAGCCCCTCTAATGAGACCACCTCGCTATGAGACCAAAAATCGTTCAGGCCCAAGGGTGGTCTCGATAGAGAGGTTCCACTGTATATTCGGCATTGCATTGATTCTAGCAATCTGTCTGGTTAGGTTGAACTGTATTTTGAACTTTATTTTCGTCTGAAATTTGGGTTATTTGAGAGAATTACTGAAGACGAATTTAACATTTTCTTGCAACCTGCCCCATGTATGCCCATACAAAAAAGATACTATTGCAAAGGTGCTATAGTTGTACAATAGGAGCATCAGTGGGAAGAAGAAGCACAAGCCTGACTGTGGTGGGTGGGTGGTTGGTACCCCAGTCATGCAGTCTCTCGCCAGTCTCGTCATGTCTCGCACAGTAAGAGAATATTTATAAAGAGAAGATAACAAGGCAGATGCGCCCCCTAGGGAGGAATTAGAGCGTTAGATTATTCACAAGAAGCGCTTCAGAAGGCGGTTACACGTCTCTCTTGTGCGGAATTACGGTCTTCATACGGGTACATATGGGGCAGATTTTCAGAAAATGCACAATCTACCATTCTTCACATCTACCAAATTCTGCTAAATTAGAGGGAAAATTGATAAATAATGATGATATCTGAGTGTATTCAGAATTGTATTCATTCAATAAATCTGTCTGGTTATGTTGAACTGTATTTTGAAGCTGATTTTCGTCTCGAATTTGGGTTGTTTGAGGGGATTGGTGAAGGTGAATTGTACATTGTCAGGCGACTTCACCCACCTATTGCATTTATTTCTAGGGCTCATTTCTACCCCTTCTCCATCGTGGAGAATATTCTGATGTTCTTTTCTTTATAGAGAGTTTTACCAAGATTACTCATACACATATTTCTCACAATTCAGACATGTATGCCCTGGAAAACATGGATATGTTGTCGTCATTAAAATTCTTTTTTAGAGTTGTACTTTCATTAGGCCATCAGCTGAGCTCAAAACTATTGGTTTTTGTTCCAGCATCGGAGCTGCTAGTTTTTGTCAGCAGTTTCTGTCTAATTGCTAGGACACGACATTATAATATTCTATAATATTCCAGAAGTTCCCCATGATAGAAATTGGGCAGTCATTCTGAATATCTTTTATTTGGTGAAACTTGCACTTGGGGTCTTATCAATATTTCTTTTTTTTTACAACTTGTATTCAATATGTCAACAAATCCTACACCCGCTTATCGATATTTCTTGATTGATTCCAAATCGCAAGAATCTTGTGATGCCAAAACTGTTAAGTGCCATTATGTAACCATTTGGGGGTTTTAATTATGCAAAGAAGTAAAGAAAAATATATTAGTTGATCACTTTCTAGCCATATTTTGAAACTCAGCTGATGGCCTATATATGCCTCTACAAATTAACAGTCAAATGTTTCTCTTATTTCTACCCCTTTTTAGTTGTGCAGGTCCTAATTTAATTCACACCGATTTTCTCCAGTAAAGTGCCGCAGAGGACCCTTTCGCACTAGATTCGGTGAGAATCGCATGAGAATCGGCTAAGTGGACAAGGCCCTTTATTCTTCTTCTATTGGTTAGTGAAAGTGTTCTGGTAATTATTTATATAATCGACACATCGATGACGATATTCCAGTGAGCCTTTTTCCACGCCCGTCACGGCCACGCCCACTATGACGTCATAAAGGTTGTGCGACTAGTATATTCTATATCTATTGTGACGTCGCCAAACCCCACCTTCATATCACGTCTCCACCCATTACCGCACTGTGCGGATGTGTATTTCCTTGTGAAATTTTTTCTTATGTTTATTATCATATTGTACATGTTTATGGTGAATAAAACCGTGCTTCTCGCTAGGTTTCTGGCCAACCTTGTCTTCTCACTCATCTGTTCCATAAGGATCACTACACAGGACATATATTCCATATATTGTGGTAATATGCAGTCTGTTGTGTAAGGAATACTTATTTGGAGTGTTCCTTGCTTAGCTGTTCACCTTGCTTTGGTTGGAAACAACTTCTCTAGGGAAAGAAATAAGCATTGTGTGTAAAGCAAATTTAATCCTTGAGAGATATCATTACCAGCATAGAATGTACCTCAATATTGTAACTGTGTCCTGGACATGTCGAAGTGAACTGGTTTATCCTAGAACAATATAGTATTGAGTAGCACTCACTGACTTCAAAGGAAATTGCAAACCGGGTCGGGACCACTGCAAAGTTCACAAAAAAACTTGACGTAGCCTCTAATCAGTCCTGTCACATGTATGTTGTCTCTGTTAAGGTCCTGACTATCACTACCTTAGACCTAATGCATTCTCTTTCTTCACTGTTTTCATTCTAAGAAGAGATATAGTATGAAAGCATTCAACAAAACAAATACTTCTTATCCTGTCCTGTGCGTACATAAGTCAGAACCTGGTGAGAGGTGATCCAAATATTTGTGTTCATGTGTCAACGTTTCCCTTAGACAACAACAACAATCAATTCATGGAGGACGTAGATGTATTAGAAGAGATTATGTTGAATAACATTACCACCATAATTAAAATAAGCAGTTACAAGTATAATGTAATCATTATATGATAGTTGTATAGTAAATAACCCTGTCATCAATGGCAGGTTAGATTTTAGGGAAATTAATACTTGCTCGAGAGCTTCAGTCAAAACAACTGGTTTGAAATTGTTCATAAACATTTGGAAGAGGTTCATGTAGGAAATATTTTCCGCATCCTTCAGACAACATTTGTTACATTATTATTTTACTGTTGCACATTAGGACTTGAAAGCATGAGTCAGAGTGGATTTTAGTACACTTTCATTTTCTTTCATATACTTTCAACTTAAGACCTAGGGATTCTGAAGCATTTGACCTGAAACATCCTGACAAGTGTGTTGTTGTTTGATTCGAAATGACAGAGAATATATGTGTTATTAGACAGCAAAAGACATATTTTAATTCATTATATGGACCAAGATACCCTAAGTATGCATTTATATAATCGCAGGTTCAATATATTGTTATATTTTGAGCAGACTTTTAATGTGAGAAATCCGAACATATTAAATAATATATTGATTGTATCTTGACTGTAGGATATTTCATATGTTATAAAGTACTTTAGATATACTATAGACATATTATGAATTAATTTTGAATAAAACAGTGGAAAGGCGCTCAGTGCTTCAATTCTCATGGAATTAATGGAGTCATGGTACAGTATAAATCAGAAAACATGTCATGATCAGCATGGAATATTATATATCAGTTGTATAATATCAATACCCATTGTCATACAAGTTTCCATAACACAAGTCTATATCTTTGACATGGTGTATTTAGGTTCCATAGGTGATCTATAAATACAACCTGTCATATTGATTTAAACATTGTAGTAACTTTTGATAAGAATGTTTCTAAATATTGGTTTGCCAAATTTGAACCGATTTGACCCCAGCATGCACTGTAACAAACATGCGCAGCGGCACCTGCAAACCCCTTATTGTACATTTTCAGGCGCCCGGATCCTGATATGGAGTTGTCCGTGAGGAGAAACCTGATCCACCTACTATGTGTGGATGTTTTATATAGCCTAATGCAACCACCAAACCCCAGATAGGCTCCTGTTACATTCTAAATGACATCAGCTTCACTTTCACCTGGAAATCAGACAAACGGTTCATCGACCTGACACATGGCTTGTAATCTAGTCTTTACTAGAGAGAATTTAACCAGGATCTAGTATTTGTATTTAAATATTTGTATTCAGCCAGACATTATGTATTAACACATATACTGTTCTCGGTTATAGCTGTACATCTAAGTCTAATAAACAGATGACCATGTTGCATTCATTGCAGTGGCATTTTAACTCATATTCATGATAGTCCAAGGAAAGGCAAAACAATATTGTTCACACAAAGTACCATACATCAGATAAGATTAATTTGACATATTTTCATCATGATCTAAAATGTTCAAATACCTCAAATTTGATTGCCCTCAGATTATTGCATTTCTCATACAGCATAGTGAAGCTCATTTTCATTCTGACGTGTCATTAAATACAATTCATTTACTGGCTAAATCCCCCATTAAACGATCATGATTGATATAGCTATTAGGTTCTACAAAGAGAGGAGGCCTCTGTCTCAGTTAGAAAAGCATTCCTAAAATTAGGATATAACATAAGTATTATGCCGACGTGGCCCATAAAACAACCCTTAACACATGTATTCTGTAGGACGAATTTCAATTTTAAACAAAATGTAAGAGGCCCCGGGTTCAAATCCCGGTATCTCCACACTTTTCCAAGCAATTGCTGTATTTCTATTGCCCTTTTTTGGGGGGCACTACCCAGCTGTAGATAAAGGGGCTTCTAATGGGTAGATTATGGAGGAGACTACACTCTATACTCGTCCTGTAGGCAGCAACGCGCCATAGCCTTACCGTTAGAGGGCTTTGATGGACTGCCTACAGGTCGCGTATAGAGTGTAGAATGCTATGTCTATAGCATTATTGATGGTCATTTCTGGTCTATGAACCTTCTCTCTGTCATTGAATATACCCAGCCTTTCAGTATAATAGCAAATATGAAAATAAATAAAATAAAATATTTGAATTATAATTGAAGGAATGGAATCAACTCAATTGAAAACACCTCACATGATATTATGCGTACTATTTCATACTTTAAAAGTTGAATGATTGAAGGCAACTCAACTGAAACAAACCATGTTATTAATTTTGAAGTCTTTTATTTGGCGACCCTGGCGCGTTTTGCCTTTCTTGAGCTTCTTCAGGGGGTATTTTATATTTTGTTTAATTTCATTGGATTCCAGTTACTTTAGAAAAAGTACTATTAAATTGATTTTAACTGGAAGTTTTTATTAAAGAAAGACTGTGTACCAGTTCTGTCGACATCCCATGTTAACCAAGATATCTTGACCTGCCAAATAATGACACAATATCAATATTATCATAAACATCGGGCCTGCGACTTCCCCTTTGGCAGTAGATATTCTGTGCAAATATAGGCACAAAGTGGTCTACGTCAGTGTACGTCAGTTCACGTCAGTCAATCTAATGCTTAAGTAATCTGCAGGGTCAACTCTCTTCATTCTAAGAACATGTGGATTCCTAAAGCTGTCCTCTCAGTAAACGTAGGAAAAAACAAAAAAGATATCATCATTTTCTTCCACTCTTTTTAAACCCATCAGTAGTCATTCGGGCGATATTTTGGGAAGATTTGGTCTGGTTGTTTTTGTTACAGCGCATCTCAAATGTCCTTATTTGTATTTGAAGGACCCGCCCAAATCCTTCCTTATGATGACTTGACTTCATGTCACATTTCCATTCGGCCAAAAAAAAAAGTGTGTTTCCGATTTATCCGGCTGAAAACTAGGTAGGGGGGGATGGTAATTATTTTTTTTTTGTTATTTTTTTTTGTTTAGAAACCACCTCCCGAGAACTGAGAAAAATGTCTTTTTCATAACAATAGTTGTTTTGAACATGGGAAATGTGCTTTTTGACAGTTTTGGGTTAGGAAAACCCGTTTCCTGCTTTTATAAGCTTTTTTTGTCAAAAAACCCAAAAAAACTAAGATATGATGGGAAAAAAATCAGGTATGGTAAAAAATATTTTAGGTAGGGTAAGGTTTTTCTATATAGGGGGGGGGGGGGGGGTAAATCGGAAACACACCTATTTTTTTTTGGCCTTCTCGTAGGTACCTAAACGTTATTCGGTAACCTAAACAATCTTAATAGAGAATACAAATAAGTAAAGATATCACATAACAGAATAAAAGAGCTATCCAGTTGATGATGCATGCAGAGTAAATTCATTTATTTAAGAAGCCCTCTAGCAAAAACAGCTGTACAAAACCCTCCAAAACTGTGGTCCAATGACTTTTAGATGGGTTGGACAATAATAGAACAATAAGTACAAAATGTTCAGTTTTTTACAGACGTTAGCTGCCAGTGGAGCTTTAAGGTATAGCAGTGTTGCTATGGCAGCAAGGGTTAAGCAGTGTTTACCCCTGCACATGCTGAACCTGTCCCAGGCCTGTCTACCGACCCTGAGTCTTGAACCAACACTGAGACAGCGCAGTGATTGGTGCTGTCAGGGCAACAAGTCCTGCTGGCAGGAGATCCTACCATCCATATATGTATGTGGGTGAAATAACCAGAAAATGTACAATTCACCTTCACTAATCATCTCAAATAACCCAAATTTCAGACAAAAATAAAGTTCAAAATAGAGTTCAACCTAACCAAACAGATTGCTAGAATCATTACAATGCCAAATATACTCGAATTTACCTGGTATTGACCAAATTACAGCCTAATTTAGCAGATTCTACTAAATGTGTCCAGCTGCCCATTGGACACTTTCTGAAAGTCTGACCCACATGTTCAGCCTATATGGATGGCACACAATGGGGTCAGGGCGTCGGGAGATGTTTAGTCACTGTCATGAATTGTCTTTGGACTATAACCACAGAGCAGACACTATAGAGATTAAAGACCAACATTGAGGGCCTGCTGGTGCGCTGTTGGTACAGCAGTAGCCCCTCAAGATCAGTCATTAATCATGTAACAATTCGCCTTGACCAGTCCTTTCAGACAACTCTAAATTAAAGTTGCAAACCCAGCCATCATGACATAAAAGTCTTCACATATAATTCTTGTCTCAGCTATAGGACTGAAGGTAAGCCGTATTGAATGTCAAGGCAATGTTTAAATAGCTTTGATTGCAGCTTCAATGAAGTACAGTGTCAATAAAGGGTGGTCTCCACTGGCAGTGGTAAGCTCTGCGGTAAGCCTTGCGATGGTGTTGCAATGGTTCTGTAGGTGGAGGTAGGTGACGAGGTCTTCCCTACCTGGTTCACTGGCCACCTCACCACTCCTCTCCACCTACAGAACCAAACATCGCAAGGCTTACCGCAGAGCTTACCGCAGCCAGTGGAGACCCCACCCCGCATTAAAGGTGAAAAGCATGTGGTGAGTTTTATCATTGAGTATAGCAGACAAGATTGGCTGAATCCAATCTTCTTATGGCGTGTCGGTGACTGGGCAAGTCCTCCCTCTCTCAGTGGACACCGGGTCTATCTAGGGAATGTATTTCCAAACTCATTTATCTGCTTCAAGGTCATTTCCAAGGTAAAAATACAAAACATCCATCACTGAGAATTGTCATTTTCTCAGCACCTGTTAGCACTGAATCAATGTAGAACACAAGTTTAAAGAAGTGAGGAATCCATTTGGGGGTTATTTTACTGTTTCAAAACCTGCAGTTGGTGCAATGATCAGGCATTGGGGGGAATATCATTGCCACTTGAGCATGCTCAGCCAGTAGAGCTGGATCTGTATTTAAGCACATTATAAAGACTGAGACTGAGGTGGGAAGAAGACCAGCTGGTCTGCTCTACACTTCTCTCACTGCCAAGTATTGAAGTGAACCAAGTCAGAGATTTGGGTTTTATGCTCTTCAGCAACCAATATGGGCAACCCTTCATACCAGACACCTTCACACTTTCCACCGCATTGTGGGCTGAAGTAACTGGGTAAAGTCGCCTGAAAATGTACAATTCAACTTCACAAATCCTCTCAAATAACCCAAATCTAAGAAAATCAGGTTCAAAATACAGTTCAACATAACCAGACAGATTTATTGAATGAATATACTACAGAATACACTCAGATATTGTCAGTAAAACGTTAGTGATAATATAAGTAGTCTTAAATATGTCGCAAATATGTTTCTTAAGAATGCCTTTGAATTCATACGAATTGTCTTAAGGCCAATTCAGCTCTGAGTTCTTGAATGTGTGGGCCTGGCTTAAGAGAACAAATGAAGAAATAAGAAGTGAGCCACCTTCAGTCAATGACGAAGGTGGTATTGTTCACTAGCTTTAAATATACATTGTAAGACCGGGATGGAGGCTTCTCCTGCCAGACAAGGGAAATTGTCCCCCAACTTTCGAAATAAACGTTTCCCAATCTCAATCTTCAAAGTGTCTCCATAGTGCACTACCATATGACAGGCAACAGCTGGGTTTCCTCTGCTATATGTGCATCATATCATGACAACAACTGCCCCCCAACCCTAAACCCATCACCCTGCTAACCCACAACCCGCTCCCAAGGGTTCTATAGATGCAGGAACCATACTCTGGCCTTTCATGATGGGTCCAAATGAGTGTATTTTATAGTGAGTGAGATTGGTTGCTTTACGCCGTTATCAACACTTTTACGATGGATATATCAAGGGCGGGAAAGCTGGGAGGGAGGCAGTTTATGATCATACCCAGGAAATAGAGACAGAGAAGAAGGGAGAGAGAGAGAAACAGAGAAAGAGAGACAGAAAGGCACGTCATGGTCTTACCCGTGACCAAGAATGACTAATGATGTATAATTTATTTTTTCAAACGTAGGTAAGACCCTTAAAGCCAAATTAATACATATATGCAATGCTAGTTGAAAATAATGACAGGACAATTGTGATATATATATATATCGTTTTTAGAAAAACGAGTCACAAAGTTGCAAAATATGGACTTTGAGATATCACCATATTATATTATATTTGTAAAGAGGTGATCCAGCTGATTCCAATGACAGTAAACACTAGGACACCTACACCTAATATATTTTAAGTCTGATATCTTTATTTTTTGAATAAAAAGTTTGCAATGTTTCTTAATGGGTAATTATCAGAAAAGTAACTAAATATCCAATTCCATATGAACTCCATATAAAAGCCTTTAAAAAGCAAGCATATATTTAATGTCTCTAAATTTGTTACATGGATTTATATGACTATAAGTGCTAAACCCTGTAGAAAGCAAAACATTTCAACGAAGAGATCTTGTGGAAAAACACACTGAAAAATATCAGTGTGCGACTTGTGACATATTTTCTGGTTCTATACCTTTTTCCGCCGGTGCGTTTTCCGCGCACCCTTTCGCTCAATGTGCCTTTCTCCGCTAAAGTGAAGTCAGAAGGAATGTACCTATTTCCGCCACCTTTAAGACTGGTTTCGGTGTTTTCGCTCCACCCCTGTCCACTGCACCATGTGCCGTGCACTGGCCTTCCCTGCAACCCCCATCAATGCTAGGCATTGATTCCCCGAAATAATTACTCTAAATGCTTTGGCGTGTATCTTAAAAACTGTCTGAGATTTTTCGAAAAATAAATTGTATTACATAGCAGCACTTATCCACTCATATCTGTGAAGGTAACATTATCAAAGTTTTAATTTTTCTACCTCTTTTCTTGATCGTCGCATGCAATCTATAATGCGTTTCAGTAGTGCTACATACCTTTCGCTCCAACCCGCATTTGACAAGCCTGTGGCTTGCTTGCCGACTTAACACCATAACGGCCGTCAAAAACCCAAAACCACAACGCCTCCCTGCCTCTCTCTCCTCTCTCTCTATCTATCTAGCAACAAAAATTGAACATTTGAGTTGTATGTCACTCTCTTTAAATTTAACCTATTGGACGCGCCCTCCTGAGGGAAATAAATCACTACTTGAACCGAAAAGAAATTCAAAATATGGACTGAATTATGAAAATCAACTTTTCAATAGAATAGGACCAGAAAGTAGTACATCATCTAATGGTGGCACGTGGCTTATGGTGGACCTCCATAATTAGGGTTTTAGTACATATTTAACTGTTATTTATTAAATATTTGATATGTTTATGAGATTTAGTACAAGTAGAATTTCAAATGTCGAAAGTCATGGCAGTAAGTATTATTTTTCATGTATCATGAATATTTATATCTCATATTTATAATTATAGGTATTTGTGGTATTTGGTATAAAGGGTTGCCGGGCATTGCTATATTAAAGGCAATTTGTACTATCAATGGATCAGGAATAATCATAACTCATTTGCATATTAATTAATTGATTTGCTTTAATGATAATTATAATAATAACAAAATTATTTTGAAAAAAATGTTAAAAATATGCTACATTTCATAAATGTACATCTATATGAACTAATACATATCAATGAACTAATTCGCTTTGTTGACCTAGGCTTTGCACAGTTTTGCATTGTAATTACAATGAACCAGTCATGCACATACTATTGTAGTGTCAATATCTGGATAAAAATATGATGAAGACCTACAAGACAATCTCTATGGTGCTCAAGAAACGGATCATAATTCTGGTCAAAATAACTTATCAGAAAAATTAAAAATTCTCCAGAATCCTTAGGATCTGTAGAACCCATTTATATTGGTCCGTTGGGATTATACTAAAGCACATAGCATTAAAAGCGTCTCCGCGCTGCAATACTAATAATGTACAAAATAACCTGAACAACTTAACAAGAGTCTGAGAAAAGTCTGTCCGCCATCCCCTCTTCTTGTCCCTATAAGTCTCCTGCTCCCCAGCGCCCCAGGTTCTCTCCTGCTTCTCCTCCCACCCTTTCTGCCCCGTCACTTTCTGCTCCCACTCCCTTTATATGAAATATGTAAGTCCTCAGGATATAATATAGATTAGTGTATCAAAATTGTTCATGAAATGATTTGGAAATGTCAGATGCCCTTGCAGTGATGACCCGGACTGATACTGACGATACTGTGACAGAACTGGCACTGTCTAGCTCTGTCTGTGGTGCCCTGTGCGGCCAACACACACACACATCATGAACAAGCCACATGAGATCGCAATCTGATAATATTTCTACAAAATATACATTGTTCTACCTAATTCCTACCATATATAATAAATCAGGCATTTATGAATCTATTTGTGGCTAAAAGCCGGGTGCGTCTAGCCTAAAATTGACTGTGACAGGCGCTGACATTGTGAAATGGCTCCGAGGGTCAGAGCAAGATTTTGTCAGAGCTCCAAAACACCCAAAACACAATAAACCACCAATAACAAACAAAATCGGGCATTAATGAGACAAGAGACACATAATGAAACCACCGTGATAACAAATTATAGAATTATGTACTTTCACAATCTATATATTCATGTAAACCTTACCTCGTCATCGTCATTATCTTGGTTGTGTAATTATATATAATACGGTCTGATATGGAAAGTATGGCGAGTAGTTTTGACTGGTAGGAAACTCCCTACTATTGTGTTTAAATACCAAGAAATACGATGCATTTCTTGGTAGAATAGCTATACTTTTTACCTTAGTATACAACTTCATTCATATCACTAGCCTGGCGATTTTTGTGACTGTGTGTAAATATATAGTTCAGTAATTCTCCCAAACGGGCAGCATTTGATTCTAGGAGGCCTTTTTTTTAGAGAGAAGATGACATTTGTTTGATCTCTCCATTCTTTGGTTTCATGAAGCAGGGAATATCAGTATAATGCAGACGAAGTTCGGGAACGCTGGGGACATATTTCGATTTCTACAAAAATATCTATTGTATTACTATACAAGTATTGTGATTAAAAGGGACAATCTCTTGATTGACTGTCATATGTAATTCAGTTGTACAGCGGTTAGCATATAACAACGCTTGAAAAATGCACAGTGAATACTTCTCATTTATAAATGTGCGAGGACACAATATAAATATCATCAAATTAATATGACCAATATGGCCTAAATGCAAACATATTTATTTCTTATTAAACTGTTCTATACGATTCCTATGTTACAGTCGTCGTAACATGACTAATAAATAAAGATGTTACAGTTCCAACCAAATGTATGAGTGGTAGTAACGATTAAATAATTAAAATGAATGCACTTGTAATAACTATAGAAGGTTGCGTCATGTTACATAACATATAAGAGGGTACCTGTAGGTAGCTCTGACGTAGAAAATGTAGGTCAGATGATATGGGACTTGGCACATCTCAAGGCAGGTGTTTAAAATGTATACATTAAAGCTGGAAGATTTTACAGTTAGACACACCTAGCACCATGACAACATCATTAGGTTGACATAATAATTATTGGCATGATATGTAAAGTGGGCGCGCGGTGGGCAACAACTATTTCCATCTCCACTCACCTGCAGCTTTAATAACTCTGCAGTGCCTATATAAGACAATCACGGGCATTTACCTGGAACTTATTTACATTATGTTTATACCGTGATTTATAGTAGAGATCTTATCGGATAGGTAAAAATACTTAATGTACACTAATTATGCAATATTGCGTAATATACCTTACCTTAAAGAATGCACGAATTAATGAGACTAAAAGAAATATCAATGACAAGAGCTAAAGGGAATACTTTGACGATATACAAAAAATAACTTCACATTTGATAAATAGCTGAGTGGAGGGGATATTAAGCAATAAGATAACGTCTTAAATCCTCCCATAGAATGCCCCGCCATGAATAAATCTACATTTTTATCAAACAGCAGAACCTCCTTGCCATGTCTGTTTATGCTGGCACATCGCTCCATCTTTGGTAATAGTGTGGTTCCCTATCAGGGGCAATGCATGGCTGATAAGTTTTAGACCAATACGTCGTTCACAATTGTTTAAATATTGCTTAAACATATGATTATTTATTTGATATTTTTTCATAAATTAATGAGGGCCTAACTAAAGAGATTGTTGTGTTAGAAAAGTTAGCTTTTAACATCGCTGTTTTGTTGCTAGTATTGAGTACATATTAATTACATGTTATGTGACACAATTCATCAATTTAATTCATAATAAGCATATGAACATATATATAAGTATAGTAATGCAGTGATCATTCATGTTGTGTTGGTGAAGTAAAAATCTGTTTGTATGTTGCATACATGAATTTTGAGGAAACGGTCCAAGACACTGAAATTGGAAATACTGTAAACGTATTTATTTTCGCGCAGATACGTAAGTACTTTGACACCTTTTCGCGCGGATTTAAATTCACGCAGCAAGGAAGGCTCACACTTTGTTTATGTAATAATTATAGGTTCGCGCTGGATTTAAATTCGCGCACATAAGGGTGTGCGCAAAAAACTCGAAAATAAATACTGTGCAAACATTGATACGATTACAGTAGCTAGCAATGCCCATGGAGCGGGAGAGACAGTTGTTGTTGTTGTCGTTGTTGTTACTTTTATTATGACGAAGTGGACAATGTCAGTGGGTCAAACTCCCTGAGTTGGGAGGATTTCAAGCCCTACTAGACACGGTAGTTACGAGTATATAGGAGTAACAAGCGACCATTAGGTAAATGTCTAGCTATGTCTGTGCGGGCTTAAACAGTTAAGATAGAGACGGTTTGGAGAGGGGGTGAGTGGAGTGGCGAAAGACAGAGAGGAGGTGGAAGAGAAAGAGGAAGAGTAGGAGGAGGACGAGGAGGAGAAGGAGACCTGAGGAGGAGGAGGGGGCTGTGGCAGTGACAGTGGCAGTGGCAGTGACAGTGGCGGGGCTACTGGCTTCAATCGTTGTTCAAAACTCGGTTGCATGATACAGTTTGCCTCTCTTTTATCCACCATTGAAAAACGTAGACCTATATATATATATAATCGGAAAGGGAACGGTTCAGGCTTCATTTTGGTATAAACTATGCCCATGTATAACGTTTATCCCAGGCGTGAGAGATTAAAGAAAATCTTGTTTTGTTTGCGGCCGCTCACAGGTAAAAAATGTAGCATGCTAAATGTGGAGCGAATATGTACAGGAAGAAACATGTCTGTGCGGGCACTGCAGGAGGAGCGAAAAGGGTTGTGAGGAAAGGGGTGAATGAGGGAAAGGGTTCTGGAGTGGCAGGGTTCTGGAGGAAAAAGGTAAGTCACCTATTTTCTTGGAACACATCACAAATATGGAATACTAACTCAAGTTTGGCTTGACTCCAGTTTTTGTGTCGCATTGGAGTGAAACTGTACGCATCATCGCTTGTGGCGTTTCAACCCATAATTCATATGTACAGATTCACATATCTGGCCCCACTCTAGTGTAGAGCGCTATAGGTGAAAACATGATCAATGTGATTTGATCAACAAGCTCATGCAATCAGTGAGAGTGTGGGGACGACTGATAGCATGTGTGTAGATATGCTACCAGAGGGCGCCATATGTTCAGTCAGGGCCAAACAATCTCCGCTTTTTATGTCCAGTGCCCTCACATACCCTCACATAGCCCCTTATAGCCCTCTAGTGGCCAGCCATGACACTACAAGGTCATGGGGTGAAGGCAAGTTCATTGCATCATCATTGTCCATGCTGTGTATGTCAGAATTGATTTATGTGAAATACATGGAAAGATGTATTGCTCTTTGTAAGACCTATTCGGCTGATTTTGTGAACTTATAGTTAATATTATGATTGTAAATATAGAAAAGACATAATAGAGCAATTGTGATGTGTTACACCTACAGAAGTCACAAATCGGTCAGATCTTCAGAAAAACTACAATCGGCAGATCTACACATTTAGTAAATTCTGCTAAATTAGACCGGTCAATACTAGAAATATACTCTCATTCAGTTAAAAGAGAATTAGCCCTCACCCCCACCGCTATCAACGACACACATACATACACTAGATGCACACATGGATGGCTCCCCGCCTTGTCAACATTGCCTTTACACCAATGACTGCTCCCTATCACATCAAGCTTCTACAATCATCATTGATCTATTGACCAGACAAGAGTAGCATCAGTGTTTCAATTTAAAGGCCCGCTAGACACTCGCTTTTACAATTGATAGAAAAAAACATTGTTGGTTTGGTGCAGGTAACTATTTGACTATGGTTAACTTCACGATTTTTTATTTTAATACTTTTAAACTTTCACACTTGTTTGGTTGGAAAACAATGAGACTTTGACGTAGGGTGGCCGTTAATAAGATTAGTTGTAACTTTCCAATTTTGGCCATCGTGTGTTACAATCGGGACATGATTTTGAAATGTTAGGTACTACTTGTAGGAAATTAAATAATGTCATGAAATTGATTAAAACCTAAAGCTTTTGCACTTTATTCAATTGTTGCCCTATCTATCTGAAATTAATATGAGAGGGTTTCCGCCATGTTTGTTTGATGCAAGGCTTAATGGAAGTCTATAATTATTTACATTTTGAAATGTTTTTGATGTGGTGCTTTAATTTACAATCGCTCATTGACTCTCATTTTCATTCAACTTCACTGTTGTATAGACATAATGATGGCAGAAAAATATTGACAATATTCCCCTTTATCAAAGCACTTAATGTTTTTAGGTATTTCTGTGTTGGAAATTAAAGGATATATGATCAAAATAATAGAAACAAAATATGCAAAATTTGCTTAACTCAAATAAACCATAACAAGTAAATGTCAGTACTCAGTAGAATCACCAGAAGATGTCCAATTTACCATCACAAAAATGCCAATATGAGATTCAAGTTACAGTTTAACATAACCAAAAGCATTATTTTAATCAGCAGAATACAACATATACTCAGATATACATAGTATTTATCATCTGCAAAATAATGTAAAACAATTTACAGTTGCTGATTACATTTCCTAAAGGCATCACCCACGTGCACACATCCTGGACCGATGTTCTATCATGTTATTGCCAGACACTACTACTAGCCCCCTGAGCTCCAATAATGCTATCACACCTCCTGGCTCTCCTACAATCATCATTGATCTACCCCGGGGAGCAACCGCCATCCGACCAGTCACCGAGTCGTACAAAGACAACACAACTTTTATGTCCACTTTTTGGGCTGTTAGAAGATGGAAATTCCAATAAAACTTATCTTTGGAACTTATCTTATCAGGAAGATGACATGAAATTAAAGAAATGGCCTGGCTGATATGATGTCAGTACTTTTTGTGAAGTGATTCGCGTGAGCTGAGGGACCGTCGCGCGAGCAACTCATGAATGGGAAGTGCGATTAGATCCATCACTGCGATTGGACAGCAATAGGGCAGTTGCATTGTGTCACTTTGGAAAGAACATTTGTGATGGGTGGAAAATGAGTCACCCGTCACAAAATCGATATTTTTCAAAGTGTTTTTTCCACAAGATCTCTTTATTGGAATGTTCTGATTTTTGGAGGGTTTAGCACTCATAGTCATATGAATCCACGTAACAAATTTCAGGACGTTTTAATAAATATATTTCTGCGTTTTGAAGGCCTTCTAATGGAGTATAATAAGTTACTTTCGTATAACTTAAGGCAGATTTATTGTTTCAAAGCAATTAGGGAATTTGGTTGGTTTGATAGTTATAATTGAGATATATTGTACATCCAAACAAAGGTGATTGGCCATCCACTGCCTAATCAATATCCACCTTTACTGAATCCCAGGTACAGAGAGTAGGTCCGGGACAAGATCGCGACCCAAGGGCAAAAGCCTAGCCAGCCCCCCCCCCCCCCCCCCCCCCCCGCGCTCAAGGGATCTATAGCTCCCTTGGGAAATAGCCCCTAACATCTTTACCCTCAAGCTGCTAGCACAATATCCCCAAGTTTCAATTTCAATCCTTCATACAACTGAAACTCCTCCTTAAAGATACTTTCAATTAAGAATGTTTGCATACAAAAAGGCAGTTGCTTAAATCTTATCAGTAGAATGAGAGGACACGTGTGTCTGCACCTGATATGGTTCTACTGCGTCTTGTCTTAACCTAGGGGCAAATTGCTGAAAAATAATTTGAAAGGTTTAGATGTCAAAAGCGTATTTATTGATATACTATTATTCTATTATGTTTGTCCTCACTATATCAACCTAGCTAGAGAATGGTTCATTTCTCCTAAAAAGAACTTCCTAAACCTAGAAATTAAATTATCTCATATATTGCACAAAGCAAATATACTAATATGGGGATGTAGCTCAGTGGTAGAGCGCTTGCTTCGCATGTAAGAGGCCCCGGGTTCAAATCCCGGCATCTCCACACTTTTCCATCCTGACAGGCATTTTGCACTAGAGGTGGCCTCAACGCAAATTATCATAGTATGAGGGATCGAATGAAATGAAGAGTTTAAGCGGTTCCACAAAAAAAAAGAGTTTAAGCGTAATCATTTCAAAACAAATCTGACATTGGCTGTGGAGCAGAAAGTCTAAAATCAGAGTTCAGATAGTCCCTTCAAACTGAAGAAAACCTTCTTGCGTGAAACTGAAAAATGTTATGAAAGTCATTTTAGGCCGCCTATTCAGACACAAAGTAAGCCATTAGCGCAGTAGGCGTCCAATCATTGACATAAGATACTTATTTGATCGTAGAGGCTGTACGACTAGACCGCATGTAGAGCAGTTTGTGTGCAAATTATGGAATATGTTCACTCGAGACCCATAAGAGGGTAACATTTTCAGAAAATGCACAATTGGCAGATTTACATAGTAAATTAGACTGAAAAAGCGTCAACACTAGGTATATCTCAGTATATTTAGTATTGCCTTGATTCAAACAATCTGTTTGGTTGTGTTAAACATAATTTTGAACATCATTATTGCCTTAAATTTGTGTTATTTGAGAGGATTGCTGAAAACAAATTATACATTTTCTGGCCATTTCACTCAGTTGTACAACAGGAAAAGAAAGAGTAAGTGATTTATTAGTTAAAGGAAATATATATTGTTACTTCATTCTGCCAGGCCTATGTTGACAAGGAACACATTCAATTTGTAATGGATTGATTTCCTAAACAAGGATTTATGAAATATGTAGAAACATAATTATAATCCTATGTATGGGGTATGTGATCAATGGATACTAAAGTGATGCAAGCTTAATACCTCAGTACATTATATATCATCATATATCATCAATCATCTCAGATATGCGGCAAGTCATACGATATATCAGAGTTATATTGTAGATGACATATTATGTCGCAGGTGGCTTATCTTGTTCATCTTAATATGGATCACATTCGGCAAATTATCATGAAAAGATTATGAAATGATTATTACAAAGTATATCCTACTATATGTGATGCGTTACAGGAAGATAAATCACACGTCGAAAAATTGATATTTTTCACTGTGTTTTATTTACAAGATCTTTTAGGTGTGTACCGTTTGAGGTCATATGGTTGCAATTACTAAATCTCAAGATTGTGTATCATATATATTCTTGCATTTCTAAGGTCATCTTATAAAGCATAATTAGCTACTTTACTAGAAAAGTTCCACCCAGAAATATAGCAAACTTTTTTTTTCAAAAATAAGAATCAAATTTAGATATTATAGAAACAGCCGTTAAATGTCCTAATGTTCACGATCATTGGAATCCGCTGGATCTCATCTTAGGTAAATTGTACATTTTCTGAAGATCTGACCCACATGCTCTGTAAATTGTTCTAGGCAGGCAGTGGGAACATCGTCACTGCGACTACACTGAATGTCTACCCCAGCAATAAAACATATTAAAAAATATATCCTGAAGACTACATGGAGCTAAACAACATCCCTTCTCCATCTCATGTCTAATTTGTTTATGAGACTGTCTCTATTGTGTTTGCCTTTATAGCTAGAATCTTGCTACCAACCATTGTTACCATGGTGACGGATGGAGGAGGGCAGCGGCTACCTCCTTAATGTCACCACCTGGTAGGGTCTGGATCTGGGACACATGGGATGGCTTAGCCTGGATTTAGGACACCATATTACTGAGTACATCAGAAGAGAATGGAGAAATGCAGGAGAACTACTGAATTTTGACTCAAGTTATGGCAAATATTTTCATACGCCATCAAACATTGAAGTTTTGTTGAAATACAATCTTTAAAAGAAAAAAACCGACCTAAGACCCAACACCCAAAATGTATAAAAGTAAAGGAACCTTTACAAGCCTTGTGTCTGGGTTGATTTTACCATTTTAGAAAATAAAGTTCATTCTTTTGAACATTTCTCATCTCCCTGCTTTTCTTGGGAAACACTAAACACATCATAAACTCTAGGTCCAAACCATCAGATCAGATATGAATGGTATCTCAGCTTACCTTGCTAATCAGTTTCCTGGCCTAGAACTCGGCGTTTTGATGTGAATATAATGACATTTGGAGGCCTTAATGGAATGATAATGGCACTTTGCGGTTTGAGGCGAGAGAGATTCCCTTCGTTTGAAGGGACTCTCTCAACTTTGGGCCTAGACTGCCATAGAGCCCTGCCATGTGTTCAATAGACTGTTCCACGTGTTATCCTTACTAGTTATCCCTGTTTGTATGCACCCATTGCCTCTGCTGTAACAAGGTTGATACTTGCAGTGCTTCAGCTAATGTGCTTCAAGTGGTTATCTGTGATGCTTCTAGAGACGTAGTGCCAACAGTGAAGGCATCTAGTACCAGACAAATAGCAATATGACTAAATAGAACATCATGACAGTGATATGGAGCAGGTCGTCAGATGGTATACAATCAGCAGCTCTACATATTTAGTTAATTCTGCTATTTGGGGCTACGAATTATATATCCAAGGCATCTTAGTGTTCTGTTGATTCAATAAATCTGTTCAAATATTGTAAAATATATTTCAAATGTCACCTATGTATACATTTGAGTTATTTGAGAGCACTAGTGAAGTCGAACTGTATCTGTCTCTTCACCCAAAAACAAAATTGCAATCAATGGTCGAATAACAAATTAATGAGTTACAGTCACTGGGGCATATATCAGCCAAGAACCTGAAGAAGAGGAGTAAGGAGTACATATGTGATGTGTTCTAGGAAAATGAGTCACGAGTTGCAAAAATCAAGGTGATTTATTTACAGGATCCTTTTGATGGAATGTTCTCATTTTTAGTTTGTCTACCGCTGCTAGTAACATACATGGGTCAGATTTTCAGAAAATGTACAATTCAACTTCACCAATTCTCTTAAATAAACCGAATTTCAGACGAAAATAAAGTTCAAAATACAGTTCAACCTAACCAAACAGATTGCTAGAATCAATGCAATGCCGAATGTACTCGAATTTAACTAGTATTCACTCGATATTGCAGCTTAATTTTGCAAAATTTACTCAATGTGTACAGCTGCCAATTGTACATTTTCTGAAAATCTGACCCACATACTTGTACCAACTTTCCAGACTGTGTAATAAATATACATAAACATTAACGGATACGTCTTCATGCATTCATCCATTAATAGATCCGGTCCTATAAGTCATGATTTGAGTAAGTTTGATAAGCTATGTCTTGTGGTAATAGCTGAGAATGCAGCTTTAAAGCAGAGCTTGTGCAAAGTGACCATCATTGTAGCTGACCAGTGAGTGACCGGTGTAAGGGTCCACTTACAGGGAAGCAAGGTCCTGCAACAACTGATATATTCATCACAGGGCTTGATGCAGGGTCATGTTGTTGTGTTAGATACAGAGGGGGAATGCTGGGGGGATGCTGGGTCTAGATACCCCCACCTGGATATGTGATGAGTTACAGGGAAATGAGGCACATGTCGCAGAAAAAAGATTTTGAGATGTCATCATATTTGAATTGATGAGATCAAGCCAACCCCAATGTAGGTAAACATTAGGACAGAAAATGTTTATGTATTCTGTAAACACTAAGATGTCTATTATATACTTTTATATTTTGTTAGGGATGAATGAAATGTTCACAATACTTCGTAATTGAATTTTGAGATCATCATATTTAAAAGGATGAGATAAAAGAGGACTCCAATGATAGTAAACATTGGGACATCTAATAATTATTTCCATAGTTTATAAAAGTTTTAAAAAGGTTAGACAAAAATGTCAGTGATACTTCACTATGAAAGCAGTAGGATATACTCCTAAGGACAACCCCAGATATGCGTAAATATATGCAATGCACACTCTTAAAATTTGGCACATTTATTTATGCGAGTAACATCGCCAAACATCCTCAACCAACACATTCTAAGCAAGGTTTTCTTGTGGGAAAATATTTAAAAAAACTTCATTTTTTGCTACTTGTGACTCATTCTTCTGTAAGACATCAGATTTATGCCATGAGGGTATACGTCCCTGGTCAGCCCTATGGCCACCTTATGGAAATACCTCCATCCCGACAGTCTCCCCTTACTCTATAGCTAATGGCTTTCCCATGTTAAGCCTCCTCTAGACTCTCCAGTGGACATCTTCTGTTATATTTCACAAAGCCTTTCACAACAAGTCCCTGTGAAACTGTTTTTGCCTTTTCCTCTGTGTAATAAACGAGGGAAATGACCATGGCTGACAGGGCCCAACCGCCTGGTGCACTAGATGTGTACACAATATGTGACGTGTTCCAGGAAAATGAGTCATAAGTCGCAAAAAAAAGATTTTGAGATACCATTATATTTGAAAAGATGAGATCAATCCGATTCCAATGATAGTAAATAGTCTAATAGTCTAATAAATATTTCTAGATTTTAAGTTTGATATTTTCGTTTTTGAAAAAACGTTTCCAATATTTCTGGGGGTCAATGAATAGTAAAGTGACCAAATGTAGTCCATATGAGGACCATTAAAACGAATGGATATATTACATACATTGTCCTGAAATTTGATACATCGATTGATATAGCGATAAGTGATCAACCCATCAAAAATTGGAACATTCCAATAATGTGATCTTGTGAAAAGAACACTTTGAAAAATATAAATTTTGCGACTTATGACTCATTTTCCTGAAACACATCAAATATGTGACGTGTTCCAGGAAAATAAGTCACAAGTCGCAAAATTGATATTTTTTAAAGTGTCTTTTTTATAAGATCCCTTCATTGAAATGTTCTGATTGTTAGAGGGTTTAACACTGATAGTCATATGAATCTATGTAACAAATTTTGGGACACTGTATTAAATATATCCTTGTATTTTGAAGGCCTTCGTATCGAGTATATTTAGTTACTTTACTGGTAAATGTGTCCTAGTGTTTGCTATCATTGGAATCAGCTTGATTTCATCTTTACAAATATGGTGATATCTCAAAAAAACCCTTTATTTTCGTCTGAAATTTGGGTTATTTCAGAAAATTGGTGAAGTCGAATGGTACATTTTCTGAAAAAATCTGACCCATATCTAGATAAGGGTGTAGTGGAGATGATACTATGCACCCTTATTGCCTTGTAAAGCTGGTGGGTTTACCTCGGCTGGACGAGTGAACAGTCATGCCTTGTCTCAATAAAGTCTCACAGTATGGCTCCCTTGACCGGTATGGCTGGATACATATATGGATCAGATTTGCCGAAAATGTACAATTCACCTTCACCAATACTTTCAAATAACCCAAATTTAAAGCAAAATTCTGGTTCAAAATACTGTTCAACCTAACCAAACAGACTGTTTGAATCAAGGCAATACCAAATATATCCATATATACCTAGTATTGATGGTTTTTCAGTCCAATTTAGCAGAATTTACAAAATATGTTGATCTGCCAATTGTACATTTTCTGGAAATCTGACCCATGTAGATGGAATACCCTGAGGGTACTTCTGATGCTCAATATTACACACTCGTAAGCGCAGTGATTTCAGTGAGTTGTGTAGCCCATGTGTAATATAGAAGTATGAGATCGTCCGAGGGTAATATTATATTTGTGGAGAGGGAAACACTCCAAACAAATAAAGAATACTGCAAGGTTTCTTTGTATTGATGATAACTGCTTCAAAATGGTGTAACCCTATAATATTTTGATCAGTCAGGTTTTATATTTATTATACTTTTCCTGATATTTATGGTGAAACAAAATGGCGATAAATTGGTTTTGATAGACTGACTCACTCACTGTGTTTACTTCCGGTCTCAGACAATACACAGGCCTTTATACCTGTTGTTCATGGTATGAGTCCCAATGATGTAGTCTATGGCATTCCATATTAACCCCTAGAAAGTCAAGCCCCAATGATGTAGTCTATGGCATTCCATATTAACCCCTAGAAACTCATAATGAATATAAGGGTTGTATCGCCTGTAGATCGCCTGAAGTTGCTTTCAACAATTCTGTCGAAAATCCTAACCTAACCTAATACAGGCTGATGGTTTCCTCTTCATGGGTCAGATCTTCAGAAAATGTACAATTCGCCTTCACCAATCCTCTCAAATAACCCACATTTAAGAAAGACAAAAATGAGGTTCAAAATGCAGTTTAACATAACATAACACTTTAAATCAATGTGATACCAAATATACTCAGATATACCCGGTATTCATCATTTTTCAGCCTTATTTAGCGGAATTTCTTAAATGTGTAGAGCTGCCAATTGTAAATTTTGAAACTTTCGAACCCTTTTATGAAGGCCCAGCATGTACATAGATTAACCCTATTGATAGTCAGTCAGTTCCTATCAGGATAAAACAACCCGAGACAGCTTACGTTTGATAAGCGACGTTATCCTAGAACACTGTCAATACAGGTTTTTTTTTATTCAAATTAGGGAATAAACATCAGAGTGGACACATCGATCTGGGACCAGGATTTTAGGCCTTGATATGCAACGCAGTGGTTCCCTCGGGACACAAGATGTTTGTTTGGGACACATTTTGTATGGGTTTATTCCATAGCGTCATCAATTGTATTTGAGGGACTCGACCCGCTCAAATCCTTCTATGCAAAGATTCACTTATTATCACACAACGGTGGCAGATTTTTCCCAAAGATTAGACTCCAAATTCTTGTATAAAATATAACAGCAGCAGAATATTGATGAATCAGTCATATGGATCATGACACAGTTAAATTTGGTAAGACCTTTCTTCTAGTAACAGCTTAGAATGAGAATATTGATAAATTCAATTTTATAAGTTATAGTATGAGTAAATTTGGTAGAATTTGCTTTGTTGTAATAGTTGAGAATGCAGCTTTAAGGGTGGTCTCCACTGGCTGCGGTAAACTTTGCGGTAAGCCTTGTGATGGTTTGTGCTGGCTCTGTAGGCGGAGAGGAATGGCGAGGTCCTGCCTAACTGGTCAGTGAACCATATTAGCAGGACCTTGTGATTTTATGATTTCCGAGCCCGATTTAGAGGATTTTACAAAATGTGTAGAATTGTTGATTATCAGGTATATCTGAGTACATTAAGCTGTGGGTTAATTAAATAGATATTTCAGTTCTGCCAAAATGTATTTGAACCCCAATTATATGTTCAATTTGGGTTAAATTGAGTGGATTGGTGAAGGTGAATTGTATATTTTCTGACTGCTAGACTCGAGTATGTTGTATATGGGTAAGTTTTTCAGAAAATCTACAGTTCTACACAAATATCAAATTCTGCTAAATTAGAGTGAAACGTGATAAATACTAGGTATATATGTGTATATTCTGTATTATATTCATTCAATGAATCTATTTGGTTAGGTTGAACTGTATTTTGAACTGGATTTTCATCTGAAATTTGGGTTATTTGAGTGGATTAGAGAAGGCGAATTGTACATGTTCTGACCCGAGTAAGCTGTATATATAAAGGTAAAGGCGATCCCATATATAGGTCAGATTTTCAGAAAATGTACAATTCGCCGACACCAATCCTCTCGAATAAGCCACATTTAAGACAAACATGAGCTTCAAAATGCAGTTTACTGATATTTTAAAGCAATGCGATACCAAATATACTCAGATATACCTGGTATTCTTCATTTTTCAGCCTAATTTAGCAGAATTTACTGAATGTGTAGACCTGCCAATTGTACATTTTCTGAAAATCTGACCCATATGTCTCCCTCACGTGATTAAGCCCAGCTTAGATAGGCCCAGACTAGGGACACATGGCTGCCCCCATGATCTATACAACCACTGCCGCTGCACCAGGCTTATACATACATTGCCCACCAGAACCTGTTGCACAACAAATTCATATCTAAAAATGTTGTGATGTGTTTTAGCAAAATGAGTCATAAGTCGCAAAATTGATATCTTTCAAAGTGTTTTTTCACAAGATCTCTTTATTGAAATGTTCTGATTTTTAGAGGGTGTAGCACTTATAGTCATATGAATCAATGTATGGAATTTCGGGACATTGTATTAAATATATCCTTGCGTTTGAAGACCTTTGTATGGAGTATATTCAGTCACTTTACTGGTAATTATCCATCCAGAAACATTGCAAACTTATTTTTTCAAAAGTAAAAATATCAAACTTAGAATATAGAAATAATTATTAGGTGTCCTAGTGTTTACTATCATTGGAATCGGCTTGATTTCCTCTTTTCAAATTTGGTGATATATCAAAATCCATATTTTGCTACTTATGACTCATTTTCCTAAAACGGATCACATTTAATGGTCCTTGCAAACCTATCTTTCCTTGCTTTGGTAAAACATTCCTACTGTAGGAATACAAATGGAATGTCTTACAGAGAAAAGATTTATCAGTGGCAAGAATTGTATATTTTAAATGTCTTTTTGACAACAATCTTTTCATGTTTTGACAATTTAGTGTGGTTTCAATGTATCTATGGATATCTGAGGTCATCCAAAAATTATATTTAGCTAATCTATGAGTGATTGACCTTCAGGAAATATCGCTAATTTTGTATCATGATGACCATCAGTGAAAAATGACGTAACGTCAAAATCAATTTTTGCGACACATCACAAATTAGCATTGTCTATAATATTATCATGAACTCCTTCCCTAAAGCATTCTAGCCTGTCGTTTAGCGAGGAAATGTAGCTAAAGGAGGAAATATTATTACATGATGTCTTATGCAACGGGCCCCATTGGCTACTGGTGTCTGCTGCTATTTATATTGGAATATGTTTGACCTTCATTGACTGGTCGTATTTTACTGCAATTGGTTAAGGTGAGAACCTATAACGAGCGGTGTGCAGAAATACGCCAACTAAGCACAATCTATCAATGTAGGTGAGAAAAATAGAATGGCGTGCACAAGAGGAAATATTTTCCATGATTTCCATGATATTTTCCATGATATTTTCCATGATGTCTATGAGGTTAAATATGAACAACTCCAAACATGTTCCCCTCACTTGGAAGTAGCCAGCAACGCTTCTGCATATATATTTTAACATTAGATTGTATACATACATAATTACAAGACGTCATAATACATTTTCAAAGTGTCTTTATAATCAAAGTATATGTATTTAGAGAGTACAACATTCAAAGAAATTGCCTCCCGACCGCACCCCCTCCCCGCCCCACACGCCCCACTATCCCCAATACCAGCACATACCGTGCTGGATGACATGAATTAGACCCCCCCCCCAAGCACCCCGCCTAATAGGGGAGTTGCATAGCCGCCATTTTGAATCCTAATTCGCATGGCATTATGGGACTAATGGTACAGTGTAAAATCTATAGAAATCATGACATGTTCAGCATGGACTATTTATCAATATTCTAATATCAATATCCATGAGTTTTACATATTTCCATATTACAAGTCTCAATCTATCCCATCATGCATTTGGTTTTTATAGATCATTTGTACAAGCTACGATATTAGTGAAAACGTTCTTGTAATTTTCGATAAAAATGTTACCAAATATTTGTATGTCAGACTTGAACTGAATCCGTCCCAGCATGCACTGTGACAGACATGCGCAGTGAGACATGCAACTCCCCTATTGTCCATAGCTTCCTACGCCACTGTGAAGAATATAATTTAATCAAAATCATTAAAGCACTAAAAATGTGTTCTTCGTGATATATTGCAGATACAAATATGCGACATTGCTTTAGCAAATGGTACTCTATTTGTGTCTGGACTGAATGAAACACATCACAAAGCTGGACCTTGCCTTTCATCAAAATTCCCATTCCTTCTCCAGATTCCTCATCCAATGTTTCCCCTTGTAACTAACACTAGCAAATGACTTTCACAGATTTTCATTTCAACAGAAGCACTATAATACAGTTCTACACACAAATACACTGTATACCAACCCAAACTCAATCCTCATCCTTTTAGAGAAGCTTTAAATAAGGATCCTTCTCCCCAAAGTTTTGGAATTTGGTAGATATATTTATGCTGCTACAGGGTTCCTGTGAAAAACAAATTTAAAAAATATAATTGTTTGCGACTTATGACCTTTTCTCCTGAGACACATATATTACAGTTCTGCACCCATAAAGTGCCTAAACTGCCTCCCTCTCAGCTCTCCTGCCCTTGATATAACCATATTAAATGTGTTGAAAAGGGCGTAAATCAACCAATCTCACTCACTCACTCACTCTCCATACACAATACGAAGTATACCACCATTGAGACCCAATACACAGTATTAAACCCCAAACTCAATACTAGCCCCAAACTCAATAGTAACCCCCAATCCAATAGTCATCCTTTTACGGAAGTGTAAGTGCTGTGCTAAATTATATGCCCTTTTCCCCGAATAACACACTTCTGTACTTAGACCTAACAAACACCTTGTGTAGCACAAACAAGGGTTAGATATATGGTAGAGAGGCCTCCCCTCCAACCCCTGTCTCCTCTCTTATTGCCTCACTCAATAGTGTTATTGTATTAGTTGAACAATGGCGTCACAAGGTATAAAAGATAAAGGGTCTCCCTTCACTTTCTATGAAGGTTTGGAACCCTTAGTTGATTGTGAGCTGAGATTGGGTTATACCTCATTGCTGTGTTGCTTTTTAAAGCTCCGTCCACAGATTTTCTGACAAACCACATTTTGAGAAATGTGAGGTGCTACATGGGTCAGATTTTCAAAAAATGTACAATTGGCAGCTCTCCACATTTAGGATATTTTCCTAAATTAGGCTGAAAAATGATGAATACCAGGTATATCTGAGTATATTTGGTGTCACATTGATTTAAAGTATCTGTTCTCTTCTGTTGAACTGTATTTTGATGCTCATTTTTGTCTCAAATGTGGGTTATTTGAGAGGATTGGTGAAGGCGAATTGTACATTTTCTGAAAATCTGACCCACATACTTTTCCACAAGAACCCTTGCTCAGACGGTTTTCATTTGTGTGGTGTTTATCACTGTTACTAGCCTAAATACATGTGCCAAATTCTAATACTTTGCATTGAATATATTCATTTCAACTTTTTTAAAACTTGTATAAAATTTAGAAGTAGTTATTAGATGTCCGAATGTTTACCATCGCTGGAATCCCACATCTTTTCAAATACGGTGATATATCAAACCTCATTCTTTGGGACTTTTGACTAATTTTTCTGTAGTACATCAGTCATATTATTACTTATAGGGCTGAATTTACCAATATTTTGCTGCTGTTATATATGTTCATACACACATTTAAAGGCAAATCATGCAGGCAAAAACGGCCGCCGATGAGCGATAATAAGTGAAGCCTCTGTAGGAAAGCAGCTTGTCAGGTCCTCGAAATATAAATGTGATATTTCATGAGCGACCAGATGAAAATAAATTACTTTTTGATGAGTTGGAATAGATCCAAACAAAAAGTAGATTATTTTTATTATGTCCAACTTTAACTGAGAAGGCAATTTTAAATGATCTAGGTGTTCTAGGCTATAGCTGAATTTAGATTTACTGGTGATTTGTAGCTACGCCATTTTGAATCTTGAATCAGATGGAAATATGGATTAATCTCTTAGACTAAAAGCTGTAGAAGACATATATGATGTGTTTTAAGAGTCACAAGTTGCTAAAAATTAATTTTGAGGTATCACCATATATTCGGAAAGATGAGATCAAGACGATTCTTGTTGAGGTCACCATTATTAATATAATGTCCAGTTTGATGGTAATTTTGCGTGTTCTACCTATGGCTAAAGTATGAATACTACATAGCTCATGGGACTCCAGAAAGTAACACAAAGACAGCAGGATATAGAATGAGAGGAGCACCAACCCCCAGTGCTGTATGTAGTCTTTATATAGGGGTTTCATACAAGGTAAGACAAGTGACTACAAGTGACTACAAGTGTTTACACTACTTAACTCTTGTTAACACTATTGGACTCTTGCCAACACTACTGGAGTAGTGAAGACACTAGTCGACTAGTGAAATAACCTAGATCCTATCTGGGTAAGTGTGACCCAGAGCTGACCCAGTTTGAGCAGCTGTTTGAGCAGCTGGTGATAAGACTCAAACTTTGAGCTACAGCTAACACACAAACTTACATGTAGTTGTATTAAGGCTATATTGTAAATAGAAAAGAGGATATATATCTATAATTATAACTATAATTGTATTTAATTAAAGTCAATTTGTAACATTCCTCCCTCACTTAGATTTTTATCAATCTCCTCTATGATTTGTAAAAATCCCAATGTCACAGTTTCACAACTTTGAGTCCTGGTTTGCCATCAGAGATAGCAATAGTGTCTTATTTCTTCTGTATGTCCATGGGTTCCTCTTATTGGCAACTAACCGCACGATAACTATTATCTTCTTAGCAAAAACTACTCAACAGAACACTTGCTTGTACCAGAATCATGATTATTATAGCAAGAACTCTTGCTAGTCCCATTTGGCATTCAGCAACATGGCTTTCCCCAAAGTTCCATGCTCTCACTGTCCCAAGAGTGTCAGCCCATTTACTCTGGCTAGGCATGAGAAATCATGTTCTGCAAATGCCAACGCAGTTCTTGTCACATGTCCAATGTGTGACCAAGGGTTCCGATCAGATGGGGGTATGCATTCCCATTATTTTCGACACCACGGTCCAGGCCATAGAAGTTGGACTGCTACAAAGCAACAGGGTAAGTTCATTGTTTTCTCATTTTTTGGTCCGTTGTAACTTATGTAAAATTAGAAAATTCAGACTGTAACGTAGATTATCTTGACTGGTAGCAATACCGCTTGTGTGTAGCTATTGTCTTCCTGGTTTAACTGGAATATTGGCACGTCTGTATTTCAGCTGTCCTGGAGCAGGGTGAGTCTCCAGACCCCAGACGCACTCGGGAGGTTGCAACATTAACTGAATCTCCAGACAACACCACCGGTGACACTTCAGAAGGAGTCTCTGGCCAGCAAATCCCAACATCTCAGGATCTACCAGCACCAGGAGGTAGTGTGTCAAGCTTGGATCTGGGAGCTACAGCTTGCTTTTCACCATCCAATCTTCTTAACTCTCCTGTGTTGAACACACCTGATGTACAAGATGTGCCAGAGTCCTTGTCTCTGTCTCCTAACCCACTGGAGGATCTTCTTGAGACTTTATAGTAGAATACACACAGATATATATATACGTTTTATAAAATGTCAATAGTGGACCAATAATAAACAGTTCATTCATTTGAACTTGTTGGCATTATTGTTTTCTCAGGTAAGTCTTCTATACCTTCTGGCATGTCTACTTGAATGGTAGCAGTCTTCATCTGAGCATCATACACTACCTGGGGTGTCTTAAATTTTTTAAAATACTTAATACGAGCCATGTAAATATAATACAAGGTTGGAACAATAACACAAATGAGGGCAACCGATATGATCATCCACACCCACCAGGGACTTTGGCCAATTTTCTTCTGAATTTTATCAATGTTGGACACAATTTGACTTTCGGGGGGTATTTTCAGAGCTTCAAATGAGGGGAAATTAAGTTCTTTAATACCACTGGGTCGCAAGTTTTGGTGGTTCTGGAGGGGAAATTGGGTCAGGTTTAACCAAGACAAATCAACAAGTTTGGGAGGAAGTATGGTCACATTATGGGAAAACTGGATAGTGGGAAGACCATGCAAGTTCCATAACAGGGTATCAAACACACAACGAGGTGCAACATCGATAATGTAATTTCCTGCCCTTCATGGAACCCACACGTGGATCTACTTTTGGGCAACGGTAATGATAAAGGGTATCTTGGGTCTCAACAATGTACCGATTAACAATGGCAGTGGTTATCGCGGAAGGAGGGGGTTTTTCTGAATAAAGGGTGACAGGACAGGTGGTTTGCTGGGTTCGGTCTCCATTAATCAAACCATGTAGGCACGGCCGCTGTCGCTTATCATACTTTACTCCGGGTCGGCACGCTTTCGGGGTCGGTCCGAAACACTCATCGGGAAAATACAAATCTTCTGTGGAAAGGTCAATAATAAATGGTTCAGGCTCATGTAATTTTATGCACTGAGCATTTTCGTAAATTGCAAATGTTTTAACTGTAAACTGCTTCTGTTCATTGTCCAAAAACATAGGCGCTCGCAACACACAGATCTTGTGTGACTCAACTGTAATGATTTTCTCAACTTGCATGTAGGCATAGTATGCCAGTGGATCAATGTGAACAAAGTTTTCTCCCGCAGATAAGATATGTCTCACCATGGACACTGGTATCATTTGCTCGTTGACTAGTCGACCTTCACATGCTATGCAAACAGCCTGAGCCTGTGCCACTGCCTCCTCATATTGTACCAAGTGTTCGTCAATTAAATCCATAACCATCATCAGCCGTATAGCAGCATTGTTAAACTCAATCATAGGTTCCAGGTTCCATAATTTCTTAATCTCTGCAGCCTGTGCAGTCTGTTGGGCTATGACTTCATTCACAGTAGAGGTCAGCTTTCCTTGCTGTCTCCCCAGCAAGTTAACCTTAGCCACGACTCTTCTTTGTGTCACAACAACTCCCTCCACTGCAGAGGCTAACTTCTTGTTTGCATCTGCTAGGGCATCAACATCTGATTGTGTAGCTGTCCCAAAGAGGACCGAGCCTATTTCACCAACAAAATCAAAGAGTCCCCGTATCTGGCGCCTTGTCCCGGTCATACGATTTTGAATAGCTCTCAGCCTGGCAAGTAACGGTTCTCGGAATTGGTTCATGTATGGCTGTTTCAGGAAGGCCAGTTCATCAGTATACTTTTTTCTGATTGATCCTTCTAATTTTTCACACATCTTGAGCCAAAGCTTGTCAATAGGGCGGTCACTTGAGAGGTAAATATAGATTTTGGCATAAGCCCTGACCTCTCGAACAGGTTCCTCGTGGGCTATAACAGCTCCCGATTCAATATGAGAAATACTCTGGCCTGATGTCAGCATGGTACACCTGCAAAGATGGAAGCCTTAATTAGTAAAGTGCCTCACTTGGTCACACCAAGAATTCCATTCATTTCTGGTGATATATTTGAATTCAGAATTATGGGTATATAACTTCTTTTCGAATTCTGACACCATAGCGGCTGGTGCCATATAGATGGGAAGGTAGGGATTGGTTTCAATTGGGATTGGGGGCGCTTCGGTCGGGGGAAGCTTTTTCTCACAATGCTTTGTAAGAGGCAGTGGGTCCACCTCATCATAGGATTTCACCTCCGGAATGATACGGACATTCCTCTGATTTACTCGGATCACGCGTCCGGTCTCAATTATTTCAACACGGAGTCCTCCATCATGGTTGGACAGTACTCGGTATCCTGGTTGCCACTTTGGTTGGCCCTTCTTGGGATTAAGCGCACGAACAGAAACAAAGGTACGTACTGGTAGGCGTTTTTCACATGCCGGTTCCTTAGCCTGATACGCAGCTCGAGCGGATTGTCGATGCTCCTGAAGCATCTGTTGCGCTAGTCGGATTGCTTGTAATCTGTCTCCTTCATCTTGATTCCTGGAATTGGTTCTGGGTAGCCTTGCTTTTAGTCCATAGACTGTCTGGTAAGGGCTTATTCCTGCTGGACCAGCAGTAATACGGTATGCATATAATGCCTCTGAAAGATATTTACTCCACTTCTTCTCATCACCTCCTGTTAATTTCAATAAGATCTTCTGTATAATGCCATTAAATCTCTCTGTCATCCCATTCGATTGGGCATGATAAGGAGAAGTTAATCGATGGTCGATTCCATTGGCTCTCATCCAATCGTTGAAATTCTTTTCCGTAAACTCCGTTCCATTATCTGTAACTAGAACAGCAGGGAGACCATACCTTGCTACAATCTCTCTTGCAAACGCATCCCATACTGTTGCAGCCTTTTTAGACGCAATAGGGATGGCTTCCACCCAACCTGTTAGGTGATCTATACAAGTCAGCAGGTACTGTCGGCCCCTTTGATCTCTAGGGAAGGGTCCCACAAGGTCCATTCCCCAGGTATGGAATGAGCATGGGGGTGTTGGCATTTTCCCTCGAGGTGCCGCTGGATGAGGCGGGGTCAGTGTGTTACAGCATACACACCTAGAAATGTACTCCCGGACGGACTTCCGCATTCCAGGCCATACATAGTTTTCTTGGACCCGCTTTAGGGTTTTTTCAGATGCTGAATGACCCACCTCTCCATGACACCTATCAATAACCTGCTGCCGGAATTGCTGGGGTAGCAACAATCGAGGGTAACTACCGGCATGCGAATAGGGTTCTGCTAGAGTATATAATATACCTTTATCAATTATGTACCTTGTCTCATCAGTGCCTTGCTCAGCTTCTATAAAATAATCCGAAAATTGCTCTCTTTGGAACTCTTTTAATTTTTTAATTTCAATATAGTCGGTTTCCCACACATCTGGCACTTCCGTTAACCCTTCAATTATGGCCTCTTTGGGTTGGGTTTCTTCAGGCATGACACTTGCAATACGTGACAACATGTCTGCCCTCACATTGAGTTTACCTTGGTGGTACAGTATGGGAGCACCATACTCAGCAATTTGTATTGCCCATCTTTGGAGCTTGGTATTTTTTATCTCATCCTGGAAAAGACTCTTCAATGGCTTATGATCTGTATGGATTTCAAATTTTGCGCCCCACAAATATGGATGTAACTTCTTCAATGCATAAATGATGGCGTACGCTTCTTTCTCTATTGTAGGCATGTGGAGCTGGGTCTCTGATAATTTATGGGACAAATAGTGGATGACACGTTCAACACCTTTGTCATCTTTCTGGACCAAAATAGCCCCAATACACTTTTGAGATGCATCAGTATACAAGGTATAAGCCCTATTCACATCAGGATGGGCTAGAATTGGAGCTTTCGTCAATACGTCCTTTAGTCGATCAAATGCCTCCTGTTGTTCCACTTCCCACCGAAACCTACATTTTGGCTTGGCTATCTCTGTCAGAGGCAAGGCCAGGGTTGCAAATCCTGGTATACACTGGCGGTAATAGCCGGCCATGCCAAGAAAGCTTCGAACAGCTGTCTTATCTTGAGGTGGCTCCAATTTGGATATAGCTTCAGTTTTCGATGATAGTGGCTGAATTCCGTTTTCATTTACCTCATAGCCCAAAAGCTCTATCTGGCTCCTATTGAAGTCACACTTCGATGGTTTGAGTTGGAGACCTGCTTGACGCAATCGCTCAAGGACCTGTGCCAAATGCCTAGCATGTTCTTCCTCGGTTCGGCTGTATATGCATATATCGTCAATATATACCATACAACAACGGCCAATGAGTCCAGACAAAATCTTTGTCATCCCTCGCTGAAATATAGCTGGGGCATTAGTAAGTCCGAAAGGCATACGAACAAACTCAAACAAGCCTAAGTGGCAGGTGAATGCAGTTTTTGCTATGGACAAGGGGTCCATTACTGTTTGCCAATATCCAGACTTAAGGTCAAGAGTGGAAAACACTCTGGCCCCTTGCAATTGATCAAAGATGTCCTGAATGTGGGGTAATGGATATGCATCTTTTCTCGTGACGGCATTTAATTTGCGGTAATCAACACAAAAACGTGTGGTTCCATCTTTTTTTGGAACCAACGTGATTGGGGATGCCCATGGAGAGGTACTGGGCCGAATTATCCCATCCCCTAGCATCTCTTGGATGCACTCTTCAACCTTCTGCCTCTTCATCAATGGCAACCTGTATGGATTCTGCCGTATAGGTTCACAGTCTCCAGTCTCGATCACTGCTGGCGGCAGAGATGGAGCAATGTTGACGAGTGATTTCCTTGTGCAGAAAACATCCTGATATTTTAAAAGAATGTTATTGATTGCTGCGCAGCTCGTTTTGGGGACAACCGAGGTCGCCATGACAGGCATAAAGTCGCTCTCAGGAGAGGTTTTGATTGGATATTTTTTGTTACCCAAGTGCATCACATTGCGTGTGAAGTCTATTATACACTCACGTTCACATAGATTTGAGCCAATGAGCAGATCAATACTGCCTAGGTCTTCACAGACGAGGACTTTTGTTGGAAGTCCTCCTATTTTAAGAGTACATGCACCACAGATGGGTAGGCTGTGACCAGTTATACTTAGTAGTTTTGGCGCAGCGGAAAGCGGAGTTAAGCGAGGTAAGCGGATATATAATTTTCTGGTTATAAGAGTATGTGTACTACCGGTATCAACAAGTGCGTCCACCTGGATACCTTCCAAATATGTCAAGTTGCACCCTAGGTCGTGCGGCTCCAGTTCCACCACAACGTCCACTGTCTGGCCAAGACTTGGAGGCTGCGGGGCATTTTAGTTTTCCTTCTGTGGGGCAGTAATCGTTGGTTTCTGAGGACAATCATAAAACCAATGTTTCTTTCCACAGAAACATGCTCGGTTTGGGGCGGGTGCGCGGCAACCCTCTACTACGTGTCCAGGCTGTCGGCAGCGCTGGCACTTATCGCTGGGTTCAGTACTTTTGGCAGAGGACTGACTTTCATTACTTGTATCTTTCCTGGGAGATTCAAGCTTAGGATTTGGTATTCTACAGTCTCGGGCAAAGTGTCCCAATTTTCCGCATCGAAAACAATTACCAGTGGCTGCCTGATGTAAGGGCCTCCTATTGGTTTTGGCGTTGGGTGCATTGAACCCCTGCGTATCTAGTGCACTAGCAATTTGTTCTCGAGTCTCTTTCTGTCCCGCAATTACAGCTTGTGCCATTTGCTGCAATGCTTCCTTCAAAACGTTTATCTCACTTGGAGCAGAATCGATAGCAGATATCTTACCTGTCTTGTGAGGTCTAAGAAAATCAGAGCGCTGTGCCTGCTTGAGAATATCTTGTATGGCTTCTCTAAGGGTATCATGTTTGTGAGAGGCTACACGTCTGGCCATCTCGTGATCGTCAAGACCACTCAGGAGATCTCGTATAAGGTCCCCTTGTTCAGCAGGTTCTTCTTCGAAAGCCTCATTGAAAAGGACCTCAAAGGCATGCAAGTAGGCCCTGATGGGTTCACCTGAGCGTTGAGCGAGGTCACGCAGCTTGTCATGTTGTGCATGGCAAAAGTCAGCTGATACAAAATCGTGGGCTAAAGCGATTTTCAGGCGAGACCAGTCTTGACAGTGCTTACATCGGTTCCTGAGGGTACCCAGTAAAGGGTCTTGAGCTGTGAGTCTCGCAACAGTAGTCTGTACTGCCTCTGGCACCCGGTCAATTGAACGCAACCACTCCAACGTTTTTGTTGGGCTATTTCCATCACAGCGGCCCGCTTCTTTGCAGTGCCTTTCGATGGCATTTCGGTCTGCTATGGCAGACATCACTTTTACAAATTTCTCATCTTCTGCATCTTCCCCTTTGTCTGAGTCACCTGAATCATCATCAGCCGGATCTTTCTTCACACATAGATTAATGTATTTTCGCTTTGAACTTACCTTAGTGGGTGTTGCTCCCTTGCTCTCGGACTCGGACTCGGAATTATGCTCAGACATCATGAAATTTTGCTGCTGGCTCAGATTAAAACTCTCTGAGTTATGTTTGGACTCGCTTTTGATAGAGATATGATCGCTCACAGACCGCGCCTCGCTTATGGTTTGATTTTGGGGTTCGAAATTACTGTTGGATTCAGGATTGGATTCATTTTGAAGTACTCCTTTGGAACTAGAGTCAATATCAGGTTTGGATTCAAATTGATGTACTGCTTTGGAACTAGAGTCAATATCAGGTTTGGATTCAAATTGATGTACTGCTTTGGAACTAGAGTCAATATCAGGTTTGGATTCAATTTGAGTTCGGTCAGGACTAATATCAGTTACAGATTGGATCTCAGATTCTGGACTAGTAACAGAAGCCACCTCAGAGGGAATTACACTTTCTTTTTCTACTTGTGTGGGTTCGGAATGGGCAGATTGAGATTGAGATGTCTGAGGGGCTAGTAAAGATTTCTCTGTTTGAGACATTTTACTATGACCCTTTCTAGTTCTAGCCGGGAGTGGGGCAGTGGGAGATAGTACCGGTTTATTGGCTCTGGTTGCATACTTAGGCTTAAATATCCCAAACATTTGAACATGATGCCCATTATTAATAACTTGCTACCAACTCAAGTGACTTACCAGACCAGAAAGAGAAGCAGGGTCCACATTGTGCGTACTACAATCTCCATAGTAGAGGACACAGGACACTATTGCACACACAGGAGGTGCAGATCAGTTCTTGATTCACAGGAAACACACACCACAGATGACTGGCTTGGAAAGGTACTCCACAGCACTGGCTTGGAAAGGTATTCCACAGCAATCACAGGAAGAATGGTAGAGAATTGAAGAAGCTTGCATTGAAGAGTCACAGGAAACACTGGCAGTCCATGATTGGTACTTTACATATATATAAATATATATATATCCTGGCCTTTGTTACAGGTAATCCTCACAATAATCACGTCACGGGTCACCAAAATGTTGAGGTCACCATTATTAATATAATGTCCAGTTTGATGGTAATTTTGCGTGTTGTACCTATGGCTAAAGTATGAATACTACATAGCTCATGGGACTCCAGAAAGTAACACAAAGACAGCAGGATATAGAATGAGAGGAGCACCAACCCCCAGTGCTGTATGTAGTCTTTATATAGGGGTTTCATACAAGGTAAGACAAGTGACTACAAGTGACTACAAGTGTTTACACTACTTAACTCTTGTTAACACTATTGGACTCTTGCCAACACTACTGGAGTAGTGAAGACACTAGTCGACTAGTGAAATAACCTAGATCCTATCTGGGTAAGTGTGACCCAGAGCTGACCCAGTTTGAGCAGCTGTTTGAGCAGCTGGGGATAAGACTCAAACTTTGAGCTACAGCTAACACACAAACTTACATGTAGTTGTATAAAGGCTATATTGTAAATAGAAAAGAGGATATATATCTATAATTATAACTATAATTGTATTTAATTAAAGTCAATTTGTAACAATTCTAATGATAGTAAACATTAAGGACATGTAATAAGTATTTCTGTAGTTAATGTTTGATATATTTTATGTTTTATAAACAGTTTGCAATGTTTCTGGGAGGGCATTTACCAGTAAAGTAGCTAAATCAACTACATATGATGATCTTTGAAACACTAGGATATATTTCATCCAAATTCTTGAAATTTGGGGCATGTATTCATGCTCAATAGTCAACCCTGCAAGAATGAGATATTTCCAACAAGGAGATCCTGTGAATAAATCACTTTGAGTAATATCATTTTTGCGACTTGTGACATATTTGTCTGAGCCACATCACATATCATGTTCACCATGGAATATCTATGAGTGCTTCAATGTACATATCCATGTGTAATGGAGCATATTATGGGCCAACCTTGCATCATTGCCATTGTTATGTTAGGGTGTCTACCTAATTCCTCTTTTCTATTTACAATATAGCCTTTATACAACTACATGTAAGTTTGTGTGTTAGCTGTAGCTCAAAGTTTGAGTCTTATCCCCAGCTGCTCAAACAGCTGCTCAAACTGGGTCAGCTCTGGGTCACACCTAATTAGTGAGGGGCGTTGCCTCCAGGTCTCTCAGCCAATAGGAATGAGTCAATGTTGTTAGATATGAATAAAATAATCGCCTTTAAGCTAACATTCAACCAGTGTGGATGTGTTACTTTTTACAAGCCATTAATTATAGAGTATATATCTCAATATATTAAAGCTAAAGTTTAAGCGTTTTAGGGTCAGATTTTCAGAAAATGCACAATCTACATTTCGCCACATTTATCAAATTCTGCTAAATTAGAGCGAGAAATGATAAATACTGAGTATATCTGAGTATATTATGCACCGTATTCATTCAATTAATCTGTCTAGTTATGTTGAACTGTAATTTGAATCTGATTTTCGTCCTAAATTAGGATTATTTAAGAGGATTGGTGGAAGCGAATTATGCATTTTCTGAAAATTGGACCCTTTAGTAATATTCTTCAGGATGGAATAGAAACATGTGAGTATATATCGCAAGGCACAAGATATCTCCCCATAATACACTTTGTTACACATGACCCGACACAATCAGGTTGGTTAAAGGCTTTATGTCAACAAGGCATGCACTGCGGCAGCTAGCCTGCCAGCTCAAAGATTCAACTTAAGGCTGGGTTCCACTGGCCTGCTACTCCTCCCGCTACTACTCCTGTTTCTTTGACAGCCTATTGGGCTCCTGCTTCTTTAGAAGTGGGAACAAGCAACTGAAGGTATACTGGAATATGAGCAATTGACCTGCTACTTCCACCACTACTTATAACACTACTCAGAAATGTAAGCAGACAACTTTTCATTTTCACATAGAAATGAATACATCAAGTAGTGTGAGAAGTAGCGTAGAGTGGTGCTAGTGGCTTGCTTCAGCTCCACTATTTCCTGCTACTTCCCGCTAGAAAGTAGCTGCCGCTTCAAATCAAACATGTTTGATAGCGGCGGGAGCACTCTATGCTTCAAAAACACTCCAAAAGAAGCGGGAAGTAATGTGGCTTTGTAGCGGGAACCAATAGCATCACTCCCATTACTCTCCCACTTCATTCATCAAGAAGCGAGAGCAGGAGAAGTAGCCGGCCGGTGGAACCCATCTTTTACTAGTATCAAGATGGTAAAAGCTAAATAAATATCTATCGTCTTGAGAAATCAGTACATAAAGAAAATGGCACTCTGTACAACTTACTAAGTTCTCCCATGATATATTACAGGCATAAATGTGCTTAAAGCTAAACAGTTTTGTTTGTAAATACCTTCTTCACAAACCAGTATGTATATATGTAGAAAATGATACTCTGTACATGTTAAAAAGTTTCCTCATGCCATTCAGTGTAATTACCTGTCGTCCTGTGTGGATATATTAGAATCGACTCACCTGCAAGCAAAGTGTTGGAATATTAGTTTACAGAAAGATATAATAAACAATGTGTGCAGTCATCCATAAATGGTGGACCTGAATGAACTGTTGGGGCTTTCTCTCACCTGAACACAGAAGCGTTAGAGTTTCAGAAAATGTACAATTGGCAGCTGTACACATTTAGTAAATTCTGCTAAATTGGGCCGCATTTTTGTCAATACTAGGTAAATTCGAGTATATTCGGCGTTGCGTTGATTCTAGCAATCTGTTTGGTTAGGTTGAACTTTATTTTAAACTTTATTTTCGTCTGAAATTTGGGTTATTTTAGAGAGTTTGTCAAGGTGAATTGTACATTTTCTGGCAACTTCATCCAGGTCTACTGTATGCATCTGACCGCCTTATCTTGATGTAACCACAGAATTAAGAGACCAAGCTCCCGACACTGCAGCTAAAAATAGATGCTTCGTGACTTTTGATACTGGCTCAGCAATTGGACAAGAGGTCTGGTTAATTATTCATGAATCAGGGGGGATGTTGCAGGGTGTGCGAGTGAGGGACAGAGAAGGTATATTTGGTATTATGTCGATTACAAAGTTCTGCATGGTCAAGTTGAACAGTAATCTGAAATCTGTTTCATTTGAGAACGTTAGTGGAGTCTTATTCTACATTTTTGGGCACCCTGAAACATGTAAGCTATGGTAATATCAGGCTGCTCCATTCACACCACAAGTTTTCCCTATCATCTATAAGTTGCAGTCTACAGTCTGAGCAAGGCTGATATTTTAGAATACTTCATTTTTGAAAGAACTGAGTCAAGTGCAATTCCAGCCTGTTTCAAAATAACCAAATTTTCAAAATTACCACTCGACCACATTTTTCCCAGAGTCTCTACCCAGAATCTATTAGTTGCCCAGAAGTCTGGCCTAGGCAGATACTCCAGATTACTTCATTTTGAAGCTCTGACCATTTCTTTTTTCTTTTTTTCAGAAATTTATTTGCGAAACAATTTCAGACATCTGATATTCTCATGTTTACAAAATGTTCAAAACACACCTAAATCAATTTAGTAGATCAATGTTATTAAATTTAACAGACATATATTACATGCGTTATTTCTGTATAAATTATTAAAATATTGTATTGGCCTCAGAATGCAATAAAGAACAAAAAATGTCCAAAATACATCCAGAATATCAATTGGCCCTAAACATAATGTATAAATTGCACAGCAGTCTGGACAAGGCAGATATTCTAGATGACTTCATTGATAGCCACTTCTATAGGACCAGTGAACAGTGAAGAATTAAGAGGACTGATGTGATGATAAGCCATCCAGGCAATCCATCTTACACTAGGTGGACATTAGGGGGGTACCAATGGCCCAGCTGTATGGGTGTATCCCTGATTTGGCTCCATTCTTGTATGTATGAGTATTTCCATAGGATGTGTATATTGTTAGGGATTTTCCTGAACGTAATTATAATTATATGAAACAGTGTTCAGAGCTGTCATAATTTCCACAAAAATGTGTTCAGAGCTTTAAAAATTACACAAAAAAGTGTCTTCAGAGCTTTCAAAAATTACCCTGTAGTGTCTTTAGAGCTTTCAAAATTACATAAAAGTGTGTTCAGAGCTTTCAAAAATGTCACAAAAGTGTCTTCAGAGCTTTAAAAAATGACACTGTAGTTCAGAGGTTTCAAAATGATATAAAAATGTATTCAGAGCTGTCTCAGATGAATGTGTTCAGAGTGTTTATGAACTGTACAAAACTGTGCCCCAGGGCTAGCCTACATTCATCAAGAAATGAAGATGAAACAAACCTCCTTGTCTATGTGGGTCAGATTTTCTGAAAATGTACAATTCATCTTCCCCAATCCCCTCAAATAACCCAAATTTCAGACGAAAATAAAGTTAAAAATACAGTTCAACCTATCCAAACAAATTTCTAGAATCAATGCAATGCCGAATATACACAAATTTATCTAGTATTGGCCAAATTGCAGCCTAATTTAGCAGAATTTACTAAATGTGTACAGCTGCCAATTGTACATTTTCTGAAAATCTGACCCATATACTCTTACAATTTTTAAGTATGCTCACACCGCAAAAAATGGGAGGTTAAGCAGACAATTGATAATTATATCTGGGGGGCTAGTCCCTATACTGGAACTGCCTCCAAGTTGGTAGCTGCTCTAGATAAAACTGTAATTAATGTAACACCTCGGTAAGGTCATTAATCCTTTTAGTCTCTAGCTTAGCTCTCAGTGACTAAATCGATGCTCCAATCTTATGTTTGTGGCTTTAAGTTCACTGGTAGTCGCCATTATCCTGCTTTTTGCCCTTGAGCCCTTGAAGCCTGTTACGCTCTAAAGTGTTGGAAACCACCTAGCTCATTTCACTACCCTAACCCTTTAAACAGTTTAAAACCCTTTGGTACCCTTAAAGACCCGTTATGTCCCGTTAGACCCGTTAGCCTTGTTTGCACCTATCCCTCCCCCCATTTACCTCCGACCCCTTACACCACAGAACCCTCAGCCCCCTCCCTATGGGCCAAGTGGTCAGAAAATGTACAATTGGCCTTCGCCAATCCCTTCAAATAACCCAGACGAAAATCAGGTTCAAAATACACTTCAACATAACCAGACAGATGTATTGAATGAATACATTACATACTGCACTCAGATATACTCAGTATTCATCAGATATACTCAGTATTTATCATTTTTCACTCTAATTTAGCAGAATTTGAGAGATGTGTAAAACTGTAGATTGTGCATTTTCTACAAATCTGACCCATATACAAATTCCCCAGCTCCAGTGCCGTGTGTTGATGTAGACAGCTGTATTAGATACATCACCAGTGAATGGGGCTTGGGTAGGTACAGATGAATACCATCATAATGGCTTGTTGGTTCCCACAGTGGAGGAGCACATTGCCTATACACAGACATTTATGGCATAATCTGGCAGCAGTGAATGTATTACAGGCTGGTGGAACCTCACACTCCGCTATACTGGGGCTTGTGGGTAAGATTTTCAGAAAATGTACAATTGGCAGCTGTACTCATTTATTGAAGTCTTCAAAATTAGGCTGCAATTTGGCCAATACTAGGAATATTTGAGTATATTCGGCATTGCATTGATTTTAGCAATCTGTTTGGTTAGGTTAAACTGTATTTTGAACTTTATTTTCGTCTAAAATTTGGCTTATGTGCGAAGTTGAATTGTACTTTTTCTGAAAGTCTGACCCTTGTGCTGGTGGTACATGGAGGGGAAGGGGGTTACAGTTGACCGCTCAGTTACCGTCAGTAAGAAACTGAACTTTTGCTACTCTTTGTTCCATTCTTTTCTAATCCATCTCAAAGTCCTTTGACCAACCATTTGTAGATTCTGTTCAGTTGTGTTTTAGTCCAGTTCTAAAATTTCCTTCTTTGTACTTGGAGGACCCGCCCAATTCTTGGCATATGATGACTTCAGTTATTATCGCTCATCGGCAGCAGTTTTGTCTTGATAATTAGACCACAAATCTGTGTATAAACACATACCAGCAGCAGAATATTGATAAATGCAGTCCTATAAATCATGATATGAGTGAATGTGGTAAGAATTGTTTTGTCATAATAGGTGAGAATCCATCTTTAAGGTCGAGTTCACTCTATAAGGTTTTTTGCTGATGGTGTTTCTTGAACGAATGGTATGGATGGATAGAAAGAGGGTGAGATTGATGCTAGATGTTATAGTTTGTTAGTCCTTGACCATGAATGATCCTTAGTCTATAGCCACTTTAGGCAGAGACTAAACAGATTAATAACCTCCATTTGGGACCAGCTGGTGCACTATTTGTGCATAATATATTGGCTTTTCCTTGGGAGTATGTCCAACCAATGCACCAGCAGCCCCTTTATTACAGTCATAAATGAATCAGTCCCATGTGTGACACGCTGGCTGGTCTTTATATGCCTTAGTCATTGCTGTAGACTGTCCAGGAGCAATGAGAACCAAAGGCAGAAACTTCACCTCAGGATTATACACCAAATAGTGCACCGGTAGCCCATCTATGTCGGTCATTAATCCTTCATCAGTCCAATATCTGTAATGTTGGGTGATCTTCATGTAATTGTAATATTGTTATATGTGATGTGTTTCAGGAAAATGAGTCATAAGTCGCAAAATTGATATTTTTCAAAGTGTTTTTTTCACAAGATCACATTATTGGAATGTTCTGATTTTTAGGGAGTGTTTCACTTACAGTCATGTCAATCAATGTATTAAATTTCAGTACAATCTATGTAATATATCCTTTTGTTTTAAAGGTCCTCATATGGACTACATTTAGTTACTTAACTGTTTAGTGACCCCCAGAAATATTGGAAACTTTTTTTTCAAAAACGAAAATATCAAACTTAACATCTAGAAATACTTATTATTTGATTAAACTGTTTACTATCATTGGAATCGGTCTCATCTCATCCTTTCAAATATAATAGTATATCAAAATCTATTATTTGCGACTTAAATAAGTCACAAGTCGCAAAATGTATGGTTTGCAAAGTGTGCACCGGTAGCCCATCTATGTCGGTCATTAATCCTTCATCAGTCCAATATCTGTAATGTTGGGTGATCTTCATGTAATTGTAATATTGTTATATGTGATGTGTTTCAGGAAAATGAGTCATAAGTCGCAAAATTGATATTTTTCAAAGTGTTTTTTTCACAAGATCACATTATTGGAATGTTCTGATTTTTAGGGAGTGTTTCACTTACAGTCATGTCAATCAATGTATTAAATTTCAGTACAATCTATGTAATATATCCTTTTGTTTTAAAGGTCCTCATATGGACTACATTTAGTTACTTAACTGTTTAGTGACCCCCAGAAATATTGGAAACTTTTTTTTCAAAAACGAAAATATCAAACTTAACATCTAGAAATACTTATTATTTGATTAAACTGTTTACTATCATTGGAATCGGTCTCATCTCATCCTTTCAAATATAATAGTATATCAAAATCTATTATTTGCGACTTATGACTCATTTTCCTGAAATACATCACATATTCTCTCTGACAAGTCTGTGATGAATATTACACAAAGTTAGGACTTATTCTTGGCGAACTGTGCTAAAGTTAGATAAAGTCAAGAAGGATATTAACCCTTTACCCATCTCATCGCAATACACAGATCTTGCATTGAGTCGTCTTGTAGGAAAACACATAACCAATGTTGATGTGTTACAGCAAATGAGCCCCAGGACGCAAAAATGATATTTTCAAAAGTTTTTATCACAAGAATTCTTAATAGGAATGTTTTCACTTTGTTGACATGAGAGCTTAGTAATTTTATAAGTAACAATACATGTACCAAATTCGAAGAATGTCTGCTTAATGTATCTCTGTGTTTCTGAGGTTATCCTGAGCATTATATTGTGTTAGTTAACTATATTAGTGATTGACCATCAACAACGGTGCTATGTTTTTGTTCATACATCAAAAACATATAGAAATACAGAATATAGAATAATAAGTCAGACGTCCTCATGTTTACCATGATTGTAATCAGCTTGATTTCATCTTTCCAAATTTGATAGTATCTCAACATCTATTTTTTGCGACTTATGACTCATTTTCTGGTAAGGCAATTTCACCCATGTGTAAAGGAAACGATGCAAGAAACTAGGAACCTTGTTGTGACGTGGGTAACAGCACTGGGACTAGCACTGTCCTCCAGGTTATGGGTCAGATCTTCAGAAAATGCACATTTGGCACCTCCACAAATTTGGTAATTTCTGCTAAATTAGACAGAAAAAATATAAATAATGGGTATATCAGAGTATCTTTGGCATTGTGTTGATAACTAATATCTCTTTCATTGTGTTAAACTGAATTTTGAACGTCCCTTTTCTCATAAATTTGGGTCATTTGAGAGAATTTGGAAAGGTCAATTGTACACTTTCTGACGATCTCTTCCTTATGGAGCAGCTCAGGCTGGATTGCCATGCATTACAATTGTCGACCCCGTATAATCGAGCCTTACAAATGTACTCCATGAGCCTCACCTTCATATCCATCATCTCTAGAACTCTCCAAGCTTGGAGGCGAATAAAAAGCGGAAGTAGCATTTCTTTACAGGCTTAGATATAAAGACAACTTCTTTCTTCCACATCGTCTCAGATTATCATATATTTAGTGGTATCCCTGCTGTTCGGCCTGGCTTACAATGAATAATTAAAATCTGAAATAATGAGTTAGATCTGCTATATATGTTTGTAATGATATTAGCAGAGAATCGGAGAATATCCGTCATTGAGAATACAACCTTTAGCAGCTGCCACTGGATTAGAATTCTCTATCTAGTCTTAGAATCGATCTGATGAGATTCTGGAAGGTTTTTTTTCTTTATAGATTCCCTCTAAACCACTTCCGTCCCCATAGATCCGTCCCTATAGATCAGTATCAAGCCTATAATTCAGTCTCAAGACTCCCTATAAATCAGTATCAAGACTTCCGTCTCCATAGATCAAGACTTCCGTCTCCATAGATCAAGACTTCCGTACTTCCGTCTCCATAGATCAAGACTTCCGTCTCCATAGATCAAGACTTCCGTACTTCCGTCTCCATAGATCAAGACTTCCGTATCCATAGATCAACCCAACCCTGTCACGTATAGAATGAAAAAAAAAGCTAAAGGACCTGACGAGGCTCGAACCCTCAACGTTCTCCGCAGAAGTCGAGCAGCCTAACCACTACACTACAGAGCTGGGGGAGATATAGCGGCTGAATGTTGCTACCCTACCCGGACCGCTTAGAGTTCAAGGCGACTTTCGAATGAAATCCTCCGTGCGCTATATAGACTACCGTACACAATGCAACGCCAAGTGAACGTGCACATGAGTGGGTATGCCGAAGGATCTTCACATCTCTTCCGGTCTACGAAACGTAAGCACGTATAGCTTCTGAACTGGCCATTCATTTATTACTCGATTCCCGTCGACTAAATCTTCGCTATCGGGCTCAAACACTATTTAAATCATTTCTACCGATTCAAATCGTTTATTTATTTCTTTTTTAAGTCCCTAGACACACGCAACACGGCATTCGAGAACCGGAAGTGTCCGATGCTTGCCGCGTTAGTCGGAAACTGCATGATACCACGACGGCTGGCCAAGTGAAGTGGGCGGGGCTTAGCGGAGAAACAGCCAATCAGAGGTGCGTATTTGCTAATATTTACGTTCAGCCAGCCGCCGTGTTTTCGCAAGGTTCCGCTGCTTGCTATCCAAAGCATCGTTTTCAGTAAAATAGGGAAATCACTTCCGGTCTCATAGAAAGGCTCACGACTCGCATGGCTTTTGCATGATATTTTGGATGTTTTTGGATGTTTTTGGACGGAATAAAGAAGGTTTGTCTATCTTTTTTGCTCTAACATTAAGGAAATCTCATCAATTCTCTTCTAAAAGCAATAATTTCCTCGGATTTTTCTGCTCGCGGTGTCTATAGCGTCAGGGAATTCTCGGGCTTCGCCCTCGAACTCCCTGACGCTATAGACACCGCGAGCAGAAAAAACCTCGGAAATTATTCCTTAATTAGAATCGATCTGATGAGATTCTAGGTTTTTTTTTCTCTATAGATTCCCTCAAACCACTTCAGTCCCCATAGATCAGTCCCTATAGATCAGTATCAGTCCCTATAGATCAGTATCAAGACTTCCGTCTCCATAGATCAGTCCCTATAGATCAGTATCAGTCCCTATAGATCAGTATCAAGACTTCCGTCTCCATAGATCAACCCAACGCTGTCAAGTATAGAATGAAAAAAAAAAGCTAAAGGACCTGACGAGGCTCGAACCCGCAACGTTCTCCGCAGAAGTCGAGCAGTTTAACCACTACCCTATGTAGCTGGTGGAGATGTTGCGGCTGAATTTTGCTTCAGATCTCTTCCGGTCTACGTAATGTAACCACAAGTATGGCTTCTGAAATCGTCATTTACTTATTACTTGATTTCCATTGAGGAAAACTTCGCTATCGGGCTCAAATCATATTTAAAACATATCTACCGATTCAAATCTTTTATTTATTTCTTTTTTAAGTCCCTAGACACACGGACACGGCATTCATAACTCGGAAGCCTGATGCTTCGTTTGTTGACGTGCGGGTCACTTTCGAATGAAATCCTCCGTGCGCTATATAGGCCACCGTACACAATGCAACGCCAAGTGAATGTGCACATGAGTGGCTATGCCGAAGGGTCTCCACATCTCTTCTTATAGCTTCTGAACTCGCCATTCATTTATTGCTTGATTCCCGTCGACTAAATCTTCGCTATCGGGCTCAAACACTATTTAAATCATTTCTACCGATTCAAATCTTTTATTTATTTCTTTTTTAAGTCCCTAGACACACGCAACACGGCATTCGAGAAGCGGAAGTGTCCGATGCGTTGGATAGCAAGCAGCGGAACCTTGCGAAAACAGGCCGGCTGGCTGAACATAAACATTAGCAAATACGCACCTCTGATTGGCTGTTGTAGCTGAAGCTTCATTCGGCCAGCCGTCGCGGTATCATTTAGGTTTCGATTAAAGCGGTGTCCGATGCTTTGGATAGCAAGCAGCGGAACCTTGCGAAAACAGGCCGGCTGGCTGAACATAAACATTAGCGAATACGCTCCTCTGATTGGCTGTTGTGGCTGAAGCTTCATTCGGTCAGCCGTCGCGGTATTATATAGGTTCCGATTAAAGCAGTGCAATCACTTCCGGTCTCATAGAAAGGCTGACGACTCGCATGGCTTGGCATGTTATTTTGGATGTTTTTGGACGGAATAAAGAAGGTTTGTCTATCTTTTTTGCTCTAACATTAAGGGAATCTCATCAATTCTCTTCTAAAAGCAATAATTTTCTCGGATTTTTCTGGTCGCGGTCTCTATAGCGTCACGGAATTCTCGGGCTTCGCCCTCAAACTCCCTGACGCTATAGAGACCGCGACCAGAAAAAACCTAGAAAATTATTCCTTAAATAACTAATTCTGACTTAATACGATCCTTGCGAAGCTATTTTTTAAAAAAAAACACTATTGTATTTGAATATGTAGTAAATCCATTCCCTAAAGGAGCCATATCACCTGCTTACGAATGGAAAAAGCAAGTAATTAATGTAAGGTATCATGAGGAAATAGCTACCAGTAGCTGACCTCCTGTTAACAAGAAAGTCTGCAGTTCCTGGGGATATGCACTGAATATTGATTATACACAAATTTCTAGAAGAAAAACACTTTTTTATAGGTGTGAAACAAAGTCAAACATTTTTCTGGGCCTAAACCGAATATAAAACCAATATCTCAAGCCATAGGAAACACTTTCCTATGCAATAGTAAGGGATAGAAGATGAATACCACCCAAACGTCCATACATACAGATATATTATTTATTAGAAGACGGATTAGCGACCCCTGGTGGAGCTATCATGAATACAGCTCTCCCTAGCGGTGGCTGCCATATATACATGTGGGCTCTATGGTGGCGGGAATATCTAGTATTGCCTTATTGTATAGCTATAGGTGTGCAGGTGCCTGGTGCATAATGCATCTAGTATTGGCTGCTTATTATATATACGTGGGCAGGTGCCTGGTGCATAATGTATCTAGTATTGGCTGCTTATTATATATAGGTGGGCAGGTGCCTGGTGAATAATGTATCTAGTATTGGCTGCTTATTATATATAGATGAGCAGGTGCCTGGTGCATAATGTATTTAGTATTGGCTGCTTATTATATATAGGTGGGCAGGTGCCTGGTGCATAATGTATCTAGTATTGGCTGCTTATTATATATAGATGAGCTGGTGCCTGGTGCATAATGTACCTAGTATTGGCTGCTTATTATATATAAGTGGGTAGGTGCCTGGTGCATACTGTATCTAGTATTGGCTGCTTATTTTATATAGATGAGTTGGTCCCCATTGCGTCTATCTGGTATTGATTTCTCAATATGTAATGTGCTTCAGGAAAATAAGTCACAAGTCGCAAAATGTATGGTTTGCAAAGCGATTTATACATAAGATCTTTTTATTGGAACATTCTGATTTAGAGGAGGTTTGGCACTCTTGACCATATTCATGAATCTAGGTACCCAATTTCAGGACAGTACAGGTATTAAATATACCAATAAGCACCTTCGGCACTCATACCTCCTTCGGCAGGGGAAACCTTTAAAAAACGACTTTACTGCAGAAGTTTGAGTCTATGTCTCAACTAGAGATGAGTATATTGCATAGAGCTGCTCCTGAGCCTGTATGAGTTCCTCATAGGCTGTAATCCCTGTCCACAGCTGTTCAGGAGCACGTCCAGCTTTAACATAGGCTCCTCTGTAATGTAATTCCCTCCAGCCCACCTGCCCTTTAGTATAGGGTCTTATACATGTCCAGCAACCACTGCTACTGCCCTGGGTATAGAGGGTATTGGATGTGTATTGTAATTGGGTGAAATTGCCAGAAAATGTACAATTTGTCTTCAGCAATCCTCTCAAATAACACAAGTTTAGGACGATAATGATGTTGAAAATTAAGTTTAATACAACTAAAGAGATTGTTTGAATCAAGGCAATACCACATTGACTCAGATATACCTAGTTTTGACCATTGATCAGTTTGATTTAACAGAAATCACTAAATATGTACATAGATTCTGCCAATTGTGCCTTTTCTGAAAATCTGACCCAGTTACTATCCAGAATCAGTAAATAAGTATCATTATGTTGTGTTTTGCATATTGTCTCATATTTATATATTTTACCCGGTATTTCATATTCATATTATAATTTGAGGTTACAGTGTGGCAGAGTGGTCTAAAGCGCTGGATCAGTGTGTGGCATGCAGGTGTTGTGGGTTCGAACCCTGATGCGGCCAAGCTGTAACTCTTGTCTTCCCAGGCACTAGTGGAAGACCAGCAAATACTGAACTATCCTTGGTAAAAAAAGTTTACCAAAAGATAAGTACGGTATCTTGAAACTCATTTTAAAGGGCCATTTGCACAATATGAGTAAATACAGTTTTTTACAATACAAATTCAATATGTTTTACTGTTTTGTCGCTGCATCTATCTATCAACTACTACTGTACCTACATACATGTACTTATACTGAAAACATTGCAAACACCCCCATCGATCACAGTGTAACTTTTCTCCACATATTCTGCACCAGTGCATAGTTTCTACACATTTGTAGAGAGAGTCAGATTTTCAGAAAATGCATAATTGCCTTCACCAATCCTCAAAAATGACCCAAATTTAAGATGGAAATCAGGTTCAAAATACAGTTCAACATAAGCAGACAGAATTATTGAATGGAAACAACACAGAATATACCCAGATATACCTAGTATTTACCACTCTAACTTAGCAGAATTTTATGTGTAGAACTGCAGATTGTGCATTTTCTGAAAATGTTATCCAAGAAGTCAAGGCCGTCGGTATACAGCGAGCCACAGAGGGGGACCCATGCTTTACAGGGACCACTAGGCACGCTTTGTTTGACTACAAAATGGCCCGCAACGTGTCGCCACTTGACCTGGTTCCGGTTCCGGGAGGGTCTGACTTCCTCTTGTATGTCCTTGAAGTATCAGATCACCACAAGGTCAGGGACTGGAGGATGAGAGGGTGAGGGGAGGGGGGCGGCGTGAGGCGTCGGGGAGGGGCAGAGTGGGGAGAGGAGGGGGCGGCATGGATGAGGGGCAGAGTGGTTGGGGGAAGGGGCGGCATGGTGGAGGGGCTGTGGTTCGATAATGAACATGTTTTGTGTTTAGGGAAAGACATAAAGCTACCTCAACGTATTAAAATGGTTTTGCGATCAAAGGTAAAATTTAATTGGAAGACCTTTTAAATCACTCAGAAAATTATTTCAAAATTTGTTCTCTAAATCTGTATATTTTTGAAAGTCGTTAGACCAAACTTGTTGAGAGTTCCATGAGCACTCTCATTACAAAACTACAATTTTATTTCCGTGGCCCGCCACAATCCATAACATTTTATATAGATGTAAATGCTTCTCCACGTCTTTGAATTTTATAATACAAGACCAGTAATAAATATTTCATACATTTCCTAGTCTAGGACCATGCCTATAGTCCAAGTCGACACTCAGAGAGTTAGGAATCTATGATCAAAGCAATGTAACATCAAGAGCAGTGACATTGCTGCAGATACATAACGTCTGGGGATATATGCAGCGTCCATTTTTCTTTTATTCAGTAAAATATAAGAGCTTTCCCACAGTAAAGCATAGTTCTAGTACTACACAAGTGATATGGATAGTCTATTACATAGATATGTGTCCTGTGTACGAGGGAATAATCCCTGAGCTTTTCAAGATCTGGTGAAAGTCTTGCATATGGGTCAGATTTGCAGAAAATGTGCAATTGGCAGCCCTACACATTTAGGAAATTCTGCTAAATTAGGCTGAAAAATGGAGAACACCAGGTATATCTGAGTATATTTGGTATCGCATTGATTTATTGTATCAGTTCTGTTGTGTTAAACTGCATTTTGAAGCTCAATTTTGTCTTAAACGGGGGTTATTTGAGAGGATTGGTGAAGGTGAATTGTACATTTTCTAAAAATCTGACCCATATACATACATACCCGTGTATCCCTTTAACCCATTCAGGGCGGGGGCAGTTTACACATGGTTTCCCTAGCTGACGGGGCCTTTTCCCCTTTTTGGGCTTCAGGACGGGTGTCTAACATGAGGTTTGGGGTTTAAAAAGTATTCAAGACTATTGAGTAGATGTAAATGATTATTAATCATATTTCTCCATAATGAGTAGAATTTGGTGTTCAATTATTAAAATAAACGGGTCGAATTGGGTGCCATATGGAGGCAACTTTGCTCCAAATTCACTTTCCAGCATTCACATATATGCTAGTTATGACGTCATCATTATTGTCTACATGGCAAAATACCTATACAAATATTTCTGATGATTCTGTTTAAAGATCTGCCAAATCTCAAGAAAATCTGTTCATTTTTGTATTAGGTTATGGCCCCATCTATCAATATGAAACAGGAATGCCTTAAGGCATTCACCGGTCCCCCAGGCCAACTAGCTCAAGGCATTCACCTTGAATGGGTTAAGATGCTAGCTAATACAGATGATCCTTATGACAGGGCAGTGTTGAGAGCACTGTACACCATTTGTATGTGTTTCAGGAAAATGAGTCATAAGTCGCAACATTGATTTTTTTCAAAGTGTTTTCGTCACAAGATTACATTATTGGAATGTTCTAATTTTGGGGGAGTGTATCACTCATAGTTATATCAATCGATGTATCAAATTTCAAGACAATCCATATAATATATCCCTTCGTTTTAAAGGTCTTCATATTGACTACATTTAGTTACTTTACTGTTTATTGACCCCCAGAAATATTAGAAACTTTTTTTCCAAGAACGAAAATATAAAACTTAAAATCTAGAAATATTTATTAGATTATTAGACTCTTTACTATCATTGGAATCGGATTTATCTCATCTTTTCAAATATAATGGTATCTCAAAATCTATTTTTTGCGACTTATGACTCATTTTCCTGAAACACATCACATTTGTACGTGGTCTAGATAAATTAGTCACATGTCGCAAAAAGTTATTTCTTAAAGATCTGATGACCTGATGAAGAGCATACAAAGCTCGAAAGCTAGTGATAATAAATATTACCCAAAAAACCAGCACTTTTGGGATTTTTCCTCACTATTAGAACCACTTCAACTATAACTGTCCCCACTATACAAGCGATATTTCCTCCAACTACGCTATTTCTTAAAGTGTTTTATTCACGAGAACCATTACCTAGAATGTTTTCATATTTGGGGCGTTCAGCGCTGTGACTGCGTTTTATATACATCCATGCATATCTGAGATTATGCTAAGGTGCATATGGGTCAGATTTTCCGAAAATGTACAATTGGCAGCTGTACACATTTAGTACATTCTGCTAAATTTGGCTACAATTTGGCAAATACTTGGTAAATTCTAGAATATTCGGCATTGCATTGATTCTAGAAATCTGTTTGGTTATGTTGAACTGTATTTTGAACTTTATTTTCATCTGAAATTAGGGTTATTTGAGAAGATTGGCGAAGTTGAACTGTACATTTTCGAAAAATCTGACCCATATCTCAATTTATTTACCTACTTTACTAAACTGATTCATATTTGACACATATCACTAAAGTTGTGTTTTTGTATACACAAATACTGAGGTAGTTATTAGATCCTTATGTTTACTACCATTAGAATTGGCTTGATCTCATCTTTTCAAATCTAGATAAGCTCTCTTTGAACAACTTTTCTTGGTATGTTTTGTTCACTGTAAACTAGAAACGATGCACCTGGGTCTGTAGAAAATCGGATGAATGCCCTAGGTGTTGGTTTTTATTTCTTTGATGTGATTTTCTCCTGTATCTTGTATTTTGTACTTTGATATATATGTTTACTGTGCTAAAATTCCAGTAACAATTTTCTTTACTTATCTTTTTGTAATAATGCAAACCTTTTTGTAAATTTTTCCTATCATATCAGCTCTGAATGAGAATAGTGTATATATTGCATAATTTCACCTTTGCTGAATAAACATTTTTAAAAGAAAACAAATATGACGGTATCTCAGATTTTATCTTCTGCCACTTGTGACTCATGTTTCCTGTAACCCATCACATATATAAGGACTTGTATGAGGAACCATGAAGAGATCCTTGGCCTCACGTTCCCTCCCGGATACACACTAGTATTGAGTGCTTGCAATAAGTGCCGCACTATATGGGTCAGATTTTCAGAAAATGCCAAATCTACAGTTCTACACATCTCTCAAATTCTGCTAAATTAGAGTGAAAATTGATAAATACTTGGTATATCTGAGTGTATTCTGTACTGTATTCATTCAATAAATCTCTCTGGTTATGTTAAACTATATTTTGAGTCTCATTTTTGTCTTAAATTTGGATTTTTTTGGAGGATTGGTGAAGACCAATTGTACGTTTTCTGAAGATCTGAGCCATATACAAACAAATAGTTAGGCCATGAACATGCCCAGTACATACCAAGATCGTAAACAGGTTCTTGGTCAAAGTAGGGGCCTGTTGCATAAGATATCGCTACTTATGATGTCCTTGCTAAGCTTTCTGTCTCTACTTAGGCATTGACTTCCTACTGTAGGAATAGAAATTAGCTGTGTCTGTATATCAACGTATTTCCTTAAAGTTCCTTACCAGCTGCTTAATAAGGACAAGTAGCTACAATAGGAAAGCTTGAGTGAGGATATATTATACAACGGGACCCAGGAACCATTACATTTCAGAAAATGTACAATTGGCAGCTGTACACATTTAGTGAATTAAGCTTAATAAAACTGAAATTTGGTCAATACTAGGTAAATCTGAGTAGATGTGGCATTGCATTGACTCTAGCAATATGTTTGGTTAGCTTGAACTCTATTTTTAACTTTATTTTCGTCTGAAATTTGGGTTAATTGAGAGGATTGGTGAAGGCCAATTGTACATTTTCTGAAAATATGACCCACATACCAAGACATCACATAAACAGGCACTTGGCAAGCTCTGGCCAACAAGTGGTTTTGTCTATGGGACGGGGCACCGCGATGTGTACAGTGAGGCGTGTCACTCCTCAAGTGAAAAATGAGGTTTAAGTTGAAAAATCGTCGTTTTTTGTTCGATTTGTCTTATGTTTGAAGAGAAAGTTTGCAATATTTAGTTAGGTTCACGATGTATTTGTGTGGAAATGTTGAGATTACGCAAACTATATTGCTTCATTCCACCTCATACACAGAGCAGGACGCAATAAAGGGGCAGAGATCAAGTGCGAGGTACAAACCAATGTATTCTACAGAGAGAAAGGCTTATGTGGCGGATGTGTGGGGTGGTGTGGATGTGAGGAGAATCATACAAACCCACAGCACATAATGGCACCATGATGATGATGATACATATGTGGCTTGTTTTAGGAAAATGAGTCATAAGTCGCAAAATTGATATTTTTCAAACTGTTTTTTCAACTAGATCATATTATTGGAACGTTCTATCTTTTGGAGGGTTCATCACTTATAGATATATCAATCGATGTATCAAATTTCAGGACAATCTATGTAATATATCCTTTCGTTTTAAAGGTCCTCATATGAACCACATTTAGTTACTTTACTGTTTATTGACCGAAGAAATATTGGAAATCTTTTTTAAAAAAAACGAAAATATCAAACTTTAAATCTAGAAATACTTATTAGATTATAAGACTGTTTACTATCATTGGAATCGGCTTGATCTGATCTTTTCAAATATAATGCATGGTATCTCAAAATCTATTTTTTGCGACTCATGACGCAAATAAAGTTCAAAATACAGTTCAACCTCGCCAAACAGATTGCTAGAATCAATGCAATGCCAAATATACTCAATTTTACCTAGTATTGACCAAATTGCAGCCTAATGTAGCAGAATTTACTGAATGTGTACAGCTGCCAATTGTACATTTTCTTAGAATCTGACACATATACCAGCAATGACTTCTCACTCCTGGTGTTGTCACTACAGGATGTACTGTGTCTTATTGGCAATGATTGTCTAATAAGCGCCCTCCGCTATCGGCAAATAGCGGCACATTTGTGTTGCCAATAGAGTGGCCAACTATTGGCCAATACCCGAAAATTAGTAATTACATGTGAACATGGTGTTGAATTTGGACAATTGGAAATATGAAAAATGAGGAAACTTAACAATAGAAAGTTCACATGTTTTTCGTAAAGATAGATGTGTCTTGGTACCGGTACATGTGTTTATATGACCTAAAGTGCTATATACCCCACAAATGAGAAGATTACTATACAACCTACACAGAGATCTTGTCAATAAAACACATTGAATAATAGTAATTTTGCGATTTATGAGTCATTTCCGTGCAACACATCACATATTTACTGAGTGTTTCTCCTGTTATTATAGCAAGCTAGTTGTTCATATGTTTCATAGAGTGCCACCATAGGGATAGCATTGACCATTCACTCAGTCAAATGTAATAGCACAAAAGCACTGCCCAGACCCGGGATTGAACCGGGGACCTTTAGATCTTCAGTCTAACGCTCTCCCAACTGAGCTATCAAGGCTGGCTGACCATTCAATATTGCATAGGCTCCTTATCATAATATGTACTAATATATATATGCTGGACAGGGATTATAAGTCAGTCATTCTTCTGCAACAAATCCCATATAATGCATTCGAGACCTGGGTGGGAGTAAATGCATGCAAACTACCCTTTGATGCATATATATATAATTTACATGAACATATGTATAACGTATTCGTCCCTTTATATAGTGTATGGAAAAGCCAAATTGTGACATTCGTTGTAAACTATTAAATCCAATCCATGACCACAAATTATACTTATCCAGTTTCTTCTTCTTCTAGGGCCACACTCTTCGTTAGTGATTTCCCCTATCTGAATGCTTAATACTAGACTATACCTATCTATTCTAACGAGCATATTGTGTATTATTTATTACTTTGATTTGTTGTAAACCATCTCAATTAGCTGTTTGTAAATGTACCTTCTATTAATGCCCTAGCTCTTGAATTTTGTTATAATCACAAGCTCATTCGAAGATCTTAGGTCACACTGGGAAAATGTATCACCAAGCTGAAATAAAATCTTTTAAAAAAAAAAGAAAAAAAAAGAAAAAGAGGTATAACCAGAATAATATATGATCCACCCCGTTGTCTCGCTTCATAAAAATGTTGAATAAAAAAGAATATATACTGTAAACTTTGTTCAGTTTATGAACCAAACACACGATGAGGAGACTCTTTTTAAACCTCTCAAATGTGTACCCAATTCCCTTATTGTGCTTAGGATTGAGACTAACAAGTGTTTCTTAGGTTGTACTTAGACTCCTATAATGTCTTCTTTCAGTCCACCTTCACCCTCTTTACCATCTCCTGATGTGTTTCTAAAACTGCCTTTTTATGCGGAGATTTGCATCAGGGTGGAAGAAGGGAGTGGACCGAGAATTGTGCATCGTTTTGGAAGTGAGATAAGGAGGAACTAGATATGGGTCAGATCGTCAGAAAATGTACAATTTACCTTTACCAATCCTCTCAAATAACCCACATTTAAGACAAAAATGAGCTTCAAAATGCAGTCTAACATAACAGAACTGATGCTTTAAATCAATACAACACCAAATATACTCAGATGTGTCAGATATTCATCATTTTTCAGCCTAGTTTAGGAGAATTTCCTAAATGTGTAGCGCTGCCAATTGTACATTTTCTGAAAATCTGACCCATATAGGCCGGGACGATGGACAGGACCAGTACACCTCCTGGGGTCTGTTGTACAAGCTAAGGAAAAGGATTGTGTGGGTATTCCTTCACCTGTAGGAAAGGGACTGATTTCCCAGCCGGGAGGAATAGCCTTTATATATATGGGTCAGATTTTTAGAAAATGTACAATTCAACTTCGCCAATCTTCTCAAATAATCCAAATTTTAGACGAAAATGAACTTCAAAATACAGTTCAACCTAACCTAACAGATTGCTAGAATCAATGCAATGCCAAATATACTCGAATTTACCTAGTATTGACCAAATTGTAGCCCAATTTAGTAGAATCTACTAAATGTGTACAGCTGACAATTGTACATTTTCTGAAAATCTGACCCATATATACAATGCATGTGTATTCCTACCCACTTAAGCATAGTAGAGGAAAGGTGTAGGAATTCCCACACACACTCTTTCTTTGCTTACTTTGGGTCTGTGCATGATCCATCTTTACTTGAAATAGTTATCTTTTGATTAGGTAGAAAATAGGCTAAGGAAAGGAAAATTGAATTTCTTTCCCCTTCATTCATTTTATCAATAGCAATCCCTACCCTCCAGGTGGGTAGGGATTCCCTAACAAACTCCTTTCCTTAGCTTACGCAACAAGCCCCAGAGCCCCTACAGAGCTTCTCTGAGGGCATTTTGCATACTTACAATATGTTAGGTAGGAAGATCCTACTGAAAATTAGCGTTGACTTTATAGCAAAGTCGTTCCCTAAAAGTTCCTTACCAGCTGCTTAGCAAGGAAAGGGAACTAAAGAAAGGGAACAATAAGTATGGATCTGTTATGCAACAAGCCCCAGAGCCCCTACAGAGCTTCTCTAGGGGCAGGTTGCATACTTACAATATGTCCTTGCTTAAATAGGAAGATCCTACTGAAAATTAGTATTGTCTGGGTAGCAAAGTCTTTCTCTAAATATCCTTACCAGCTGCTTAGCAAGGAAAGTTAGCCAAAGAAAGGAAGTATTAAGTATGGATTTGTTATGCAACAGGTCCCCGAGCTGGTGAGGAGCAGCTCAGTGGTTATTGTATAATATCAGGGTTCACTGCCTCAGAGAGCAGGTTATGAATGGCCGCTATACGTGGGTTAGATGTACAGAGTGTGTTTATATATGCTTGTGTCTGTATCCCACTGTGAGACTGGTATTCCTCTGTGACCGGTCTAGTGTGCGAGAAAAGAGGGATGGGTGCGATTGAAGCTACACTCACATATTGCAATTTCTTTTTCAAACACAAATAATATCAAACATAAAATATAGAACCGCATTTTAATCTCCTTAATGTTTACCACCATTGGAATCAACTTTATCTTTTCAAATACAAAGAAGTATCTCAAGAATCACCTGTCCTAATGTTTACCATCATTAGAATCGGCTTGATTTTATCTTTTCAAATACAGTGGAACCTCTCTATTGAGACCACCCTTAGGACTGAACGATCTTTGGTCTCAAAGCGAGGTGGCCTCATTAGAGGGGCTAATCTAATAAGAGGAAAGCAATTCGGGACTGAGAGAAACTAGTTCTAATAAAAGGGTGGTCTCTATAGAGAGGTGGTCTTTATGCGAGGTTCCACTGTATGATGGTATCTTAAAATCTGTACACATCACATATGGGTCAGATTTTCAGAAAATGTACAATTCACCTTCAGCAATCCTCTCAAATAACCCACATTTCAGACGAAAATAATGTTCAAAATACAGTTCAACCTTACCAAACAGATTGCTAGAATCAATGCAATGCCAAATATACTCGAATTTACCTAGTATTAACCAAATTGCAGCTTAATTTAGCAGAATTTACTGAATGTGTACAGCTGCCAATTGTACATTTGCTGAAAATCTGACCCATATAGACAACAGTCTGAAGTATGTGTCCTTGGTGGTGAAGTGACCCATACACTAGTGGTATCGAGTTGTATTTGATTCCGGAATGCGGTCAAGGGTAGAGAGACAGTCTTGCTGTCTCAAACCCAACTTGCCATGAAAAGGTCACTGATTCCATTTCACCCTGCCTATAGTTCCTCCTTTCGCTTGACTTGTTTTCTTGTTTGCCAAACTTTCTGTTCAATTCTTGAAATATAATACTTTCTTTTGTATCTTTTTCCCATAAAATGTTCTCACCAGCTGCTCAATACAGACAACTAGTTAAGAAAGGAAAATATTAAGTAGGGATTAAATCAAATTACATTCCAATCAGACGAGACAGAAAACTATTTTGAAGAAGGACAATAATGTTATGGCTAAGAAAAAAGGGCTGGTTAAATGTGTACGGATCTTCAAGGCCACTCTCTTTGAGACCCGTTCTCCGTAGGGTGCCATTATGATCAGGCACTTGAACAAAAAAGCAAATAAAGGGTACTCCATACATGATCAAAGGGAAACTTTTCAATAGGGGGTTTGCGTGTGCCACTGTGCATGAATATTAGTGTAGATGCTGGGACGGATATAGAGTCATGTCATTGATTACCCAACCAATATATTAATCACATCTTGTATTTCCATGCCCTCTACTCCTCGATTTGTTTCCCTTCTTTGTCCACTCTGTCCTCTTCTCTCTATACCCTTCTCCCTCTCTCGCTCCCTCTCCCTTGCTGCCCTACTCCTTTCTCTGCTCCTCTCTGTCCCCTTTCCCTGTCTCTCTCCCCTCTCCCTTTCAGGCCCTCTTCTCGCTTTCTGTCCCCTTTCTCCCTCTCTGGCCCCTCTCCCTCTCTGGCCCCTTTCTTCCCTCTCTACCCCCTCTTTCTCTCAGACCCACTTCTCCTTCTATGTCACTCTTCTCCCTCAATGCACCCGTTCCTCTAAGGCCCTCTTCTCACTTTCTGTCCCCTTTTATCCTTTTCTCTCCCTTCTCCCACGCAGGCCCTCACTGCCCCCACTCCCTCTCTGTCCTTCCCTCTCTGTCCCTCTCCTCCTCTGTGCCCTTTCCCCCCTCTCTTTTCTCGTCCCCTTATGCCTTCTCCATCCCTTTTGCCATTTCTCTCCCCCTTGTCCCCCTTGTCCCCCTTGTCTCCCTTGTCCCCCTTGTCCCCCTTGTCCCCCTTGTCCCCCTTGTCCCCCTTGTCCCCCTTGTCCCCCTTGTCCCCCTTGTCCCCCTCTCCCCCTGTTACTACTTGACATCCTTCTCCCTTTCTATCCCTTATCCCTCCCTTTCCCCTCCTCTCCCTATTCCCCCTTCTCCCTCCCTACCCCCTTTCTCCCTCTTGCCCCACATAATCTAGTCCAAAAGAATCCTCTACGGCTCAAAATCACATGAGATTCGACTTGGCCTTTCATCCCTCCCTTTCCCTTCCTCCCTGTATTCCCCCTCCCCGACCATCCCTCCTTTCTTCCTCTTGCCCCCTTACCCCCTCCTTCCTGTATCCCCCTCCCCGACCATCCCTCCTTTCTTCCGCTAACCCCCACCTCTCCTAATCCCCCTCGGTCAATACTATTGATGCTGGAGGACAGCCTAATCCACAGGGCCTCATAAAGCTGGATTAACAGTCGTTTGGTGTGTTAGGCGGATAGCCCCACCCTGGAGCTAGGTATCCTTTACAAGTTTGCCTGTCCTGTCACACCATACATGTTTTCCTGTAACCAACAGCTATTTGGAGGTCGTCAGATATGTCCTCTAATGGGGCATTCCTTATAGGCATGTCTAGACTCCTTAATGGGAATGTTTGGCTCATATCTATTGAAGCTTTTGAACATTCTGTGTGTGAACCATAATACAAATGAAACAATTACTGCATTTCTTTTATATGATGAATCCAGTGCTATAAGTCACAATATGAGTAACTCTTGTATAAACATATAATAGCAGCAGAATGTTGATGAATTCAGTGCTATATATCATAATATGAGTAACATAACAATTGCATTTTGGTTAAAGAAAAAGTAAGTTTCTATTTGTACAAATGTTTTGATATTTTAGGAGCTTGTTACCTTGAGCGTTATCAGGATATATACCACATTTCCAGACTGTATATGTTTCTATGTTTCTGAGGTCGTCCTAACGATATAAGGGTCAGATTTTCAGAAAATGTACAATTGACAGATCAACATATTTTTTAAAATCTGCTAAATTTCACTGACAAATCATCAACACTAGGTATATATGAGTGTACTTGATATTGCCTTGATTCAAAAAGTCTGCTTGGTTATGTTGAACAGTATTTTGAACCTGATTTTTCACTTAAATTTGGGTTATTTGAATGAATTTGGGAAGGTGAGTTGTACATTTTCTGATAGCCTGACCCATATATTAATTTAACTCCTGGGCCACCATAGGTTGGTACTTGTGGCCTCGCTAAGCAGCCTGCCTTGGTGGTGTAGTGGTTAGCATGTGTGTGTACCAACCAGGACATCAATGGTTCCTAGTTAAGCAAGACTTATGTTCATAGTTTACTATATTTGATGCCATTGACCAGCCCACTCAGTAAGGCAACATCGGACGCCCTGGTCCTGGGTAATACCATAAAGTGCCTTTTTGTCTCTTTTCTCTGTCTCTCTCCCTTCTTCTCTCTCTCCATTTCCTGGGTAAGACCATAAAGTGCCTTTCTGTCTCTTTTCTCTGTCTCTCTCCCTTCTTCTCTGTCTCCATTTCCTGGCTAAGACCATAAAGTGCCTTTCTGTCTCTTTTCTCTGTCTCTCTCCCTTCTTCTCTGTCTCCATTTCCTGGGTAAGACCATAAAGTGCCTTTCTGTCTCTTTTCTCTGTCTCTCTCCCTTCTTCTCTGTCTCCATTTCCTGGGTATGATCATAAACTGCCTCCCTCTCAGCTCTCCTGCCCTTGATATAACCATTAATGTATTGATAAGGGTGTAAAGCAGCCACTCACAGACCCTTCACAGCAAATTGTATAAATTCCAGCACAGAATGTTTTCATCAAGAATATTTTTCGCCAATACTATTGCATGTATAAATGATCTATACAAGCCAAATGTATGATTGGAAAGATGGAGGCTTGTGTTATGGAAACATTTATAAGGCAACAATATTGACATTGGATCACCAATGAATTTATATCCCATGCAATCATTCTATAGATTTACACTGACATACAACTCCAATAATTCCATGAGATTCAAGATGGTGGACATGCAATTGGTACTAAAGGGATAGTTCAACACATCCATCTGCCAATATGATCTCAATTTCCCCATTATTCATTTTTATTGGCAGCATTACTGTATTCTGCCAATTATGTTATCGAGTAGACAAACCTCCATCGTTGATGAAAATCTGATTTATCTCAGATTAAGACCAACTCCAACCTCCCCACACATCAGATTCTCATCAAATGTGTGATTACCTTCTTTCCTATAATTCCCCAAGGACCACATGCCACTTATCCCTAACACCTATCCTGCTCCATGCCTGTGTTATGTAACACCTCTGCCCTGCATGTTTGTCTGATTACCGACTAACCTCCAATAAAAGTGCTACATCAAGAGTCAGGATATTATATTCTTACACATGACAATAATTGTCACTTGACCATGGGTTACATGTAAATCAAATATGCCAAGGTTTCCCTTGGAAATGGAAATTAATTGAATTAAGCTGCCACAAGTTGTGATTGCTTTGAAAAAGCAAGACAGTAATAGAATAATAAAATATCAACTGCTTCTTGTTCGCTTCTTGAGACCCAAGGGTATGAACTGATTAGTGGAACACATTCTTAAGTGGAACAAAAACCAGTCATTTTACACCCAGACTTTACTACCGGAGTCTCTCCATACATTCAATAACATCTCATTATTTATGTTTAATCAAATGTGCTGGAGGTACATACAGATAAGGAATTATTATCCCTGCCTTGCTGTCTATAACAATCAGGCTCCATTAAGTGGTAGAATTGCCGTACAGTGGACGCAATTTTACTCAGTTACCGTTGATGTGTTTGCTGTAAAAGTCTTTTACCTTTTATGGCCAGTTGTCACATTTAAAGTACTTTGCTGAAGATAGTGGCGAGGATGGGAAAGGCAAGGGTCAGTGTGTTGGAAATGTACATTCCACAGGCCTACACATTTAGTAAAATATCCTAAATGATCACTAGCTAGTATATATAGTATAATTATGAGGTAAATTGTGGTGTGGTGATTCCAAATATTTATGCAGCTGAGTCGAGGGTCACAACTGAGAGAGTCCCTCCAAACTAAGTGAAAGCCTCTCGCTTGTTGTTAAAATCCCATTAGGGTGTATACTACAGGGCAAGTAAAGACATTAGCGTAGTAGGCGTCCAATCACTGACTTACCATTCTTATCTGATCTGTGAGGCTCTGAGCTTAGAATAAGTTTAGGTTGTAAATGATTATTATGGGGATTCAAAAGAGTTCTTCCGTTGGGTTATGTTCTTTTTAGAGTTTTCTGTCCTCTCGATGAATTTTGGTTAAAAACTAAATATCTTTTACTTTCTGTTTCCAACACATCTAAAAGTAATTTGACTACAATTCTGGACGGTTTGTCCAGTTGTTTTGGCTACAGAGTTCATAAAAGTTGTTTTCTTGGGACCTGCCAACATCCGTTTCTGTGGAGGCTTCACTTATCATCACTCATCGGCTGTAGTCTTTGCTCAGTTTATCCAGCTTTTAGTATAATCAGATAACAGCAGGAGAATATTGATAAATTCAGTCCTATAAGTCATAATATTATAGCAATAAACCATGAAGATTTTAGCGCGAGAACTGTCTGTAGGCCCAGAGACGCCATGAGGCCGCAGGCTAAATCACCCGAAATCTGATCCAAAATGGACTAAGAGTAACTAAACTGCACAGCACACCCATCCAACTATTTTAAGTCACATAGCCTAGCGCCTAGGCCAAAAACTACACCCCATAGCACTAATGGTAGTTAGATACAGCAGTGGGCAGAAGACTATGGAATTCTGATATCAATATCTCACCCGTGAGGCTATATCACTATATTAGTCCATTTTGGATCAGATTTCGGGTGATTTAGTGTGCAATTATGTCCCCACAGACCTGACTACAGTGACGGTCTATTTGTTGTTTTCCTAACTGGCCATTGGTCATTAGCCGTCTGTTCACCTCTGCCCCCGGCTCCGATTGGCTACTAGCCCCTGGCTGGACCCACGGTCTATTTACTGATTTGCTTTGTTCTCATTGGACATGGTGCGACACACCCACGTCAACCCTGCATGCGGGAGAATAAAATGGCGGCACCCACGGGCCACCACCGATCGATTCATGTGTGATGGCAAACTTGCGGGCCTATAGAGGCACCAGGAACATTTAAAATTATTAAAGGTTAGTACGCATTCAAATCGCCATACATCGACGGCAAATGGTGATAGAAAGAAACAGAAAATAGCCACTTGAAGCCCTATTCACGGCCGTTCGAACGGCACCAGTGGGGACGCGATCGCAAAATTTGGCCTGGCCTGACAGCATGAAACCTGTGATACCTTCAAATTGGAGTAAAACCAAAACCCTGACGAAGCACAGCTTCACTGTCCGCAAATGTAGTTGTGAGAAGTCATCCTAACTATTTAAGTAATGTCTATGGCCCCCTCCAGACCTGTAATCACCCATTTACCGATAGTCAAAACATTGTTTACTGTGAGTATGCTGCCACGACCTCTGCCGGGAAACCCTTGCAGTTGCAACCCATTCAGTGCCTCTGCCGTCCTAACCCATGCAGTAGGCCTAGAAGACGGGACATTTTCGCCGCAGGGAATGGCGTTGAATGTATGAATGTGAAAGAATGACTTGCTGTTTGTCCTTGATTGTGTAAGGTTAAGTTATACTGAGGGGATCTGATCCATTATGGACTAAAATCAATAAACCACTCAGATTTTAGCGTTCGAACTGTCTGTAGGCCCAGTGACGCCACTCGGCCTGCGGCCTCGTGGCGTCTCTGGGCCTACAGACAGTTCTCGCGCTAAAATCTTCATGGTTTATTGCTATAACAGATCTGTTTTGCCAATCAGACATTGTACCTGTTAGATGACTAGTTGTAAGTATAATTTGTCGATACGCTGTATAAATATCCTAAATTATAAAAGAAAAGTCATAATAGTTCATGCGGTAATATTGTAATAGCTGTTTCTGGGTCCAATTTTTAGAAAATGCACAATCTACAATTCTTCACATCTCAATAAATTCTGCTAAATTAAAATGAAAATTGATAAATAGTGACAATATCGTAGGGACTGTACTCTGTATTGTATTCATTCAATAAATCTGTCTTGTGATGTTGAACTGTATTTTGAACCTGATTTTCGTCTCAAATTCTGGTTATTTAAGAGGATTGGTGAAGGTGAATTGTACATTTTCAGACGACATCACCCTTTTGTTTCATGGAATAACTGATTATATAATGCAGCTTTAAATTGAGATTATTTGGGAGTATTTGCAAAGGTGAATTGTACAACTACAGGTGACTTGGCCCGTGAGGGAGGAACAACAGGAAGGTAAAAACTAATGCTTTGTTTGCTGTACAGACACATAAAAGTCTTTATTATGCATAAAGACTTTTATGTGTCTGAGATTTTTCATGTTCAATACGTAAACTGCAGTTTTCGTTCTTCTACATCTCCCCTAGCTTTGTCTCTGTTTCCTAATTGCTTTTAGCATCAAGTGAACACCTAGTTCTACTCGCAAACGTTTCGTCTGGAGAATAAATATTTTTTTAGACAGATTTTACTTTTAAATATGCTGTAGTGATTGGCAGTGATGCAAACTCACCTTTGAAAAACTGTGTTCTCTGCTGTTACGTCGATCAAGAAATAAAGGTTTTCTACAATTTGTTCCAACCGATTGAAAGTCATTTGACTAACATTTTGGAGTGTTTTAGTCTGCTGGTTTTTGTTACAAGGCTTCATAAAACTTCACATTTGTATTTCAGGTACAGGGCATCTTCCTTTCCCAGGGTGACTTCACTTATTATCACTCACTGATGACCTATCTCCTGACCGATTGGATTTCAAATGCTAATGTAAACATTTTGTAGAAGCAACAATATTTATAAATTCAGTCCTATAAAAGATTTTAGTAAGTGTTTGTTTGGTGCAATAGCTAGGAATGCTGCTTTTACTAGGCTAGACCCTTTCTTGTGACAATGTCACACTTACTCTTACTAATTATTTTATTGGTCAGTGTTTTAAAACCAGTTCTTCAGATTTCTTTCTGCAGTTCGCACAAGCATGCCACACCCAGAATAGGGGATCTGCCTAGCAGCCATTTTGAATCTTGATTCTCATGAAATTAAGGGACTAATGGTGCAGTATAAAATCTATAGAAAACATGCCATGTTTAGCATGGAAAATTATTAATATTCAAAAGTCAATATCCATGTGTTATACATCTTTCTCTATACACAAGTCCCCATCCTTTCCATCATGCATTTGGTTTTCATAGATCATTAATAGAAGCCTTGATGTTGGATTCTTGCAATTTAAAAAAAAAATCTTGCCAAATATTTGTATGTCAGATTCCAACAGAATCTATCCCATGATGCACTGTAAGAGATATGCGCAGTAGCACCTGCAAACCCCCTATCCGATGGTCGTCATAGTAAGAAAGTTCTCAAGTATTTTCCCATCAGTAGCTTAGCCTGGGTGATGTAGTTAATGCCTATAAACAGCCTTTAGGTCCTATGTCCAACCCATTGATTCTACCATTGACAAACTCATTGCCACAATCATAGCTTTCCCCTGCTGCCGTCTCAGGCGCTCTTAACCACCTCTGAACCTGGGTGTAAAAACTACACCAGACGTCTGGTCAGGAGAAAAAACCTAATCTGCACCAATGAATTTCCCCTGGCATATCCTCTCCCACCTTGAGTGCCACCTTTTACTACAGGGTCAGATTTGTCGAAAATGTACAATTGGCAGCTGTATACATTTAGTAAATTCTGCTAAACAAGTCTGCAATTTGGTTAATGCTAGGTAAATTTGGGTGTACTCGGCATTGTATTGATTCTAGCAATCTATTGGGTTAGGTTGAACTGTGTTTTTAACTATATTTTTGTGTAGAATTTGGGTTATTTGCGGAGATTAAATTGGAGAATGTGAACTGTACATTTTCTGGTGGCGTCACCCTACATCTCCAACCACTAAGCGACTCAGACGCCAGCAGGGAGGTAAATGGCATTAATTTTTTATAGCTACCTCCTCACCATCTCCTCTTTTCCTTCCCACCTCAAGGGATGCCCAACTTTATTACCTTATTATGAGGGATTTATGCTTAGTCATCGTCCAAAGCTGGGTGGGATATGACCAGACCTCTCTGAGGTAAGTTTCGTATCGGGGAAACATGGTTCAGGGTATATATATATCCCCATGTCACGGACACTTTAATTAAAATGGTAAATTATTCATGGTTGTTAGATAGGGTATATGGAGGATATTGCTGTTGATGGATTTCACATGCTTGGCGCTAATAACGTTGCTTGTTATGTTATATAGATTCTCCTATGCTTCGACCCCTCGCCCGGCATGATCTAAGCTTCAATATATCATCGTTAACGCAAGCGCTCAATGTGGGTTTATTAGCTGATAAATGTGGCTGACATGTTGGATTCATGCTCCAAACGGAAGGAGTTATTGCGCATGCGTGAAAGAATTATTGCGCATGCGCCAAGAAATTATGGAAATGATGATGTAGGGGGAGAGATTCATGGGTACTTAAGGTGAATGGTACCCACCCTCCAGGGTTGGTATAATAATCTTGGGACCAATTTTTTATGTATTATGGTCCCTAATGAAAGATCTAATTTCGATAATGGCTAAGGGGGCTGACGAAAAGAAAGCTCATGTTAAATGAATATTCATGTTTAGATGAGGGGGCAATGGGATATGTTCTTATTTGTAGGTCCCTATAAAACGATGTCACTCAGTTTTGTATTTGGCAATTGGAATTTCCTGGCAAACGAATGTTCAAGTATCATGCGTTTACATGCAAGTAATTTTGGTATTGTTATAACTAAATAATTATAATAATGGAAGTACCAATTACAGTTGAATTATTGTATGTATCAGAAAAAGCGGAATCAACCTTATCTAGCGTTTTCGCTCCAATAGTAATACAAACATACTAATGGACAAGGCACTGCACAAAATCCCCACAACAATGATGCAGATTGTGGCATGAAATCCCTTGATATAAACTTATATGAAAATACACAATTACTAAATTTACACATTGCTTGAGGGCATAGCCATGCATACTAAATGTTCATAACATTTTCGACGATACCTATTGCATCGATACCTATTACCTATTGCATTACAGCAATGACAGCTGAGTGTTTCCCCACAACAATAGGGGGATTTGCATGGATCACTGCGCATGTCTGTTACAGTGCATGCTGGGATGGATTCAGTTTGGGAAATATTCCTGATGGGAAATATATAATCCTCGGTTTGTGGAAACATGCAAACCACATGGCTATTGGCATGAGATAATCATTAGATATTCCATGCTGAACATGACATATATTTTGATAGATTTTACACTGTACTAAAGTTCCATAATTTCATGCAAATCAAGATTCAAGATGGTGGAATGCAAGTTCACTATTCACCGAGAGAGAGATGGTTAGTCTATCAGACACAAGAATTGCCATCAGAATTGATACGTCTTCTGTACCTCCCTTGTTGCTTTGTTGCTTATCAAGAAAGAAGAAATCCTAACTCAGGCCTAAATTATGATGTGTTATAAGAAAATGAGTCACAAGTCACGAAAACTATGGATTTTCAAGTGTTTTCTATTCACAAGATCTCACTGCAGGAATGTTGTAGGGTTGGTCTTGAAGGGTTGTATGGTTGACATTGGATGAAAGTGACAGCAGGCAGTGACAGTTGGGGTGGGGGACAGTGGGCGACTGAGGGCAGGCGGGTGGCTGAGAAAGATGGGGCCAAGTACTGCCCTATAAATAATCGTCCACGCCATAAATCCTTTAACTATGGAACATGTCAAATGACCTTGACCACGACCTTGAGATTCAAGGCCAAGGAAACTGACACTAAGTACACAAAAGGGAGTCTTGGATTGGGCTCAAATTGTCATTTTACAAATCCTTCCCCACTAATAGCAGTGTAAAAGGCCATTCAAGCACATAGTGTAGGAATTTCTCAAGCAGAAAGAGGGCATGTCAGAGCTTGGCTAGTGTGGGTGTGTGTATGTGTGGGAGGCGCACACCGCCCGTCACCGCCCCCTGCCAATCAAACATACCACGTGACCTGGCTGTTAAATTAGGCCCCACCCATTGCTAACATACCACATGACAGGAGAAATCACAAATCCGATAGTATTTTGGCAGGAGGATGTTGCTGTCTTTCTTATTCTTCTTTTCAACCATATATTCAGGTTAATGCAAAGGTCAGGTGGTCAGGTGGTGTTGACAACCACCAAACCTTTCAAATGACCACAAAAGCCACTTCAAGTTGTTGAGGATATTTCCAGTCTAATTCTTGAAGCTGCACACTCAGTTACGTCGGTCAAAAACTGAACATTTGCTACAAATTATTCTATTTTTCCAAACCCATCTAAAAGTCATTTGACCAGAATATTGGCGGATTTTGTCATCATTTGTATTTGGAATCTGTTACTGCGATGACTTTACTTAGTATCACTAACTGGCAGCGGTTTTCTCTCAGTTGATACACCCTAAAATAACAGCAGCAGTATATTGATGAATCCAGACCTATAAGTCATAATATGAGTAACTCTTGTATAAACATATAACAGCAGCAGAATATAGATAAACCCAGTCCTATAAGTCATAATATGAGTCACTCTTGTATAAACATATAACAGGATCAGAATATTGATAAATACAGTCCTATAAGTCACAATATGTGTAACTCTTGTATAAACATATAACAGCAGCAGAATATTGATAAATCCAGTCCTACAAGTCATAATTATGTACATTTGTTAAGAATTTACTTGCTGTAATAGCTGCGAATGAAGCTTCAAAGTTGGTATTAAACTTGCTTCTTTTCTCTTTCAATGCATTGCTTGTTCTTAGCAAATGCTTGGGTGGTCTGTCCGATACACTGCACCGATCCATTAGAGAATGATACTTCAATATTCCGTTGACAAAGAGTTAAGTGGGTTAATTAATTGGGGTGGCGTTTGATAGACAGCAAACAATTAAAACAATCAATTCCAATATTGTGAAACAATGCAGAGATGGCTTCATGTTGTGTTAATCTTTCCTCTCCACCAATGAAATAACCATCAATCAAACAATTTATTGAATCAATTTCATCCGCATGACGCAATGAAACAAACGATCCATAACATCTACTGTATGGTCACATTTCATTAGTCATTCTATTTGGGTCAGATCTTCAGAAAATATACAATCAGCAGATCTACACATTTAGTAAGTTATGCTACATTCGACTGAACAATGGTTAATTCTTGGTAGATATATATATATTGAATTTTTAGTCATGGTTTGTCAACAGTTACATAATCATGAAACGGGCGTACAATTCTACAGAGTAGGTCTTCCACTGAGTCCAAAAATAAATAAAATAAAATATCTTACATGTCTCGAGATTTACATATACAATTATATCTGAGTTACGCTCTATTGGTTCTAATTTACATACAGTGAGTACTTTGGCAATAGTTAAGTCTTAGTATACTCTAAGACCTTTCCATTTATGTTCATACATTTTTACAACAGGTATATCATAGTTCATTATTAACAACATATCAGAAGTAGTTACTGGGGGATATCCCTATAATGTGGCTACATATTATGTACTACAATCTATATGGACGGAATTTAGTCGTTGCCATTATTTACTAGGCATCGTCACAGTATTTTTAGAGCAATATAACATCATTAACATACAATTGATATTATTGATAAGATCTTTAAACAAAGATCACCCCGCCATCCAACCCTGATATGTCTACCCATCGATGTCTCGATCTTTAAAATTAGGTATTATGTACCTCAATCTGAGATCTGTGTATACCTGATATTCCCTTGATTCAAACCATCTGTTTGGTTTCGTTGAACTGAATTTTGAACCTTATTTTGTGTCTTAAATGTGCGTCATTTGAGAAGATTGGTGAAGGCGAAATGTACATGTTCAAACGATTTCACCCATTTAAGCTGGGTTTACAATATCTCTGCCTGTTCCTTTTCAGCTGACCTAATTGATGTACATTTTGAATTATGAAATATATGTGATGTGTTCCAGGGAAATAAGTCTCAAGTCGCAATTTTGATATTTTTCAAAGTGATCAATCCACAGGATATCTTTGTTGGAATGTTCTGGTTTGTGTTCGGTCTAGCACGTTTGGTCATATAAATATATGTAAATATATGTACCAAGTTTCAGTACATCGTATTAAATACATCCTTGAGTTTTGAAGGTCATCCTATGGAGTATATTTATTGATTTTACTGGTAAATGCCCACCCAGAAATATTGCAAACCTCTTTTCAAACATTAATATATTAAACATGAAATATAGAAACTCTTCTTAGATGTGGTGTATTGGATGACCGTAGAAATGCAAGAATATATTGAATTCACAGTCAATCTGGTAACTGCTTTCATAAGACTTATAACTGTACCTACTTCAAAGATGAGAACATCCTAGAAAGAGATCTAGTGAATAAAACACTTTGAAAAATATCAATTTTGCGACTTTTGACTCATTTTCCTGGAACTCATCACATGTTTGGGGCATCATCCTCTCATGGCTGAACTCTTGTATCTGAGGTTTGAAATGGACATGGGTGCTTTTAGTGAACAAGAAATAAATTCTCTATTTCATTATATTCAATTCACGAGTATTTTATTGTACTATTGGAATGACTTTTCTTCGACTTGCCCCATAAATTAATCCAACATTTCTTGAATGAAGAGCACAGCATGTTGTCAATGATTTGTTGATGAGTAATATCCCTGGAGCTACTTGATAAGTCCCCCGCCTTATAAAGTCATTCCTTGACAGGCGCATGCGCACAGGCTCGCATGACCAGCCATCTTAATGAGAAATCAACCCAGAGTACATTTTTTATTCAAATCCAATAAAACCCCGATCCTAATCAGGCCAATAATTAGGATTTGCCGTCGAACATTGTGATGAACTCGAATGCTCCCAGTTGACCCTTTATCCCCGATTTCAATGATGGTATTTGAATGCGTCCACAAAAGGATGTCCTTGCTTTCAGGGGTCAGTGCACTGTATTCAAGGATGGCGGCATCAGACTCAGAATTTAAGCCAATGCTCAGTAGAGATCTGTCTGCAGGGATGTCAATTTTATAGATTGAGACCTTAAATAGCTGTCTGAAATGAGCTAATTTTGGCAGGAACGATAATTTTACTCATTGAAGTTAAAAATTGCAAATTCTGTGTGCGGCAATTATCGGTCACAATTAAAGTATTTTAAGAGTAACACGATGATGTACAGATCCTAAATATTATACCAATACTAACTGATATTAATTTGTTTTGAAAAAATGTTGTTGGGGCATAAACCGGGTCAGAATTCTTGGGATAGGGATATGCTATGTATAGGTTATACCACTTTATATTTAATGCTTTTATCTATGTATATGTATGTATTGGGTAGTAACCCCCCCCCCCTCACAGTGTGTGACCAGCTCCCTATAATATAACAGATACAACAGTATATTCTGTATTTTCCTGTCATGTACGAAAATAAAAACAAATGCCATGCATTTGGGATTCGCATAGCCTCCTACCTTGCCTTACCTCATTGTCCCTCCTAATGTGTGAATACTCACCTGCCAATAATAAAAACACATATTAATAAAACATTATTGAAATAAAGCAACCATTCCGTAATACAAATAGCAGAAACACGTCATATTTGTAACTGATATTACTTTCGCTAGGATTTGTAGGCCCACATTTTGTACTGTTTAATTTCCTATTGTAACATACAATTATTGTGACAAAAGGTGCATTGCACTATACACTATACGAGGGTTGTTGTAGTGAAACTAATGCATTTGAGCGACATAAGCAGTCTTTTACATGCCTCTCACAGTCCTCTTAGACTAGTGCCAAAAAATGATCTTATAGTGTAATACAACTTTTGCTAAGAGAGAGTTACAGGGCCTCTGAGAGTCGTTTAAAGGGCCTAATCCACTAAGCTGATTCTCATGCGATTTTGCGCTGCAGTTGACTCTTTTGCACTAACTTCTGTGAGAATATATATATATATATGATTTTTATTCTGAATAGACATACATACAATCAGAAATGAATACACCATCTGCGTGCCAATCAACATGCAGGTCTTCCAGGCAAATCGCGAATCGCATGACAATCGGGTTAGTGGACAAGGGCCTTAACACAGAAGTGTGCAATGCATCCAAAGTCCTGCGCACTCTTACACAGTTTTAAATATATGAGGTTTTGCATGCACATGTCAGTATTGTATTGCATTAATTGAATACACTTGTATATAAACACTCTGTCATTGCTCAAATTGTGTATTGCAAAGTTTTAGTCTCTACTGGTAGTCCCTCAATGTAGGTTATTAACCCTTATGTCGACTACAAGTTAAAACTTAGTGTATTACAGACTTACTGTAATAGTCTTTAATAAATTAAGTTTAATTTCTAGCCCAAGTAATTATAACCTTACCTAAAACTACTATAGAACCAGAAATTCCAACTGTACAAAGTTTGTATGACATCAATTTCCAACGCTTCTACGATAAAATATCTTCTCTAAATGCCATGATTAGGTGGATATGTCTATAATCAGAAGTATCACTAGTGAATGCAGTAAGGATAACCTGAGTTAGCCCTCACAACCCATTCAGACATGCCAAATGAGAGATGTGGCTAAACCAGGCAGCCATTTGTGCACTGTGCTCTTGTCCTCTCCCAGTCTGCCTATGATAGATTGGTTGGGGCATCAAGATTGGACATGTTTAGTAACTTTTGATGAATTGGGTTGATAAACGATAAATAGCAGGCATGTCGCTATATATTACTTCTTACACGATGTGAGATATTTGACAGGATCCAAGTAGCCTCTCAAATAGCTTAGCTTTAAGACATATTTAAGCCCCCAAAAAGTTAACTTTAAGATTTTCTACTTTTTGTTCCATTCTTCCATTCTAACAATCGTTTAACAACACTTTTGGAGGATTCTCTCCAGTTGTTTTTGCGACAGGGCTTCTAAAACGTCCCCATTTGTACTTGGCCCAAATCCTTTATCGGCCTTTTCTCTAACAGCCGTAGAATATTTATAAATCCAGTCCTATAAGTCATTATGAGCTAATGTTTTCAGGTTTGTGTTGTTATAATGAAAATGCAGCTTTAACAGCATTTTCTAAATGTGCATATTTGACGATTGTATTTTTTCTGATGATCAGACCATGTAACATTTCCCAACCCCCTTACCCGTTAGGTGCAGTCACAGCACCCCATTTCAGCCGATCCATTTATACCCTTCAGCCCATTTCACCCCACCCTGTTATACCCCTTAGCCCATTTCACCCCACCCTGTTATACCCCTCAGCCTATTGCCCGGGCTATATCACAACATGGGATTTATATCCACTCTCTCCCCTCATCCTTCCTCACACCAAATAGTGTTGTCTTACGCCGCAGAGTGACGCTGTGGTTTGACGCTGAAGGCTATAGATGGCTATCCTATGTTTGGGATCGTTTGGGAATGAGATGTGCGATAAGGGATGCTTGAATGAGTGGGACAGATTTTGTGGGGATTTGCAAGTCACATTGCGCATGTCAGTTACAGTGCATGGTGAGGCCAAAGAAAGCAGTATGTGTTTCTGTTTCAGTTTTGAATAACCTAACTAAGTATCTTGTATTTGTTGTTTGTTATCAATCATCAACAACTTACAGTTTTTTGTAATGACATGAGTTTGTCAGAATGGAATCAAATTTGATCTGAGATTGTTACAACAAGGTCAATGTAGATTAGAGACAAGTTGTGGTCCACGAGAGGCGTTATGTAATAAAATAAAATAAAATAAAATAACATAACATAACAATTGATGATTTTTAAAGTCAAATGTATTTTAGGTACTGTAACGTCTTTCTAGGTAGTTTTCTGGGGGATGGAAAACCCTGATCTCTTTGGCCTGAGGCATCTCCAGCATATCTGACACACCCATATATCAATATACAACCAAAATATCCGACAACAGAGTATTTTTGCCAGTAAATGATAATAATTACATTGGAAAAGGAAATGGACTGATATGAGGAAAAGAGGAACTTCGATAGAATCATTATGTTTTCTACTTTCGACCATGACAATGAATTCCTCTCAATCATTCAACGCAACAACAACAACCTTATTTCCTTCTATTTGTTGGGCAGTTCTTTTCTGTACTGTTAGAAAGGATCATTATCAAGCTTGTTTCCCTGAGATATATTTAACACACCTTATATATTCTTTTTAAAACAACAACGAAACACATCCATAATTTGATAGAGCAATTTTCACCAATCCTCTCAAATAACCCTCATTTAAGACAAAAATGAGCTTCAAAATGCAGTTTAACATAACAGGAGTGATACTTTAAATGAATGCTATACCAAATATATTCAGATAAACCCGGTAGTATTCTTCATTTTTCAGCCCAATTTTGGAGAATTTCTTCATGTGTAGATCTGCCAATTGTACATTTTCTAAAAATCTGACCCATACAAACTTGTGTTTGTGCTCCGTAAATGGGGTGAAAACGAATGTGTTATTCTCATCAACAACAACCCTATTAACACATTCCCTTAGATAAGACCTGCCCCAGCGTTTACTTCCACTTCCTGTTAAATGACCTTGGTTCACAGGATATCCATGGAGTGTATGGTCACATGACTTCACAAGCTTTAGCTCGCGAGATCTTGCGTTATGCCCCACGTGAGACCAGCTTCTGTCTCTGTACTGGCAGCAGTTTTGTTATTATTCTAGTGGTGAACAGAGGAACTAATCAGAGTGGTAAAAGGGCTCTGATTTGTTGTCCCGATGCGTTTTATCCCATGTAACAATAATGACAAATATGACTCACCAAATAAATCAATTAATTGAATTAATTTCAATAAAGAGATCTTGTGAAAGAAAAACTTTGAAAAATATCAATTTTAGGACTTGTGACTCATTTTCCTGGAACACATCAGAAAAGAGAACATCTTTTTACAACATCAAATGTATTCAATATTCGACCATCAGACTCCCTTCAAATCTGGTAAAATTATATTTAAATTTGTTTTAACTTAATATTGATTTGAATGGTACAGTATTGTCATTACATATTATTCTTTTTTTTATTCAGCTGAAGGCCAATAAAATATATGAATAATTACGGGAAAAATCATTTTGAATGCTGTCATGTGTTGTCTTAATTTAGCTTCAAATAGTTTTCTGTTAGTTTTCCAACTGCTCTAAATATATTAAGATGGTTTATCAATTCACTTCACTATACGTTTTGTGAACACTGTATCAATATCATTAGTATTATATTCATACATTTTCTGAATAACATACCCTAATCTCTAATTGAACTGTCCAAATATGTCTAAACCACTGGAAAGTTATTCTTATATGGATTTCTTACATGATGAATATCATATTCTAAGTATATCTCATTCAAAATAACTTCCTTGGGTGGATGGGGTTAAGCCCAAAACAGAGGGCACAGGAGATGGAGAATTATTGGGGTCTGACGTTTCGAGCTACGTTAGCCCTTCATCAGGGGTTTGAGTTTAAAAAAGTTTAAAAGTTTAAAAAAGTCTAAAATGTTGACCATTGTGTGAGTACAGAGAAGTCAAGGCACTGTGAGCCCAGTACATGTGTGAGTACAAATGCTGGTCAAGCGGAGAGTGATGGTCACTACGGGCAGGGAGTGATGGTCACTACGGGGGAGAGTGATGGTCACTACGGGCAGACACTCCATATAAAACTGTCAATACTCAAATTGAACATTGAACCAGACTGGACACTTCATGTAGCAGTCAGAGATATTGGATATATACAGGCCCAGGCACCAAAACAGGGACCGTTGTCCACTGAATTGGTGCTGGGAAACACATTTCTAACAAACTACGCTCAGCCTCAGTCTGTTCCTACAAGTGTACTGGTACTGCTATATGGGTAAGATTTTTCAGAAAATGTACAATTCGCCTTCACCAATTTTCTGAAATAACCCAGATTTCAGACGAAAATAAATTTCAGAATACAGTTCAACCTAACCAAACAGATTGCTAGAATCAATGCAATGCCGAATATACTCGAATTTAACTAGTATTAGTCAAATTGCAGCCTAATTTAGCAGAATGTAACGAATGTATACAGCTGCCAATTGTACATTTTCTCAAAATCTGACCCATATCACTTTTATGCACTGGTTTTTTAGATCGTCCTGTAGGTGGAATGGAGAACATGGATTGATATTAATACTTATTATAACCCTAAACCTAACCTTAAAATTATTAATTAGTGGTCCTAAGTCAGTGGAGGTAGTAGATATACCACTTTGGTAGCCTGGCGCCTAGTATTCAATCAGTATCCAAGAATCAACACTCAGTTCCCGCCAGTTCCAGCAGGAGGTGACTATGCACCATCAGGCAGTCATCATTGAAGACACCCTCCTCTGGCGATAGGCTCCTCTACACCAGCTCAGCAAGGGCATCCAGCCTTCACTTAACCCTACAGACATGTGCCACCTAGGTCCTGGGTATGACCATAAAGTGCCTTTCTGTCTCTTTTCTCTGTCTGTCTCTCCCTTCTTCTCTATCTCTATTTCCTGGGTATGATCATAAACTGCCTCCCTCTCAGCACTCCCGCCCTTGATATAACCATCTTAAATGTGTTAATAAGGGCGTAAAGCAACCAATCTCACTCACTCACTCTCGTGTGCCACCTGAGACCGAGATACTTCTGTTGTTCAAATGAAACTTTACCACTGTTGTTTGAGATTGTGTTTCTGATTTAATAAAGCTCAGCTAAACGTATTCCCATTCGTTTCTTGTCCTTTCACAGAAATCATGACTCTAACCCCTATGAATCTGCAGTTCACCATATATTCCTTTGCATTGAATATTGGTATATCCAGAAAATACAGTTCAACATAACCAGACAGATCTATTGAATGAATACAATACAGAATACACTGAGATATACCTAGCATTTATCAATCTTCACTCTAATTTAGCAGAATTTGATAGATGTGTAGAACTGTAGATTTTCTGAAAATCTCACCCATGAGCCATGATATTATCACATTTGGTAGGATTCCTTTCACCATAATAGCTAGGAAAGGAGCTTTTAGGCTGGAGTGAGTGAGTGAGATTGGTTGCTTTACGCCTTTATCAACACATTTAATATGGTTATATCAAGGGCGGGAGAGCTGAGAGGGTAAGTGAGTGAGATTGGTTGCTTTACGCCTTTTTCAACACGTTTAATATGGTTATATCAGGGGTGGGAGAGCTGAGTGGGTAAGTGAGTGAGATTGGTTGCTTTACGCCCTTATCAACACATTTAATATGGTTATATCAAGGGTGGGAGAGCTGAGAGGGAGGCAGTTTATGATCTTACGCAGGAAATAGAGGTAGAGTAGAAGGGAGAAGGAGACAGAAAAAGAGACAGAAAGGCATTATTGTCAGAAGCAGCCATACAACCCCGCTATTGGAGTATACCCCTGGCCCACACTGAGGTGGACTTAAGTTGCAGGCAGGGAACTGGTGGTCCCAGTAAACCTAGCATTTCTTATGCATAGCCGGGGCTTGCATGGAATGCTAATGGCAGGAATTGAGATGCCAGCAACTGGGACTGGCTGGCAAATACTGGTTTTAAATCTGACTGATATTTTCTTAGCTTAAGTAAAGTGTGATGCGCCTGGCTCAAGTTCTGATATGGCGTTTTATTTAGTGCAAAGTGTAGAAGGGTCAGATCTTCAGAAAACGTACAATTCGCCTTCACCAATCCCCGCAAAAATCTTAAATTTTAAGATAAAAATGAGATTTAAAATACAGTTCAAGAGAACCAGGCAGATTTTCTGAATCAAGGCAAAAGGAAATATACTCAAATATACCTACTATAAATCATATTTCAGCCTAATTTAGCAGAATTTACTTAATTTGTAGAGTATTTTAGCGTTAGCGTCTATGGAACTCAGCTGTTGTATTCACCTGAGTTTTTGCCCCCGATCGTAGCGCCACCTGTACATACCCGGATTCTCGTCTCAAAGAATTACAAGTCTGACGGTCACACTTACCTCATAGCTAGTATTTTCAATAATTATTGTCAATTGTAATTATTCATCTCATAACGATTTCCAACTATTGTTAGTTTAAGCCTCTTACTTTCCCAATATTTGTTATAGGAAATCTACTCCTGTATAAATATATCAATTCAAACCATTGAACGAAGGCAGCCATAGGAAGACCTGTCTTGAGAAGAGAGATCTGGCCAACCTGATTGTAAAAAATACCTCAGTAAAAGAACTTTTGAATTTGAATTTTGAATATTACATTTCTAGCCTATGATCAATTTAGAAAAGGAAAAGGATTAGTAACCTCCATTTTGTGTCTCCAAACTGTGCATCTGCATTCTAAGCTGACATTAGTCTAATAGCGGAACTCCACTATAGGTAAAAAACGGCGCCAACAGGCAAAATTCGTCGCCAACATTTCGGAAAATTCGAAAAATTCGACATGTCTAAAAATTCTAGTGGATGAGGGGGTAAAATAGGTTGTTGGCAACACATATATGTGTTGCCAACAATTGCAAAATATCTAACTTGATTAGATATTTCGTCGCAAAAAATTAGTCGCAGCCGTTTTTGCCTGTTGGCGCCGTTTTTTACCTATAGTGGAGTTCCGCTATAACAAATATTTTCGACCTTTGGCTATGTTCTATAACTCATCTAAAATTCATTTGACCAACATTTTGGATTATTTTGTTTAGTTGTTTTTAGAACAGAGCTTTTAAAATTTCCTCATTTGTATTTGGAGGAATCCTTTCGAATGATGACTTAACTTATTATCACTCACTGGTTTTCCCTCATGCAGTTAATTACAAATTCTGGTATAAACAAACAGATAACAGTTGCTGAATGTTGATGAACCCAAGTCATAAAATGAGGGAATCCCATCAAAGTTGTTTTGTTGTAACATGAATATGGGTCAGTTTTTCAGAAAATGTACAATTGACAGGTGTCCATATTTAGTCAAATCTGTTCAATTAGGCTGCAATGTTGCCAATACTATGCAAATTCGAGTATATTTGGCATTGCATTGATTCAAGCAATCTGTTTGGTTAGGGTGAACTGTCTTTTGAACTTTATTTATGTCTTAAATTCGGGTTATTTGAGAGGATTGGTGAAGGTGAATTATACATTTTCTGGCGTTTCACCCATGGCATTAATCCTTTATTGACCATCCCCTGCCTAGATATATAATATCTCCTTTGCATGAATGAGCCATATATATAATAACGCTAATTCTGGATGGCAGATAGAGTCGACAAGCAGTCCCAACAGCTTACCCCGGTCACACCACCCTCTGTATATCTGCACATATCTGACAGGTTTATATGCTATATATAAGCTAGCAATTAGATCTACTACTTGATGTGTCCGTTAGGAAGCAAATCAAAGTTATTTCGCGAACTGGTTGCGAAGGTCACAATCCAGTTTGTGAATTACTTTGATAACGTTACAAAGTATAGGTAAATCTCAGTAGATCTGGCGGTTTGCTATTGGATGTATAAGCTTCCAATTAGATTCATTGCATGATTATATCCTCTGGTAATGCTATATGGAGTGGAAATGTATGAATACATGGATATTGACCACTTAGAGCGTGGCCACTCATTGAGGAGTCCACACTATCATAAATAACCAATTAATCTAGCAGTGCAAAATATTCATGTTGAAATATTCAAGATACTAATTAGATTCATTGCTTGATTATTCCCTCTGGTAATGCTATATGGAGTGGAAATGTATGAATACATGGATATTGACCACTTAGAGCGTGGCCACTCATTGAGGGGTCCAAACTATAACAAATAACCAATTGATCTAACAGTGCAAAATATTTATGTGAAAATACTAAGAACATGGAATAAATTATGTTCATTACATGGTCTTAACTGAGATCTCTACATATATCAGTATAATGTCAAGAAACATTCTCTTCATCACAAAAATTAATAATTCTGAGAATAGCACGTAATATCTTATACACTCATGTACATTGTCTTTGACAAGTTTTACTTTTCTCTAACTAACTTCACGATGTCCAACTGCTTCATCATCCGCATGTAACAACGCTATTTCCATGATGATAACTTAGACTAAACAACTAAACACATAATACTATAATGGAAATATTTTCGTCCGGACCTGCATTCAATTCCAGAAAGTCTCACAAAGAAAAACAAATCTGTTATTATATATTCCCCGAAGGAGAACATAATTAGGTCGAAACGTTGGGTTTCTTCCATTCTTTTTAGGATTTGATAAGAAACTAGAAAAAATAAAACCAGGACTTACTTGCTTCTACGGATTTCATATTATAAACATTATAATTAAATCATATTATAGAATGTATTTGTTCTACCCAAAAGCCAGATATAATACTACTGTTTACATGTATAGGCTAGCACATACATCCCCTCAAGTCCCAGTATTTAGCCTCAGTAAGCTGGCATGTAAGGACCACCTTATTTAGCCTGTGCCTGATTCATAGCTCCACTCATCTCTCTACAGTGGTAGATAAATACAAAGTGCTTCATTACCCAACATGCCTCTTTCCTGGAACCACGTGACTCACTGATGACCCAGAACGAGGACAGTAACTTCTGATGAGAGGCTCTTTGTGAACTCATCAAGTTCTGTTTCGATATATATATATTGAGACCACCCTTTGAACTGAACGAGTTTTGGTCTCATAGCGAGGTGGTCTCATTAGAGGGGCTAATCTTATAAGAGGAAAGCAATTCGGCACTGAGAGAAACTGGTCTTAATAGAAGTGTGGTCTCTAGAGAGAGGTGGTCTTTATGCGAGGTTCCACTGTACTACAAGGGGTTGGGAACACTGGGTTTGATCTCTGGTATGCAGCAAGTTATGTTCTGGTCGTGAACATTGGCATTCAATATTATGTTCTATTTGTAAGGTTTTGATACCAATTCCTAACACTGATTATTGTATCAAATTGTATTTAAACATGGAAATAGGTACAGCAACACTCTGTGGTAAACTAATTAAATTTAAACATAGCTTCAGTCTGAATAGTTGTGTTTTTGAGTACTGTTGCCATAGTAATATGTAGTTAGTGTAATATCGCTCATCACTGAAGATGTAGATTTCTATGGCTATAAAGATTTCTAAGTAAAACTATGCAAACATTAATATACTCATGAAAATGAGATAATGCAATAGTTGGTATTAGTAACGATCCTTTATACTCCAACTGAATTGATTATTAACTTCCAGGGGGAAGAATACGCCCATCTAATAGTTTGTTCATTTCTGTACACATTGTATATAAAGAGATAGAATAACCACAATGTAAGCGCCTCTGTGATTGGTCTATATCTCCGTTTTTGATGACGTCAGACCAATCAGAGATGAGCTTACTCAGCAGAGAGGTACATTAAGAAAAGCATGGCCATCGTGAACTGCTTCTGCCAGCTTATTATAAGCGTAAAAATGACGATTTACTATTATTTCCAAGTCGTAGTATGAAGAAAGAACTGTACTTGAGGTCAGAAACTACTCGTGTGATTCAATGACTCTTGTAAAACTTTATTTTGCATCCAACGCGCGACCTGTGGCCGCTTGTTGGATACAAAATACAGTTTTAACTCCAGCCATTGAACCACACTTGTAGTTCCTCACCTCGCGTACTGTTCCATCTAAAGAGAGGCCCATGTTTGATATATATATCAATGTCACCCATTGGCAATGTGAACAAACTTCCCATACATTGTGTGACATATCAAGACCTTCAGTTCCTTGCTGAACAATTTAGGAAATGCAGAATATACTTTAAGCTCAATAAAATAACAATTTCCTTTTCCAATCATTCTTGCAAATGTTTCCATTAATCGCCTATCATTGAAAGGTTCCAAGTAAGTAAACATATCACGATATAATCTCCACAAATGTCAAGTCTATATTTAGAAATCTGCCGCTTTCTGGATTGCTTCTCAGGAATGGGTTATGGTAATGGTAGTTTTAGGCCAGGTTTGGAGCCATCCAGCCCTGACTCATCCTATGACCAATAACAGTTATTTCCATACCATTAACCAGAGAAAGACTCCAAGATTACATCTCCTCACCCTGCCTTCCATTGCATATGGGTGAAATCGCCAGAAAATGTACATTTCTTCTTCACCAATGCACTCAAATAACCCAAATTTGATACATAAATCAGGTTCAAAATTCAGTTCAACCTCACCAAACAAATTGCTAGAATCAATGCAATGCCGATTATACTCGAATTTACCTATTATTGAACAAATTGGAGCCTAATTTAGCAGATTTTATTAAATGTGTACAGCTCCCAATTTTACATTTCCTGAAAATCTGGTTAATGGTATGGGAGAGCAAAAACATTTATTTCTCTTCTCTCTTCAACTGAAGGTATAACACAATGGGTGCTATTGCCCCACTACTTCCACCGCTACTTCTAATGCTACTCAGAAATGTAAGCAGACATCATTTTATTTTCACATAAAATTGAATGCATCAAGTAGTGTGAGAAGTAGCATAGAGTGATGCCATTGTCCTGCTTCAGCCCCTGCTATTTCCTGCTACTTCCCACTACAAAGCAGCCGCTTCAAATCAAACATGTTTGATAGAAGTGGGAGCCCTCTATGCTTCGAAAATGCTCCAAAAGAAGCGGGAAGTAACATGAGTTTGTAGCGGGGCCCAATAGCATCAATCTCCATACTCTCCCGCTTCTCCTCCCAATTATTTCATCAAGAAGCGGGAGCAGTAGCGGGCAAAGTAGCCGGCCAGTGGAACCCAGCCCTTAGGATTAAACTTTCTTGTAGCCTATTTTAGCAGAATTTACCACATCTGTAGAGTCAATGGTACATTCCCAGACGCGCAGACCCACACATATATATTCATTGATCATTTCCCCAGGCTGAAGGGAATTCCTATATCGTGCTAAAACTGACGTGTCAGCTCTAAATGAGCATGTAGATATTGACCTTGGTAAAAGAGTTCTAGCTGTGGAATTGGAGCTGGTAATGGAGCGGATGATGAGTTTTGGAGAGTTTGTAATAATGTTGCCCCGGGTGAGATTACAGTCTATGATACACCTAGTTGGTGTCTACTTATATACCTAATACTTTACTTAGTTAGTAGTCATAAAAAATCTTTTGAAAAAAGATTATTTGGTGGGTCTTCAAAAATATATATTGCATTTTTATTCAGAACAGACAATAACATTCCGAAATTGGATGCTACTCTCTGCCTAAGCAGGTCTTCCTGAGATATTCCATTTCCTACAAATATTTTGATCTTACATAAAGTTTAAAAAAATAGAATTATAGTTCTTGTAATTGATGCCTTGTCAAATGTAAGACGTCTCATTTCCAATGAAACAATGTACAGGTTTAAATATTTAAGGAAAATACAATATGTAGCTCTTTTAATCTTCCATTACACATTCACAGCAAATCTTTCTTTCCTAAAATTAATCGATTGTTACCCACTGAGTGTATCAGCACACTTTATAATACCAAGTTTAGACAAATTTCATAGGAAAATGAAAATCCCTTCTTTTGCATTTGGCCTCAAGTGATAACGACAAAACATGTATCAAGTCTGTTCACAGTAAAGCTAAAAACAAAGCGAGTAGTACATTCAAGTACTGAAGGACTATGAAATATGAAATGAATCGTGAAAATATTTCTTGATAGTCTCTCACTTTAGTAAAGGAGGTAAATGTATTGAATTCTGGTAACCTCAGATGTGTATCCATGAATATATTCAATACACTGTTGTCAAACTTGGTACAAGTATTTGTCTCCATATTGGCATTAATGGAATATTCCCATTCAATATGTCCCATTCTGGGCAGGATGCAGCACATATCTCTACATGCTTCACCAACCGTACATCCTTGTAGTTGCTATATAGTATTCTACATGGGCATGTCCACTGCTGATACAGACACAAGTCATAACTATGGTTTCAACATGGCGGGTGGAAATCTGTAGAATTACCCGGATACAAGGGCACTCACAATTCCTCGAACCGGAAATGTATTGAATGAATGCAATATAGTTCGGAAATATTAGGAATGAAGTAAATGAAGGGTGCTTATAAATGCTCAACTGATGTGGCTGACACAAGTTTTATCTTAAAAGGGGATTAGGTATCGCTGTATATTATTGTTATAGCCGTGTTTTTTGTGCGACAATTACGGATGCGAACAATTACTTCCCATACTTACTATGGCGACACTATATATATACGCATGGGGAAATTTCGGTTATATGCATCCTGCTTTTCATAGTATATCGATGGGGCCGGCGGAGAAATGTTGTTTTCATGTTATAAAGTCTTTCTTAAATTGTTTATTTTGTTAGATAGTTTATTTTGTTAGATAGTTTATTTTCTTAAATAGTTTATTATCTTAAATAGTTTATTTGATCACTCAAGCTTTCGCCCTTCTTGGGCTTCATCAGGTGATATTACTATTGAGGTACCATTTGGTGCAGTGGTGGTATCACAACATCGACTGCTCAAAATTATAAATTACAGATTTAAATTCTAAATTGTGTAAAAAAAACCCAAAGAACCTTTGTATGTGTATGTATGTATATTGTTTATTTCCGAAGACAGTACATGAAAAAAATATAGATAATTTACATCGGAATTGGGAAGGTCCTCTTCTGTGGCAGCCACAGCTCTTCCAGAGGGTTCCTTAGACTAGACTTTTAAGTTACAATTAACGGTATACAGGGGTATAAAGTGACTAGTTACCTACACTACTGCAATGGGATGCACATTTGTATTTCAACAGTACACCAATAATTACAAAAAGCATCCTACATAGTTTTAATATTGTGAGAATGGCAGTGTCCAGTGACTAGGCCACTCCAATGTCTACCCGTACTTAAGCCTGATAAATGGCATTTATAAATTCCTTGACGCTTACAAGAAGAGCTTCAATGTGCGGCCTGTGAGCTTGGTCCAGCTGGTCGGTGATTTAGTGCTAACGACAGGTGCTAGGGGGAGCCAATGGGGCGAGAGAGTTGAGATAAGGAAAAGCCTTGTTATAAAAGCTGATCTCTCGGCCAAACATTGGCTGGTAACATACCACCCAAGGTGCTGGCGTGGTGTCTTTAAGTATACAAGATTGAGCGCATATATATTTCACATTAAAGCTGTATTCTCAGTTAACAAACATTGGCTTGTAACATACCTCCCGGTGGGTGCTGGTATACAAGACTGAGCGTATATGGATGGGTCAGATTTTTAGAAAATGTACAATTGGCAGCTAGACACCTTTAGTAAGTTCAGCTAAATGAGGCTGAAATTTGGACAATACTAGATAAATTCGAATATATGTGGTGAGTGAGTGAGGTTGGTTGCTTTACGCCCTTATCAACACATTTAATATGGTTATATCGAGGGCGGGAGAGCTCAGAGGGAGGCAGTTTATTATCATACCCAGGAAATAGAGATAAAGAAGAAGGGAGAGAGAGAGACAGGGAAAAGAGACAGAACATTGCATTGATTCTAGCAATCTGTTTGGTAGGATTTAACTGTATTTTTGTCTGATTTTGGGGTTATTTGAAAGAATTGGTGAACGTGAATTGTACATTTTTGTGACAACTTCACCCATATACCCCATCCCTTATATAAACCCGGATGCACAAACTCCTCCATGACACAACACAAACTGCAAAAGATGATTAAGATTAAACGAACAAGCCCACGCACAAGAACGAACAGCCAATCAGCATAAAGAAGAAATCAATAAAATTCTCAAGTTCATTCATGCTCAGTCACAATCATCTCAAGGAATGCTAATCTTGCACCAATCTACAGAAGCAGAGTTGGTGATGGGGTATAATAGGATTTGCCTCCCACGCGGTTGAGTATGAGTGAACTGGTATTAATAAGCTTGCTGCTACCATGCATACACACATGCAATGCAAGGCTTTGCTCCGATCAATTAATGTCATGACCGACAAAATGTATAAATCACCTTCACTGATGCTCTCAAATAACTCAAATTTAACTGATAAATGAGCTTGGATTTTGAAATAGCACCAGATTTGAAATATGAGATCAAGCGGATTCTAATGATGGTAAATATTGGGGCGTATAATAAGTACTTCTATATTTTACGATGGATATTTTTAGTTTTGAAAAGAAAAGTTTGCAATATGTGTGCGTAGGCTAGTACTGGTGAAGTAGCTAAATATACTCTATGGGAGGACCTTACGAATGCATGGATATATTTGATACACTGTCCTGAAATTTTGGGACATCTATTCAAAATACATACAGCGTTAAGCCCTGCACTGCACACGCACAGCCAATTTGCCTCCCGATTACCTGCCGATTTGGTCTCCCGATGAATCCTATGATTTCATTTCCAATCCTTGTTTATGTTTTTGAAATAACATGAACCAGAATAGGGGAATTGGATGTCTCACTGCGCATGTCTACTGCAGTGCATTCTGGGATGGATTCTGTTGAAATCGGACATACACATATTTGGCAACATTTTTATCTAAAATAGCAAGAATGTTTTCACCAATATCACAACTTGTATGAATGATCTATGAAAACCAAATGCATGATGGGAAAGATGAGGACTTGTGTCATGGGAAAATGTATAATACATAGATATTGACATTAAAACATTGATAAATAGTCCATGCTGAACATGGTTTGTTTTCTATTGATATTACACTGTACCATTACTCCCATAATTCCATGCGAATCAAGATTCAAAATGGCGGCTATGCAAGTCCCCTATTGGATATCAAATCATATGATTCACCAGAAGACCTAAATCGGGGGACAATCGGGAGGCACACCGGTTGTGTGTGTGCAGGGTCGTAGATACCAAAACGATGAGGACATTTCTACTAAGATATCTTGAGAATAAAACACTTTGTAAAATATTGATTTTGCGAGTTGTGACTCATTTTTTTGTAGCACATGTTTACCCAACGGTCTGTAAGTAAGTAACACCAAAATTGTGCCGGATTTACTAATGAGTAGAGCTGCTAATCATACATTTTACGACATCACGACCCACACAAGGATGTAGTGATATGGTTTGCAATGAACTTAATTATTGTTCTGCTTCAGAGGTAATCAGGATGCACCATGCTTCATTGCATTCAATTACATCGGAATTTCCAACCCGGATATGTTGGGACTGATAATCGTTTTTCAAAGTGTTCGTTGCTGAATCGCTAAGAAAGTCCAAGTGATTGTCTTGGCTTATAGGTATGCGCGTGATTCACCTACAGTGATCGTATGAAACCAGGATATGTATGGGTCGGATTTTCAGAAAACGTACAATTCGCTTTCACCAATCCTCTCAATTAACCCACATTTAGGACAAAAATGAGCTTCAAAATGCAGTTTAACATAACAGAAGTGATACTTTAAAATCAATGCGATACCAAATATACTCAGATATACCCAGTATTCATCATTTTTCAGCCTAATTTAGCAGAATTTCCTTAATGTGTAGAGTTGCTAGTTGTACATTCTGAAAATCTGACCCGTATAAACCACAGCGTGAACTTTTTTTTGTTTCTCTAAAATGCATATCTTTGAGTCCGGTTCTCATGGAACCCATTCAAGATCGTCAATTCATTTAACTCGAAATAAGTGATTAATCATTAAACGTATACATTGTACATCGAGATTTAATATTTATAAATACAATCCAAATACATCACCTGGAACACATCATGCATGGTTGGTCATTGATAGGATATAATAACAGAATATCATATGGAAAGAGGCACAAGAAACGACAGTGTATGTGGAACGTATACAACACAAATATAAAACAATGTACACTATAGGGGATTTGCATAGCCGCCATTTTGAATCTAGATTCGCATGGAATTATGGGACTAATGGTACAGTATAAAATCTATAGAAAACATGTTATGTTCAGCACAGGATATCTATCGGTGCTCTAATGTCAATATCTATGTGTTATACACGTTTCCATGACATAAGTCTCCATCTTTCCCATCATGCATTTGGTTTTTGTAGATCATTTATAAATGCTATGATATTGGTGAAAATATTCTTGCAATTTTCGATAATAATTTTGCCAAATATTTCTATGCAAGATTTCATCAGAATTCATCCCAGCATGCACTGTAACATAGATGCGCAGTGGCACATGCAAGGAAGTATCTATGGCTTGGCATCCAGCTTTATTTATACTCGAGCATTGTACTTAATTATTCACAAACAAAGGATCCGAGAAATATTTCCCCCTGTGCTGTCCCACTCTAATTGGCTGAGGGAGAATCCTTCTTCCAGGTAGACTGACCCCCAGCTCCCCTTCATGCTTTGATCATGCATTGTCCATGTGATAGATAATCCTTGCCCTCACCCCCACCCCCCACCCCCTCCCCTACCTTACCCAAATCCCAAGCTTGTAGTCTCCTCCCTTCCCTCATGCCCCCTCCGACCAAATCACAAGGCTTGCAATTGTGAGCCTTCGTAAATCTTGCCCCTTCTAGAATTTATTATTCGTCCATATCGCATGAACCAAGTAGGCTAACATTCAAGACATCAATACTATAAATTATACTTGAGCTCGCTAATCATACCCTGAGATTTGTTCTATTACATTTAATTCTATCAAAACTATTTCCTTGATTTATTATTCAATCAAAAGCATGAAATATCAATTCAATTCAAGACAAGAACTCAGAGATGGAAAACAATCAGAGTCTGCAAATACAATACAAAGATAGTACTGGTAGTAATCCAGATCTATCCAGATCTATCCAGTTAGAACTAGTTTATTACACCATCAAATGGCCCTTAGTCATGCCTTATGACTCTTAATGGCACCATGGATTCCGAACTCATTCATGTCTAGACATTAGCCTCTAATACTGGGGGAACAATAATTTTACCAACAACTCAATGAGTAAATCTTCTTTCTTATTGTAATCTGTATATTGCAGGGCACAAAGTGGAACTGACAATTCGTGACTTGAGAATGAATCATAAACTTTCCAGGCTTTTGGTAAACCTGATTCAGTGTTCCCCGTCTCGGATATGAATTCTCACTGCTATAGTACTTCTTTTTTTAGGGTGGATACTATTTGATGCGAATGGAAAGAGTGAGAGCCCAGCAGTAGTGACATAAGGGCGCCACAGGACAGGAAAATGCTTACCTACTTTTAAAACAATGAGGTAATTAGGTCTGGATAAAGTTCACAGAGCGTCCTTAGATACCCTGATCAGCCTGTGACAATACTGAGTGTTGTAGTACCAGTGCACTCTCATGAGTTTCCCCAATTATTATTTTGAGATTCTCAAAATAATTGAATCACTGAGAAGATTGTCAATCATTGATTAGGATCTGATATCCCCCATCCCTGTGCTATCAGATAAAGGCTGGGTTCCACTGGCCGGCTACTACTCCTGCTACTCCTCCAGTTTCTTTGACAGCCTATTGCTCCCGCTTTTAGAAGCAGGAGCAAGCAACTGAAGGTATACTGGAATATGTACTATTGCCCTGCTGCTTCCACCAATACTTCTAATGGTACTCAGAAATGTAAGCAGATAACATTTTATTTTCACATAGAAATGAACACATCAAGTAGCCTGAGAAGTAACATAGAGTGGTGCTAGTGGCCCGCTTCAGCCCCCGCTACCTCACGCCACAAAGTAGCCGCCGCTTCAAATCAAACATGTTTGATAGAAGCGGGATCACTCTACGCTTTGAAAATACTCCCCAAAAAGCAGTAAGGAATGTGGCTTTGTAGCGGGGCCCAATGGCACCCATCCCCACTGCTCTCCCGCTTCTTTAAGCAAGAAGCGGGAGAAGTAGCAGGCCAGTGGAACCCAGCTTTAAGATCACAGTTTGTGCTAACATCAGGGGGGAGTAGGTGTGATGAAGGTTGGACTACTAAGATGCAATCTAATAACATGGGGATTGACTGACTGCATCTGTCCTTGTCGCTTAAGTCATACATCACCTCTCATAGGTGTTATGTAACACCTCTGCCCTCTGTCTGTGTTGAAACTTCTTTACTGTATAACCTCCAATATTTGGCAGGCACTGGATGAAATATTCTGTCTTTATTTGATATATCCAAACCAAACTAATTTGGCATACTTAGTAAATTCTGTCTTCCTTGTCTCCAATATTAGTAGATATAATAATGACAATTTCAGTGACAATACATGACAATAACTGTCACTTGACCATGTGTTACAGGTAACTGAAATCTTGAAACATTTCTCTTGGAAACAAAAATTAATTAATGTATGTACCACATGCTATTTGTATGGGCGGGAGTAGTGTGGTAATAAAGTTCAATGCGTGTGATGTAAGCATAGCAACATGGGAGTAAATATAGAACCTAAATTTGAATGTGAAACTCGGGACACTACTGCACTGTCCTCAATGGTTTTTTTTGGTAACCCACTCGCCTATCGGCTTGTGGGCCACAGAAAAAAAACCCATCTTGGACAGTGCAATAGTGTCCCTTGTACCACATTCTCATCAGGTTCTATATATAAATCTCACACAAGTTTCTTGTTTAATGAGCTCAGTTCACCATGCCAAGAAGTGTACTCATACAGATGGATTGCCCACTAACACTAGTTTAAGTACATGTACTACTAGTACTGCTTTACTAGTAAATGTCCACCCAGATTTTGTCTGGCTAGCTGATTTTTTTTACATGGAGCTGAGGTACACAACAGGCGTTAAACAAACACATGTTTAGTACAAAGCTATTAATGTCATAATGAAGATCCCCAGGGTGCGCCTGCTGCAATGATAAACCCACTAATCGCACAGAGGACTTGATATGTGTTCCATGAAGCCGGATCCAGGGGCACTATTATGGTGTTCTTCATATACCCTGCAAGTCACTAAATATTACCCGACGGTCTGTATGTATGTAAGAGCACGACGCGAATTTTTGGACATGTTTTTAAAAACTATTATCACTTTTTTACCATCTTGGCTTCACCTTACGCACAAATTTAACTGTTTCTTATGCTACATAGATTTCTGCGATTTGTTCTCATAAATGTATTACATTATATATCAAATTAATTATTTGTTGTCATAAAATATGCTTGTAAGTTATGCTGTATGCCTTATGCAGTCAGGCAACATTGAGAATATCAACGTCCTGGCGCTGAAATGTAACCTTGTTCCTGAATAAAGATATTTTAAAATCAAAATCACTGTCTTATTAAAAGTTGATTCACAGCTGTGAATCAACTTTTAATAAGACAGTGATTTTTAGAGTATATGTGATGTGTTCCAGGGAAATGAGTCACAAGTGGCAAACTATGGATTTTGAGATATCATCATATTTGAAAAGACTATTGGGCAATCACCAATAAGTAATTAAATTTAATTGAGGTACAATTCGCAAAAGCTATATTTTCAAAGTAATTTATTTATGAGATGTCCTTATCGGAATGTTCTGATCTTGGGGGGGGGGGGATTCATGCCCCGTATTGCAAGACACTGTGTTAAATGTATCCTTGCATTTTGAAGGTCATTATGGAGTATATTTAGCCACTCTCCTAGTACTTACTTGTCCACCCAGAAACATTGCAAACTTTTTTTCAATACTAAAAATGTAAAACTTAAAATAAAGAAATAATTAGTAGATGTCCTACAGTTAACTGTCATTGGAATCCGCTTGATATCTATCTATTCATGAATGATGTCACCTCAAAATCCAATATTTGGGAGGTACAACACACTTTAAATTCCTATGATACATCACAATGTGCATTGTTCTCGAATGCGAGAATAGAGGGAAGGTGTGTCGGATGGACTAATATATGATAAGTTCTGATCAGACTAACACTAATATGATAAGTTCTGATCAGACTAACACCGTTTTCATCGTAACACCACAAGAAACCTTCAATAGGACAGCCATAGGTAATTCAAAACGGGAAATAATCTATATTTTAAGAAGAAACGATTAGGATATCCAAAATGCTCATCATATTCCTCATTGAAACAATATTGTTGACATTGGCATTGATTACATAATGCCTCCTTTAGATATGAATTAGGAATGTTTACACTGTACTAGTCAATATTGGTCAAGAGGCGCATGATGTTGGTTGTACATTTCATCAGCTGAACACGTCAATCAATCGTGTTTCTCCAGAAAGAAATAGAATTTGGAAGATGTGGGTCAGATTTTCAGATAATGTACAATTGGTAGCTCTACACATTTAGGAAATTCTGCTAAATTAGGCTGAAAAATGAAGAATACTGTGTATATCTGAGTATATTTTGTATCGCATTGATATAAAGTATCAGTTCTGTTATGTTAAACTGAATTTTGAGGCTCATTTTTCTCCTAAATGTTGGTTATTTGATAGGATTGGTGAAGGCGAATTGTACATTTTCTGAAAATCTGACCCACGTACGTATACAGCCGCAAACAAACATGCTCGCCCTTGATCTTGATATGTGTGTAATGTAATTTCTGTCTGGTTACTAATATCTATCCGAGTCTTAAATCTGTTCACGTTCGCCTCGTAATGCAGTGTTCCATACTTGCTTCCTCCTTGAAGTTTTAGTATTATTTTCTTTCATAAATAAACTTTACTTTTTTTTGTTTCAATGATATGTTTCGTTTCCCAAACTTAGAAGAAACTATTATTTTGTTGTTGTATAATATAGTATGACTTATCTGTGTCTAATATATCTTTCCTATCCCCCCCCCGTTCTTTAATCCTCTCCCGTCCCATTCCCCTTTCCTTTGTTCCACTTCCCCTGTTTCGATCATTCAGTAGGTTTCTGCCACTGTTCTTCTGTTTGCTCTTGTTTGCCTTCCTCCTCATGTTTCTTCTCCCCCTCTCCATATTCAACCTCATACTCCTCCTCCCTCTGCTTCCCCTTTTCCTCCTGCTTCTCCTTTACGTTCTCCATTTCTTCCTACTTCTCCTCTCCTTCCCCTCCTCCAGCTTCTGCTCCCCTTCTCCGTTTTATTCATCATTTCCCCATCCTTCACCACCTCCTTCAACTCCTTCTTCTCCTCCGCCTCCTTCTCTTCCTAAATATAATTATTCTCCAATTATAATACTAAAAACATAAGTAAATATTAGAAGTTGACAGCAGACCCAGTAAATAGCTTCCCATTACAAGTATTTTAACACGTTGTATGATCACCATTATCACTCATGACATGGCAACAGCAATAGTAATACAAGTCCTACACCACACTTAGCACACCATCTCCCATATCAAGTAACTACCAACTCCTTTCATTACCTCTGTCTGGCCCCTTTCTATACACTCGAGTCAGATTCAGAGTGAAAGAGTGAACAGAAACACTAAAGGTCACCAAGTGATTCGATCCTCCATCTGAGCAGCCTCTGAAAGGCCTTTCTTGTGCTGCCCTCTGCCGTGAAAGGCTGTCAACAAGGGGAATGGCCTGCCGCCTGGTGGATCGCCTTATATGGAGAATTACCTTCGTTTGGTGAAGCCAGACGTAGCTATAGATCCCTGTGCTATATCATGGGATTTAAATGTTTTGCATTCGATAGTAACTGCTATAGCTGTCTCCCAAAGGATGTGTCATGATTTGAGTATTATGTTCACGTTTGTGCAATTGATTGAAACGTTTGCGGTTTGCATACACAAATTTCATCTTCGTGATATTCGCAGTGTTAAACTAAAGTTGCACTTTCAGCTAATGTCGGTCAAAATCTAATGGTTTTCACAATCTCTCTTCCCTTCTTTTCCAACTCATCTAAATGTAATTTGTTCAAGTTTTGGAGGATTTTGGTCCATTGCGTTTGCCAAAGGGCTTCGTTATGTTTCGCCCTTCTAAATCCTTTCTGCCCTGGTTTCATTTATTATAGCTCCCTGACGGCCATCCCAACACTCTACCCCAGAGATAAAGCTATATTTTAGCTTCATCTCTGGGGTATGGTTTAGACTGTTGGGATTATTGCCGACAGAGGCGCGCCATAACATCAACTACTAGGTCAGATTTTCAGAAATTGCACAATTGACCTTCACCAATCCTCTCAAATAACCCTAAATTTAAGACAAAGATGTGGTTGAAAATACAGTTCAACATAACCAGACATATTTATTGAATGAATATAATACAGAATACAATCAGATATACCTAGTATTTACAAATTGTCAATCTAATTTAGCAGAATCTAATAGATGTGTAGAACTATAGATTGTGCATTTTCTGTAAATCTGACCCCACTGCAACAAATCTGCAAACATTGTGATTTCTAAGCCTTTAGACACACCTATCTTGATGTATCTTGGCAGATGTATTCAGCGAGAATTAGCATTTCATGTAACTGTACTGATCAACTTGAATACAAATCCTTATATATATTAATTGGCAGTCGGCCAGACCTGCATAGCAGAGGAAAGAGGTAGATTTTACTGTATATTTTGACAGATATAAATATTCAATTATACATTAACTTAGTTTAGAAGGTTACCCTATAGATAATGTGGTGTATCTATGAACTGATTTGGAAGAGATCTTCCAGGGTAAGACCCTAAAATGCCGTTCTGTCTCTTTTCTCTGTCTTTCTCTCCCTTCTTCTCTACCTCTAATTCCTTGGTAAGACCATAAACTGCCTACCTCTCAGCTCTCCCGCCCTTGATATAACCATCTTAAATGTGTTGATAAGGGCGTAAGCAACCAACCTCACTCACTCTCTCCAACTTGGAAGATAAATGTATGGTTTAAGTCAAGAAAAGTTGCGAAATCACTATTCATTTGTTACTTTGGGTGCTTTGGTAATTTCACAGAATAGAAAATTAGATTTCTTGACACAATATACTAGTAATTACCTCAGAAGCCTCTAATTTACATACCATCGATACACATACCAACGTTTCACATGCGTTTTTTAAGACTTGGGGACATCTCTTAATGCAGAGACCTATACACAGCCTGCTATTGATCATCTAGAACCAAGCTTGGGAAAGGAAAGATTTAGTGACCGTCCACTCCGCTCAGTGTCTCTGGATAGCTCTCAGACCACCAGACTGTTTAGAAACTAGTGGGAGCTAAACAGATAAAACCTGTCTGGCCGCCAGGAGGAGCTAGTCTTAAAGCAGGATTCACTATTTTGTGTGACTCATTTTCCTATGGTCCTGGGTAAGATCCTATAGGTGCCTTTCTATCTTTTTTCTCTGTCTCTCTCTCTCTCTACCTTCTTCTCTATCTCTATTTCCTGGGTATGATCATAAACTGCCCCATTCTCAGCTCTCCCGCCCTTGATATAACCTTCAATGTGTTGGTGAGGGCGTAAAGCAACCAATGTCACTCACTCACTCATTTTCCTGTAACACGTCAAATGTGTTCCATTTTGCCCAGCCACTCTAAAACCTTTTGGAGGAGTTGCTCGGTTGTTTTTGCTAAAGGGCTTCATAAAAGTACCCAGAAACCAGCAAAAGTCCTTTCCTGTGGTGGCCTCACGTATTATCGCTCACCTACGGCCGTTATGCTTGGCTGACTCGTCTGAAAACTTGTAGAATATTGATGGATGCAGACCTATAAGTCATACTATGAGTAAATCTGATGAGATTATATGTGACGTTTTTCAGTAAAATGGGTCGCAAGTCGCAAAATTGATATTTTTCAAAGTGTTTTTTCCACAGGATCTCTTTATTGAAATGTTCTGGTTTTCCAACGGGTTTAGCACTTACAGTCATATGAATCCATGCAACAAGTTCTAGGACATTGTATTAAATATATCCCTGCGTTTTAAAGGCTTTTGAATAGAGTATATTTATTTACTTTACTGCTAATTAATTTCCTGTTAAATGTTTGTGGCCCATAAAAATATTTAAAAAAAAATATACCCTTCCAGAAACATTGAAAACCTTACTTTTCAAAAATAAAAATATCAAACTTAGAATATAGAAGTACTCATTGGGTGTCCTAGTGTTTACTATCATTGGAATAAGCTTGATCTCCTCTTTTCAAATATGGTGATATCTCAAAAATCCATATTTCGGGACTTATAACTTATTTTCTTAAAACGGATCACATTTTTGTCAAAATGGCTGAAAAAGCAGCTTTAAGTACTTAGGTCTGAAACAATATAAGAAGAGTAAAATCCTACTGTGTGAGTTATAATGGCTTCAAGAAGTTAAGGATTATATTTTGTACTGGAATCAGCTGACAACACAGCTTTAACTGCAGCGGTCCATGGTCTGTGTTGTCTTTGCTGTTTTGTGTGGAGAGATTCACGTAGGGTGGTACGTGGTGCTGGTACCAGGTGGCATTAGTGTGCTGTCTGTGGTTGAAACTGCTTGAGGATGGGTCGGGGATGGGGGCTTGTGAAATAAAATAAATGTATCTTTCAAATTTCTTCGTAATCTGAACGGTACGGAGCTGAAATAGTCAAGTACCTGCTGTTGACTAGTAGGTAAGGGTTCAGGGCAGTAGAGATGGGATAGACATAGATAATTAAATTGTGATGGTATCGAGTTGAAAATGGAACCCCATTCTCAAGTGTTTAAAGTTGCATTGTCTGCTACTATAACCAAAGATATGGTGGCAAAGCTTTCCCTGTTTGACCTATATGAATGTGTGTGATGTGTTCTAGCAAAATGAGTCACAAGCCGCTTAATGGATATCTTTTTTAAGTGAGTCATTCGTATAAACCCTTGCTCATGATCTTTCCACCTCTACATTTATGTTGTGTTCCAGGACAATGAGTCACAAGTCGCAAAATTGCTATTATTCAAAGTGTGGTTGCTTTCGTTTTTGGAGTGCTTGAAGCTTTTTGTAAATGTCATCGTGAAGAGTTTATTTGACTACTTCAGTAGTAAATGTCCACCCAGAAATATTGCAAACTTTTTTTTCAAAACTATAGGTATCAAACTTGAAATATTGATTAGACGTCCTACTGTTTACTATCATTAGAATCGGCTCGATTTCATCTGTTCAAATATGATGATATCTCAAAATACAATTTTTGCGACTTGTGACGCATTTTGCCGTTACATATCACATATATATTTAGTGACAACTAAAATAAGTGAGAAAACACTCTTTAACCCTCTTCCCTTCAGGGCTAAACTATTGCCACCAGGGCGACCATTATGATTGCAGTAGAACCTATTAGGGTCAAATTCTCAGAAAATGCACAATATAAAGTTCTACACATCTATCAGGTTCTGCTAAATTAGAGTGGGAATTTATAAATACTGAGTATATCTGAGTGTATTCTGTATTGTATTCATTCAATAAATATGTCTGGTTATGTTGAACTGTATTTTGAACCTGATTTCCGTCTCAGATGTGGGTTATTTGAGAGGATTGGTGAAGGCGAATTGTGCACTTTGGGATAATCTGACCCATTAACAAAATCCCACCATCCCACCAAGAATGGCCGACATGTCATTTAGTGGAACAAAGTTAATAAAAGCGCGATCAATCTGAGAAATTGAGTGAAAAGTCTGGTGAAAATGTCTGCTTCTGTTCCTTACTTTCAGCCTGAATCTGAGAGTAATTGATTGCAATGTGGGAGTATTAATAGACATCATTAGTCAAACCACTGAAGACTTGGAGCAATCATTGATAGTCAATATTGTGTTATTTCATTCATTGAACTCTTAAGAATTAGTTACTTATATTGAAGGGTTGCGGGTGCACTCTTCAGTGTGTGTATAATCATGAGATGATGTCGCGGATTATAAATGAACTATCAGTGCATTGGAAGTCTTTAAGTTGTTTAGTCTCTGCCTATGGGGGTTATAGCATTGGGACCGTTCAAGATAGAGACTAAACTAAAATATTATTATATATATTATTTCAATACAGTGTTTCAATAAGTTATGTTACATCCCCAAATAATGTTACGATCCCATGGATTTTTTTTATTATGTCTTCCTTTCGGAGAATAATAACATTGAGTATGAATCTGATATCATCAGATCCTTATTGTCTCAATCCATAATGGCGATTCCTAATCAAACAAATGGTGAAGTCTTCTTCTTGCCATATTTGGAAGCAAAAGTAACGAAATTCCACCAAACGAATGCCTTGTCCAAGTTCATAATATACCAATTTAATATTCTATTAGCTAAACTGTAGGCTGTAACATGTCAGTCTCTTTCTGTAAATATACGTGTTTCTTTATTTTATCTGGCATCCATTGTAAGACCTGAATAAGATCCGCTTCCGGTGTAGCAGGTCTAATGTACCCCCCATCAGGTGTACCCCCCGGTATAACTAACCTAGGTCTAATGTACCGGGGGTACATTTGACCTAGGTCCAATATACCCCCGGGGGTACTTTAGACCTAGGTTGGATATACCCCCTCCAGTTTCAATGTACCCCCGGGGGTATATTAGACCTAGGTTAAATGTACCCCCACTAGGTTCAAAGTACCCCTAAAGGGGAAACTAAACCTAGGTCTAATATACCCCCAGTATGTGTTACCAATCTAGTACTGATGTACCCCCATTGAAACATGAATTCTTTTAATTATGAGAAGAAAAGTAATAATGAATAAAGTAAAAAATGAATAGAGTACAGGCCTGATAGACAGAACTGAATAGATTTTTGTTGTTTTGCTTTTTTATTTGCAATAAGCTCCCATGGTCATTCAGTTACAATAATATTTTCAGTTTAAATAAATAAAAAGAAAAAAGGATTATTATACAGAATTACAATACATTTCATTATTAGACCCTCACATTGATCTTTAATTTTTTTCCTATAAACATTAGATATGACCTTCTCTCCCAATAATTATGTTCTTTTAGAAGTGTTGGTGTAAGATTATCAATGAAACAAAGGGGGGTAATTTAAACCTAGAGGGGGTAATTTTAACCTAAGGTCTAAATTACCGGGGGGTATATCACTCTAAAAACTGTGGTAGGGCAGCGTCTTCAGCTGATACAGAAAATTAGACACTAACGTCTTCCTATCGTATCAACAGAGGACGCAATAACGTCCTCATAAGACGTTAGACGCATTTTGAGACGTTCTGCACATAAATCTAAGCTGCAGAATTATTTGGAGATGCTAAACATCACACCAGTAGATGCTAAACGTCACACCTGTAGATGCTAAACATCACACCTTTAGCCACTAAATATTTTCTCATCTGTCTAAACTAAACTTACCTTGTAAAAGTCCTTGTCCATTCTGAACCAACTAATGTCTATTTGGGGTTTGTGGGGTTTTCCATTTGCTCTACAATGATGCCACACTGCCAATGCTATGGGTGAGCGAAATGCCACAAGGCCTGACACTACTCACTCACCAGGGGTGTCACACTCACTGTCACACACATGATGTCGCACATAAGACACCTCACCCTTCTTTACATTCATGGTCATAGAACCCCCTATAATAATATAATAATAATAATAATAATAATAATATACCCCCTATAAATAATGTATATCACACCATACTATTCTTATATCACTTTTCAACTGTGAATGTTCACGCGCGATCACGCGCCGTCCGTGATCACGCTTTAAATATTAGTGAGCGGTGAATATAAAGTAAATAGCTGCATTCGTATGAATCTGAGCTTCCTTTTGATAGTAAGCACTTCATATTTAAATTAATTGGGAGGATATCAATCTATTATTTAATTATATGTGATTTGTTACAGGAAAATCAGTCATAAGTTGTAAAAAAAATTTCAAAGGGATTCCTTCACAAGATCTCTTCATTGGAAAGTTCTGTTTTTTGTTGGGTTAAGTACCTGTAGTCATGCGTTTTGAAGGTCATCCTATATAGTATATGCCTATTAACTTATTTTACTGGTAATTTCATACCCCAGGCAGAAATATTTGATATAAATATTTTGAAACATATATTATAAAACATTAATTATAGGAATATGCATGTAAGATGTCATAAACAGCATAGAAAATGCGTATCTAGGATCAAACAATGATTCCAACCACTTCAAATAGTGATAATTAGAGAATTTCTCATCTAGATAGGCCTACAAGGAAAAATGATATAAAATAATGCTGCTGCTCAATATTAATCAAAATGTAAATTATCAGGTTACTGCCGAAAATATGGAACAATTTGCCTGTATATAAATTAAATCAAAAGGTGTTTAAATCAAATCTAGGGTTCTTAGTGTATATTCTCCATGATGTTCATGCCAATATTAAATATGTTTCATAAATTGTACATCTTTCATCAACTGGGTCTGTGGCGCAATTGGTAGAGCATTCACTTCACATGTGAGAGGTTGGGAGTTCGAATCTGGGCTGTGGGAGACGTTTTTTCATGATGTTAAATGTAGTACATTCTAGGACGCTAAACGTCACACAGTAAACGTCACACATGTGACGTTTAGCGTTTTTGGAAGACGGTAAAAGACATAAGATGCTAAACGTCACACCAAAACAACGTATTTAAAGTGGGGACAAGAAAAACGTCTTGTTTTGTGTATCATATGAAGACGTTTGACTTTACAGTGTAGATGAGGGGGGTAATTTAGAACTGTTACACCGGGATGTAAATATTACATTTAATCCAATGTTGCACCTTCCTAAGGACACCATAATGTTCATAATGATGATGATAATAACAATAACGGTACTATCTATAAGTAGCATCCTCCTTTTAGCACCCTCAGAACCACGTTATGGACTCGACTCCCAAGATCAAGCACAAATGAAAGTTAATTATAATGGCAATAGTAACAATAATAATAATAATCATGACTTACCTTTTTTGCCATTGCCAGGGTGACATTGCACCAGCGCCAGTATGAGGAAAGCGATCCTGAAGCAGACTTTGTCCCACCCTGTACACCACATGTTGACGGGTAGGGGACCAACGTAAACACTAACCCAACGTACTTCTAGTTCACTATGGTGCTTCAATTATAGTACTTCAATTGAAGTACTTAAATTGAAATACTTCAATATTATTCTTTGATATTGTACTTCAAATTGTTACTCCAATGTTGTTCTTTTGTATGGAACTTCAATATGTTACTCCAATTTGGTTCCGTAATATCGAACTTCAGTATAATACTCCAATATAGTTTGGTATACGTTACTTCAATATTTCACCCCGATAGTGCTTATATAAGGTACTTCAGTATAGTACTCCAATGTATATCCATTGTATTTTATACAGGTACTTCTATACGTAGAACTTGTGAGGGAGAGGAAATGTATCGTCTTTTTATCCACGATGGAATTATTTGTATCCCGATCGGGTTTAATATTGAAACCAGCTCACCAGAAACTTTCCTTCTATACTTCACCAGCAGCGAGCTGTGAAAACTTCTCCATTTATCAGTGGTTCATTAGATATTATCCTAGATTTGGTTCCAGTGTTTGGGCTTCGTGTGATCGTAGTCCTCACCTTTGTATAGATTCCGCAGTAGAAAAACTGAGACAAATGTGAATTAATGAATATTAATCCAATTGTTTTGATTCAGTGCTGTGCTTGAGAGGGGGTATTTGGTAGAATTCCCTCTCATGTGCAATTCAGCAGTAGAAATGTCATAGATATAATTATCCCACAAGTAAAATCCAACTTTTAGGTTTGTGAATTTTGAAAATAGTCGGGCATTGACTGATTCACCAGTAGAAAGTTGAGGTTGAAATAAGCTATTTCAGAGTACCATTATCCAGAAGCAGTTTGCATTACAAAAGCCTCAGTGAAAAAAGCGTCCAGAGTTTTTGTCTAAATTATGATCAATTTGTGGCCTCTTGTTGACTGTCAATCCAAAAAGATGGTTCTAATGGATACTTAACGAACGTGTCTTTCCTAAAAATGAACATTTTGCCAATTTCCACTTTTCAAATTTCCTTTCTTCCAAAGAATCCACGTGTAGTAGTAGAACAAAGGCAAAATGTCCCTCACTAGTGATTATTGAACGATGAGTATATCCTAGGGTTTAGCCTAAGTGAATGTATTGAGTGTTAAGTGTGGTTAAGGAGGGGCGGTCCAAGAAGCAGGGCTCTAATGGCATCGGGCGCAAGTGGGTGAGGAATCTATCTATGCATGGGGGTAGGCCGATAATTCCTCCATGGGAACGCATCCAGGTGATGGTAGAGGTACTGGAGGAAAGCCCTGGATGGTCCTGCTCATCCCATATGTGCGCTTGTGAATAGGGGATTATAAGTCCACGGGCGCAATGATCCGTTTGGGATATAAAGAGCGAATCTGTATACAAATGATTCACCCTTCAGCCAACATCTATATGGGCCCTATATGTAAATAGCCTACCCCCTTTGGAACTGGGTCCTTAATAAAGAAGAGGATCTTTAGATTTCTTTCTGTCCTTTTCCGCGCTGAACATACAAGCAGTGTGTTGCTAGCTAGAGTGTCAGCACTCCTTGAGTGTCGGTCGTGCGATGATTTGTGAGTGTAAAGCACTTTTGTAACTCCATCCCATTCACAGACGATAGCGCCAGGACCTTTTTGCGCCCCCGATTTGGGCCTACTCCTCAGCTGGAGAACCGGCAAGGGCTGTCACGATAGCTGAGGGTCCGTCGTCTCCTCCGCGTTTCCCTCAGGACGGTAGTGTCCATCTGTAAAATCGTTAAGAGAAGAGGGTTAGAACAGAAGGTGGGGCAATGATAGGGGCATGGGTAGGGTGGGCCGGAGGTCCCGGGTGTAAAACACCCCGGTCCCTATCGACTCCAAGTCTGTCATAAGTCATTTCTGCCTGGGAAATGAATCATGGACAAGGTCAACACAATCTGTACCTGAGTCAGGGCGTGGAAATATGTACATTTGGGTGACTTACGGAAATGTATATATTTTGTATAGTTGTATATTGTATTGGATTTATCTTTTCATATCACCTGAGGAAGACTACATTACCGGTCCAACTGTCTGACTACAACAGATGCAAAAATAAAGTATTATAGACTGAAGGTTAATTTTGTGACGTTTTCCTTCAAGGAACTTTCATGTTTTTGTTTCAATTCATCATATCTGAAAACTATTGGATTTTATTCCTCCTCGATATTTTTTAATTTTCAATTAACAAAAGAACACCACATAGGGGAAACCTTTATAAGGATAATCAATTTTGAAATACATAAATCTACAACCATCTGAAATCAATGAGTACGAATCCCTGTCGGATGAATGGTAAATAACAAATCATAAATAATAGTATTAAGATGAGCTTATGCAGGCTTATGTAATGGGGGTGTGCATAACTCACAGTGCATGTCTATTACCACAGTGTATACTGAGATGAATTCAGTTCAAATATGACATAAAATACGGAAAATGGAAAGAATGTTTTCACCAATATCATACTTTGTAAAAACGATCTATGAAAACCAAATGCATGATGGAAAAGATGAATTCTTGCTTATGAAAACATGTAAATCACATGGCTATTAACATGAGATCAATGTTATATACCAAACTGAACATAAGATTGTTTCTATAGCTTAAATATCGGGCTTCCTCAAAGATCCAATGGTAGCCACTTTGGTGGCCCGACTCTTATGGTTCAGGGAAAGAACCCAAGGGAGAGATAAAAATATGTTTATTTCCATTCAGAATGCACTGACCAAGGTCATCTTCCCTCCGGCCAGTGCCTTTGGACAGGCTACTTTATCTGGTATAGTGTATCACCGGTGTTTATGCCTGCAAATAATGGTGATTGAATTCCCACATGGCAATCACTGCGCTGTTCTTTTATCATCACCAATAATCAGTAATGAGTAGAATGGATACATCAAGAACCAAACAATTCATGATGATGAGTTAGTTTTATTGACTATGTTGACTGTTAAATGTGATGTGTTACAGAAAGATTTGTCACTAGTCGCAAAACAATGATATATTTAAAGTGTTTCCCACAAAACCGTTGCTCACAATATTTTCATCTTTTTTTCATATTTTCATCTTTGGAAGGCTTTATGATGTTAGTAGCATAAACATATGTACCACATCTTACGACTATGTATTCAATATCATGAGGTTATCCTAAAGCGTATATTTCAGTATTCTAATATAGGGGCCATCAAAAAATATCGCTAACTATCTTTCATGCATAAAAAAAAGAAAAAAGAAAATATATAAATGTCCTACGTTTTACTATTTTTGGAATGGGCTTGATCCCATCTTTTCAAATGTGATGATACCTCATTAAAGTTATTTTTTTCGACTTGTAACTCATTTCCTATCACACATCACAAATAAAAAATACTTTGAAATGAATGCTGTTGGTAATATGAATCTCCCTATACTCTGACGGGAGTTTCTAGTTATGTGTTCATTCCATGGAGCCAAAACAAAAAAAGAAACCTATGATATTGGGTAAAATAGGGTATTAAACCCAAACAGTCTAGACTCAGAGTTGAGAGAATCCCTCTAAACTTAGAGAAAGCATCTTGCTCCAAACCGCAAATTGACATTGGCTCCCATTAGGACGCCTGCTTTTGCCGACTGTATGGTTTGGGAAACATAAATAAAAGATAAACAGTAATCCAATAAGACTTTATCATGGCATAGCCTTGAGAAAGGCAACTTTTATTTAGTTATTTAGTTACATTTTAATCAGGTTCATTATTCTTTTGCCCATGTATATGGCTACAACAGAACGACCTACTCTCTGCAGAAATTATCAATCGCTTCATTTCCTCAGAGAAATACAAGATTTCAATCAATCAATGGATACCAAAAGAGCCATAAGTAGCTCAAGATTCCTCTCCTTTCGCCATTCCACTCCAATTCCTGTTTTATAAGAGCGTGAATGGCGCATCGAAGTTAATTTAAATCTTTAAATCACTCTGACAAAACGTACAGGTCCACCTCTTCTCTTCCCTATCTTCCCCGAATGAGTGCCTCTATTTTTTTTTACCTCGCTTTGGCAAATTGGTTGCGAAAAAGGTCCGCAGCGAATGGAACAAGTCCGCAGCGACGGCGAGATCCACAATATTTACCGCGAGATAAGCTGGACACTAATTTGGATGGGGAGAGTTTTATATGGCAAAACAGCCATGCAGAAGGGGAGCAAATTTGGTGGAAAGCGATTAAATCCTAGAGAGTTTTGGATTTGGGTGGTGGAATGGGAAGGAAAGTGGAGCATAAAGATTATGAATCTTGTCCTGATATTTGTGTGGTAAAACGTTCCGATTCTGGAAAGGCAGCTGATGGGGATAGTCCTTTGGGAGTTTGTTTCTTTAACAGGTTTTTATTCAGGTCGCGTAGGTGATATTTCACACGAAAAGGAGTCTTAAGTCGCAGGAAAATGGATTATAATATCTTCTAGGATATTTTGTATATACAGTCTTGCAATTTGGTTCATTTCCTCCACATTTCTTATATCATGTTGATTAATAGGTTTTTTGAATAAGAAATCATAACTGAAGATGTTTCCTCCCTATCTACATTTGCTTGGTATACAAAACCAATATAGATAATGAAGCTGGAAAAGAACCTATACATTTAGTTGTAGGGAGGGATTTGTTGTACCCAGTTGTGTTTAAACATATGAAAACTTGTTAAACACATATTGATGAAAATGTTATCTGTTTCAGGAAAATGAGTCACAAGCTGCAAAAAATGATATTGGTCAAAGTGATTTACGCCAAAGTTCTCTTTCTTGGAAGACTCCGATTCTTGGAGGGTTAAGTGGTGTTATTATCATGACAACATGTCCTAAATTTCAACACTGTGGATTGAATACATCATTACGTTTCTAAGCTCAACCTATGGAGTATATTTAGGGAGGTACTTTTCATCCCAGAAATAATGCAAACATTTTCAAACGTCAATGTGTCAAACATAAAATATAAAAACACTTCGTCGATGTCCTTTATGTTTACCATCATTGAAATCGGCTTGATCGCGTCTTTCCAGATATAATAATCATACAAAACTATTTTTTGCGACTTGTGACTCATTTCTCTATTACACATCACTTATGATTTGTTGAAAACACCCTTCTAAGTATGCTGCTTTTTCAATTGAAAAAATAAAATGTCAGTACCTGCAGGTAGAGGTCTATAGATAAGGTATCTGTGACGGTAGGTGGCGGTAGAGTGTTGGTTAATCATAGCAGAGATGAAGGTGCTGCTGAGGGGGGTGGGGTGGAGTAATGATGGAGGATAATGATGATTTAATGTGTGATGAGCATGCCTCTAATGAAGCTGGATGGATGGGGGGATCAGGCTGGTCTGAGTCTCAGAAAACGTACAACTCGCCCTAACAATTCCTCTTAAAGATGTATTCACATTGCAACTGTTCGAAAGGTGAGGTTAAATTATTTAAATCTTGATGTAGTATTTACTTCAAAATGACTAATCATTTACTTGAGTTAGTGTAATTTTGCTTAAATCGGTGCATCTATATAGGCTCTATGAGAATAGCATGAATTTGTAATCAGACCAAAAAAGAACTGTGATGTGCTACAGACAAATCGGTCACAAGTTGGCAAATTTATGTTTTTTCAAATTGTTTTTTATCCACAATATCATCTTGTACGAATGTTCTCTGCTTTTGGGTATCTACCGCTGTAAGTGGTACAAAGACATGTACCAAATTTCCAGACAGTGTATTTAATTCATGCATGCATTTCTAAGGTCGTCCTATAAGGTATATTTGCCAGAGTGGACTAACGCGCTGGGTCGGCCCGTGGCATGCAGTGTCGTGAGTTCGAACCCTGCCGGAGCATCCGCACTATTGCTCTTGTCCTCCCAGGCACTAGTGGAAGAACGGCTAACTCTGAACTAGCCCTGGTAAAAAAAGAATAAAAGAATATCACACTTAAAATAGATAAGTACTCATCAGCTGTACTTAATGTTTACTATCATTAGAATTGGCTTGATCTCAATTTTTCAAATATGATATCTCAGAATACATTTTTTTGCGAGCTGTGACTCATTTCCCTGGAAAACATCCGAAATGTGTAGCGCCGCCGATTATACATTTTCTGCAGTCCAGACCCATACTGATTATAAAGCCTGATCCTCAGGATTATGGTGCGAGGTGTGGGGAATGTTTTTTCATACATCCCGTCCCCATCCCTTGGTATGAGGATAATGGTTAATTATGGACAGCAAGTGTTCATTGTCTTAACTATGAATGACTGGAAAGGAAATGGTATCTCCTAGACAATAGATTGGAATTCATAATTACATTTTTGACATTTACAATGATTTATATTTCATAGAAATCCTATGTATTTCATCATCCCCACCAGAGGTGCTTTATTAACAATGTTTAGGGTTCAATTCAATTCAATTCAATATATTCTTTATTTGTACCTAAATATGTTGTGGAATTGCCTTCTCCCGGTGCATATGTTCTCTAAAATTTTGACCAGGTTCTCAAGCTAACATAATTTTAATTTAAAAATATATTTCCTAGATTTTGTTTTTGTTTCTTTCTACCCAGTGGAATGCCATTCGAGTAATATTGTGGATGATCATGAATCGGTGGCCCACGGACAGTATTTTCAGCATACTTTTCACTTATTATTGTTCATTGGATGTCTTTTGACATATCCCTTAGTGGCAAAATCTGTACAAACTCTTAGCTTCAGGGGGATGTTGTTTAAGCTAAGGAAAGGCAGAGGCCTGTTGAATAAGCTCAGGAAAGGCAGGGACATGTTGTTTAAGCTAAGGAAAGGCAGGGACATGTTGTATAAGCTAAGGAAAGGCAGGGACATGTTGCATAAGCTATGGAAAGGCAGGGGCCTGTTGTACAAGATATGGAAAGGCAGGCACCTGTTGAATAAGCTAAGGAAAGGCAGTGACATGTTGTATAAGCTATGGAAAGGCAGGGACCTGTTGAATAAGCTAAGAAAAGCCAGGGACCTGTTGTACAAGCTAAGGAAAGGCAGGGGCTTGTTGTATAAGCTAAGGAAAGGCAGGGACCTGTTGTACAAGCTAAGGAAAGGCAGGGGCCTGTTGTATAAGCTAAGGAAAGGCAGGGACAGGTTGTATAAGCTAAAGAAAGGCAGGGGCCTGTTCTATAAGCTAAGGAAAGGCAGGGACAGGTTGTATAAGCTAAAAAAAGGCAGGGGCCTGTTGTATAAGCTAAGGAAAAGAAAAGTGTGCAGGAGGATAGCCGCATTTTTTTCACTTGCTTCAGTCGGTTGGAATAGAATTAAAATTTCCTATCGACCACTGTCATAGGCTATTCCTATCAGCTGGTAATTTCACAACGGAAGGGATTTGTTTCCTTCCTACAGGACAAGGGATTCCGACAAATATATGCTCTGCCTAGCTTATGCAGCAGGCCCTGCTTGGTCTGGACCAGTTTGAGAGGGAGGCCGTGAGACCAGGCCCAAAAAAACCTTTAATGATAAGCTTAAGGTCTGATTACAGTTGTAAAGTGGCAGGGTGTTGACACAGCATGGTCAATGATTTAATTAAAGTGCTGTCAGAACACACATTCAATTTGGTCAGGACGCATGTGAAAATTGAAGCAAATTCCAGTAATAAAGATTTCAAAAGTTGTCAAAAAATGATTAAAGGGGTTAATTCAAGCTGCAGAGTGAGTAACAGATTGGGTCCCTGATTGAAAATAAAAAATGTCATAATTTTCAAATTCCGCGAGATTATTTGGAATGTTCTTGGGAGCGTTCGTAAATTGTAACAGAATTACTGTTTTTGATTTTTTAAGCATAATTCAAATTGAGAAATCTAAGTTAATGTCTTTAAATCTTCACTGAGTGATACTACTTCTTGTGTATTGCTAAGTCAGATTTTCAGCAAATGCACAATCTACAGTTCTACACATCTCTCAAATTCTGCTAAATTAGAGTGAAAAATGATGAATAATGACAATATCTGAAGGTATTCTGTATTGTATTCATTCAATGAATCTCTTTGGTTATGTTGAACTGTATTTTGAACCTGATTTCCCTCTTAAATTTGGGTTATTTGAGAGGACGAGTGAAAACCAATTGTAGGCCTAAGTTTTCTGAAGATTTGACCCAACTATACTTTCGGACACCAAATAGCAGTACCAAGTACCAAGAAAGAGAAAGGAGGAGCAAGGAGGAAGAGAAAGGAAGAGCAAGGAGGAAGAGAGAGGAGCAAGGAGGAAGAGAAAGGAGGAGCAAGAAGGAGCAAGGAAGAGCAAGGACGAGGAAGAAAGAGGAAGAAAGAAGAGAAAGAGGAAGGAAGAAAAAGGGAGAGGAAGCAAGAGGGAGCAAGAGAAAGAAAGAGCAAGAAAGAGAAAGGGAGAGGAAGCAAGAGAAAGCAGGAGGAAGGAAAGTATGCGGGTAGAGGTGATTGGAAAATTGGGTTATGCATTCGCTGTTCCCTGTCAATGATGCAAAATGTCTATTTTTCAACAACAAAAAAAGTCATTGTAATTCTTGACGATGACAAATATAAAGTATCTGCGACTCGAAACCTAGGCTTAACGTGATACAAACAGAAAACACATCCATCTTTTATTCTATTGCCGATGTCACCTAATGAACCTATGGTCACCTTTAGGGCTAGATAGACCTTATCCCACTATCTTGATCATTCTAACCAAAGGCCACACTTCCAACACACTGTCAACTGAACTGACCAACTTCAATATCTCCATTTATATGCCAGGTTACAATATTAACAGTATACACATCTCATAGCATGCAAAGTTTGAATTAGTTACTTAGACCAAAAGTCCTAGCGCCACAGCAGCTATTACGTCAGATGTACGCCATTGTTTTATAGCAGACTTGCTGCAGGGAGATAAACACAGCCAAGCTGCTGGTATCCAATTGAGGGAGGGCGCTTTTAGCTGAAGCTGCCAGAAAATGTTTAATTCAAATCCAGCAATCCTCTCAAATCACCCAGATCTAAGCCAGAAAGATATTTTCAATCAACAATTTAGTGACTACATTCAGAAATACAAAATATTTGCGTCTCGTTTCCGAGCAAAATAGATGCCACATTCTCTTATCAGAATACCATCAGTCTTGCAATTTATATTACTTCAATTGTTGTATTTATTCCATGCACGTGTGTATGTAAATTTCCAATTAAATCATGACAGCCTCTAAAATATGGATGGAAATATTTTAAGATCAGCCAAGCCGGTATGTGATACGGGAGCTGATTCACCCACATCAATTATTCTTTTATTTTGTTATATATTTCATTTAAGGCCATCGATAGTTTAAATAATGACATGTATACAAAAAGACGCAATTATCCTACCCAGATGTTTTCATGCGTTGCCTGTTGCAATATGTCACATAAAACAGACTATTAATAATAATATCAAAAGCGATCAGGGATACAAATAAGGAAACCCATGACCAATATAAGAAGTAAATGCATGGCATAATTTTTCGTGAAACCACCAGTACAATTTTTTAAAAAACAACAAAAGGACTGAACTACAAGTACAATTTAGATATATGGAGATTTTCAGAATACCCTACTCTACCAGTCAATAAAGCGTATCTCTTCAGCACATCACATGCACACAAAAATGTATTATTATAATACTCATTATATATGAAACCTGAAGTCATTAATTTGAAATGTTACCGGTAATCTTAGTAAAAAAGAGATTGGTTGCCATGACAACCCCACGTAAATCACTAGTGAAATACGCACTATGCGTAAATTACTCTAAATACGTTGTTTCCAGAGCAATGCGTGTATAATAAATATATATGGGTGAAATCTTTAGAATATGTACAATTCGCCATCGCCAATCATCTCAAATAACCCAAATTTAAGCCGGAAATGAGGTTAAAAATACAGTTCAACATAACTATACAGTGTTTGAAATAACTCAATACCAAATATACTCGAATTTGCCTAATATTGACCATTTTGAGCCTAATTTAGCAGAATGTCCTAAATGTGTAGTGCTGCCGAGTGTACATTTTCTGACGATCTGACCCATATATCCAGGTAGAGAGGTTCATTTCAGAAGTCGCTTCAATCAATTATTGATAAGATTCAATATCGAATCCATTCAAGTCATATGATGAAAGGATGACTGTGCAATCTGATGTGAATGGAAAGCTTAACAATACCTCTGAGAGTGCTTAAGTTACGAGCCAAACCACCAAGGCAAAACACTTCAGAGTTCCCCTTCAAATTCGTTCCCAAAGACGAAGAAAAGTCGCCAAGTATGTAATTGGCATCTATTGTAAGAGACTTCTCGCTAGCTTTCCCATCGTTCATCTCTTTTTCGTTTGAAGTAAACAATCTTAAAGGAACCATTTCCTATCAAATCGACATATTCATATGCCATAGGATCCATCTCAAATGTCATATGTGATGAGTTGCAGGGAAATCAGTCACAGAAATGGATTTTGAGATTCAATCATATTTGAAAAGATGAGATCAAACCGATTCCAATGATATAAAACATTTTGCCATCTAATACGTATGTCTATATTATAGGTTTGATTTTTTTTAAAGAAAGCTGTTTGCAATACCTCCGTGAGAACAATTACTAGTAAAGTAGCTAAATATACTCTATAGGATGAGTTAAGTAAAGCATTGAAATATTGAATACACTGTCGTGAAATTCGGTACATTTATTCATACGATAAGGGGCTTTAGATATACTGAAACTGAGTATATGAACTTGTGAATAAAATACTATGAAATATACCGTATCGATTTTGCAGATTGTGACTCATTTCCCTTGAACACATCACATGCCATAGGATCCACTTCAAATGTCATAGACTAAAGAGAAAATCTGTGAATAAAGCAGATCCAAGAGGGACTAATTTCAAAGGAGGTAAAGGATCGTGTCGGGGTAATTTCCTAATCCCATAAGAATGGCGTGGAAACTGAGCGATAATGGAAGCAAGTCCCATCTGTATCACGCACATCTCCCGAAAGGAATTGTGGGAACGTATGCACTTCCGGCAAAGGAGGCCTTTCTTTCACTTGCCTTAATTGCGGGGAGAAAGATCAAGTTCCCGCGTATCAAAGGGTAAAAAGTCGTCTGCTATCCATTGCTTTCTCCTTAGCGTTCGTGCAGCGTTATGCATTCCCAGATATCAGCTTATATTCATATTCACTATTGAGCGATTAACACTTGTCATTTCACATCAAGGATAATAGCTGTATGTTTATGTAGGAGCGGTTAATGATACCACACTTAAGGAAACATAATTAAACATGTTATCTGTTACAGGAAAATGAGTCACAAGTCGCGAAAAAATGAATTTTGAGATGTGATCATATTTGAAGAGATGATATCAGGCTGATCCTAATGATTGTAAACAAATATCGTTCCTTTAAGACAGATAATAAGTATTTATATATATATTTTAGGTTTATATTTGTATATTGCAATTTATTATTCATCATTAATCAATAAGTAAATATGTTCTCCCTATTGTTCCGTTTGTTTCCGACCGATGTGAACGACATTTGAACGAAAGGATTCTGTCCCGTAGTTTCTGCTTCTGGAACAAAGACAGTATATTATCCCCTCATTGTTCCGTTCGTTTCCGACCCATCTAAAATACATTTGGCCAACGTTTTGTAGAATAATGTCCAGTATTTTCTGCTACACAGCTCCAAAATATTCCAAAATATTCATTTTGCACTCTCAGATTACCTCGAACACAAACTTAATATGTTTCGCCCTTTCTTCCGTTCGTTTCCAACCAATATACTAGTAATTTCACACATATTCTGAAGGATTTTGTCAGTACTTTCTGCTACAGACCTTTATAACATTCCAAAATATTCAATTTTCTCAAGGAGCTTGATACAATTCCCCTATTTCTGTCCCTATCCTAAGCACTGGGGGGAAGTAGAGTGCCAATAAGCAGAGGAAGGAAGAGTGTATTAGAAAGTCACCTACCCTGAAAGAGGGAGAGAGAGCACAGAGGCACGGGAGCAGGTCGAGTTGCTCAGAGCTTTTAAGCCAGTAGGCGCTCCCCTGCCCACTCCTCCACCTGTGGCCCAACAGTTAGCAAGGCGGTCCTGTAATGTCTGCAGGAGTAGTATGTGGGGGAGAGATAGGGGTCGAATGAGGGGGGCAAAGTGAGGGAAAGGGTAGTTGTCTGCAGTTGTTGTATGTGGGGGAGAGATAGTGTCGGATGAGGGGGGGGGGGTGGAGGAAAGGGTAGTTGGGGTAAAGGAGATTCCATTTTTGTTTTATTAGATGGAGCCATATGGTCGGTTTTTGTTGTTTTAAAAAGTATAATTTATGATATACAGATACAAAAACATATTAATATGTAATATATTGTATCGGAAGGACCAAAGAAATTGTATGGGTTCATTTGTATACGTCAGTGTGTTTGACCTGTAACCTGTATATTTACCATAACCAGCCATATAATGACATGGTCAAGGTAATTCCCATTTTTGCTAAATTTGTATTCCTTTCTGCACTTCTCATATACGTTGAACTATTTTCTACCTTCTTTCACTTCTGACTTCTTGCTACTAACATAATTGAAACTAGACTAGTATTTTTGAATTTTATAAAAAAATGAATAAATGCCATTAAGTCTTTTTCCTCACTTCTCACTTCCTCATGCACTTGGGAATGTTCTGATAGTAATAGTACAAGAAAATAACTTTGTTTTGTTGGGTGACCATCGCAATCATGAATTATGGGAGGTTTCCGTACAGCCCCCCTTCCCTATTGGAATCATGGGAAACAATCAATTGCAATATTCCGCAGGTAGTCCTGTAATAAACTTAACCATTCGCAATGGTTTACTGGTCACAAATATGTTAAAAGGTACTAAAACAGATTTATCAATTAGTTTCTAAGCTCCATTTCAATGCTTGACATTAAGAATTCCATTAACTTTAGCCCTGATCCCTTACATGAGTCAGAAAGGTGTCCATTTTGTGATAAACACATCAAATGTGTTGCACCCATTACACTCTAATTGCGAGCGTACTTTATAGTAAATGCAGTTTTTGAACATGTGTTGCAACACTCGTTAGAAAGTGGTTACAACTTCACCGGAAGTGTAGCGTACGTTTTGCTCCACAGGACGCCCACTAGAGGCCACTGCAGTCAAGTGAACATTTCATGCTAGGTGGTGTTGAAGTGCGATCTCCAGTGGGCGATATTAGAAGAAGAACCACACAAGGACCAAGTCACGTGGCCAGTGCCCTTTTAATGACCTGAATCCCCACCAGGGGGCCTAGATCCGGCTACATCCGTCCGCCATGTTTGTATGGTGGGCGTTCCTCCATTTCCACAAATTCCTACGCCATATTCCACTTCCGGGGACTATTTTCCCTCGGCACTGGCGGAATCAGTTCATACATCCTTACAAAGGCCTATAGATAGAACATGGCGGTTGTGTGGTCGTGTAATGCATTGCGCAGTGGTCTACACTTACCAATCAATCCGTCTGGCTCTATAGTTCCTTCAGAGGGCTCCTAGTTAGGCAGACCAAGCCCCTGAATGCGAGGAATCATAGCTATTTGAACTCTAAGCTAGACCCATAGCTCAGAGGTCTCTCTATATTTTGTGTTCATCCCCTCCGCAATAATGGTCCAAGAATATATGAAGTCTCCTCAATATCGCCCGGTTGCTAAGGTACAGGAAGTGGTATCCCTACCGCACCTCCTTGATGAAGAGTGGATTTCCTGACTAGATTTGGAGCTAGGCTTGAATAGAAATCCACCCAAACGCCTACTCATAAATTGTCATACCTATAGTTCAATATGTTGCCTACTTATAGGCGTCATGTGTTGTATACAGTGCCGTATACTGTAGACCTTTAAGGTATAATATATATAAACACTGCATTTACAGTATCGGAAAAGTTGAATAATGATTAATAAATACATAGTGTATAAAATCATTTAAAATAAGATTAGTTTATGTTGAAAAAAAAATGTCAATTTTTAAATACATGGGTTTGTTAGAGGAAAATGTGTTATAAATAGCGACATTTTTTTTCTCAGAAACTCTTGGTCAAAATATTTTCATTTAGTGCTACTAGTAGCATGAATACATATACCAAAGGTTTCTATGTTGTATATTGAGTTTGCATATATGAGGTTATCCTGAGGATGTATTTTAATTACTTTATCATTGATAGACTTTCAAATAATATTGTTGACTTGTTTTATCATGCGTGAACCACTATAGAACCCTATAGAAGTACTAATGAAATGTGCTTATCTTTAATATCATTGGAATGAAGAAAATAATGGACATCATACCAAAGGTACATCTTATCTGGTTTTTCCTTTACATAGATTCAAAACCCTCAATCAATCAATTATATCGCACATAAACAATATCAATTGTGTAACCCATTAACTAGAATAAACATTTTCAAACCAATAAAACATATTCCAATATCCTGAAAGACATACACACAACCGACCTTTGATGTCCAGTAGGCAAACACAAGCGGTGGTCATTGACTCCAGTCCCACAAGAAAACATTCTGCCTTTTAGACAATCCATGTCCGTGCGACACTAGAGTATACTGTTACTCATATATGACATTTGTTAATGTGACTCTTAAGTGACAAATATCACTAACACTATGTATAAATAAATATGTTAAATGTGATTTGTTATGGCCTGGAAGACCTGTTTACACAGGGCGCCAATCGTATTTCTTAATGTTGTTTTATAGAAATAAAACTACTGAATATATAACCTTCAATCAATCAATCAAATCGCACATGAACAATATCAATTTTGTAACCCATTTATTAGAATAAATATTTTCAACCCAATAAAAGATATTCCTGAAAGACATACACAAAACCGGCCTTTGATGTCCAGTAGGCAATCACATGCAGGGGTCATTGACTCCATTCCTACTAGAAAACATTCTGCCTTTTAGAGAACCCATGTTCGCTCGACTTATACCATATGTTTGGATGAATTACACTGGTGGTATTGGTTCTATACTCAAGTGCTATCAATACTTTTGCTATTTACTCATTACTGGGTGCACCATGTTGTAGGGGGTATTTGGCTTCTTTTGTCAAGGACTGCTTATCGCGCAAATAGTGAAATCTGCTTGTTTAAAGTCCGGATTTTGACCGGAAGAGACTAAATCTCTTATTGAGTTACAGGTTCGGGAAGTGGGACGTTTCATAAATGGTTGGTTTTTTAATTGAAGAGTATTTTATTCAAGAGATGAATGCCACAAAGTGTTCTTATCATCACAACCCGAGACATTTTATGTTCATATCACATTGAGTTCCAACGATAGTGGGCGATTAAATGAAATGATAGTGACAGAACTAGACAAAATAATATAAATTATAATAATAAAGTAGGGCCAGTTCTTTTGTATTATTCCTAAATACAGAATGAACATAATATATGTGATATATCCGAATGGTTTAAAATCTAGGGGATGGGGTTAATTATAATATATAAATGTGGGTATCAAATCTATATTAAATATATATATTAAACCTGAGCCAACCCCCTCCAAAATAATAAAAACTATAATAACAACATAGCGCTAGTTCTCTTTTACATTATTCCTAACTACAGAATGAATATATAGATCTATATATATTCATATGTGATACATCCGAATAGGGATATTAAAGAGATAAACCACAGTTCAACTGGGAAAAAAACTGAAAATAACATTTTGTTTAAACTTTGCCTCGTGAAAGAACTAGGTTATGTGATTTCAAAAATTCAATAAAAAGAATATGTCACCGGGTTAGTTTTCATTTCAGGGAGCCCTGAAATTCATGGTTGATTACTATAGAAGTCTATGAGAAAAGGACGATTTTTTTGGTTTTCTCAGTATTAAAAAAAAATGAAAATAACTTTTTCCTAAAAATCTCTATAGACATAGCTAACATATTGCTTTACCATTTCAAGCAATAAAAAATGGGGGTCACCGACTTTTAAAAAAAGTTATTCAACTCAATCTGCATCCCAATGAGTTAAAAAGAGGAATATTGAAGATTTTCAATGCTAAATAATATCTTTCAAAATATGTTGATACCCTGTTCTGTCATGCATGAGGGTAAACCTGTATAGGGGCTATGTTTAGAAGACATTTCAACTGAAAAATGTTATTTGTCTGTCTGAAATCTTGGAAAAACTGAGAAAATATCCATTTTCCCCACATACTTCAATACTAAACTTTGGTGGTCTCTAGAATGAAAGAAAAATATGCTGAGATCCAATTTTTTTGCTTTTTGTTATCCACAAACCATGTTCTTTCTCAAAACGAAGTTTGAAAAAATTATTGCCATTCCTTATTTTTCATGCATTAGTTCCTTGAACTCCCGCCTGCAGCAGTGCATATGACAGTGGTTTATCTCTTTAATTCTGATATATTTGAGTATCAAAAATAACGAATTACTTTATATTTCACTTCATGTTATGAATTTAGGTTTTTTTCTCATAGTTCCATTATTACCTTTGTATTAAACATCCCCCTCCTCACCCCTAACCGTCCCCCCTCCCCAGGCACTAGTCGAGGACCAGAGGTAGGGGCTGAAGGCGTCCTATTAAAACAATTTAAAAGAAAAGAAAAACATCGTAAATGTCGCAGGCATGATGTTGCCCACTTGGCTTCAAACTCATATACCACCCATACACATGGTCGAGGCCGTCAGAACATGTACAACTTGCCTTCACTTATTCTCACTAATTGCATTGATTAATATTGTACATTTCTAACTACATTAAGCAATTTTTCTTTTGCCATTTATTATCAAAATATATCGCTAACTTTTGTCCCATTTATAAAACAATAAAAAGATAGTTACTATATTTTATTGATTGAAATCCGCGTAATCTTATCATTTAAAATATAATGGTATCTCAAAATCTGTATATTCTTACGACTTGGGACTCATTCCCCTGGAACACATCACATATTTACAACCTTTGACAAATAATGTGTTTTTCAATTCAAAATCAATCAGCCTAGAGGGGCTGTGGTATAGAATTTCACTGTTATTTGAAGTTTGAGCTCTCCACACATATCATGTCCCCTCTAGTGGCATGTAGCTAAATTATGTTTGTGTTCTAGGACAAATATAAGTGTTCAATGTTTGGCGTAAAGTGTTCACTGTTTGTTTTGGCCCTCAGTCTGTGTTCATGGACGGTTAGTGGGAGTTGAGGAGGGGGGAGTGGAAGAAAAAATGGGGGAAAAGAGGGTTTGGTAGTCTAGCCCAACAGCCTCTCAGATCAAATGAGAATGATATGTATGTGAGTGGACGCCTACTGCGCTAGAGATGTTTTGGAGACAAGGAGTAGGCGTTTTAATTGGTTCTTTATGACATTTTGTGCATTGGAGCAAAGAGGTTTTCCCTCAGTTTGAAGGGACTCTCTCAACTCTAAGTCTAGACTGAGAGGTTTAAGGCTATTTTGAGGCTATTTCTACCTGTTGAGCATTTCACCTAGAAAGGAATTGTTGTCCATCCTGGTGAAGGAATTTCTCCTTTTCGAGCAACAAACCCCTGTATAGTATGTTGAACCTCAATTACTACTTTCTCTTAAATTTGGGGGATTTGGGAGAATTTGAGAAGGTGAATTTTACATTATCTGACGCCCTGACCCATTAATTCATGAAGGAGGTTCAGCAAGTCTAACCTATACGTCGACGTAAACGTATCCGTATCTCTGATATACAAACAGGAACGGAGGAAAAAGGCTCAGCAAACCATGGCGGGAAAAGCATAACATACCATATGAAGCATTGTTTTTTATCTAACGATTTATTTTTCATACGTAAAATGCGTCGTAATTCACCACAAAGATACGGATACGGTTACGTAATGGAGAAAGGTGGAATCTCCCTAATACCTTGTTAAACTAATACTGAACCCTTCTCTGCCGCACCCACTGGATCCCCCCACCTCCGTATGAGCTGTAAGAGGGGGATAATGTAACATGACTCAATGGGTAGAACTACATGTTACAAATGGGATCTGACTATGTCAACACATGTATACCTGCAGGTTCTATTGCGGCTATTAAACTGTTTATGGCTAATTGAGCTCGCGTAAAGCTGTGATAAATACCTGCATTTAGAAGCCAAGGGCTGTTTCATAAAAATAAAGGAGTTTTATGATTTTAATGTGTCAGAGAAAAATGACTCATACGTCACTTTTCTGAGGGTATTCTAAATACAAATATACGAAGCCCTTATATTATAAGTTTAGTTTTTTATGACACCTTAATATATAGGATATCCGGCATGACGCACCGAAAAAAGAGTCTAAAGTCGTAGAAAATGAAAATAATATTTGTCAATATTTGTTACGACGAATGAGAATTATCACTTGGTGAAACTTTGTCAATAAAACTTATTAAAAAAGAATGTTTTCGCAAAAGGTCTCGGAGTGAGAAAGTGTTCATTCTTGGGGTGTTTGGAATACGTGAATTACACATTTCAATAATGTGTAGGGAATATATCAATGCGTATCTGAGATAATCCTGAGGAATCTATTTTTAAAGTATTAACATTATTTCAATTGGAACATTTGTCAATAAGCTTGTCCTTAATAAATGATAATATAATATGTTTAGAGAAAGTGGAACATTTTTCTTTAAGGGATCACTCCTCGAACCTAATTCATTGAATGTTGTTTGTACAGCTTAAGTACTCATAGCTAAATCAATTACTAGACATCAAAACACTTCTTCTTGAACCTCAAAACTTCATAATTTCCTCATTTGTTTATTTGATAAAAGGCCAATACATATTTAAATACGGTTCACATGAAAACGCGCTATGTCTACCACGGATTTTCTTAATTCATCAAATAGGGGAGTTGCGTAGCCGCCATTTTGAATCTAGATTCGCGTGGAATTATGGGACTTATGGCACAGTATAAAATCTATAGAAAACATGCCATGTTCAGCATCGAACATTCCTCAGTGTTCTAATGTCAATATCCATGATGTTCCCATAACACAAGTCCTTATATTTCCCATCATGCATTTGATTTTCATAGATCATCTATACCAGCTGTGATATTGGTGAAAACATTCTTGCAGTTTTTGAAAAAAAAATTGCCATATATCTGTATGTCAGATTTCATCATAATCCATCTGAGGATGCGCTGTAACAGACATGCGCAGTGGCACATGCAACTCCCCTATTACCGGAGAAATAGTTTACTTCAGTCCAGAGGTGAACAACTTTTGCACGAGTCAATGACCCAACTTTTTTTTTCAAATATTTTCATAAACGTCACACCAAGAAGACGATTTTCTGTCAACACAAGTTTTTTTCTTCAACAAACAAACACGCTCACTGGATGATTTCCCATGCATCACCGCGGCGTAAAAATTACAGGGACAAATATTGATTTTTGGAAGAAACTTTCGCCCTGTTTTTGACCACTTAAAACTTTCCCGCGATGTCGTTTTAAGAAGTGGGACCAACGGCCAGGAGTCAAGTTTCAAAAAGGCCAATTAATGTTTCCGGTAAAAAGTAATTTCTTCCAATATTCCCCTTCAAAGTGTGTCTCTTTACATGTCTCAATATTCAATATCTGCAATACACAAAAGTTTGCGTGTCGAATTTTATGTCAATTAATTTTATGATTCTGTTTTTGAAAATGAGTCACAGGTTGCAAAAATGATATTATCCCAAGTTATTTATTCACAAGATCTCTTTGTTGGAATGTTCTGATTTTTGAAGGGTTCAGCACTTTTTGGCATATGAATTCATGCACTAAATTTCAGGACAATGCATAAAATACATCCCTGCGACCTGAAGGTCACCTTATATATGGAGTATATCTAGTTATTTTACTGGTAATTGCCCACGCAGGACTATTCCAAACGTGTTAAATATATCAAACATGCAATATAGAAATTCTACTTCAATGTCGTAATGTTTACTATAATCGGAATCCACTTGATCTCATCTTTTCAAATATGATGATATCTCCGAATCCAATAATTGCTACTTGTGACTCATTTTGCTGTAACAGGAAGGTAAGTGTCTGCGATTAGTTGTTAATGATCTCCGACGAAAGCAAAGGGTAATCTGTTAAATTTAAGTCAAAATAGAAAATGAGATAAGTGATTATATGACACAGCTTGGTGAACGGTCCTACCTTCAGAAAGAACCAGAATACCTCCTAGAACTTCCAAGAACTCCGCCCAGAAAGCTTAATGAGATTACTTAAGTTATAAATCATAATCGCAGTGATTAAATTGTTAAGTAAAGTCACTCTTTATCATTCAGCTGCGCCAGTTTTCTTCCAGCCGATTCGACTTCAAATTGTTGTATCGGGCCTACACATAAACAACAGCATAATGATGGTAAATTCAGTCCTATCAATCTTAATATGAGTGAATTTAGTACGATTTTGTTCATTCTAGCCCTGATAGCTGAGAATGTAGCTTGAATATCTATTAATATATTCAAGTATTAAGTAATGATACACGATCGTTTTTGGGAACCGTATGTATTGACTAACATTGATAACTTCGTTATAATCAACTTTATATTAATTTCATGGATCGACTGAGAATATGTAAAGTAAGGAAATACAAAAAAACTGCAACTGATACACGACATAAATTTGTGTATACAGTTGGAGAAAAGAGCGATAATGTATAATAGACATAACTGTCTGAAATAAACACTTCTAGTCAGGAGGTATGGAACCCCATAGATCCCCTTGATATCCATGATTAAGAGACTGACACTACTTGTAAAGATACTTTATCCACATATTCACCAAACTCTGCACCAGCAGCCCCTCAATGTCAGTCTTTAATCCTTTACCAACTGACAAAATGCAATAAAGCATTGGAAACTGATAAGTGTGTGACATAACCGAGTTATGAGGGACAGAGAGAGGGAGGGATTTTCCAGATTGAATTCAATCACTTAATACAAGAATTGAAGCCTAACCTAAGACAGAGACTAAAAGGATTAATGACCTCCATTTCAGACCAGCCGCCCCTCAATAGCTGTCGTTGTGAGGTTTAGCTTCATGGACCTTATTTTAAGGCAACGCTTGAAAACGTTCATGATGAAAACTTGCGTCTTATGTACTACCATTAAATATATGAGTGAGTGAGTGAGATTGGTTGCTTTACGCCCTTATCAACACATTTAATATGGTTATATCAAGGGCGGGAGAGCTGAGAGGGAGGCAGTTTATGATCTTACCCAGGAAATAGAGATAGAGAAGAAGGGAGAGAGAAACAGAGAAAAAGAGACAGAAAGGCACTTTAAGGTCTTACCCAGGACCACACCATTAAATATATTATAAGCATTCAAAAGAAATAGAAATTAATAACGGTGTAACAACTGCATGAGAATAAGCTATTGATGCAAAACAATCAGCTGAAATAAAACAAACTTTAAAGACAAAATGCAATGAAAACTGATAAATGTATGACATACCCGAGTTATGAGGGAGAGTGAGAGGGAGCGATGGAATCGGTGGTAGGTCTCAGGAGTAAGCCGATGCCGACTTGCTACCAGTCAGCTGAGTAGAAGTACGTGACTGCCACATGTACTCCCACCACCGCTTACATGTCCGACACCAAAAATTCTATTTGCACTGGCTTGATTAAACTGCATTCAGTCTTAGAGAAGCTAAAGAGGTTCTTCTTATTTGCGCCTGGCTAATATTTGTTGTAAAACGTGTGCATGGTTGGGTTAGAGGTGGTTGTGGGTGGTTTTAGCACCTCCTCCTCCTCCTCCTGCTTCTCTTCCTCCTGTTCTTCCTCCTCCTCCAATGCCACCACCTCCTCCACGTGTTCCCTGGTCAACTTGGACCACTCTTCTTTTGCACCACCACTACCACCACCACTGCCCCAACACTGCCACCACTTCCTCCTCCAGTTACTCAAAGTTAGAACCTATTGAAATGCCGATTGTGTTAGGTGTTATTTTTCCTCTTTTTTAATTGAGAATATCTCTTACCTCAAAACTTCATATATTATGACATTTATGCGAACATTTGTTAGTTTCAAGTCAATTTCAATAGTGCATCGCCCTGTTTATTTCACAGTATGGGTTTCTTAATGTATACATGTATTTTTATTCCACCATTTGATAATAGTTACATGGAATAGGGCGATGTATTCTACATAGTTGGGTCAAATTTTCAGAAAATGTACAATTGCAGTTGTACACATTTAGAAATTTCTAAAAAATTAGGCTGCAATTTGGTCAATACTAGGTAAATTCGAGTATATTCGGCATTGCATTGATTCTAGCAATCTGTTTGGATAGGTTGAACTGTATTTTGTGCTGTATTTTGTTTTGAAATTAGGGTTATTTGAGAAGATGGGCGAAGTTCAGTTGTACATTTTCTGAAAATCTGACCCAGTAGTGCTTCCATTCATCCCGAAAACAATAGATAAATTAAGATACATTCGATATAAGTTTCTGAAGTTTAACGATATTGGCAAAGGCCAAGTGTTCCGGTGTCTATGTGCAATTTATTTTATTTTGAACTCAATATTCTTGATGTGTTACTTATCCATCCGATTCATCCTTTCAATTAATACTAAGGGAAATATTAGCAGTAGAGTATGGAACACCATTTGCAACATTTGGCTGACATGAATATGACATGAATGACATGAATATTTCGCCTCTTGTATGTCACTTTGTCTCCACATTTATATTTTCCAGGAGTTATCGGACCCTCTCACTGCCACCTCCTCTTCTGCTTTAAAACATTCCCCCTGTTCTCTGTCTCCTTCGTCCTTCTCCAACTGCTCTTCTATATGTTTCCTTTCCCTTTTGTCTCTGTTCTCTTCCTCCACTCTTCACCCTCCTCTTGCTCCTCCTCCCTTCTCTCGCAACCCCACCCCGTTCCTACCCCTCTCTTGCCCCCTGCTCCTCCCTGCTCCTGATCTTCCTATCCTTCCCCCTGCTCTTCCTCCCCTCCTCTTGCCCTCTTGCCCTCTAATGCCTTCCCCCGGAGGTCTCAGGGCTTATCTGAATAATAAAGGATTAAAGACTAGCAGATATGGAGGAGATTATTCTCTTTAGTCTCTGCCTTAGGTCGTTATTGCCCCAGTACGCTTCTCAGCTATTACGACCAAAGAAATCATATCAAATTTGAAGGTAAATCCGCCGGAAGACAAATGGCTGCTGGTGAGCGATAACAATATTTTTATTAATGAAATCATCATTGGAAAGGATTCGGGCGGGTCCTCCGAATACAAATGTGGACACTTTAGTAGCCTTATTTCAAAAACAAACAAACAAAATCCTCTAAAACTTTGGTTAAATGATTTTAGATTGGTTGGAAAAGAATTGAACAAAAAGTAGACAATATTTTGTTTTTGTCTGACGTTAACTGACCGTGCAACTTTAAATAAACACAGAAACCTGAGATCTCTCTTACCCAATTTACTGTAATTAACCCCTGAGTAATTACAATCTGTAAGCACTTATGTTGGGGAACAGCACCTAATAGTCTTCTTTCACAAGCATGGAACATTTGTGCTAAGTTGTGCTAACTTGAGAAGAGCCACATAACCCTGTGTACAGAAAACACATACAACCACTAACTACTGAGGTTTCCCTCGACCGTTTAGGCCAGAGATATGCTTATCTTGGCAAGGCCTACTTTAGCTTGAGTATTTGGTTGGCATATAGGTAGAGTTGTGTGGCTGCCGGGGGGAATTGCTGGGACATCTCGACTATGTCTTTACATTCAACCATGGCATGGACAGGATTTAAAAATTGGTTTTAGATAAAATGGTTATCGAGGAATTGGTGCTGGATTTAACTAGGAATAATATTGTGTTGTGCAATGGAATGGAATGCTCAGAGAGTATGGGTGGGTGGTTTTCAGAAAGTGCACAATTGGCTTTCACCAATCCTCTCAAATAACCCAAATTTAAGACGAAAACCAGGTTCAAAATACAGTTCAACATAAACAGACAGATGTATTGAATGAATACAATACAGCATACACTCAGATATACCAAGTATGTTCCAATTTTCACTCTATTTTAGCAGAATTCGATAGATGTGTATAACTGTAGATTGTGCATTTTCTGAAAATCTGACCCATAGGTTGGTGGTTTCAGTGATTGCAGGATTTGGGGGCGATATGGGAATAGTTCTGGTAGATTGATGTATGAATAAATATCATTTTATTATAATCTGATAAATATACCTACCGTTGGTATATATAGATAAAGACTATGCATTTATTCATAATTTATTTGTTCATTCCAATAGAAGGGAGCGTGTTAGTGTTGATTACAGGGTCAATAAAACGTGCTTGATTTGAAAAGGTTACTTCCCATTACTTGATGCTGCTTCTAATAAAGTAACCGGACCAAGGAAAGTAACAAGGAGCAGCTGGAGTGACGAGAGGAGTAAGGTGCTAAAGGAACCCAGCAATTAATGTGCGTATCTTGATTTCTGAATGTGTGCATTACAGTGAAGAATTCTGGGTCATTCTCCGAAATAGTTAGGGTCAGTAGTTGAGTGAGAAATGAATCAACACAACACACAGAGACGTATGTCTCAAGCCAGCTAAACCAGTTAAAAGAGGGCCGCCGTAATCACATGTGTTTATTTTATACGTGAACAGATTACAACGAGTACACAGGGCCTGGGTTGATTGGCTTGTCCTGGCTGGACCAATTAATTGCCATGTTAGATAAGAGATCCAATCAACCACAGGATAACAATGAACATGAAATATTAAAACGAGGGTCAGAGTGACCACCACCACACCTGACAAATCCCTTTGCGTGGTGACCAGGTCTCGTGTTTATCTCCCCTTCCCCCCTCCCAATCCAAACCCCCTGGCAGGTATATGTCTGAATGAGACCAATCAATGAAAACACAAAAATATGAAAACTTTCACCTCATATTTTACAACAGAAAAGGTCAATATTGTCGTCATTTATGATGTCAGACCAATCAGAGACAAGCTTACTAAGGTATTTGCATGTTCATAATTTGCAGAAAAAACAGAGCGGTCTTATGTAATTGCTATAAGCTGCACTCTTAGCTAACGTTGGTCAAAACCTGAACATTTTCTACTTCTTCTTCCATTATTTCCCCGCCCATCTAAAAGTCAATGTTTTTGCTATAGGGCTTCTAAAACACCCTCAAGTGTATTGGGAGGACCTGCCCAAATGCTTTAATGCAATGACTTCACTTATTATCGCTAACCGGCAGCAGTTTTCCCTTGGTGATTATAAAGAGAGTCATACATATGCTGGAAGATTTTGTTTGTTGTAATAGCTGTAAATGCAGCTTTAAAGGGCTTTGTATTAGCTGTTAAAATTGAACTTGTGTGTGCAATACGCTGAAATCTGACATCATTGATTTGAGCCAAATGAAATGCGCCTCATGTAAAGGCGAACCAATAGTCAACCATGTATACAGACACAAGCAGTGCAGTGGAATCGCAGCTTAAAGCTGCACTCTCAGTTACCCTTATATATAGCGGAGGAAAAAGGAGGAAAAACGGTGGCGACAAATGTTCTTGTTGCCCACTAACATCAGTTCATTTCATGTTTGCAATGAAAACAGAAATGGAGGAGTGTCAGATGTGTTGCCACATTCTCTGGAAACTGTTGTTTCTGTATGGATATTAGTTGCAACAAATTAGTGGGCAACAACAAAACTTGTCGGCGCCGTTTTTCTCTTTAGTGGAGTCACCCTATTGGTCTGTACTTCTTTTTCCCTTAGACCTCTTCCACCTTTACACTTTCCCACCCCGGTCCCCCCCCCTTCTTGTTCTACCTCCTCTTCATCAACCCACTCTTCCTTAAAATAAATAGCTTTTATTCTACAGCCATCATCACTTCTTCCACCACAAGCACCTCCTCCTCCACCGGTGCTTCCTCAAGTGCCCTCCCGTCCCCTTCCTCATCACCAAGATATTTCTGGTTGGATATTTACAAGTAAAGAAGCTAAATTTACTCTATAAAATGGCCTTAGAAATACATAAATATAATCAGTACACTGTTTTGAAATTTGTTAGATGTGTTCATGCTACAGTGTGAAGCACCTAACAAATTGAAATATCCCACAAGAACATCTTGCGAACAAAACACCTTTAAAAATAATCAATTTTTGCGACTTTTCCTGTAACACATTACACATAACATCTGGGTCAGATTTTTAGAAAATGTACAATTGGCACATTATGTTGAACAATATTTTAATCCTGATTTCTGTCTTAAATTTGGGTTATTTGGGAGAATTGGTGAATTGTACAATTTCTGAAAATCTGACCCATCTCTACTTTGACTCCCTTTCCACCTCTTCCACCTCCACACTTCCTCACCCCCATGTCCACTCCCACCCCACTACCACCAACTCCTCCCCCCCCCCGCTCCAACCCCCCCTCCCCGACCAACTCTACTCCAACCCCGCAACCCCCACCAACTCCCAACGCTCCCTTATCCATTAGCAATACGTTTCCTATAAAAGCTCCGACTCCAACAAAAAGCCATTAACTACTGCTCCTCCAGAGACAATGCAAGTTTCCCCTCCTTTCTCTAGCCAGTGGTAAAGGTGAATTGCCCGTCTGTGATACACTTATTTTGTCAAGCAACTCTTGTGAAAGAAAAGAAAAACTAATACAATTGCCCCGAAGCATGTCCACAGATTTTCTCCAGGAGGAAATATCGATCTTCTCCTGTGGAAATCGATAAAGGACTTGCCTGTCAAGTCTTGGTATTATTTTCCTGCCTAAAGTTTTCATTCTGTCGGTGTAACCCTTGGAATATGTGGGGTTCAGGGACAAGTGGACATGCAATAACTTTAAGGGAAACGTGGGCGTTGAAACAACATTTTTGTTTCATTTAAATAACAAGGAGTTTTATTTTTGTTACAGTATTCAAAGGGTTTCTTTTATATAATTTGTTGATGTTATTGTGTGTGCGGGGAATATGGGATTCATTTATTTGAGTAGCAGTTCTTTTGTAAATGATTTATCCCTGAGATATGAGAGACTTGTTAGAGCCCAAAATGGCGCGCCACCTATCCATAGCTGTGGAACCCAATTAGGGTAGCATATGTGTACTTTCACTACAAGAGACATCATGCCATCAAATAGGGCTGTTTGTAAAATACAAAATTAAATAAAAGGTACTAAGTGGGCCGATAAATGATTATTTTTCTTCCTTGTACTGAGATAAATTACCGAAGTTTATAATCGCAAAATTTAAGAAGATGAAGGAATTCAACGATTATATTAATGATAAATAAATTGGAGGACTCAACCAAATCCTTTCCTGCGAAGACTTCACTTATTGTCGCTCAATGGCAGCCGTTTTTAGTCCGCTGCTTTTGCATCGAATTCATATATCAACAGCTCTCAGCAGCAGGCGATTGATAATTCCGTATCATGAGTTTTTATTATGTGAAAACTTGGTTAAGATTTGCTTTACCGCAATAGCTGAGAATGCAGCATTATATACTCCAATAATACAACTTTGTGAAACAAGGCCCAAGATGGTGATTTGCTAAATAACAATAAAGCACCCTGGGCCTGCATGGGGCTGCATGTTTCTTCATCATAACCCGCCCCAGATACACCCACCATGGCGTGCAGTGCCCTGATTGCCCAATAAAAGACAAACCCAGATTGAATGTTTTTTTAATGTTTTTGAAAGCTTCATATTATATGGTTCCTTGCTGAGACAGGCTCCTTGGGGACTATCTACAAGTATATAGCTCAGCAGCTCTGTACAACAAATTCCTTCCCTTGAAGTTCCTTACCAGCTGCATAGCAATGGGATGTGCTTAGGGGAATAGTAGGAATGGAAAACCTTAAGTCATCTCAGATCAGATAAGTTTGGTATGTCAGTGATTGGACGCCTACTGCGCTGACCATCAGAAAGTGTGACATGAGCAGTTCAGTTTAGGCGAGCCTCTCACATCTGATAAAAATGGTCTGTCATTTTGCGGGGCCTATTGTGTTAATTGCTTTCCTGGCCCTGGAGTATGCATTCTAGTGGGATTTTAATGAAGTTTTTGTGGTTTGGAGCTTGAGGCAATCCCTCAGTTTGGAGGGACTCTCTCAACAACTCTCAACCTAGCGTGCTTAGAGTGAGATGGTGTCCTCAGTCTGGAGGGACTCAACTCTGAGCCTAGACCTTTTAGAGAAAGACACTTTTCCTCAGTCTGGAGGGCTTCTTTCAACTCTGAGTCCGCTATTAGAAGTTTAGGCCCACTGATCTGGCAAATAAAGTATCAACAACAACTGATTAGAGCATAAGAGTTTCCCTCAGTGTGTAGGGTCTCTCACAACTCTGAGCTTAGACTGTTTAGGGAAAGACCCTTTCTCTCAGTCTGGAGGGCTTCTATCAACTCTGAACCTAGGCTGTTTAGAGTAAGAGGCTTTCCCTCAGCTTAGAGGCACTATCTCAACTCTGAACCTAGACTGTTACAGTTGAGAATTATTCCCTCAGTCTGGAGGGTCCTTCTCAATTCTAGACTGTTTAGAGCGAGAGGCCCTCCCTCAGTCTGGAGGGAGACTATGAACTTTGAGCCTAGACTGTTTAGAGTGCAATACTTTCCCTCAGTTTGGAGGGACTCTCACCAGTCCAGTCCCAGTCTGTTCTTATGCAACATGCGACTCACTAGCCTAATTATATGAGGGCACAAGAGCAGCTCAAGTACCTAACTACTGATTACCCATCTGTAGAGCATGTCTGAGTCACTCAGACCCAGCATTATACTCACTATTTACACGGCTTAATCTCATTTCCCTCATTAGAGCCGGTTCAGTGTGGAGTTGATTTGTTGATGGGTTTGTAAGGGTTCCCATGATGGACATTGAGTGAATGGTTCCATTGTGTGACAGTATGTATCAATAGTAGATATTGCCAGAGGCATGTAAGGCTGTATATTTGAGGAGACAGGGTGGGGTAGATTGGGCCTTAGTTTGCTACTAGGGTCAGATTTTCAGGAAATTGGCAACAGTGCACATTAAGTAAAATCTGCTAAATCTGGCTGCAATGCGGTCAATACATGGTAAATTCGAGTATATATATTCGGAATTGCATTGATTCTAGCAATCTGTTTGGTTAGGTTGAACGGAACTTTGAAGCTGATTTATGTATTAAATGTGGGTTAATTGATAGGATTGGTGAAGACAAATTGTACATTTTCTGGCGATTTCACCCACTATAGCATGGGTCAAGTGGAGACCAGGTTATGAAACAACCCTAACTGTACCTACAACCCATTCAAGTGCCCTATTCACGCTTACACAGTAGCATTGTAAAGGGTTGAAGGGTCAGCTACAGAACCCATGACCTAATAGGGGCTTTGTATGAGACACTGCGCATGTCTGTTCCAATGCATGATGGGATAGATACATTCAGTGCAGGTCAGACAAATATTTAGCAGTATTTTTATCGAGAATTGCAATTGTAAGAATGTTTTCACCAAAAGCATAATTTGTGTAATTGATGTTCACAAAATAAATGTGTGATGGGAAACATGAACTCTTGTTTTATGTATTCATGAAAACACATGTTTCTCTTACATAAGATCATTGTTACTCCTAAGTCCCAATTATCTATCTCCATTTATGTCTTAACTTGTAGTCCTCTCCGTCTAGACTTGCATAGTACTGCAATTAATTATTTATCTAGGGGGTAATTATCTTTATTGTAATTCATTGTTAATTAGCTTATTAATTATTATGTGGTTAATCACTATTACGTCATCATTACGTAATATGATATAACACATTCGCAGGCACCAATTGAGAACATTTAGGTGAAAAGTTCTGTTTAGCACAAGAGGGCACTGAGTGTGCTGTGTGACGTCACAAAGTTGCACCTGACATGTACACAATACCTCTCCCAACTTGTGCATTATATACATTGCATGTTCATTTCAAAATTTAGCCACCTTATGATGTAGGCTAACAGTGGCGCCCTGAATGGAGTGTTAAGCTGGGTAACTACTTAATCTCTCATCTAAAAGGGTAAAACTCACTAAATGTTAGGTTGCATTAGCTACCACTGTGGCCGTTACATTTGAATAATAGCAAAGAATTTGATTTTCTCATAATATTTTGGGTTTCAGTAACTCCATGTTGAGCATAACTTGTTTTCTGCAGCTGTTCACTGACATACCACTTTCGTAATTCCATATGAGGGTCAACTTATCAGAAAATGTACAATTCGCCTTCACCAATCCTCTCAAATAACCCACATTTAAGACAAAAATGAGCTTCAAAATGCAGTTTAACATAACAGAACTGATACTTTAAACCAATGCGATACCAAATATACTCAGATATAACCGGTATTCTTCATTTCTCAGCCTAATCTTGCAGAATTTCCTAAATGTGTAGAGCTGCCAATTGTACATTTTCTGAGAATATGACCCATGGATTGAAATCGAAGAAGGTGGACATGCAAATTCCCCTATTGTACATTTCTAGCCTCAGCCAAATACTGCGTCCCCTACAGCTCCCAGATATAACATGTCTATAATAATTCACATTGTATATATCACTGGCCAAACTTTATTCAAAAACTCCTTTTCTGTCTTTAAGCCTGTTTAGCAAAATCCCTCGTTATTTCCCTACATGAGATACCAACATTAAAAAACATTCCACATCCCTTGGCTGAATCTCAAGCCTCCCAACAAGGTTAAATCTGGAGAGAGAAAATCCTCAAGTTTCCATATATATCTCCTTATCCAATCAGATAAAAGGAGGAGGCTTTAGATACTGTTTTCCTACCATCAATACCGGAGAGCTCTCACTAGACTCTGCCCAGCTTCACTATTGATCGCTAGGGCGAGTTGTGGCGCTGATGTAGACCTCGAAAATTGATCTGAAATAATATAAGGTCTGACCTTCGTAAAAGTTACTTTCTGACTGAGGAATTTCGTATTGGTTTGTGTAGTTTGTGTTCTTTTGTAATATGATGCAAGAATGGTTATTATAGTGCTTATGTTACTAAAACTAGTTTGATCTGAGAAAAAATACTTTTCTCTTTTAGATCTGTGATTCATGAATATTCATCAGCCTTGACATTTTGTTATCCCCAAATGGGTAAAACCAGGAAGGTTGAAATATTTTGAAGCCTTGAAAGTTTATTAGATCTAAAAATTTGTCACTAGTGGAGGGTAATATTTAATTAAAGATTTGAGTGGATATGTTTATATGTAATTATGATGTCTTCCAGATATATAAAACTCTCAGTTTATAAAGATAAGGTAATGCATATAAACAGTAATCAGGGCTGGAATTATAGGTTTGTGTCATGATAACAGGAGGAATTTATGATATATTAATTAATAGTGAATAAACGGCCCAATGGTTTTCCATCCTCATCTCCGGAGGATATATGTTCAGATAAGAACTGAAATATTAAGGCAAGGAAATATAAAATGTACAAATGTGATCAGCCAATCCTCTTGAACATCACAAACTTAAAACAGATATAATTGTGTACATGAGAATATCGGGTCTCCCGAAATTGTATCGCAATAAAATATCTAAAATAATATTTATATTTTGTAATGATGTTAACTTAGGCTGCAGCTTTAAGTCCTACATCTTTATCATTTTCGTCAAAAAAGAGATAACATAATATCATAATGTTCATGTATACAGAAAAGTCAAGATGGAACTATTTACCTCATCAATTCGATGAGTAACTTGTAAACAAATTAACTTGAAGCAGCCAAGGAATGGCGAGCCAACAGATTAGCCTAATTAGATTGAGTGCACATTAATCATTCATCTTGTTGACTAAGTATGGTCCAGCACAATAAGATTCAAGGGAAGGTATGTGTTTCTAGATGGGTGAAATTTCCAGAAAATGCACAATTCACATTTAGAAACTCTCCAAAATAACCCAAATTTAATACAGAAATGAGGCTCAAAACACAATTCAACTCAACCAAACACATCCTTGGAATCGATCCAATACCGAATATACTCAGATATGGCTACTATTTATCATTTTTAGTCGATTTTAGCAGAATCTACTAAATGTGTTGAGCTGGCGATCGTACATTTGTTGGTGACCTGATCCAGATACTAGGAGAAGACCACTGTAAGGTGAACTGCTGTTGTTAAAATAAGAATATGATATATATATTTGATTTCTTATTATATCATCATTTTCATGTCAGCATAGTTAGCATGACTGAGATTGTCTAACATCAATTGTTACACATGTACGTTTTTGTAATCCTACTTGATGACCGATGCATAATTAAAATTTGTTTTATGTTTAACAAATATTGTTGCAATATTTCTGGATGGACAACCACTATAATAATAGTTTGTATACTCCGTAGGATGGCCATGGGTACACATCTATACAATCAGTACACAGTCTACGTAATACGTAGGTACATATGGGTCAGATTTTCAGAAAATGTACAATTCGCCTTCATCAATTCTCTCAAATAACCCACATTTAATTCAAGAATAAGCTTCAAAATGCAGTTTAACGTAACAGAACTGATACTGTGAATCAATGTGATCCCCAATATACTCAGATATACCCGGTATTCTTCATTTTTCAGTCTAATTTAGCAGAATTTACTAAATGTGTAGAGCTGCCAATTGTACATTTTCTGAAAATCAGACCCATATGTTGATACGACAGAGTGCTGGACAAAATAAATATCAGTTTTGCGAACTGTGACACATTTACCTGAAACAAATCACATATATATAATGGGTCAGATTTTCAGAAAATGTACAATTCCAAACTGTACAACTTTAGTAAATTCTGCTAAATTACGCTGCAATTTGACCAATACTAGATAAATTCGAGTATATTCGGACTTGAATTGATTCTAACAATTTGGTTAGGTTGAACTGTATTTTGAACTTTATTTTCGTCTAAAATGTGGGTTATTTGAGAAGATTGGCGAAGGTGAATTGTATACTTTCTGAAAACCTGACCCCCATATATATACAACAGTGTCCATCTCCCACTCGTGCCGTAGGGAGACAATTTACTGTTAAGGGTCAGATTTTCAGAAAAGTACAATTGTACATTTTCTGAAAATCTGACCCATAAAGGCAGAGCTAATTTGCGTGGGAGAGACTTGATTCATATCCCAATACTGCTCCATTGTCACATTGCTCCAGGAGTCTGATTGATTATTCTGAATAATAATGCAATTATATAGTAGCATGATAGACAATTTTATATGTTGACGGATTTGAGCTGAGATTGCAGTTTTAAGGCTTTAACTGGACCTCCCTATAGGACCATTTAAAATCACTAGTGACGAAATATGTAAGATATTTTTTATAGCCCTTTAGCTTTATGTCATTTGAAATCGATAATCGTGTTAAATTCAGTGATATAAACTTTCTTTCATTTTGTTTAATAAATTTTCTTTTGTTAAAGGTTTTACTCAACAAATCCTGCCGTCGGGGCTAATACACTTCTAATGTGTTATTGATTTAATTTGTATATTCTACGTGAACAGTCTATTTATCTCCCTGTATATGGGTCAGATTTTCCGAAAATGCACCATTGGCAGATCAACACCTTTAGTAAATTCTTCTAAATGAGACTGAGAAATCATCAACACTAGGTATATCTGAGTATACTTAGCATTGCCTTGCTTCAAGCAGTCTGTTAGCTTATGTTGAACTTTATTTTAAACCTGATTTCCGTCTTTAATCTGGGTTATTTGAGATTACTGTTGAAGGTGAATTGTACATATTCTTGCGATTTCACGCAATTGATTAATGCCATTACCCAAATAATCCACCAACGTATAAATAGCTGTAAGTCAGGATATCAACTGACTTTACCATTAGCTAGCCATGTAAAATTGATTGGTTTCACCGTGATGTATTGCACTCTTTGATTTAGCTTTCACCAGTAGTGCTATATTGAACATCTCCCAGCGTGGCTATCAGAGGCGTCGAGGGAGTACTTTTTCATTGTAAACTATAGTCAGAGGGGATTGTCTGATATCAGAATCTATACATTAGGGGTGTTGCTGAACAACACTTCTGAATTTTTAATCGGGGATTTGTTTTTGTCACTGCGCATGTATTTCACAGTGTATGGTGGGATATATTGACTTACAGTCCTTGATACTTGGATTCTTAATGCATGATGGGAAATATAGAAACTTGCATTGTCATGTGTTCTGATGTAAACCCCAATAGGGTATTTGCATGTGCCACTGCGCATGTCTGTTACAGTGACTGCTGGGATATACAATAGGGAATATGCATGTGTAACTGTGCATGTCAGTTACAGTGACTGCTGGGATACATGATAGGGGATATGCATGTGCCACTGCGCATGTCTGCTACAGTGACGGCTGGGATAGAATCTCATTGAATCTGACATACAAATATCTAGCAGCACTTTGATCCAGAACATTGTCAATGATCAATGATCTATTGATTCCTAATGCAGTTGGTAAAACATTGGAACCGTAATACAAAGGTCCGGGGTTCGGTTCCTCGTCTAGGCAAGAGCGTTTTTCAGCAGGTTCACTACAATTGTGATGTGTCACATGAAAATGAGTGACAAGTCGTAAAATATGGATTTTTAGATTTCATCATAATCAAAGAGATGAGATCAAGCAGATTCTATAATGAAGGACATCTGAAGAATATTTCTATATCGTATGTTTGATATATTGATGTCAGAAAAAGTCTGCAATACTTGAGGGTGGACAATTACCAGCAAAGTAACAAAATATACTTCATGTAGTGAATCGCCTTTATAGTAAAGTGCTTTATTACTAGAGGCTAATTCCAACCCAGGTTCGACTACAGCGGACACGGCTCTCGACGAAGGCAAGGAAGAACACCAACACGGAAATGTCTCTTTCGTTAGGTTTATTGCCACCCACGACCAGACTGCAAGTCAAACAGACCCGGCTCAGTCCCAGCATAGGACCGAACTGATCCACTCAAAGCCTTAGAGTGAATACCTTACACCTTACAGGCAGGAGCAAGGTCACACTTGTCCTCACATCATAAAAGAGGTGTTGCACCAGGCAAACAATATCAGTGAATACAATACATAAGAATAGGTCGTACAGGAATACAGTAAATGGTTATACACGATACACATTCTGCTGTAGTTGAATAGACTATAAGATTCCTGTAAATAGGTGATAATGGTAAAACATATCTCTCTTGCAACTAACACAAATCCGAAAGCCCATTCCGTGCTCAGTGAAGCGTTACGGAGACACGGGGAAGTTCAAGGACATTTGATTTATACACACTCTTGACGCGGAGGGCTATATATAACCTCCGATTTACTACAATACCCCCTCCATAATTTAAGATTTTTACCAACTTTGTAAACAATCTATACGGGAGTAATAAATTATACATCAACACCAACACGGAACATCAAAGTAAAGTAAGAAATGACATAGAGAATTAACATTGCGAATCAGTACAGGCAGGAGCATACTTGTGACCTCCGCACGAACAATAAATCGCGACATCTCTAGAATTACATTTTATCTTGTAAGTGATTCCTTCTGAATCAACATACTCAAAAGTTTTAAACAGCCTTTACATAAGGAGCTTTGGTAGACCTGCTACAACAAAACATTTCATTTATGAAAAGCACCAGGCTGTAAGTAAAATGTACTAAACTTCTTACGAATCGGCGGAAAAAAATTTCCGGCTTCCGAGGTTGTTCCGAGTCAGCAGCTGTCAATCCATTTGAATCGTCAAGAGGTAGTCAGAGTCCAAGGTTTATCAGCGGTTTCTTACATTTCCGAGCTTTTCAGGTTTCCGAGGGGCAATTCCGGGTTATCAAAGGGTCCATCCATCCACACGTACAGGTTCCGGGGTCAGGGGCAAGTCCATGGTCGTTCCGCATCTCAAGGTAATCTTGAACAGTAAGTAACCAGCGTGGCTACTTTAGCAAAAACACTTTTACGTCCCACCATCTGGTTTCTTTACCTCCTCAGAACCAGTTGGGGCACTACCTGCGGCTGCAGGGGTGTTCACTGTCCAATTCCTTCCGGGGGTTAACGGAGTCTCCCCTGGAAGTTCTTGCCTTAGTAAGGGGAGAGGTTGTGCCATGGTCTCCCGGAACAACCTTCCCATCATCATTAGGTTCCGCATTTCGTTGAAGTCTACTTGACCTCCGAAACCGGTTCCCACCAAGGCTTGCTGTGGCTGCATGGGAGGTATTGCCTCCATTCCCATGCCAGCACTCCACATCCGTGTCGGGGTAGTGCCACCCAGAGGGCGGATCCCTGACATGATGTTCTCCGTCTGCTGTGACCCGCTAGAGGATGAAGGATTACGGAAAGCCTCCAACTCCGCCCGGAGAGCGCTAATCTCTTCCAGTTGGGACTGGATTTTCGCATCTCTCTCCTTGAGCCACGATCTCTGGTCTCGGATCAGACCGGCTTGCGCACGATTCTCCTCACGAAGAGTCGTTAGCTCGCGGATCTGTTCTCGTACTGTTCTCAGCTGTGACAGTGGTTCCGCCAAGGTCTGGAACGCTGCTGTCACTTTCTCTCCAACCTCCGTTAATGCATCGTTGGCCAAATCCAACACATCACGGACTTCGGTCTCACTTCTCTCCAGTAGCTTTTCCGTGGAAGCTTGCTCCGGGAGCTCCGCTTCCAACTTAGCACAGGCCTGCTGTGCTACCGGATTCAGTACTTTCGCAGTCTTAGGGGCAGGAGAAGAGCTCCGGTCACTGCACATGGACTCAGAGCGAGAGGAACTGGAACGTTCTCTCCTTCTCTTCTTCTGCTTCTTTGTCTTGCCTTTGCTGGGGGATGGCTCCGGGTCAGGAGCACATCCTTCCGCTGCAGAAGGCGTTTTCCGGTCTCTAGGCTTAGCAAACTGCCTCGAGCTGGTGGAGGACTTTCCAACCGAGGTAGCTCGCCTCACCTGCTGTAGGTCTTCTGCAGTCAGATAACTCATCAAGTTAAACCTGGGGGACAGCTCACGAGTGGGCGTCACCGCCATGGCTTTCCGGACGGCCTCTGACAATCCCTTGTTGTGGCACACTTCCTCTCCGTACTGCAAGTGGCGCACAAGCTCACATCTCCGGTCTAGCCTCTGCTGGCAACGGGCAGAAGGGCAGGTCCAGACCTCCAACCTGGGAGTGTGCTCCTCACACAGGTGGCGGAATAGCCTCTGCCTTGTGGCATAGACACGGACTCCTTTTCCGTTGAAGGGAAGATACCGGCAGACGGCAAAGGGACAACGGAAGCCGGGCTCCCACAAGTCCACAGCGCCCACAATCTTCTCATAACTGCCTGTGTCCACGGAACCCATCCTGAGCAGACTCGGGAAGAGTTGGCTTTCGTAACGGTACATCATACCGTGTTCCAACCCCTCCACATCTGACTCATCTTCACTCTCCTCGGCCATGGTAGCCATGGCGCCGGGGATATCCATATCAGGGTTCACGTTCACCACCCCTACTCCGGTGTCAAACGTGGAACGGATGTCAGTACCACGCGGAAGACTCCGGAACTGGCTGTCCCTCCACACGGAACGACGTCTATGGGATTTCACCACTTTCCTCTTTCCTTTCTGGCTCGAAGGGGTAACACTCTCCTTGCTCTGGGTATCACTCTCCTTCGAATCAGACTTCTTAGTGGTAGAGGTAGTCTCTTCCACTTCCATGGGCTGGACCACTAATCGGACTTCAGCGAGTTTCCGAAGTGTGTCCCGTCCACGTTCAGCGCCTTGTCGACCCGTAGCTGGGGACTTGGACGCTTTCCGGGTCTTGCTAGTAGACTTAGCTGGAGACTCCTGTTTCCGTCTCCCGCGAGAGGACTGCCGTGTTTCCACGGAGCCTTTCCCGGTATCACGGACATCTTTCTCCGTCAGAGGTTTCATCTCAGCTACATGGTCGGGACCGTTACCGGTCTCTTCCAGCAACTGGGATTCCGCCTCCACGTCGAGCTCGTGGTCGGAACCACCAGACTCGCCCAAGTCTACACTAGCAGCTTTCTCATGAGTATCCGATTCACTCATTTTCAGTCAGTTTTCTCAAAGCTCAGGATTCACAGGATACACTTCAGACGGCAGCGGTCACGTTGAGTTCTCGTTCCTATAACATAACATTACATGCTTAGTCACAGGGACGATTGCAACCAGAACATTATATACACAATATTTCGTTAAAAACCACTCCGGGAGACAGTGAACTGAGTAGTACTATCCCCAAGAATGTTTTGTAACTAAAAACAGTATTCCCGGAACCCTAGGGTGGACCAAATCAGCGTAATACTCGATAGAAATACTAGTGTGGTCACACCGCTTACAGCTTTCAACATGGCGGCGTAGGTCGTAGCGCCGGTGATCTATCTCCACACACAGAAACACCGAAACTTTCGTCTTATACTAGACGTACGACTCCGCATCAACCATCTACAGTGTCTTAAAAGCATTCTTTCTCAAGTAGTTCAACTATCAAATACTACCTCATAGAACATTCAAGCAAGGATCAGTGGAATAAGGTGCATGATAGAGAAGCGTACTTACAGGTTGGCGGTCGGAAGCAAAGTGAGCCACGAGGCGGAGAGAACCAGTGTCAACCGGATGCCACTTCCGTTAGCACCACCTGTTTCAACGCTAGTTCGCCCTCTCGCCGTACGCTCGCAGCGCCACCGTGTCCCGCCACTACCTGCCGGATAACGTTACCCGGTTTTGCATGTCTAGCATAGGCGTACGGGGTTCGGACCGGAGTCTTTACCACCGCAACCCGCTATTCCTTCCACTGAGACAAGAGTGGAATTGAATTCCATTCATTTTCATAGGTAGCAACGCTGTCAAATAGCAATTTCAAGTCATTTCAGACAAGATTCAGGGCAAACAGTACCACGAAGTTAGATTCTCTATGCTTCGCAGCCCTAACCCAAGCCAGGCTGTACAGCTCCAGTTGCTCTAGCAACTACTTATTCCTGGAATCAAGGTTACTCCCAGCCACATGGAACATCCAGTTCGCATGTGTCGTTCGGGGACTTCAGTGTATTTTTCCGTCTTACACTTCCAGTCGACTTCTCGTTGTGTTTACTCGGGGAATCAGATCATAATTCCCCTTGTTGGCACACACAACATGGTCTAAACTCCCAACTGTAACCGATCTGGAGGACGGCGCACTCGTTTTCTCATTACAGTTTTCCCAGGGGATACGTCCTGATCTCCCTTCTTCCCTCTTCCGTCTCCAGTCTTCCCTTTAGCTCTCCTCGGCCTACCTCTCTTTACTTTGGGAGAGTTAGGTTTTGGCGGAGCCACAGTGTCAACTGGAATCTTCCGAGGTCGGCCTCTCTTTCTATTGGGAAGCACTGGTATTACTCTGGTTTTACCCATTGTTTTACGAGGTCTCCCAACTTTCTTCTTCTTTGTCTCTTCTGTGTTAACTCTGGGGGCGGCTAGCACTGGAGGAGTGTTATCTTTCACCCCCTCCGGCTTCTTCCGTCTTCCCCTTTGTTTCACACATACAGAGACTTTATCTTTCTTTTTCAATTCAGGACATTCCTTCCCCGGAAGGACTTTGCCACTTTCCAGCCTCAGGACATCGCGTCCAGCCTCTTTCAGAGCACGGAATTCTGGTGTTCTATCTAGATTTACCACCTGAATAGGTCCATTCTCGTCAAAGGCTGGTTTGAGATAATCTACATGACATCTCACGATACCCTTTACTGTCTCAAGTTCATAGGTTGTGCCTCCTATGAATCTTTTCACCTTGAAGGGCCCATCCCACTTGGGACCGATCTTCTTACTAGCCTGAGGGTGGTTGTAGCGGTATACAACAGCACCCACTTCAAAGCGTCTAGGGTTTGCTTTCCGGTCATAATCTCGTTTCTGGTGCACTGCCGATACTCCGAGATTATCCCGAACAAACTGATGCCCTAGCCTCATCCAATGTCTTAGGTTCTCAACGAACGCCACACGACATGGGAAATCCAGGGTACCCGGCTCTACTCCGTAGATCAAGTCCATCGGAGTGACCAAGTCCGTCCCGAATACGATAGAATTCGGCGTGCACAGCGTGTTCGCGTGTACGCTAGCCCGATAGGCATGAGCAATACACGGAGCCAGCATGTCCCAGTCCGTGGAACTGTAATCCGTCAGACAAGACAGCTGCTCCACTAGGATCCGATTAAATCTTTCCGCCTGCCCATTAGACTGCGGTCTATACGGCATGGTGATCAATTTCTCGATTCCCAGCATCTCAAACAGACTCCTCAACAGGGTAGATCTGAATTCCGGGGCTCCGTCCGTTTGTAACGACACAGGGCACCCGAAGCGCAAAATCCATTCCCGGAAGAGCACTTCCGCACATCGCTCTGCTGTGTGATCTGGCATCGGATAGGCCTCCGCCCACTTCGAAAAGTGGTCCACCACAACCATCACATAGTTGTTTCCCCGAGGGGTAGGGTGAAAGGGACCGATAATATCCAAAGCCACTCGGCTCCATCGTTCTCCATGCAATTCCTTCTTCAGAGGGGTGATTCCGCCACCACCTCTCGTCTTCCGCATACTACATTCCGGGCAGGCCCTAATCCAGCGCTTCAGGTCTCCCCTCATGCCAGGCCAGAAATATTTCAACTTCACAGCCCAAGAGGTCTTGAAGAACCCAAAATGACCCATGGTCTTAGGTCCATGCACTCCACGGAATATTTCTGAACGGAGAGCAGTAGGAATAACCTTACTGACGTACGTTCTTCCAGTGCGTCGCCGAACCCAAGTCAAGCACAACACACCTTCTCTCATCCTCAAACTCCCCAAGTAGGTATGTAGGTACAGTATTCATCCGACTCCCCTGACAGTGACTGCTTGTCCGGGGGCGGTTTCCTACCTTCCAACACATCGATAACTCGCTGGATCAGCGGATCATCCTGCTGAGCCTTCTGGATTATCTCGTTCGGTGAGGCCATTGTCACAGTTGCCTCAGCGACAACTGCTTCATGAGCCCCACAATCTTCACAATCTAAGCGTCCGCACTTCTGTGTTGGAAGTCGAGAAAGCGCGTCAGCATTTAGATGTTTCTTCCCCGCCCTATGGAGAATCATGCCCTGATCCAGGCCATACTCTTGCAGTTGAGCTAGCCAACGTGCAAGCATGTCCATTGGATCTTTGAAGTTGAGCAACCACCGCAAGGATGCGTGGTCCGTCCGCACACAGAAATTCCGGTTCCCTAGCAGGTAATGCCGGAACTTCTTCAGATAGGTGAGTACTGCTAGAAGCTCTCGCTTCGTAGCACAGTAATTTCGTTGGGATTTATCCAAGCTGTTGCTTGCATACCCAAGTACTACCTCCTTTCCGTCTTGTATCTGGGACAGGACGCCCGCCATGCCAAACCCACTAGCATCCGTATCAAGGATAAACTTCCCTTCTTTCTGGGGATATCCCAACACTGGAGCTGTAGTTAGCAATTCCTTGACTCCGCGGAAGGCAACTTCACATTCCGGAGTCCATTCTATGGATCTAGCATACCGCTTATATTTTCCAGCTGCGGTTACTATTGCTTGCAAGGGAGCGACAGTCGAGGCAAATTTCGGCTGAAATTCTCGATAATAGGACGCGAATCCTATAAACTGCCGGATCTCCTTTGCATTCACTGGTCTCGGCCAATCTTGGACCTTCTGCACCTTCCTAGGGTCGGCGCGGATGCCCTTGTCTGAGACCAATCTGCCCAAGTATTCCACCTCTTGGCGGAAGAGTTCACATTTCTTGGGTTTCAATTTCAATCCATAGTCCCGGATTCTCTCCAGGACGAGTCGGAGGTTCTGGAGACATTGTTCAAACGTTCTCCCGAACACCACCACATCATCCAGATAGACTAGGCAAGACTTCCATTTAAGGTCGTCTAGCATCCGATCCATCATTCGCTGGAAGGTAGCCGGAGCATTGCACAGTCCAAAGGCCATTACTTTAAACTGAAACAATCCCACACTGGACAGAAAAGCTGTTTTGGCTTTGCTTTCCTCATCCATGGCTATCTGCCAGTATCCGCTTTCCAAGTCGAGGGCGCAGAACCACTTGTTTCCGCCTAGCGCCTCAACACATTCATCAATTCTGGGGAGCGGGAAGCTATCCTTCACCGTTACGGAATTCAACTGGCGATAATCGACACAGAAACGCTGAGTACCATCTTTCTTTCCTACCATCACGATGGGTGCTCCCCACGGACTAGTAGAGTGCTCAATGCGTCCCTGTTCGTACATCTTCCAGATCTCTGCTTCCGCTGCGTCACGCTTTGCCACCGGAATCCGCCTATATGGAAGTTTGATAGGGCGGGCATTCGCAGTGTCAATGACGTGACGGACCACATGGGTACATCCGGGCTTTTCTTTCCACCCGTCTCCAGGTAGAGAAAAGCACCCCCTAAACTCGTCGAGGAGACCAAACAGCCTTGACTTCTCACTAGGATCCGTCAAGTCCGTATCTCGAACAAGTTTCTTCAGCGGACATTCCGTACTAGGTGGTACGGGAGTGTCCGGCATAATCAGCTCATCATCTACTACAGACGGTATTTCTACCACCTGTATTGAGTTGACGATTGCTTTCTTGATCTCTTGATCCACCCCCTCCGGACAAGTAAGAGGGGACGATTGCAGCGTCACCTCACTTACTTTTCCAACCACCACATCTCTATCAAGACGAAGGGTTTGGTCGGACGGATTGCTGAAGGCTACCACAGCAGTCGGACTGACAGCCGATATATACGTATCAAGGCTTCCCAGGGCAAATTCAGTCAGCAATCTCTGGTCGGGCTCGAACATCAAACCTATTGATGCGTCAGAGCCCCTGCGAATGTCAATTTTGGCCAGTGTGACCGTATGAGGTTGGATAATCACCGCTTCCCTCAGTGTTACCTGGTATCCATCCTCTGTCTCCTCCACCTTAATCGACTTCACAGAGGGACTCGGCTGCTTTGAACGGGGTCCACGCCAGTAGTGCATTTGTACTGCGTCCTCTCCGTTATTCAAAGCTAGTTTCCCTGAGCAGTATACATCACATCGATGCACGTGATCGAAGTCACGAGCAAGTATTCCGGCCTCGGGTCCAGACAAACCCGATACTACCAGACAAGTGATCATATACGTCCGCCTTCCCATCGCCACAGGAATCACAGCACATCCGTGTACAGTAATCCGAGAATCATTACCCATCGCGCACGTCAGACGGGACGGAGCCATCGACGGTGGGCGTTGGAGGGAATCATAGAATCTCTTAGTAATCAGGCTTGTGGTTGCACCTGGGTCCCACAGAAATTCACCGACATCCCCATTCACAGATACCGACACGTACCATCTCTCACCGATCACAGGATCGTGATTTCTCAGGGTTCGCTGCTCATTGCTGGATATCCGACTGATACGAGCTATGGTGTTGGGACCTTCCTCCGCTATCACCACCTGCCCTATCACTGCTTGGAGTCCGGGTTTACCCCACCGCACTTCGGTGTCTCCCGAACTACCCTCAACAAGGTCACACAGACCCACCGGGCGAGTGCGCTCCCCAGGCAACCAGACGTCAGTATCCGCGTTCCAGCCAGAAGGACTTACAATGCCTTCCCTTGCCGTACTTACGGGAGCCAGAGCCTCACTCCCAATATCCACACAATTCGCAGCTTCCAATTGAATTGTGGTACTACGAAGCGCTTTAGATTCCTCGGGTCCCGCCTCGCTTCTTATGCGGACCCGCTGGAGTTTTCCGGAACCTTGGACTTTCCGCCAGTACTTGTCCCTTGGTTCCCAACTCCCCTCTCAGCTCTCTTCGGGCAGTCAGCAATGAAGTGACCCTCTTGCCCGCAATAGTAGCAATTTGAGTGCCTAGGTTTATGGTGCATCTTTCTCCCCTGAGGAGAACCACCATCTCTCCACGACGCCCAATTGCCACCCTTTCTCTGGCTTTCCAAGAAGGTTCGGAAAGCTTGCACTATCACCTCGGAGGGATCAGTCTCGGAATGACCCGCTACTTCCTCCGTGGTTTCTGTGACCTGGACTACTGCTCCGTCAGTGTGACCTCCGCGCCCTTTTATTTTCCGGAGTGGGGTCGTTGCTACTGGTGCAACGGTAGCTGTATTGACTGTAGCTATGGTTGCTGCATCCATATAACAGCTTTCCCACACTTCCGACCAATGTATTGCACGTAGGAGATCATGGGGTTGTTTTAAACGCACCCACACTGCCATTTCCTGATTAGTCAATCCCTGCAAGTAAATGCGAAGGGAGACAGCACTCAGTGTCTTGTCCAGGGATCCGAATGCTCTCCGGCCCCTCCTGGCTACCTCATTCCCGAACAGCCTCACGGCTTGTCCTGGGGTCTGGCGACAGTTGTAGAACTCTGCCTGGATCTTAGCTTTAGACTTCTCTCCGAAGTTGGCTTCCATGTGAGCCACATACTCCTTGAGAGAGGTCTTCTTTGGCAAAGGTCCCAACTCTGTCAACTGCTTTCTAGTTCCGCACTTCAACTGGCGAAGGAACTGTTTCGGAGTCCAATTGTATGCCTCGGCAACAACTTTGGTCTCCGCCAAATACATCCGCCAGGAGCTTTTACCATCCCATGGTTTCAGCTGAGGCATCTTATCATGGTGACTATCTTCACCCTCAGAGTAATCATACTCAAAGTCCGATTCTGAGTCACTGGCTCCGTCATACGTGAGGCCAGCAACCAGTGATCGGTCTTTCCTGTGAGAGCGTTTCGAAAGGGTTTCCCCTGCTCGATCCTCTACAGAACTGTCAGAATCATGTCCTTTGACTTTGGACGTGAACAGCGTGGAAGGGGGAACATGCTTGCCTTTCGACTTGCTTCCCTTGTTGGCTTCCGCCCCAGTAGAAGGAGGTCCCTCGCTACCACAAGCACCAACTACACTTCCGGGCTGTTCGTCATCCGTATCATCGGACACCGATTCTATAATCACTCTGTGGCTCTCCTTAGGAGACGATGTTGCCCCCATCGTTCCTTTAGAAAAAGTCACCTTTTTATCCGTTTCTTCTGCTATCTTGACCCGGGACGGATCATCTGTCATTGGAGCATACTTCACTCTCGAATCCGCGAAGGTGGATGTCACAGGATTCTTAAGTGGAGTCTGTTTGGCTGCTAGATCATGTAGCATACCTAACACATCATGCTCCAAGTCTGTTGTATGGAGTCTGGCTCGATCGCTGCTTTCCCGAAGCTCACGGATTTGTAATTCATAAGCTTGACGGTCCGCCAGCGTCTCGACTTCCATAACTCTCATACGCTCCCTCAGGTCATTATTCAAGGCGGAAAGTTGTTGGATCTGATTATTCAGGTCCTCTCTCCGTGCCCGTTCATGTTCGCAGTCCTTCCTTGCCCCTGCTAGGGAGTGCCGGAGGTCGTCCTCAGACATCTCCTCCGGGTTATTCCTCCACCTAGCAAAGGCTCTCCCTCCAAATCTATCAGTTGGGGGAGGGTAGGCACCACCAAACATTGGCCTAGCGTCATGAGAACGCGACAAGCGTCCTCCCCTGTCTGGATACGGTGTACCTCTTTCGAACATTCCGGTTAGGGGTGGCCCCCTTCCGTACATGTCCATCGGAGGTGGTGGTCCGAACAGTCCGCCAGGTTGTAAACCCATATCTCTTTCACCATCAACGGCTATCGAGGAAAGCTCTCCAGCTCCCGCGACACCATTTAGTGCTGGTTCTCGAGTATGGTCTACCCCATTAGGCATCATCAAATCCGCCTCCGCCATTGTTATTGCGGAATATTTTCTTGCTACGGATTTCTCTGCTACGGCACTCTATTTCTCCGAGAGAAATATGGGACAATCAAGCCTGCCAGGCTCACTGCTAGTAGCAGTTACTATTCCTCCAGGAATATGGGACAGTCAACGGAAAACTTGCAAAGTCAGCTTCGTGAGGTCAAGAACTGGTCACGGCACCAATTGTAGTGAATCGCCTTTATAGTAAAGTGCTTTATTACTAGAGGCTAATTCCAACCCAGGTTCGACTACAGCGGACACGGCTCTCGACGAAGGCAAGGAAGAACACCAACACGGAAATGTCTCTTTCGTTAGGTTTATTGCCACCCACGACCAGACTGCAAGTCAAACAGACCCGGCTCAGTCCCAGCATAGGACCGAACTGATCCACTCAAAGCCTTAGAGTGAATACCTTACACCTTACAGGCAGGAGCAAGGTCACACTTGTCCTCACATCATAAAAGAGGTGTTGCACCAGGCAAACAATATCAGTGAATACAATACATAAGAATAGGTCGTACAGGAATACAGTAAATGGTTATACACGATACACATTCTGCTGTAGTTGAATAGACTATAAGATTCCTGTAAATAGGTGATAATGGTAAAACATATCTCTCTTGCAACTAACACAAATCCGAAAGCCCATTCCGTGCTCAGTGAAGCGTTACGGAGACACGGGGAAGTTCAAGGACATTTGATTTATACACACTCTTGACGCGGAGGGCTATATATAACCTCCGATTTACTACACTTCATAGGATACTCCATAGGATGACTTTTAAAATGGCGGAAAACATTAAATATACAGTCTTCAAATTTGATACATGAATTCATGAACGTTAAAGGCGCTAATCTCCCCCAAAATCAGAACATCCCACCAAAGATATCTTGTGAATAAATCCCTTTAAAAAATACCGATTTTACGATTTGTGCCTCATTTTCCTGTAACACATCACAATTGGGCAACACTGCTCAGATATCAAATAAATGTAATTCCCCCTATTAAACACATCAGAGGTACGTCAACACATGCAAATACCCTATAAAACAATATTCTCATAGGGTACAGTCCATAATTACATAGCCAGAGTTCATTGATCAACTTATCAATTATGTAGGGAGGTGGGAGTGAGGGATTTCCTTTGTTCCACCTTCCTATTTCTGGCCCCATCACGTTAGTTTTTGATTGCAGGGATTAATGGCCCGACTTTATATTGTCTGCCAACATTTTATTATGGAAATTTTGATTTAATCTCGCCGGTAATATTTGTTTGAAAGACCTTGGAATTATCTGATTTGCCCCTTGGGGGTAATTTCCAGGCTGATGGGTTGATTACATGCCCCTTAATAAAAGTACGGCATAAAGAGCTTAGCAAGCTGGCCTGGCCATGGTTGGGGATTTCAAAGGATGCTTGGTGAAATGTGGTGGATCGGGTTTGGGAATTGGGCATTAATGAAAAAACTGTTTAGAAATTATAATTAAAATGTGTTGTTTTACGGAAAAGTGAGCCATAAGTCGCAAAGTTCATATTCTTTAAAAATGTTTCATTCACATGATACTAAAATCTTGGATGTGTAGTGTCTGCTTGCTGGGTGATATAAGCTCTTAACCGACTATGGTTCTTAAAGGCTAGGACAAACACAGAACTAACTTCTACCCATCGCTAACTTTTTTTATGGACAAGCTCAGAGGTTGGATGGAATCTCACATAGAATGAACCAACATCTAGTTAGGGGTTGCATGTCCTAACCATAGAGAAGCAAACAAGTTACTACTGGTGTAACTACAAGACAATGAAATGGAAGGTGAATAACCAATATCATAATACCCAAAATCAATAAAAATAGGTGGTGGTAGAGTACAGCACCACAGTGGCAATAGATGACATTAAACTCGGTTAAATTGGCTGTAAGGCGGCTAGACTAGCGGTGCTCAGCTAGTTATCTGGAATCTTCTTCAAGCCGCATGGAGCCGAAATATAACCGATAACCGGCGGGATCACAGATGAATATTTATTTGAATTATTTAAATTCTGAGAACTTAATATTAAGCGAGTATCTAAAGCAAGTATCTAAAGCTATCAATACTTAAAGCAAATGGCACTCTGTTCGAGTTCAAACTGATCGAGACCCATCAGAAAACGGGACGAAACCCGAAGGGGTGAGTTCCCGTTTTCTGATGGGTCTCGATCAGTTTGAACTCGAACAGAGTGCCATTTGCTATTTATTACACACTCTATTTGGATGTTAAAAAGTAACTTGTTTAGCCTATAGTTTAGCTTGAGGAGGCTTGATTCACCGCAATTCGTAGGCCTAAGTTACGCGGTCAGGACAACGTCATCTGGCCTACGCGCCAATGAAATTGCATCTTTGGCCGAACTGTTCACGTGAACAGTTCAATTCAACCAAACTGCATCCCCTAACTGAACCTTTCAAACTGCTCATGTGTGTAATAATCCTCAATTCTGCCTGTATACATGTACATGCATGTAACTTTGGTTATATCAAAGATACACATTTTCCATATACCTTCTCGAAAAACTTAATTACTAGTCACTATTCACTGGAGTATCCAAGGACCCAAATCACTTCATACGATGACTTCACCTATTATCGCTCATTGGCGGCTGTGTTCACTCAATCAAATATACTTCTTGTATGAACATTTAACAGTTGTAGAATATTGATAAATTCAGTCCTATAGATCATTATATGAGTAACTTTGGTAAGATTGTCCTTGTCGTGATAGCTGAGAATGTAGCTTTAAATGAGGATATTTGTCCAACTTGCCCACTTGCTCGTTGTAACGTGAACATGGAACTTCCGGTTCGCGCTTGAATCGAATAGGGTGCCAGATCATTGCTCCAGGGTTTAACCTCTTTTTTTTTCAGGAAAAAAGCAAGATCGGTATACAAATAACAGGAGACCTGTTAGGTAAACCATAGAGAACATCCAGAAAAGCTTGAAAAAGGACTAAACATCAAAACAAATAGACAGTAGAAAGAACATAAGGGATAACACAAGGGAAAAACAATAAGGAATAACTTGTGGTAAAAATGACCTGCAAGTGACGTGAGATGGACCAAAGCCAACCATAATTAATTGTTGGCGTCATCTTATGAAATAAGGATTATCATAAATTCGGAGACCACGCGCCAAAGGTAAAGGGTCAACGAACAATTTCTTGCTGTTCACCCATACTATATCTATTACAATATAACATATAAATGTCGGATTTTACTCTACAAAAGTTCAGATAGTGGATGTGAGTTCACAGGACAAAATATATCAAAAAGAAGTGTAGTAGGCTGACCGGGTGGATTAACGGACACCCCTCGGCCATTTTGAATCTGACCCTCGGAGAAGTGCGGTATAGTCTAGACGCCACGCTAGACTCCCGTGCCGGAGACGATTAGCACGCGCAACTGCATACATGAACAACAAGGTAGGAGTGTGAGAGTTACAAAGGGTGTCATAGGCTAAATATCAAGGACAACAAAGATAATAAGCATATAAACAGCAATCGCTCAAATGAAACAGTGTGGCCCAAAATATATTAACGAGAGAAACAAAATATTTCTGTCGAAGCTCGAAAACTGTGCGGACGGAAGTGAGTAGTCGCCATCTTGGTTTCAAGTCAAAAAAGGTAAACATTCAGTTGAGCGCATACCAAAAGGGTGCGCAGACCCGGGTACAACGCCTAGCTTCCCGCGTAGGCATGAAGAAGGCCGAAGACCCTAAGGAAAAGCCCGTAGCCGATAAGGAAAGAGGACAAAAGAGAGGACTATCATCTCCAGAGATGTCAAGGGATAATATACCTAAGAAACCACATAAAGCTGTCCCGTTACCTAAGTTATTAGCAAAAGAAGACGATAATAGCTTGGAACAAATGGAGGTCCAAACCAACCAGAACGAAAAGACGAGAGAGCCCCCAGCTAAACCGCTATCTGAAGAGCTGAAACTTGATGAAGCGGCTGGAGGAGAGCTGAAAGAAATGATGGCAAAGATGGCAGCTGCATACGATAAAAACAGAGAGGAGAACCAGAAAAATCATGATGAAACTGCTGGTTACTTTAGACAGCTGATGGGAGGGATTGAGAAAGTCGATAAGGTACAAGATGAGGTTAAAGAAATAAAAAATGAACTGGAGGAAAAAAGCTATGCCATGAATGAGTTCGATCAAAGATTAGAAGCTCAAGAAGATGACATGAAGGTGGTAAAAGAAATACTGAACATTAACAAAGACACTGATTACCTCCAACGTCAAAGAGAAGCTGAGGAGAGGGATGCGGAATTTATAAGATCCGAAACGAAGAAGCTAGAAAAAAACATCTTATTCTTGGGTATTAAAGCTGCAGAAAATGAGAACAAAATAAATCTGGCAGAAAAAGTTCAATGCTTTATAGCGGAGTGCCTCCTTATACCAGACCTGATTCCTAGAAGCTCCTTCAGAGTCGGATGGAACAAAAATGGACCAGTGAAAGTGGTATTTGAACTGGGTATTTAAACTGGGTATCAAAAAGGATGTCCCCCTGATCGTAAGACAAAGAACGGCCAAAGTAAACCTCATCGCTGAGGTAGCAGATAAAAGGGGGTATGAAGTCGAGAAACAAGGCACAGGAATATACATCAACAATATATTCTACAAACATAATAGGCTGGACGCAGTCCCAACGGAGCTAATGGAGAATGAATCTGCCATGGTGTTCTTCTCGTCCAACAATCCACTCTCAAATCATTATAGGGCACCCATATTTCTTGACGGCCATTTGTTCGAGAATGTGGAGCAATTTCTGTGTTACCATCGTGCAAAAATAGGGGAAGACCCTAACAAACCAGCCCTGGCCCTGGATACCCCCGACCCCATAGCCTGTAAAAGGATGATGAAACTGATCACAAACCACAAAGACAGATGGATACAGCACAGAGAAGAGATCGTCCGGAGAGCACTCAGAGCCAAGACAAGGGCACACGAGGTCGTAAGAGACTACCTACTACTTACTGGAGAGAGAAAGTTGGGGGAGGCCTCTCCCACAAACAAAGAATGGGGTATTGGTATGGAACTTGATGACCCAAACGTCTTGAACACCCAGTGGTGGCCCCCTCATGGAAACATCATGGGCAACCAGTGGATGAGAGTCCGCCAAGAACTGAAAGACCACATCGCAAGAAATGCTGAGAAAGAAGAGGAAGCCTAAGAAAAGGAATTTAAGGATTATGACAATGTAACGGTTTCCTAACAATCTGACAATGGAGCAAACGAGTACGAATAGTACCAAAAGTTCCACACAATTCATATCACTAAACGTCAATGGTTTAAATAACGGTATTAAGAGAAAAGCTCTGTTTCAATATTTTGCGGAGAAGAATACAGTATAATAGCAATGCAAGAAACTCATTCGGTACAAACTAGGGAAAAAATCTGGGCCTCTCAATGGAGAGGCAAAATCCTATATTCTCATGGTACATCTGCTAGCAAAGGGGTCCTACTCCTAATTCATAAAAATCAAGCAAGAAAAATTGTAGAATCTGGAAAAGATGAGATAGGCAGATGGCAATATGTTATTCTTAGAGAAAAACCACTACTTGTATATTCAATGTGTACGCACCTAATGCCGATTCGTATAAAGAGCAAGAATCGGTGTTAGAACAAATTGTTAAAAAGAGTGAAGACCTAGTGTTTGATCGACTAATTATCATGGGTGACCTCAACGCTGACTTATATTATAGACCAAATGAGCCGTCAAGCAAAATATTAAATGACTTTGTTAATAAGCTAGACCTTTGTGATATAGTACAAACAAAATGTATGGGACCTCCACTGTACACATGGCAAAGAAACGAGCAAAATTCTAGGCTTGACTATATATTGGTATCAGAGAACATAGCAAATACGTTAAGCGAAGTCTCAGTGACTTCAAGTCCACATACTGATCACAAAGAGATTTCAATTTCGATGCAATAATGCAAATAAAAGAGGGGCTGGTTTTTGGAAGTTAAATGTAAACCTATTGAACGACCAAGCCTTTATTCAAGGAGTAGAGGAATTATGCTCACAAGATAGCGAACAAAACACCTGTCATAAGCAGGCATGGGAGTTCTTAAAACTAAGAATTAGAGAGCTAGCTATCAAGATAAGTGGCCTAAAGGCTAAGAAAAGGAGAGAAATAGAAAGAAATCTAAGGGAAAAACTACAAAAGATAGACTCAAAAGAGCGATTGTCCTTAGAAGAGAGAAATCAGAAGACCCAAATATTGGAAGAAATTAAATGCTTAGAAATCAAGAAAGCGGAAGGCTCATTAATAAGATCTAGAGCAAAATGGGTGAAAGACGGGGAAAAACCCACTAAATATTTCTGTGGGCTTGAGAAGTATAGAGCAGAGAAAAAATCAATTAACCTGCTGAATATTGGAGGAAATCTCTCCACCGACCCTAAAGAAATTCTCAGAGAAGGTAGCAATTTTTATTCTAATCTTTATGCCAAGAGTAAGGTAGAAAGTGAAGCTGCAGAAGAATTCTTAAGGAAATCTCAAACTCCGCAACTCGACAAAGCAGATAACAATTTCTTAAGTGAAGAAATATCGAGTCATGAAATAGAAAAAAACTTAAAAAGCATGAAGAGAAATAAAGCCCCCGGGTGTGATGGATTTACGGTAGAATTCTACCAACATTTCTGGTACGCTATACAGAAAAAATGTATGGCTATGATGTATGAATGTTTAGAGTCAGGCCATATGACAGAAAATCAAAAAAGGGGTATTATCAGCGTGATCCCTAAAAAGGGAGCTGATCCGGTATATATTAAGAACTACAGACCGATAACACTCACCCTGGCAAATAGATTAAATGTTATTTTACCCAACTTGATACACGATGATCAATTCGGTTTCTTAAAAGGAAGGTTTATAGGCACCGCCATAAGGAAGATAGATGATATCATAACCCTATTAGAGGATAGAAATGAAAATGGCATTATCGCTTCTTTAGATTTTGTAAAGGCGTACGATTCTGTGAATTGGACGATCTTGAAAAAAGCCCTATTATCGCATGGAATGAGTAATACATTTGTTGAATGGGTGATGACACTATTTGTTGATTCTAAGGCCACATTTTGTAATAATGGGTACACAGCTGGTTGGTTTCAAGTCAAAAACGGGGTAAAACAAGGAGATCCTATCTCATCCTCGTTGTTCCTAATTGTTGTTGAAAAACTGGCAGAGCAGATTAGATCTGACTCAAAGATTAGGGGTATTAACTTAGAAAAGAGCGAAGCAAAGCTTGTGCAATTCGCAGACGATGTCACTGTTTTTTGTGCAGATGAGCTGTCCTTACTAAATACGATTGAAACAATTGATAATTTTTCAACAGCCTCTGGCTTAAAGCTTAACCCTTCTAAATCAAATGGTTTCATTATAGGTGATATTCGCATTACCAACGCCAGGCTAATGGAAATTAACTGGAGAAATGAAATGAAAGTGCTAGGAATCACACTACTGTATCCAAGGGATGAAAACAAACTTCTTAAAATTAATATCGATGGATTAATAGAAAAGGTGAAAAAAACCCTAAACCAATGGAACAATCGATTCCTCACCTTGAAAGGCAGAATTCTTGTCTGCAACACTTTTCTACTACCAGTGTTCCAACATGTATTGTCTTGTGTGTTTTTAGATCAAGCTGCAGTTAAAAGGGTTAACGATATAATATTAAAATTCGTATGGAAAAACGGTTCGAACAGAATTAGTGCGGATTTCTTAACCCAGTGTATTGAAAAAGGTGGCATGGGCCTAAGGCTCCTAGGTGAAATATGTGATACTAACAGAATCAAGTGGGTTGAAAGAATCCTATTGTGTGGAAACAAAAATTGGTTTGATGTCTTAGAAAATTTCCATAAAAGGCCAAAGGAAGATATTCTACTTGCCAGATTTAAACCTAGTTACCACTTGAATACATTCTATAAGAATCTCTTTAAAACATGGAATGAATGTTATTATAAGCTATCACCTGAAACGATCGAACAAATCCTTAAAGAGAGAATATGGACTAATAAAAATATTAAATACAAGGGAGTAATGCTAAGGTGGCAACCTCGGATAGACAAAGGTATACGTGTAATGGGAGATATATTCGACGAAAATGGTTCACTTTTACCAAACGAGATATTCTTGGAGACCTTTAATTTTGTACCATCCTACTATGAAATTAGAGCGCTGGAAAAAGCAATCCCTGCACAATGGTTGGCTAAAATAGCAAATGAGAATCCTCAGAGGTGTAATAATGATATAGAATTTAATGTTGGAGGAAAAATGTTAAACCTTATAAGGTGCCCAGCAAAAATGATATATTTGAGTCTAATACAAAAGAGAAAACCAAAATGGGAGAAGTTCTTAAAGTGGAAACAAATCCTAAGGTTATCCGATGAACAGTATGAAGGTATAGCATGGAAGAAAATATTTACATTACCGTATAAATGCTCTTCGGAAACTAGATTGCAAGTGATGCAATATAAAATCCTACACAGTGCTCTGACCACGAATAAATTGTTAAGTGAAATTGGTATTAAAAACAAACCAAAATGTGACTTCTGCGAAAAAGAAGATTCCCTAAATCACTTTCTAGTGGAATGTAAAGGAACCAGAAAGATCTGGTCAACGGTGATAGAATGGTTGTACGAACTGGAATACATTAACATAAAACCAAATGGTGAAAGATTCTTCCACAAGGAAAGAAATAGGGTTGTGTACAAAGTACAAGATATTCTATTTGGTATTGAAGTAAATAATGTGCAGTCAAAAATCATCAATTGGTTTATACTTCAAGTCAAAGCTGTCATACATAGACAAAAGCTTTTCCATGATGGCGAACTCAATATCATCCCAATACTGTCTGACTTAAGATCAAGAATTACCTTAGAAATCATTAATACGAGCAAAGGAGAAAATAGAAAAGAACAAAACAGAATATGGTCTAACCTAAAGGTGGACATAGATGAGTTTATTGATAGATTAAAACGATGAGAAAAAAACAACTAAGGTAGAACAATATTTTTCATATAAAGAGTGACAAGATACCATCAAAGGAAACTTAACAGAAGCGAAACAAAGGGTTTATCCTAGATGTAACTTCCATCGATTCTCTGTCTAACATGTGAAAGAAATAAAGGTCGTTGCAAAAATAAAAAAAACAAAAACATGGAATTGTAAATATTGTTCATGGTCAGATTGTCAGATTGTCAGAAAATGTATAATCGGCAGTTGGTGAATCCTGCTAAAATGGGCTGAAGAAATCATGAATACCAGGTATATCTAAATACATGTGGTGTTGCGTCGATTCAAACAGTCTTTTTAGTCATGTTGAACTCTAATTTGGACCACAGTTTTGCCTCAAATCCGAATTATTTGAGAAATTTGCGAATGTGAACGTGAACGTGAAAGTGAACGTAGATTTTAAGATACCATCATAATTGAAAAGATACCATCGTATTTGAAGTCTGATAATGTTAGTCTTGTAAATAAATGTTTGCAATATTTCTGGGAGGGCAATTACCAGTAAAGTAACTGAATATATACTCCATAAGATGACCTTTGAAACTCAAGGATATATTTAATGCATTGTCTTGAACCTAGTACATGTATTGATATGACTCAAGGCACTAAACCACCCAAAAGTGAGACCATTTCAACAAAAAGATTTTGTGAATAAATAAATCCCTTTGAAAATATCAATTTTGCGACTTTTCTTTACATTTTCCTGAAACATATCACATATGTACATGTTCAGGAGACCTAACCCATATATTCACCAGGTAGTTGTCCTAGTGGCGGTTGATGGAACTAGACATCGACTAACTACTCACTACTACAGCAACCATGCGCGCCACCTACACGGGACGCTTGTTATCCCCCTAACGGCTTCCAGACACACCACCTGTGCGTCCGTAGACCCACTAAACTTTACTATAGAACGATGTCTTAGGACATGGCCAGTACGTTTACAATTCGCTTTCACCAATACTCACGACTAACCCAAATTTAAGACAAAAATGTGGTGAGAAATTCAGTTTAACATAACCTAACAGATTGTTTGAATCAAGGCAATGCCAAATATACCAAGATATATCTATGTTTGATGTTGACTGTCTAATTTAACAAAATTTACGAAATGTATAGATCTGTCCATTGTACAATTTCTGACGATGGTTTTCTGCACGATCTATGTCATCTTTTAAATTCCTAATTCAGCACATGTTCAGCTTTTTTAGTCACTGCCTTGATCAGGCTAGAAGCTATATACCTATCACCATAGGCAGAAATAAATAAATCAATATTGAAAGATATTTAAAATGCTGCTAATATTTTTCGGAAGAAAGATGGAGTTCTTCAATGACCTAAGACACCAGAGGTGTTTCTGTAGTGCTTTTATTAGGCGATTTCATATCATTCTTATTCAGTTATTTCATTTTGGAGAAATATCGCCACGGGGTATTGCTATTCTTAATTGAACCTTAGGTATAAGTATAACAGATTTTTCTAAAGATCAATTTGTTATACTTTGGTATATGATCACCATGAATAAAATAAGGTGACATATATGTAGCAGAACTAGGCCTCATCCATACGGGGGAGATCACAGTTTTCATAAATGGTTGCTCTGATTGAATATGATTGATAATTGTTTTCTTTTTCTTTTTCCTGTCTCTTCTGTGGATTCTTTTATATATATATAATATATATATATAAGATCTTGGTAATACATGTACATGGTCGGAAGAACTGTCTTTGTCAGTGATGAAAGTCCTATTTTCACATAGACCTAATGTATATCAAAGTGAAAATAAAGTTTCAATACATATATTTTGTTTGTATTCTTTTTTTGTTTTGTTTGTTTGTATTCTTAATAATATAGTGGCCTTTAATGAAAATCTAAAGAAAATGACCATGCTTTCTCGGTCAGACCTATTCCAGAACAAGTGTCTAAATTCCTCACCTACCGGCTATATCACACTAGATCTACCAAAGCCTACAATATCATATATTAAAGATAACCTTTACTCGCGGGTAAATGTATAGCTTAGCAATTTAACGTACAAGTACTTCTCGTTCTACCTTACAACCTCCGCGGCTCATGCAGTGGGGCCAGATCGTCAAAAAATGTACAATATTCAGATCTATACATTTAGTAAATTCTGCGAAATTAGACTGGAATTTGGTCAATACTAGGTAAATTCGAGTATATTTGGCATTGCATTGATTCTAGCAATCTGTTTGGTTAGGTTAAACTGTCTTTTGAACTTTATTTTGGTCTGAAATTTGGGTTATTTGACAAGATTGGCGAAGTTGAATTGTACATTTTCTGAAAATGTGACTCAGGAGATGTTTTACATTCCGTAACACCTTGTATTACGCACATGGACCACACAAACGTGCCTCAGCTTTGAAACATATTTAGTTTCTAAAGTGTTTTTTTTCAGCCTTCACATATTCCAGTGGTGAATCTATAACACATTGATCTTTAGATCAGAGTCAGATCTTCAGAAAATGTACAATACGCAGCTTTATACATGTTATGCGTGTTCAATAATACATATGGGTCAGATTTTCAGAAAATGTACAATTGACAACTCTCCACATATGGGAAATTCTCCTAAACTAGGCTGATAAATGAAAATTACCAGGTATATCTGAGTATATTTGGTATTGCATTGATTTAAAGTATAAGTTCTGTTATATGTTAAACTGAATTTTGAAGCTCATTTTTGTCTTAAATGTGGGTTATTTGAGACGATTGGTGAAGATGAACTGTGCATTTTCTGAAAATCTGACCCATAGAAGGATATACACATTAGGATTATATGATTTAGACACAACGCTTGGACTGGGTTTTATTGTTTTTGTTATGCTGTAAACTGCCAGCCTCTTAAATGTTGTAATTTGATTATTTTTCTATCTTATGATCCATATAAATTGCTTCAACAGATTATTATTCTCTATTTCTATAATTAAATCATCACGTCCTGAGAAAATTGTAACTGTTACATAATGTTCTACTTCTGAATAAAAATGTTAAAATACAAATACATTGACTAAATTCTGCCAAATTAGGATGAAACATGTTCAATTGCAGGTACAGTTGAACCTCGCATAAGGTCCACCTCTCTATAGAGACCACCCCTCTATTATGACCAGTTTCTCTCAGTCCCAAATTGTTTTTCTCTTCTTAGATTAGTCCCTTTTGATGAGACCACCTCGCTATTAAGACAATTTTCTCCTTGTCCCAAGGGTGGTCTCAACAGAGAAGTAAATCGGAGGATATTTGATATTGCCTTGATTCAAACAATCTGTTTGATTATGTTGAACTTAATTTTGAACTTTAATTTGTCTTAAATTTGGGCTCATTTGAGAGGATTGGTGAAGGCCAATTGTACGTTTCTTGGCGAGTTCACCCTTCTTTAGTTTTCTAGCGTGAAGAGTAATTTGTTTTCCAGCATACATCTTAATCAAATCTTACCAAAGTGTAGAGAGTTTTAGTTTTTAAAGATTTGGTTTGCCGTCACACATTTCAGTAGTAAATCTATCATGAGTAGTATTTTAGCTCTCGAACATTTATCTTATTTAGTCTTCTAGCGTGGAGTGTAATTTGTTTTCAAACATAAATCGTAATCAGGTTTCCAAATTGATATTATATTTAGTACATTCTCCATTCATCCATCAACTCCTTGAAGTTGCTTCCCCAGCTAATATGACTAACAAAACGTTAACAACATTTGGAAAGTTTTAGTTTTTGAAGATTTTGTTTTGCAGCCTTCACACATTTCAATGGTAAATCTGTCACGATCGAGTAGTATTTAGCTCTCAAACATTCATGTTATTTAGTCTTGTGAACTGTGAAATGTAATTTCGTTTTCACACATAAATCGTAATCAGGTTTCCGAATTGATCTTAATTAGTATTTAGTATAGTCTTCATTCATCACTCAAATCTTTAAGGCTACATTCTCAGCTATTATGACCAACACAATCGTATCACATTAACTCATAATATGACTTATTTATAGTAAATGGCCCTCTGTTCGGGTTCAAACTGATCGAGACCCATCAGTAAACGGGACGAACCCCGAAGGGGTGAGTTCTCGTTTTCTGATGGGTCGAGATCGTTTTCTGATGGGTCGAGATCAGTTTGAACCCGAACAGAGGGCCATTTGCTATTCATTACACACTCTATTTGGATGTTAAAAAGTAAATTTAACTTGTTAAGCCTATAGTTTAGTTTAACTCGAGGAGACTTTATTCACCGCAATTAATAGGCCTAACTTACGCGGTTGGGACGACGTCATCTGGCCTACACTGCACCAATGAAATTGCGTCTTTGGCCGAACAGCACATGTGAGCGGTTCGTATCAACCGAACTGCACCCCCAAACTGCACCTTTCTAACTGCTCATGTGTGTAATAAAGGATTGAATTAATCAATATTCTGCAGCTGTTATATGTTTATACAAGTGTTACTCATGTTATGACTTATAGGACTGGATTTATCAATATTCTGCTGCTGTTATATGGTTATACAAGTGTTACTCATATTATGACTTATAGGACTGAATTTATCAATATTCTACTGCTGGTATATGCCACAATTGATATGTGAAATTTAATCAGTTGCGTAGATTTGGAATTTACTACAGTGAAATCACTGAAATGAACACAATCTGATAATGATATTTGTTTCGGTCTTGCATAGGCAGATAATTATGTACCGTTCTCCGATCCCAGGTGTGATGGGTTTCAGGAAAATGAATCTCAGGTCACAAAAATTGATAATTTTCAAATGATTGTATTCACAAGATTTCTTCGTACAAACGTTTTAATGTTTAAGTTATCTAATGTTCCAAGTCGTATACATACATGTACTATATTTAAAGTCTGCATATTTAATATATCCATGCCTTTCTAATCTTATAGAGTATATTCAGCTACTTCACTAGTAAATGTCCACCCAGAAGTAGGACAGACTTTCTTTTCAAAAATAAAAATATCAAACTTAAAAGATACTTATTGGATGTTCTAGCGTGTATGTACCATCATTAGAATCAGCTTGATCTCATCTTATCAAATATGATGATATATCAAGATAAATGTTTGTGTGACTTGTGACTCATTTTCCAGTGACACATCACAGGTGTATTACACGTGGAGTGGTGGTCCTGTCATGGTACCCCTCATGTATCCATGCAGTATGTCAGATACCTGGGGGAGGTCTCTATTGTATGTGAGGTACCAGGGGGAGGTCTCTATTGTATGTGAGGTACCAGGGGGAGGTCTCTATTGTATGTGAGGTACCAGGGGGAGGTCTCTATGGAGGAATATATGGGTCAGATTTCCAGAAAATGTACAATTCAACTTCACCAATTTTCTCATATAACCCAAATTTCAGACGAAAATAAAGTTCAAAATACAGTTCAACCTAACCAAAATGATTGCTAGAATCAATGCAATGCCGAATATACGCGAATTTACTTAGTATTGATCAGATTGCAGCCTAATTTAGCAGAATTTACTAAATGTGTACAGCTGCCAATTGTACATTTTCTGAAAATCTGACCCATATAACATTCCCCTCCCCGTGAAGTTGTAAACAATCTGCAGGTGGTTATTTGTCTGGTGGATGTACTTCCAGGGTTGGTCCTTCCCACAAAATGTGATGTGTTACAGGAAAATGAGTCACAAGTCGCAAATGGGTTTTGAGACATCATCATATTTGAAACGACGATATCAAGCAGGTTCTAATGAGAGGAAACAGTGTGACGTCTAAGAAGCATTTCTATAATTTAAGTTTGATATTTTTGTTTTTGAAAAAAAAGTTTGCAATATTTCTGGGATTATTGGTACAGTTACTGAATATATATTCCTGAAATTGGGTACATGCATTTATTCGACAAATCGCGTTAAGCACCTCAGAGATGAAAACATTCCCCCAAATATATCTTGTAAATAAATCCCTTTGAAAAAATTAACAATTTTGCGACTTCTGACTAATTTTTCTGTAACACATTACAAATAGGAACCAGTGAGAAAGGAAGCCTTTACAGTCTGATTCCACTGGATCGCTTATATACGTGCTCATGGCTCACTCTTGCCACGCTTGTTTATAGGGCGCTTGTTATTCGCTCTTCATCTGCTATTATTTTTAGCACAAGACAAGCGCAGAGCCATTCTACTGGTCCGCTTGTTTCCTTCTGAAATCAATAGCAAATATGTTGGTGCGCTCTCACTGAGCTCTTAGTCCGCTATTTTAACAGGCTGAAAGAGTGGCGTGTAGTTGCGCTCAAATCAAACAGTGCAGATATTAGCGCAGTGTCAAAAAGAAGCGCCAGCGTCAAATTTTAAGAGTGCATAGAAAGCGCATTAACCGATTCTATTGGACCGCTCTGGGTTCCCTCTGCCTTTGTTTGTTATGTGCTATGGGAAATAAAAAGAGCGGGCCATAAGCGGACCAAAAGAGTGAGCCAGTGGAATCACAGCCTTACACCACATACACGTGGAGTAATCTATATGCACCACACCTATATGAACCGGTAATTCACTTACACTAAACAATCCCGTCCATACACATGCTCCCGGGATTAGAGGAGGGAGTCTAGTTGATGGATTCACATCAAGTGGAACATAAATCATAATGAATGTTGGATGATGGTTTAGCCTTGCTGGGTGGAACAGAAACACCTGTAGAGGACTGTATATATGCCTTTACATTGTAAAGCTGAGTATTATCATTGTATTTATTTTTTATTTATAAATATCCGTGATGTGTTACAGAATATGATTCATAAGTTGCTAGAACATAGATTTTGAGATATCATGTTTTAAAAAGATGAGATCAAGCTCACCCCAATGATGGTATATATATATATTGAAACTTTATTTTCATTTTGTCGTGCATAATGTCTATAAATGAATGAAAATAGGACTCTCGTCTCTGTCAAAGATAGTTCTTCCGACGGGCCCTTCTACATCTAAATAGTAAATAATTGTTTACACATATTTTACAATAGAATAAAGCAAGATAAAATAACATAAAGTACACTTGGCTAGTTAGCCTAGCAGAACGGTCAAATAAGGGTTGGAGTAAGTCTTACATGCTTACATAAGTATAAGTGCTCATCATAAATTTACATTAACATCAACATCTTTAGGACAGCTAATAAGTATCCCAAAAATGAGAAAACAAAGAATAAATCCCCTTTAGAAATATCCACTTAGCGATGCCATTTCTTTGTGGATGTTCTCATTTTGGAGTTCATTGGCTCTCTTTGTCGTCTGAATAATCTTGGAAATGAATATTTTCATATTATGCTCTTTAAAACAACAAAAACAGGAGCCTAGCGTAACAAATGTAACTGTCATTTATGAACATGTTTAGTTGGGCTCGATTGAACAATAGCAATACCTATTCCTATGTCCTTGTTATAGGACCAGACCTAGTAACCACTATAGAGAGCAAGGAGCAACTCCTTGGTGGGATGTGTGAGGAATGCTAACACTCTCATACCCTGACAAGCATGAGGTACTCACTGACAATAAGTGCCCCATTACAATTGCTACACTTGCCATCTCTCCCATAGACATTTAACACCTGACTGCCTTCATGCAGGTGGGGCATATGGGTGAAATCGTCAGAAATTGTACAATTCACCTAGAACAGTCCTCTCAAATAACCCAAATTAAAGACAGAAATCCGGTTCAAAATACAATTTAACATAACCTAATAAATTGTTTGAATCAAGGAAATACTGAATATACTCAGATATACCTACTGGTGACAACTGTCAAATCTAGAAGAAGTTACTAAATGAGTTGATCTGCCAATTGTGTATTTTCGGAAAATCTGACCCATATATTGCCTAGAAATGAGATGAGATGGATATATAGTGGTAGTAGAAGTATAATATATATGTTACCAATTTCATTCCCTAGTATTATTTAGACTGAGTGTTATATTATAGCTAGTTCATGTGTTTCATAGAGTGCCGCCATAAACGTAGGATTGACAATTCACTCAGTCACATGTGACGGCACAAAAGCAGTGCCCAGACCCGGGATTGAACCGGGGACCTTTAGATCTTCAGTCTAACGCTCTCCCAACTGAGCTATCGAGGCTCGCTGAAATAAGGCGATTGACACAGGCTACATATACTAATACTATGCACTAATTTGATTTCATCAAAAGGGTAAGTGACTGCTTCATTGTATGTAATGATATTAGTTGTTTTTATAGAATCCATAGTAGTCTAATGTCTATCCATCAATAAACGTGTAACGGTAGCAGAATATTGATGAATCATGAACTTTGAGCCTGTAAGGATGCACAAACTTTGCAGCCGACCCCATATCTATCTGTATTGTAGAAATATTATACACATAGCCTATTTCTTGCCTTAGTATTAATTAGACACAGCAGTGGGTGGAAGGCCACGGATATTTCTTACCGAATATATACTAGCGTGAGCCCATATCTCCATGACGTCAACTGTATTATAACTGACAATGTACAATGTACATGCCTGACAGTAATATCCTTGTATGGTCTGATGATTGCTGTATAAATATAACAAATATAGAAAGAAATCGGCACTGCTGGTGCCCTGGAACATGTGGGGGAACATGTACCTAGAGTTACTGTTTACTGTTAATTGGACAGAGTTTAGCCTTACCGTTTATTACTGAATGCTATAGTCATCCATATTAATTAAGAAAATATTCAAGCAACATCTGTATAGTCAGAAAATAAAGATCAATGTAGAAAGAGTATTACTGATAGTACATATGGTGTTAAGTAAGTTAAAGAGTTATCAAGCTTATTAAGATGCATATTAACGGTGGCAATGGCGTTTGAATATTGAGTAATTAATTTCTGAAAGTTCCCAGCAACCACCTTAAACTTTATATACTATACTGACAGAATCTTGTATCCTAATCGATATGGGTCAGGTCGTCGGGAAATATACAATTCCCAGCGCTACACATTTAATACATTCTGCTAAATTAGGCTGACAAAATGGTGAGTTTATTTGATATTGCGTGTATTCAAGCAATCTATTCAATTGTATTGAAACTGTATTTGAAACCTCTTTTCTATCTTAAATGTGGGTTATTTGGTTTCTAAAGGCTTATCGTACATTTTCTGCCGATCTGACTCATATGTGCTGTGTTACAGGAAAATGAGTCATGTCGCAAAAAATGGATTTTGAGATACCATCATATATGAAAAGATGAGATCAAGCCGATTCCAATGATAGTAAAGAGTCTAATAATGTAATAAGTATTTCTAGATTTTAAGTTTGATATTTTCGTTTTTGAAAAAAAAAGTTTCCAATACCGTTGGGGTTAATAAACAGTAAAGTAACTAAATGTCGTCCGTATGAGGAACTTTAAAACGAAAGGATATATTACATACATTGTCCTGAAATTTGATACATCGATCGATATAACTATAAGTGATAAACTCTCCCAAAATCAGAACATTCCAATGAAGTCATCATGTAAAATAAACACTTTGAAAAATATCCATTTTGCGACTTATGACTCATTTTCCTGAAACACATCACATATGCTCATTCTAGTCACGTGACCCATAGTGGCAGCTGGGAATTCCACTTGTGTGTGTAGTACACACGTGTAGTACGCGCTGGTGAAACCGTTATATATGTATACAACAAGTGTGTTAACATGTTCTGTTAACATTCCGGATGAGATGCGTTTACAGGCGAACCCCCAGGTAGGTGGTAAGTTGAGGCAATCGATGTAACTGGTATATTTATTGGTGAACTCTTCAGAAAATGTACAGTATGCCTTCACAAATCCTGCCAAATAGTGAACCTAGCCTATGAGACAAAAATCAAGTTCAACATAACTAAACAGAATTTCTAAATTGAAACCATACCAAATGTACTTAAATATAGCTAGTATTGATAGCGGTCATTCTTATTTTTAAAAAGATAAAATATCTGTAACGCTGCCAAATGTACATTTTCATAGGACCTGATCTATATACTAAGAGGGTGTATACACAATCTATTGACGGCAGGTTAGCATGTCGGCCTCGCACTATTTGCCACACCAATACTGAAGGTGGCGCTGCCGTTGCTCCGTGGCTTACCACGTTAACATCTTGAATGAAGTCTTAAACCATAAATTTCAAGACAATTCTAATTCTCCTCCAATTACCTAAATCTGCACTCTCACCTCACGTCGGACAAAAACTAAATATTTTCTAACCTGTGTCCCTTTTTCTCCAAACCAATTATAATATCATATTATCAGCGTTTTGGAGGAATGGTTCTTGTTTTTTCTACAAGGCTTCACCCGCCGAGCTCTTTTTCTTGCGATGACTTCACTTATTATCGCTCACCGAAGGCAGTATTTGCTAGGCCGAAGCAACCACAAATGTGTTTCAATATAATGAGTCATAAGTCGCAAAAATTGAATTTTGTGATATTATCATATTTGTAAAGATTAGATCAAGGGGATTCCAATGAATATAAACATTAAGGGCATCTAATAAGTATTTCTATATTTTAAGTTTGAAATTCTTATTTCTGAAAAAAGGTTTTCACTATTTTTGGGTGGACAATTACTGTTAAAGTAGCTAAATATACTCTATGGGATGACCCTATAAATGCATGACAATATTTGATACACTGGTATATGCAATTTGGAACATGTATTCATACCCCATCCAACGTTAGTCACACCAAAAACGGGGACATTCCTACAAAGAGATTTTGGGAACATATCACTTTGAGAAATATCAATTTTGCGACTGAAATTATCATATTCAGATATAAGAGCAGAAGAATATCAAGAGTACATGTACGCAAAGTCAGAAAGAGAACTTAAGCAAGATCTTAGAACACTGAGGGACAGTGCCGAATTTAATATATCCTTGAAAAAGGACTTTGAAACAGATTATTCTTTGATGAATTGTAAAGGTCGCTGAAACCTAAAAGAGGTATTGGGATCTAGATCTCGCCAAAACAGAGTTATTTATGTAGATCAGGTTGCTGAAATGCTACGACGAGACTGCCACTGTAAACTGATGTGTGTATATACATGTATGGCAGCGACTGTTCTATGTCTAACTTTTGACGGTTAAGATTTTTTTCTGCACATACAAAAAATAAAACAAGATATATAGGGAACAGAAAAACATCCATGAAAATAACTCTTCTGGTATGATTTAAAATTACAAAGGTGAGAGTTCTGAGAAAGAAAAGACCAGCAGTTTATCATCTTCGAACCAGTAGTTAGCCATATTGTCACGCTTGTATAAACAAGTATTAGTCACTTAACAGTGGTAACTTCTCGCTGAGACCAGTTATTCAGCCTAATACTTTACACTGTCACTGGAGCTTATTTTAACCACTAGAGGACTGCCGCTAGGGTGGTAAGGAAATAAACAGCATATGTTTCAATGTATAGAGGAATTGTATGTGTCCCATTTTAGGATATTATAATCGCATGGCAGTCTATACGTATGTATACATGCATATGTGATGTGTTAAAGTTTGCAATATTTGCAAGAGATATTATTTTTGGAATAAGAACAGACAATAATAATGCCAGAGTAATAGGTTGGATTATATTACAAATGAAGGCTATAATACAAAGGCAAAAACTAATCCATGAAGGTGTTTTAACATTCAGGCTGATAATATCCGAACTGGCAATGAAGAGTAAAATAATATTGTATCAAAATAGAACCCAAAATGTAAGCAATGATACCAAAGAAATATGGATGAAGCTAAATGCTGATTTGAATTCCACATGTGAAGATCTAAGCCAAAACTGATGTACAAATTTCTAAAACATTATGAAAATGCTCCTGTTAAAAAGTTGAAACTCTAAGAGTCAGTTATATTATAGATACTACATTTAATGGAGAGTCGCATGATGATAATGTGTATTATTCGTAACCCAAGAGACCTGGGTCAAATATCCTTTAATTTGAACAAGCAGGAAAGAGCTATGTAGATTTAGATGTATATGCTCGAGGTGAGGAAGAAGTTTTGTTGATAAGCTGAATAAAATCATGTTTCAAAAAAAAAAGAAGTTTGCAATATTACTGGGTGGATAATTACCAGAAAATTAACTAGATGTATTCCATAGGATTAAACCTTCAAAAGGCAAGGATATATTTAATATACTGTTTTGAAATATGAGACATCTATTCATATGACCTGAGGTGCTAGACACCAACAAATCAGAACAATCCAGGAAAGATATCTTGTGAATAAATTATTTTGGAAAATATTATTTTTGCAACTTGTGACTCATTGTCCCGATACACGGGAACTGTTAATAGTTCTTGAAGAATGTTGAAAAGTAGTTCCTTTTCATTAAATCGGAAAACTGAATTTGAGAAGTTTGTCGACCTTGTTCTTCAAAACGAGTGAACATCAACATTATGTAGGTTCCTGAGATATATAAATACACTGCACAGTCAGCTCGCAGTTCAGCATTGTTTTATGCAGTAGGATTCGAAATTCCTCTAATCCGAACGTACTATACGTTGCATATCCTTCAGTTGAGTTTAGAAGAAAACCATAGTACTTTCTAATACAATGTCTTCAAATTTGGAACATTTATTAATCAGGCATTAGAAGAAAGAGAGCATTACCACAAAGCTATCATCAATAAATGAATTGTTAGATATTAAGTATCTTATTGATAGAATGATATTGTATTTTATTGTATTTTATTTATTTAAAGGGCGGTCAAGGAAGACCTGCAATTGAACAGAGGACTGACACCTATTCTTTTTATGTATCCATGTAATTGTATTGAAATAATATTTGAAAAAAAGCATTATGTATCCTAGGAATAAAAACACTTCGAAAAATATCAATCCATTTTGTGACTTATGACTTATATTCCTGTGATACATCACATATCCCCTGGTCTGAGGCATAGAGCTTTACCTTGACAACCCTCGAGCCTAACTTCCCAGAGACTTCAAAATTTCCCAGTTTTTCCTCCCATATTTCACTGTCAATAATTAACATTCTGCGATTACAAAGGGAGGAAAAGCGAACAGCCTACCTCTGTTAGTGAGACAAATTAATGGTCGCTTTTCCTGCGGCGGCTCTTCCATCATGTGTACCCGTGGACAGGTACAAATTACCCGCCTTTTATCTCACAGTCCTGAGGTCAAGGTCACATTTAGACATCTGTTCTAAATTTAGGACAGGGAGAGGACACTCTGTGAAGACGCAAGAGGTCTTCTCATGTCATATCTCTACTCAGTTTTGAGTTAAGATGGTTATTTTGTGTATAATAATATTTGATGTGTCATAGGAAAATGAGTTATAAGTGATAAGGCCGTCCAGGAGGCAAGGGGTCTTCTAATGTCATATGATGTGATGTGTTTCAGGAAAATTAGTCACAAGTAGCAAGAAATAGATTTTGGGATATCATTATATTAGACGAGATAAGATCGAGGGGATTCCAGTTATAGTAAACAGTAGGATATCTAATATGTATTTCTATATTTTAAATTTGATGTTTTTATTTTTGAAAAATAAGTTTGCAATATTTCTGGGCGGACATTTACTAGTAAAGTGGCCAAATATACTCCAGAAGATGACCTTACAAATGCCTGACAATATTTAATACACCGTCTTGAAATTTGATACATGTAGTCTTACCTCGACCAGTGTCAGACACACCAGAAATTCAAACATTCCTACAAAGAGATCTTGTGAATAAATCACTTTGAACAATATCAATTTTGTGACTTGTGACTCATTTTCCTATAACACATCTCTACTTAGTCTCAAGTCGAGACTTTGTCTGTTGTTCTTTTACAATCAAAGGATCTATACCTTTGCCATAGCTGGCTTTGAATGATCAGTGATATTTCTCATTGCTAAATTCAATTGTCACTAAAAAATAATTAAAAGAATACAATTGGTTTAACGATATTAATACCCGGTGTTAGTTACAGACCATATGGGGGTCAGATCGTCAGAAAATGCACAATTGGCAGCTCTTCACATTTAGGAAATTCTGCTAAGTTAGGCTGAGATATGATGAGTATCCGGTATATCTGAGTAACAGATTGTACATTTTCTGAAAATTTGACCCATTATGATGAAACTCCAGTGTTAGTTTTAGTTCTAGTTTCAGCTTTATATATATCAATTATCACTTGCACAGAAGTGTGAAATGCACATTGTCTGTCAAAACTTGTAATTCCATTACATAATAATTAATGTACATGTATGTGCGACATGTACACTGATAGATGAGGAATAAATAGCATTATATCATACCCTGAAGAGGTATTATCAATATTTCATGTGCCTTAATTAGGCTTGATAAGTGGGAATGGAATACGATTAGATTAATGCAGAACAGATCGGTATCTTGCAAGCTAAAAGTGACAGAGGAGGACACAGTCTAGGCTCAGAGCTTATCAATTCCCTTCCAACTAAGGAAACCAATTAATATCCGATTAGGAGGGTGGTGATGGGACTCCAGGGTCGGGAAAGCCATTTATATACTAATCTTATCTAATCTGATAGGCTCTGGGCCTACACAATATTCATTCTGTACATGGAATTGATTGCGGAATGAACAAAATAACTATTTTGTGGACAAAATGAATTTGTAAATGGACAAAATTACAAGTTTGTTCTTAAATGACTATTTTGTTAAGGATAATGGATAGTAACAAACAAAATTGTAAGGTTGGCACATGGCGCCCTATATAGACGTGTGTATCAACCTGAGGTGGAATATGACGGAACAATACCAAACATATTCAGCCAGCTTTGCGACTTTCGTGAACCTTTCTGCAACATCCATCCCTAAAGCCTGGGTTCCACTGCCACATTACTTCTCCTGCTACTCCTCCCGTTTCTTTGGTCCCGCTACTTTTAGAAGCAGGGGCAAGTAGCAGGAAGTAGCTGCTTCAATCCATTACTTGCTTCACTTCCTGTTACTCCTGTTACTTTCTGTCATTTTCTGTCACTTCCTGTCACTTCCTTTTACTTCATGTCACTTCCTGTTACTTCCTGTTACTTCCTGCTACTTCCTGCTACTTCCTGTTACTTCCTGTTACTTCCTGTTACTTCCTGTTACTCATGTCACTTCCTGTTACTCCTGTTACTTCCTGTTACTTCCTGCTACTTCCTGTTACTTCCTGTTACTTCCTGTTAAAGCCCACACACACATACACGAATTCAAATCTGCCACGAAATTGAGACTCACCGATTACTCGTGGATGAGATTTTCACGAATTCGTGGATGTGATTTGGTCCCAATTTGGCGCACACATGGTCCCAAATTTGGCGCACACATACACGATCTCAGACTTTTTTCTGAATTCGTGTCCACTTGGTCCACACTGGCACGAATTTGCATGTAGTAGGTTGCCACGAATTTGGTAGTAACGCTGCCCACAATTTGGGAAAACCGTCTTTCATTTATGTTGTAATTCTCATAGTGTGTAGTTAATAGACATGCTATTTTGGGCATTTTTTGTCCATATTTAGGAGCTATTTTTCAACCCCTGATAACAATACCTAATGATAAGAATGGTTGCATACTTGGCAGTTCAATGCACATATGAGCAATTCCACAAATTGGTCATCATTTGGCCCTCCAGGTCTGGAAATTCTTAATTTTTTAGAATGGGAATTTTAATGATGAATATTGTAGTCAGGACTGCTTGATAGAGTCTGTGATTAGAACTCTGGTGATAGGGGCACCGAAGATTGGTACATATTTGTACATAAATAACATATTTGTACATAAATAAGGATTTAAATTAAAAATAAATAAAACAAATATGCACATCATGTGTTAACTGTTTTGTACTTGATAGGTCTCGACATAACGATGCTAATACTTTTTAGTTTGCGAAAATATTCCAATTAGGAGGAAAGTTATAGTCAAATAACCATTCAAGTAATGGTAATGATAATGGCAGCGACAAGGGTGACAGTTCATATACAGATATATAACCTATTATATTCAGAATATGTATACAGAAATATATAACATTGATTGTCCCTTGTTCTCTTTTTAAGTTGACTTGAATACTTGTATTGGTATTTTTATGAAGGTAAATGTGGGTTCTGTTTAAATATTTTGAGGTGAAATTGCTAAATTTCTAAATAATCTTCAAAATTGAAATTTTTTTTTATATGTTGTCATAGTTGGTTACGTGGGATCTGTGTAAAAAAAAATTGCAAAATAATATTTTTTGGCCAAAAGCCATAAAAAACAGAACTTTTTTTAAGTGGGTACCCCTGATATCTCTTAACGTCACGCACTGTGCTTAAGGTGGAATAAATAAATAAAAAGAATATATTAAAACATCCAATTATGATGAATAATGATAAAACTCATAGGATTTAATATTTATGGACCATCAACCATCTCCAGCGGACATCCAACATATTGGTTAGAGTTTTTCTTGAATACTAGCAGAGAAAAAACATGGTGGCAAAAAGTGGTGAAAACGGGGGTTAATGTCTCCCAATGTCACGTGCTTTTAGGGTTTTTAAAGCTATATAAGGCATAATTTTAATGATAAAATTTAATTTTGACATTTATTATCGATTTTGCTTATTAGCAGCCTATTAGATCAATATTCATAATGTCTGAGTATTTTTTACATGATTCTTATGGCAAAATGCTTGAAAGTCTTGCCGTCATGCATTTGTCTCTTGCCATCACGCATTTGCCATCACAGGGTGACGGCAAGAGTGATTTCAACATTTATAAATGACTATTTGAATTAAAAAATAAATAAAAAACATATATATATGCACATAATGTTTTGAATTAGTGTGTATTTCTGAGGTATCGGCGTATGGGTCATAATGCCTTTTAGTTTGTTAATATATTCCAACTAGAAGAAAAGTTAGAGCCAAATAACGATGTATTAAAATACAAAAATCTATTTTATAGCCATATATATCGAGCAATTGGTGGAATTACTCATACATGTATGGTATCTCGTCTATATGGATGTTATAAATTATCAATTCCTAATATTTATTAAATGCAGTAGAATAATAGCCCTCACGTGACGCTGACATCAGAGCTGCCCAACTCTTCCTTTATACCTAGTATACCAAAATATGAACATGTATATCATATAGTAGCTAGGGTGAAGGCGCAATGGTAAAATAAGTTTAAACTATGTTTGACTAAACATTTTTATTTATTTCCAGCATTTTATTGGGTCTCCCCTAATTTTTCTTCATTTATAAGGCCTTAAAATCCATTTTTTCGACCCCCATGCATAAATTCAAATGCAAATATTTGTTTTATTTATTTCCAGTTTAAATCCTCATTTATGTAGAAATATGAACTATTCATCAGTGCCAAATGTTGTCAAATTGGTGGAATTCTTACATCATAATAACTATATTTATGTCCAAATATAGATCTGATATGTAAGTTTAACCATGCGAAAATTCATTGTTATCACTTGTGTACTTTTCCACATATTTTCATTTCACTACTATGGTGCCATTCCATGAACATACCATGCCACGAAAATTCGTGGCTCACCCACGACAATCGAATATATTCGATTGTCGTGGCAGCATCCACGATCTATCGTAGACACTAATATTAAAGCCAAGACAATTCGTGGCTAGACCCACACATGCACGAATCAGATAAATAATTTGGACTTGCCACGAAATCCAATGCCACGAAATTTTGAATTCGTGGCACACTGAATTCGTGGCGAAATTCGTGAACGATTCACTGAATTCGTGGCAAAATTGACCAAATTTGGGTCCACGAATTTTCGTACGGAAATTCGTGAATATCCACGATTAATCGTAGGCACAATAATTTCGTAATAATTTCGTACGAGCGTTCGTGAGCCGAATTCGTGGGCCGAATTCGTGTCTGTGTGTGTGGGCTTTTACTCCTGTCACTTCCTGTCACTCCTGTCACTTCCTGTTACTTCCTGCTACTTCCTGTCACTTCCTGTCATATCCCGTTACTTCCTGCTACTTCCTGTTACTATCTGCTACTTCCTGTTACTTCCTGTTATTTCCCATTACTTTGTGTTACGTCTAAAGTAGCGGGCCCAAAGTAACAGGAGGAGTAGCGTTCTAGATCTTCGGCTGGAAGTGCCTGATTCCATCCAGTATAGCAATAATACCCGAGGTTTTGGGTGGTCTGGGTGGTCTATAGCTTGGTGGACAATTCGAGGGGCGTTAGCCCCTCTAATTTCCACCAGGCAATAGACCACCCAGACCATCCAAAACCGAGGGTATTAGTGCTTTTAGACCCGATTTGGTCAGATTCGACTGAGGGCTATTAAGAAAAATGATTCACCGACCTCTAGACCTTTTATTTACCAGTTCTTTCGAGGTCTATAACCCCCGAAAGTTGCCGGAAGTGATTGCCATGGTCTATTGTGAAAAAATACACACCAGAATCTGACCAAACCTGGTCTAAAAGTCTGTAGACCACTTTGTCATCTCTCATGCATATATGTGTACCCTTTGACAAACAGCTATTTTCCAATTTAATTGAATTGAAACTAAGAATAAGATGTTATTCAACCACCATCCTCCTGATGAAGGGCCACATATGCCCGAAAGCTTGAGATAACTAGTAAAATCAACACCAACTTTATCATGTTCTTCATAAGTAACATCTATTAAATACTTCGGCCAACCTGATGTACAGGGAGCTCCCTTCCCTTCGATAAGATGTTATTCAAACAGACCATTTATATTTAAATTAATGTTTACATTTGTTAACTCTTATAAAGAAAGACTCTTCCCACATACCCCTCGAGCTCTATATCGCATTATCTGAACTAAAATGAGCTCGAGCTAATCCAATGTGTCCTTGAGGGAAGTGATTTATACCCATACAGCAGGGATACATTAGTCATTGTATGCGTCCTGCCGCCACATATGAGACCAAGTCCCTTGATAGTTCCATTCATGTTTAAATCAAGGCACTTCCACACCAGTCCTGGATTCCATACATAGTTCACTGTGGATAAGTGGATTTCCTTCTGTAAATTGATATAGAGAAAGAATGGGACGAGGTGCGAGTATAAATTTAAGTATTGAAGGACGCAAGTATAGCCGTTGCGAGTATTGTGATGTTCAGAAATAGGTTTTTTTAAACAAGATTTTCCATGGCAGTTTCACAGTTCTTGCTGTAGACTGCATTGCCTTGGGCAGTCTCACAGTCTTTTAAAGAGATAAACCACTGTTCAACAGAGACATAAACAGAAAATAATATTTTGTTTACTTTGCCTCGTAAAAGAACATGGTTAAAGCAATCGTAAAAGCCAATAAAAACAATATGTCACCAGGTTAGTTTTCATTTCAGGGAGCCCTGAAATTTATGCCTGTTCACTAAAGAAGTCTATGGGTGAAAGAAACATTTTTTACGTTTTTTTTCAGTATGAACAAAAAAGGAAAATAACTTATTCCTAAAGATCTCTATATACATAGATAACAAAAAGAAATATGGTGAGATTCATTTTTCTTTGCTTTTTGTTATCACCCAACTATGTTCTTTCTCAAGAGAACGTTTGGAAAAAATAGTGTGACTCCTTTTTTCAGGCATTGATTCCTTGAACTCCTGCCTCCAGCAGTGCATATGACAGTGGTTTATCTCTTTAAATAAGATAAAATGATGATAATAAACGTTTAAACACTAATGTCTCGTTCATTATCAACATTTTACATAGTTCTACCTTTGTATTATAATACTTCCATGTCGAGTTAGGATTACAACTACCCTTTTGTCATATTTGGTATCTCATTATTGAACTGTTTTTTGTTTATTTTAGAAACGTTTATTAATCAATACACACAATAATATGACAATATACACTCTATTCTTGCAGAGTACAATGACATGTGTATAACTGTACTATAAGTATGAGAGCGAATGACAGACGAGTCAGTAGACTAAATGACTGGCATGTATATATGTCAAAGTGAACTGAGGAAATTGACAATAGATTAACATGTCAGAAGATGCAGAAGGGGAGACGGTGACATCCCATTAACCTGATGTCCAGACCACCTACTTAACGTGGTTCTACTGGGTCCTGTAGAGTGAACAAGGTTTTCCCCAGACATGTTATGGGTAGAGGAGAGGGTGAGTGTGTCTGGGGGATGGACGTGGGTGGTGGGGGGGGGGGGGACGGAAGGTAAATGTATAGTTTCTTAGTAGCAATGTATGACTTTTCATTGTTTGTTTAGTAGTGGTAGTTAGTGTCGCCTATTACACCTTTAATTTTATGTAATGGGTTGCAGGAAAATTAGTCACAAGTCGCAAAAAATGAGATATCAACATATTTGAAAACATGAGATCAAACCGATTTCAATGCTGATCAACATTAAGCAAATCTAAACAGAGTTTCTATATTTTAAGTTTGATATATTTATGTTTGAAAAGGCTTTGCAGTATTTCTGGGTGGGCAGAATAACCAGTAAAGTAGCTAAAACTAGGCTAAAGGACGATCTTAGATACGCTACGATATATTTAGAACACTGTCTTGAAATTGTGTACTTAAATTCATATGAATGAACGCGCTAAGCTCCCCCCCCCCCCCCCCAGATCAGAACATTCTAACCAAGAGATCTTGAGAATAAAACACTATGTGAAATATCAATTTTTTTTACCATAACAAAACAAAACAGCTCTTTTTAATAAAGGTAATGCGAAATATACTCAGATACATCTATTATTTATCATTTTTCAGTCCAATTTAGCAGAATTCACTAAATGTGGTGAGCTGCTGATTGTCCATTCTCTGACGATCTGGAAATTTCCCCCGTCCCTACCTGCCTCCTCCCACTCACGCCCCTACACGTGCGCACACACCACCGCCACCCAAAGCCCAACCTTCTTACCAACATATATCCCATCTATTAGTGATCGTCCACTCTCACGACCTAATATCAGAGGCTTTAGGTACTACTTTAGTAGCTTTCCTCCTTTGAGACAGCACCTCAGCCTAAACCACTACCGCTCTCGTGACCTGTCGTGACCTCTCGCGACCTCACGCGACCTCAACGACGTCGCAGACGTGATGCAGACGTACTGACGTCCACCTCAGGGCAAAAGTAGCCGCTCACGTTCTTTCACGAACGACACGTGGTTACGCGAGAGTTTCCGCCGCCTGCTTAGAAGGTCTGAGAAGTAGATGCGTGGGCGCTTTAGAACTTTGTACAATAGGGGATTTGCATAGCCGCCATCTTAAGAGAGGGCGAAAGGAGAGAGAGAAGTGAGGGGAGTGAGAGAGAGTGGGGAGAGGGTGAGAAAAGAGAGGGAAAGAGAGATGGAGAGAGAGGAAGAGAGAGGGGGAAAGGGGGAAGAGATAGAGGGGAGAGGGGAGAGAGAGGGAGAGAGGGAAAGAGAAGAGAGGAGGGAGAGAGAGGAAGAGAAGGAGAGAGATTATAAAGAGATGGGAAAGAGATGCGAAAAAGAGAGGAGAGAGACAGGGGCGGGGAGAGAGAATGTGAGAATGTGAGAGAGAATGAGAGATAAGTGACAGAGAAGTAGAGAGGGAATAGAGGGATTGAGATAGGATTAAAACAAGCAATCAGGCATTTACATGTGCCACCAGACATATCTGTTACAGTGCATGGCTGATGCTGGGACGTTCAAATATTAAGCAACATTTTATCGAAAAATGAAAGGATCTTTTTACCGATATCATTGCCCGTGTAAATAGTCTATGAAAACCAAATGCATGATGGGAAAGATGAAATCTTGTGTTATGAAAAGATATAAAACACATGGCTATTTAATGAGATCACTGAAAAATATCCCATGCTGAACATGGCATGTTTTCTATAGATTTTGTACTGTACCATTAGCCCCATATTTTCATGCAAATCAAGATTCAAAATGGCGGCTATGCAAATCCCTTATTGACAAAGGAGAAAACGCGCAGGTGATAAGTTCTTCTGTCCACCTTTAGACCTTCTTAATGGCGGCCAAGGGGGACTCGGGCAAAGGTTCAGGGTTAAATGGAAAGGGGAAGTAGTATTGGTTTTTTAAATAGCTTTTATGTCTAATTCTCTTTCTTAAAGGGAAATTGGAAGTATGTACTAATTTTCTGGTGTGATATCTATCTATATATGAGATTTAATCATTACGTGTTCTCTTATTTTATTACGGTTAAGGAATAATTATGTCAGGTATTTCACACGGGATTCAGCAAGCTAAATTAGTTTGAAATATTAGCCGTTATTATTATGAGTAAATTGTTTTATTTCTTGTATTCAATATACCTGCCAACTTAGCGTTTACATACTAATTCAAGAGTCGTGTCACATGTGAATTTTTCTTACCCTCAATCATCAACAATATAACAAATATAAATTGTTCACATTGGCAATTCAGGATTTCAAGCTTACAGCCTACCTCACGATGTGAAATAAAGTAGTTTCAAGTTTTATTATCTCTGGATATAAGGAAGTGTATTCATTCACAAAGTCTATTCAGTTATGCTGAACAGTATTTTCGACCCCATTTTGTCCCATTTTTGTTGGATTTTGAGACAGGATTGCTGCTGTCAAATTGTACATGTTGGGGTTGCCTCACCAAGTGTAGAACCCACTCCTGTATTTCACTCACTCAGGGAGGGTGAGCAGCTCTACCTACAGCAGGTTCTGCTCGTATATATGCAGGCCTAGTGGGGAGCCTATTGTGAGAGCGGGTTGTAGATAGACCCAGGTCATGGAGGTGTATGATATAGGACCAGCAGACTAATGTATTATAGAGCCACCATGCATTGCACATGCTTCTCTTGGGGCGCGGGGGGGGGGGGGGGGGAGGGGCGCAGGGGACGGGGAGGGGGGCGCAGGGGACGGGGAGGGGGTGAGGGGGAAGGGGGATATGGGGAAGTTAATGGGAGGAGCAGTAATATATCCTACATTCTTAATCATCTACTAGCGATAGAACTATCCCCATTCACTCAGCTCTGTTGAAAAAAAAACCCTTACTGATCATGAATAGCAAATGATATAAATGATGAGGCTTAAGGTTCGAAGACTTTTTCTCTTTAAGAACACCCACCCCCAATATATAATACCCCTAAATGTCAGTTCATCTTTGCAATTGGGAGAAATGTTGTAAATTAATTCAATGAGAGATATCAAATACACTGGGGACCTGTACCCTTAACTGGTAAAATGTAGTTTGGAGGGCTCTTTCAACTCTGAGCCTACACTTGCTCATCCATTGATCCCCAGATATTATTTATGGCTCTTCCAGGCTGTATATTCCCTCCCCAGGTATTACATATGGCTCTTCCAGGCTGTGGATTCTAGGCAGACGACATTTGACCAGGAATTCCCGCCATTTAAATCATACATCTGCCACTCGCTAGATGGCGCCTTCTACCCGCCTGCCCACAATGGCAGACCTTGAAATATCTCAGTCAAAGCTGAATCTCAGTTAATGTAGATCCAAAATTTAAGATTGTCTACCTTCTGCTTCATCCTGTTCCTGCTCAAATTATTTGGCTAAACTTGAATATAATTTTAGCCTCATGTTGGTGTTGTTGTTGTATGACGTCATGAAAATCCACATTTGTTATTCTGGTGGCCCACTCTGGTCCTGGGTAAGACCTTAAAGTGCCTTTCTGTCTCGTTTTCTTTGTCTCTCTCTTCCTTCTTCTAGATATCTCTTATTTCCTGGGTAAGACCATAAATTGCCTCCCTCTCAGCTCTCCCGCCCTTGGAATAACCACCTTAAATGTGTTGATAAGGGCATAAAGTAACCAATCTCACTCTCTCTGCTGGCCCACCATAATCCCTTGCTGGGATTTCATTTATTATCGCTCTATAGCACGTGTTTCCTTTTGCTGGCTCAAACTTCATGCAAAGAGTAACAAAGACAGACGTGTAAAGCTCATGGATATTGCCACTGGAGGACTGATTAATAGGTCAGATTTTCAGAAAATGTATAATTAGCAGCTATATATACATTTAGTAAATTTCTTTGAATCAGGCTGCAATTTGATCAATACTAGGTAAATTCGATATATCCAGCATTGCATTGATTCTAGCAATCGGTTTTGCTAGGTTGAACTGTATTTTGAACTTTATTTTTTCGGCTGAAACTTGGGTTATTTGAGAAAATTGGCGAAGTTGAAATGTACATTTTCTGAAAATTTGACCCATGTACTGGTACCACATATATCTGAAACTTGTGTCACGTGGTAGGATCCAGCCTATCACCACACACCTGCATATGAGCGGCAATCAGTTGTCCTGCTGCAGGTGTCATGGAGACATCCGGGTCTCGTTTGTCAAATGATGTAGACACTTACTGATGTCAGCTACCTATTGGGACTGTGTGTAGAAAAAGAAAATTTACAGAAGAACTTTTTAATCTTAAATCTTATGAAGACAATTCACCTTCATCAATCCTCTCAAATAAGCCAAATTTCAGCCGAAAATAAAGTTCAAAATACAGTTCAACCTAACCAAACAGATTGCTAGAATCAATGCAATGCCAAATATATTTCTATGTAACTGTATTGCAAGTTGGAAATACAAACACTTATATGTGCTGGAAGTCACAAACACAATCTTTTACCTGACAATGAGTTATAAAATAAATCCCCTTGTCCAATAAATAGCAAAATGTCGTCTGCGTTTTCCCGCCATGTGTTAACCAGATACAGCACCACCTGGTGGAATGGTTGGCGCCCCCTACTTAGTGATTTATAACTTGTCATCACATGACTGATGATGACAAAGCACCTTATCGCCGCCATCTTGGAAAGTAGACCAGCAGTAATGACTGAGCTTGTGGCAGTGGCCGCCATTGCTATAATCTAAAACTTTTGTGCTGCTTTTATAAGTGACGGGTGATTGATCACGTGATTTATTATATATGAGATAATTGTGTTGGCAATTATGTCTTATAATGATATTATTTTTGAGCGAATAGAAACTGCATTTTTATCTGTGAAATACATATTTACCTTTCACTGATTTAGGAGAACTTGGAAAAAGTATATTTGTGTTATGCCTATTGATTGGACTTGATAACATTTTTGATTGGGTGCTACATTTTATATGAAGGAATTGTGTTGGCATTTATGAGTTTTAATCATATTTCTCTACTGGGTTGGTATGGAAATTGTATTTAGCTCTGAACTAAATGAGCCCATGAATGATAGATTTGATTTAAGAGAACTCTGAATGAGTGCAATTTACATTTTTATCCGTTGAAACATTTTTTACATTCAAACATTTTATATGAGGGAACTGGCAATCATGTGTTATTATGACCTTCTTTCATTGGGTTTGAATGGATACTCTATTTGTAACTTTGAAATACAATTAAAGCTTTCTATGATTTAGGAGATCTTGGTAGACGTATATTCATATGTGATGTCTATTGATGTATTTGATACAAAAACATTTGATCAGCTCATGAATTTTATATATGTATGAATTGTGATGGCATTCATGTTTTATAGTGATATTCTTTCACTCAGGTTCAGCCCTGAAATGCAAAAATATAAAGGCCATAGTCCACTTAGTCGATTCTCAAATGATTCTCACAGAATTTATTGTAAAAGGGTCCTCTGCGGTGCAAACTCACATAAGAATCGGCTTAGTGGACTAGGCCATTTATATTTCATTTAAGAGATCTAGTATTCAATGAAATGTTTTTAAATCAATGCAGTTTACATAACTCTTGATGAGGTGTTATATTTTATATGAAGCAATACTTTTCCCGATATTTAGGGTGAAAGAATAGTGACAATTCGAAGGAAATAAAGCTGGTAATAAACAGGCTTTATTACCCTCTGTGTGTGGTATGAGCCCCAATGCTTTAGGATATAGTATTCCATAGCATCCGCTAGAAATGTATAACAATGTCTTGTCTGGACCAGACAGGAGCTGAACCAATCATAAAGAAAGAACCATAATAAAACAAGTCGGCCATCCAAAGGAAGATATCCAATTAAGAATACCTAGTGCTGATCCCATAAAAGAAAGGCGAATTGTTCTTTCTTTTCTTTCATTATATTATTTTCATAATGACTTTTTACGCTTAAGCCTCTAAGATAAGGGATATAAAGAGTACCGAAGGGACTTGTTAGCAGTCATCTTGTTTTATCAGTACCTCTAGTTCCCGCAGGAAGATACACTAAAGACAAGATCTTGTTTGTCTGACAAATGTAACTCCTCAACCAAGGCCAATCTAAACGTATGGATCTTCCTCCTAAAGTTAGGCATTCTAATTTGATATCTCGATTTTATGAATGGTTAGGATGATGATTAATAAGGGGATTTCATTGGTCACAATAGGGGATATTCATAGCCACCATTTTGTACCTTGATTCGGATGAGATTATGGGACTAGTGCTAAATTCTAAAATCAGCATTGACTATTTATCAATGTTGTAATTTCTGTGTGTTTTACATGTTTCCATAACACAAGTCTGCATCTTTCCCATCATGCATTTCGTTTTCGTAGATCATTAATAAAAGCTGTGATTTTTCATATTTGTATGTCAGATTTCATCAGAATCTATCCGGAGATGCACAGCAATAGACATGCACACTGCATAATGTAGATCCCCAATTCCCATGAGGTTGATAGTAGTATACTTCCATAGGAAGACTAGCTATAAGAGCCGAACTAAATAGACACATTATATATCAAATAACACATCATACAACAATAGATGGTAGTATACTACCCCAGGAGTTAGTGGAAGACCAGCTATAGGAGCTGAACTAAACAGCCTGGTAAACATCATACATCAATAGATGGTAGTAAACTACTCCAGGAGTTAGTGGAAGACCAGCTATAGGAGCTGAACTAAACAGCCTGGTAAACATCATACAACAATAGATGGTAGTATACTACCCCAGGAGTATGTGGAAGACCAGCTATAGGAGCTGAACTAAACAGCCTGGTAAACATCATACATCAATAGATGGTAGTAAACTACTCCAGGAGTTAGTTGAAGACCAGCTATAGGAGCTGAACTAAACAGCCTGGTAAACATCATACATCAATAGATGGTAGTAAACTACTCCAGGAGTTAGTGGAAGACCAGCTATAGGAGCTGAACTAAACAGCCTGGTAAACATCATACAACAATAGATGGTACTAAACTACTCCAGGAGTAACATCATACATCAATAGATGGTAGTAAACTACTCCAGGAGTTAGTGGAAGACCAGCTATAGGAGCTGAACTAAACAGCCTGGTAAACATCATACAACAATAGATGGTAGTATACTACCCCAGGAGTATGTGGAAGACCAGCTATAGGAGCTGAACTAAACAGCCTGGTAAACATCATACATCAATAGATGGTAGTAAACTACTCCAGGAGTTAGTTGAAGACCAGCTATAGGAGCTGAACTAAACAGCCTGGTAAACATCATACATCAATAGATGGTAGTAAACTACTCCAGGAGTTAGTGGAAGACCAGCTATAGGAGCTGAACTAAACAGCCTGGTAAACATCATACAACAATAGATGGTACTAAACTACTCCAGGAGTTAGTGGAAGACCAGCTATAGGAGCTGAACTAAACAGCCTGGTAAAACATCATACATCAATAGATGGTAGTAAACTACTCCAGGAGTTAGTGGAATACCAGTTGTAGGAGCTGAACTAAACAGCCTGGTAAACATCGTATACATCAATAGATGGTAGTATACTACCCCAGGAGTTAGTGGAAGACCAGCTATAGGAACTGCACTAAACATCCTGGTAAAACATCATACAGCAATAGCTGGTAGTATACTACCCCCGGAGCTAGTGAAAGACGATGATAGATGGTAGTATAATACCCCAGGAGTAGGGCTCTTGAATCCTAACCAGACTGAGGATAGAATTTAGATTTTGTTATCTATAATATAGATTTAGATTTGTCTATTTATTCAGGTAGTAACATTGCATCACATAATGACAATATTTTCAGTCAACCCTTCCAATTCAATTAAAATGATAGCAAGCTATAAATGATACTACCATATATGAATTACTCAACACAAATTACACAATTACACAAATTATCTAACATTAAGCCGTATTTATATATACATGCAAATACAAATTAACCTCACATCATATCATCCAGATTTCCCTTTTCTACTTCGTCTCAAAATCCTATCTACATAGAGTAGAAATGACACCCAACCGTGTTAATGGAAATCCCGCTATTGTATTGATTAAGGCGGGAAGGATGTCTGGATAACAAAGATTACAATGGCTACTTATAGCAATGAGCCGTGATTATGACGTCATATAAGTGATAGTGGCCACACTGGTAGAACACGACAAAACAACTGATGACTTGATAGTCTGGCTACAGTCTGGGCTTGTGTCTGATTAATTAATGCCGTATCTTCAGCTATTGTGAGAAAGGAATCTCAAGAAATGTACTTAGGTTATGACTAAAGTGCCGCACACACATTAACGATTTCAGCCACAAATAAAGCGTGGATCTGAGAAGTTTGCTAAAACAAGTCATAGAGGGTTATGACAATTTGTACGATTATAGTGAACTGTATTTTGAACTGCAATCGTCTCTGTATTAAATCTGGGTTATTCAAGATACTTGATAAAGGCAATTTGTATATCTTCTGGTGGTTTCACACATAGGCCTATTGGTCATATTTTCAGAAAATGTACAATTTGCAGCTGTACACGGTTGGTAAATTCTGCTAAATTAGGCGGCAATGCAGTCAATACTCGATAAATTCGAGTACATTCGCCATTGCACTGATTGTAGCAATCTGTCTGGCTAGGTTGAACTCTCTTTTGAACTTTATTTTCGTCAGAAATTTGGGTTATTTTTGGGAAATTTGGGTTATTTGCGAAGTTGAATTGTAAATTTTCTGAAAATCTGACCCATATATGAAATTGAAAACGGCCCAGAAAGCAGACCAATGGCATCTTATAGTATCTATAAAGCATGATTATATACTTTGGAGTACTCATAATTATATCCTTCAAGCTAAAGACCAAAAGTTTCCTATATCATTTACCCTGATCTACACCTCCCATATTTTCATTTGAATCCCTGTCCAAGATGGTTTATATTCGTGTGCCCTTTTGGATGTAATCCAAATAATGTTCAGTCCTATTTAGCTGATGGTATAATTTATTGCTTCATATGTAACCACTCACTTGGTCGGATAACAAAAACAACTGTTCCTGAGGCCTCACATACCGGGGAATGAGAAGAAGGTGTTGAGTTTACCTTCATCTTTACTAAGGCTCATTACACAATCTAGATCATTATGAGCAACTCCGAGTGTCTCTGACGTGGGTCAGATTTTCAGAAAATGTACAATTGGCAGCTCTACACATTTAGGAAAGTATGCTAAATGCGGCTGAAAAATGAACAATACCAGGTATATTTGAGTATATTTGGTATCACATTGATTTAAAGTATCAGTTCTGTTATGTTAAACTGCATTTTGAAGCTCATTTTTGTCTTAAATGTGGGTTATTGGAGAGGATTGGAGAAGGCGAATTGTACATTTTCTGAACATCTGACCCACATGATCAATTGGACGCTTCAGTACAAGTTGATATCAATATTCTAGAAGATCTTGAGCAATGTTAAGTTATGGCTGCAAGTGTGAGGGAATGGTGGATAGGGTGAGAGGTGGTGTTAATCATGATCTGAGTTTGACAGAGTCTAGTGAAGAAATATAGGGTGGCATTAATTATTTTAGTGTGCTGGGTTTCTTTTCCTCTTGGATTCTTCATATATCATGCTGGGAAAGTTTTCTTTTGGGGAAATTTAATAATTTAATCTGTTACGATTGGCAATGGCGATGCCCTCGTATTTCTCACATGAACTTGATGTAACCTTCCTTATATTGAAAAAAAAATGTTTGTTTTGGAAGCTCAGCTAACTGTTGATCCATATTCTAGAAACACTTGAGCAATGCTAATTTATCGCTGCTAGTGCAAGGGAATGGTATGTAGGGTGAGAGGAAGTGTTAGTCATGAACTAAGTTTTGGGGAATCTAGTGAAGAATTTTCGGGTGACATTAATTTATTTAGTGTGTTGTTGGTGAAAGTTTATTTTATTCTTGGATTCTTCATTTATTTTGGAGGATAAATCTGATATTTGGTGTTACATGATTTTCTGTGGAAATGCCTTCAAACTTCTCACATGAATTTAATGGATTAATTATGTAATCTCTTTACAATAATAATCTTGGTTAATCTTGAGAAATCATTTTATATACATCTTGGGTATACACATGTAAGAATCCTAATTATTTTATAGCTGAATGTAGGAAGGAATAGTGAGAGGTGGTGTTAATCACAATATATAACCTTGGGCAGTGGTAGACGTAAACTATTCATTTAGTGTGTTGGTGACAAAAGTGTCTTTTCATCTTGGATTCTTCCTATTTTGTGCCTATTTTGTAGGAGAAAACAATCTAACATCTGTTATATCTGGTGTATAGGTAAGAGGTTGCATTATTCGTAATAATTTGAGCGGATTCTAGCCATATGTTATAGTGTGACTCATTTAGTGTTTTGCTGATGACAATTTTCTTCATGGATTCTTCATATTTCATGGTGGAAAAATGTTGGAAAAGCTAATATCTGGTCTTTTACCATCGGGCATTACTCAAATTCCGACCATGAGCTTGACGATATATCTATTCGTGTGTACATTGGTTAGGGGAAACCAATTGTATGTTAGATGCTCGGCCAGCTGTCAATATTGATATGCCAGAAAACCTTGAGAAATGATAATTTTTGGTTCGTTATGAGAAGGAATGGTGTAGGGTGTTAATCATTGAGTACATTGGGTTGACTCTAGTGCTGAATTATGAGGTGACACTAATTCATTTAGTGTGTTGGTAAAATAACTTTCCTTTCTTCTTGCATGCTTCATATTTCATGCTGGAAAAAATGTTTTAGGGGGAAAAAGCTATGATCTAATACTTTATGATTGGCCATGAAAACACCCTGACATTTTCCAAATAAACCTCGTAGATTAATTTACTAATCAAACATCTGTATCTGTCTACACAATAGGGGATTTGTATGTGCCACTGCACAGGTCTGTTACAGCGCATCATGGGAAGGATTCTATTGAAATCTGATATACAAATATTTGGCAACATTTTTATCTGGAATTGCAAAAATGTGTCCACCAATATTATAGCTTGTATAAATAATCTATGAAACACAATGCATGATGGGAAAGATTGGGACTTGTGTCATGGAAACAGGTATGACAAATGGATATTGACATTAGAGCATTGATAAATAGTCCATGATGAACATGGTTTGTTTTTTATAGATTTTAGACTGTACCATTAGTCCCATAATTCCATGGGAATCAAGATTTAAAATGGCGGCTATGCAAGTTCCCTATTTGGATTTAAGAGATTTGGATTAGATGAACAAACAAATGATAATTCCCTTATTGTATAGCAGGACAACTACCCCTAAGGACTTGTTGCATAAGACATGTGCCTTGCAAAGCTATTTCTCTTTCCTTATGTAGGAAATTCCTACCGTAGGAATACAAAAATAGCATTTTCTGAAAAGCAAATTATTTCCTTAAAGGTTCCTAACCAGCTGCTTAGCAAAGAGAAGTGGCTAAGGAAGGTAGATATTATGGAAGAATTTCCTATGCAACGGGCCCAAAGGCATATGCTATGGGTACCGTGATGAGCCTGTTCCTACCACTAGCTCAATGAGATGTTATTCCGATAAACAGATGATATGTTCTTATCGGGCCAACAAAGAAGATCATCTGGATGCAATCAGATGTCTCAGTGACGCAGGCGGGGAGAGACAAAGAGGAGAAAAAAGTTAAAAAAAAAGATGGTGAAGGAAAAGAGGCAAGACAATGCCAGGGGGCCTGTTGCAGGAGAAAGTTTTACTGAAATGAAAGAGAGTCAGGACGATAAGAAAAGGGGTATTTTGGAAAAGGATTGATGTACTAATTTTTATTATCTAAATATAATAAGAGTATTATTTCTCATCGAGCTATGTGTCTACTGAGTTAATTTGTAGATTGTATTGAACATATTTGTATGATTTTTGCTATCATCTAGAACTGAGAAAAGTGTGTGACAACATAATGTTTCTCAGCTGAATAAACATATTATTTAAAAACAAACAATAAAGGAGGATAATTGGCAAGAGGAAAAGAATAAACAAGAAGAGAAGAAGATATAGAAGTGGAGAAAGTGTTGTGGCGAGTTGAGTGGAAGAGGAAGGAGATTAGGGAAAGTAAAAAGAGAGAAAAAGGAGGAGAGAATGAGCTGGAGAGTAGAAGGAAAAGAAGGATGAGGAAGAGGAATAGGAGGAAGGGTGGAAAAGGAGGGGAAGAGGTTGTTCCTATTGTATCAGGAGAGTGAGGGAGCAGGAAGAGCAAGCAGGAGGGAGTACGACGAAAGGGGAGAAGTATGGAGTATGGAGTATGCAAGTAGGAGAGAGACGAGGATAGAGAGAAATGGAGGGAGGAGAAGGAAGGAGCAGGAGGACACAAATAGACAGGTGAAGAGAAAGAAGGGATGGAGGGAGGGAGAGAACAGAAGTGAAACAGGAAGCAAAAGAAAGAAGGACGAAGATAATGGAAGAACAACTGGAAGGAAGAAGAAAGAGCAAAGAGAGTCTGGGTGATACACAATGACTGGTCCAGAACAATAAAGCTCTCCGTCTGTGTCTGATAACAATGTACAGCAATCCAGACACACTGCAGACTATCATAGAACGCTATAATAGCTTGTTCCCATTGGCTGTTTCTATAGTCTGCAGGTGAACTAGGTTTCCAGGAATTCCCCACAAGCGGATGATGAATGGTCACAATGTAACCAATCCTTCATTCTCCTTTTTTCACTGATTATTGGAACTCAGTTCTGTCAGATGGTTTGTTGATATTAAAGGCATGTATGTGGTAACAAATACAAATGATTACTGCATCGATAACAAATTGTGAGCATCATAAACAGACCTCTAGACCTAGACCTCCAAAGCTCTCACACTATTATCTGTGACCTGTGATGTGACCAGTTTTTTTTTTAGCAAATATAAAATCAAAAATTGATGTATACATGTATGTAATTCATGTCGTATGAAATTGCCTTTATAATTGTATCTATCATGTCGTATGAAATTTAACTGAATTTATGAATTTATATATGTAAAATGTGTCGATATCACATATTTCTGTTATTTAGCATCTTTAGTAAAACTCTTTTCGGCAAGTCAGGCTGTCCTGAGAATATTTGTACTGTCTGTATGAAAATGTTCAATGTCCTGAATAAAATATTTTTAAATCCAATCTAAATCAGACAATACTTGAGTTACATTCTATCTTATTATGCCATGATAGGTGGGCCTATCCAGAAAAACAAAGCCAGATTAGCCCATTGCATATGCATTGGCAGATTTAACTAGTGCACTGTGATCAAGTGGGATTCGGAGGTTTCAGTTCATGAACTTTTTCTAGATTTTAACACCTTTTCCATTCATATGGGTTGCTTATTTATTTGTTTGTGGAGGCATATAACACCAAGGAATACTCTAATAACTTTAACTTCAGGCTGTGTGGAAGTATAGCGTGTGGAAATGCTTTCATTATTTTTAGGGAAGATGCCCTTAATGTGTTTCTGTGTGTGTACAGAAATCATTCCGTCACTTTTCACTCATCACCTTGGCTTTACCTCATCACCTTCCGATTTGGAAACTTGTTTTATCAACAAACCACTGTCATGATGACAATTATAATGAAATCCTTATGATCTATTACTGATTATGATCTCTGATGATTATTTGCATACATGTCTGAAGTATACTGAAACACACTTGTAAACAATGTCACCCTTTAATTACATTCGCCATATGTGATGAGGTAAAGTGGTTTTCTTGATTGGTATAGCCACAGTGTAGTGGGAGCTGTTTCCGTATGCCACCAGGTTTATAATGTAGATAACTAAAAAGGGACATATTTGTTGATGCATTCATGAAGCTTTTATGTCTTTCACTTTAGCTGAGTAAATCTTTAAGTCAGCTTCAACTGACTACATTAGGCAAATTGTTGTTTACTGATTAAAAACCGTTTAATCAAACCAAAATGGGAATTTGATTAAGGCCTTCTAAACACTATCCGCTTAATGTACTGAACACTCTCAGATAGTGATAAACCCATGTTTTAAGTCTTTAAAGTTTAATTATCAGCTAATTTCCATCAAAATTGTTTTCTATTTTGTACTATATTCATCATAATATTCATTCCCATCTCATCCATAAGTAACCAAGGTCTAACTAAAATGATAGGTTTTGGGGGTTAGTCGTTTTGGGAAAGCTACATCAAAAGAAAACATAATGAGAAAAATGTATGTTGTTGAATTTAACAAGGAGTGCCACTTTAATTCCTGTTTACCATTCAGCTGTGTGTTGTAATTACCCAAGATGTGATTAATTACGGAATAATTTCCTCCCTCACTCTCTTAATCTGTCAGAGTCCGGATTAGTGTTTGAAGAAGTGGCACCGTCCCGGATATTCACCCCAGGGGGAGTTATAAAAGGTCTGTTCAATATTGATACATGGGTCAGATTTTAAGAAAATGTACAATTCAACGTCGCCAATCTTCTTAAACAACCCAATATCAGAGGAAAATAAAGTTCAAAATAGTGTTCAACCGAACCAAACAGATTGCTAGAACTAGTAGAATCAATGCAATGCCAAATATACTCGAATTTACCAAGTATTGACTAAATAACAGTCTCAATTAGCAGATTTTACTTAATGAGTACAGCTACCAATTTTGTACAATTTCTGAAAATCCGACCCACGTATGTTTTTGAGCTAAATCCAGTAACAATTTGATCCCCCAGGATGGTTGGACTAAGTGATCGTTGTTATTGATTTTTTAATTCATTTCGGGCCAATATACATTTTCGGGCCAATATACATATTTAAACATTTTTTTAGAAAAAAACGCACTATCCCTCAGGGAAGTTTTCATACGTTGCCCATTTTTGTCTTATTAAATTAAAGTGACTTCGTCTCCGTTACTACGCTAAAAGAATCTACTACTACTCTTGGAAACGGTTACAGCAAGGACGGAAATTTTAAAAAGTTTCTACCACGCTTAAGTCCTATTAAGAATTCATCTTCACAATGTTCCAATAACAATAGGTCATATTTAGCAGATAATGGATAAACGACTGACAAAAGTACTAAAATCCAGACATCCAGACATCATTCATCCATCGAGATTTCATGTATGATATGATATGATATGAAAATATTTCGTTTACCGAATTAATACGTGTTTAATATGTGTTTAAGGATTGACAAAATGGTAGACTACCCTTCCAGCTGTTACCTTGATAAGATGATAGTAGATATAATCTAGTAGGGTGTACAGTATGTAATGCAGGTATAGGATTAAATATGAGGTAAGAAACAAATATAGTTTGATTCCTCTCAGAAGTACGTTTAATAAATGGTAAGATTGGTTTAATGTATTTTTACATGTGTATTAATTAATACACACGTACTTGTTTGTAAACCATCATTGTCTTATAACTAGGACACAAGATACATACCTTCATATCCAAGGTAATGACTCCATTAGGAACCTGAAACAAAATAGACAATAGTGGATTAATATTTCGTTTTACTACATTATTTGCAGCTTTTATATTTATTCATGTATAGCTTCAGATTCTTATATGAACATATAACAGCAGCAGAATATTGATGAATGCAGTCCTATAAGTCATAATATGAGTAGCTCTTGTATAAATATATAACAACAGCAGAATATTGATGAATGCAGTCCTATAAGTCATAATATGAGTAACTCTTGTATAAACATATAACAGCAGCAGAATATTGATGAATGCAGTCCTATAAGTCATAATATGAGTAACTCTTGTATAAACATATAACAGCAGCAGAATATTGATGAATGCAGTCCTATAAGTCATAATATGAGTAACTCTTGTATAAACATATAACAGCAGCAGAATATTGATGAATGCAGTCCTATAAGTCATAATATGAGTAACACTTGTATAAACATATAACAGCAGCAGAATATTGATAAATCCAGTCATATAAGTCATACTATGAGTGATTGGTATGATGTGTGTTGTAATAGCTGAGGATTCAGCTTGAAGGTAATTAGATAATTGAACCTATATACTTTAAAACTTCCAATATACAGTAGACCTGTATATAACCAGTGGAAGAGGATGAGTAGACTAGCATCAGGGTCAGATTTTCAGAAAATGTATAATTGGCAGCTGTACACATTTAGTAAATTTTGCTAAATTAGACTGCAATTTGGTCAATACTAGGTAGATTTGAGTATATTTGGCATGGCATTGATACTAGCAATCTGTTTGGTTAGGTTGAACTGCATTTTGAACTTTATTTTCGTCTGAAATTTGGGTTATTGGAGAAGATTGGCGATGTTTAATTGTGCATTTTCTGAAAATCTGACCCATCAAGTCCCTCTGCCTAACTCAATAAGCACACACAGCAAAGGCCTTACTGATGCTTGGGCAATCGCTCGACATATTCCTCAGTTGAGGCTGTAGTGACTAATAATGATAGTTTAATATTTTGTTCAAGTTTTGTTTATTGAACACAAACAAATCAAAGCCTTATACAAGTCTAGAAGTAGAGATGTCTGGTGGTATTACGTCATACCCTCCGCCTGTGTGTATGTAAATATTGACCAGCGTTTGAGCCAGGCTATTAATACCACTTGAGTCTGGCTAGTCAACATTCATTCATCTGTTTCATAACATTATAGGGCTAGGCCTTGCAACATAGTATTATTTTTTTTCTATAATTATATCACATTTTAGCTTGTTAGCAAGCAGATCAGCACTTTGTATTTGTTTGGAGAAAACACATGTGTTTTCTGTAATGAAATGTATTCATGAAGATGAGAGAGACGGCAGAAAAAGGTTCTTCCACGATTTAAACATGGTACTGGTAGATATACATAATGTGACAAGACAAAATTAGATTTTGATGGATATGATATCATCATATTTGACACGATGAGATCATGCAGATTGTAATGATGGTAAACATTATGTTATTTAATCAGTATTTCTACATTTTGAGTTTGATAGTTATATTTTTGAAAAAGTATCAGTATCTCTGGATGGGCATTGTCTAGTAAAGAAAATATATATATATTCTATATAGGATAGGCTTAGAATATTTGAATGTATCTAATACACGGCCTTGAAATCTGGTACACGTATTTATACGACATTGAGCAGTAGATAATCCGAATACCAAAACATTCGTACAAAGATATCCTAGAAATAAGCACTTTGGAAAATATCAATATTTCGACTTCTGACTCATTTTCCTGAAATAAGTCCCTTCAATTATGTTTAATGAGGCACTTGGTTAACAGTCAAAATCACCTATGCGTCTCAACAGGCCTCACTATCCTCTATTTCTCTTGTGATTGGAGCCATTTGTGATGTGTTTCAGGAAAATGAGTCATAAGTCGCAAAATTGATATTTTTCAAAGTGTTTTTGTCACTAGATCACATTATTGGAATGTTCTACATTTTGGGAGGTTTATTACTTACAGTTATATCTAACGATGTCTCAAATTTCAGAACAATCTATGTAATATATCCTGTTGTTTTAAAGGTCCTCATATACACTACATTTAGTTACTTTACTGTTTATTGACCCCAAAAAATATTGGAAACTTTTTTTTCAAAAACGAAAATATCAAACTTAAAAACCTAGAAATACTTATTAGATTATTAGACTGTTTACTATCATTAGAATCGGCTTGGTCTCATATTCACTAATATAACGGTATCTCAAAATCTATTTTTTGCGACTTATGACCTATTTTCCTGAAACACATCACATTTGAAATCAGTAGACACCCGGTATAAGCCTGTATAATGCCTTCCAGCAGGAAGGTTTATTTAACACGGCGCTAGTACTAGTAGTACAGCGATACCCATGTCATTAGAGGCATAGCAAATGAATCCTGGAACAGAAGGTAGAATACATATTTGCAGGGAGGGACAACCTGCCTGACTCATGTTCCGCTAATTACCGCCACCCAGGCCTTAATGAATGTGGGTGAGATTTTCAGAAAATGCACAATCTACAGTTCTACACATCTATCAAATTCTGCTAAATTAGAAAGAAAATAGATAAATACTAGCTGTATCTGAGTGTATTATGCATTGTATTCATTCAATAAATCTGTCTGGTTATGTTGAACTGTATTTTTAACCTGATTTTCGTCTTAAATTTGGGTTATTTGAGAGGATTGGTGAAGACCAATTGTACATTTTCCGGTGACTTGACCAATAAGATGACAAGCATTCCTTATTGCTCCTGTAGGAGTGGTGGAGGGGGCGGGGCTATCAATCATACACTAGTGTGATTGACAGGTCATATCTCACATCTGTCAATGCTAGGTATTGGGGAAGTAAAGTGAGTTAGAGTATGTTCCGTATGATTTGATACAGCTGCTTTGATTTGGTGTTAATGTTCCTGAATAGGGGTTATATCTCCTCTCGTCACTTGTCTGATTCTTTTCCTTTGCTCTTGTGTCTTCTTTACTTTCTCTATCCCACCTCCCTTTCAGTCTCCTCTTTGTATTATGATCGTCTCTCGTCTCCTCCCGCTTCTTCTCTCTCCTCTCTCGCCTTCTCTATCCTATCTCTCCTTCTCTCTCCTCTCTCTCCTCTCTCTCCTCTCTCTCCTCTCTCTCCTCTCTTTCTTCTCTCTCCTTCTCTCCTTCTCTCTCCTCTCTCTCCTCTCTCTCCTCTCTCTCTCCTCTCTCTCCTTCTCTCCTTCGCTCTCCTCCCTCTTTCTCTCTCCTCTCTCCTTCTCTCTCTTCTCTCTTCTCTCTCTTTCTCTCTCCTCTCTCCTTCTCTCTCTTCTCTCTCTTTCTCTCTCGTCTCTCTCCTCTCTCCTTCTCTCCTCTCTCCTTCTCTCCTTCCTCTCCCTCTCCTCTTTCTTTCGCTCTCCTCTCTCTCCTCTCTCCTTCTCTCTCCTCTCTCTTCTCTCTCTTTTCCGCATTTTGCTTATCCTTTCCTCTCCCCCTCTCGGTCTCCCACCACTTGTTTCTCTTTCCCTCTCGCCCCCCCTCCCCCCTACCCCCCCCCCACACCCTCTCCCTCTATCTCCTCTCTCTCCACTTCCCCTTCTCCGCTCTGTCACTTTCTCTCCTCTCGCTTTCCCCCTCTCTCTGTATCTCCTTCAAATTAATTCCGAAATGAAATATGCACGTGGATTATGGCTATGAAATATGCAATTATGAATTAAACTTAAATAATCAATAATTATATTTCAGCCCGAATTTCTTTAACACTACACAAGAATTATTCTGTTATCTATTGTCCATAATGTAATAAGTTATTTTATGCCCCCACTTCCGGCCAGCGTATTTATAGGCAATTGCATATTCAAAAAATCAAGAAACACTCCAATTGTTTAAATGACATTACACTATATTTTATTTATTTACAAGTTACAGAAAAGAAGCAGTATTCCTAGAAAATGTTTTCACCTGCTACCTTTGCTATAACGATATCTCCTCATAACATTACATCAAAACACTGTCGTTAACAATTACGCTACGATATTTTAAAATAACTAGACAATAATCAATCAATCGAACTCATATGGCACTATGATTAATGAAAGAAAAATGAAACCGCTTTCGGACTCACTCCTGTTGGCTATTATCTGACCAAAGAACGACAACTGATACTATCAATCCATATACCATCGGATGACTGCCAGAAAAATTATATAAAGCAGAAAAATGGAATTGGCATACATTCCTAGGAGATTCCTTTTCAGAGTTTGATTTCACATCTCATCTCATAGTATTCATTACAACATTCAAATCGAACATTTATCAAGCGAAGATGAGGGAACTGTTTTCCCAGGTCCTGGCTATTAAAGATTAAGCTCTAATTTAGCTTGTAATTAGTTTCGCATTTCCACACCCCACATGCGCCATGTTCAATCCCAGAATCCTATCCTTTGCACATGCGCAGAAGTGATTGCAAGCGGTCTCTTAGATAATTCCCATTAGACTCAGGTGTGGCCAATAACTGGGGAGTGGATGCGTCCTCCTCACTCACCTTTTCACCCTGTCCTTATCTAAGCTAGTGTGTATTTCTGTATTCTGTGGTTAAACATTTTATCCAGGGAGTTTATTGCAATAAAATCAATTGCACTTACACAAACAAATAATAATAAAATGGAGTACAGATGAAAACTGATCGGTTTGTACGTGTGTGTGCAAAAGAATACCAAGACTTTAAGATAAAAAAAAAATACCAAGATTTTAAGGTAAATCCACAATGTCAATATTGATGAAATTAAAATATATTACAATAAAAGAATTGCTTTTGGCAATTGAACCTTGTAATTGAAAGTTCTTACAGGAATTTGGTATTTGGTACATGTATTCATATATACCTCAAAGTGCTAAACTCCCAAAAATCAGAACATTCCAACAAAGAGATCTTGTGGATAAAACACATTGGAAAATATCATTTATATCCTTGCCTACTTCGTTACCTTGCCTACTTCGTTTACCTATCGTTTTGGTTTGCTTACTTTCACATGTTTTCATGTTTGAAAGAATAGCTAGCGATGTTTCTAGCGATGCTTTCAAATGCATACATCCATTCACTACTCAGTCATGGAATTTCGTATATGTTTTGTCTTTATAAGAGGGCAAAACCGCCTAAACGAGAAAATATTCTTACAAAGAGTGTCTGAGAAATAATCATTTCAAAAACATCAAGAACATTACGAGAGAAAGGAGAACCAAAAGGACATTGAACACATTTCTAAACTGGCTGAAGCCAGAAAATACGTGAATTTATTGCCATTTTTCTAGATTGTCAACTTTATGTGTACTTATTTATTTTAAAGTAGATCCATTCTGTACAATACTTGTTACAGGAAAATGAATCACAAGTCGCAAAAACATGGATTTTTATATATCATATTTGGAAATATGAGATGACATCAATCTCCGTACTTCATCTAGCCTCGATAGCTCTGTTGGGAGAGTGTTAGACTGAAGATCTAAAGGTCCCCGGTTCAATCCCGGGTCTGGGCAGTGCTTTTGTGCTGTCACATTACACTGAGTGAATTGTCAATGCTACCCTTATGGCTGCACTCTATGAAACATGAATTAGCTATAATATGTGATCCGTTTTATGAAAGTAATTGACAAGTCGCAAAATATGGTTTTTGAGATATCACAATGTTTGAACAGAGGAGATCAAGCTGATTCCAATGATGGTAAACACGAAGGATAGGACATCTAATAAGTATTTCAATATTTTATGTTTGATATATTATTTAGTTTTGAAAACAAATTTGCAATATTTCCTGGTCGGCAATTATCCCTAAGTAACTAAATTTACTCTAAACAAAGACCTTTTTTTTTCTTTAAACATATTTTTATTTCGACAAACAATTCCACAAAAGCGGTTCTTTTCAAGTCATTGAAAAGACAAAATATGAAACAAAATTTCAATGAGAATAACAATATTACACAGTTACGTTTAAGTTCAAACAATTAATTGGGCAAGGTGAAAGTTGCTTGCTAATCAGAGATATAAGGGCCTCACAAGGCTTATAAATATAGTATTACAGATCGGGTTATACATTATTCTAGCACAGGTGACAGACACCTAAAATACTCTCCAATAGAATATGATACAACAATAAGGGAAAGTAACATTTTTTTTGTTATATTTTTGGCCGTCTAAAAAGAATGCATAGAATCTATTCGCAAAGATAAAACAACGAGGTTTACATTCCAAATTAACCAGTTGGTTTCAATAGATCAGGCCAATATTTCTATACCGTTATCCGTATACCTTTAAAACACAATGTTATATATTTAATACGATGTCCTGAAATTTAGATCATGGATTTATTGAATAATTGAGAACATTTCAGAACTAATTCAGAACATTTCAATGAAGATATTTTTAAAGAAAAACACTTAAAAAATATCATTTTTGCGACTTGTGACTCATTTTCTTGCCACAAATCACAATTTTCCTGTAATACCCTGCCCTGAATCGCACTAGGGTAAGATTTTTCAGGAAATGTACAATTGACAGCTGTACACATCTGCTAAATTAGGCTGCAATGTTGCAAATACTATGTAATTTCTAGTATATTTGGCATTGTATTGATTCTAGCAATGTGTTTGGTTACGTTGAACACAATTTAGAACCTGATTTATGTATTAAATGTCGGCTATTTAAGAGGATTGGTGAAGACGAATTGTACATTTTCTGGCGATTTCACCCAAGAGTGCAGTGGCAATAGACACACGATGCTGAATGTAAGGGCCCGACCTTAGCCTGTGAGGGGAGGTAAATATATAATAGGTATATATACATGCATACATCCAGTCATCAGTAATTGACATGCCCCCATTCCTACCATTGTTTCCTCCAGGGTCTGATCTCACCTGGCTACTGAGTACCTAATGCACCTGCTACACCTGTACCCACCCTAGGCCCTCACCTATAGATCTAGATGATATGCTGGGGACGTTTGTTAGTGTTTTTCATCAGCAAAACTTGGGCCTTTTTCACACTTTTTTTTCTATTTTAGAATTTTTCTATTTTGTTATGTGTTTCCGCTTTTGGTCATTGTCATCATGGTATGCTGTTAGTTTAGTATTAAATATTTGTCTGTATTTTCCTGTTATCATTATCTTTTCACTCTTGAATGTTGTTTATCCTTCATGTTCGACCTTTTTTCCTCCTTCCTTTGGATTTGTGTCTACTATTTTCTTGTTCTGCCATTCCTTAATCACAGCTTTAGGGGTATCTCTCCTGATGTCTTTGGCTCCTTAATTGACACATCAAAGTACCGGTGCCGGAAAAGCCACCATAATACTAACATAACGATTGGCCATGTTATTCTGGTTTTTAAACAAAATCACAAAAGCTACACCCCATCCCACCCTTCACCCCATACCACTTCTAGTCATTAAATAAGAACAATGCCCAAGTGAAGGGTATTCATATGGAATTACCAAAATCATTACATCGGAACAGGACTTTATTTAGATGCGTTGCCCCTATTCCTACCAGAAGATTACATTATTAAACAATATTTAAAAAGTGTTACATGTATTATTTACATGTATTACTTCACCTTTTCTCCGAGATAGAATTACTGCATGAGGAGATTTCAGACTGGTGTCGCCCTAGCCCCCAACTACGCTCCCCCCTCCCCCTCTCCCCCACCCCCATAATCTGAATGTACCCATCCTATCGTCTCACCTACAGATCCACGTCAAATATTGCGGTCTTTTTTTTCGTTTTTTATACTCCATACTACATAGTATGACTAATAGGACTCAATTCATCAATAATAATAATCTTCTGCTGTTATGTTTATATAAGAATTAGAAGTAGATTGGGGTGGGTCCTCCAAATACAAATAAGACTGTGTTAGAAGACCTGTAGGAAATACAGAATCCTCCAAAACTATATCTATAAGTGTTACTTACATTATTTACATGTATTCCTCCGCCTAGTTCTTTCCCGAGATAAAATGACTGGGGCTAGTATACAAACAGGTGTCGCTTTACCCCCTATCCCTCCCTCAAAACACCCCCTCAGCCCTCCCACCCCCACCCATCCCAGTAATGTCTAACCTCTGACTTTACGTGTGTACATTCCCACCCATACCCCTGCCCCATGGTGCACCGCGCGGGGAATGTAACCAATGCGCAGGTCCGTTCCCAGCATTCCCGCTGTCTCCCCACGTGACGTGTTGTCCTTGGCAACCAATCAAACAGCACCAGGGGATTTTGAGCTTTCAGTTTTTCTCCCCACTCGTTGACATCTTCTTTCATATATCCAACTATCTATTCGTATTTTTGTGAGCTCCGTCCAAGGTCCCTCGCCATATTTTTATTTCCCAATTATAAGCAAAGATTGTGATAATATTCAGAGTATTTTTGATTGCAGAAATTGATGGCCGGGATATATTGTGTGAGTCGAAATAATTCTGCGCAATTGAGTATTTTAATTCCTGCACTGGCCACATATTTTCTCAAATGGCAACTATTAATTTAATTTAATCTTGATCAAATAATTGAACCATTATTGTGTGACCGAATGCTTCAATACATGCCTGCCATGCTGCAGTATTGCTTTTTGTCTCTAAAAAAAGTAATTTTACCTACAGGCATTTTATAAGATACATTTATTACAATAGAAAGCGATTACAATGACATTATATTGCATCACAGCAGCTCGGACATAATAGCAAATCAGCATGAGGTTTTAGGGGTTCTGAAATCGTTTACAAATACAAGTATTTTCAAGCAATATTACTATAATAAATAGAATATAATCTAAGTGAACTTAAGCCAAGTGTTTCTTCATTCTGTTCACCTGTAAAATAACCACATGTCACTTAATGTATTTAAAGGGGGACGCCCAATTGACCAGCCACCTATGTAGCCTCCTATATCTCATGTACTCCCAATATATCACCTCACAACCAGGTAAACTATAGGTCCCCGCATCAAATAGTAGCCTATGCAGAAAAAGGATGAATATTCTGTTTAAAGGTATAGAGGTGCGTCCGAGAATACGACCCTAGGCGGCTCCTGGTTGAACTATAATAGCCATGGTCATTTTTATATATATATAGATCTATTAGCGATGGTCCCCCTAGTGTCTATTGTCTGAATCAAAATTAATTTTGATTATTGTCGCATAGGTTCTATTATTGCCATGACAAATAAACATTTTTCACTGTGGGAAGTATAATCACAATCATATTGATGCAAAAGAACCTTGGCTGATGATAACGCTCCATGTAAATGAGTTAAAAGTCTGTGCTTTTTACCACTGACTATAATCTATTGCAATGGTTGTCTTAAGTAGATCATACGGCCAGTCGGCCAGATTAGTTGATATAGATGTATCAAAATATGTTATTCATGCTGCAACTTGTATATAGACATGAGTATTTTAAGTAGTAATATTTTGAAAGTTATATATGCAAAGTGGTGGTTTTGGAAATTATTGCATAGGGCGCCCTAGAGCCCAGTGACTTGAATGGGTTGTATGTACAGCTAGCACAAGGGTGGACAGTATCATGTCTAAATGATGGACATCCATTATTACATCATCCCTCCAAACATTGTTTACATGTATGTACAATGCCATTGCGTGTCCAGAAGCTAACTTATGATATAAGTTTAAATATAGGCTAGGATTACACTAGAGTATGTGGAACCATGCAAACATGAGGATAATAATAATTTACTAACTGTATATATAATCGTCATAAAAATATTAATAATCGTGTTTTTTATGATGGAGTGGATTAATATCATATTAATTTGGAGGGAGTGAATCGTTGTTAGGTTGGGTTCAATGCATGGGTACATTTATCAGTAATAAAGTAGGTTTTTATTGTTTAATTACACTTCGAACACAGAACTACTTTCTGTCGGAACAACACTTGTGTAAGGATATGTGCACTACTTTCGGATTCCCGTTTTTCCCGGGCCTACTTTTGTAGGCCTATTCCCAGATTTCGCAGCACTCGTAATCGGCCGCTTTGCTCGATGTACAAGACCTTTTGCCTGACAGTACACACCATTGGACAGGAAATCGTCCAAGCTTTCATTTGATATAAGATATGTTCCTGAATTTGTATTATTAGTCTTTCTGGCCTACCTTTCATCCAGACATTTTTGTCAACAACTATGCCTATCAGGACGCAATATTTTAGGACGTAACGTCCTGTAATTTACGCTACGTTAGCAATGCGTCCTTCGCAACACTTTTTCCCGGGTAGATTATTGATTATTACCTATAACTGTGTTGATTATTACCTGAGAAATAAGGGGTCATGGTCGTTGAGATATTAGTTTTATATACAGCAGACTAGGCCTACATGCAGGTCTATGAGCCCTAAAACTGTTTAAAAAACGAAACGCTAGCTTTAATACATATGGACCATGCACTCTGCTTTCTTGTCATTATCATTATGTGTACAGTTAGTGCGGTTCAACTTGTAATAATAATAATAATAATAATAAAATTCTTTTATTTCATGACTAGGTAACAGAAAATACAGGTAGTACAAGTCAGATCTGGACCTGGTCTTCCCATGTATGCCTAGCTACAGAGGGTTGACTAGCTAATTTTGGGGTTGACTAGGGGTTTGGTTGTGGGGCTAAGGTTGGGGGTGCACTGGCAGGATCCTGATGTGCATTGTTGGAGGGGGCCAGAATAGTGAGCGTGAAATGCTTGCACCCTTTACATTGAAGACATCATGTGAGGCGAAACGGCCCAGATTGTGACCTATACATGCTTAAGCTTACACGTGAATACAAGCCTTTCCTGATTTAATTTCATGCACTAATACACTCTAAAGGAGAGAGTCCTATAGGTGATTAATAGCAGGCTATAAATCGTTCCCCACCTGGTCTAAAAGGGTATAACAAGACCTTCTCTTTATCTCACCCCCTATAATTCCTACATACCCCTACTGATAACACCCTGATAACGCCAGCGTCCGGTATCAGTGGAGCAAACCAAAAATATACCCAGGTTACATTAACTAGTTATTATTAAGTTATTGCTCTACAGTGCCAATTTTAGCTGAAAAGTTTGCAATTTGATTGCTTCTTGACATATCAAGTCTGATATGTTTCAGGAAGATGAGTCACAATTAGCAAAATTCATATTTTTTAAAGTGATGTATTCAGATGATTTGTTGGAAAGTTTTCATTTTAAAGCTATCTAGGGCCTGATGATGTATGAATCCATGTACCAAATTTCAAGACTGTGTATCAAATATATCTGCATTTGCATATCAAATATATCCATGTATTTCTAAGGTCATCGTATAGAGTATATTTAGCTACTTTACTAATTAAGGTCCATCCAAAAATATAGCAAACAGCGTTTTCCAAAAAAAACCCAATTCATCAAACTTATAGAAATATAGAAATAATATCATTGTGTCTTACTGTTTACTATCATTAGAATCTGTTTAATCTCATCTTTTCAATTATGATAATATCACAAAATCCACTTTTTGCGACGTGTGTCTTATTTTCCTGTAACACATCACAATTGGAAGATTGTGTACTATCATTAGGGATTCTCTATGTATAGTAAAAGGAAAGAAAGGAATATTGAAGAACGTGGGATTTGTTTCCTCACTTAATCAATAATTAAAGTAAGTTTCTTTTCAACTAGACAATAACATACCCTAGGAAGCAGCCACCTTCTTGCCACCCCCTGAAAAGGGGTGGCAAATCCTCGGCACTGCGGCATAGGCAAACCACCTATGGCCCACCCTAGAACCACCTGCTAGAAACCACCCATCGGTTTGCCTAAGGTGGCTAGCCACTCTTTAGCATATGGCATACCACTGGTGGTTTGCCGAGTAGGGCCCTCCGGTTTTCAGCAAGTGGCATACCACTGGTGGTTTGCCTAATAGGGCCCACTGGAGATCAGCAGTTGGCTTCCCACCCTTCCATAGCCGTATTTGTGCTATATAAAATACATATTACCTTTGTTTTTTTGTATATAATTATATACTGATTGGCAAATATTACTTCTATCACAATAATTGGAAAGTTTGTTACTTAAAGGAAAAAGGCTTTCGTTTTAATTAGGCTGCCTTTGAAAGGTTCAGTAAAAGATGATATGGTAAATGCCAGTTTAACTTTATATTTAGCTGTACATATGACCCATTCATGCATACATAGTAGCAAGGTATAGGTTGTATGTGTATAGCTTTGCGAGGCATGCAGCGCGCACAGAAATTCGTGTGGTGTGGGGGTGGGGGTGGGGGGTGGTGGGGTGGGTGGGAGTAGCAGTTACAGACAAGCAGGCTTTCAACCCCTGCACTCCACTAAAAACGGTGGTGAGGGAAGGACGTACCATACATTTAAAATTGATTGGTAATGGTATGAGAGGTAAGTTATTTGATTGTTGTTCATTCCTCTAACTTTCTACATCAATATTCACCAATATGCTCTGGTTATCATACAGTATAGTCTCTCACTTAGCACTCTAAATAGCATCAGTTACATTGATAAGATACTATTTGAATTATATAGACAACAGGCAGGCATTTAATTCATATTCATATTTTCTACTAGATGTTTGTAACAGATATAATCAATGATTTTACTTTTACTTACAGGATCTACATTAATGTAGCCGTGGGTCGATGTTGTTCAAGAGTTGGAGCAATACATATCAATGATCTTTTAATTGCATTGGTTCTAGGAGAGCGTATTTAAATGTTAGTAGCATAATTACAAGGGGTGCGGGGGAAGGAGAAGGAAGAAAGAAGGAATATGTGTGTTACCACTCTGTAAGTGCCCAGTCAAGACAGGAGGGGTAGTGGGGAACCCCTAGTCATATACAAAAAAATAGGCTTTACAGTTTCTAATAGGCTATCAAGTTATTGGTCACAGTTAGAAACAAACAAACATACCATCAGTTGGGTTTATGCTTCATTGAGCAATGAATCACCAGTAGGGACATAATTATAGACATGTATAAATGACTATGGTTTGATGATTGGCACTTAAAATTCAACGGACATCATTAGCATATAGTGCGCTCTCATTTCCAAACATCTGCCTATCATAATAGCTTATCATATATATATACTTGGTGTATGTGGCAAAAGGAAAAATTGCGTAGATTTGCGCATGCATAGCTGAGAGTGCATTATTAATTCCTAGACAATTCTCGAAGGCTACCATTTCTTTCCCCATGTGTTTCTACGTGTATGTAATATTTTATAAATTGACCGTTGGAGCCTTGCTGGGCCTAGCTAGTCCATAACCATACGTAATTATGAATGTTTATGTAAGGGCTTATAGAAAGCCGCCACCAGTCACTGCTACACGTTAGACTCACAGATTCAGTGGGTTCTACCATTAGATAGCAATGTCTTGTGCCTTTCATGTAATTAATATCTTCCTGTATAATCCCGCCGTTTTACTGTAACTAAGGAAATAAAGACAAAGGGTTAAGGGTCAGTGGTACAGGTTGGACATGACAAAATCATGGGGACCCTTAACGGCTAAGTTAGTCTGTAAGAACCCAGGAGGTTATTGAGCTTGCAGTAAGTCTTTTAATACTCACTGTTCATTAATTCTTATTTGGTACCAAATAATGATATTCCCATCATGAATTAGTACTTAATGCGGATTCATTTAATTCATCAACTGGGTAACTGGGTACATGAGTAAACTGTGTAGATCTCTCATCTAAAGCATTTCTTCATATATTGTTAAAATTCAATACATGCATATCTTCACTTAACACTGTCAAACCTTATTCTTCTATAGGAGATGAGACATATTGACTGAAGAAAACTTGTATCCACACCATGAGATGGAATACGTTGAATAATTTGATGAAAAGTGATGTTCAGAACTGAGGAAGCTACAGTAATAATAAAAGCAATAATAAAATGAACTAGGTTTTAAAAACAATACCAACCCCCACCCCCACCCCTAATTAAAGAACACCCCCACCCCCACCCCCACCTCCCTCCCCCCTCCCCCTACCAAAACCCTCCCTAATGAATTCCACAGGGACCATAAGCCACCCACGATCCACCCTAGTATAGAGTTCTATACACCTATGGCAGACAGTGGCTTGCCGAAGATGGCCCCCTTGCTATCTGTGGGTGGTATGCCACCAGTGAACCACCCGCTACCTGCCAGTGAACCACCCGTTAGCCACCTATGGGCTGCCACCAGTGGGCCTCCTGCTATCCTCTGTGCAAGAATTCCGTTGATAGCGGGTGGAAACCACCTATGGTCCACCCGCTATGCCACTGGTGGGCCATATGCTATCCGAATGCTACTGTCTACCAGGGTATATAACTATCCCCGACCGAGGTGTGTATATATAGTGTTATTCTAATTCATGTTTGCACTGGCAATAAGTTTTCAACCGTTTCCTTTTTCGGGGGATGTCTAAATGAAACAGTTTCGATTTTTAAGTAGCCGTTGCTCTTCCAAACCAGTCTTTTGGCCTGGCTCTCTGATAAGAATAATGTATCTTGAAGCAATTCCCTAGCGAAATGAGCCTAATTCCATGCAGTACGAGTTTTAAATGTTGAATACTAGGTGGCGTGTAGGTGGCGTTGATATATCTGTGTGTACGCGCGCAGTGCTGAGTATGTGTGTGTGTGTAAACTGGGGGGGGGGGGGGGGGCGAGGAGGGGGGGGGAGGAGCCCCGGGGGAGATCAATAAAGAGTTTAACTTCAAGTTCTACATGACAATGCAACAATAATTATTATACGGCTGGACACAGAATGTTACACCTGAAGTCCCTAGTCCACTAAGCCGATTCTCAAGCGATTTTGTGCCCTTTTCCACTAAATTCCGTGAGAATCGCATGAGAATCGGCTCAGTAGACAAGGGCCTTTACGATCAACAAAGCTATTTAGCTATTTATTTGATGGCTATTCAATGCAATGATTTGAAATATTGTCATAAACAGGGCATATTGAACATCATTTCTGTCTTCAAACCGGCTTATTTGCAAATTAGGTTGGAAGCAAATTATACACATTCTGGCGATTTCGCACATAACTCTAGCAAAAGAAAGTGTAATTTATTGACCACTAGGAGGCTCTGCTGCAGTTTAACCACACATGTACATTACAGCCCTGGAGTAGGCCATCTAGCGTCCAATAATCTGACCTTTGACCCGGCCTAGTGTCCACAGATTACGGCTGGGGGCGCTGTAAAGAGGCCATTGAGTGGGAAACAGCTGCTGCGCATGCGCCTAATTGCTGCTTTGTACCGGCAGGTGGTGCGAGTAGTTTAGCGTTCGCTAGCTTTTTAACACGAATTCCGATGCAGGTATATATGTGGGATTCTATAGTGGTGATGTCCAGTATGATTATATGCCTATAGCATGAACACATGTACCAAAATTCAAGACAATGTATTAACTATATTTATGCATTTCTATGGTAATCTTATAGAGTACATTCAATTAGTTGATTGGCTATTGCCCCCAAGAAATACGAAGTTTTTATTCCAAAAACAAAAATATCTAACTTAAAATATGAAAATATTTATTAGATTATCAGACTGTTTACTATCATCGGAATCGTCTTGACCTTATCTTTTCAAATATAATGATATCTCAAAATCCATTTTTTGCGACTTGTGACTTGTGACATTTTCCTAAAACACATAAAAAATGTGATTAGTTACATAGGAATGAGTCACAAGTCGCAAAAGTGTTATTATTCGAAGTGTTTTATTCACTAGATGTATTCATATTTGGGGTGCTTAACGCTATTCGTAGCATGAATGCATGTATCAAAGTTCAGGACACAGTTCTAAATATATCTCTGCATTTCAAAGGTCATCTCATACAGTATATAGATCTAGCTACCTAAATATATCCATCAGGAAATAATGCTTCCCTTTCAAATAAAATATCAAACTTAAAATATAGAAATACTTATTAGATGTCCTACTGTTTATCATCATTGGAATCGGTTTGATCTCATCTTTTCAAATGTTATGATATCTCAAAATTCACTTCTTTAGCTCATTTCCCTGTACCACAAATGTGTATTCTTAAGTTGCACTCTCAGTTTATATCGGTCAAAGCTATATATTTGCTACTTTTATTTCCTTCTTGTCCAATGTATCCATCTAAACGTCACCACCTAAAAGTCATTTGACCAACATTTTGGAGTATTTCCAACCTATTTCCGTTAAATGTCAGTTAAACAATGAGAAATCTGTTATATTGTAACCACCAATAGGGGATTTTCATAGCCGCCATTTTGAATCTTAATTCGCAAGGAATTATGGGACTAATGGTACAGTCTGAAATCTATAGAAAACATGTCATGTTCAGCATGGAATATTTATTAATGTTCTAACATCAATATCTATGTGTTATAGATGTTTCCATGACACAAGTCCTCATCTTTCCCATCATGCATTTGGTTTTCATAGATCATGTATACAAGCTATGATATTGGTGAAAATATTCCTGCAATTTTTTATCAAAATGTTGCCAAATATATGTATGTCAGATTTCAACAGAATCTATCCCAGCATGCACTGCAGTAGACATGCGCAGTGAGACATGCAACTCGCCTATTACACACTAAAGGTTCGCACATACAAAGAATTAAGACAAATATGTCTTGCCCTTTTTGAACAGTATTTTTTCAAACGCTTTGAATTTAAAAGTGTCCCCTGGTTGTCCTATACAGTACTCTCCCTTGTAAGAACTGATTAGCTATAGGGTCAGAACCTGGAGGTTTCTCAACAATTTCTCCCATGTAAGAGACACAGAGTTCTGTGTAAAACTAAATGAAAATGCGTGTGGGTCACGCTAGGGCCTTGCTGACTGGTTCCTGGTGATAAAATAGGTTTTGGAAGCTGGTTACACTGCAATAGAGGAGTTGCATAGCCGCCATTTTGAATCTTGATTCGCATGGAATTATGGGAGTAATGGTACAGTATAAAATCTAAAGAAAACATGTTATGTTCACCATGGAATATGTATCAATGCTCTATTGTTAATATCCATGTGTTATACATGTTTCCATAACCCTTGACTTCATCTTCCCCATCATGCATTTGGTTTTTGTAAATCATCTATAAAACCCATGATATTGGTGAAAAAAATTGCTATTTTTTATAAAATGTTGCCAAATATTTGTATGTCAGACCTGAACTGAATCCGTCCCAGCATGCACTATACTAGTCATGCCAAGGGAGATATGCAAGTCCCCTGTTGTCACACATGTCACAACTTTTTTTTTTTTTAAACAATTTTATTGGCAGATATTCACAACAGTGATACGTCTAATCTCCAAGTACAAACGATATTTAACAATCGATACAAAAAACATTATCCGTCTAAGCCATTAAGTACATATCTATTATATCTTCAAAACGTCTGGTATTAAGTGACATATCATCAATATTACTCTCTCATATCATCATTACCTATACAGATCACTACTACATTTTTTTGTATTTTTAGCCTCAAGAACGAAGAAAATAAAAACAGAAGAAAACATGATTTGTTCGCAAATATAAAAACAAAAAACTCATTTGTTACACCGATTTTTGACTGTTATACAGCCATTCTAAGCTCATAATTTTAATATCCGTCCAGTATAACTTTACTAGACTCAACTCTTCAACTGATCATATAGTTAGAGTAGCTATTATATGTCAGGTTAATTAAGGCTGCTCTTTCAGTTAACATCCGTCATGAACATTTTCTACTTCTTGTTCCATTCTTTCCCAATTGATCTAAAAGTTATTTGACCAAAATCTTGGAGGATTTTGTTCAGTTGTTTTTCCCATCACATTTGGTGGATTTGGAGGATGTTTCATGCCATGGCTTCACTTATTATCGCTCACCAGCGGAATTTTTTCCCTCGGTCATTAGGCTTCAAATTCTTGTATAAACATATGCAAGCTGCAGAGTATTGATAAATTCCGTCTTTTAAGTCATAATATGAAGGAATCTAGTAAGATTTGTCTTGTCATAATAGCAGAGGATGCAACTTTAAAATATTGTACTTTAGTATTGTTTAAAAGGTTAGCATTCCCGGCCTGATAGAAGACTTCGCCCAGTTTCCCTTACTTTGAAGGACTCTCTAAACTCTGAGCCTAGACTGATCTACTTATCAAATAACCTGAAGAGATTATTAACTTCATTACTTAGGTGATTAATGCATATAATGAAGTATAACGACTGAGGCGTGCAATAGTCTTTTTAGTCCCTCCAGTTTAGAGGGAGAGTGTCCCGCTTCACACCTCAAACTGCCATTAGAATGCTATTAGAGAGTCCCTCCAAACTGAGGGAAAGTATCTCAATCCAAACCTCAACTTGTAATTAGAACTCCATTAGAGCTCCTACTCTAGGCCAGGAAAAGCCATTAGCGCAGTAGGCGTCCAATCACATACTATTTCTAACTGATCCAAGAGGGTGTGACCCTAGACTATTATATATAATATATGCTATTCTTCAATAACAAAATTTTAAGATTGAGAAACGTATAGCCCCTATGATATAAAGTGCGGGTCTCTGTAAGCCCGCCCGTCCTTTAGCGCCCGCCTCCCTCAGCGCCCAGTGACAAGCGCCCAAGGGTATCAGGGAAATCTCCAGGTCTCTACTCAGCCATATTAAAGATAAGTCAATCCGGGAGCATAAATGTAAGGGCAGTAATTGCTCTCACTTGCTCCCCAACTACTGCTCACGTGTCTCGCTCCTTAGAAGGAATTATAGATGGCTACAGTGTAGCCTGGTCAGTCTTTAACTTTAGATTCGAGTCCATCTAAACTTCACCTACATGGGTCCGATTTTAAGAAAATGTACAATCGGCAGATGTACACATTTAGTGAATTCTGCTAAATTAGGCTGCAATGTTGCCAATAGTGGGTGACTTCGAGTATAATCGGCATTCCAGTTATTCTAGCAATCTGTTTGGTTAGGTTGAACAGTATTTTAAACTTTATTTTCTTCTTAAATTTGGGTTATTTGAAAGGATTGGTGAAAATGGTGACTTCACCCTCACGTTCATTTGAAATGAGTCATGAGTCACGCACAAATGGATCTTTATACACATCACATAGAAGATTCCAAAGATGTTAACATTTAGCATGTCTAATAAATACTTTCGTATCTTCGTATTTTTGAGAAACTAGTCACTAAACACCCCAAATTCAAAACGGGTTCCAGTAAAAAACTGTAAAATATAGTTACTGCTACTTTAGACTCATTTTTCTGTGACACATCACTCATGAACCAAGTTTATATGATTTACACACTTTTTTAATGTCACCTTATGGTATTATTCAGTTTTTTTTATTCATATACCAGAGATAAATACAATATTTTTTTGGTGCAGTATTTGCTAGTACTGTTTTTGCCTTATGTCGTATGTATTTGTATTATTGTGTAGATGAAAACTTATGTATATTGTAGTAGTATTGGTGGCAGAATGTTAAACATATGGAACTGAAGTCTTCTTTCTGGAACTTACGCTGAGAATAGCATTGGAATGAAGCTTATTGAACTAATAAATACAAACTTTTAAAAAAAAATATTTCAGCCATTATATGCGACCCGGATCTGTAATAGCTGCAAATGACATTAGCATCATTGAAGCAACCATACAGAAAGTAAGAAGTATTTTTAAACTGTTAATGTCGCCGATAAAACGAGGCCTCTATTCACAAGCAGTAACAGCTCACGTCGATTGGGTAAAGGTCAAGGTCAATCTCGCGTTACTTGTCACAAGGCAGACGAGAATCAATGCTCACAGCTTTGGAGGCGGGAAAACAAATGTGGCGATGTTTCCTGGGGTGGTGCAAGCTGCAGAGAGGGCGCTGCGATCTACAATCTCCACTTATCAGGCCCCTAGGCGAGATATCTCCTTGGAGACGAGGAAAGTCAGTTGATCAGCTTTGAAAAGTGGTCTCTTTGGCTACCGAAGCTTCCCAGAGGGCCCTGCCCGGAGGAAGCGGAAGTAGCAGAAGGATGTAAGCCAATCAGAGATGAGGAACAGCAGGAAGAGGTTCCGGTGGGTATAGAGGGGGACGTGGATGCGGGATAACTTTGTTTAGAAAAGGGAATCGGAAGTTGACACCTTATGTCCACAGGCAAGTGCTGTATGAAGTGTCTACACAAATGTCTACATTTCTCAAGTTTAGAGCACTTTCAAACATTTATATAAACAACATTGCAGGACATTGATACCAGTGTTCCATATTAAATGCGGGTCACTGCAGTAAGTGAACCTAGTTTAATAGGGAAGTTTAAGATCGCCCAAGGGTAATTCTGTATTTATTATACCTTTCCCAATATTTATAGTGACAGAATAGTAAGAATTCAATGGAAGTGGCTAGCGAGTGAGCGCGGATGCTATAGTTAATGGCATACACTATTTACCTGCTACACAAGTGTAATAAAACGGGTCTGTATTAGTCTGCACCTGTCTGCCTAATAACCGGCTACAGTGCTGGAGAGAAAAATAGTCCCAATCGTGATTATTTTTATTTTCATTTAAACAATTGTTTCAGCAATATACATAGGCCATAGATAAAGGTTTTTTAAAAGGAATTCATTTTTTGGCGTCTAAGGACATCTAGCAAGTATTTCTTTATTTTAAGATTGATATTTTTATCTTTGAACAACATGTTTTCGATGTTTCTGGGGGGACACTAACAGGTAAAGTAACTGGATATACTGCTGTATAGGATGACCTTAAGAATGTAAGTATACATATTCAATACAGTCTTGAAATTTGGTAAATGCATTCATCCGACTTGAAACGGTACATACCCCAATGATATGACTAAAACACATTGAAAATGTCAGTTTTCTTTAACACACAACATATCACAATGTGTCTAAATAAGCATGTAAGTCATTATGACAGGTGTGTTTTGTCTCATTACATAATGTCTTATTTGAAATTATGCTTACTATATAAAATCTCCCCCAATTACAATTACAATTTATCTAGATCTATTTACTTTTGACTCTTTTTTTCCATCTGGAAATGAAATAAAATCAGAATGGGTAAGTGGTCGGAAGATAAAATTATTTAAATCATAGATGGGAAGGGATCGCTGCATACCAATGGGGGTTGATTAAAGTATGATGGTGATATATGAGTACAATAAAGCACTTGTTGTTGATGGTATTTTATTAATACACAAGGTTTCGGGCTTTCTTGCCCTTCGTCAGGTGAGATGTTATTTATTATATTATGTTATTTTTTGGCGTCTAAGGACATCTAGCAAGTATTTCTTTATTTTAAGATTGATATTTTTATCTTTGAACAACATGTTTTCGATGTTTCTGGGGGGACACTAACAGGTAAAGTAACTGGATATACTGCTGTATAGGATGACCTTAAGAATGTAAGTATACATATTCAATACAGTCTTGAAATTTGGTAAATGCATTCATCCGACTTGAAACGGTACATACCCCAATGATATGACTAAAACACATTGAAAATGTCAGTTTTCTTTAACACACAACATATCACAATGTGTCTAAATAAGCATGTAAGTCATTATGACAGGTGTGTTTTGTCTCATTACATAATGTCTTATTTGAAATTATGCTTACTATATAAAATCTCCCCCAATTACAATTACAATTTATCTAGATCTATTTACTTTTGACTCTTTTTTTCCATCTGGAAATGAAATAAAATCAGAATGGGTAAGTGGTCGGAAGATAAAATTATTTAAATCATAGATGGGAAGGGATCGCTGCATACCAATGGGGGTTGATTAAAGTATGATGGTGATATATGAGTACAATAAAGCACTTGTTGTTGATGGTATTTTATTAATACACAAGGTTTCGGGCTTTCTTGCCCTTCGTCAGGTGAGATGTTATTTATTTAAAGAAAATATTGTATCGTAAACATCCTTCTGTTTTATCTACTAAACACCCTCCTTACAGTGGTCCTGGGTATGATCATAAAGTGCCTTTCTGTCTCTTTTTCTCTGTCTCTCTCTCCCTTCTACTCTATTTCTATTTTCTGGGTAAGATCATAAACTGCCTCCCTCTCAGCTCTCCCTCCCTTGATATAATCATATTAAATGTGTTGATAAGGGCTTAAAGCAACCAATCTCACTCGCTCACTCCCTCTCAGCTCTCCCGCCTTTGATATAACCATATTAAATGTGTTGATAAGGGCGTAAAGCAACCAATCTCACTCGCTCCCTCCCTCTCAGCTCTCCCGCCCTTGATATAACCAAATTAAATGTGTGGATAAGGGCATAAAGCAACCAATCTCACTCGCTCACTCCCTTTCAGCTCTCCCGCCCTTGATATAACCAAATTAAATGTGTTGATAAGCGCGTAAAGCAACCAAACTCACTCACTCACTCCCACTCAGCTCTCCCGCCCTTGATATAACCAAATTAAATGTGTGGATAAGGGCATAAAGCAACCAATCTCACTCGCTCACTCCCTTTCAGCTCTCCCGCCCTTGATATAACCAAATTAAATGTGTTGATAAGCGCGTAAAGCAACCAAACTCACTCACTCACTCCCACCCAGCTCTCCCGCCCTTGATATAAATAACCAAATTAAATGTGTTGATAAGGGCGTAAAGCAACCAATCTCACTCGCTCACTCCCTTTCAGCTCTCCCGCCCTTGATATAACCAAATTAAATGTGTGGATAAGGGCGTAAAGCAACCAAACTCACTCACTCACTCCCACTCAGCTCTCCCGCCCTTGATATAACCATATTAAATGTGTGGATAAGGGCGTAAAGCAACCAATCTCACTCACTCACTCACTCACTCACATGTAAAGAGTTAAGCCACTGGTTAAAGTAGGGTTAAGCGTTAAATGGTACCAACTAGTGGAGCCTCTATTTCTGGAGGTAATCAAGAGGTTATCTCTCCTGGAGGCGGATCACTGAGGGTTAAACCCTCCCCAGGGAGTCGTAGCAGGAGTCAGGGTACAGGAGGACGCCCTGGAGGAGTTACTGGAGGAGGTATTGATGAGATGATCTGGGGGATCGCGGGTGTTGATTTCTGGTAAGGTAGCCTCATTGAGTGGAGAGAGGACACCTGGTGCTTCAGTGTCAGACTTTCAGAAAATGTACAATTGGCAGCTCTACACTTTGAGTAAATTCTGCTAAATTTGGCTGAACAATTTAGAATACCGGGCATATCTGAGTATATTTGGTATCGCATTGATTTAAAGTATCAGTTATGTTATGTTAAACTGCATTTTGAAGCTCATTTTTTACTTATGTTTGGGTTATTTGAGAGGATTGGTGAAGGCGAATTGTACATTTTCTAAAAGTCTGACCCATGTATTGATGAGATGATCTGCGGATCGGGGGTGTTGATTTCTGGTAAGGTAGCCTCATTGAGTGGAGAGAGGACACCTGGGCTTCAGGCTTGTTTTGAAGCTGGTGTCAGTTAAGGCTCTTCAGGAGGATTTGTAAATTGTATTGGGGAAAATACAGCTTCGATTTCAATGGATGATTTGCGCCTCTGTTAATCGTTCGTTTCATTGAGCCTGAAGGCTGCCGTTTATTGAGCGAAATACATGCACAGTGAAAGGACGAAATGTACATTTATGAAAATAATAGTGGGCCAAGATTACATTGAAGAAAAAGGACTTGCAGGATGATTAACAAAGTAGCACCAGAATAGTTAGCAACAGATCCTTGAACATACGTTAGCATTTCGGCTTTCAGAATAATTCACTCCCAACTCTAATACGGAGGACTCCTCCTTTCTGTGTATGGGTCAGATTTTCAGAAAATGTACAATTGGCAGCTCTATATACCTAGTAATTTCTGCTAATCTTTGCTAAAACATGATAAATTTGTGGTATATCTGAATATAATTAGTATCGCATTGATTTAAAATATCAGTTATGTTATGTTAAACAGCATTTTGAAGCTTTTATTGTCTTAAAGTTGGGTTATTTGAGAGGATTGGTGAAGGCGAATTGTACATTTTCTGAACATCTGACCTGTATACATATTTGTATAAAGAAATAGTGTGGAAATAAGGATAAGGGGGACGAGTAGAGATGGAAGGAAGGAAATGATATAGATATTAGGAAAGACATCTACATCAGCTAAAACTAATCCCTTCTTGTCCCACATTCCTACAAGCTTCCCCTTTTATACCGACATTTCCGCAGAACATGGACCTTAATGTTGTGTCAAAGCTATGATTTAAAATTCAGATTCAAACAACAACTTACCTTTAATCGTAAAAGTTTCGGTTTCGAGTTTAGTGATTGACGATTGGATTGTCATGCAGCTCTCTTCAATGTCATGCAGCTGTCTTCAATCAGTCTCAGTTCAGGCTCTTGGAATTTTCAAATTGGATTGTGGAAGAGGTATCTTTGATATCATGTACACCTACTAGCCTTTCTTAGTTCATCTTAAAAAATATGGGAACGACTGGAAGAACTGGGAAGTCTGTCGACCAATTTGTCATTTTTGATGTAAATGCTGCTATATTACTGACAAATAAAAGATTTTTCAATTCAATTCAAATTCAATGAACTTGGGTCTCATCATTTGTATCAGCGTTAGGCATAGTTCTAAGATCCTGTGGAATCTATTAGCTGTATTTATTTGAGTCCTAAGGTCAATACTACTGTTGAAATATACTCATTCAGTATATATTACAGCAGTTTAAAGAGTTGCGGAATTTAAATTATGAAATAAACTTTGGAGGTTTAGCATAATAAACTATCTTACCATCCTAAAGGTTAGGGTCTCAGGGAAAGTTAAACACCAAGATGGGAAAACCCAAAACAACGTGGACAGAAGAGGAAATTAGGTGTGGGGTTGTTTTATGGGGGACCAACGTTTTGGGCTTCATGTGTCCTTTATCGAGGAGCAGGGTTAAACAAAACTTAACATCCTTGTGCTCCAGCATAACAATGTAATGAAGATGAAAGGGCACACCATAGCCCAAAATGTAGTGATTAAATAAAATGCCAAAACTAAAAAAAGGATTTTCCAACCTCTAATCAGTAACCAAGGGCATAAGATATGTGATGTGTTTCAGGAAAATGAGTCATAAGTCGCAAAATTGATATTTTTCAACGTGTTTTTTTTACAAGATCACATGATTGGAATGTTATAATTTTTGGTGGGTTAATCACTTATAGCTATATCAATAGATGTAGCAAATTTCAGGACAATCTATGTAATATATCTTTTCGTTTTAAAGGTCCTTATATGGACTACATTTAGTTACTTTACTGTTTATTGACCCCCAGAAATATTGGAAACTTTTTTTTCAAAAACGAAAATATCAAACTTAAAATCTAGAAATACTTTATTAGATTAATTAGATTATTAGACTGTTTACTATCATTGGAATCCGCTTGATCTCATCTTTTCAAATATAATGGTATCTCAAAATCTATTTTTTGCAACTTATGACTCATTTTTCTGAAACACATCACATATAATAGTGACATAAGTGGCTTTACCTCCATACAGTGTAGGCCTAATTCGTTGCAGAATATGAATTGAACTGTTTCATTATGTGTCTTTTTTCGAGATCCATTCAATGTTGAATCTAATTGACTCTTTAAATTAAATAGTTTTTTCAATTTCAAAATAGAAAATTAAAGATTTGAAAGTAGATGAGGATTTTGAGTTATGAGGTATGATTTATGGTAAGTTGTTAGTTTTCTGCTTATTGCAGTATAAAGATTAGGAGTGTTTGTTGGTCCTTTTAGGACAGTCCTTGAGGCCTGAGGGCCGAGTTCTTTTGTTTTTGTGATAATAGCCGAGTGGCTTATTATTAAGATATGTTGGGTTATAGGAGGAGTAGTTTTATGGTGTGTTTAGAGTCTGTTGCCTCCGAGAGGTCAGTATAGTGCTAGGGATGCAGGGGGTTGCTTATGGCAGTCCTGATTGCGTGGTTCACTTGCACACCGTCTGTGTGTATATACTTCTTATAGGCATCGGAGGCCCATCCGATGTAATCTTGTATCTGCATGGTGGAGCAGCCTGCTGCAAACGCGTTTGTCGCCGCAGCTTTGCGCAGGCTGTGTAAGGTATATGGGCGGGGATCCACGCCCATTGAGACAAGTAGGGCCTTCCAGTGGCGGGCCACGTATGTGGCTGGCATCGGGTTTCTGGTTCCTGGGAACATGAAGCAGGCCTCTTGCGGGTGTCTCGTGGGCTGGCGGCATAGCATGTCCTGTATGGCCTTGACAACGCATATGCTTTTATCAGATGATTGTTGTAGCGTGACCGTTTTACACTGGTATGCCGACTGTAGATTCTTTGCAGATTTAATTTTAACTAGCACACATTGATTCCTTACTACAACATCTGCCCTAGTTAGATGGATGATGGGTCTAAATTTACTGAGCGTGGGGGCCAAGACCTCGGATTGTCGTAACCCGGCATGATATATTACGAGCAATGCGGCCTTCACAGTTTGGGCCGTCTCGTCCGGTGATATATTAAGTATAGCTGCTCTTATAACTTCTGATGGAACCGGGAGTCTCACTCGTGGTACAAAGGACTTGTCTCTATCAAGGGCCTGTAGTGCCCATCTCACGCGCTGGTGGTCCAGCGAGGAAGTTGGGATGTCATTCATTTTAAAACTCGTTCTGAGATGTGAGATATGATTTCTAATGGTTTTTGGTGAGGGGATTGTCTGATGGAGGAATTCAATATAAGCACAAATAGTGAGATAAGAGGGATTCGTGGCGTCCACTCCTACCTGAGTGCTGAAGTTCTCAAACCTCCTTACTGCAGCTTCCCTGTTGTCCCTAGTTCCCTCTGCCCAGGCCTGGTTTTGTCTCCTTGCTGCTTTTCTCAGTAGTGGAGCGATGATTCGGCCTGTAATGTGAGGAAAGATACATTGTTTTAAGTGCATATAGGCATGGTTCGATTTCACATAATGATTGTTCATTCATTGTACGTTCTGCGGCGTGTCTATGTTTGTCGTGAAGGTGTGAGCGGCTGAGATTATCGGCTAGGGTATTGTCTACTCCGGGTATATGTTCATAGCTAATTTTAAGGTCGAATAGTGCTTGTACCATCCACGCTAAGCGTGCAGCCTCGAGAATTACTCGGTTTTTACCTCTACCAGTCTTAAACACTGCCACGCTTGCGAGATTATCGCACAAGATTAGTATGTGCCCTCCGCGGTCCTTCTCGCTAACTAGTGTGTGAAGTGCTATTGGTATATTTGCTGCCTCTAGCTCGGAGATGTTAGCCACCCCGTCGTCTACAGGTGCTATCTGGGCCCTATATGCATTGTATTGGTCAGCCCCGCCTATCCCGGATAGGCAGGCATCGACGACTATGGTCTTCGTGGGGCTGCTTGATGGAATTACTGCCTTGCCATTCCATTGATGGCAGAAACCGCTAAACGATTGGAGGTCCCTTTTCATATCTGCGTTTATATTCACGTATTTCTTACCCTGCATATTCCTCAATGCTTCAAGCAACCTACTAACAAAGAGGCGGGCCGGGCCCACACATTTGGATACATGGATGAGGGAGCCGATCACGGATTGAAGCTCGCGTCTGGACATTGATCGCCTCTTGATGTACTTGTTAACCGTGGCAAGGATTTGATCGATTTTGTCTTTACTAATGCTGAGTGTCATCTCGGGTGCATTTATATCAATGCCTAGCCATCTGACTACAGCAGCAGGGGGCTGTCTCTTGTCCTCAGCCTCCGGGAGACCGAGTTCCGCAAACAACTCGATGGCCCTCTCATAGTGTCGAGTAGCTGTTTCACGATCCTTTGATATTATTACTAAATCATCGAGGTACATTTTGCTCGTGATGCCCTCTCTCGCCAAGATACCCACGATTGCGTCGGCGATCCTTTGCATGTGGCAAGAGGAAGAGCGGGCCCCGAATGGCATCGTCACATCGAGGTAGTAGCTTTCATTCCAGCGAATGCAGAGTAATGGCCAGTCCATTGGATCTGATTTAAAATTTTTGTAAGCCCGGCTGATGTAGATTGTGCTCATGAACGCGGAGGGGCCAATTTTACAAAGTTCCTCTACTAGACTGTCAACGGTGGGGAGACTATGTTCGCGTTGTTCGCCCCATACGCTATTTTTCAGGAGAAATGCGTTTACGGATTTTTCTTCCGGAAAGCTTAAATCGATGATAACACGTCTCGAGTCAGTGTCCCTTTTTTCCCTGGACATCATAGGGGAACAGTGGTACCATGTGTCGAACGGTGCACTGTCGAGTGGGCCCACCAGTCCCCCTAGGCGTATTTCTTTATTCACGAACTCGTCGATCTTTTCCCTAAACGCGTTAGCGCTAGAGTGATTCTCCCCACTGTCTAGATGCGTAACAGGCCCAAGGTAACCCATAGGAAAGCCGTATGCGATTAATTCATACAGCTCTCTCTCATCCTTATTGTTGTAGAGATATTTCTTCCAGTTATGTAATTTCAAGCTAGTTGGAAGTTCAATTTTGGCAGATAAAGCGTTGGGCATGCCTGTACTGTGCACTGCCGAGTAGATTGCCTTGTATTTGTCATACTTGTCGTCAATACACATGTGGGGCCACTCGCTAAGTCTATATGCTGCGTGTGCGTGGGGTGAGAGATCTACTTCTCCCCTGTCCCTCTTTCCCGCACATATGTCCCTTATGTGGGCAAAATGTTCATCATCAATAAGTGTACTCACGTTCCTGTGATGTGGAGCCGTGGCATCTGTGTATATGTTTCGTTCGGGCATATAACTGGTAGGAGTTAACGCGATGGCTGGCTTCTTGTTTACAGGGCGGCCATCTTTGGTCGTAGTCTTGCCGTGCGCGTGGCTGCGCGAGAAGTCAACACTGCCATGTGCAGGGGGCGTGGCACCCCGGCCCGGGTGTGTATCATGGCTCGCTCTTGGTTTGAATGGCGGCGCCTCCACATTCCATTGGCTGGAGACGCCGTCTAATCGTTTTTTGGTGCAGAGCTGGAATAAGACTGAGATGAAGCATTAGATCTGTTATTATTACGAGAAGGGTTGAAGTTTTGGCCACTACCACCCCTGTTTGCTCCCTGATTGTTGCTATTAGCATGACTGATCTTCCTCATGCAGTCTACAATGGAGTGAACACAACTCTTTCCAATGGAGTCACAATACGTACAAATATGCAGGTGGTATAGATTGGATTCAGTATGGCTACTCGAGTGTCTGCATCCCGAGCGAGAGTTATAAGACCTGCACACGACTTCGGTTTGGCCTGAGGGGGCCCTGTTGTTTTGGCTAGCTATAGTTCCCCGGTGGTTATTGCTGCCTGAGCCGGCGTTATACGCTCCACTGAGTGCGGAGGCACTGCTGTGCGTTAGACAGAGCCTAACCCGTTCATCTTGAATGGCGTGCCTGTCTTCCCACATAATAGTCCCATTTTCCACAGAATCCCAGATATAGTCAGACCATCTCCGCACCGCCGCCCAGGGCCGGTCGAGAGAGTCTTTGATAACCTTCCTCAAGTGATCATTAATGTCATGGTAATCTCTACTACTGTAAGCACGGGGGTCATCTAATAACGATAGGGTGGCATCGACATACTCCATGGCCGTCATGGTAGCTCGAGCCTCCACCTTTTGTTTCACAGTTGATACACCTTCACGACAAATAAACATATAGGGCTTAGCAAATATATTTGATGAAAGCAAGTCAGACATTATGTGCGTCTTACCGTGGAGGCCCGAGGATTTTCGTTCTTTCTCGATTTCTCGCTCTAGAAATCTGTCTGCATCGAGCTGACGGCGGAGAATCTCAGGAGCATGTACCTCGGACCTCCGACGGCTGGACTTCTTGTGCTTCTTGTGGCGAGGAGATGGGCTTCTGCGTCGGCGAGTGTCCTCCTCGGACTCGCTGTCCTCGGAAGATTCCTCACAGGATTCTATCACCACTTTCTTGGAGCTTTTCTTGTGCCTGTCTTTCTCACTCTGGGTATTTGCTGCATGTCGAGCAACAACCGCCAACTGTTGAGCCATAGTTTCAACCGTGCCTTTGAGTCCCTGCATGGCTGCCTGCATGGTTTGGACTTGTGCGTCAAGCTCTCGGTTGCTGACCTTGGTCGCAGCTTTGGCTTTGGGGGGGACGGTCTCGTGATCGCTCCCGTCCTCAGGTGGGCTCCCGTCTGTGTGCTCAGGTGTGCCGGCACCGAGTCAGCAGGGATCTGCACTCCCAATTTAAATGTTGTATGGTTGGTGGTTGGAAGTGAAGTGAGGGGTGCGGGGAGAGTGAATGGTTAGTACGGGGTGTGGATGTAGGTGGCGTGTTAGTAGGGGGTTTGTGATTGGCCGCAACAATGCCCTAGCATTACCTATACAGTCATGCTATACAAATTCGTTGCAGAATATGAATTGAACTGTTTCATTATGTGTCTTTTTTCGAGATCCATTCAATGTTGAATCTAATTGACTCTTTAAATTAAATAGTTTTTTCAATTTCAAAATAGAAAATTAAAGATTTGAAAGTAGATGAGGATTTTGAGTTAATACGCCGTTACCAGATTTATCAAACTATCGGAAAACAATTGAAAACATGAGTCAATAATAGTTATACAGATTGTACAACAATTTGGAGCCTGATTGGCCGAGAGAAAGCTGCCGCTGCTGAGCGATAATAAGTGAAACAACTGCAGTAAAAAAATCTGGGATGATCTCCCGAAATATGAATATGGATCTTAATGAAGTGATTTAGCAAAAGCAACTAGACAAACATTTCTAAAATGTTGGTCAAATGACATTTAGGTGGGTTCGTAAAGAAAGTATTTGTGATGTGTTTCAGGAAAACGAGTCACAAGTCGCAAAAAAAAAGATTTTGAGATATCACCATATCTGAAAAGATTAGATCAAGGAGATTCCAAAGATGGTAAACATATGGACACTTAATAAGTATTTCTATATGTTTTAGTTTGATATTTTTATTTCTGAAAAGTTTGCAAGATTTTTCAGTGGATAATTAGTAGTAGAGTAGCTAAATATACTCTATGGGATGGCCATATAAATGCATTGAAATATGTCATGAACAGTCTCGAAATTGGGTAAATTTAGTCATCCAACCTACACCTCGAAATACCTAAACACAATGAGAACACTTCAACAACGATATCTTGTAAATAAATGACTGTTGGAAAATACAAATTTTGCGACCTAGGATTGATTTTCCTGAAACACGTCACATTTAGTTTTCAAGCGATGTTAACGGAGGGTGCAACTTTAACGGACCTCCCCACTTACAGCCATGTATGAATACATCTGTAATAAACTTGTGGTACTTGGTATTTGACTTCCACTACCCCATTCACAAGTGCTCCTAAGGGTGATTACTGGGCAGCTATAGCAGTACGTGACGGGGTAACAGAGAGGGGTGGCAGCCATTTTGTGCCTGTTAGAGAGGCGTTGATGAGGGGGTAACTACTAAACCCCTCACTGAATGACGGGAGATGAAAGGGGCTGAGGAGGTGTCTGATGCAGTCCCTCGTTCATTTAGCAGCCTTATGTCAGAGTCATGGTAGCTCATTTCTTGTTAAGTGCACTCAGTGACCTGTGGTTGATATGGGGGTGTGTAAGGTACACAGTTAGACATGTCTGTTACAATAGGTCCAGGGGTAAGAAGAGATATGGGGTTAAAGATCAGCCCACTCTAGGATATTGCCAATAGCTCGATGTAATCAACATCATTATGTATTATCTTACAGAATGATGTTGAAGAGGTAAAAAATGGAGAATGGTCCATGTAGGCTAAACACCCCAGAGTACATTAAGCCATTGAAGCTATGTTTACACTCTATGTTTAGCATTATAAAAGCCCATAAGGCAGGTTATGTTCGAATAAAGATTTGAAAAAAAACCAAAAAAAACATCATTCTGTATAATTATTAACACTGGTATGTATATTTTCATTATCTAATGAATAAAGAAAATAAATGATTAGAAATATATAGACATAGGGCCTATCAGACACAGATGGAAAATGCTTTAAAACAATGATTTCGGCAACTATATTTAGAACTAGAAAAAGAACAAACAAATTCCTGAGAGAATTGTGGGAAGAGACACCACAAGATGTGTGCATATTTGTCACTCATTAACTGTATTAACCTATTTTAAGTCACTAATAAAAAAGTATAAGAAATTGTAATGTTATTTGGTTGCTAGCCATACAGTTACCCAAATATGTAATTGAATTGAATTGAATTGAAAAATCTTTTATTTGTCAGTAGTATCATAACAGGTACAATTAAAGGGAAAAATGACAAAATGGTCTACAGACTTCTGTCAATATTGTAAATCGGACAATTGAATTGATTTAAATATGATTTTCTCCGTACTTTTCTTTTATATTGTAATGACGATTAAAAATAAACTTTGGTACTGTAGTAGATGTAACTTCCATAACAGTAATATTTTCTTTACATGAAAGGTACATTGTGAAACTGTAAGGAAATACAAATCTGTTTTAAAAATTATTCATGGTGCATGAAGGCTGACTGAGGCAGCTCATATGGGTAAGATTTTCAGAAAATGTACAATTGGCAGCTGTACACATTTAGTAAATTCTGCTGAATTCTGCTGCCATTTGGTCAATACTGGGTAAATTGGAGTATATTTGGCATTCCATTGATTCTAGCAATCTGTTTGGCTCGGTTGAACTGTATTTTGAACTTTATTTTCATCTGAAATTTGGGTTATATGAGAAGATTGGCGACGTTGAATTGTACATTTTCTGAAAATCTGACCCACATGCTGGTAATGCACTCTTTGACCTCTATGATGGACATAACCGGAAGTGTCCGTTTCAATAGGTTTGGACATAAGGACGATTTTACAATAACTGCCATGTGTCACAGGAATGTGAATCATAAGTCGAAATAAAGTTAGAAAAAAAGGTAACTCATATATGAAAAAATGAGTTTGACTGGATATTACAAAGTTAACATTTAGCGAATATAAAGTGCTTTATTATATTATATGGTTTTTTAAAATCATGGGATAAAATGTTCGCAATATTTCTAGGGGGACAGTTACTAGTAAAGTATCTAAATATACTCTATGAGATGACCTTATTCATGCCAGCTTATGTTAAATACACCGTCCTGAAATTTAATAGATGTATTTATAGCACTTATAAACCACTAGATACCCCAAAAATGAGAACATTTCTATAAAGAGATCTTGTTAATAAAAACACTTTCAATAATATCATGTTTACGACTTTTCTTTAATACATCACAATTGACTGAAGATGAACAAGTCATTACCTTGCAAATTATGTTCTAAAATAATTAGATATTAACTTTGATAACATCTTGATTAAATCCTACAAAGTCTTATTGATATAGGTTGCCATGGAACTAATAGATAGAACCTGATGAGAATGTGGTACAAAGGACACTATAGCACTGTCCAAGATGTTTGTTTTTTCGTGGCCCACAGCCGAAAGGCGAGTGGGTTACGAAAAAAACACAAACATCGAGGACAGTGCAATAGTGTCCCAAGTTCCACATTCAAATTTAGGTTATATATATTTACTCCCACGTTGCTATGCTTACCTTATATGGCTATGTTTACTGGAGACAGAAAGTCATACCACACGCGTTGAACTAGTGCAAATTACCACACTACTCCGACCCTTACAAATAGCATGTGGTACATACACCAACGTGGAGTTAATTAAACAACCTCCCTGATTCCCATGTCACTCATTATGTAACTGATATTGTATTGGTTTTTTTTAAACTACAACTACCGTCTCACAAAAATACCATGGCGTTTCACCCATGCATGCAGGCAACGCGCAATCAGTTTCATAATACACATTGTTTGTTTACACATTGGAGATAGTTCACTATATATTTACGAATAATTAATATTAATTGAATATTAATATAGAATATTTTTTAGCGTGAGGCAATCAGACAGCGCAACACAAGCCGCCATTTTTGTTATGGTTTGTATGTAGATGTACGTATATGGGTCAGAATTTCAGAAAATATACAATTTTCAGCTCTAAGAATTTGGTAACTTCTGCTAAATTAGACTGTTATATAATAAACCTGAGTAATTTTGCCATCGTGCTGATTAAAACTATCTCTTCCTTCATGTTAAACTGCATTTTGGACGTTATTTTTCTCTTAGATTTGGATTATTTGAGAGAATTGGGGAAGAGTAATTGTACAGTTTCATAAAGTCTGACCCATATGTGTGTGTGAGGCGTGTGGCGGGGGGGTGGGGGGGCGTTACGAAAATGTATGTGTGTGTGTGTGTGTGCGAGGGGGGGGGGGTGCTTTATGTAACTAGTCCACCTTATAGGGCGACTCCACTATAGGTAAAAAACGGCGCAGACAGGCAAAATTCGTCGCCGACATGACTAAAAATTCGGAAAATTCGACATGACTAAAGATTCTAGTGGAAGGGGGGGTAAAATAGGTTGTCGGCAACACATTTAATTGTTGCCAACAATTGTAAAATATCTAACTTGATTATATATATGGAGTCCCTGCATAAGGCAGAGACTAAAATCCCATAGAGTATGTTTAGCTATTTTACTAGAAAATATCCACCCAGAAATATTGCTTTTTTTTCAAACATAAAAATATAAAACGTAAAATATAGAACTACTTATTAAATGTCCTAATGTTTACTATCATTGGACTCTGCTTTCATCTTTTCAAATATGATGATATCTTAAAACCCATCCTGTAACATATCACAAATATTTTTACTATCTGTACTTACTGAGCTCTAGATAGGGTAGATTGTAATGTACATACGCAGGCGTGTCAATTACAATGAGTGAGTAGATTACTGTGATATAAGCAGATAGCATGGATGGGAAATTGACGCATCAAGGGGCTGACCGTGCTTTTGTGTATGGGTATGTACGCGAAAATATGCACCCTCGGACATGTTACAAAATTGCATAATTGTTATCAAATAATTTTTGCGTTTTAGAGGTCATCCTATGGAGTGTATGACTGTAGTTACTTTACTAGTAATTGTCCACCCAGAAATATTGCAAACTCTTTCTCAAAACACATATTTTGCGACGTGTGGTTTTCTCGTAACACGTCACATATTGCTTTATCTTTGAAAATATTATTAGCGATATTTTTGTGCAGAGAATAACTAGTACATTCTGAAATTTTATATGTTCCGTCAGAATGTCCTTTGAGTGCATATAACTATACAGTACCGTCTTGAAAATTGATACGAGTGTGAAATCGTTCTCACAAAGATCACTTGTGAATAAAACACTGAACAAGGTAGAATGTTATGATGTGTTAGAATTTGTCTGTAACGCATCACATATATATGATCAGGAAGATACCGTCTCATTCTATGTGAAACATTTCGAGGCATATACAGTCTAGGCCCAAAGTTGAGAGAGTCCCTTCAAACGAAGGGAATGCCTCTCACCTCAAACGACAAAGTGCTATCATAATTCCATTAAGACCACAAAATGATATTATATTCCCATTAAATGCTGAGTACTAGGCACGGAAACTGATTAGCGAAACAGGCTGACATTCCATTCGTATCTGATCTGAGGGTTTGAACCTAGAGTGCATTGATAGCATAAATACAACAATTGAGTGTTTTCCTATAAAATGTATACAATTTAATTATTGCGAAAATGCTCATGGAATACCTTTGTGCATATCGTGGCTCCCTCTTATAATCGAAGCAATTTTTGAAAAATATTGTTGACGGATTAATTGTGGATTATATTTTATTTGTTCTCAAACCTTGTTTGCTCAATTAAAGCAGCAGTCTAAACCATTACGACAAACTCCCACCATGTGTACTCATATTATGATTGAAGGTATGAATATTCTGCTACTGTTACACATTAATATAGTGATTTGAAGTTAAATCGGCCAAGAGAAATCGTGCACTGCTGAGCGATAATGAGTGAATACACCACAGGCAAATATTTTGGCAGATCTCCAGGGCTTGTATGAAGAAATCATTCAAGCTAAATGACATGATGAATTGGAAAAGAGCAAAACAGTAGAGCACAGTAGAAAATCTCTTTCTTGACCAATGTTATAGCTGCACTCCCAGTTAATGTAAGTAAAAAACATTTGCTACATTTCAATCGCTCACAGGCGACTATTTTAACTCAACTGTCTCTACTTGACATTGTGGTATAACAGCAGAATTCAGTCCTATATGTCATAATATGAATACATTGATTGGGTAAGTCTTTGTTTATTCATAATAGCTGCGAATGCAGCTTTAACTGACAGTGCACATGTGCAGCTTTATGTCAAACCAAGAGAGCTACCTGTAGGCATTCACCGGGGGATTCCCCCTGGGTTCAAGGGGATTCCCCCTAGTTTCGTACAAGAGCGTCCTAGGTTCCATTCTCAGCGGGGGAGGTCAGGGAAAACTTGGCACTCCGGGCTCTTACTGTACAGGACCTATGTCTCTAATTTGTGTGTACTGTTGTTGATATATCTCATATGTCGTAATATCAAAATATAATTGTTTTCTTTAGGATAAAAAACAATATCAATGATTCATCCTAAATTATTTGTGTACATATATGTTCAACTAGAAAGCACAAAGGAGCTGTTTCTGCATTTGGAGTTAGTTTTGTATTGTTAGTAGTGTAACCTTGCACCATCACATGTGTCTATAATCAATTATATGTTTTCATATTTTATCAAAATATTATCATATTATTAGCATTTTGGATAAAGGCGATCTAATATAATTTCCAATTCCTCAAAATGTGATGTGTCACAGGAAAATGAGTCGCAAGTCGACCAAAATGCATGGTTTTTGAGATATCATCACATTTGATCAAGATGAGATAAAGCCGATTCTAATAATGGAAGACAGACATTAGCACAACTAATAACTATTTCTATATTTCAAGATCCTCTTTTGAATAACAAGTTTGCGAAGTAGTAAAGTAGCTGAATAAACTTGATAAGATGACCTAGAAATGAATATATTTGATACACTGGCTTGCAATTTGATACACGTGTTCATGATAGAAAGGCTGTTGATTTTAATTTCCCCCAAAATGAAAACATTCCCATAAAAACAACGTGTGAGTACAGAACCTTGGAATAATATCCATTTTATAACACGTATTACATTTTTCTGTAACACATCACAAATGATTAAAATATTGATAACCATTCTTTACAAGCTCTTGTTTAATAATAACTCACTCAGGCGTACATAAAATGCATTTAAAATATTAAAGTAGATTTTAGGGCAGATTTCTGGGACCCAATCCATAGCAGACGACCTAAAGCCATCCATCATATGGCGGCAAATGGCAACATTTAACAAAATGGCGGCGGTTGGCAGCGGGTGGACAAGGATATATCACGCCTGGGAGGGCATCTAATGGATGATCCTTCAGGCGGTACATGACAGCTTATAGGCTGGGTACATGGATACATCAGCCTACTAGTGTTCGTTCACACCATTAGAACACTACCCATTATAATGGTGTAGGTAGATTTGTGATGGGTTTCAGGAAAATGAGTCAAAAGTTGCAAAATTTTCATTTTCCAAAGTGATGTATTCACAGGATCTCTTTGGTGGAATGTTCCGAATTTTGTTGGGTTTAGTGCTGCAAGTCATATTATTCCATGTACCAAATCTCAAGACTGTGTATCAAATATATCCCTGGTCCTGGGTATGACCATAAAGTGCCTTTCTGTCTCTTTTCTCTGTCTCTCTCTCCCTTCTCTCTCTATTCGTCATATTAGTGAACATTTAAAAAAGTCAGTTACGAAAACACGCTTTATCTTATGTGAATAGTTGTTTTCATGCATTGACAATAAACTACAATATAACGAAATACTTATAAACTTACAGAAAAATAACCTTACCGACAAATAAACATATTTTATTCCGTCATCATGATAAACCCATTTCGAAATGTTTTTCATATAATTCAATCCCTAATTATCATTTAATTTTATATTCGCCATTGTTTTTCTTATCCCAATTTTACTTTGACATTACATCCAAACAGTCAGTGTTATTTTTAATACCCGATGAGTTAAACATTAATAAAATCACATGATAAATGATTATAGCGATTTGCAACGAACTTGTATTCATCATGTTTTCACTGCAATTACCATCATGTGATGCATTATTATTGGGTAAAATTCCAGTTCAGTACTTCTTATGTAAGGGAATTTACACTTAGATATTTGTGTTAGAACTATATTTGGGATACAGTAAGAAAATTAACAACAAACAGACACACTTGAGTACAGTGAGATTCTCTTTAAATAGGGGTTTTGCACAGCCGCCATTTTGAATCCTAATTTGCGTGGAATTATGGGAGTAATGGTACCGTATAAAATCTAAAGAATACATGTTATGTTCAGTATGGAATAGTTATCAGAGCTCTAATGTCAATATCCATGTGTTTCACATGTTTCCATGACACAATACTTCATCCTTTGGTATCATGCATTTGGTTTTCACTGATCATTTATACAAGCTATGATATTGGTAAACACATTTTTGCAATTTTTGATAAAAATGTTGCCAACTATTTGTATGTAAGACTTGAACTGAATCGTTCCCAGCATGCGCTGTAACAGACATGCGCAGTGAGACATGCATTTCCCCTATTCAGCGTAACGCTATTACACTTAACCCGGCATAAAAACTAACGACATAATTGTAGTAGAAAAAGGTATTCATTCCAACTAATATATGGTTGTAACCTAATTAACACTCTTTGCTGTTTGAGAAGCAATGTCAGAGTGAGGAGAGCCGAGTGTATAGCTAGCCGGTCGGGGGTGTTATGTAACATTGGGATCGGTTGTATTCGGTTACCAGTTCTGTTTGCTTGTTTGTAAATTACGAGTAATTTTTACCATTACCTCCAATTTGTACAAACAATATGCTCGTGGATTTCGCATAACTCGCACCAATTAAAAGGCAAATATTATTTTGAAATCTTTCACGAAATTATATCTGTTCCTTATCTATCGTCAAAAGACCATGTAACCATGACAACATCCGGTTTGAAAGTAAGTCAGGAGGAGGCTGGATGATTGTATCACTGAAAACATCACAAGATGTGTTTTTGCCTCATGGGACGCTATGTAAACAAATAAACCCATCCCCCACCATTATATGTTTTCACACGCGGGTGATGTTTAGATTATTGGCTATCAGATATATATCATTAAAGTTGTGATAACAGTGGATATCCCTTATTGTATTTTGTGATGTGTTACAGCAAAATGAGTCACAGGTGGCAAAATTGTTATGTTTCAAAGTGTTTTATTCACAAGATGTTTTTGTTGGAATGTTTTCACATTTGGGGTACGTATCACATCTCGTACCATGAGTCCATGTACCAGATTCGACGACAGTGCATTACATATATCCATGCATGTCTAAGGCCATCCCATAGAGTATATTTAGCTACTTTACTTGTAAATGTCCACCCAATAATTGTTCTAATTGGATTTTAATGCCATTTGGAGGTTTGGAGCAAAAGACTTTCCCTCAGTTTGGAGGGACTCTCTCAGCTCTGAGCCTAGACTGGACCAATTTGATTTTTTTTTTATTTAGAAACATTGTATTATAGAATATCATGTAATGTCGTTTTGAAACCTTTCAAACTTTATTCTAACTTCTTACGACTTCAAAATTGTACCAAGTTACAATTCATTATGTATTTTGATCTAAGACACCATTATTACAAAAGGTATGTGTTGGTAGTTCTTTATTTTTATCTAAATCTATCAATAAAAATAAATAAATAAAATAAAATAAAACTACTTCCTTTCTATGTATCCTTTTAAATATCTATCATTATATACAACTTCCTTCATATCCATCCTTTTGCGCAACACTTAAAACAAGTATTCCCATGGACGAATCAACCATGAATGCAACTTTAATATGGTCAAAAGTGGACACATGTTTCCGTTGGTATCGCACCATAACAGAGCGAGTGGTCATCACAATCTGCTAGATGACCGGTAGCTGCCTGGGCCTAAGGGTGATTAACAGTGTTTATATTGCGGTGGTATAATTTATTATTGTGTACGAACATGGTCGGACGTACTGGGACAGAGCGTCTGCAGGACAGCGGTCAGGATGTGATGATTTGTATCGTAAGTGTATTTATATTATCTACATTGTGCACGCTTACATCCATTCATTCTTGTATATACATGTATATGTGACGTGTTTTAGTAAAATTAGCCACAAGTCGCAAAATATGGATTATGAGATATCACCATATTTGAAAAGAGATCAAGGCGATTCCACTGATAGTAAACAGTAGGATATCTTATAAGTATTTCTATATTTTAAGTTTGATATTTTTATTTTTGCAAGAAAAAGTTTGCAATGTTTCTGGATGGGTTGTTACCAGTAAAGTAACTGAATAAACTCCATACGAAGGCCTTTAAAACGCATAGATATATTTAACACAATGTCCCGAAATTTGTTACATGGATTTATATGACTTTAGAATCGATCTGATGAGATTCTGGGAGGGTTTTTTTCTCTATAGATTCCCTCTAAGCCACTTCCGTCCCCATAGATCCGTCCCTATAGATCAGTATCAAGCCTATAGTTCAGTCTCAAGACTCCCTATAGATCAGTATCAAGCCTATAGATCAGTATCAAGACTTCCGTCTCCATAGATCAAGACTTCCGTCTCCATAGATCAAGACTTCCGTCTCCATAGATCAAGTTCCGTCTCCATAGATCAAGACTTCCGTCTCCATAGATCAAGTCTCAAGAGTTCCATAGATCAAGTCTCAAGAGTTCCGTCTCCATAGATCAACCCAACCCAGGCGCGCACCCGGACCGGGGACTTTCGAATGAAATCCTTTGTGCGCTATATAGACTACCGTACACAATGCAACGCCAAGTGAACATGCACATGAGTGGGTATGCCGAAAGATCTCCACATCTCTTCCGGTCTATAACGTAAGCACGTATAGCTTCTGAAGCCGCCATTCATTTATTACTCGATTCCCTTCGACTAAATCTTCGCTATCGGGCTCAAACCATATTTAAATCATTTCTACCGATTCAAATCTTTTATTTAGTTCTTTTTTAAGTCCCTAGACACACGGACACGGCAGTTTGTTGACGTGCGGGTCACTTTCGAATGAAATCCTCCGTGTGCTATATAGGCCACCGTACACAATGCAACGCCAAGTGAATGTGCACATGAGTTGCTATGCCGAAGGGTCTCCACATCTCTTCCGGTCGCACGTATAGGTTCTGAACTCGCCATTCATTTATTGCTTGATTCCCGTCGACTAAATCTTCGCTATCGGGCTCAAACACTATTTAAATCATTTCTACCGATTCAAATCTTTTATTTATTTCTATTTTAAGTCCCTAGACACACGCAACACGGCATTCGAGAACCGGAAGTGTCCGATGCTTCGCCATATGCTTGCCGCGTTAGTCGGAAACTGTATGATACCACGACGGCTGGCTAAGTGAAGTGGGCGGGGCTTAGCGGAGAAACAGCCAATCAGAGATCCGTATTCACTGATGTTAACGTTCAGCCAGCCGGCGTGTTTTCACAAGGTTCCGCTGCTTGCTATCCAAAGCATCGTTTTCAGTAAAATAGGGAAATCACTTCCGGTCTCGTAGAAAGGCTGACGACTCGCATGGCTTTGCATGATATTTTGGATGTTTTTGGATGTTTTTGGACGGAATAAAGAAGGTTTGTCTATCTTTTTTGCTGTAACATTAAGGGAATCTCATCAATTCTCTTCTAAAAGCAATAATTTTCTCGGATTTTTCTGGTCGCGGTCTCTATAGCGTCAGGGAATTCTCGGGCTTCGCCCTCGAACTCCCTGACGCTATAGAGACCGCGACCAGAAAAAACCTCGAAAATTATTCCTTAAATAAGTGCTAAGCCCTCTAGAAATCAGAGCATTTCAATAAAGAGATCTTGTGGAAAAAACACTTTGAAAAATATCCATTTTGCGACTTGTGACTCATTTTCCTGGAACACATAACAAATGTTTAGATAACAGGAATGTTATTCTCAACTTAACCTCTTGTTTGTTGTGATGTGTGACGATGTAAATGTGTTTGTGGCAGTGCCAAAGAAGATATAATTAGGGCCTTAAGGACTTACAATGAAAGTAGTTGTTTTTATAATTTCTAGTTCATGCATTGACATGAAGACAAATGCGTACACATATTTATTCAATGTGAATTATGAGATGGTTGAGTAAGTCAGAGTCTATCCAGATTTTGTTATTATTATCATTTGCTTAGAATAGTTTGCCAGGAAAACTTACTCAGAACATTTTCCATATTTGAGGTGCGTAGTGCTGCCCATATCATGAATACACGCTAAAAAATGTCAGGACTCTATATTGAAAACAATTCACTTTCACTAATCAACTCTCAAATAACCCAAATTTCAGACGAAAATAAAGTTCAAAACACAGTTCAACCTAACCAAACAGATTGCTAGAATCAATGCAATGTCAGCTATACTTGAATAATTGACCTAGTATTTACCAAATTGCAACCTAATTTAGCAGAATTTATTAAATGTGTACAGTTACCAATTGTACATTTTCTGAAAATCTAACCCATATATACATGTATGTCTGGGGTTATCCTAAGGAGTATACTTTTTTTCTACTAGTGTTTAAGCATTAGGATATATTTTTAACATCTATTTCATGTAAGAACAAGTAAAGAAGTATTCATAAGATGGCCGAATGTTTACCATCATTGGAATCAGCTTGATGTCAACTTTTCCAAGACGATGATATCTCAAAATCTTTTTTCCTTCACCCCTCTGTTTCAAGTTCTTATAATCCTATGCTTCTTCCATTCTCACCCATTATGTATCTTCTCTCTATGTTTTTTATCTTATCCCTCTCGTCGCATCTTTCTCTCTGTCGGTCGGTCTGGTCTCTTGGTCTATGCAACAATTGTTGCAACTAATAACTCATTGTAAGGCTTCACAAATCACAAAATTGCAGATTATCGTTCTTAGATACACTTTCATGTATTTCATGGCATAAGCTTGATGTATACAAAGGATGTATGCAGACTTGTGTATACATTTATTAATTGTTTAAATGTTGGGCCTTGAGTGAAATTGTGAACACAAAGTATTACAAACAACCCTACATTTCAACTGAAAATTGAAATGCGACCTACTACATAATATTGGTAAGGCCCCAGAACTCTAACATCCTAGTACGCAGCAAAAATGTTTACTAACAGTACTTAAATGAAAACTCCCGCTATGAACAAAGCACTATATGTTGTCTCATCCATCCCCGCCATCACAATCACCCCACCATTATCCTTCATCCACCCAAATAATGCTATATAAAGAAATATTTTAAGTTGCCACACACAAAATTCATCCTAGATGTATACCTAATAATTGAGGGTGCAGTGGAAGACCGGGTCTCACCTGAGGCATAATAATTTCGGTCAGAGCTATATATAGTTAACCTGAATGAAATTTGTTTTAAAAAAAGATAGAAGAAGCACAAGAAAGGCGAAACACGTCAGGATCGCCAAATAAAAGACTACGAAATCAACAACATGGTTTGTTTCAGTTGAGTTGCCTCAAATCATTCAACTATTAATTTTAAAAAAAGAAATGAACCAAAATGATGTTTACATTTTCCAGGTGAAGGACAACCAGCTGGAGGAAATAGACAACCCAGACACCCATCATGCATCTGGTTATGAAACCGGACACATCCCAACTACAGCACCATCCAGGGGACTGACAGATGACCTCATCACAATAGCTAGAAGACTTGGCACAGCCAGACCAACTTACAGAAAGGCTTCCTACCCTAAGTTCTGTTTAATTATCCAGCCTTTAATATTCTTTATCATTGCAATTATCTTAACAGCTGTTTTGGGTTATGTGTATGTTCGCAAACGCAACAATGAAGGAGACTTGTATAGGATAGACATAGGTGCAACAGTTCTTGTTTTTATCCTTCTATCATTGTGGCTGAGTTGTTTCTGTTGGGTGACTTTTGATGGTGGTCTCTGTAGCAACTTCTGCTCCTACTGTAATTGTTGCTTGAGTCGGTACATTAACTCGCGAAGTATAGAAAATTGTAAATTATCCTTAAATCACAGAAGTGAGCTATCTGAGCTTTTCATAGACAACCTTCATTACCTGGATGTAGCACTCGCTGGAAGTGCTAAGGATGGACTTGGTTGTTATTTTGAACAAAACCAAAACAAAGGTTTCTTCCCGAAACATGACTATGTTCAGGATGTTGACTTGAATATCATTTATCCAAAGACACTGACTACTGATAAGCCTGAGTATAGAATAGAGAATGTTCCTGAACTACCTGGCTTTGTCAGAGTGATGATAGATGAAGCGGTGATTACTGACAGAATAATTCTAACAAAATTTGTTGGTTCTGAACAAAATATTTTGTCTGGCCGAGAGGTGATGAGAAAATTAAAAGGGATTCTTCATGAAAACTTGGCAGGAGATCAGCAGTTGGAAGTCAAGACCCCAGCTTTGAGAATCAATGATTTGAAGAATTCTTTTTACCAGAGTGACATTGTATTTTGTTTAAAGGTTCCAGTAATAGTTACTGACCGCCTTTTGACACCTGCAGCCAGTGAGGTTTTGAAGGGCCTAATTTATGATGTTTTTGTTGTGCCTTTGCCCTCTAAAACTTTAGACTTATGGCGGTACTCGTTTGTGGATGCCGAAGCAAAACTATTCAAAAAATACATGATGAGTGATAATGATATTATAGTGAGGTTGTTGAAATGCTATGTCCTCCTTAAATACATGATAAAATTCCATGATGTCAGTCGTTTTCCCTGGGCTCAGAAGTTGTACAGATTATTCAAAAGAGAGAAATATCAGCTCAAGTCATACCATCTGAAGACAATCTTTCTTCATGTGGCAGGAGAAATTGAAGCAAATGAAAGTGAAAGCTATGAAGATCTGTCACAGATCCTCTGTGAAAGAATCTCAGGAACCACTTCTGGGGACATCTCAAAATGTTGCTGTGAACCCAGTTTCACTAATGCACATGATGCTGTTCCAAATGCAGACTTGTTCCATCTGTTACTTGACCTCTACATTGATGCTTTAACCTGTGGCACTCTAAACCATTTCTTCCTGAGGAATTTAAACCTGCTTGACCATACATACAAGGCTACTGATGACCTTGAGGGTGGTTGCAGTGAAGACATGCTGTCCCATGACAAGAATGACTCAGATTCAAGAACTGAATTACTTGATGATGTAAGGGTATTGAACACCATTAGGAATGCTAGTTGTTGTAGACTGTATGGATTCGGGGACCAATGGCGGAGTAGGAAGGCAATGCAACTGATCTATTTTCTCTCAATTATTCTAATAACAGCTATCACGGTCATTGTTCTTATACTCATTTTGATTCCGTCATAAATTCTGTCATAAGTTTCTTTGGGCTAATTCTTTAGGTTCTGTATCTGCCATCTGGGTTGTTACAATTCTAAACTTAAATAAAATAACCAACTAATGGTAACAATATATAGAGTGAATGGAACGAGGTGCCAGTAATTGAATATTTATTGGACGAAATTGAGTACTGAGTTCCAGTCCTTATTTATTATATGTCCCTAGCATAGGCAAATATCGAAATATAACCCTTTTTGGTTTTGAATTGTCATAAGGTGTCCAAAAGCTAAAACAAAACCCAATTCGAGTTTTAATGTACACATACAATTTCTATAGGACCCCACTTGTCACACCTCTCAAATGGAATGCGCATATATATAATAAAACACTTTCGGGTAGTTCATTCTAATTACCATCTTAAGTTGGTTGTCTGAATGGTTTGGGGACGGTTAATGTATGGTGCTCATTTATATTACCATGCACATTTGGTCTGACAAAAGATTATTGCCTATGATTTAATCGTAAGAGTTATACTGGTTTAATTAGCCATGGTAGCCAGGTAGCCATGACCACATATGCATTATGTACCAGGTTTCCCACTGTCAAGACTTACTTTAAAATGTTTTATATTAGATTAGTAAAAGCATATGTAACAGAAAAGGTAAAGATCTCTTTACAGAGTCCCCTTAGCATAAATATTGTGCTCATTGCTGTACCAACATGAGTCAAATTTTCACATGTTCAACTAACTTGTTATTTAATGTGTATGTTTGTATTAGATAAGGTGTCTTGTGGAATTCCCCTCTCCACGCAACTCCTGCCTTTGAACCATGCAAGAAAGCATTATATAGAGCTCAACCTTAACGTGACATAATTAGGCCAACTGTGTGGTAGATGTGATGTAAAGTAGCTCGACCTACATCTTTTTATACAATATTAAGCAGTATTACACAATGATGTTGTGACAATAATTAGGTATATTATTATTAATATTCCAAATTATCATTAAAACTAATTATTACCTATTAATTAAATTAATTGCAGTACTGTGCAAGTCTAGTAAGAAGATCAAGTAACTTAAGAGTTCATATAGAAATGTATCAGCCAATCACTAACACCCACAACCATTCTATAACTCATATGTATCATTTGAAATCTATCCCTTTTTTCCTTAAAGAATAAAACATTTACTCAGGTAAACTCTGATATTATTGAACATATCAAGGATATATTCCATACACTGTGTTGGAATTTGGTACATAGATAGAACCTGATGAGAATGTAGTACAAGGGACACTATTGCGCTGTCCAAAATGTTTGTTTTTTCGTGGCCCACAAGCCGATAGGCGAGTGGACCACGAAAAAAACCCATCAAGGACAATGCAATATTGTCCCAAGTTCCACATTCAAATTTAGGTTCTATATTTACTCCGTCATTGCTCCACACACGTTGAACTAGTGCAAATTACCACTCTATTCCCGCCCATACCATACAAATAGCATGTGGTACATACATCAACATGGAGTAAAAATTCAAATACAAACTTTGATATCCCAATATTACTATGCCTATCAAATAGCAGACAATGTAAACTTGCATCATTTGTAAAAGTGTCAATAGATCACACAACTGTTATATCATTGGTTACAAGCCAATTATCGCTGGTAAGAGTTATGTAACTGGAGGATGTTACAATGTTTCATAGGGTGCATTCTTGTTGTTGTGCTTTATATGAATGAAGGGAATAAATAAATATCTTTTACGATATTTACAAGTGATTTGTGTTAATTTGAATAATATTGCATCATACTTGGTTGTAAAGTAAACCAATACAAGGAAGGTCACTTAACAGGGAGAGTTCCATAAAAACAATTGACAAGTCCTTTATTTCATGAAACATTCAGATTTAACGATCCTGTGAAGTATGTATAAGACTGATTTAATAATAATTAATAATCTGATATATAGCGATCTACTTTCCCACTACTGATTTAATAATATCCGGGTAATGTACGGGAAACATCTGGGGTAACCTCCAGGATGCAACAAAGTACCAGACACCACCTGGATTCTTAGGATCTTTATAAATTATATTAACTGTTAATATTATTGTTTCATTCAATAGTTCTTTGTGGTTTACTAATTCATCGTTTAGACGTTAACCAACGTTAATGTTATATATTCCTCTTATTCCTGTTAAATATTATGATTATGATATTTTCATATTTATTCACATGTTGTTCACTTACATGTTAAAACACCTTATGTTACTTGTTAAATATTCATGATCTCTGTGAGTAGTTTCATGTATCGATAGTTCGAGACCAAGGACCTCAACCTCACCTCAAGGATTGAACAGGAATAAAACTGAACTAACAAAGTATTTTATCTATATTCTATTCTTCCCGGAGGAGCGTTTTAAAACATATTATCCACCCTAGGCCTTAGACATCAACATTGATTCTTACCTCCATTACCCTTGCTAGAGATATAATTAGTATTTAATCAGGGAAGTATCCTATACGATCACAACTTTATTATTGTTAACTATCTATAGTATTCAAGCCTGGAACAGATCCAGAGTCGAAACACAGAAGGTGCAACACTGGAAAATGATCTCACTGGAACGAACATAGGCAAGAATCGCTCCAGTTTACACTTCATTTTGCATCCAACAAGTGGACATAGGCCACGCGTTGAATGCAAAATAACATATAAACAAAGCCATTGCATCTCATGAGTAGTTCTTAACCTCAAGTACAGTTTTTTTATACTTTGAAATAATGAGAAAATAATCATTTTTACGTTTGAATCATTCTGGCAGAAGCAGTATATGACAGCCATGTTTGTCCTTTCTGTCTCTTTTCGCTGTCTCCATCTGCATCTGCATTTCCTGGGTATGATCGAAAACTGCCTCCCTCTCAGCTCTCCCGCCCTTGATATAACCATCTTAGATGGGTTGATAAGGGCGTGAAACAACCAATCTCACTCACTCACTTGTTCTGAATGTGCAGAATGCCAAGTGAATAACCCATTCAGTAGTAGTTGAATGGATGTATGTGGTTGTGAGGTTAACCAAAACAATGATGGCCACATTACATGTATAGTTTGGTCCTAACCATGTCTCAATGTGTTGCAGATGTGTTGTGTACATGCTGGATACTTACTACACATACTTCATGGATTATTTCCACCCGGTTAATCGTACTCACCTAGATGGGGAAAAAACTACATGATTTAAAATGTCAATATTTCATCAAGAAGTTTAATCAGTTCAATTACATATTTCATGAATCAGTTCAATTAGTTCAATTAAATATTTCATGAATCAGTTCAATCAGATCAAATCAGATCAAATCAGAACATTTTGTATTCACACGTGAAGGAGGTGTACAGGAATTACAGATCATAAAGTATAGTTCAGGTTTCAAGCGTGTTCTTGAATACTTCAAGATGAGAAAAATATTTGCTGCTTAGTAAATTATCTTGCTGACCGTAAAGGTACAATCAGACTAGCAAATCATTCATCCTATCTCATCTCCCTCTATATCACTATATCTCACACCTTATTAACTCAAAATATTACAAAATATCAATTTTGCGACTTGTGACTCATTTTCATATGGATCTTGTGACTAAGGGTTATAGGTTGCAATATGCACACTATAAACATCAGCATCATGCAGACACATTGGTGCAGAGAGTAAACCCTTTGTTGTGGGGGCGTCAATAATGCATGGTACTGCCACCAGCACCCAGGGGGTGCGATGGTCGTGCAATATACAGCTAGAGGCTCATGGGTAATGGAGGGAGGTTACCATTGGTTGATTTATATAGGTCAGGGCTACAGGAGGAAACAACCTTATCAATATTATGATTGTAGAAGCTGACACCTCCATCATACATGAAATCATACTTCATCTACCATTTTCTGTCTGTTATCACCACCCATTGTTTAGTGAGAACCATTGTTGTAACTGTTAAATAAATAAATGCCCTTAAATGAATAACAAATAGAGAATGAATATGTATCTTAGCCTGGAAAAAAAGGAAGAATTATCTTGTAAATGACCTAGATGGATTATTAATCTCAATGTACACTGTGCAAGCCTGTTTATAATTCAATTGATCTTTTATCTGATGAAGATTCTTGTATAAAAACTAAATAATAGATGAAACTAACATCTCATAATCTATATGTTGCAACTTATGACTCATTTTCCTAAAACGGATCACAATTGTCATCTGTTGAAGATTGTTGTATAAAATACTAAATAATAGATACAAACAAAAAAGAGTAAGGATTTATAATGCAACAAGCACCTGTATGTTAGCCTGACGTTGCCAGAGGCAAGGACACATTTGTCTAGACTACTTGCCGACCCTTGCTCCAGGCGACGTATTGTTATCTATTATATAACTGCTGGATATCATGGGGCATATCCTGTATATAGAGTATTCCACATCAGTATTCATCTTTTACCAGCTTTACTGCAGAAATGCAGATATCCTACTAGATATATCACTTTACAAGTGTATTTTAGATTCAAAGGATCAGTGATATGTTTCAGGAAACTGAGTCACAAAGTTTTCTTTTTTCAAAGTGTTTTATTCATGCATAAATTTGCGGGAATGTTTTAAGGTGCTTAGCACTGTTCGTAGGACGAATACATGGACCAACTGCCAAGACAGTGTATTAGATGTATCCATACATTGCTAAGGTCATCTTAAAGAGTATATTAAGCTACTTTATTAGGAAATGGACACCCAGAGAATTTGTTTTTTCCAAATCTAAACTGTTTTTCAAGCATAGATTCATCAGACATATATAATATAGAGGAATGCATTAGATGCCTTACTGTTTACTATCAATAAAATCCGCTTGAACTCATATTTTCAAATTTGATGATATTTCAAAATCCTCTTTTTGCAACTTGCGACACATTTGCTTATAACACATTACAATCATTATATAAGTATGTTATATAGTATACTATATATTAGACAAAAAAAAATAGGTCAGGTTCCGATTTATCTGGCTGAAAAGCAGGTAGGGGGGGGTGGTAACTTTTTTTTTGTTAATTTGTTTTGTTGGAAACCACCTCCCAGGAACTGAAAAAAATGTCTTTTTCATAACAATAGTTGTTTTGGACATGGAAAATGTGCTTTTTGACAGTTTTGGGATAGGAAAATACGTTTTCCTGGTTTTATAAGCTTTTTTTGTCAAAAAATCCAAAAAAAGGAAGATATGATGGGGGATAATCAGGTATGGTAAACAAAATTTAGGTAGGGTAAGGTTTTTCTAGGTAGGGGGGGGAAATCGATAACACAGCTATTGTTTTTGGGCCTAACATATACTATATAAATATATATATATTATAGGGACTACCCTGGTACATGTTTGTGCGTCCATGTGCAGGTGGATAATGCCCAGCGTGATAAAAAACCTTTGATAGGTGGAAGCTTGCGTCTTGCTCTAGTTACAAGAAATGGGTTAGACAAGATAAGAATATTAGTAAGGAGGATAAGGGAAAAATTGTTCGTTTTGTGATACATCTAAGAGATTTAGTACACAGGTACTGTGACCCATTACATAGAAAGAACCTGATGAGAATGTGGTACGAGGAACACTATTGCACTGTCAGAGATGTTTGTTTTTTTCGTGGCCCACAAGCCAGTGCAATAGTATCCCAAGTACCACATTCAAATTTAGGTTCTATATTTACTCCCATGTTGCTATGTTCAAGTATATAATAGAATAACAAAGGCATTTCCCTTACAAAAACAAATACAACCAATGGAAGCGCTTGTTAATACTCTCATACCTAACGCGTAGATTACCCGAAAGATTACCGCACTACTCCTGCCCATACAAATAGCATGTGGTACATACACCAACATGGAGTAAAGATTACCACACTTCTCCTGCCCATACAAATAACATGTGGTACATACACCAACATGGAGTACAGATTACCACACTACTCCTGCCCATACAAATAGCATGTGGTACATACACCAACATGGAGTAAAGATTACCACACTACTCCCGCCCATACAAATAGCATGTGGTACATACACCAACATGGAGTAAAGTTCATTTTCAAACGAGACCCTAACTGGATTCAGTGAGTGGCAGCTGTGGCGGCAGTTCCCAAAATGGCGCCATCTGAATATTCAATGTATCATATCTTGGCAAATAGATGTATCACAAAATGAACAATTCTGCTCAAGCCTGGGTACTATAATGTTGATTGGGACCAGTGTAGCAAAACCTGGAGCAGTAAATTCCTTCATAAACTTTTATTGCACTTTCAGTGTTAGTTTCATGGAGTCAGCTCCTCATACAACCATGCAATAAATCTTCATTATTGCACCGGTCATTTTCACCAGACAAAGTCATTTCTGTATGAATACACCCATATACATAAATACATCCACATGGTGGACATGCGTTTTTTTATAAGAAATTTAAAAGTACGGCCTATTCTGTAATACAAAACAAAAGTTTAAACATGAATTTATATATTCCTTTTTTTACTTCTGTTGAATAGTGGTTTATACCTTTAAAAGCATTTTAGTAAATGCGTTAGCCTTCTAAAGAATATGGATCAAAATCATAGCTTGTATAAATGAACTATGAAAACCAAATGCATGATAGTGAGGATGGGGACATGTGTCATGAAAACATGTAAAACACATAGTAAGTGGGTTAAGTGACTTTATACTTCAAATCAAATATGCTATAAATGTCCCCTTTGGCATAAGTGTACCTAAGGGTCATAGAAATCTTTGTATCCAAAGACACAAGTGAGATCACCCTTTGTATAACAAATATAAGCGTTTCCATGGTAACCAGGTATAATAATTTTCAAAATAAGGTTTTTAGTGTATAACTTGTATCCTTTTGTCAGGAATGTTACCAAACTTGACAATATGAATGATTTGTATAAGGGCTGTTTGCAGGCACCTACTTGGTGACCTTGACAAAGGTCAAGGTCACCATTTCGAAGGTCAGATTTGAGATTTTAGTCAAATCTTTTGATATATGGTTGTTTCAACTGCTACTGTAACCTCAGGTTATATATAAATACCTTGCGATCTACTGAATATTGTTTCTTAGGTCAACAGCTCTGTATTCATTCTCTTTTTGTCCATACAGACCTATTCTAACTACATCTACTGTTGCCGATAGGAAAAATAGTCAATTGCATTTTCTATGCATTTCTATGGAAAAAAGCCTTACAGAAATAGTGCAAGTTGAGATCTTTTCTACTTTCACATAAAGGTTTAGCAACCAAGATGAAATCCGATTTAGGGCTCAATCATATCTAGTTTATGATTACCTTGAACTAAGATCAAGGTCATATTCTCACAGTCAAATCTAGGAAATTGCTATATTCAGCTATATATACACAGCTGAAATTGCCAATTATAGGTGGTTTAGTAACTGTGTATGGTAAACATCAGAGATGCAGTATAATTCCTAAACAGTTCAATATTCAGTTGACCTTCATACAAGGTCAAGGTCATTTGAAGTATGGAAGTACACCAGTGCAATAGAAAAAAGCTATCCAAAGACACAGGTAAGAGCAACTCTTCTATCCAAAATATGCTGTTTTATTTAAAATGGCTACCAAGAATACACTCCATATCTTTGCTTTTGTAACCATTGAATCTATTTTGACAACATTTGTGTCAGATTTTCCAAATAATAATCTAACAACTGTTAACACACACTCAGCATTATATATAATCATATTTTTCATAAGGTAGTTGAACACTTTGTATTTTGACGGTAAATATATAGTATTGGAGGCGAATATGTTGTACCAAGAAATTAGCAGCCAGTTAACAGTTAGGATAGTTTTGAAAAATTGAAACATCTGCTTGGCAATTGTTACATACTGACCATAGAAGGATAGATGGAGCTTTCAAAGATTTCATAATTTATCCCAAGATTTGATTGCTGATGCCATCAGTGAAATTGCTGAAATCAAACTGTTCTTACACATTTTTCCTATCCCAGAATATTGCCTTCCTGACGCAACATTTTACTGAATTCTTATTTTCACTTTTGTATAATTGGCATTCTAGTCTCCATATCTCCATATATATCTTGTACAACTTACATAAAAAGTACAATTCATGCTCTTCATGAATACGGGAATGGAATGCCATGTAATGAGGGTGTCTACATACTAATGAGGGTGTCTGCATTAACAAAATTTTGAGAATTTAAATGGGATATGGGTGCAGTATTCGTATTTGAGAGGGACTGCATACAAGTCTAGTATAATCCAGATACTTCCAGGACGCTGTAAAGAATAATTATGTGTACCTAATATATATACATAGATTTCACTGACGTCACGGCCCTGGCCATCTTTGGGGTCAAGTTAGAAGGCTATGTATGCTGCGATACTTGAAAATATCGTTTCCTGGCTGTTTTAACCTTTACCAGTTTTAATCTGCCACAACAATACCTTCATGATAGGTTAGATAATCTGCCTTTAGTGTAGAATTACCCAAGTATCTACTCTTGTGAGGTTTATCAACTTTGTTTTGATACCCCTGCCATAGACGGCCAGCGTAGCAGTGACCCCAGACATGGTAGCCACTGTGATACCCCAGCCTACTGGGTGACGTCATGTGAAATCTATGTATACCACAAATACTTGAAGCATCCCCCATTTGTGCACTCTATACCAATAACCAGTCAGATCAAGTGAGATATGGCATAATCTGACAAATATCATGAAAAGTATCATCAAATATCCTGTACTAATGACTCATTTCTGATTTCAATATTGCAACAAGTAGGTCAAAAAGAACAAAAAACAGAAACAATGTGTGAACAAGTGGAAGCTAAACATGTGCTTAAATCTTGATTCCCTCAGAAGATCTCAGTTGTATTGCATGAAAAGATGAAATAAGATACACTGTCTATATTGAATGTTATCAACATAATCTGCTGAGTCTGTAAAAATAGGCCTGTTGATGGCCAAGAAATTTGGAAAACTAAAATATCCAGTAATTGTTGGTATCAAAGAAAAAAGGGAGTAGTACGCCTTGTGTAGATTTTAGAAAACTCAACTCTGTTACCAAAAAGGACACTCATCCAGATAACATTGATATTGGCATTAGAGCCATAATGAACATTGGTATGTCTTCTAGAGATTTTACACTGTGCCATTAGCAGTAATTACAAATTGCAAGTAATTTTAAAAAGGTCCAAGCAAACCCTAATGGTAGTCGAACACAACCACTCTTATGATTACGTCACACCTACTGACCAGGCGCTGACCAGACGTTTGTTCAAACCTCACTTCACTCAATGCATTGAATCGGGACAGAGCACCCACCCAACATCCCTATACAATACATGTATTCTTAAAACTACCATAATCGTACTCTTGTACAAGACTCTTTTTTGCAATGTATTTTATGCCTATACCTCGAATCAATAAACATGATCTAAAAGGCAGCTTGGTTTTATAATTACTCCCATAATTCCATGCGAACCAAGATTCAGGATCAAGGTAATGCAAGTCCCCTGTTAGCCTTGAATGTGTTCAGATAAACATATAATTGTTAATTTCTAAGCCAAATATAGCATATAGCAGAGATGAATAAATGTGTCGGTGCTGATGGTTGTATATTTCCTGACAGCCTGTCCCATGGCAAAGCACTGGAAGACATGACTTTTTCTTATAAAACAATTTCATGAATAATTTCCAGTTTCTTCCTTTTTTTGGAAGATTTGCAAAATTAATTAAGAATTGTGGTATTTTGCCATAACAATACAGATTTCAGAAACCTTGTTGCAACAATCCCCCACCCCTCCCCTATAACAACTACTGCCCATTTCATAAATCCCAAATGCCTATCCCTACCACACAACCACTCCACATTGTCCCCCTCCCCCACCACCCCTCCCACCAGCAATACACTCCATAAATCCCTGCCCACAGTACTTATCTGAGTGGAGAGAATGTCACTCAGGTTGGGAGTACCCTGGAGGAAGGGGGGAAGGCATCTGGAGAAGGCATGAAACCAGGCACCGCTGGTATTAATACTGGTTGTTGGTCCACCGCATATATTCATGCCGGCCGGGAGATATGCCGCCCCACCGCCCGTGAGCTGCATGGTACACATCGCAGGTCTTAAAACACCTTCATCAAAGTTAATAGCTCCTGCCAGACTGCCTTTTGTTGTCCCCTTACCTCACCCTCCTCCTACTCCTCCTCTTTCTGGTTCTAGGTCTGGGGCCTACTGCATATAGCGGGGTCTCCACTGGCTGCTGTAAGCTCTGCGGTAAGCTTTCCGATGTCGTTGTGACGGTTTTGAAGGTGGAGAGGAGTGGCGAGGGGGCAAGGAACAAGTAGGCCATCCTAGTAGGTGTAGAGTTTTACTGCCTTCTCAAATGTCAGACCTGGTACTTACTAATATATGCTATATTATTTTGTATTCATTTCAAGGCCAAAATATTTATATGTTATCAAAGAATTTCAAATGCAAAGACGTAAACCGGTTGCTGATAGTACTGGAACACACATTGGAGGCGAGAAAGAACATGTCCGGTTGCTCTAGAAAAAAACTAACCGGGTGACTTATATACATATGGCTGTCATTAATTTGTTTCTGATGTAGTAAAGAATGATCTCAGAAAGTTTCACGAAAAAATACTGGTCGATTGTGTTTGCATTGAAGACTTTGGTAACACTTCAAATAGTGATTCAACAATTTCCCTAGATAACTCTTTTTTTATGATTTGGGAGAAGATTCTATTGACATGAGGGATTATATACGTAAGGCAATCTTTATTTGTGGTGTGTTTCAGGAAAATGAGTCATAAGTCGCAAAATTCATATTTTTAAAACTCATTTAGTCACAAGATTTCCTTTTTGGAATGTTTTCACTTTTGGAGTATCTAGTCATGTAGGTCTTATGAATACATGGACCAAATTTCAGGATAGTGTATAAAATATACTGATGCATTTCTAAGATCATCCTATGGATACATTTACCTACTTTACCAGTAATTGTTCACCAAACAATATTGAAAACTTTTTTTTTCAGAAATAAAAATATTGAACTTGAAATGTAGAAATACTTATTTAATGCCCTTAAGGATGATCGCGGGTATTTCCCAAAGTAAATAGATCAGCCTGATTTTTTCACAGTTTGTACTCCAAATCATGCTGATTTCAAATATAATTTTTTTAAGGGGGGTTCCCAAATTAGATTGTTTGCTATTTCCGTTTGAAAATAAAAAGTTATTTAATTAATTTAACATGGCCGTCTATGGAGAAAAGAGTGCTTTTGAAACGTTTCATCCATTTTAAACCATAAATTGTAAATACAGTTGGCTGATTCTTTAGTATATTATAGTTTAAGGAATATATTTTCTGAAAATAACAAGAAAATTGGTGGTTCCCAGATTACTTTAGGAGCTGCAGGCCCCCAAACTTGACATATCAGTAGAATAGCTTAGAATCTCAATGTAAACAAGGTGGCTTACGGTGTCGTAAAAGAATAACAAACAAGAAAAAAACCATATACTAATCTGTTCAATCTTCAGAAGTGTTTCTTTTTAATAACTGAACATCATTAACCTAAGAAATGATAAAAAAATAAATAAATATGAACATGGTCAATGTCGTAAAATCTCCGCCGTTTTTGGTAACTGAGAAATACCCGCGATCATCCTGAATGTTTACTATCATTGGAATCACCTTGATCTCCTCTTTTTAAATATAATGATATCTCAAAATCTGTTTTTTGCGACTTATGACTCATTTACCTGAAGCACATCACATTTATGACTATTGTGACCTATGGGACTATAAAACTCCCCAAATCTATCCTGTCTCCAGTAATGAACCACTTCTACATGACCTCTTCATTTTATTTCTTTTATTATTTCATTCAGACCAATATTATATTTAATTTGATTACAAAAAACGCACTGTCCTTCGAGGATGTTCTCAGGCGTTGTTCATAGAGATAGACGGTGGAGCGGTTGGGGAGCTTAATGAAGTTCTAGCTTCTATTCCTCCTCCCACCACCATCCTTGCCTTGCATACCCCTGCCCCACCTGTCACTGTCTGTTGGTTCTGAGTGAGTGAATGTCATTCCCACTAGGGTCTATACTAGTCTGTAAGTTATCCCTAATATTATAGCTTTCTACAGTACTCTTGGGATATGACTGCATCTGTTAAAGGATTAAGGGTTAGATGTTCAGAAAATGTACAATTCAACTTCACCAATCCTCTCAAATAACCCCAATTTCAGACGAAAATAAAGTTCAAAATGCTGTTTAACCGTACCAAACAGATTGCTAGAATCAATGCAATGCCGAATATACTCGAATTTACCTAGTATTGGCCAAATTGCAGCCTAATTTAGCAGAATTTACTAAATGTGTACAGCTGCCAATTGTACATTTTCTGAAAGTCTGACCCTTAATGACAAACTTTAGGGGCGGCTGGTGCATTGCTTGGTGTATACTCCTGGGTAAAACCGAGTCATTATGCTCAAACACTGCATCTAAGGTTATTAAATCCCCTGGTCCTTCCAAAACTATGGTTAAATTGATTATGTTGAAGTGTACTTTTTAGATCTCTTTTTCTGTCTTCAATGTATGTTATTTGAGAAGATTGGAAAGTACATATTCTGCAACTTCACCGAATAGGAGATTTGCAAAGCAGCCATCTTGAATCTTGATTTACATTGAATTATGGGACTTATGGTACCATGCGAAACTCCATGTCAGAATTCATATCTTCTACATGTTTCAGTAATACATAATCATCTATTCCATGATTAATTTAGTTTTAATAAACTACAAGCTTTGATAAACATTCTTCCAATTTTCGATAAATGTTGCTAAATATTTGTATGTGGTGGTGCAGTGGTCGTTTAGTTGGTTTGGACGGTAGGTGGTGTAGGTGTAGGGTGTGTATGATTGGGTTGTAACAATGCACATTCATTATGGGGCGACTCCACTAGAGAGAAAAATGGCGCAGACAAATTTTGTTGTAGCCCAATCATTTGTTGCAACAAATATCCATACAGAAACAACAGTTTCCAGAGAATGTGGCAACACATCTGACACTCCTCCATTTGCGTTTTCATTGCAAACATGAAATGAACTGATGTTAGTGGACAACAACAAAATTTGTCGCCGCCGTTTATCGCCTAGTGGAGTTCTGCTTACAATTAGTATTGCTATACAAAGGCTTCTGGTAAAGTGACTATCCCACTATGCGACCAAAGATCGTTCAGCCCTTAACGTGGTCAACGAAATTGGACACTTTTGTAATTAATGTTCATCTACAAAAATTATGGACGATAATTTGGAAGAAGAATTGCCCATTAGTGGAACCTTTTTATGGCTTCTCAAATTCAAATCAAGAACCTTTTAACCTTTTAACTTTGCATTGTTTAGTTGAACTTGTAAGGTTTCCCTGTTTTAAACAAGAGATCCACAACAGATACTAGGCTGAAGTGCACAGACAATGTACCATTGGCAGCTCTATACATTATAATACATTTCATAGTACAAATGATAAGTCCGAGGTATATGTGCGTGTGTTTTATATCACATTGATCAGAAGAATGTCTTAGGTTACATAAAACTATATTTTGAACCTCAATGTCGTCTCAGATTAGGGTTATTTGAGAATAATTTTCAATCTCTATTTTCTAGGAAATCGCTCATAAAACATAGTGGAATGGCTTTCCACTATGCCAAAGCATGTCCACCACGAAAATGGCAGCAAACCCTCCAGCAGTTTCAGAGGAGATGCGGACAAATACACAATTCTCCTACAGAATTAATATTATAGATTCTAATAGTGGATAAAATTGAAGTATGAAAGGTGAGATGATTAGAGATGGATGGAGAGGGCAATATGGCAAACATTATACACACGTCCTATAGCAAAATTAATGAGACTTCCTTTGTACTGAAGCAATATTAACTGATACACTATGAGTTTACCAATAACAATTATAATGAATGACAATGGACACCTTCGTTACAGATCTTCCACTACAATATCATATATGTCAAAGCAGTAATCTTCTCTTCCCAATCGTTATTCACCATGGTCATACAGGGATGAAATCGCCGAAAATGTACAATTCGCCTTCACCAATAAGTCAAGTTTAATACATAAATCAGGTTCAAAATTCAGTTCAACCTAACCAAACAGATTGCTAGATTCAATGCAATGCCGAATATACTCGAATTTACCTAGTATTGACTAAATTGCAGCCTAATTTAGTAGATCCTACTAAATGCGTACAGCATTTCCTGCTAATCTGACCCATATACAGGGAGAATACATTATCTACAGGTGACAAGGGTCGAGGGAGCATACACAACTCATCAACAACAAGATATGCTTCATTTCCAAACAATTAATTCAGAGAAAAAGGTAAACGCCAGATGCTACAGTACTTCTTGATTATGATTATCCCTTACAGAAATGACACCATCAGAGAAAAAGAAGACAGAGTATTACCACTCCTGCTAAGTATAATGACAAGTCCCGAATGACCAAAGTGCTTTTTGTTATTATGTCCTACCGGAGATGGGTCAATACAAGTCGCCAACAAATGTACACTTCGTCTTTACCAATCATCTCAAATAATCCAAAATTAAAAAGAAAATTAGTTTCAAAGTACATTTCAACATAACTAGACAGATTCATTGAATGAATCCTATACAGAATACACCTGAATTTATCAATTTTCACTCTTATTTAGCAGAAATTGATAGAAGTGTAGAACGGTAGATTGTGCATTTTCTGAAATTCCGACCCAAAAAGATAAAATGACAAAGTATTACCACTTCTGCTAAGTATAACGACAAGTCCCGAATGTATTTGATCATATGTTGTGATTGATATAATCTTAATACAGGCCGTGTCACATTTTTAATGAAGTATGGTCTACGCCTTGTTGACATTCAAGGCCCTTCGCTCATGGTAACAGTCTGTATACTGTCTTGACATTTGATATGTGGGTCAGATTTTCAGAAAATGCTAAATCGACAGTTCAACACATCTATACAAATTTTGCTAAATCAGGGTGAAAATTTGGCTCAACCTGATTTTCGTCTTACATTTGGGTTATTTGAAAAGATTGGTGAAGGTCAATTGTGCACTTTCTGAAAACCTGATCCACAAGTAACCATTCTGATAGTAGCACTGAACACCCCAAAAATGGAAACATTTTGACCAAGGGTCCCTGCGTAAAAACAATTGAAAAAATATCATTGTTTGCGACTTGTGACTAATTTTCCTCTAACATATCACAAATATCATTTTTTTGTCACTTGTGTCTCATTTTCCTCGAACATATCACAATGTGCACATTAATAACCCCCTGCAGCAAAAAGCAAACTTTTGCAAACTTCCAAATGTGCCAGTAAAGGACGGGACATAAAGTTCACTTCTGATTACATCATTGCGGAAGTGACATGTCCTCTAATACTTCCCCCCAAGGTCGACCATGTTTAATAAGACTGACCACATGGTCTGCTGATGGCCTGGATACCGAACACTGGTCAAGGAACACCTGGAGGGTCAGTGTAGCTATACCATATAGCGTTATCAGCTGGTAGCATTGTGTATGGTGCTATTAGGTGAATATACAGTGGGTGGGGTTGACATGTATGGTTGAGTGAGTGAGATTGGTTGCGTTACGCCCATATCAACACATGTATGGGGTGGCTTAGTAGATATAATCTGCGTGCTGCATAAGATATAAAAAAGTTGCTAACTCCTTTCACAGGGCAGTTGCATTACAAATCTTTACTTATTATCTTGTGTACCTTAGCTACTTTTACCATTTTAAGACAGGGTCAAAGTTTGCCATTTTGCCCTGAAACTCCATTCAGCAAGTTAAACTGCATGGTACCGTTAGCCGAACCCAATGATGGGATGTAGCGGAGCTGACCTCTTTGATGCGTATTTACTGCAGTATTGATGTTAATAATGATAATAACGGCCTGGAAGGCATTTGTTTAACAATGCTGGCACACCACTATTACGTGGATATAAGCCGGTGGCCTTTACCATTACAGCTTCACGTCGGGGACCATGAATTTGGAATTTGGACTTTTGAACATTTTGTGAATGCCTTTCAAGTGAGAAACCTTTGGTGGGCACCCAGGATGAAAACTCACTCTACTTGGCACCGGCCTGGGATCGATCCTCAGACCTCCCACTCGCAGGGCGTCATTGCTGAGAAACAGCTCCACAATTTAAGAAAGAAATGAGATTTTTACACAAAACCTAACAAGAAGATGATTCACGAGAGCTTGCTTCATGCACAAACTGGATGCTAAAATTGCTTGGTGGGATTTAAAACAAGATGATGTCTTGAAAATGAGTCTTGAGCTGTCTACAGCAACAAATCAGTGAATCTGAGTTGGAATGTCTGTGATTTTAATTTTGAAAACGTATAGCTGTCTGTTTAATATGAAGATTAGGAAAAAACACCCTTAAAAACTGTATTAGTCCATTTTGTCTAAGGCGTAGACGCATATATTATAAAAATGCAAAGGAACCTTGTGTAGAGAAGATATTGATTGATGATGTGTAATGACTCTTTGGCAAGTATATAATGTTAAACTTAAAGGAATGTAGTTGTAATGTAGCGTGATGGTAATATCAATGTTAAACGTTTTTTCATCAGTTTTATAGTGGCAAATGAGACATTGTCAAATGTTGAGGAATACTATTTGTTTAAAAAAAGACAAAAACAATCCTGTTTCATTCTATACAATTGGAGTGATAAGGGTCAAGGATATCGAATTTGTGCATCAAGCAAGTACTTGTGAATCAACATCTTGTTAGGTTTTGTGTGAGAATCTCATTTCTTTGTTAAATTTGGGTTGTTTGATGATATTAGGGTAAAAGAATGGCACATAATCTTGTGTCATATCTTGAGAGAAACAGGTAAAGAGAGACACTGTTTAACGGATGATCAGGAATGATGTTTTAGTTGGTATGCGTGTTGATATAAATATTAGTGTTGTTTGATTTTTATTTCATTTCACAAACTATTGGCCGAGTGTTCTCCGACTCGCTGAGAACAGTGAGGTATTATGAATAATGTAACCGGAATAAAATCTATTCGAAACAATTATTTTCTGATGATATCACCCCCATATAATGTGGGAAAATGAGTCACAAGTAGGGAAAAATCGATTGTGACATAGCATCATATCAGAAAAGATGTGATCAAGTGGATTCCAATTATAATAAACATGAATGACATGAATGAAGTGTTTGTATATTTTTATTTTCGAAAAAAGTTTGCAATATTTCTGGTTGGACAATTACCAGCAAAGTAACTACATATATTTCATAGGATGACCAATAAAATGCAAGAATATATTCAATACAAAATTATGCAATTCTCTATGTCCGAGACTACATAATTTGTCTGCCTACATACCCATATGACCCAGGATGACCTTTGAAATGCAAGGATATATTAAATATTGGTCGGATTAACAGTGTTAATATCCTCAAAGAGGATAACATTCCTACAAAGGTAAATACATCACGTTGGAAAACATCATTTTTCCTTGTCACCTATTTTCCTGAAACACATCACACATATATAATAAAGCTAGACATGGCAGGCCCAGCATGTAATCCCCTATACATTAGTGGCACTGGCTAGTGCAACCTTAAACTCCACTTTAAATTGGAGCTGTCTCAGCATTTAAGCCTTTTTGACAGTGTCCCACAATCCGTCTCTCCTGCCCTAATGGATGTTGTTGGTTTTGTCTACTGCCACCAGACGGCGTGGATCAGTCACGTGTCACTATTTTCATTTTAAGGAAGAGAAATTTGAGTCAGTAAGACATTTGATATAGTATGGTTAAATAGACAAAAAGTCAGTCTATTCGAGGCTGTTTGGATTCAGCCAACTCTATTATAGAAGTTCTGATTTATCGTGTCTGGTTTAGACATTGACTGAGTCAGAGGATGTTTTTGTTGGAGAAAGTTTGAATAGAGGGTTTGCATAGCCGCCATTTTGAATTTTGATTCTCATGGAATTATGGGAGTAATGGTACAGTATGAAATCTATAGAAAACATGTCAGCAGGACAAGCGTTCCTAATGTATCAATGCTCTAATGTCAATATATCTATATATGGGTCAGATCGTCAGAAAATGCACCATTGGCAGCTCTGCACATTTAGGAAATTCTGCTAAGTTAGGCTGAGAAATGAATAATACCTGGTATATCTGAGAACAATTATTATCGCATTGATTTAAAGCATCTGTTCTGTTATGTTAAACTGCATTTTGAAGCTGATTTTTGTCTTGAACGTGGGTTATTTAAGAGGATTGGTGAAGGCCAATTGTACATTTTCTGAAAATCTGACCCATATAGCCATCATTGATTGATCCTCATTGATAACTGAAGTCCCCATCTTTCCCATCATGCGTTTGGTTTTCATAGATAATTTACAAGGTGATATAGCTGAAAACATAAAAATGTTGCCGAATGTTTGTATATCAGATTTCATCAGAATCCATCCCAGCATGCACTGTAACAGACATGCGCAGTTGCACATGTAACTCCCCTATTGTGTGGTATTGTAAATGGCAGGTTACATATCTCCAATGTCCACAGATTGCTCAAAGTTGTTTAAAATATATGGCTCAGATGTCTAGAACTCGATTAGATTTTTGTCTAATGCATGTAATTGATTGTATAGAGGTGAAAACTGGAGTTTACACTGGGAACTATTTTGAAAATGAACTAATCAATAACAAAATAACGATTTACAGCTGCATTGTCAGCTATTACAATACAAATAATGCCAAATTTATTCCTTTTAAAACTTATATGACTGAGCTTATCTATATTCTGCTGCTGTCATATGTTAATATAAGAGTTACACATATTATGACTCATAGGACAGTATTTATCAATATTCTGATGCAGTTATGTGTATACAAGGATTACACATTTTATGACTTATAGGACTCGATTTATCAATATTCTGCTGCTGGTATATGATTATACAAGAGTTACTCATATTATGACTTATAGGACTGAATGTATCAATATTCTGTTGCTGTTATATGTTTATACAAGAATTACTCATATTATGAATTCCTTCCCTAAATGTCCCTTACCAGCTGCTTAGCAAGGAAGGTAGCTAATGAAGGAAAATATCAAGTATGGATTACTTATGGAACGGGCACCAGGATCTATTACAAATTGCACCATGTTAAGGATGACGTATCTCACTGTTGGTGCAGTCTCCTGCTTTGGTGTTATTGCCATGATTTATTATTGATGCCTAAATGTCTCATCATTAGACATTTATTGGACAAAACAACATAATTTCAACATTTTCAATTCAACTTTGGTTTTAAACAAGCTCCAATGGGATCCTTCAATGCAACCAGTAGGCATTCAATGCCACCAGTTAGTAAGGTAAGCAATTCAGGAGGATATTCCTATTCATATGGAATAAAGAATTTGAACCTCAAAAAAATATATACATGTATCATCGCTATTCCAAGTTAGGGTTTCCCAATCATCATTATTGTCCCCTTGAGAGAGTGTCCATAGCCTTTCCAGTGATACCAGTTTATACCTTCACCACTGTTTGAGTTGTTGTATGCTCCATTGAGGTTGGCATTGTGACAGCCACTAATATACCACCAGCCTCCCTTGTAACTTGCGGCACAGTTTGTACTATACGCATCATTATCCTGGTCGTAGGTTGAAAATTCTGCACCATTATGGCTGCCTAATGAATCACCTGGAGGCGTAGAGCCAACAAAGCCAGAAATGGTCAGTGCATACTTGGACTCTGCTCCAGCCACATGGAATGTACTGTAGTATACTGTATGCATGGTGTTGTCCCAGTCATGGAGGTCAATACGCAGCTTGGTCAGCCCATGTGCGGTCAGGGCATGTATGTGGTCATTACCCAACCAGTGCTCTCCAGACACATCACCAAAACCTTGCCGGTAATCTTCCCAGGGTCTTGTGAAGTTGACACTGCCGTCCTGTCTCCTCTGTATCACTGTCCACCTTCCTCTGTGGTCAACCTGACAGTAGGTCTTGACCTTTAGTCCAGATATGGAAGTAGTGTATACACCAGACACATTTGCATCTGAACAATCAAAAGGTTTTACCAAATTTGTGAGATCACCAATTTGTGTTTGCAGTTCATTTATGTAGTTCATCATAGTGTGGAAGTTCTCTTCCACCCAGGATGTGTTTCTGGGGGCCAGGCTGCCGTCTGTTATTGACCATTCTATCTTCTTGTCCTGACTCTCTATTCTGTTGACTATGCCCTTTCTTAAATCCCTAAACTCTGTGTTTAGTTCATCAAACGCATCCACCAAATCTCCCATTTGTGTCCCATGAATCTTCAAGTCGTTTGTTATTTTCTTTGCCTCTTGACCTTGGGTCTTGATATCCTGACCTTGGGCTTTGATAGCCTGTCCCTGTTCCTGATTATCCTGTGCTAGAGCTTTAATAGCCGCTCCTTGAGACTTGACATCTTCTTGGGCGTCCAACCTCGCTGTCAACTGCCGTAAAGTATCTTTTAGTCTTGGTCCCATGGATAACATTGTGTCAATTTCTGAACTAACTTTTCCCAGATCCTCCCTGAAGGTGCTTTGTCCAGTCTCAGGGTCAGCTTGAGAAGTTACTGGCATAGGTGTAGTGGGCATGGTCAGACATACCAGTAGGAGAACCGTCACAAAGGTCCAAGGACTAGCCATCGCTCCGATATGATATAGAGTTGCTATAGATGATGAATGTGGTGTAAACTTGTGGAGTGAACAAGTGTAAGTACTCTATTTGTTCATATGAGGCTAATGTTCCCTACATGTATAAGGCTAGTCCAGGATATGCCCCATCACATGAAACTATTACCGTATAGCTCAACATTAATGCAGTTAAAATATTTTGTGGGTTTTTTTGGTTTTTTTAAACGTATCTTTATTCAGGGAATATCAGCTGGCATATGCCATAGCTATTGTTGTATAGGGATCGGGCTAGCCCGGTATTCCTCCTTAGCCTGAATTTTCGCTATTACATTTCAAATTTTAGAGTTATAGTGTGTGTTAAGATATTACAAGTAGTATACTTTCCCTCTGAAGGGGTAAGAAATAATGAGATGAAATGGGTTTAATGAGGTGGTGATAATAGGTTGGGGGTCTTATAATGGAGTAGACATTTGTCTTGACACATAGAGATATGGGCTATTAACCTTTAAAATTTAACTGTACTCAGGATACGATAGGTCCACTTTTTGTTAGAAGTCAGGGATATTAACTACCCCTAGCAGGATATTGTTTTTCAACTTTCTTTTGAAACTTAGGGTGTCTTCTGTATTCTTGAGGTTGGCATCGATGTTGTTGTTCCAGCTTTGAATTCCCAGATATGCCATCGAACGTTGGTACTGTACTCAGAGAAGTAGCATATACATATTATATGAATTATAAAATTTGAGTGTTACTCTATCAATTAAAGCCAGATTACATTTTTGAGGCGACCTGACCCATTTATAAACATTTTAACTTTGCAAAATTTTAGCAGATCAAATTGAGATTTTGTGGCAGATAAATTAATGCTCAGTAATCACTCAAATGCAAATATTACATATCTGATCTTACCTAATGAAACGGATAATTTCAAATCCTCTTTTGTTCTCACTTTCCCTCATTAAAAATATCAATACACAGTTCATAAATATCCGTTATATTAGTCATAAAATATCTCATAATTATTATGAACACATTATGTTTGAGTCCTGTTGGCAGCGGCACCCCATAGGTTTAACCATTGCCCACTTTGATGTTTACCTCAAACAGGACACAACTTATATGGCAAAATATGCTGTGGATTGGCATATAAACGTCATTTCATTGTGTTTAAAATTTGAGGTTCTATTTGACTATTCAGATGGTTGTCGCCTAGAATATATATTTAGTTTTGCAATATTTTTCAGTTCAAATTATCATTTTGTGACCTTTGACTTGAGTTATACGGTACATTGAGAGGAGTGTATCCGATGCACCAATATCAGATATCAGTACATGCTTGAGTACATGAGTCTGATTTTCAGAAAATGCACAATTGGCAGATCTACATATCTAGAAAATTCTAGCTAAATTAGACTGAAAAATGGTCAAAACTAGGTATATTTGAATAAATTTGCTATTGCCTTGATTCAAACCATTTGTTTGGTGGTGAATTTTGAACATGATTATTGTCTAATTTGGGTTATTTGAGAGGATTGCTGATGACAAATTGTACATTTCTGGCGATTTCACCCACATGAGTCATGCTCCAGTTGTGTACAACTGCAGAGTTGCATAGAGCTGCCAGGATGAACTTTTATTTGTGAGGAATCTTGCAAATCATACCACAAGGCTTTGCAATGAATCTATACATTCCAAATGAAATTCCAACGGAATATTTTTCACTACTTTACTAGTGACTGTCTGCACAGAAATATCACTAACTAATTTTTCAAACCTAAAAAGTACTCATTAGATTTCCTTAACTTTAACAGTATTAGAGTCTTGAAATTTAATCAAATATAAGAGGCTCAAGCACCCTAAAATTGAAAGTATTCCTACAAAGGGATCTCCTGAAAAATAACCGTTTGGAAAATATTATTTTTGTAATTTTAGACTTATTTTTCTGGGACACATCACATATGTCTATTCAGGAATCTGACAGCAAGGCACTAAATTTTCATATCTATCTGAAAGTTTTGGATGATTATACACCAGTGTTTTTGCTGTATGGTTTCATAAAAGTCCCCAATTATATTTTGGTGACCCGCCAAAATCCTTCTCAGCCATATTAATATCGTGCAATAGCTCTCATTGTCTCTCTACCGATTCTGCTTGAATATTGCAATATTCTCAAATCAAGTTCTATTATATATTGTTATGTAACATGAAGTAACATTGGGTAACGTCATTATATTTATATTAATTTTTAATTATCACCCATTTATTATATTATCTTATTACTAAAATTGCTATTTATACTTAGCTACCCAGTACTGTGCAAGTCTACTTATTCATGCTAAGCCATAAGTACTACGTAAGGGCTCCGCCCCCTACTCCTTTACCCACATCCTGGGGCAAGATATGTAGTTGGATTCTAGGTCATTAAATCAGTTGTTTCACTCTTAACAATATATGCTGTTAATGATATTTTAAAAACACTTTTGAGTAATAAAGTTGTATTTTGGCCATAAACTCGGTGAAAGATTGCATTGGTTGCCATGCCTACCACTCACTATTGATAAACTCTGCAGGGAAAGAAGAAGGACAGTGAAAATAGAGGGGGTAGAGGATGAAGGGGAAGGGAGAGAGCAGAGGTAGAGAAAGGGAGGAGGGGGAGCATGAGGAAGAGGGGAGGAGAGGGGGGAATCAGAGATGGGGTTGGGAGAGAAAAACAGGTATGAAAGACAGAGAAGAGGGGGAGGGAAAAGAGTGAGAGGTGGAAGTGTGGGGAGAGAGTGGGACTGTCCAGAGGACGGGTACATTATATTATATAGACTTTTTATTCAGTAAACGAATTTTACAGAATTGGACGAATACATCTACAGATAGATCTTCCAGCAAGCCCTAACTAATGGAAAATAATGAATAATCAACAGTTAATCTACTAGACAACACCTTAATTAGATGATAAGAACAGTACATCATGTCGCTTATTTACTTTAGGATTATACAGACACTACATTGTAGGACCTTAGGTCATTCTGCCTATACTCCCTAAACATATAATTCATAACAAATCGCATACGTCTTTTTGCGTTAATATACTATCATTAAGCACATGCACATAGTCAGTTATTTACATTTTGATAATAACAGTTCGGTTTTGCATAGTGTACACTAGACAATTACGACCCATTTGCTAGTATTATTATATTGTGCAAAACATGGATCTTGTGACCGGATGAGACGTTGTCCTGTGACTGAATGATATCATTCTCTTGTAAGATAATACCTCCTCTTTCCCATAACCTCACCACACACCAGACAGTGCCTGTTACCAAATTACAGGATGCACCATACATGTAACAAACCATCCCATTTCCAGAACAGCTATCAATGTTATGAATCTATGTGGGTCAGATTTTCAGAAAATGTACAATTGGCAGATGAACACATTTACGAAATTTCCCTAAATTAGGCTGAAAAATGAAGAATACCAGGTATATCTGAGTATTTTGGTGTCGCATTGATTTAAAGTATCAGTTCTGTTACGTTTAGCTGCATTTTGAAGCTCATTTTTGTCTTAAATGTGGGTTATTTGAGATGATTGGTGAAGGTGAATTGTACATTTTTTCTGAAAATCTTACCCATATCTACTCAAACATGTTATTGAGTTTGTCAGTAGCATGTCCCCAAGGTCCGGCACAGTGTTCCATATTCACGGGTACACGTCCGTTAGTATTTCTTTAAACAAAATTTGTTTCAGGAAAATTAGTCACAAGTCGCAAACATTGACATTTTTCAAGGTGTTTTTTTCACATGATCTCTTTATTGAAATTTTCTGATCTTTAGGGGGTTTAGCACTTACAGTCACATGAATCCATGTAACAAATTTCAGGACACTGTATTAAACATATGTCATTATTATTTCTTTAAATATTTTGTTTTGGTGATTACATTTTAACAGTTACATGCTCACTTGTCAAATCAAATTATTCTGTAATAAATCAGAAATAATGATAATAAGACGAGTCAATGGGGGTCCATGGTTCTTTTCCATTTTTATAATCGCCTAAACATAAACTAATATATACTGTAAACGTATTCATGTTATCCTTCTTGATAAATATATATTCTTGAGTAGTTTTTTACATTAAGTGTAGTCTAGCTAGACACAGCAGTGGGCGGAAAACCATGGTTTTTCTAATTTGAATTATCCCCTTTGAGCCCATTATCCTCATGCGTACATGACATAACTTGTTCATATGTTAAGGTTCAACATAGCACCTGATATCAACTATCTTAACGTAGTCTACTTAAGGTTGATATCAACTGCCTGATATCAACTGCTATATCAAGGTTTAACATAGCACCTCATATCAACTGCTATATTAAGGTTTAACATAGCGTCTGATATGTTTTGTTTTTAAGATTTTTATTCAGCGACAACATTTTGCACAATTAATATACAATAACTCTCGGTGCTTGCTTAGTTTAAATCAACATATCAAAAAGTTAGCAAAAATGATTTAATAAAGAATAATGTAGAAAAGAGTATATATATATGCAGACATGTTGAAAGAATATCAAGATATATTTAGTACTTAAACCACGGTCAGTCTAATGACATCGTGTTGCTGCCTGAAATATAGCACGAGGTACGAGTGCTATATTTCAAAGGCAGCAACACGATGTCATTAGACTGACCGTGGTGTAAGTACTTTATAGCACGTAAGGTCGTCAGATTTCTGATTGAACGGTCATCAATTGGCAAACACAAATCCCTCTCTCTACTCGGGTATTCTTCCCTCATTCCCTCAAAGACAGTTCGGGGCTTTGTGTGACATCATCTTTGAGAAGGCCCCAATGATGCCCAGGCTCTGACAGGGGCGGATCCAGGATTTTCAAAAGGAGGGGCGCGGTTTCAAGTTTATTTTAAAGGACATATTTATATGTTATATTCTAATTAATTGCTTGGCTTTTGTTCTGCAACGCTTTAAATATTCAGAGTTGCCTCTCACTTATGATGAAAGTACTAAATATTATCAAAATCATCCAAAAGGAATTTTCATTCTGTGCGACTAGAAATTATTTGTTGAATTTAAGGGGTTTTGGTTTTGAACTTTTCTTAAATACAGCATTAGTTATGCCTCCTCGCCATTCAAGGATTCATTTTAAGAGCATACAACTATTTTCCTTAATGCCCAATGTCATTATAGATTATATTTTCAACTTTAGATTTTACTTCTAAATATTAAAGTAACATTAGGAAACTCTCCGAACTCACATTGGCCTGCTTCTGAGAATTATTTAAGTTGTATTAGGTAATAAAGATAACAAAGTCAGTGCTATCTGTACATTAAGGTTTCATGAAATAGTTTGTGTTCTAGTTAGGCCCTATATATTTTGATACTTAAAGGTGCATCAACTATAATCAAACTATTTCATAACCCATTTACACCCCCTCTCACACACCCCTCTGTAAAAACTGAGAATCTCCGAACATTCCAAGGCCATTTAAAGGATTCCAACAGGGTTCAAGGCCATGTGATGATATTTCAGGCCCTTCAACCTATATGTTAATGTTTCAACCCTTGAATTTATTTGCCTAAATTCTAGGCTTTTCCGAGCCCCATTATTGGAATACAGTTGCTAAAGTGTACATAAAAGTATACCCTATTTCATAGTAATATAGTGGTATAAGAATGTATTTCTTGTTGTATTTTGGACCAAAATATGTCTAGCTTGATTCTGAAAAGGGGAGGGCGCACGTGTATCTCATTGTCATGGGTAATAATAGTCCAGAAGTATGTTTATAGTCTGTCCCCGTTTTAAGTTATCCCTCTTAATTGCCGATACCATTGCATCATTTACCATTTCGTCTCCCTTTCCCTCCATCTCCCAGACTCTCTTTTGTCTCTGTCTCTCTCTCTCTCTCTCTCCTGTGCTCTCTTTTAGTGTCCCATCTCAGGGGTGCTCTATTTTCCCCTGAAACATGCTCTATCATTTCTAGCGTGCAAGTAATAAATGATTGTTGTGGGTTTGTGCCGTCTTAAATGACAGTTGCTTTGATGACAGCAGAGGCCCTCCATGGGGTGTTTGAAGTTCCGACTTAATCTACCCAAGAAAGGGTGCATATATCCGATATAAGACATTGCCGTTTATGACTGTTTAATTAGAATCAGACGACCTGAGTGCTATAAAAAGAAATAGTTAAAACTTTCCAGCCGGGCATGTGTCCATTTACATGACAAACCTATTAATATATATCCTCTGCTATATTAATGTAGTCTACTTAAGGTTTAACATAGCACCTGATATCAACTGCAATATTAAGGTTTAACATAGCTCCTGATATCAACTGCTATATCAAGGTACTCTACTTCAGGTTTAACATAGCACCTGATATCAACTGCTAGATTAAGGTTTAACATAGCACCTGATATCAACTGCTATATTAAGGTTTAACAAAGCACCTGATATCAACTGCAATATTAAGGTTTAACACAGCACCTGATATCAACTGTAAAAAATATCAAGGTAGTCTACCTAAGGTTTAACATAGCACCAGATATCAACTGCTATATTAAGGTAGTCTACTTAAGGTTTAACATAGCACCTGATACCTACCGCTATGGGAAGTGACAATGCACCTAATTACTCTGTGTCTAAAGTATGAGCAGGTTGGAGCAGAATCTAATTACTCTCTAATTGAGGAGCCCATGAGCAACTCAAGTAGACAGGGGGAGGGCAGGTGCTCAATTACTGCCGCCCTCAGTGAGGGATAGATGTGATGGCTTTCAGGAAAATGAGTCACAAGTCGCAAAATGGATATTTTTCCTAGTGATTTATTCCCAAGTTCTATTTGTGGGAATGTTCCTATATTTGGGGTGTCCAACACATCAAGTGTTATGGATGTATCTATAAGTTTCAAGAGAGTGTAGTAAATATATCTGTTTATTTGTAAGGCCATATTGTAGATTATTTTTAGCTACTTTACTAGTTATTGTCCAATCAAAATACGGCAAACATTTCTTTCAAAAATAAAAATATCAAACTTAAACTATTGGAATACGTTTTAGATGTTCTACTGTTTATTATCATTAAAATCTGACATTTCCCTATTTATACTTAGGGGTCTCCGGTCCGGTTTTGTCCCTAAATTTCTCTTGTAACGGACAATTCTAACAGCGGATAGAGTCTGTGGTCGACCCATAAAGGACTTGGAAGGTTGTGGTTTGGAGGGAAGAGTCTTATGGCATGTGATAGAGGACGAGCGATAGTTAGTTCTCTATCACATGTCCATAATATATAACACATCACAGATAGGCAGGTGAGGGGGTGTATAGCATAGTCTGCCCTATCTTCCTCCCTCAATTGTGGCACAGGCACATTAGTCATACTGTTGGAGAAATTGATTTTAAGATATCATCCTATTTAAAAAGATAAGATTAAGTGAATTCCAACGATGTTAACATTGAGGAAATATACAAAGTATTTCTATATTTTATATTTGATTTGTGTTCGGCTGGTAAAACACCATACAACAATAGAGGGTAGAATACTACCCATGAAGTTCATAATTATATATGTAAGCTCCTTCATACCTTCATTCTAAGCATATGTAATGTGTTTCAGGAAAATGAGTAATAAGTCGCAAACATGCTATTTTCCATCTCGGGTTTGCCTCACCCTTGTCGTAGCATGAATACATCTACAAAATTTCAAGACAGTGTATTAAATATATCCAAGCATTTTTAAAGTCATCTGATAAAATATATTTAGCTAATTCACTAGTTAACTTTCACCAAGAACTATTTTAACTTTTAGTCTTACAAAAGTACTTATTAGAAGTTCTACTGTTTACCATTATTGGAATCTGGAATCTGGAATCTTTTCAAATATGGAAAATGAGTCATTAGTTGAAAAAGTTGATTTTGAGATATCGTCATATTTGAAAAGATGAAATCCTAACAATGTTAAGGAAAACTAAAAGTATAATATATAATATTTCATTTCATATCTGACAACAGTGTTTGCAATATTTGTCAGTGAACAATAATTAGTAAAACAGCCAAATCATACGCCAGTAGATGACCTTCGGATATGGCAACAAGGATATTTGTTTCAAACCTCCATATAAGTGCATATTATAATCATATACAGAATAATGAGTTTTAGGGAATTTATTGCATTCATTATTCTTTATTGCGATGATAATGATGTTTCAGCAACTATAGGCTTTATTGCACAACCGATCACCAGTTTTTCTTTTATCTGTACTCCCTATATCACCCTAATTTTAAGGGATTAAATCAGTGCATGGCATTAAATACCCAGATAACTGCCTTAAAAATGATATTTATTGGCATTTATAGACATTAAAAATTAATATTCAATCACCTACAGGCATGGATAATCAGGTCATTAAAATATAATAATTACAGTCATTATACTTTGTTACCCACGGGGAAGTAAGTCACATGTTCATTTGTGTTGGGTTACAGCACAATGGTTCAGATAATTATTACTACCACGTTGGTACATGTACCACATGCTATTTGTAAGGGCGGGAGTAATGTGGTAATTTGCACCATTTCAACGCGTGTGGTATGACATTGCCATTACCTCTTCCTCCTCCCAGTACACAGCTATGTACTTGTCATGATATTACACATCGCTTGCTCTCCTCTCTGTATGAAGACAGTAAATGAAGAATAAAATCATCCCCAAAAAGGCAAAATGGGTTTTCAGTAGGAGCATTTTGTAGAAAATAGAGAGAATATTGACACAAACATCTCAGCACTGAATGAACTATTCCTAATAACACAAATCTATAGAAATATTGCCAATATTTCACACACAGGACTGCACAAATCTGGCGGCTCAGTTCGCTGCCTCAATAATGGGGGCTGAGCTACTGTCTAATCAGAATAATCAGAATAATTTTCCATCCAGTGGACATCTCACAACCAGCCAGTGTTCATTAAGCGCAGACACACCTTTTGGCTATGAGCAATTATGACAGACAATAGTGTCAGATTTCCAGAAAATGTACAATTGGCAGATCAACACTTTTAGTGAATTCTGCTAAATTGGACTGAGAAATCATCAACACTAGGTATAACTGAGTATATTCGGCATTGCATTGATTCAAGCAGTCTGTTTGGTTTTGTTGAAGAGTCTTTTGAACCTGATTTCTGTCTTAATTTTGGGTTATTTGAGAGAACTAGTGAAAGGGAATTGTACATTTTCTGGCGATTTCACCCATGTGGTATTCTATATCGGAGTGGGTGAATAAGGGGAGCATAGCTTGGAGGATAGGATTTCATATAGGGAGGTCTCTTTATGTTGTTGCTACAAAGCCCAACATATAACATTTCATACAACAATAGAAGAAAGTATACAACAGGATATCAACACTTCTTAATTGCATGTTTCGTCCCAGCAATATATGGCAGTATACTACCACACAACTTGGTAGAAGGCTAGCTATAGCATAACTGAAGTAAACAGCCTGGTAAAACATCATACACTATTATATGGTAGTATACTAACCAGGAGTCATACATACATTGATTTACTCCACGTTGATGTATGTACCACATGCTATTTGTATGGGTGGGAGTAGTGTGGTAATTTACACCAGTTCCACATATGTGGTATGACTTCCTGTTCCCAGTAAACATAGCCATATAAGGGAAGCATAGCAACGTGGGAGTAAATATAGAACCTAAATTTGAATGTGGTACTCGGGACACTATTACACTGTCCTCAATGTTTTGTGTTTTTCGTTACCCACTCTCCTATCGGCTTGTGAGCCCTGAAAAAGCAAACATCTTGGACAGTGCAATAGTGTCCCTTGTACCACATTCTCATCAGGTTCTATTTATATACCAATAGATGGTAGTATACGAGGCCATGAGTTTGGGTGATGTAAGTAGTAGTATCTTTATAAACTCTTGTCACTATTATGTATCGTAATGACTTTCTATCATCGTAAATTCAAATCATATGAAATATCTGAGGTTGTGACGAAAATATCACTTTGTTTCACTCATTTACTGAATGAAATACTTTTCAAATGAAATCGGATTATTTCAGAGTTTTCAACAGCCAGTTAAAAAGACATTAGGAATGTAAAACTCAAACCAAAAAAATGGATAGTCAAGATCACAATAGTTTCTCAGTAATTGTACTTTGAGGTTGAAGGTTAAGGTTGCCACTTTTATTTGTAAACCTCATCCCCAGTTATCTGATTTTCACCTCGACTCTGGCTGTTAATCCTGGGACATTTAGGATAAATACAAGAATAAGAAGTTTTGAATGAGATGAGATGGTATATAACATTAAATATAAATATCAAGAAGATTTAACTTTCTGAAAAACAATAACTGTTTCTTTATGCAATAAATGGTATGTGTTCAGTGTTTAGACCACTTTTCTCATGAACCTTTGTTTTCATTTTCATGCAATAGATGATTTTTCAATTTTCATTTTCTCGCTGTATTTCTGGTGGAAGACTGTTTAATATATATGCACCACAATAGGTTTGTACAGGACATATCTTGGTAATTCTTGTCTGTTAATCAGTTCTTGGGTAACGTACTCAACTTATCAGGAAATGGTCTGTATTTGAACATTGGATGTAAAGTAAGAGACTCGTGAGATGATTATTAATTTACTTACTTACAAAACACAATATAACAATGGAAGTCTCCATAAACCCTCTATCTTCATCACACAAAGCTCAAAGTTCAAAGCAATGTTAAAGGTATAGGGGTGCGTACGGAAATACGACCCTATGCGGATCCTAGTTGAACTATAATAGCCATGGTCATTCCCATATAAATCTATTAGCGGTCGTCCCCCTAGGGTCTATTGTCTAAATCAAAATTTTATTTCCATCACTTTCGCATGGGTTCTCTTATTGCCATGACAAATAAACATTTTTCACTGTGGGAAGTATAATCAAAGTCATATTATTGCCATAATGCTATAAGGGTGAGATATCAATGGGAGATCATGAGGGACGGTAAGGGAGGTATGGGTACTCTTTTTTAAGAGTATTTATCCACTGTCATTGTTATTCTATTGTTACTCCATTGTCATTCCACACTATGCAACCTTTCTATTATAAGTGCTACTTGTAGAAATTATATCTGATCCTGAACTTAGTAAAGTACAAGAGTAATCTACAGTAACATAGGGTTAACGCACCTCAAGTACTTGTAATACGAATAATAATGATGTTAGATTTAAGCTTCATGATGTTAGATTTAAGCACACGTAAGATCTTCCATCTCATAAAGGAATTGTTTAGTGATACTTTAAATGGAAACCGCAATGTATGATTCTGTATAGATTAATCATTACTAAATTACGATGTCAAAACATATTTCAGTATGTGTCAGAGACGGTCTAGGGCTAGATGGAAGAAATAACTTTAGCTTGCTAATCTTAGATTTTATGTCCTCTTCTTGTAACTGACAAACTTGAATAAAAATTCTATAAAGAACACCTTCGCCTGATGATGACGCTCCATGTAAATGAGTTAAAAATCTGTGCAATGACGAATATTAATGGGAAATTAATGGCATCAGCCAGACCAGCCCCGAAAAGTGGACTGCATGTTTCCAACTTTATGGGGATCAGGGTAAGATATGATTGTTTTAGTTAATGTTTGGGATATGACCTCAAATAAAAGTGTAGCAAATCTAAACTTATTTGGACTGGACATTTTTCATTATTCCATAAAGCATGAAGAACAACCGCATTGTCTCCTAGACTCCCATAGTAAACCACCGTTTTTTTTCAAGTGACTCTACCAAAGAAACCAACGGGGTCACATAACTTTTTTTTCTGTTTTTTTTTGTTTCTGTTTCTTCTGTAGTAAGGAACAATCCCTGAAACTTATGGACATTGGACTGGGCTATTTTTGTTTTATTGAACTGTCCTGTATACCTTAAAATGCGCTGACTACACAATTTTACAATAGTGTGTGGACTCAGAGCACTTCCATAATTACATATATATACCTGATATCATGAGAGCTAAAAGGTTCCTATTCACGATGTATGTGTCCATTAAGGGTTTGTATTGCAGAAGTCATTTCTGACATGATAAAAACTCCATGTGTCCCTTGCCATAGCCTTCAACATAGGGTTAATGGATGCGGTGAAGAAAGACGATGCTTCAGGCTGTAGCAGGATTGCATTACACTATGTTAAAGGTATATATTGAAATAGTTGATATTGCATCCTTTGACAAAAAGCATTCATTAAGGCAGGAGGTATTAAGTTCCATTAGTGGAGTGGAGTTGGATACTAGAGGTGTGCCTTCTAAATAATGTCTACATTATTCTGATAAATGAAAATGAAATGAATGTTTGTGATAACAACTTCTTAATGCATCCTTTATCCAAGGGTGGGAAGTCGTTCTCTAGTGATTATATAAAGCTTTATTACATACTGGATTAGTTACTACTGTGCCGTGCTATCAGCTTCATGTAATCACACATGTGGGTCAGATTTTGTGAACATGTGTAGTATTTGGGTATCACAAATACTCTATACAGCTACATTGGGTATGGAGTTACAGTCTATTCCACCAGGGGTTTGCAGTACAGTGCTTCATGTATACTCCCATATGGACCACCAGATGTCCTTCTTATGCACTGCAGCCTATATTGCTATTTACCACTGTATTGTCTTATGTTATGTGTTCTCTGTGTTCTCTGTGTAAAATATATATGGTGTTGTGACACCCAATTTGCCTTATGTGTAATGTATGGACTGGTCCCAGAGTGGCTGGTCCTATTTAGGCTCAGTACTCTAGTAGTACTGGCCTCCCGAGCCATGTTTATGTGTGTGGAGAATGAAGAGGTGATTGCTGACAAGGATCAAGAACCTGAGTTAGTGTTGAGTCACTACACATGTACAATTCGCCTTCACCAATCCTCTCAAATAACCCACATTAAGACAAAAATGAGCTTAAAAATACAGTTTAACATAATATAACTGATACTTTGAATCAATGCAATAGCAAATATACTCAGATAAATTCAGTATTCATCATATTTCAGCCTAATTTAGCAAAATATACCCAATGTGTAGATCTGTCAATTGTACATTTTCTAAAAATCCGACCCATGTGTGCCGTTACACTTGTCATGGTAACACGTGACTAAAATGGCACAATGTGATTGGTTTATGACGTTGCGCTCTTAGCAGCTGCTGTGTAGCTTGTCAGTTTCAAAAGTTTTCTCAAGATTCTACTTATTAATCAGGTAAATAAAATGCCAAATCAGCATTGGTATATAATAAACACCAAATAGCTTTCTGTCGGGTTTATATAGTTATTTTGTTTATAATAGGACTTGTTTGGTTATTCAAATTCAAATTCAAATTCAAATTCAAAAATCCTTTTATTGCTGTTGTTGTTGTTACAATGCGGTTGCTCTACATCTAAGTTTAGGTCTACCAGAGGATGCCGCTTTTTACATTCTACGGTATTTTTTTTAATAAAAATTTGTGAATGTTAGTGAATTGGGTACCATTCTGTCAATTATCCTGAGTAGCAAGTTCATGTGATACATTTTGAGGTGTTGGTTGAGGATTGGTGTGAGGAGTGTGGACACGGGTGGGTGCACATCTGGGAGGATATCTCGATGCCCATCTCTGTGTGATGTAATTCACGCCAACACTACTAATTTTGCACTTATGCAAGGACTGCTTGATTGACAACCTTCTACCATCTCTGCAGTAAATCCCTGAAGGCCAGTGTGACATCCTATTGGTTGACATTTGTTGTATTCTATTGGCTATCTTGGTTTGATTGACAAGTTGCCACTTAAGGCCACTGTATAGGTTTTGAGAGGAACCCATTTAAAGAGGACCACCCATGACTGAATCTGAGTGATCTACACCTACTACACCCTTTGGGATTTCTGGGTTTCAAGTCTTGGAGACAGGCAAGCTCGGAATTGCAAAGACTAAAAGACAATTGTGTATTATTAGATTATAATATGTTGTTTAATGTCTTATGTCTAATTCCCTTGCATTGTACTTTCATGTTTATCCAACTGCCTTTGTAAACAGGGAGCATGCAACTTTCCTAGTTGTTAATAAACTGAATTTTACTTCCACTCCTGTGTTCTTCTAATACAGACATTCGAGGCATTTCAGATTACAGTACGTCTGTCATTCATAATCTAGCCATTGCGCACAAATAGTTGACTGTAGAATGTGTTTCCTTTGGAAACGCACAATATATACATTAACTTAAACTGATTATAAAGTTAAACAGAAAAATAGTTCATTAAATGATTGATTAACTTAATAAACTTATAACTTGTTTGGACTTGAATCTTGAGATTAACAAAAACTGTTGCAAAATTGGTTGATAAGATCGAGTCTTGGATGAGATGAAATGTAGAGTGAATATTTACAATGAAAACATTGACATTCAATGACAAGCTTGTCTTGACTCGATTAGAAACCTACATTGTGCCATTTGGTATAACTACTCTCAAGATAACCCTGCTAAATTATTTACTCATATTTTAATTCATCAATAACGTGCTGGTCTTATGTGGAGTGAAAGAGCCACGGGTGAGCGATAATAGGTGAACCACCAAGGAACTGATTTGGCAGGATCACAGACAAAACCAACTGGATAAAATCTTTTACAATCATGGCAGAATGAGCTTTTAGTGGGTCGGAACTGAAAGGAAAAAACTGAGGTTGCAGGAAAACAAATGAGTGAAAAACATGCATATTACTAATCTTCTGACCTAGATGAAATCCTTGCCTTCCGAGCATTAAAATCCTTGAAAAACTACATAATAACACTTTGGTATTCTCACAGCTTCTGCCTATTAACATCACCCAGAGGACTTATTATACCACAGTTGTGTGAAAAAGAGTGCTTTATCATATAAACTCATGATGTAAATCAAACCTGGCCTTAAATACCGTTAAAAAGCCTTAATAAACTATCATTAACTGCCTGAGCACTCCAGCTTCTTCCCTTATATCGCCCAGGCAGACATGTATATGAGGGAAAGATAACAGAGTTTAGCAGCTCATTAAAGCATTAGGCGGTGGGTAGGTGGGTCAGATTTCTAGAAAATGTACAATGGCAGCTGTACATATTTAGCAAATTCTGCTAAATTATAGGGCGACTCCACCACAGGTAAAAAACGGCGCAGACAGGCAAAATTCGTCGCCGACATGATTACAATTTTGGCGCACACAAATCACTAGTGGAAGAGGGCATAAAATAGGTTGTCGGCAACACATTTATGTGTTGCCAACAATCTAACTTGATTAGATATTTTTGTCGCAAAAAATTCGTCGCAGCCGTTTTATGCCGTTTTTCCCATAGTGGAGGCCCTGCATTAGGCTGCAATTTAGCCAATACTTGGTAAATTCAAGTATATACGGCTTTGCATTGATCCTAGCAATCTGTTTGGTTAGGTAGAACTGTATTTTGAACTTTATTTGTGTCTGAAATCTGGGTTATTTGAGAAGATTGGCGAGGTTGAATTGTACATTTTCAGAAAATCTGACCCAGAAGTGTGGACAATGCCATCTACCGCGACACACACACCCGTGCTGTATTGCATAAATACCCTACACCAATGTGCTTACCAGATAAAAAGCCAATAAGGTAGGTAGGGTATATATCACCTGGAGGTGGCTGTGTATTGATGCACTCACCTTGGTCTGTGGGGTGGGGGTGGGTGGTTGCAGGAGGGGGGCAGGAGGAGGAGGGTGGGGGCAGGAGGGGGAAGAGAGGGGTGGGTGGGGGCAGGAGGGGGAAGAGAGGAGGGGAGGAGGGGGGAGGACGGGGACTGAATATTTGTGATGTGTTTCAGGGAAATGAGTTACCAGCCGCAAAAATGATATTTTCTAAACTAATTTATTCATAAGATCTCTTTGTTTGAATGTTCTAATTCTCGGGAAGGGTGGTGGGGGCGGGGTAGGTACAGTTAGAAGCATGAATATAATTTGGCATTATTCAATTCAAGATATGATCTATCCATTGCTTTGAGTTCGAACCTGGGCGCGGCTACAATTTCACCTACTCCCCCCAGGTACTAGAGGAAGACCACCCTTGAGGTGATCTACAGATCACCGCAAGGTTCTGGTAAAACAATTTAAAAAAAATGTCAAACATAAATTATAGAAACACTTAGATGTCCTTAATGTTTACGATCATTGGAATCAGCTTGATCTCACTTTTCAAAGTGTTTTTCTCAAAAGACCTCTTCATCGAAATATTTTGATTTTCGGTGGGTTTATTATTTTAGTCCTATGAATCGATGTAGCATACATGCTATATTAAAGGTCGTTGTATGGAGTATATTTAGTTACATTTTGGTAATTGCCCGGTAGAAATATTGCAAACTTTCTTTTTAAAAATAAAAATATCAAACTTAAAGTAGAAATAGGTATTCGATGTCCTACTGTTGACCATCATTGAAATCACCTTTACCTCCTCTTTTCAAATATGATGGTATCTCAAAATCCATATTTTGCGAATTGCGACTAATTTTCCTGAAACACATCACATTTCCCGACGGGCACTCAGTGCAATTGAATGCGATGGCACTGTGATCATTTTGTGATTGGCCGCAAACTAGTGAAGTGTGATACTTATGGCTTTGAATCACAGTGAAATCGACATCCCATTAGCCATCATTATGTGAAATCCATTGCGTCCATTTCCTCCTGTATTGTTGTTGGTCTCACACTTGTGTTGGATCAAGTTCTCATTGATATTAATTTATGTTCATATTAAATATGTGTTAATCAACCAATTTTATCTGCAAATACATGTATTCTTCAAAAGTCAATAATAGGCCTATAGGTGTGATCTCAATTGCGCATTTAAGGCGCAGTCAAAATCACGCCTAAATACTCATCATAATGCAGCCACAACAAGACCAAATACCTGGCACTGCTCACTAAATTAAAAAAATTATAAACCGATTTCATTGATTTCTGTAAATGACACCCACCTTCTACCATATGTTCTGCTTTCTGAACTCAATAACCATTGTTTGGGGTTAATATTTAGCTTACACTGAGCCCACACCCCCATTTTATGGGTGAGCGAAATGAGGTGTGAATGCAAAGTGTCACATACATGTGTGTGCGACATTGGGGCTGTACTGGCTTCCTGAAGTCAGACAGGCCTAATTTTTCGCACAGAGAACGGTTACTATATGTTGAGATTAAATAATGAAAGGTTGGCCACTTTTATATAAATTCAATCATTGTTTATGTCCTTATTATCGTTTTTGGCCCTGTGTCCCAACAGTGACAATATTTGTAGGAAACCTCTTCACTCTGAGACAAATTCGTGCAGAACCCCCGTTTTTTTTAGATTCATTTAGGCCACACTTAAGGGTTTTTACTCATACAAAAAATCGACTCTAATAAAGTTATTTCCACCCGAAATAATTAAAAACATCTCTTATTGAAAAGCTGAAAATGACAGGTCGATCATATATATAGTAATGCCCTACTAGGAAGCTCAAGCCCAATATGCATGGAAGTGCTATTTTTGTGTGTGATCTAAATTGCGCATATAATGCGCATTAAAAATTGCGTCCAAATACTCATTATTTCATTGTCAGCAGGTGGCGCAACTAGTTAAGTGGGGTGCATTTACAATTTCTTTTACAATGAAAGTGCCACTAATACACTTGTGTGGCATTTATAACACTATAGATATTCCACATGATGTACATAGGTATCTTATAAGTGACATACCTCAATAGTTTATTTATTTAATTTAGTTGTTTGTTGTGGAAAAAGGTTTTGATCAAAATACCCCCCATCCTTGCATACTTCATTATCTGAAGTTGGCAGGGACACTCTGTTTTCAAGTAGAACTGGAATAACCCTTCCCAGTAACACAGATGCCTAACTGGATTGAAATAATAATGAAATAATTCATGTATTACCATGAAGAATTAATTATGAGTAATTCCGAATGATATTATTCGCCAAATAAAAGGAAGAAAATAAGTTGAAAATTGCACATAATTCATGCTCTAATATCCCACTCAAAATGCCATAAGAATTTGCTGATTTTTGCACTTATATTGCGTTATACCCTGAGCGTGATCATCACGCAATCATTGCGCAATAATTATTGCGTGAAAAGCGTCCACTCTCATCACAGAACTATGGCGAGATGATTGCGCATTAAAAATCGCGTAGAATCGCGTTCATTTGCCCGTCGGGAAATGGATATTTGTCCTAATAGATGAGAATGCAGCTTGAAATAAATTATTTTCCGTGTTTTCTTTCATTATATATTGATACTATTTATACTGGCTAGACATTTCCCACCATAGTGGTGTTTTCAAATGGGCCCAGTTTATACAAACGATTACAGAAAATAACATAATATGCTAGGGATAATCACTAACAGTAGTGTGACCCTGCTTTTGAGAAAAAGAAATAATAGCATCTATTAACAAGGATAGTAGGGTGGAGAACAAGATGATCTCAAACTCAGAGTGAATAGTCACTCTAGAGTGTGATCCCATACGGTGTAGATAAACCCACCGGCCCCCTTCTCACAGATCAAGCTTGAACTGGTGTGGCGGCATGTAAAAACCTCCCGGCTGGTGTGGGATAGAAGGAAGGGGACTAATTAAGAGTCATAATCAGGCCTAATTATACCATTTGTCTTGCCCGCCAGCGTTTCATTGGGTTAGGACGCTGGTAAATCTCCTGCCGCGGGTGCCTTCCTAGACAGTTAGGACCAGCCGTGGGGAAGAATGGAAATTTTTCGGACTGCCCAAACCTGGATTCCCATAGACTATCCCTAGAGACCTGTTGCAATAGAAAACCTTACTTACGATTACAGGAACGTTTTAAGTCATGTTTTCTTATGCAACTGGCCCCCGATTTAAGCAGAATTGATTTATTGTTGAAACAAATGTATTATTGTTTTCACTAATATCATAGCTTGTATAAACGATCTATGAAAACCAAATGCATGATGGGAAAGATGGGGACATGTGTTATGAAAACGTGTTTAACACATGGATATTGACATTTAAGAAAAAAATATTCCATGCTGAACATCGCATGTTTCCTATAGATATTAGACTGTACCATTACTCCCATAATTCCATGCGACTCAAGATTCAAAAGGGAGGCTATGCAACTCCCCTATTGAAGCCCAGGGTCAACTTTATCATATTATGACTTATATGTCTGCATTTATTGATATTCTGCTGCTGTCATATGTTTATCGATGTTATAACCTTACCTGATTGAGTATTGGGTGAGTGGTAAATTTGTTAACGCTCAGGAGTACACCAGATATTCAGCCTGATTATTGACACTAAGGAGTACACCTGATTACCTCTCTTCATACCTAATTCATGTACCACAAACCTATTATTTTATCCAGAGATCTAACGCCTAGGAGTATACCTGTCTGTCTCTACTAACAAGCAAGGTTTCGTATTTAGAAAGTCCCAATGGACTTAGTCTCAGCTTCACCACGATTATCGTGATTTATCTTATTCTTATTTTATCTTAACTTGAAACTCGAATTTAACTTCACCTTTTCGGCCAAGGTAACGGCAGGGAGAACCCGAGGCAATCTAGAAGTCTGTATACCTGTTTATCATATGTATTGTCCTATTCGATAAATAAAGTACTTCTTATCTTATCTTATCTTATACAAGGATTTGAATAGGAACCGGTCTAGCAAAGATAGCCGCCAGTGAGCAATATTAGCCATCACAGGCCAGGAAGGAGGTTTGCGGGTCCCCAAAATATAGATGTGGAGTTGAAAGAAGATCTGTCGGAAATACATTAGCACAGAATCCCTCAAAAGTTGAATGTTTTTAGATGGAAAATACAGAACAAAAAGTAGAAAATCTTCAGTTAATGACGAATGTTAACATAGACTGCAGATTTAATTTCTTTTTTTTTATTGAGAATATTTATACAGCCAATCTTCCGTGAGATGACAAATGAACATAAATGGGCATGCACAGTGTACAAATAATATTATGAAGAATGGATGTCATGAACACATGAGGACAATGGGCTCATGGGTGATAATTCAACAGAAAAACCATGGTCTTCCTCCCTCTGCTATGTCTAGCAAGACTACGCTTTATGTAAAAATGCTACTCGAGATCAAGTTAGGTTAAACACATATGAATCAGGAAAGGTAACAAAGTGAGGTACAATTAAGGATAAGAATAAAAGTTAGGTGGATTTGTTTTGGTTTGGTTTGGACAGCTTGAAGATACAGCATGCCCTTGGATTAGTGTGGGTTTGTTATGGTAGTGTGAAGATACTGCATACCATTTGGGTTGGGTTTATTGGTCAGTCTGTGTGGGTAGTGAGTTGTATTTGATTGTTTTTGAGGAGATTCTTGAATTGTTCGTATGATGGAGTATTTTTTTCTGTTGAAGTAGGGCGTTCCATGCTTTGTGTGTGAAACATGATATATGGTATTGGATTATTATTCAAATCCACTCATTGATGCCTATAAATACCTCTATATATATCCACAACACCATATCTACAATCCACCAGTACAAAATAACCATCCCCTATACATTGTCAAGCATCTAGCCACCATCATAGCTATAGCTCGAACCACTAAATTAGGCCCATAAACATTATGTTTCCAGACATCCCTCCAATTGAACCCTAATAGCTTTTTATTTTTTTATACGAGTTCAGAACAAGTATATATATTATCAGAGCTTACAATGTGGGGAACAGTTTGGTACAACTGTCACTTTTTAGAAATTATGTTTAATGGTCAAGTTGCCATGGCAACTGTTTCTGAAAAATTTTGAAATTGTAAAAACATAAGGACCTTGAGGCAATCACATCTCTCCCATTTCATGAAAAAATAATGAAAACTAACTTTATCTCCGCAAGTTTTGAGGAACAAATTTCCGCATCTGATGATATATCACATGTGTGATTCCAATATTGTCCTAATGAATAACATCAGTAGGAGTTAGTAGGAGTAGGGTCGAAATGGTAAAAAATGACCAATTTCGGCATGGTTTGGGGAGACATCGAAGATAAGGAAACATCTTGGCTTTAATCAGAATGATAGACCTCCCAGATTATTTCATGAGGCTGATGCTCAAATTCCATTGATGATATGATGTATTGTAGATATTAAATCCTCAAATAACTGGCTCTAGGAAGAAATTAAATTAAATTAAACTAATGTAAATTCAATTGGAATACTAGTTAAATTGCAAATATAGCCCAAAATATGGCCAGAGTGATGACATTACCAAATAACAGAGCATAGATATGCTTAGTTGGTTGCCATGGTTACATCAGTGATTTCAATTAAAAAAAAACAATTCAAATCTCAAGTATAGCTCTAAAATTATAAGTATACCAAATTATAAGTTACACATTCCAGATTAAAGGGTTGAATTTTATATTTCTACATGTGTCCATGCCATGGGCCTTATTTAGTGCAATTACCTATAGATGATCCACATGTCACTGGTCAGAGGACGATCATGTGAATTTACCCAAACAATAAGCCACCCTGCTCCTGCCTTGTCCGCCATAATTAGCATCTAGGATGAGAACAATAGGTTATGACATAATTGATGGGTGGTATAGTGGCAAGCCTGTCATACACTACTGGTTATGTAGCATTGCATTGTATCCAGTGGCTGGCCACAGATTGGTCTCAACCTCAATATAAGCCCAGAAATAGTAGATATTTGTTACAGGGCATGTTCACTAGGTGGCAAACTGGGATCATATCTGATCCGTTTTAGGAAAATATGTCATAAGTCGCGAAATTTGAATTTTGAGATATCACCATATTTGAAAACAGGATATCAAGCTGATTCCAATGATAGTAAACACTAGGACACCTAATAAGTATTTCTATATTTCTATATTTCTATATTTTAAGTTGGTTCTTTTTAGTTTTGAAAAGTAAATCTTGCAATGTTTTTGGAAGGTTCATTAGCAATAAAGTAACTAAATATACTCCTTACAAGGGCGTTCAAAACGCAGGGATATATTTAATACAACGTCCGGAAACTTGTTACATGGATTCATGTCTGTCCAGTGGTTGGGTATATATTGGTCTGAACCTCAATATCAGGCCAGAAATGAGATCAAACTCAGTAGGTTGCGAACTGACAAGACAAGATATGTAATGTATTCCTGGTAAATGAGTCACAAGTCGAATAAATGATATTTTCCAAGTATATTAAACATGAAATATAGAAACACTTTTTAGATTTCGGTAATTTTCACCATCATTGGAATATACCTGAATGTATCAACATTATGTTGCTGTCATATAGGAAGGTGGGCGGGTCTCCTAAATATTTCATATTTCTTTTTATTTCATTCCAGGCCCATATAGTATTTAGATAGTTACAAAAGAGGCATTAATCATCTTGATTGTTTTCGAGCGTTGGCTCTAAATACAACTATTATACTACTTGCAATTCTCTCAAAATAAAAATAATTCATCATTCACTCACTCGCAAAACAACCATATCATTACTTCAACCGGTATCATATTAAATTAGTTTGATGATGTTTAATGGTGTATAATTCTATGTACTGCATTTGTTTTGCCATTTGTACTTGAACTTTATGGGTCAGATTTTCAGAAAATGTACAATTAAACTTCGCCAATCTTCTCAAATAACCCAAATTTCAGACGAAAATAAAGTTCAAAATACAGTTCAAACTAGCCTAACGGATTGCTAGAATCAATGTAATGCCCAATATACTCAGATATACCTAGTATTGACCATTTTTCAGTCTAATTTAGCAGAATTTATTAAATGTGTAGATCTGCCAATTGTACATTTTCTGAAAATCTGACCCTTATATAGGCAACGCCTGAACAGGTCCACGATGGACATAGCGTCTTTAGACTTCAACTTTGTCCATGTATTGGCCTTTAATTAAATTTTTAAAAATACAAAAAAATACCATAATCAGAGAAAGATATTCACTTATTATATAGACGTGCAGGACAGGAAAATAGGGTCTGTCTCACCTGACCAAGACAGTCAGTAGTAGAAAGCCCTAATAACCCCCTAACTTTTAGGGGTCAGGTGATTCCCATTAACACTTTTAGCCTTAGCCTTCAAGGCCTCATGGTTAAGCCTATCCCTGTATGTGGTGAACTGGAGAACAAAAGAAAACGTACTAGAACATATTTAGTTGTTGACCATAATTAACTCAGAGTACAGCTTTAATGTACAGTAATTACCAAAGACCAAATATTCATTCTGAACATGATTTTCTCCACTAACTTCAGAAAAAGCTCTAATTCCATCATTTGTAATCTGAAACATAATCATAATGACACATTCGCTGTCAAAGCGATCAGATTTACTTCTTGAATTTCTCGATTTTTACCCATTTCCAGCCTAAAAGTGCACCCAGATGAATCCCATGAGCATACAAGAAAGGGGAAGATGAGGAGGACTATAAAACATTGAGCATAAACTCTGGAGCCGGGTCTGATTCATCAGCTGGGTCAGATTTTCAGAAAATGTACAATTCACCTTCACCAATCCTCTCAAATAATCTAAATTTAAGACGAAAATCAGGTTCAAAATACAGTTCAACATAATCAGACAGATTCATTGAATGCATACAATACAGAATACACTCAGATATACCTAGTATTGATCAATTTTCACTCTAATTTAGCAGAATTTTATAGATGTGTAGAAATGTAGATTGTGCATTTTCTGAAAATCTGACCCTGCCTCAGATTCCTCAGCTGTTGAATTGCTATCAGGGATTATGTAAATTACAATCCATTGTTCCATGGATTTAAAGATAAAGTGGAAATATTTGACATTGTCATAACCAAAGTCGTAGGTCCTATTCACAATAATTTTGAGCCCCGAATTTATGTTAATTGTGATCCATTTTAGGAAAATGAGTCATAAGTCGCAAAATATGGATTTTGAGATATCATTATATTTGAAAAGATGAGGTCAAGCCGATTCCAATGATAGTAGACAGTCTAATAATCTAATAAGTATTTCTAGATTTAAAGTTTGATATTTTCGTTTTTCAATAAAAAAGTTTCTAATATTTCTGGGGGTCAATAAACAGTAAAGTCCATATGAGGACCTTTAAAACGAAAGGATATATTACATAGATTGTCCTGAAATGTGATACATCGATTGATATAGCTATGAGTGATAAACCCTCCAAAAAATAGAACATTCCAATAATGTGATCTTGTTAAAATAAAAACTTTGAAAAATATCAATTCCTGAAACACATCACAATTATTATTATCTACATCTACATCTCATGAACTTAATGAAGCCTAATATAGGGCGAAACGCGTGAGGATCGCGAATAAAACCCACAAAATGTCAACATAATTCACACTCAGGATTGCTTAAAAATGTGGGTCCGAGTATCAGTAAATGTACAGTTGGCAGCTGTACACATTTAGTAACATCTGCTAAATTAGGCTACAATTTGGTCAATACTAGGTAAATTCATGTATATTCGGCATTGCATTGATTCTAGCAATCTGTTTGCTTAGGTTGAACTGAATTTTGGACCTGATTTATAAATGTATTAAATTTGGGTTATTTGAGAGGATTGGTGAAAATGAATTTTACATGTTCTGAATAATTCTGAATGAATTGTACATGAATTGTACCTGTTCTGGCGATTTCGCTCATTTAGCATACAGTCATGAGTTGTGAATGGGAAGAATCCATGGAACATTTGGGTCAGATTTTCTGAAAATGTACAATTGGCAGCTGTATACATTTGGTAAATTCTGCTAAATTAGGCTGCAATTCGGTCAATACCAGGTAAATTTGAGTATATTTGGCATTGCATTGATTCTAGCAATATGTTTGGTTAGGTTGAACTGTATTTTGAACTTTATTTTCGTCTGAAATTTGGGTAATTTGAAAAGATTGGTGATGGTGAATTGTACATTTTCTGAAAATCTGATCCATTTATGATTTATCAGTAAATTGTCTCTCGGTCCTTCCCCTTCCTATGTTTCCTTCATCACATATAATTTGGACATATATTTAATAGGTGATAATAGTTGAAAATCCTTTTTCTAATTGCGAATTCAAGACAATTCTCATGCAAGGCAAATGTAAATAGAACATATTATTTACTTTTTGTAAAAACATTAAATTAATAAGTTGACGAAGAAAATGATGAAGACCACACCTGGGTCGGAACGCGTTGGGTAAAGCCTAATTAATTGGATTAAAAAGTCAAGTACACAAAACTGAGTTCTTACCTAATCAGGGATTTCCGCCTACTTACACACAAATATATTTCTTTATCAATTAGAATATACTCACCGGGAATGATAATTTCTATTCCTATATATATATGGTGGAAATGTGATGTGTAAAAGGAAAGTGAGACACAAGTCAATGTTGAGATCATATTTGAAAAGATGTGATCAAGAGGATTCTAATGATGGTAAACATCAAAGACATCTAAATAGTGATTCTATATTTTATATTTCATGTATCTATGTTTGAAAAAAGGTTTGCCATATTTCTGGGTGGACAATTACAAGTAAAATCTTTACATATACTCCATAGGATCATCTTCTAAATGCAACAAAATATTTCATACATCTTTTGAAATTTGCTACATTAAATGATATGGATTAAAGTGCTTAACCCTCCAAGAATGAGAACATTCTAACAAGGAGATCTTGTGATTAAATCCCTTTGGAAAATATCCTTTTCGCGACTTGTGACCCAATTTTCGAAAATATACCTCCTCACAAATGTCCTACCTAAGCAAGAACAAATCCTAAATTATGAAGAAGCGCTTTAAGTCAGAATTCCTGATGTAATTATTGTACTAAGCCCATGAAAAAGTGTTGCTACAAATAGGTACGCTGACAACAAATTGAGAAAAAACTAAAAGACCGCCCAGTTTCATCATACCCCACCTTTGTACCACCCAGGAAAACACCGATGCAGATTCTGGTTGCCATTCTAATGGAAGAAAAACAAATTCAGCGAGTAATTACAAAAATAAAGCTCTGCCAAGGTTGTACAGAGACTAATTTAAAGACAATTTGGACTGCTCGCCTTGGAATTAAATCATTCTATGGCACCTCATTTGAGCAGTTTTTCGAGTAATTATTTCCAACATTTTTAATTGAAATTTGTCCTTGTCGTCGCCCGAGGATTCCTGCATTGTAATGTTTCAATTAATAAGGGATGTCTTAGAGCTGATTATGGAGCTTGTTAACTCTTACTGCACTGATCCTTGAGGTAACATCCAGGGGGTCAGATTTTCAGAAAATGTACATTTGTGGCGTGTTTTAGGAAAATGAGTCATAAGTCGCAAAATTGATATTTTTCAAAGTGTTTTTTCAACTAGATCATATTATTGGAACGTTCTATCTTTTGGAGGGTTCATCACTTATAGATACATCAATCGATGTATCAAATCTCAGGACAATCTATGTAATATATCCTTTCGTTTTAAAGGTCCTCATATGGACCACATTTAGTTACTTTACTGTTTATTGACCCCTAGAAATATTGGAAATTATTTTTTTCAAAAACGAAAATATCAAACTTAAAATCTAGAAATACTTATTAGATTATAAGACTGTTTACTATCATTGGAATCGGCTTGATCTCATCTTTTCAAATATGATGGTATCTCAAAATCAAAGTTTTTTGCGACTTATGACTCATTTTCCTGAAACACATCACATTTGTCAGCTGTACACATTTAGTAAATTAGACTAAACTAGGCTACAGATTTAGATTTAGATTTAAAAATATTTTATTCAGGACATTGATCATTTTCATACGTACAGTACAAATATTCTCAGGACAACAGCCTGATTTACCAAAATTATTTTACATAAAATAAGTAAGGTTACAAAAATAGATAGTGTCGATATGATATAAGTAATGATTAATTAAATTACATTTTTACAGGCATTTTTTTTCATAATATGATACATACATATCACAGGTTTTCAATATAGAATAAAATAATGCCCTCAACGCAAATCACTGACGAAGTGTGAGAGATGACGAGCAACTAAAAGGAAACAATCTGGTCAATACTTGGTAAATTCGAGTATATTTGGTATTGCATTGATTCTAGCAATCTGTTTGGTTGAAGTGTAGTTTGAACTTCATTTTTGTCTGAAATTTGGGTTATTTGAGAGGATTGGTGAAGTTGAATTGTACATTATCTGGCCATTTTACCTATGGGGGCCTGCCCATAACTTATGATGTGTTTCAGGAGAACGAGTCACAAGTCGAAAAAAAATGTATTTCCAAAGTGATTAATTTATGAGAGCTCTTTGTTGGAATATTCCTTTCTTTGTGAAGCTTCACCCTTTAAGTCATATTAATCCATGCATCAAATTTCATGACAGTGTATTAAATATATCTTTGCATTTTGATGATCATCCTATGGAGTATATCTAGTTCCTTTACATGTAATTGTCGACCCAGAATAATAGCTCTTTTCAAACATAAAGATATAAAATATAAAATATAAAAACACTCATCAGATGTGCTTAATATTTACCATCATTGGAATCGGCTTGATCTCATTTTTCAAATGTGATGATATCTCAGAATCGATTTTTCGCGTCTATAGTGACTCATTTCCTGGGCTATCATCCTCTTAGACTAAAAGACCTCTCAGATCAAAATAATATGTCAATGGTTGGACGCCTGTTGCGCTAATGGCGTGTTAGGGCCAGGTGTAGGCGTCCTAATGGGATCATAATGGTGTGTTATGGTTCTAATGGGATTATAATGGCATTTTGATGTTTGAAGTGAGAGGTTTGCTCTCAGTTTTAAGGGACTCTTTCGACTTATGCGTTTTGTATTATATAATGTGAGAGGAGTATAATGTAGGTGTGAAGAGAGCATAGTTCTTATGAAGTATTTCAGCCAGGTAACTATAACTGATACTCTCCCACTAACTTTAGAGCAATACCAGAGACCAAGAAGACAAATGAGATTTCACCTTATGATTGTTGTGGTGAAAACACGCTATTAACTGGCTTATGTGCGTGATTCCTTCCCATGAGTGTTCATTGCAATCCTCTCAAGCTAATCAAGCACAGGATGAATCTAATATTAGCTGCTCTATGAAACGCCTCAATATTGGATTCTTTAATGACTTTACAGTGCAATAAAGTTAGACATCTTGGTCTTAAAATGTAAAATTTCCCTTCACAAAGCTTTTTAAATATCGCATAATTATTTGAGACATAAATGGTTTTTATTTGCTTATTTGGGTCAGATTTTTGCACTATCTACAGTTCCACACATCTATCAAATTCTGTTAAATAAGAGTGAAGAATGAATAGTTAGGTATATCTGATTATACTATGCATTGTATTCATTCAATAAATCTGTCTGATTATGTCAAACTGTATTTTGAACCTAATTATCTTCTTAAATGTGGGTTAGTTGAGAGGATTGGTGAAGGCTAATTGTACATTTTCTGGCAATTTGACCCATTTTCTTAAACATCACATGTAATCAAGCTGTTCTCCGTTTAAGATAGGAAAAATACAGTAACATATTAATTATTATCTCATGAGTGACATATTATATTTACCAATAAAGGTTACATAGGAGTATCCTATATACAGATAATCAACTAAAATGTGTCAGTAATGAACCAATTCTAATTCAAATGAGTTTTAAGACATACAGACATTTTGATATAATTAACTGAACAGATGTACTTTTTTAAAAGTTAACCCGATACCAAATAATATTATAGAGATATCCCCAGTTTTTAACATTGTTCAGCAAACCTTACTAAATGTGTAGAACTGCCAATTGTACATGTTCCGACGACCTGAGCCGTATGGAACAATACAAATAAACTCTCCCAGTAGGAGGTCCATGACGAAAACGTCCTCAAAATGGCTTTAGAATGTTCCTTCCCATTGGTTCCAGTCACTTAGAATATTGCGTTTCTTTCTGCACAACTCGTCACATATGCACGCTCCTTCAACCATTTCGTCTGTTAACCTGTATTTATTATTTTGCAGCCTAATGCAGCAGAATACTGAATGTGCAAATGTAATGTGTTGTGGAACAATGTGTTATAAGTAACAGAAAATGAATTTCAAGATACCAACACATTTGAAAAGATTGGATCAAGCCGATTCCAATGATAGTTAACATTAGGGCATCTAATAAGTACTTCTAGATTTTGTATGTATGAAGAAAAGTTAGCTATATATTTCTTGACGATCAATCACTAATAAATTAGTTACATATACTGCTGATGATGACCCCAGAAACGCATTGATACATTTATTATACAGTCTTGGAATTTGGTACATAGATTGCTACGTCTAAGAACATCAAACTGGCAAAAACTAAAAACATTCCTTAAACAAATTCTTGTGATGAGTCATTTGAAAAATATCATGTTTGCAACTTGTGACTCATTTTGCTGTAACGTGTCTCAGATGTGATGTGTTTCAGGAAAACGAGTTACACCTCGCTAATTTAGATTTTGAGATATTGTCATATTTGAAGAGATGAGATTGTTGGGCAGACAATCACTAGTAAAATAGCTAAATATACTCTAGGAGATGTGCTAAGAAATGCATAATGTATTTAATACAAAATTGAATACATATTCATGCTACAAAAGGCGCTAAGTACCCCCGAAAATGAAAACATAATTATTCATCTGTACACATCTAAGTTGCATTGTAGTGCGTTCATTAAAAATAACTATGAGTTTATTCATCTTTTATTGCTATATAGAACTTGGGAATAAATCACTTTAAAAATGATTAATTTTGCAAATTATTTCTCACGTTGCTGTAACGCATTACAGGTATGCCGATTATGGGATTATGGGATTTTCAGAAATGTACACCAATTGCTGATTAACCTATTTTGTAAATTCTGCTAAATTGGACTGAAAAATGATCAACACTAGGTATATATGGGTATATTTAGTATTGTCTTGATTCGAACAGTCTGTTTGGTTATGTTTAACAGTATTTTAAACCTAATTTTTGTTTTAAATTTGGGTTATTTGAAAGAATTGGTGAAGGCGAATTGTACATTTTCTGTGAATCTGACCCTTATGCATCTTCCTGCGCTTCAACCCATATAGAACAATAAAGAAAACATTCCCACTTGGAAAGCAATAATCTCAACTGTTATTTTCCAGTATTTCTCACAGTAAATAGACACAATAAAGTCCGTCTGCATTATGCCATGTGGAGAGGTCTGCTATGTGTGTGGGAGGAGAAGGAGGCAGTGACTGTGGTACAAATGGAAGTTTTATGTCCGAGAAACAGCTTTTGGCAATGATCGAAGTGGAGTAATGCACTGGTAGTATAGCTGCTACTGTGTCGTATCGTAAAGGGTGAGAAAGGTATTCTTACTTCAAGGATAGATGTGATGTGTTTCAGGAAAATGAGTCCCAAGTCTATTTTTGAAGCCTATTATTTACAAGATCTCTTTGTTGGAATATTTTCATTTTTAGGGTGTCTAGTCCTTGTGGCTGTATAAATGCATGTACATTTCAAGACAGTTCATAAAATATATCTGTGCGTTTCGTAGATCAGCATATGGAGTTTATTTAGTTAATTTACTAGTAATGGTCCACCCAGAAATATTGCAAACGTTTTTTTTTCAAAAATTAAAATATCACACTGAAAAGATGGAAGTATGCATTAGATGCCCTTAATGTTTACATTCATTGGAATCACCTTGATCTCATCTTTTCAAATATAATGTTATCTCTAAATCCATTTTTTGCGACTTATGTTAACCTATGTTAAGTCACAGAAGGACACAAATCCATTTTCCTTTACTTTATACAAAATTGTATCTGTATATAAAAAAGAGAAATAAAACTATTAAATACATACAATCTGTTTTAGCTTTGGCTTGGTGAAATCTTACAATTGATATTTAAAAAGAAGGCAAATATTTTGGTGGGAATGGGTTGTGGGAATGGAGTGGATTTTTCATTACGAATTCAACCACAAGATCCTCCTTTTCTTTTACTAACTTATGACATTTTCTCGAAATTGACCCTTTGTTATGCATTCCTTTAAGTAATGCAGGAGGATATTGAAAGCACGTATTATTCACTGAGCCAGGCATCTACCTACCTTCTGTCTTATACATCCCCCACCATAGACGTTAGGCTTACCTGAAAGAAATAAAGCAAATCTTATAATTTACATCAGAGTTACCAGGAGAGTATCTAATCCATTTAATGCTATACATTTTCAGCACTTCCCAGAAAATAATATCTTACTAAATTCACTGGTTACTAGACTAATACAATTCTATTCTTCAGATTTGTGCTGCTAGTTTATATAATATTGTGAAGTTCATTAAGCCTAGAGAAAACGAGAGCCAATGAACGATAATGAGCAAAACGACTACACAAATCGTTACCCCCGTAGTATTAAATGTGGATGTGGGATACAAACTGGATGGTAACACATTGCCTGAACATTCTGAAATGGAACAAAACGACTAAACTATTTTGTGAGATTTAATGGGTCAGATTTTCAGAAAATGTACAATTGTCAGCTGTACACATTGAATAGAATCTGCTAGATTAGGCTGCAATTTGGTCAATACTATGTAAATTCGAATATATTCGGCATTGCATTGATTCTAGCAATCTGTCTTGTTATGTTGAAGTGTATTAAGAACCTGATTTATATCTTAAATTTGGGTTATTTGAGAGGATTGGTGAAGACAAATTGTACATTTTCTGGCGATTTCATCGATATGGTCTTTTTATTGGTTGAAAAAGCCGAGGTAGACATGGACAGAAAACAATGGCATATCAATAGGCGTGCGTCTTACTGTCTTAATTTGCATCGCATTGTTTATTTTCAGATCTGTTATAACACAATTAATTATAGTCTACATGTGTGATGTGTTACAAAGATGAATCACAAGTCGCAAAATTATTTTTTTCCAAAGTGATTTATTTACAAGATCTCTTTGTGCGAATGTTCACCAAGAAATATTGCAAACCTTTTTTCAAAAACTAAAAATCAAACTTAAAACATATAGAAATACTTATTAAATGTCCTATTGTTTACTATCCTTGAAATCGGCATGATCTCATCTTTTCAAATATGATGCCATCGGAAAATCCATTTTTTGCGACTTGTGACTTATTTGCTATTGCTTGTGACTTTTGTGACTTATACTACTGTGACACATATGTGTATTCAACTCTAAGACGGATCAGGGTTCGCAACGAAAACTCTAGGAATAGTTTAGCTAAGTTTCTCAAGGAAAATCATCTTAATGGGGAAGCAATGAACTCCAAATCTGGCTGATCCCTTTCCCTAAGCACGTGTGCTTGGCCGCTCGTGGCGCCCCCTACACGCCAGCCAATGAACTGCCGCAGCTTATTCTGTCTGGTCCCCAGGTCAATTTCCGGTTGTCAAAGTGCGTCAATATAGCATGGCGGGATATCTTAGCTTCCTAAATTGCTGCTTTCAACGGGTGACGTCATTATGTTTTTCCTTCTGGAAAGGGATTGGTTAAACGGTTTGTTGTCAGTTGAATTGATGTGTAGATTTAAATCACTCAAAGGAGGAGTTGAATGTGTAGCGTGGATTCACTTACTTTCACGTCAAAGTTATGCCATGTTCAGTTCAAGCCTTATAGATCCTATACTTCCTGGGGTAGTATATTGCCATGAATTGTGTACCATGAATGTTGTACCAGGCTTTCTAGATTCGCGCTTAAAAATAGCTGTTTATCCACTAGCCTCTGGGGTAGTATACTACCATCTAATGCTGTATGATGTTTTACCAGGCTGTTAAGTGCAGCTTCTTTAGCCTATAGTATTCACTAACTCCTGGGGCAGTATACTACCACCTATTGCTGTTTTATCCTTTACCAGGCTGTTTAGTTCAGCTCCTTTAGCTGGTCTTCCACTAGCTCCTGGGGTAGTATCTAATCTATCATCTAATGCCGTATGATGTTTTACCAGGCCATTTACTTCAGCTCCTATAGCAGGTCTTCCACTAACTCCTGGGGTAGTATCTAATCTACCATGTAATGATGTTTTACCAGGCTGTTTAGCGCAGCTCCTATAACCTATAGTCTTCACTAACTCCGTAGGTAGAATACTACCATCTAATGCTGTGAGAAAAACACAGAAACAAAACAAAGTCCAAGCGAAGTTTGTACGACAAGTTATTTTCTTAATTCTTGACGTGTCACCCTCGTTTGGACAATACCGATCTTCGTCAAATATTGAGGAACTGACACAGGGCATGATCGGAAATTCTCGATTCAAACCTGACACACCATCTGTAAAGAACTGCTTCCAACTATTTGCATGTGGATCAATTTACAACCCGGTCTGATCTTGGGTCAATATTCTTAGCAGTTGTGTACTGTTTCTGTGCAGTATAGTAGCAGTCTGAAGCTTTCTCCGGCCGTGCTGAACATATAAGAAGTTAAGTATTATCAACGTGAAATAAACGGTTTCCAGTTTGAACACATATGTGAAAATGAGTCACAAGTTGCAAAGAATGAATTTTGAGATATCATCATATTTGAAACGATGAGATCAAGCTGATTTCAATGATGATAAACATTAGAACATATATTACGTATTTCTATAATTTAAGGGTGCATTGCACTGTATACAATTCTGTGGTAAACCACTCTTAGAGGCCTCGTAACTACCTCTTAGCAAAAGGTTGCATTGCACTATATACGATTATTTTATGAAACTAGTCTGAGAGAACTCTGAGAGACCTATGAGAGACCTCTTACATCGCTCAAATGCATGAGTTTCAATGCAACAACCCTCGTATCATAAAGCCCTCGTAGTCGTAACTTTAAGATGGTGTTACGAGGCCTTTTAGTCATGATCTTATCGTGTATAGTGCAATTGACCATTAGTCTGATATCTTTATTTTTTTTAAACGAAAACTGTTTGCAATAATTGTTTGTGGACATTTGCTAGTGAATTATTTAAATATACTTCATAAGATCCCCTTGGGAATGCAAGGAGATATTGAGTACACTGTCCATAACGTTGGTACACCCAGCTAGGAAGTGAGCTCATGTAGATCTCACTATGAGCTCAAAAACTTCTCACACATGTGATATCAGAACGGTGAGGTCTGTGTGAGGTTTTTGTGATCTTGCATATGTGATCTCACATGAATGGTTTCAGTGTGATCTCAGTGTGAGTTCACAAGTTCTAGCTCACATTTAGCTAACAGTTGTGATATCTCAGTGAGCTCAGAAACTTCTCATAGATGTGAGATCAGAACGGTGAGGTCTGGGTGAGATTTTTGTGATCTTGCATATGTGATCTCACATGAATGGTTTCAGTGTGATCTCAGTGTGAGGTCACAGGTTCTAGCTCACATTTAGCTAAAAACTGTGATATCTCTGTGAGCTCAGAAACTTCTCATAGATGTGAGATCAGTACTATGAGGTCTGGGTGAGATGTTTGTGATCTTGCATATGTGATCTCACATGAATGATTTGTCAGATTTTTGGACATTTCCAAAAAACGGAATGGTTGATTTGACCAACTTTTAGGGCAGCTAGGGCTTAGCTGTTGAAGTATGAGATGCAGGGGGCCCTGTTATACCCGGGTGCCAAAGGACATTACATTCCAAGCATTCCTTCATTTTCCAAACAAAGGATTTGTTTGACATTGCAAAGTGGGTTGCAAGAATTACACTTTTTAGGCACATCTCTATGGCAAAAATACTGAAAAGGTTGACTTTTTTCTGGCAGCCCCTAGAAATTTTGTGAGATGTTGACCTAGTCTAGTTTTATCTCCTCTTTTCAAATCTGGCCTCCAATTTCTTCTATTGGCATTATTGGCGGTGTTATTGGCAATCTGACTGTTTTCACCAGGTGGCAGTACCATAGAACTTGGTTTTCACTAGGTGGCACCAAAGGTTACTGCATTACATTTACACTTTCTATTAGAACAAAAGTCTCACTAGTAATACTTATATGAAGCATTTATACTTCATAGATATTACACATCATTAACTTGGGAATATTGAAAGCAGTGAACTTGATAGTTTATTTGGATAACTTACCTGCTTGATGTTGAAAAATGTTGGGAAGAAAGCACCCTGATAATTCTAATATTATTACTATAAGTATACTGAGTGACCAAGATTGTCTAAACCAACTTGGAATAGATATCTATGGCAGCTACAGGAGAGGATTGTATAAAGGGTAAGTTTAAGTGATGGAAAGGGATGAGGAACCTTGAAAAATTCAAGCAAAGGGACCATGCAGTCTCTCCTTGAATGCTCTTGGGTGAAATGCTTCTGTGGAGAAACTTTCTACCTTAGCACTGAGCACAAATCTGCTGTTTAGAAGCTGATCAGTAGTGCTAAAAACAAGTCTAGTCTTGTCATCTTATTGATTAATAAGAGTGAGATTGATTGTATAAGAGTATACTGTTAGTTCATATTATGAGGCCATTGTGACATTAGATATTGACCTCACCATGAGATCATAGTATGAGTATACTGTGAGGTCACATTGAGAGATCATATTGATGCCACTGTGAAGTTACACTTTGACCTCACCCGTGAGGTCATACTATGACCTCACAGTGTTCTCATACTTATGACCTCACAGTGAGATCATAGTATGAGTATACTGTGAGGTCACATTGAGAGATCATTTTGATGCCACTGTGAAGTTACACTTTGACCTCACCCGTGAGGTCATAGTATGAGCTCACTGTGATAAATATTGTGAGCTCTCAGTGAGCTCACTGTGATCACACATTCTTAGCTGGGCATGTATTTATACTCCCTCAAGCACTACACTCTTTACGAATGAGAACATTCCCACAAAGAGGTCTTGTGAATAAATCACGTTGAAAGATATCAATTGTCCAACATATCACATATTGTACTTGTATTGCTAGGAGGAAATCTAATGTTTTTCAGATTTCATTTAAACTGGATTCAAATGACTTGGTTGTGGTTTTGCACATGGCCCATCGGTATGGTGCACTGATTATGATACAACTTTATACATATAACACTTTGGTTAAAGGCAATCAAACAACTCATGCTGTTACAATTCATTCCTGGGAGGTTGTGTTACATAATTAGTAATGTTACAGTGTGTTGGTTCTATTAGCACAGTATCACCTACAGTTGTGTACCAGTTTCATGCAGTAAAGCCAGTCACTGGTGAGTATGTTTATGACACATGTTATATCATTGCTACATGATTATGATGTCCCCCAGTGGAGGTGTAGGAGCTCATTATAAGGACAATGGTCATGTATGGTGACCTTCATTACGTCTGTGAGCTACTCTCCTATTGTGTATCTACCCCCTGCCTCAGCCATGTTCTCCTGCATACCTACAGTATACACCCTCCATAGTTCCATTTTATGAATCCTTCCACCTCGACACCACATGTGATGCGTTCTAGTAAAATGAGTCACAAGTCGCAGAATTTATTCTTATTCTTGTTTTTTCCCAAGATCTCTTTATTGAAATGTTCTGTTTTTTTATGGTTTAGCACTTATAGTCATGAATCCATGTGAAAAATGTTGGGACATGGAGGTAGGTTTAGTATGCATGATCACAGGTTAGCTATGTTTTCATGATGGAGACAACACTGGTTAATTAGATACTATACTAGTCAGGATGACTTCATAAACGCATAGATACATAGATAGCACACAGTCATCGAATTTGTTAGATACTTTGCTACGACCAAGACCACCAGACTAATGAAAACATTTCTAGAAACGGTTCTTGTGATAAACACATTTGACTCATCTTTTTGTAACACATCACAAGTATGGTCCATACAGAACACTACAGAGTAAGACGTCCTGGTCAAACATCATTGTAGACCAATATCATGTGATGTGTTACAGACAAATGAGTTACAAGTCGAAAAAGATGGATTGTGAGATATCATCCAAAGACGGTAAACATTAGGACATCTAATAAGTAATTCTATATCAAATTTTGAAACGTTTTCAGTATTTTTGGATGAATAATTACTAGTAAAGTATACTCCATAGGATGACCTAAGAGGTGCATAGATAAATGTATTACACTGTCTTGGAATCGTGTACATGTAAACACTCTAAAAGTGAATATACTCCAAAAAAGATATCCTATACAAAAATCTCTCTGAAAAATATCCATTTTGCGACTTGTGACTCATTTCCCGGCAACACATCACATATATCCTATGCCCTTTGTAAACCATCCTACTCTTCTCATACCTCACAAACTCCTTGTATAAGTAATTGCAACCAAATCGCCATTGTTTTCCGCGATCGGATTGTTGTGGGAATAATGTTTTCTCATATCTCGTCCTGCCAGCCGATACATTTTGTAAGAAAGCATCAAAGGTAGGTTTTTATTTGGCAATCTGCCAAGAAAAACGTTTTCCTTGCCACTTAAGTATGTATGAGGTACCCCCGACATTGGAAAGGCAGAAGGGAGTGGTATCGCATACCCTGGCTACTGGGGTCTTATACTGTGCTTTGGCGAGCTGGAATCCAGCCTTGATATTTTATATGTGCTAATGTTTTGGACGGACCTAGCGTCTGTAATGGTCGTAGAAAACCTGCACAGCCTATATGTGATGTGCTATAAAATGAGTCACAAGTTGCCAAATTGATAAAATTCAACGGGATTTATTCACAAGATCTCTTTCGTTGGAATGTTCTCATCGCAAAGGAGTTTTGCGCTATAAGTTTTATGAATTTATACACCAAATTTCAAGACAGTGTATCAAACATATTCTTGAGTATGACGGTCATCCTACGGAGTTTATTTGTGCTACTTTACTAATAATTGTTCATTAAAAAATATCACAAAAGTAATATTGTCTATTATCATTAGAATCCGCCTGATCCCATATTTTCAAATATGGTGATATCGTAAAATTAATTGCTACTTGTAAGTCATTTGTCAGTAACACAACACATGATTTTAATTCTTTGGTGTCTTATTACATCTTTCTATAATGAACCTTTATTAAATGCGCTTTCCAAAGGAGAGGTGAGATAAAATGGATGCGATAAAAATAAGTCGTAGAAAGCCTGCAACGCTGTGTCTGTCAGGAAAATGAGTCAGACATCGCAAAATTGATAATTATTTTGAAGGAATTTATTCACAAGATTAGGGAGTTTAGTGCTTTAAGTCGTACGAATTCATGTAGCAAATATAAAGATAGTGTATTAAGTATATTCTTGCGCTTTGAAGGTCATTCTGGAGTATGGAGTATATTTAGTTACTTTAATAGTAAATGTCCATCCAGATTTATTGAAAGCTTTTTTCAAACATAGATATATCAAACATAAAATATAAAATTACTTATATGTTCTACTGTTTACCATCATTTGAATCGGCTTGATCTCATCTTTTCAAATATGATGATATCTCAAATTCATATTTTTGTGACTTGTCCACTTTCCCACATTCCGTAAATACACCGCATATTATGTAACATATATCTATATTATACGCATAGGTATATGAATTATTTGTTAAAGCACAAGCCAGAATTAGGACATTAAAATTCAATTATATATTCAATCACACCTCATTCCATTTATCATTCCCAATGTAACCTGATCATGTTATTATCTATTGAAGCTCCTGTTTTTACTAACAGTCCTAACCATCACATTTGCAATATGTATCTCTACTAGTAATTAACACAGGACATGATAAAAAACACTGTTGTAGTGAGTTTGCGACTGTAGTATATCCTGAAGAGAAATATGTTAGAAAAAATCTTGGACGCATCTGGAACCTTTCGCGAACACAAGAACTTGTATAAATGAGGTATGGAGACCAAATGCATGATGAGAAAGATGAGAGACATGTGTTATTGAAACATGTATAACACATGGATGTTGACATTAGAGTAGAGATAGATACCCCGTGCTGAATATGACATATTTTCTATCCATGTTACACTGTACCATTAGTCCCATAACTCCATACGAATCAAGATTCAAAATGGCGGCTATGCAAATCCCCTATTCAATAATACAACTACTTCTTAGACCCATCTGGTCACTTTAGCAGTATCGTTTCACGCAGATCCCGGACACAGTACCCTCCGTGCCCTCACTACCATAGTGAGGAGAGAGACGGCGGGGACAACGCCTAATGCACGGCGGGCTAATCTCCAGGCTGCAGTGAGCTGACCCCCAGCACCGCTGAGGTCACTCAGCAGCTTCAGGTGACGTCACTATGTCATGTGCACAAATCTCCGTGTCATCCCATGTCACCTGAGCGCCGCCCACAGACGCCCGGTTACGTCATTTCCGGCTTAGGGGAGCACGACAAGGGTAGAGGAATAATTACATACCAGATATCTTTGTTACAACCGTGCATATATGAGTGAAATCGCCAGAAAATGTACAATTTGTCTTCACCAATCCTATCAAACAACTCAAATTTGATACATAAATGATGTTCAAAATACAGTTCAACCTAACTGTCACGAGCTATATTGTCCACGTAAGAACTATAAAGGTATTACGTAAGGTTACCTAACAGTAACGGTATATGACCAATATGGAATATTGGATTCCATAAGCGATAGCCTTATGAATATTCATTAGTTAAGTTACAAGGTCTCACACTAGGTGAACCGTGAGTATATGGGTCACACCCAGGTCACACACCAGGTGGACCACAAGTAATTGGGTCACACCCAATTGGGCCATAGCCTAATGAGACATACAGTCTGATTGGGTATTACCAACAGACAAGGCTATTGGTCCAACCAATATCCCTAGCCTCATTGGCTGGATATAGGGACCCCCATGGTCCATATGTATAATCTAATATCATTGGTTAATACTAATGAGAGTAAGGTAATTATGACTTGATTGGCTTAATTATGCGCATGTGCACGCATGCGCAGTACATGTATCTCATATATATAAACCCATGTTTCCTCAATAAAAGTTACGTCTAAACAGGACGAATCTCTGCGTGATTATTCATAGAGTTAGGCTATCCTTAGCCTAGACTCTCGTTCGATTAATATTCATATAATATCTCCAATACTCTACTGCAAGCTACCCTATACCTCGGAGATATTCCATTCATATCAAATGGTGGAAAACCTAAATAGTTTAAGCTGGCGAACGCAGTTAAACTCAGAAATCGAACTGTAATACACACAGATTACGTTCCTAGAAGATATATAAGAAGAGAACCGATTCCAGAGCCTATTCTCCAGGAACAATTGCATCATCCAATTGATCAAGCTGTTGAACAACCAGCGCCAAGGATGAACGAAGCCCAACTGCAAGAGGCGAGAAACGCCTTGAACGAAGCAATCAACCAACGACTGGCGATACAGCTCCAGGACCGGGAGGCCGACATAAACCTCAGAGTCCAGGCGGGAATTGATCGAGCAGTCGCGGCAGCGCGTGATGGACCTCCCCCCGCTCCACCCGTGCAGCCGGCCAACGCGCAACTAGCCCAAGCATTGGTAGCAATGCGGGCTCAAGACCCAAATCTTCGTAAACCTGACACATTCAGGGGACCAACCCTTACTACAACGTGCAGACAATTCCTAACCGATTACGAACATTATATTACACAAGCATATCATGGAGATGCAGCAGCTTTACCAAGGTATTTGTCAACCTATTTGGACGGTAAAGCGAGGCAATGGTACGAGAGATATACTCGTGACCCAGATAATGATAGAAATGCATATCCAGCCATTTCTGCTGCCATGATCGAATACTTCAGACCAGATGAGAGAAATCTCAGAATAACACAAGTTAGAAAGCAAGGAGTATCAGAATCGGTGGAAGCTTATTCATTATATCTAAGGGATATAATCACTGCCAGAGGAATTAATGAAGATGGCGCGATTGAAAAGTTGATAGAGGGACTTAAGCCAACATTATCACCGATTGTGTTGGCACAAAATCCAGCCACATACGATGCTGCAGTAAAGGCAGCCAAGACTGCTGAAGCTAGTGAAAAATCGAGCAAGACTCCAGCATTAGACACTACCGAACTTTCCGCCATTTTGGCAAAGACCTGTGAGGAACTCACGAAATCGCATAAGATTGAAATCAAATCTCTACATGATAAAATCGACATGCTAGCAAAGAAAAAGGAAGAAGTTAAGGTAGAAGTCACTGAAACTGTGCAATCACTGGAGGAAGATCACCAGCAGCATCAAGAAAACGGAAACGGACGCGGCCGAGGACGCGGCCGGGGACGCGGCAGAGGCAAGAACTGGCGCGGAAAAGGCAATGGCCGCGGACGCGGTAAAGGTCATTGGAACAATGGAGACAACCAAGGCTACAATGGAAATTCTCAAGGAAACTCACAAGGTTACAACGGTAACAACCAAGGTTATAATGGAAATAACCAAGGCCAGTACAACGGAGGATATCAACCTCAATATCAGAACAAAGGCCAAGGAAATTCCAATGGAATGAACGATCAATTAATGCACGAATTCCAACAATTCCTGCAATATAGGCAGCAGGGAAACGCCAACCACCAGACGTATTAGGGCCAAAACGCACTGGTGATACGAGCTCCGTCGGGCAGGAGACACAGACTGACACGTTGACAACTAGGAAAAGAACAATGGAATATGATTATGAATGTGTGGACTATTTGCCAAGTGAAAATACAGAAAAGATTTTCACCACTGATACAGGGAAGAAGATAGACGACTCGGCCACCATCACGCTGAAACATACCAACGAGATAGGTAAGACAATTCCTATAAATGCAAATATTGAAAATGGTTGTCTGAGAATTATAGGTTACAAATATGATATCCCAGCTTTAGTAGACACAGGTGCGTCTATTTCTGCGATAAATGATCGTTTATTTGTGAAATGCTCACAAAGGGAACATATTAAGGTAAAACGCATCTCTTGGAAAATTTATGTAGCGGATGGGGGGGTCGTACGTGTCAGAAAACTAGCAACTCTAGAATTTACTATCCAAGGTACTAAATTTCTACACCATTTTGCGATTATTCCCAAATTAAATCGCCCAGTTATTCTAGGTTGTGACTTCTTCAGAAAGTATAGAGCAAATATTAAGTTTGAAATAGATCCATCTCCCGAACATATGCCTATACGAGCCATAAAATCTATAACTGTTCCACCACATTCAGAAATGGCAATTACGGGAGAGGTAACATCAATCTATGATATCCAGGATGATGGTATTGTAGACAACATGGATAGAAGGGTTACGGTTCCATTTATCGTTCAAAGAAGTGTAGTAAGGCCAAACGAACAAAATAGACACCCAGTGGTCATTTTAAATACAGCTTCAAGTTCATATAAAATCAACAAGGGACAAATACTGGGTCTATTTACAAAAGTCAAAGAAAATGAACTTTCTTCATTACCAACAGGTTTGAGGAAAACGGTTGAAACTCTAACCACAGATCAGTCAAGCGTCGCTTCTGATATTAGTAGCATCTCTGACGATTCCTTCTATGAATCGGACGCAGATTCAGACATCGAGATTAATGAATTTTCAAAAATTTCTGTCGATTCTGTACCAAATATACCCCCATCAACAGTTCTAGATGAGGCAGGCAAGGCAAGATTAAATAAGATTTTAGAAGAATACAAAGATGTATTTGTAGGTCCGGACAACATGCTAGGTACTACTAAATTATATGAACACTCTCTTCATATGAAGCCGGATACTACCCCTTGTCACATGCTACCATTTAGAACTACACTAGAAAAAGCTCAACGATTTGATGAAGAATGTGAGAAGTTGCGTGCTCAAGGAGTTATAGAAGAGACCAACACTGGTCCTTGGTCCAGCCGTTCCTTTTTGGTTCAAAAATCAGGCGGAGGACAAAGATTAGTGACTGATTTTCGTTATATTAACGCTCATTTAATAAATCAGGCCTTGGTCTCACCAAGGGCAGATGAATCACTAGAATATGTTGGTGATCTTCGCCCAACTATATTTAGCAAACTTGATGCACAACAAGGATTCCATCAAATTAAATTAGAGGAAAAATCACGAGATTTCACAGCTTTCTGCTCATATAGCAAGAAATATCGCTATAAAGTACTTCCAATGGGTCTCAAAACTTCCCCACAGGCTTTCTGCGCTTTAGTAACCATGATTCTAAACAAGTTACAATACAAATGCGCCATTCCATATCTGGATGACCTGTTAATATTATCAAAGACCAAGGAAGACCACTTTAAAGATCTGAGCAATGTCTTTCAAGCTTTAAGGGAAGGGGGACTAAAGCTAAAGAAATCAAAATGTGAATATTTCCTGGATCGTATCAATTTCTTGGGCATGGTCGTTACGCCCAGTGGTATCCAGCCATGTCCCAAGAAAATAGAGGCTCTAAGGGATTTTCCCAGACCAAAAACCGTGAGCCAGGTACGATCATTCAATGGACTCTGCCAGTTTTTCAAAAGGTTTATCAAGGATTTTAGCTCTATTATCAAGCCTTTATACGCTTTAACAAAAGCTGGGTCGAAATTCCAATGGGATAATGCATGTGAAAATGCTTTCAACTCAATGAAACATTCCATATGTGAAGATGCTCTTCTTCATTACCCAAACTTCGACAAAGAGTTCATCCTCTCCACGGATGCAAGTGGCCAATCGGTTGGATCTGTACTAAGTCAATGTGATGACGAGGGTACGATGAGACCAGTTGCATTTGCAGGCAGGTGTTTAAGAAAACATGAGATTAACTACAACACAACGGAGAGGGAGCTTTTAGCAGTGGTCTACTCTGTCCTCCACTTTAGACACTACCTTGAAGGGAAAGAGTTCCGACTTTTCACAGATCATGCAGCCCTTATTCCCCTGTTAACCAATAAACAGAATAAAAATCGTATGGCACGATGGGCGCTAGAAATACAACAATTTTCTTTTAAAGTCGAACACATCAAAGGTTCTAAAAATATCGTCCCAGATATTTTGTCTAGACGTGTATATGAGGAGGTAGACCCAATGACTGAACCCCCAGCCAAACCAAAAAGAATCAGAGTTGCTACTCGCGTCAACTTCAATCATGAAGATGAAATACAAACTTTTAATAATATTGACGCACCTATTAAGGTCATTTCTTTCAAAGAACCAAAGAAAGGAATATTGAAACGAGATAATACTCATCATTTTTATTGTGATTGTGAACTTACTTGGTGTCAAGAACACCCAAGAAATGACTTCAACCCGATTATGACTTCAAATATCCACCTTAAGATACCAAGGCGGATGTTACCCGATAAGGACCCAGAAATGACAATTCCTGCAACATCAGAGACAGATTCTGGTACAGAAAATTCTAATATAACTAGATTATTCCAGAAACCATTTTTGACGCCAACAATTATCGATAACTACGATCAAATCGGTAGATTCACACACAATTTAGATCCGACAGCTCCTGAGTTTATTCCAAATTCGGGCGCCATAGGAACTAAGCCTAGAGTTTCAAAACTGGACGCTATAGAAAACAACGCTATAGCGCGACCAGAGCGAACGTTGGATTGGGACGCCATAGGGACCAAGGTTAAAAACCCCATCCCTACGAGTAATGGCGCCACCATAGACCGCAGTGCTAAAATGAACATCACAAATGCTTCAAAACAAATAACAGCCGTTACTAGGGCGAAATCAAAGCCTAGTACAAATTCTGACGCAAGCTTAAAACAACAAGCTGCTAGAGAATTTACAGAAATAGCAGATATACTGGGGAAAATGCCAGAAAATTGCTTCACCTTAACAAACCTAAAAAGGGAGCAAACAAAAACAGAGTACATAGCGGCAATGACACGTTTTCTAGAAAAGGATATATTACCTGACGACAAAAATCTAGCCAGGTACATATTATCCAATAGCAAAAACTTTCTAGTTTTAGAGAACATCCTAATGCATTTCTCACCCGACATGTGGAGGAAGTATGGTCACCTATCTTTACAAATCGTGGTACCAGAAGCATGGAAAGAGCATATACTCTATTCTTTTCACGATGATCCACTAGCAGGACACGTGGGTCAAGTAAAAATGCTTTCTACAATGCTACCAAAAGTCTACTGGAGGTATATGAATCGTGATATAAAGAACTATGTAAATTCTTGCGATACCTGTCTTAAAGCAAAGAAGCTAAAGAGATCGCCCAAATCACCACTCACGATCAGACAAGCTGCCGCATACCCTTTCCAACAGATTTGTATAGATGCTATAGGACCTCTTCCAGAAACCAAGGAAGGTTTCAAGTATGTACATGTAATGGTCGATTTTAAGACACGTTTTTGTGCGGCTTTTCCCACAAAAACAATCGACTCACACAGCGCCATTGAAGGATTGATAGAACACTTCATATGTAAACATGGAGTCCCAGAAACTCTACAATCCGACAATGGCACGTCATATTCTGGACAAATATTCAGAGAAGGATGTTCCAAATATGGCATAAGACAAATATTCTCCTCCCCCTTTAGGGCTAAATCGAATGGATTAGTCGAGAGATATAATTCCAGCATAAATACAGCTCTAAGAGCATATGCTATGGACAAACAGAAAGATTGGAATGTATATTTACAGCATATCATCTTTTCTCTAAACTCTACCATTAATCAAACCACCGGTTTCAGCCCTTATTTTCTATTACACGGTCGCCATCCAAACACGATTCTAGACTCATCATTAAAGCTTGACCCGAGCTTGAGAAGCACAATTGTGACTATCCAAGACTCAGTCATAGCTCAAAATCTAGCTGAAAAAGAAGCAGAAACAAGACAAGATAGGCAGAAAATAAAAATGAAGCTACAACACGATAAGAATGCAAAACAGACACTAATCTCAGAAGGAGATCTAGTATACATTCTAGTTCCAAGTTTAATTATTAAACAATCATGCAAAAAGCTTCAGAGAACTTTCTCCGGACCATTATTAGTCTGTAAATTTATTTCTCCTACGTCAGTTATCCTAAGGGATATTTTTACAAACAAACTGACAAAACGACCCATTCATGTAGACAGATTGAAAAGAGTACAGGATATTACAGAAAATCCTTTTGCTAGTCGGTTAATAAAGCCTATTCCCAAGCAATTTCAAAAAGGCTGGGACACAAAGGAAGGCAAATTAATACCGAAGCAATCCCTATTCAAAACCGATAATACTATTGAAGCAAGACCTTCACACTCAAAGATCAAAAAGAAGCGATAAATTATTGGAACAAACATGTAACCGCCCAACAACCCTTATAATCCCTTATATTTGTATTTGTATTCGTTTTATGTTTATGAAAGCTGGCAATTATCGCCAAGCTGACTATCAAGCCAGACGGTCGGTCCATATCTTTGTCTACACGATTAGACAGTGTCAAATTACCGAAGCCAATTGCACGCTATACAAACAAGCGAGTGTCACATCACAGCCAAATGTCTAGACGTTAGTTTATAGTAGTTTCTCTTAATCCTCCAACAGTCGCACACACTACAATAGCCTAAGGTAGAAACAATAGCAGGTGTTATACCCACCCGTATGAAATGTCGCGATAACATATGGCTTATACGACTTGCTGGACGAGCGTATATAGGGATTAGCACCTACAATAACAACTGATGAAGACATATTTCACAGCTTTACCTAAGATGCCTGTTTACAAGGCACGGGGGCATAGCCAACCCACTGGTCGCAGCCTAGAAGCGACAATTAGGTATAAAGCTCTGTCCATCCACCTTACCCCCTCACTTACATAGTAAACCTGAAACGATAGACACTAAAGCTGGACACTTCGCCGAGAATCGCTTGTACAAGCACAAATTCGCAATGGCTAGGTAACTAGACACTTGTTTATAACTTTACTCGATTTAGCAATATTATATGCAAATCAATTTTGGACGACTGAGCTTTGAAAATGTTTTATTTTGTGAATTTTCACATGTTTCTTTTGAAACACATTCTTACATTTAGTATCGCACTGGTAGTAAATACTTGATATTTTTACTACAGGTTAATACTCCTCTTATGGGGTATAGCAACATATGTATCAATGGGACTGACAGCAAACCCGACATTAAGGCAGAATGTTGGGGTACTGTTTGAACCGCTGCCAGCTCCCATAGTAAATGGCCATGACATAACGGAGATGATCTTAGCCGTTCCATACAAGATTCCTGCTTTGCCCAAGGAGGCAATATCATACAAGGAGGAAATGGCTTTCTTGTCGTACGATAGTCCCTACCAGGAAGACTTATCGGCGACACTCATAAAACAGGCAGGAATAATAGACGAAATGATTAAGGATATCAAAATACAAACAGACAACACTATGGAAACAATTAAGCTATTCTTATCCAATCCCATATCAGCAAAGTCGGCCAGGAACAAACGAGGAGCCATATTTGGTTTCCTAGGAGATTTGTTCAAAGGAGTTTTTGGTTTGGCGACTATGCATGATATAGAAAACATAGCAGGAGCAATGGTGAACATAGAGGTAGTTTTACAAGCATTTAAAGACCAAGATATACAGACAGCAGAACTTTTACAAAAGGTAATTACACAGCATAAGTCCTTCAAGAACACTTACATCTCAGAAAGATCTATTTTAAATGGCGTATTAACAAAAATGGCTAAGAATATCGATTCGTGGAATCAGAACTTTACTCTAAGGCTAGGCACAATTGACGCGAATGCAGCCAACGAGAGGTCTCAATTAGCCTTATTAGTGGAAGCGATTTCATCTCTTAGCAACAGAGCTCAATTCTTGCAATCCTTAATTTCAATATCAAGTTCACTAAGACTGTTATCAACGGGTATCCTTACTCCAGATCTTGTAGATCCGACAGAACTAAGAACTTATATTGAGCGAGTAGATCTTCAATTGAAACTTACCTCGCCAGGATCTAGAGTTGCTGTAAAGAATATCGACTATTATTTTTCCCAGAAGGTATCTGTTTTTATGTACAGCAACGAACACTTATACGTACACATACCCATTATTATCTCTTCTACGGAGGCTCTGTTTAACATTTATCAAATAGTCACAATCCCTATTCCAATCGTGACAAAGTCGACACCAACAATCGGAACTACTGTGCTTGATAACAAGATACACTTCCTAGGAATATCGAATGATGAACGCTTGTTCCTAGAATTAACAAATACTGATTTGCAAGCCTGTAATGGAGAGGCAATCAGAATATGTCAACGTACACTACCTAGGATACATAGTTCATCACCAACCTGTGCTGTCGCAATATATTTGAACATGCCTGCTATGATTCACCATAAGTGTCGCTTCTTCATCAATCCAATAGCGATTCCAACTACGACAGCGATCGCTATATCAAAAGATGAGTACTTTATTACTACAAATGAACAATTCTATAATATTTTATGCCACGGAAAGCCTGCTAGACAACATGTGTCAGCTTCCACCTTTATCCTGGGCATACCCTGCTTTTGCACGGCGATCATCGGGGACACTTCTATCCCTAACTCTCGCCTGCCATGTAATTCTTCAGAATCATTTCATTACCTTCTAAATACTGTAAATATGCCATTTATGAAAGCAATGCAGATCGATACGGATATCATCACAGCAAATAGCTTTCACAAGAAACCTTTTAACATGACTCCCCCTAACATACAAGGTTTCCTAGCGAAATTGACAACAAGACCTCTGATCAATTCAATGACCCAGATGGATCTTATGCCTTTCGCTAATGCTCTATTAAATAACGCAACTGAGCTGGAAATTCCAAACATACAGCCAATTGTAGAAGAGCCTTCAATCATGAAAGCTTTCATAAACAACCCTACATGGGCAATAATTCATCCAATTATATCATTACTGGCGTGTGCAATTTCAATATACCTATTATTTAGAAGTCACCAGGCTGCACCGATAATAGCGTTCTCACGAGCAGCAGAAGGATACAGATTTATTTCTGAAATCGAGAATGTCATATCGAACCAGAAAAATCTTTCTCATACATTTAATGTCAGGCCTGCAAAAACAACGACAACGCCATCTCCTCTGGACACCTTCTTCAACAATAAGGACACTCATAACCTCGTAGGAGCAGCAATTGTAATATTATTTATTTATATTGGCATCAAGATTATTATCAAGTTTAAACGGTGCTGCTCAAACAGGATTGGGCTAGTCTCAAAGAAAAAGAGAACAACGCCCAGAATAGCTCTAAAGTTGTATGGCATAACTCATTATTCAATTCCCCTACTGGAACTGCCATACGAGACTCAGGAAATTATACCCATATGGGCTCCCAAACTCATCGACTTCAACACATCTTGCTGTCCATCACCCATCCTCGAGGCTCAATGGTCAGGACCAGTCTCCATACAAATTAAGAACAAGAAACAAACCTTCTATTTACCAGAATCAGTTAAAATACCCAGAGTCGCATATCGGTCCATCACTACAATGTTAAAAGATGGAACCACTATCAAAAAGTTGATTATAGAATCAAACTTCGACAAAATAATAACCATTCCCTACGAATCAGAAGAAGAAGAAATCATCGAACATATTGAAGAAAAGATAACATTAGATTTAGAGGAAAAAAAAATGCAACCAGCCACAGGAGCAGTGTTTCTAGAACTAGCCAAGTCACTTCTGACAAACCCGACTCAGGTAATGGCCGAATAAATAAGGGTTAGAAACAGTAAAGAAATCAAAAACGACAACCATTTCAGTATAGGCTAAGGAATTGTCTTGCCAAAGATACATTATGTTGATATTTGAACTCGATATATGCCATAACATGTTTACGTTCCAGAATCTTCATAAGATAACACCAGCGTTTATGTTTATATTTGGTTGTTCACTTTGAGATGATCGACAAAGCAATTGGTCGCGTGTATACTATTGTGTAAAAGGATAAGATAACACCTCTCAAATCGTGATAAATTTGAACAAAAACCAAGCTGATTTAGATTCTTTTAACAACGATCGGTATCTGCCACCGAAGGACGAAACAATGTAAATACAAGTTCACACTTTGCGATTACTTATATACTCGAGCATTTTTTTTTTCTTTCGAGTAAGAATATACCTTGAATAATTTGAATGTTATTGTACATATGTGTAATACCTTAATGGGATATCACGCACCTGGATACCCATAGAAAGGAAGTTACTAGAAGAACCCGCGATGATTTATGTATATATATATATTGTGAAGATCTCTACTAGAGACACGAGATGTTTGATACAAGCCGGAAAAAGGTATATAGGAAAACCAACAAAAACAAGAGGGTTATGAAAACCTACAAGTTACAAAATATCCACAAATAGGATAGTTTTCAATACTAATTTTGTACACATTGTTATAAGTGATCAAGTCACAGGTATTCTCTCTTTGTTTTAGTTTAAAACTATTTGTTGAAGTAAAATATTCATAAGCTTAGCCGCTACGCCCGGCCCATAGGCAGGCAAGCATGATATTATATTCCTGAAACATTACGTATTACCTTGATATTCCTCGTTCTTTATACAAACTCGCAACAAGGTTTCTTTATATTTTATTATATGTTTTTCTTCAGTAGTTAGTAAACTAATATGATGTCTACGGAGAGACAATCACTGAAGCCGGGGGCATTATGTCACGAGCTATATTGTCCACGTAAGAACTATAAAGGTATTACGTAAGGTTACCTAACAGTAACGGTATATGACCAATATGGAATATTGGATTCCATAAGCGATAGCCTTATGAATATTCATTAGTTAAGTTACAAGGTCTCACACTAGGTGAACCGTGAGTATATGGGTCACACCCAGGTCACACACCAGGTGGACCACAAGTAATTGGGTCACACCCAATTGGGCCATAGCCTAATGAGACATACAGTCTGATTGGGTATTACCAACAGACAAGGCTATTGGTCCAACCAATATCCCTAGCCTCATTGGCTGGATATAGGGACCCCCATGGTCCATATGTATAATCTAATATCATTGGTTAATACTAATGAGAGTAAGGTAATTATGACTTGATTGGCTTAATTATGCGCATGTGCACGCATGCGCAGTACATGTATCTCATATATATAAACCCATGTTTCCTCAATAAAAGTTACGTCTAAACAGGACGAATCTCTGCGTGATTATTCATAGAGTTAGGCTATCCTTAGCCTAGACTCTCGTTCGATTAATATTCATATAATATCTCCAATACTCTACTGCAAGCTACCCTATACCTCGGAGATATTCCATTCATATCATAACCAAACAGATTGCTAGAATCAATGCAATGGCTAATTTACTCGAATTTACCTAGTATTGACTACAATGCAGCCTAATTTAACAGGTTTTACTAAATGTGTAAAGCTGTCAATTGTACGTTTCTTGAAAATCTGACCCATGTATAGATGGGTACACCCTGTCCAGCCTCTCAGGAACCTAAACCTTGAAGTCTAGGTTCTACAGAGGCTGGACAGAGTGTAGCGTTCTCTTATATTTCCTCAGGTAATTATTTTCTTTTGTCAAATATTGTTTATAATTTTTTAAGAATTTTCTTGCCATGGATGTGTCTTTGTCTCTTTCATGACCTTAAAATGTTTTCTCTTTTTTTTTGTATTTCTTATGAATTTGATTTTTAACTTATTTAAATTCTGTCAAATGAACTATTTACAAAACATACTGAATCTTTTGAATACGTTTGCATCTTCAACACGTTTGTGATGTGTTACATATGGGTCAGATTTTCAGAAAATGTACTATTAGCAGCTGAACAAATTTAGGAAATTCTGCAAACTTAGGCTGCAATTTGGTCAATACTAGGTAAATTCGAGAATATTCGGCATTGCATTGATTCTAGCAATCTGTTAGGTTAGGTTGAACTGTATTTTGAACTTTATTTTCGTCTGAAGTTTGGGTTATTTGAGAAGATTGGCCAAGTTAAATTGTACATTTTCTGAAGATCTGACCCATATAGAGTATATTTAGCTACTTTACTAGTAATTATTGTCCACCCAAAAATATAGCAAACAGCATTTTTCAAAAATGAAAATATGAAAATTAAAATATAAACATAAGTATCATTATGTCATAATGTTTACTATCATTAGAATCGGCTTGATCTCATCTTTTCAAATAGGGTAATATCTCAAAATACGCCACTTGTGGCTGATTTTCCCTTAACACATGACATTTGTTCAGAAATATAGTGTTTTCCACGGCTGCTGAAATTAGGTACATGAATTCATGCCACTTAAAGCACTTAAACAAATGAGAACATTCCAAAAAAAGAAATCTTGTAGAACAATTCCGCTGAAATAGATCGGTTTTGACTCATTTCCTGAACAAATATCAGAATATTTTGAAACAAATCGTGTACTGTTTAAGCTTAGGTTTAGCTGTCATTTGTTCAGAGATTGTGTTTTCCATAGTGGCTGACTGGTGGAGAAAGCTCGTTCATTGTACTTCCATATCAGACTGGGTTTGAAGTATTGCACAAAGGCTGAAGGAGTTGCTCCTCGTCCCCTTGAGCTGCTCATATCATCGGTACCACTCCAATACGTCCTACCCACCGCCTGGGAAGTAATGGGAGCTTTATATTGAGAAGGGTGGGGGCGGGGGGTTTGTGTTGGAGGGGGGGGGGCGTGTCAGGGGACATCAGTGAGTAGAAATAAGTAAAATTGAAAGATTTAATATTTTTCATTCAGGTGATAACATTACATCGTGTTGTTCTCGGATATATTCCTGTTATCTCAGAGAAAAAAGAATAAAATATTAAAAGTTCAAGTTTTATACAATGCGATAATCCAGCCTCTTTACATCCAAAAATAATTTCTTTATCAAGTCAATATGTGATCCGTTTTAGGAAAATATGCCACAAGTCGCAAAAATTCGATTTTGAGATATTATCCTATTTGAAAAGATGGGCTCAAGCCAATTCTATTGATAATAAACATCAAGGACATCTAAGTAGTGTTTCTACATTATAAGTTTGATATCTTTATTTTTGTAAAAAAAAAAAGAAAAAAAGTTATTGATATTTTTGGGGTGGATAATTACTAATAAAGTACCTAAATATATACTCCATAAGATGACCTTAGAAATGCATAGATATGTTTAATACATTGCCTTTAAATTCCGCATATGTATTAATATTACAAGCAGCATGAAGGTGGGTTTTTCTAAAGAGTTATTTTTGTCAGGCATTTTACAATATGTTATAAGCACATTTTGTCATTATCAATGGGTGAAATCCCCTAAAAGGGCAGAATTCACCTTTACCAATCGGCTCAAGTATTGACCGCATTTCGGCCTAATTTAGCAGAATTAACTAATGTGTACAGCTGCCAATTGTGCATTTTCTGACAATTTGACCCTATAAGACGTAACAGCCGTGAATGCGCCTTGAGAGACATGGCAGTAACAATACTAAATACATTTCAGGGGGCTAGATCCCCCTTGCTCCCCCCGGGTTCAATTTTAGCCCTAGGAAAGAAAGAGGTAGTTTCTTCCAGAGCCCAATAAATAGGCAGGATTAAGTTTAGTCCGCGTCTTTCCCCAACACAAACCCCCAGATTAGATTATTGCCACAAAATGGCAAGATCAAAAGCAGTCAAACGAGTCCCCTGATAGCTGGGCATTTTTGTCATTTAATCTCGTCTCAAGACTCAGGAAAGCATTTTAGAAAATCAATATAAACCTCTCTTATACGGCTCTCTCTCTTCCTCTCTCTCACTCTCTCTTTCACTTTCTCTCGCTCCTCTACCCTCTCTATGGTCCTGGGTACGGCCCTAAAGTACCTTTCTGTTTTTTGTCTCTGTCTCTCTATCCCTATTTCTCTATCTCTATTTCCTGGGTAAGGTCATACACTGCCTCCCTCTCGGCTCTCCCGCCCTTGATATAACCCTAAATGTGTTGATAAGGGCGTAAAGCAACTAGTCTCACTCACTCACTCTACCCTCCTCTCTCTCTTTGTCCTACTCGCTCTCATTTTCTATCGTGTGTGTGTAGGCCCTACTCTCCCTGCCTGTCTCTCTTCCCTTGCCCTCTCTTTTACCGTGTATCAATTCCCTTTCCCCCTCGCCCTCGCCCCATTGCTTTTGTCTCTTCCTTCCCCTCTCTTTCTCCTCTCTTTCTCTCCCTCTCTCTCCCTCTCCCCTCCTCTATCCTCCGTTCTCTCCCTCTCCGTCTTTCCTTTCTGCCCCTCTCACCCCCTTGCCTTCCCCGCTCCCCTCAATCTCCTCTCTTCCTCTCTCCTCTTCCCCTTTTTCTCTCTCTCTGCTCTCTCCCCTCTCTCCCATCCTCTATCCCCTCTATCTTCCTCCCCTCCGTCTGCCTCTTGTTCTTCCCATTGCTACCCCTTTCCCTGTCATAACATCCCCCACCCCACTCCACGTCTCTCTGTTCCTCTCTCCCTCTCTGTCTCTCAAAGATCTTTGGCTTATGAAACAATTTTACAGTCTAAAGGGAAATCATTGACTGTGTATTGATCCCTATAGCGCGGAATAACTGCATCTTCGATGTACAAACTGCGTTGCAAACTGAGCTTTGTATCAATTGAGTTCCTTCCTATTGAGGTGATGGGATCGTTTGCAAAGCTCATTTGATATGTTTTGAGAATTTTGATAGGGTGTGATCCTGTGTAATACTTTGTGTGGGATTTGTTTTCTCGAAATAGCTGAGAATGCAGTTTTAATATTATGAGAAGATAAAAGAAGGGTTCATGAATTGGTCGAAATAGCAAGAATTCAGACCTTGTCCCACGAAAAGGATGGGTTTGATTCCCAAATAAACGAATTATCAAATTTCCTTTAATTCGGGTTATTTGAGAGGATTAGTTAAGGGGAATTGTACATTTTCTGGGGATTCACCCATATAGCCACCCTGTTTAAATGAAATGTTTAACGAAAACTGCTGCATTCCTGACGACACACATAACGAATATTAAATTTATCTAAACATTTTTTTTTTCAGAAACGGTTTAGGGAAGAGTATCGCATTATGCAACATTTCCGCGTTGGAGTACTTTGTCTGATGGAACGTTGGTAAATAAAATGGTCAATTTTGATATTTCATTTCTACTAAACAAGTAGAGGTATTTATATGTAACTTTGAAGTTCATAAATTGTACCATTTTTCACACAACATTTAAGCTGACATGAACCGTTATCATTAAGTATTGATGTGTGTAATACAGCCCCTATGTGAGTCAGCGATGGTGGCAGTACGGCCCCTATGTGTATATTGCATGCTCGTACTGATGTACTACATGGGGCAAGGGGTCAGAAAATGTACATTACACCTTCACCAATCCTTTCAAATAAATACAATCTAACACAAAGGGAAATGCACGAATTTGTTTTAAGATCTTTTATTTCCACTGGGAGTTACACTTCCTGAAGGGGCAGGATTTGCTAGTGTCCCCAGCAGATTATTAAAGCAGTAGAAAATGTACAGATGAAAGGAAGAGTAAATAACCAGTAGTGAGAAGGATTCATAGATAGATTATCTATTATAAGTATGCAGGAATAGGAATAGGATTCACCTTCAGATTACTCTCGATTAAACGCAATCTAAGACACAGGAAAATGCAATTCGCCTTCACCAATTTTCTCAAAAAGTCGTTTTTTCCCCACAATTTTAAGAGAAAAGACGCATCAGCTCAGATAGTGTGTAATCTAGGTACAGTTATGAAGAATATTACATTATTTAACCAAGAGTAAACCTAAATTCGAACCTTCATGTCAGTCAGTTACTTCTCATATTAATTACCAATTGATTATCATATTAATTACATATTAATTACCCAAGACAAAATTTCTTTCTCCGAAAAATGTATCACTTTTTAGCCTAATACTTAGTATAGAAGTGTTGATGATTTCCAGTCCAATTTAGCAGAATTTACAAAATATGTTGATCTGCCAATTGTACATTTTCCGAAAATCTGAGCCATATATTACCCAGGTACATGAGTGACCAGCACAGTAAGGGCCCCCTATCTAAACACACACAGTATATATGGGTCAGATTTTCAGAAAATGTACAATTCAACTTCGCCAATCTTCTCAAATAACACCAACTTCAGACAAAAATAAAGTTCAAAATACAGTTCAACCTAACCAAACAGATTGCTAGAATCAATGCAATGCCGAATATCCTCGAATTTACCCAGTATTGACCAAATTGCAGCCTAATTTAGCAGAATTTACTTAATGTGTACAGCTGCCAGTTGTACATTTTCTGAAAATCTGACCCATATGTACTGCACCAATATCACTGACCGAATTTATTGTTAAACAAACTAATGTGTTGTATCATGAATGTATAATAATAATGTGATTTTTTCAGTAAAATAAGTCGCAAGTCGCACAATATGGACTTTAAGATCACCATATTAAAAAAGATGAGATCAAGCTGATTCCGATGATAGTAAACGCCTTCAAAAGGCAAGAATATATTTAATACAATGTCCCGAAACTTGCATGGATTCATACGACTATAAGTTCTACACCCTCTAGGAATTAGAACATTTCAATAAAGAGATCTTGTGAAAAAAACACTTTGAAAAGTATCAATTTTGAGACTTGTAACTCATTTACTGGAACACATCATATTAGTTATGCAATATACTTCCTAAGTCGTAAGTTATTTTAACTTCTGATGCGCATTACTAATATATAACAAAGAGAATGTCATGAATTTGATTTTTTTTTATTTGTTTGATTTATTTAATTTTTACCAGTCGTTTTTTTGTATTACTGACGACAGATTTGAAGCTTTCAATGAATTGAAATATTGGATTCGAAGAGATATGGGTCGCAAGAGGTCATTTTTAATTTGAACTGGAATTTATTTGCAATTTGAGAATTGGCGAACTGCGAGGGTTTTTGTATTACTTACTGGGATCAGGTTTTGAAACAAATCTATGTCTACTTTAATGGTTTCAAATTTGAAAGTAACTTCTTCTCTAGACTATGTGTGGGACAGACTTTCAGAATGTACTATTGGTAGCTGTACACATTTAGTAAATTCTGCTAAATTAAGCTGCAATTTGGTCAATACTAGGTAAATTCGAGTATATTCGTCCTTGCATTGATTCTAGCAATCTGTTTGGTTAGGTTGAACTGTATTTTGAACTTTATTTTCGTCTGAAATTTGGGTTATTTGAGAAGATTGGCGAAGTTGAATTGTACATTTTCTGAAAATCTGAACCATGTATGTTATAATGTTACGCTAAGGATAAACAAAATGAGAATATTCCGTCAAAGAGATGTTGTGAATAAATCACATTACACACAGTATATATATCCACACTGTAGGTCTTTAAGGCCTGTTTCCACATGTTTAATTCATACCCCGGGCTAGCGCTAATCGTCAAAGGAAAAACATAATTACCCTATCATGCAGTGAATTAGACTTAGCCAGGTAGTTTGGTCTATTAGCGGGGAAGCCTATGGGCTAGGTTCCAATATTGGGCCAATGTATTAACTTTAAGTTCCGACACTAGACCAGTTATGCCGGGCCCACACATTCAAGAGCTCACAATTCGTACGAATTGGGGTCTTACTACAATTCGTGGACGAATTCTTAACAAAATTGGCCAATTTGTACAAATTTTTGTTAGTTTTTCATGGCCCACACATGGCCCTCACATTCCCAAATTGCCTTACGAATTGTCTTAGCATTTCTCTTAAGGAATTACGATTTCGTGGACTCATTTTCCTGTGACACATCACATGTAAAGAAAAAATAAATATAGGGGATGTACAGAAGGGGAAATGAACATTATAAAAATGAAAAAAAATTGTTGATATTCCAAAATTTAAAGATGTTACAGACCTTCAAAGTTGCCTGCCTCTCAAAATTACTAACATTTTTGGTCAAATCGTAGAATCTCTTAAAACTTTCGGATATATTTGATTGTTTTAAGGGACTTAAGAATTGTCTTAGGGTGGTCTACGAAAAAAAACATTTGTCTTAGGACTTCACTCTAATTTGTACGAATTTGGAAGTGCTCTTAAGAACGATCATAGGACCCATTCGGCTCTGAATTCGGTACAGTGTGGGCCAAAATTTTTCCTACGAATTGTCTTAATAACCCGCGATTTGTCGTACAAATTTGTAAGAAGCCCACACATTACCGAACTCAAAAATGTTCCCTAAAGAATGATTTTGAATTTGTACGACTTGTCTTAAGGCCCGATTCGGCTCTGAGTTCTTCAATGTGTGGGCCCGACTTAACAGTCATATGGTATTGTGTGTGAACCCTGTGTAGGCTCATAGCTGAAAGAGTCCCTTCAAACTGAGGGAAAACCTCTAGCTCCCAACTGCAAAATACTATAATACTGCCATTAGGATGCCTACTTCAGGGCTAGGAAAACATAGCGCAGTAGGCGTCCAATCACTGACACGCCTCTGTTATATGGTCTGAGAATGGTGAATGGTAAAGGCTGAACAAAATCATTTTTCTATATTCCTATGAAAGGATTGGTAAAGGCGAATAGGGGATTTGCATAGCCGCCATTTTGAATCTTCATTCGCAGGGAATTATGGGACTAATGGTACAGTAAAAGTCTATAGAAAACATACCATGTTCAGCATGGACTATTTATCAATGCTCCAATGTCAATTTTTTTAAAAAATGTTATTGGACAAAGTTTCATATAATGATAGTTCTCATTTGCCAAGTACAAAACAAAAGCATTTAAATTGATTACTACTAACTCATACTAATTGCCATTACATTGATAGGTCAACAAGACGTCTCTTGATCGTCAATACATTATTATTACCATTTAATTGTTTAATCATACAATTTAAGCAGTCATTTGATCTTCTACTAAATAGTTCTATATATCACCGATTCATTTCAAATAAAACATACATCAGCTCATGAATATTATAATAGACATGCTTATACAGATACATCACAGGAATTTTTGTAATTTTTTGTGTGGCCTATTAAAAACAATACATAACCACTTTGTGAGTAAAAGATAAACTACAAATGCACCTTCATAGTTAGAAACTTTAACTTATTCTTATCATATATATATCAGCTGATTACAGTCATCAATGCCCCTTGACCAACATTAATTTTGGCAAATTACCCATTCATGATGTACATTACATCAATCCCTCCAGTCATGTGTACGTTTGAGGGTTTTTTTCAAACCATCCCAAGTTTTTTTTCTCATTGGGGTTCATTCTGTTTCAGACTTTTGGGCCCTGGATGTGTGGGGATCTATTGTACTTTTCAGACCTTGCTGCCGGCTGAATGAGGTTAACCCCATGGCCAGCCTAGTATGTCTTGGCATGAGTTGAATTTTTTCGGGAGTGTTTGCAAATAAGTGCATTAGGCCTTATATGGCAATGTCACCTCTTTTCCGAAATGAGTCAATTTTTAAATTGTCTCTCATCTCATTCGTCGTTAATACACCTTGGTTATTAAATACAGTTCTGACTGCCCTGTTCAGTACACTCTGCAATAGGGGACTTGCATAGCCGCCATTTTGAATCGTGATTCGCATGGAATTATGGGACTAATGATACAGTCTAAAATCTATAGAAAACATGGAATATTTATCAATGCTGTAATGTCAATATCCATGTGTTATACATGTTTCCATCACACAAGTCCCCATGTTTCCCATCATGCATTTGGTTTTCATATATCTTTTATAAAAGCTATGATATTGGTGAAAACATTCTTGCAATTTTTTATAAAAATGTTGCCAAATATTTGTATGTCAGATTTCAACAAAATCCATCCCAGCATGCACTGCAGTAGACATGCGCAGTGAGACATGCAAATCCCATTTTTGGTAATTGTGTTACATATTGACTTGTTGTACAAAATATTTCCATATTCCGCTAGCGACAATATATGTGATTTTACAATTGTGGTGGCTATGTCTTTATTCAAACATGGCCTTAATCTTGCCAGACAGTTAACTTTCTGCTGAATCGCAAATTTCATTTTTTGCAAAATGAGCATTGCAATTGATGTTATTATCTTTATGGTAACCTAAGTATCTCACCACCCTAGCTTTCGTTATTGCCTGACCATCAATATAGCTGTTCCCTATGTTTCCAAGATTATGATTCTTTAATTTGTTCTTGGACCCAATAAATTGAAGCTGGCACTTTTTCGAATTGATTTTCAATTGGTTACATTTCATCCAAGAGGAGATTTCAATGGTTGCCAATTGAGACACATTTAAACATTCCTCTTTATTAGCGCACGTTACTGTGATGGCAGTATCATCAGCGTAGATGCTTATACCAATTTTGATTTCATTATTAGGTAATACCACTTTATTTATACATTTCGGCATGTCGTTAACGTAAATTAAGAATATAAAAGGCCCTAAAATGCTACCTTGCGGTATGCTTTGATTGATGTTCACAGAGTCTGATAGTATGTTCCCTAACCTCGTGCGTTGCACTCTGTGTACCAGGTATTTTCCAATTATTTGGATGATCATACCATTCACATTGTAAAATTTCAGTTTTGCCATGAGGATCTCATGATTTATAGTCAATATACATGCGTTATACATGTTTCCATCTAGTCCCCATCTTTCCCATAATGCATTTGCCTTTTATAGATCATTTATAAAAGATATGATATTGGTGAAAACATTCTTGCAATTTTCGATAGAAATGTTGCCAAATATGTGTATGTCATATTTCATCAGAATCCATCCCATGGTGCACTATAACAGACATGGGCAGTGGCACTTGCAAGTCCCCTATTGTACATTTTTCGACCACTTGGCCCATGTAGAGTTTGAGGTGGAGATACATGTGAGTAAGACACTAATGCACCGGAATGTGAGTATCAGATAGTAGAGTGAGTCGCATCTGTATCATATAGGTCAGATCGTCAGAAAATGTACAATTTGCAGCTCTACACATTTGTGAAATTCTGCTAAATGAGGCTGAAAAATGATGAATAACGGGTATATCTGAGTATATTTGGTATCGCATTGATTTAAAGTATCAGTTCTGTTATGTTAAACTGCATTTTGAAGCTAATTTTTGTCTTAAATGTGGGTTATTTGAGAGGGTTGGTGAAGGTGAATTGTACATTTTCTGAAAATCTGACCCATACATTGTAGAGTGAGACACAGCTGTATTCTGGTGAAACATACAATGGATGCACCTCACCATTACATATAGCAACATGTCATACCACATGCCATAGCATTACTACCTATATATATGTCAACCTCCATTAGGCCTGAAGTGATGAGTCTGTTATAGGGGAGCAAATCGCTAGAAAATGTACAATTCGTCTTTATCACCCCTATCAAATAACCCAAATTTCAGACATAAATCAAGTTCTAAATTCAGTTCAACATAGCAAGACAAATTGCTAGAATCAATGCAATGCCGGATATACTCGAATTTACCTAGTATTGACCACATTGCAGTATAATTTAGCCGATTTTACTCAATGTGTACAGCTGACAATTGTACATTTTCTGAAAATCTTATCCATATGCATTTGTATACATGTATTCAAGCTGCACTCTCACTTAACTTCTGTCAAAAACTAAACATCTTCTTCTTTTTGTTCAATTTTTTCCACCCCATATAAAAGTCAGTGGACTATTATTTTGTAGATGTTTTCCAGTTGTTCGGCCTAGGGGTTTCTTAAACGTATTCATGTGTGTTTGGAGGACCAGCCTTTGTTACAATGACTTCACTTATTATCGCTCAACAGCGGATGTTTTCTCTTGGTGATTCGTCTTCAGATTCTTGTATAAACATATATACAACAGCACACTATTGATAGTCCTATGAATCATAATATGAGTAACTCTTGTATAAACATATACTCACAGCAGAATATTGATAAATCCAGTCCTATATGTCATCATATGAGTGAATTTGGTCGGACGTGAAAGAAGGTAGAAAATGTAAGTATGTAGTTCAGCATTGATGAGAAGGGTAGACATAAATACCATGTCTAAGCCTATGAAGGCATGCACCTATGGTTGATATTGGTCCGTAGTTAGTATAAATGAGCAAAACCTAGGCGGGAAAGGGCCAGGTGACCGGAAGAAACGTCACTTTCAGACGTCAGCGTCTGCCGTTGGCAGCAAGGGGACAAAGGCAGTCCGTTCGGGAACGTGTCCCAAGCTTTTTTAGTTAGTAAAGAAACTGAGAGCGAGAGAGGAAGATGCCAATCTTCTTTGGGTTATTTACAGACAATACATAAATATTTCTGAAACATGTTCGTATTTTCTGTGTAAATGATATGATGAGATTTCGGTAACAACTCACAATAATTCACAAATGGAAACATTCCAACAAAGAGATCATGGTACACAACTTTGAAAATTAAAATTTTTGCGACTTCTGACTCATTTTCCGGAAACAAATCATATGTGGAAAATCAGTCAAAAGTCACAACGATGATAATCTTCAAAGTCGGGTATTAACAAGATCTTGTATTTGTATCAAACAGTTTACAATATTTCTGGGCGCAATAAACGTAACAAGAAAAGTAACTATATACTCCATAATTATGAGGACCTTTAAAACGAAAGGGTATATTACACACATTGTCCTGAAATGTGATACATCGATTGATATAACTATAAGTGATACACTCCTCAGAACATTCCAATAAAATGATCTTGTAAAATAAACATTGAACAAAAATATCGTTTTTGCGATTTCTGAATCATTTTCCTAAAACACATCATATATGTGATGTGTTCCAGGAAAATGAGTCATAAGTCGCAAAATGGATATTTTTCCAAGTGATTTATTTATAAGATATCTTTGTTGAAATATTATAATTCTTGGGGTACCTAATGCTGTTAGTACTATTAATACATCTACAAAATCTCAAGGCAATGTATTAAATATATCTATGTATTTCTAAGGTCATCTTATGGAGTATATTTAGGTATTTTATTAGTAATTATCCACCCAAATTATCAGTAACCCCCTTTTTTCAAAAATAAATATATCAAACTTATAATATAGAAACACTATTTAGATGCCCTTGATGTATGCTACCATTGGAATCGGCTTGAGCTCATCTATTCAGATATAATATCTCAAAATCCATTTTTTGCGACTTACGACTCATTTTCCTGAAACGGATCACATATATCCTGCAGGCAGGGTGGTTTCAGACCTTGCTATACTGGCCCGCGTTATCCATGGCAGTGGCGGTGGGAAGGTGGGGTGTCTGGGCCTCTATAAACCTGGCGGGTGGGTCCAGTCCTGTGACAATAACAGCTTTCTTGTACATGTATGCCTCCTGCCAACTCATAGATATTGGCTCTAGTCCAGTCTACCAGTGGCTTATTCTACATCAGGGGCAGCCTTGGACCTCAGTGTTAAAGCTGTACGCTCAGATGTTCGTATTGTGACGACCAAAGTCAACTTTTTTGTGTATCGTGAAATTTGTGAGTCTTTCTGGAACACACTTCCAGGGTATTGATATGCTAATGGATAGTGCGAGATGCGGCTATAATGTTAAATGCATTTTAGAAGGCTATTTGGGCAAGGGGAAAGTTGAATTATGAACTTGTATTCGCCAAGAACTTTGTTCACAGACAAACAATCTTCTAAATCGTAAAATCTAACCTAAAGGTCTAGTCTAAGGGACCCTCTGGAAGAGCTGTGGCTGCCACAGAAGAAGACAGGCCCATTTCCGATGTGAATTATTTATATTTTTATCATGTACTGTTTTCGGAAATAAACAATATACATATATCAATTAGATCGGTGTTAGAGCCTTCCTCAACGAAGTGTTCGTGAGGTATAAAGCCAGGTTATACATCTCTACTTTCAAACGAAAATACAGCAATCGGGTTGTAATAGTATCGAAATACATGACAGAATTAAGCTAGATCAGTTGATGAGCGGTGTACGGATGCCCGTGTCGGAAATGAGTTTGTAGTGTCATTAAAGCACAAGAGAAGTAAGTAAGAAAAATGGAAAAAAATGCAAACTATAAGGGTATCATCTTCACGACTTAGAAGTGTATAAACCAAGATGGCGGGATAGTTTGAATAAACAATTTTTATTTTTTAAAAAAGCTGCACCCTCAGTTAACATCGGTAAAAAAAAGTAGATATTTTCTACTTCTTGTTCCATTCTTTTCAAACCGATGTCATTGGACCAATATTTTGGAGAATATTGTCCCGCTACCGCACTTCTAAGCGTCCTCATTTGTATTGCCTGAATCCGCGCCTGTATACTGTTGTGCGATGACTTCACTTATCATCGCTCACAGGACTAAATTTTCTCTCAGTTCCCACCAAGCAGATGTAATCATGTAGGAATTTACTACAATATTTCCCTCATTGAACCATTCAATATCCCTTGCCCACTTCAAATAACAGTCTTCAAGGTACATGGTAAATGGGGGGACATGCCTTGTTCTCACTAGAAATCAACACTCTTGAGGCACAAACAATTGAGACAAACTAGGTCAAGGACAAACTTTGAGTTGCATTGTTTTTTTCCCAGACAGGCTCACCTCTCAAGTCCATGGTTCGAATCCCACCTTGGGAGGCTTCTTTTTTCCAGTCAGATTTATTAAAATTATGTTAATAATCAACAGAAAAATCATCTAAACAGCAGAAACTTTGTACCATAATAATAGCAGATATATATAACTAGTAAAATCATATTTTTGCAGTCAATAAATCCTAAGGAATTCTTGAGGTAACACCTAAAAGGTGTTTCTTAGTTTTCCAGTCTTTTCATGTTTAACTCAGAGGAAAGAATGAGGGAAATTACTTCGGTAGGAAAACTTCTGGGGGAAATTCCTACATAGGGAACAACTACAAGTATCAATGTAGGAAATTCCCACAGCTAAATGGGTCAGTTTCTAGTTCATGCCTGTGGATCTAGATTCTAATCCATTCTGGATAAGAATCAAAGTATAGAATCAGGTATAAGAATCAAAGTATCTAATATTTTACCCACTTTACCGCTTCAAATTGAAGGAAATGTGTTATATTAATCGTTAAACCCAAGAAATGAATGAATCCTATGCATCCTATTTACCTTCTACTTTGCTGACCCACACCTCTACAGCAAGGAATATTCCTACGAATTTTCTGTAGGAATGAATGTAGTGAGGGAAAAATTCCTACAGAAAAAATTCCTTGCTTAGCTTATACAACAGAGCCCAGGTCATTGACCTGATGGTTGACTGCCGCCCTGTGCAAAAATCGGCACAGTGTATATATGAGCCTTAAGCTAAACAGCTATAGTAGAAGGACAGTTTATGAGGACACCTATGCGACCTGGTGTGTTGTGTTTGGCAAGCCTCCGATACCCAGACATATAAACACACTGACTGATAAAGTCATTGTTGTGCTTGCACAGCCGGACACCCCACACATATATGGCTGAAATCGCCAGAAAATGTACAATTCACCTTCGCCAATTCTCTCCAATAACCCAAATTTCAGGCGGAAATAAAGTTCAAAATACAGTTCAACCTAACCAAACAGATTGCTAGAATCAATGCAATGCCAAATATACTCGAATTTACCTAGTATTGACCAGATTGCAGCCTAATTTAGCAGAATTTACTTAATCTGTAGAGCTGACAATTGTACATTTTTTGAGAATCTGACCCATAAACAGACTGACTGATAAAGGCAATGTTGTGCTTGCAAGGCCAGAGACATCTAGCGGTCATGTTGGTATCTAATTACGTCTGATACTGGGGGACATATGTATGGACAGAGTTCCATGATATCTGGCATAGGACACCCCCAAATGGGCAATACACCGATATATGGGTCGGTTGCATAACACCTATTTGATATATTTCAAAGTGATTTATATATAGGATATCTTTGTTGGAACATTCTCGCTTTTGGGTTGCTTAGCGCTCCCAGTAGCATGAGGGAATTAACAAAAATCAAGACGGTGTACTATATATCATTGTATCTCTATGGTCATCTTATAGAGTATATTTAGAGTACACTAGTAAAATTATTTTCTTTGTCAAGCCAATAAATACTGCAAATTTATATGTTTCAAAAGTAAAAATATCAAACTTAATATAGACATATCAAACTTGATATAGAAATGCTTATTAGATCTCCTATTTTTATTTGTACCATCATTGGCATCGGCCTGATCTCATCTTTTCAAAAGTGATGATATCTCAAAATCCACTTTTTGCAACATGTGACTCATTTTCCTGTAATACATCACCTTTAGGATTTCACGTCCTTAGCAGCAAAGTAGCCTTGAGTTAGGATTTATCATGAAAGAAGCCCTAGAAAAACTTGGCATTTTATTCATAGGTTCATGTATGCATAGCTGTGTTTCCCGTAGTCCTATAACTTCATCTGTATTAAATTCATTACTTGATTAATTTATAATTCCTAATTCTTAATATATAACATCAATAAATGACACCATTGATAATTATTATAATTATAATAATTATTATAGACAGAAGGGATTCTCAGATGTCTCAGATATCTCTTTTCATTTTCCGTATATTAAGCTTTACCGACATGGTATGAGGTATTATCACTTTGATTGTTTAATGTGGATGGTTTTATTAACTTCCTATATTAACAAGGTAATATATTAAGGTGTTGGTTGAGATATTACTTCCTTGATCGTCTGAGGCTTGTTCCATAACAAATGCTTACTTGAGATGTCCCTTCCTTAGCTCCTCTTCTTAGCTAAGTAGTTGGTTATTAACGTTTAGTGAAGGAGCAATAAGGGAAAGTGACTTAAGGAATATTTCAATTGAATTGAATTGAAATGAATATATTCTTTAGTTACCCTAGAACATTGGCTGTCCATTTGCTACATTTTGGAGAACGACAAGATACCTTTTTAAATCATTGATCTCCACACTCTATTTATAGCCTGGGGAAGCAGTAAGGGTCAATTTGGTAAGCTTAGACTAAGTCTGCAGTATTGTGGAAATCTTTTGAACAAAAACGTAATGACGTCATACCTTAAATAAATTTGGGTCATTCGAGAGGATTGGTGAAGGTGAGTTGTACATTTTCTGACAATTCATCCATGAATGTGTGCACCTTGCTCCACAGGCCTGGGTATCAGAATATCAACAACACTGCACCTAGTCTAATCATTAATCACTGGGGTAATCGCATCATATGTAACCCATTGAATAATTCATTATTTATTCAATCAATGACTTATACCAAATTGGTATAGACGCAGTGGAGGACTTAGTATTACTTGTATAGCTGAGTCCTGGGAACTATATATGTATGTACTATACACAATTGTGAGAATAGTTGGCAATTTTGATATTTCTGAATAATCATGCACATAATTTATGAATCTGAACATATCTAATGCTTTGGTTTTTGTATAACTGAAATTTGAACGTTATTTTTGCGGATAATATTATATTCGGTTATTAGGGAGAATTTCATTTGGTGACCCAACCATACACTTGCACATCCTTGTAAGTCTGTGCCATTGTGTAGGTGCATTTAGGTTACTTTAACCCTGCGATAGTGGAATCATATAGATTAGATTAGAAACTTTTATTTTCGAACTTTTCTCGCTGACAGAGGATGGTTCTCCGACTAAGGGAGGTCTCGATGTTCTCTGGTGTATTTACATTTTTCAAAAACAGTGAACAAATCCCCAGTCGTCATTGACAAAACGGGTACACTGTTATGTTTTATTTATTTGTTTATACATTCAGAATAAAACTTTTTAGCGCTGTAATTAATATCATGTTGAGTATTCTCAGATCAAGTTTCCATTCCTTTTCATAAGTCGTAGTTAAACTCAGTTTTTAATATCAATTTTCGGATGTTTTTACCTATATTTAACTAGGCTGTTAATGTATGCTAGAGAATTTTGTATATGTACAAGAGAAAATGAGGAATGATATCTGATATTGTGATGTTTTTTGAATAGAAAAGTATTGAATAGAGGTATACTAGAATGTTAAGAGGTAATTTGGATACAGTTTTCTGTTTATTTTTATTTCAAGAGGCAACGCCTGAGAACCATCCATGACGGACAGAGCGTATTTTGTAATGTATTAGATATTATATTGGCCTTTAACGAAATAAAAAAAAATATATGACTAGACTCTATCTCTTAATTAATCTATGAAGTTTTGGACTTGCCAAATTAAATCATTCTTTGCTATTAAGGCCTCTCTCCACTAAGCTGATTCTCATGCGATTCTCATTGGGTGTAGTTGGCAAGGACCTTTTGCGGTGTGATATTGGATCAAATTAATCGAGAGTTTTAAAAATGTATTATAAATGTAATGGCATCATATCTATGTGTGATATTCAGATTTATAGTCTTTTGTTATTAGTTTATTCAAGCACTTATACATATGAAGGTAGGCATTTATACTTGTACGTTATAAACGATTCCAAAAAACTCAAACATTATGATGATACTGTAATTAGTATTATCCTTTCAAGCTATTGACACTATTATGTCATTGTAATTGCTCTCAATGTAATTCATTATCTTGTAAAACACCTCAGGTTGTGATAAAAATAACACTTTGACTTTGTGTAAATCCTGAATAAAATACCTTTCAAATAAAAAGAAATACAAATTATGTTTGTTTGCAGTATGGAAATATTTCTCACGCGGAATTCATCTGTGGATGAAATCTACAAAGGCGCAGATACCTCTCCCCCAGTGGAAAATGGATCCTCAATACCTGAATCCTCAGTAAGGCAAAGATGGAGTAAGCTTAATATTAGCCTTGCTCAACATATGAAGAGACTGAGACAAGGCATAAGACAATCATGCTGTGTTTGTTTACAGTCCTCTCCATCTGAAGACCAAGGTCAGCATCATTTCTTTTAAACATAAACTGTAAACACTGTAATAAACACCCATAGGGGCTAAGGCCGGTATCCGCTGGTATTGTTTTCTTTAATTTTTAGTATAGATTTCTTGTATTGGTAGAATTTTGTAATTCTCTTAAGGACTAGACGATTTGGCGTCAAAAGTGGCCATATTTATGGCCTATATAGGTCATACCGCTTAAGATTTTAACCACGCCCCCTTTATCTAGAACTGCCAGCTTTATACTCGACTTTGGATCGATCGTCTGAAACTGCTACTTCCCGACTTCCCATGGCCAGAAACAATGTCTCCAGGCCCAGGGAATACATATACACAGAGATTACTTCCAATACTACATGGTCTTTCTGGTAAAATAAGTGAGAAATAACCGATTCCCTGACCCCTATATGCTAAAGCATGAACAGATATTTTACCCTGCGTATGGCCGCATGGCATCTTCGGTAACACTCGGCATCGCATCTTCGGTATGCTCCGGGGAAAAAATCGACCAATCACAGGGCGCGTTACATCAACCTTCAGCTAGGCTCTCAGCCAGTGGGATCACCCCTTCCAAACGTTACTCGGCGTGCCATGTAGATGGGCAGACGGGCCCGGCTACCATGGCTGCCATGGTGGTGGGGGACGGGGGACGGGGGGACGGTGATGGCGAAGGCTTTTTAAATAGCCTAACGTTTCATTATCCAGCAAACAGTATCATATTCTAGTTAATTTAAGAGTTCTTTGACTTTGTTGTTATCTGGTGCCACTAACCCTCTGGACTGACCGTTTTACTACTTCCTTGTGATTGTACACATTTGCTATAATTTGTTTTTATTTAACATATTTATACAGCCATTAGTGATAAGGATATACAAGGCTCACAAAGACTATTATCTAGCATTATTCATGATCTTCCGCCAGGGGCTGTTAGGTGCAGTGCTACTACTATGGAAGGAAAGGAGCGGTGCATGAGTACAAGTAATTAGTAATTAGTGTAAGAGGAAAGATGATAGTTGTTAATGTACATAATAAGATCAGATATTCTGTCCGTCCGTAGCAGTGTGATTTGACCGTCTGGCATATTGCGTTCAGTCCTTTTGAGTTCCTGAAATATATTAGTGTCATGAAAAGACATGGAAAGACTGATCATGAGGTAGGCTGCCACATGTGTTCCATGGCCTGAGAAGTGAGTCTGGGTTCCTATAGGTGGGTGAAGTTTCCAGAAAATGCACAATTCACATTTAGAAACCCTCCCAAATAACCCGAATTTAATACAGAAATGAGACTCAAAACACAATTCAACACAACCAAACACATCCTTTGAATCAATCCAATACCGAATATACTCAGATATAGCTAACTGTATTCATCATTTTATAATCGAATTTAGCAGAATCTACTTAATGTGTACAGCTGGCGATTGTACATTTTTTGGTGACCTGACCAAGGAGGTCTTCTTCTGACTATATAGGATAGTATACTACTCTCTAACTCTACATACTCTATTTACAGGTGAACAGGCGTTGTCACCAGAATATGCCAAGCTCACCTGCCAAGGTTTGTTTAAACTTATACAGTATTAGACCAATTTTGAATTTGATGAATATAACTGTTGGCTTAACCTTTTATGGTAATGATTTCTGTTATAGTTGAGTAATCGGCAATTTTTAAACTGTGATTCCTAAGTCATTTAGATTTCAGATGAAAATGTTTTTTTTTTTTAACTGGTTACTGTAATTGTTAAGAACATTAAAGGAGATGTTGAAAATAAAATAAATTATTTCAACCAAACTTTACCATTTAGCATTGAGATACTTTCCCAGAACGCATGATTAGATAATTCTTGGTTGAGGTTGCAATATATTTCTGTACAATATTTGCTTCTCTTTAGCTGAAGTCATAAAACTGTTCCTGCCTTAGCGGATCCTCACACCCGGCATGAGGGATGCCGTTGGATGCCGTTGGTTCATCTACACATGGATCACTGTCATGATTCTTGTTTTGTGTACTTATCTTTGTGTTAAAGGATATTGACTTGAATATTATATTATGAATACTATCAGGATATCAACCTCGCCATATCGCTTCTATGTGTGATAATTGCAACTGTTATTACATGCCCATGTGATATGGTCATAACAGTTGTTATAACAAGAGGGACAATGTTTTTTGATATGTTCCTCTTTTGAGATTATTAAATGCACACATTAAAAGGTCAGTGCCACTATATATATGCAAGTCGTGTGATGTCTACATACTTTAACAAACATTTAAAGCTACTTTCTCTGCTAACACATCACACATATCTTACCAAATGTACTTTAATAATAGGACTGAAGTTAACAAAATATTGCTACTGTTATGGCTATTTTGAAGCCGAATCGGGCCAAAGGCAACAAGAGCCGACCAGCCAGAGTACACTAAATCACTGCAGCAAATCATTTCGGCGGTCACCGAAATATATCATAATTATGTGCCCTTTAGTGAAGTTCAGCATTAAAAACCGCAGGGTGAAATCTTCCATAATTTTGATCAAATGAATTTGAGATTTAAATTGTGTATTATATTTAGTTAGGGCGGTCGTGGAAGAACTGCGAGGGGGCAGAGGACAAAAACCTTTTCTCTTTTTTATGTGATATTGTAATTGTATATCATGAATGAATAAAAGCATTATATATATATAGATTTGGTAAGAATAGAATATAACACTAATTAGTTTATATTTGTTTTTGATCGATGTAACCTTGGAAATGTTAAGGATTGCTGTTTATGCTGCTCACAATGTAATATATTGTTATAAGATTGGTGCTAAAGCTTCCCTTAAACAAATGTGATAACCAATATTGTGATAATCTTTGAGGTGCTTTCCATGTGGATTTAGAAATTATCTTTGTCCATATCGAAGCGGGAAAGTTTGCAAATTACCATTTTGTGCTTTTTACTTAATCTTAATATAATATAATATATATAGTATATAATAATCTTGTTATATGATTAATATATATGAATTGACTAAGAAACACTGGTTACCAAGGGCTACTCCCGCCAGTGATTTGAACACTCACTCTATGGGCAGTCGTGTGTTTTCTGCTTGAGATTTTTGTATTTTATTGAAACGTCTTTGGGCGGACATCACACTTCTGAAGTTCGAGCCAATAAATAATTACAATCTACCTGCTTGACTTGTTCCTGATATTGATATATTTAATAATATATCTGCTAAAATGTGAAGCTCAAGCGTGTACAACATATTGCAAAGTGTACAGCATATTGCAAACCAGGTGTAAATTTAGACCTGCTAATGAAGGGTTTTCCTCAATTAGTTTCTTTAATTTGAGCTCAAACACCTACAATGTATATATATATGGGTCGAATTTTTCAGAAAATGTACAATTGGCAGCTGTACACATTTAGGAAATTCTGCTAAATTAGGCTGAAAATGAAAAATACTGGGTATATCTGAGTATATTTAGTATAGCATTGATTTAAAGTATCAGTTCCGTTATGTTAAACTGCATTTTAAAGCTCATTTTTGTCTTAAATGTGGGTTATTTGAGAGGATTGGTGAAGGCGAATTGTACATTTTCTGATAAATTGACCCATATACCAGTCAAGCCGAGGGAAAGTCTCTCGATACAAGCCGCAGAATATGATTATAATTCCATTAGGACGCCTACTCCATATTATGTTCACATGGATATAATTTCCATGTTCCATCAAAATTTACATTGGTGTCCTCATGTTTTATTTCTATAGTTTAAGTGGTTTGAAATATCGATTATGTCGATCTCATTTGGAGGTAGGAAATCATTTCCTGATCACTTTACACGTTTTAGTACCGACATTATGTGTATTTGAATTGTATATTATTAAAAAATTATCCGAATTACCAATGAATATATTTATTGGTAAAACACAATTGTCATCGTATACGATGACAATTAATGACATTAATACGTTTTGATATTATATGTTTAATAACATGTTTTATAACGTAAGGATTTGTTAAATAACTTAAAGTTGTGTTATGCCCAGTTAATATTTGTCTTTTAGCCACTCTCTCTGTTAGTATAAACGTCTTTCTATCATGAGGTGGCGGCTGGAAGACCTGGATTTTATCCAGAAACCTGTTCAACTATTTCTCAATCGTTCATACTTGTACCTGTATAAGTTCTGACAAATTAGTATTTTTCAATTCAATTCAATATTGTGTCTTCTATCTAGTCCTTTACGCCCAACCTATGCGATACCATTACCTCAGTGGTCCACATAAGCATAGGATAGGGGATTTGCATAGCTGCCATTGTGAATCTTGTTTCGCATGGTATTATGGGACTTATATGGTACAGTGTAAAATCTATAGAAAACATGTCATGTTTACCATGGGATATATATGTTCTCCAATACTTGCTCTCTTACTTGAATTAGCATTTCGAAGGTCGCTAATTAGTACAAATATTGATGACCGAAAGATTACACTAACAGGACTTACGAATGGGAAAAAATTACGAGTTCCCCAGCCGAAAAACGAGAAATTTTGGAAATCTTATGTTTATAAAATACCAACTCTATGAAATAATCTATCACAAAAACCTAGAGAGATTCCAAATAGAATGAGTTTTTGGTATTATCTAAAAAATGTCTACCCCCAGGAATATGATGTATATCTCAAAGAGGAAACTAATCTCTAAACCTTGAAATATTCTGTGTGTGTATTACAATGATTAAATTGTTTACAAATGTAAAATTTCAAATGCTATTGGACCAATCTTAGGGACGGGGGGGGGGGGGGGATAATTATAGGCATGTAAGTCTTATGTTAATATGACCGAGATATCGGAAAATCGGAATAACCGATGGGGAAGGTATGGGAATATTGTTTTATTGAATATCATGTTGTTGCATTTAATATTTTCTTTTATTAAAGCTAAATCCAACCAGTAGAGGACGGATGATTACTGTCAATTATTGTTAAATTTCCTTCCAGTATGGGAAGGGAGTAGTTCCGTGTTAATTTAAAACGTAACTCTAATCATTATGGTTGATTTTATTTGAAAGATAGCGAAGATTGTACCTGTTATACTGAAAACATATTCTGAATATCACGTAGACGAGATATCATTCTAAACATTAATGTTTAATCGTCAAATGTAATATTGAAACTAAATCCACTCATGAGTATATGTCTTGAATGGAGGCTGAAAACAACTAATGACAAGGAAGAAACAACTATAACCAACATGAAGATCCACAACTCAGAAAAACATCTAATAATAAATGGACCCAGAAAAACATATAATATTGAATAGATAAAAACAACTAGCAAGGACATTCTATCGATACAAACGATCTGAATACATTTCAAATTTACCATGAATTAATAACCGTTTTATCCTATAGACTTTTCGCCAAACATGTATGTTAGCTTAAGTTTTATCACTGTTAGTTTAAGTCGTCTCGAATGCAAATTGTACATTATTATTTAAAAGGGTCCCCAGGAAGATCACCTTGGTGAGGACTGTGCCCTTTTCTACTGATTATATCTCATTGTACAAGTAATTGTGAATAAAAGTTTTATATACATATAATATGTGGTATAAATACATGGATCACAAGCTCTGATATTGCTGAAAAAACTCTTGCAATTTTAGATAAAATTGTTGCCAAATATCTATAAGTCAGATTTTAACAGAATCCAACCCAACATGCAATGGAATAGACATGCGCAGTGAGACATGCAAATCCCCTATTCAATATGCTGTGTTCTATCTAGTCCTTTACGCCCAGCCTATGCGATACACTTACCTCAGTGTTCCTCATAAGCATAGTATTGAACCGAGTTAATAGAACTGTACACATTCCCCAATATGCGGTATTGATAAATTACATAAGATTATCTCCCTTAATCTGCTCCGTAGGATTAACATATATATAAATGTAGGCTTATGAAGTCGGGATGATTCAGTGCATTCCATTCTGTAAGAATTTTATTGCACCACCATACCGCACCCCACCATCACCCCCACCCCAACCCATGTACTATCTCCATAAAACTTGCACTCTCAGTCAAAGATACATTATCAGCTGAGAAGACACTTAAAATATACAGTGGAACCTCGCATAAAGACCACCCCTCTATTAAGACCAGTTTCTCTCAGTCCCGAATTGCTTTTCTCTTATTAGATTAGCCCCTCTAATGGGACCACCTCGCTATTAAGACCAGTTTCTCTCAGTTCCAAGGGTGGTCTCAATAGAGAGGTTCCAGGGTAGTTACTAACGTTCAGGTAACCACTCCAGGAGCAATGAAAACATCGACGTTTTGCATTGTGTGCGCCACTGCCTGTTACAATTGCAAAAATTCCACTGTGCCTGAGCCACATTTTATTCAGAAAACCTGTCCATTCCTGCAGTGGCTTCACTTATTATCGCTTCTTCCCATCAGCTAATTTTACCGACAGTCATGACGGGCTGCTTTTGAACTGTTTGGTTATGGGTCAGTTTTTCAGAAAATGTACAATTGGTAAATCATCATATTTTGTTAATTCTGCTAAATTGGACTGAAAAATCATCAACACTAGGTATATATGGGTATATGTAGTATTGCCTTGATTCAAACAGTCTGTTTGGTTATGTTGAACAGTATTTTGAACCTGATTTTTATCTTAAATTTGGTTTATTTGAGAGAATTGGTGAAGGTGAATCGTACATTTTCGGAAAATCTGACCCTTATAATCCCGAGGCCCCAAATAAATGTATTCTGTTAATAATACATAAGTGTGTGCGGTATCAGCCCAGAAGCCCACTTGTCCGGAACGACTTGTTATGCTATAAACTCCTTCTCACAGTTTTTGTGTTGAACACTTGATTGGTCTCCTCTGGCCACCTTAAGCACGGGGCTCACACTAGTGTGGTATGTCTAATATAAGGCCCAGTGTCTGGTGCAATTGTACCACCCATCCCTCCCTCCCTCCCAGGTACCACCCATCCCTCCCTCCCTCCTCCCTCCCTCCCGCCTCCCTCCCTCCCGCCTCCCTCACCTCTTTTTATGACAAGCTATTCCTCCGCACGCCCTCCTTCCCTTATCCCTCCTCCACGTCCTGCTAGTCCTCGTCCTGCTCCTCCTCGACCCTCTCCCTCTCCTCCTCCCCGTCCACCTCCTCATTCTCTTCTTCCCCTTTCAGGCCCTCCCACTTTTCCTTCTTGTCCTCCTCCGCCCCCGCCTCCTCCCTCTCCTCCCTCTCTTCCTCCTCCTCTCTCTCCTCCTATTCCCTCTCTGCCTCCTCCACCTCCCCTCAATTTCCTCCCACTCCCTCTCCTCATATTCCCCCTCTTCCTCCTCCACCTCCTCCTGATTCGTCTTCCCCTCCCTCATCTCCTATTCCTTCTCTTCCTCACCCCCTTCTGACTCTCTTTCTGCTCCCTCTTCTCCTTTCCCTCTCCTCCTCCTCCACCTCTCCTTCCCTTCCCTCTTTTCCTATTGCCTCCCAGCCTCCTCCCCCTTCTCCTGACTCTCCGATCCCTCCCTCTTCATCTCCCTCTCTTGCTCCTCACTCATCTCCATCCCTCTCCTCTTTGCATTCTCTCTGCTCTGTTCCCTTAATCGCCACTTGTTGGGATAGCAGGGGCAGCTCGTGCAAAGCCTTTGTCTTGGTACTCGGCCAATAGACCAGTCTCAGCAAGATAACCTCATGATCTAATAGCCCATTCACCCCTACACCTCTAGCTCTACTCCTCCCACTCCTCGCACTCCTACTCCTATACATCCCCTCTTCCGCCCCCCCCCCCCTCCCCCCCCCCACACACACCCACACCGGCTAACCTAGTTCCCCCTAGCGGAGTAAGTAGCAGTTAAAAAGGGCTTATTCTCTGGCTAATAGTAAGGTGTGGGGAGTAGTGGAGGAGGGAGGTAAACCTGACAGCCAGTAAGTCTTCCTCTACTTGTAAGGCTCTTCCTTTATCTCTCCCCGGGGGTGGGGGTGGGGGGGGGGGCACTCCCAATAGTGCACAAACACCGTCTGAGCTCTGTACCTTCTCTTATTATTGCCTCAAGGACAGCAGCATACTTTAGGGTCAGATTTTCAGAAAATGTACAATTGACAGGTGTATACATTTAGTAAATTCTGCTGGATTGAGCTGCAATTTATTCGGCATTGCATTGATTCTAGCAATCTTTTTGGTTAGGTTGAACTGTATTTTGCAGATTATTTTCGTCTGAAATTTTGGATATTTGAGAGGATTATTGAAAGTGAATTGTACGTTTTCTGGTGACTTCACCCTTTAATGTAAAATGTGTCTACTTGCTTTGATCACATATGTGATTCGTTTCAGGATAATGAGTAACAAGTCGTAAAAAATGAATTTTGAGATACCATCATATTTGAAATGATGAGATCAAGCCGATTCCGATGATAGTAAACAGTAGGACATCTAATATGTATGTATATGTTGAGTTTGATATTTTTATTTTTGAAAAAAAGCCATATTTCTGGATCAACAATTACTAGTAAATTAGCTACATATTCATACGAAAGGATATATATATACAAGGATATATTTAAAAACTCCTGCCCTGAATTGTGGTACATAGACTCACATGGCTGAAAGTGATGTGTTTCAGAAAAATGAGGTACAAATCGCAAAATTGATACTTTTCAAATTGATATATTTACAAGATCTCTTTTGGGAATGTTTTCATTATTGAGGTACCTAACACTAGTTGTAGCATATACATGTGCTAATTTTCAAGACAGTGTATTAAATTGATCCATGCATTTCTAAGTTCATCTGATAGAGTAACTTCTTTTTCAAAAAAAAAAATATCAAACTTAGAAAATTGAAATATTTACTAGATCAACTACTTCTACTAAAACTACTTCTATCATTGGAATCTACTTGATCTCATCTTTTTGAATAAAACGATATCTCAAAATTGTATTTTTGCAATTGTGACTCATTTGCCTGTAACATAACACAAATATAATATTGAAACATGCACATGTAGCACGCTCTAAAAGCCAAATTAAATGGTATTGCTTGTATAGTAAATACCATAAAGTAAATCTAGCTCGGAATGATGAATTATGTTAATAATGATAGCTTATACTGAAAGATAAGCTAAGATTTATATTGTGGTAATAACTGAAAATCCAGCTTTAAAATAACAAGGTGTTAAGTATTCAGCACAAGCCCTCGTAAGCCCGCCCTAATACAAACATATCACGGGTCAGATTTTCAGAAAATGTCCAATTCGCAGCGGTACACATTTAGAAAATTCTACTAAATTAGGCTACAATGTGGTCAATACTTGGTAAATTCGAGTATATTTGGCATTGCATTGATCCTAGTAATCTGTTTGGTTAGGTTGAACTGAATTTTGAACTTTAGTTGCGTCTGAAATTTGGGTTATTGAGAGGATTGGTGGAGGGGAATTGTACATTTTCTGGCGATTTCACTCTCACACATATAAGTCTAAGTACTATATATACTAGACTATTACACCCTCTCTAATGGTTTAGTCCCTCGGTGGTAATCCGAGTTATAGCCCATGGGCTGTATAAGTCCGATTATGCAGGGCGACCCAATACTCTTAAATAACCAAAGGTTAAGACAAGCATGAACTTCACAGTACAGTTCAACATAACCAAGTTTCATTAATATTATATTCCAGGAATATATATAAATATTTAAAAATGGCCCAAATAGTATGTGTATAAATTTGTAATCCAAATAATATGTTTGTGTTAGGGGTAGATAACGAAGGCTTGAAGTGAATACTGGACTAACAATCTAATAAGTATTTCTAGATTTTAAGTTTGATATTTTCAGTTTTGAAAAAAAGTTTCCAATATTTCTCGGGGGCAATAAACAGTAAAGTAACTAAATATACTCCATATGAGGACCTTTAAAACAAACGAAAGGATATATTAAATACATTGTCCTGAAATTTGAGACATCGATTGATATAACTATAAGTGATAAACTCTCCAAAAACATTCCACTAAAGTGATCTTGTAAAATAAACTCTTTGAAAAATACCAATTTTACGACTTGTGACTCGTTTCCCTGAAACACATCACATATTGTCCTGACCAGCAGAAACATCGTTAAAGATCTACTCGCAGCCAACATCTGGGTGGATTTAGTCTAATTGTTTTGTTTTTTTCGCAAATTTATTTATTCAGGAAATTTTTAACATAAATTACAGCACGCTCCACGATCCGTGGTTTTTCTATAGGGCTTCATAAATGTCCACATTTGTATTTGGAGGACCCGTCCAAATCCATTATTATGATAACTTCTCTTATTATCGCTCACCGACAGCTGTTTATCGCCTAACCGATTCTACTTTTAATTGTTGGTAACAGTATAACAGCTTTATGTTAGGGAAATCTTCAAAAAGAATTTGCCTCGGGCTTATACACAAAACAGTCCAAGAGCAGCCCCGAAATTGAGGTTATTAATCATTTTAGTCTTTGGCTTAGGTAGTTATAACCGCAAGACCCTTCAAGACAATGACTAGTATGAAACAGGCCATAGCCTTGGAAAAGCTCCAATCCACAACCAACTAGCGTTAATCAGGATTGATTTGTTCCCAAGAAAAGATGTCTGAATTTTTCAGTCGGAGGCAATCTGTTCTCAGAATGTTAAATTGTGATGAAAGGTACACATTAGAGGCATCCCAGACAACCATGCTTCTCAGCACAAGGCAATGCATTAATTTAACAATTTTTAAAGTTGCATTCCCAGCTACAGGGACCGAAAGATATTTTGTTCTGTTTTTGTTTCCTTAATACCAAGTATTATATAATGGAAATTCCAGTTTATATTAGCTGAAATTTCCTTTTCTGAATTGACAGCTTTTACTAAAATATTTTCATGATTTTATGATCATTAGCCTTTGACTAGGTTTTACTTCCTAGTGGATACACCACTTTAGAGGTTTGGTTTTTGTGGAAACGAGACGAGACTCAAAATGCAAAATAAATTTACAGATATTTGCAATCAACGATAGACCAAACATACATTTTCATTTAGTAAAGTAGCTGAATATGCTATATAGCATATCCTTAGAAATGCAAGGATATATTCAATAGACTTTGGTAAAGGCATTCATACGACTTTAAACGGTAGATATCCCCAAAGATGGGAACATTCCTGCAAAGATTACTATTATTATTATCATGTCAGTAATTACACTGTATCGTGTGATTATCACAGTATAATGTACTGTCGTGCTGACAGAATACACTCATTTATGTATTGAAGAAGCCGTTAGTTATTTGATTAATTAATTGATTAATTATTTAACTAATTAGTTTTAAATTGTATTGATACCATGTACAATTATTAGCCTTTCCCCTAGTTAAACTTTTACTCTAAGGGGCACGGCTGGAAGAACTGGGAATCTCCCAGAAGTCTGTCGACCTGCTTGGTCTTTCTCTATGTAACTGTAATTTTGTAATTTTGACAAATAAAAGATTGTTCAATTCAATTCAATGATCTTATTGGAAAATATCAATTTTGCAACACAACACATGGGTCAAGTTTTCAGAAAATGTACAATTGGCCTTCACAAATCCCTTCAAATAACCCAAATTTAAGACGAAAATCAGGTTCAAAATAGAGTTCAACATCACCAGACAGATCTATTGAATGAATACAATACAGAATACATTCAGATTTACCTAGTATTTAACATTTTTCACTCTAATTTAGCAGAATTTGAGAGATGTGTAGAAGTTTAGATTGTACATTTTCTCGAAATCTGGCCCACATATAGACCTTTCTCCTCCTCTATTCAGGACTATAGGCTGTGTGAAGACCATTCCGGACTTTACACGTAATACACTACAGTGCATAACCTTGACCTTTGACTTTTAGGAAATGTAAGATTTGAACTGATCGATAAACAGTTTCACTGATCCAATGGAACTGAACAGATGATGCCAGAAGCCACTCATATGGAATAGTTTCTCAGCCTTTCTAATGAACCGAAATAGTCTCTGCTAAACTGTAAACTACAGAAATAATGAATTCCTTCTACAGTGCTTACAACCAACGAAAGTGTTCTGGAAAATATATTTTGGTTTATTTTGAGTGTCAGTAACCCACAGAAATATCTTGAATCTTGAAAATAAAATACCTTGAAAAATATTAATGTTGCGACTTATGACAAGATGTTATGTAACACATCACAATTTATATTGACTATAAAGCAAATCAATCAATCAATTGATTATTGATCATCGATAATACCAGGATATACCACTTTCACCCTTATAGCGGGTATGTATGCACACAGTGGGAGAATCCTAATCCTGCAGTCAGAGGTCTACAGTGTAACTGTGTGGGTCAGATCTTCGGAAAATTCACAATTTGCAGCCCTACACATCAAATGAATTCTGCTAAATTAGATTGGAAATTGGTCAATACCAGGTATATCTGAGTATATTTTGTATTGTCTTGATTCAAACGATGTCTTTGGTTATGTTAAACTGAATTTTGAACCTGACTTTTGTCTTACATGTGGGTTATTTGAGAGGATTGGTAAGATGAATTGTACATTTTCTGGCGACTTCACCCATGTATCAGACTTCACAGGGGCTTGTAGTATGAGGTAACGTATTCAGCCTGACTATAGGATCCATATATAGGGGCTCAGGGTGGTCATGTTACTGCTCTACACATGGATATTCCACCATAGAATGAACAGTCTTGTGTCTATTCATGTATGAAGTGGATGGGGGTACATAGGGCCAAAAAAAAATAGGTGTGTTTCCGATTTATCTGGCTGAAAACTAGGTTGGGGGGGTGGTAACTTTTTTTTGTTATTTTTGTTTGTTTGGAAACCTCCCAGGAACTGAAAAAAATGTCTTTTTCATAACAATAGTTGTTTTGAACATGGGAAATGTGCCTTTTGACAGTTCCAGGTTAGGAAAACCCGTTTTCCTGCTTTTATAAGTTTTTTTGTCAAAAAATCCAAAAAAAGTAAGATATGATGGGGAAAAAAATCATGTATGGTAAAAATGTTTTTAGGTAGGGTAAGGTTTTTTTTAGGTAGGGGGGGGGGGGGGTAAATCGGAAACACACCTATTTTTTTTTGGCCTAGGAGTGGTAGGGTATTGCTCACTATGGGAGGATGCAGCTAGGCCATCTAATATAAATGGTATAAAGGTGAAATCGCCAGAAAATGTACAATTGGTCCTCACCAATCCTATCAAAAACCAACATTTAATGCATAAATCAGGTTCAAAATGCAGTTTAACCTAACCACACAGATTGCTCGAATCAATGCAAAATCTTTCGAATATACTCGAATTTACCTAGTATTGACCAAATTGCAGCCTTATTAAGTATATTTTACTAACTGAGTACAGCTGCCAATTGTACATTTCCTGAAAATATGACCCATAAGTAGTTAACATCGGTTCAAAAATAATGTTACATTTGTTCAACTTGGAAAACAGAAGGGATAATAATAATAGTTTTAGTTCTACTTGAAACTCTCCAAATTTGTCCGAACCACGCATAAGCTATACTTCAACCTTATTCTATTGTCTAACTCTTCTCAGTAAAAGCTCTGAAGGGTTCCCTTAGTTGGCCTTAAGCTGAGAATCCACGAGGCGGTTTAAAAGCACTATCACTGTTAAAACGCCCATAGATTGCTAAAGTAGTTCGACGCTGATAGACGCCAAAGGACGCAAAGGAAAACGCCCAGATTGAACGCCCAGTGAATTCCCACGAGGGTCTTCTGTTAGCGACTATGATAATAAATGTGGCGTCTGTAACCAGAGATGGGCGCTCAATTCAAACATGTCCATCTCAAGTGTCCAGAATCCAAGTATTTCCAGTTGGTATAGTCGCCCATGTCAATTTCAATCGCCAGATCAATAATTGGAATCACCAGAATATTGCTCATCCCAACACCCAATCCCCTGGATGCCAAACGCTCTGTATTTTGCTCGCTAAGTGGATTCTCGGCTTTATGAAATGCAACATTAACCCTTTTCATCCACCTCTCTATTGATTCTAATACATCTAGTTGTGGACGTAAGATAAGCCCCAGTATTCCACTGTCCCACACAGATATAGCATCTGGGAGGAATTGGGAGAAAATGTACAATAGGGGATTTGCATGTCTCACTGCACATGTCTAGTACAGTGCATGCTGGGGTGGATTCAACTCAAATCTGACACACAAATATTCATTTATCAACATATTTATCGAAAAATGCAACGATCCTTTCCCCATTATTATAGCTTGTGTAAATGATCTATAAAAACAAATGCATGATGCATGATGGAAAGGTGAAGTTTTATGTAATGGAATCATGTAAAACTCATGGATATTTACCTTTCATACATGTTAAATACTCCACGCTGAACATAACATGTTTTCTATTACTTTTACACTGACATACAACTCCCAGGACTCCAAGCGAATCAAGATTCAAGATGGCGGACATGGAACCGCCGTGTTTACCTGAGCAAATCCTCTCTCATAATACAAATCTCAAATAGAAGATTATTTTTTGTTTGAATAATCAATTTTTGACTGACTGAAACGATTTCTCTGGGCGAGCTGTTTCACTTGCCCTCAGTATGCAGAACTTTACATCAGGAATTGATGTTTAAAATCTAAAGATTAAAGTTTGAGATATCATCATATCCGAATAAATAAGATTAAGTGGATTCCAATGATGGTAAACATTAATACGCCTAATTAGTATTTATATATGTTGTAGGCCTGACAAATTAAGTAATATTCCTTGATGGTCATTTTCTCGTAAGGAATTACTACGATATATGATTGATTATATAATCAATTAGGTAATATAATCCTTAGGATAGCCTCGGACATGTATAGTATACGTTCAATACTTTATTGATATTTGGTAAATATATCTATACGACGGTAGAGCATTAGATAGCCTAAAACCCTGCCCACACACAGCCGATTTGCCCCACGATTACCCCACGATTTGGGTCTCCGGATGAATCCTATGATTTCATTTCAAATCCTGGTTAATCTTTTTGAAATAATATAAACAGGGATTGGAAATGAAATCCTAGGATTCATTGGGAGACCCAAATCAGGAGGCAAATCGGCTAAGTGTGGGCAGGTTTTAAAGGTCATATACATTACTACTTTTGAATAAAACATTTATACGATAGCAATTTTGCGACTTAAATTCATTAACACATAACAAATATATACTCAGATATACCTTTTATTTGTCATTTTTTTAGCATAATTTAGCAGGATTATATGTCTATAGCTGCCGATTGTACATTTTTAGACGATCTGACCCATCCGACTGTTGTAGTCTTATTGATTCCTAGAGAGTAAGTGATATTCGGACGTCCCCTTCAGCCAGAACCATCTCCTCCATCCACTGCTTTACTTAGATTTTTGTCCCGAGTCTGACTAATATTTCATACACAAGTCGTTTATTTACTTTTTTCTGTCTTTAGTAGAAGCTTTTCCTCATAAGATACTTGCTCTGGGCAATACTAGCGGGGGTTTATTTATTGTAGGTCGGACATACTTGGACTTGGCGGCGGGGGGTTGGATAGAGCAAGGGTGAGCTCTATATATGAGTCAGATCCTCAGAAAATGTACAATTCAACTTCGCAAATCTTCTCAACCCAAATTTCAGACGATAATAAATTTCAAAATACGGTTCAAGCTAACCAAACTGATTGCTAAATTCAATGCAATGCCGAATATAATCGAATTTACCTAGTATTGACCATATTGCAGCCTAATTTTGCAAAATTTACTAAATGTGTACAGCTGCCAATTGTACTATTTCTGAAAATCTGACCCATGTATAATCGGCAGATCTACACATTTAGTAAATTCTGCTAAATTAGACTGAAAAACGGTCAATGGCTGGTATATCTGAGTATATTTGATATTGCCTTGATTCAAACAATCTGTATGATTATATTGGACTGAATATTTAACTTTATTCTTGTCTTTAATTCGGATTATTTGAGAATATTTGCGGAGGCGAATTGTACATTTTCTGACGAATTGACCCATATATTTAGTAAGGGCACTGAGAGGTTACATCCACTATAGATGAGATCAAGTGGACCTCTGGTGAGTAAAAGTAAGTTGTGTCTGTAGTTTTACTGATTGTGTTTTGGTTGTCAGTTTTGTTCTTTAAAAAAAAATCTAAACATATTTAAATTCAATATGTTGTCCTCCGGTGGCTCCCTCCTTTCATAGCCAGAGGCTTTAGTATTGGTATTGTTTCATACATTGCTTCATTTTAATTTTTAGTTAACTTCCTTCCGTGTACAGCTGTTTTCGTTACGTTACCTGTTACGATGCCTACGTCTCTGCAAGTTTAGCCTGGACTCACCTGTAAGGGCAAAGAGATACGTTTCATTTAAAATTGAACCACAGTAGAAAATGTTTTCAAGCAAAAGAGGATTGTGCAATATTGTCCAATAAATATTCAATTACTGGTACCGGGCGACTCCTACCATGTATTTTACATGAAAATGAAGGTCATGTAATAATGGATGGAACCGGGATGTAGTAATTTAATATTTATAGGCAATTACTAGCACAGAGTTCCATTCTGTATATGGGTCAGTTTTTCGGAAAAAGTACAATTCATCCTCACCTATCCTCTCAAATAATCCAAATCTAAGAGGAAAATGACGTTCAAAGTGCAGGTTAAAGGGTGGTCTCCACTGGCTGCGATAAGCTCTGCGGTAAGCTCTGTGGTAAGCCTTGCCATGGTGCTATGTTGTTGAGGAGTGGCGTGGTCCTCCCTACATGGTTCACTGACCACGTAGGCAAGGATCTCGTCATTCCTCACCACCTACAGAACCGGCACAAACCATCGCAAGGCTTACCGCAGAGCTTACCGCAGCCAGTGGAGACCACCCTTAACACAACGGAAGACGTATTTATAATCAACACAATACCAAAGGTACTCGGATGTGCATATCATTTATAATTTTCCAGTCTAATTGAGCAGATGTTAGCTAATTTATAGAGGTGACGATTGTGCATTCTTTTTAAATCTGTCCCATATTGTGGTATAGAAAGTCTCGGCCACATAAATCTGAATCAGTAGCTGCTGTATACCTCTTGAATGGTCAGATTTTCAGAAAATATACAATTTGCCTTCACCAATCCTCTCAAATAACCCAAATTTAAAAATAAAATGAGGTTCAAAATACAGTTCAAAGTAACCAGACAAATTTATTGTATGAATAACAATTGAAAAACAATACAGAATATACTTAGATATACCTAGTATTAATAAACCTTCACTCTAATTTAGCAGAACTTGATAGATGTGTGGAACTGTAGATTGTACATTTTCTGAAAATCTGACCGTCAAACATCGACATAGATCAGTATACTCGTCAATATTTTATATTTATAACTTAGATAGATATTTATGAAATAATCAAGCATTGCACTTGGTAAATCAAAGATTCGATTTATTTACTCCATGAATTATTAGTATTGAAATATTATTAAATTATTTTATTCTGGAAGCTTGTTTTGAGGTAGAATTTTGCCATTCCTCAGTACAATTCAGGACGGATATTTTACTCTCTATTCTCCCGTGTCCCAATTCTTCAACTACTAAATCCGTCATATCGCAAATGTAGTTGAGGAAGCGGTTACGGAAAATTGTGAAATATCATCAATCCAGAACATTTTTTTATTCAATATCAATTTATATTCAACATGAACGCCCTAGATGACGTATCGCATGATGAATGAACTATCTATAATTCTGCCTACAGCATGTTTAAACATTATTTTAATAGGACGACATAAGCTCATATCCATGGTCAATCCCTAGTGCCCGGTGTGGTGAGAGAGGGAAGAAAATGTCAGAGATCGTGTAAGGGGTAGATAGGGAGACAGGGGAGGGAGGGAGTTAGAGGGAGACAGGGGAGGGAGGGAGTTAGAGGTAGGCAGGGGAGGGAGAGAGTTAGAGGGAGACAGGGGAGGGACAGAGTTAGAGGTAGGCAGGGGAGGGAGAGAGTTAGAGGGAGACAGGGGAGGGAGAGAGTTAGAGGGAGACAGGGGAGGGAGAGAGTTAGAGGGAGACAAGGGAGGGAGGAAGTTAGAGGGAGGCAGGGGAGGGAGAGAGTTAGAGGTAGGCAGGGGAGGGAGAGAGTTAGAGGGAGACAGGGGAGGGAGAGAGTTAGAGGGAGACAGGGGAGGGAGGGAGTTAGAGGGAGACAGGGGAGGGAGGGAGTTAGAGGGAGACAGGGGAGGGAGAGAGTTAGAGGTAGGCAGGGAAGGGAGAGAGTTAGAGGGAGACAGGGGAGGGAGAGAGTTAGAGGGAGACAGGGGAGGGAGAGAGTTAGAGGGAGACAAGGGAGGGAGGGAGGGAGTTAGAGGGAGGCAGGGGAGGGAGGGAGTTAGAGGGAGACAGGGGAGGGAGGGAGTTAGAGGGAGACAGGGGAGTGAGGGAGTTAGAGGGAGGCAGGGGAGGGAGAGAGTTAGAGGGAGACAGGGGAGGGAGGGAGTTAGAGGGAGACAGGGGAGGGAGAGAGTTAGAGGGAGACAGGGGAGGGAGGGAGTTAGAGGGAGACAGGGGAGGGAGAGAGTTAGAGTGAGACAGGGGAGGGAGGGTGTTAGAGGGAGACAGGGGAGGGAGGGAGTTAGAGGGAGGCAGGGGAGGGAGGGAGTTAGAGGGAGACAGGGGAGGGAGAGAGTTAGCGGGAGACAGGGGAGGGAGGGAGTTAGAGGGAGACAGGGGTGGGAGGGAGTTAGAGGGAGACAGAGTGATAAAAAGAGCAGGGGCTGACAATCCGAAAGAGAGGAAGCACATACGGGGAGAGAGAGGGTGAAATATAGGGTCATAGGGAGGGCGGAGAGTCGGGAGAGACCTCGGAAGAGACGGGAAGAGAACGAGTAAAAAGAGGGTTAGAGAGAGAGAAAGGTGTGTGTGTGGGTGGGGTGGGGGGAGGGAGAGACTTCAAAGAGAGGGAAAGTGAGAGAGAAAAATCGTCCTCATTTCATGACTTCTGAGATTGGCTTCATCAATAGTCTGCTGCTGTATAAGTTTACACAAGAAATGGAAATCATATCGGCCGAACGAATACGGCCGCCGGTGAGTAATAATAAACAGAATCATCAGAGGAAAATATTTTGGCGCGTCCCAATATATAAATGTTGATTTCTAAGAAGCCCTGCAGGTAACAGAATCCTCCAAAGCCTTTCCGAGCCAGTTTTAGACGGGTTGGAAAGGAATGGAAGACAAATGAGGAAAATGTTTATTGTTTGACCGATGTTAAAAAGGGTGGAAATGGAGATAGGGGAGAGAGGAAGCAGAGGGTAGAGAGAGAGGAGAACGAGAGGAGAACGAGAGGAGAAAGAGAGGGGAGACGGGTGAGAAGTTAGAGAGGGGAGAGAGGAGAGAGAGCGAAAGGGGCTGAGAGGCAGAGAGCGGGTTGAGAGAGGATAGATTGAGAGTGAAGAAAGAGGGAGAGAAGGGACAGAGAGAGGACACAGAGAGGACAGAGAGAGAAGAGACAGGGAAGAGCAAGGAAAGAGGATGGGGGGGAGGACAGTGAAGATGGAGGGGAGAGTGAAGGAAGAGCAAATAGACAGCTGTAAGTCGTTTAGTGATCCCTATAGATACCAGGATGTTGTGCCTCCCACACCTAATCCCCTCCATTGATCTGTTACCTAACACCAGGGGGAGTGGAAGACCAGATAGTGTGTTTTATTGATAAACTGCTCCACACCATCTGATTAAGCCCCACCCCAGCCTATAGGCAGAACTAGTGCTGACACTTGGAGTATCAATATGCATCAATATGTGGATTATAGACCAGGCATATGGGTGAAGTCGTCAGAATATGTTGGGCAATTAGAGCCTGAGTTTCTTGTCCGAGCTGGCCCTCTATGCCTGACGGGAATCCTGTCGAGGCCGGAGGCCGAGACAGGTTCCCGAAGGCATAGAGGGCCAGCGAGGACAATAAACGAAGGCTCTAATGGCTTTAGTCCCCGTTGGTTGGGCTGTTTACCGGAAGTTCTCTAGGCATAGAGGACCAGCGGGACCGGTAGTGACCACTGGCCCTCTATGCGTCTATAACGGGCCAGCTCAGACCAACCAACGGGGACTAAACAGTAGGGGATTTGTATGTCCATCATCTTGAATCTTAATTCAGAAGGAATCATGGGAGTAGTATGTCAGTACAAAAGGTGTAGAAAACATGTTATGTTCAGCATGGAATATCTATCTGTGATCTCGTGAAGAAAGCCATGTGTTTATGTGACTCACTGGAACAAAACGTCATCTTTCCCATCATGCATTTGGTTTTTATAGATCATTTATACAAGGGAAGGTATTGGTGAAAAGATCCTTGCAATATTTGATAAAAATGTTGCATCCCAGCATGCACTGTAATAGCCATGCGAAGTGAGACATTCAAATCCCCTATTCGCCTTCACCAATCATCTCAAATAAACCAAATGTAAGTTAAAAATGATGTTTCAAATACAATTAAACTTAGTCAGTCAATTCTAGGCTCAAATTAAAGAGAGTCCCTCCAATTTGAGGGAAAGGCTCTCGCTCCAAACCGCAAAATGACATTAGAATCCCATTAAGTTGTCTACTACAGTACCAGGAAAGCTATAAGCGCAGTAAGTGTCCAATCACTGACAAAGTTCACTGCACCAGCTGCCTCTCAACTTCGCACATGTAACCTTTGAAACATGGGGCAACCTTCACAAGTAGTAGAAACCCAAAGTTTGTTGCATTTCAACCCTGCGGTTCTCTACTGAATAACTCTATGGATAGATAGACAGCTATCTTTATGTTGAATGTGCGAATAGCTGAAGTAAAATTGTGATATTTTGGGTGTAAAGAGCAGCTCGCATGTTGCTCCTCATGCCAACAGATGCTTTGGCTGCTGCCCAACTATAACAACCCGGGGCGGAACCACCCGCCCGGCCTCAAGCTTAGACATTAGAATTCATGTGTGTCAATTTGAAATACTGTACATAGTTTATTTTAATCACGGATTAATACAATTTTTGTCACTGATATGAGAAGTCAGCAAGACTCGCCTTATCAAAACATAAGAATAGAACCAATAGCGGATTTGCATAGCTGTTGCGTCCCATATTCGTAATCTGTACGATATATGTAATAACACAGACTTTTCCTCTTTTTTTCGCATACCCAAAATACATTATCAAGACCACCTCAAAACCTCAAAACTGTTACAAGGAGTCTTTATTTTACTATTACCACTCCCTTATTACCTATGTTCGGTGTCATCAGCTGTTATGACAAATATCTGCTGCTCTTTTTCAACTATTATGAAAACATCTTAACAAAACATCTAACAGCTATTGACATTAGAACACTGATAAATATCCCATGCTGAACATGGCATGTTTTCTATAGATTTTAGACTGTACCATTAGTCCCATAGTTCCATGCGAATCAAGATAACAAAAAATGGCGGCTATGCAAATCCCCAATTGTAGCCTAATTTAGTTTAGGTTGAATTTGCATGCAAAGCTCTGAGTGGTATATTGTGCTTAAATGATGTGCTTCCTTCATAGAATCTGGTGAACGGCCAGGAACCAAACTAAACATGCGAGTCTAAATTGAGTGAACATTGCCTTCGCTTACGTACTTAGTGTTTTAATTATAGGGAGAATCTGGGATTTCTAAAGAAGGAGGAGTGTTGGGGTGGGTGGGATCTTGGCTAGTGAAGAAATCGTAGTTATTTACACCGACATGAAATGAAATGCCAATTATAAAATAGTCAAATAGAGGATAACAACTATATTTTTGAGGATTTGATTTGATTAGAAAATCTTTTATTTATCGAATGGGACATGTGAAAAATACGACAAATGGGTTGACAAACCTATGGAGTGGAACTCCATGTATTTCACTCGTTACCATATTAAAAGATTTAGAGTTAACTAAAAGAGAACTACATAAGGGTTATATCAATTATGGCATTAAGTATACAAGGTACAATATTTAAGTTTTAAATTAAGTTTCAAGGACAGAGATGATTGTTTAACTTTACATCGTTAGTGGTTAATGAGAGTCCATGGTGCTTCTATGGATCATGGGATGGCGGATCCTGCCTTAAAGCCTGGGTTCCACTGCTGTGCTACTACTCCCGCTACTACTCCCGTTTTGGTCCCGCTGCTTTTAGAAGTCACTTTTGTAATGAATAGATACCAAGGAGAATAGAACAGTTGCACCTGGAAAATATTTCATACCGTCGAAAAGGTATTAAAGATTGAGACCAGGTGGATAAACCACCAGATGTATGAGCGTTCCCCAAACCCAAACTATATCCGTAATTTGCACCGTCATTGTTGATGTTTCGGTATGTCACAAGTGGTTAAATTATCATACCTAACCACAGAACAACCACCTGCTCCGATAGGGGATTTGCATAGCTGCCATTTTCAATCTCTATTTGCATGGAATTATGGGACTAATGGTACAGTCTAAAATCTATAGAAAACATTCCAAGTTCAGCATGGACTATTTATCAGTGATCTAATGTCAATATCCATGTGTTATACATGTTTCCATAACACAAGCCTCCATCTTTCCCATCATGCATTTGGTTATCATAGTTTATTCATAGAGGCTATGATATTGATGAAAACATTCTTGCAATTTTCGATGAAAACGTTGCCAGATATTTGTATGTCAGGTTTCAACAGAATCCATCCCTGCATACACTGCAGTAGGGATGCGCAGTAAGACATACAAATCCCCTATTAACTATCACAATTCTCCGGACCCTATGGAGCGTATTCCATGCAGTACGTAGTCGTTATAGCCAAGTATACGGACGACCAACTATGTATGATTCGCTGCACAATGTTACTGGGATAGTCAACATGAAATATACAATTTGCCTTCCTCAATGGCAATCTGTTTGGTTATGTTGAACTGTATTTTGAACTTTATTTTTGTCTGAAATATGGCTTGTCTGAGAGGATTGGTGAAGGTGAATTGTACATTTTCTGAAAATCTGACCCATGCAAAACTGTAATGAGGTTCAAAATACACTTAAACATAACAGAACAAATCCTGTCAATACCCAATAACTGTATGCTCTGATGTGCACTGTAAAACTCCCCAACGGGGTGAGTGTCAGTGACAGTCGATATGAACTGTCAATGGAAGGTGCAACTGATGGTCAAGACCGGCCCGCCGGCCAATGACCATCTATATGGTCAGTGACAGGTGACCCAGCCAAACAACGGTCAGGGACCTGCGCATGGCTTGGCTTGCTACATTGCTGCCCGAATTGTTGCGTCACCTGCATACCCAAGTGCTGTGTATATTATAAAAGCCAACAGGTTAGAAAAAGTGATATATGTTCATGTAAGAATTAATTCTAAAAATTAGTTCTAATTCAGGGTTGCGCTCATTTCTCTAGAAAGGATCTTTTTGTGATCTCAATTGTGCATATAATACTCATTCAAAATCGCGTCGAAATACTCATCATAATGCAGCCACAACTGGAGGCAATAGGCTGATTAATGTAACAAATTAGGGAGAAAGAGAGAGGGGAAGGGAGGAGAGAGGGAAGATATTTACCCGCCTACTAAATATTGACCACTTCACACCTGAAGAAGGGCGTCTATAGCCCAAAAGCTTGTGTATCAAATAAAATCATAATTAACAACTTTTAATGATATCTACATCGATTCATCATTTCCCTATATCGATTCATATTTCATACTCTCCCCTTCTACCATCAAAATTGACAATCCCGTAAATTTTGATCTGAAAAACTTTCCTGTTTCCCGTGGGCCACACGTACATCTGCAGATTACTAGAATCACTGCAATGCACTTTAGGCGAAGCGCGAATGCTGGAACTCTCCTTACAATGAGGTAGATTTGCATAGGTCAAAGGTTACAGCATGGCGCACTTTTGAAAATGTTTTTCATGGTGTTAGATCTGGTCGATTTTCCTTGGTTAGAACGATGCCAGATGTTCGGAACAGCCAGGATTTACAGGAAACACACTAGGGATACTGTACAGAGGTCTGTAGCAACCTGTAAGGCTACATTTAAGTTGTTTTGGACTCTGTGTGATACCAGCTAGACCTAGCGTGGGTTGTGACTCGTATCCCACATTCAAAATGGCTGACGGCGACAACAACAGTAGCGTGCAAGTGAGTGGGAAACATGTAAACGCCAGTTCCAGATCCACTTGGACTCAAAAGGGCTACACAAAGCAGCAGGAAGAAGAAAGGTTGGTCAAATTTTATGTTTATTTCAAGCCAGGGTCAGAGGTGCTTGCACCTTTGCTGCGACGTTACCACAAATTAACAATCCCACAAGGTATACGGTGGTGGGTACAACTACAAGTGATACCATGTCCGCCCGTCATGACCGCCCGCCGCCTCACGTCGACAGGAGACGGCTGGCTAAAATTGCGTTGGTCTCGTCATGACCGCCCCTACAATGACCACCCCTACATAACTAAACTTGTAAAAAATAGTCTCAAATATCTATCATATCTATCATCAGTAATGTACAAGGTAGAAGTTATAGTGAATAATGAATTTTAGGCTAGCATTTCTTTGTGTCTTGCAGTGAGCGACAAAACGCTCAGGTGTGAGGAATGCTTCTGCCACCTTCACCTCATTGTGTGAGGTGTCTCACACAATGTACGTGAGGAAACAAATAATTAGCCATATGCTGGGCTCGCGCTAGGATTGTTTTCCCTTTAGCCACTGTGGCGAAATTCCCAAGAACTTTTATCGCCACACTGACTTTCTTTTCGCCACAAAGAAACCATCACCAAAACGGACGGTTTTTTTTGTGCAAATGAGACTAAGTCTTACGAATGATTACATGGCATTTCAATGAAGTCATAAGTTAATTAAATTATTTAAAATAATGTCGGGGCCCCAGCGGTAAAGATTTCGTAGTAATAATATGCTCTACTATGTCATACACCGTATAAACAACCCTATTCTCTTAAGGGAAATAAAGATAATTATACATAATAGATTACTAATATGTGTTGGACATGATGATGTTGAGAGACAAGTGGACGTTGCTTGAAGTAAAATGAATAATATTTTAATGGAATATTGGGAGAGCGGTGGATATAGTGTACGTTTGCTCCACCAACCATCAGGGTTCTCACCAGGAATATTTGACAGTGTAGTGGGGGGGGGCATGCTCCCCCCGGAAAATTTTGAGCAAAATGATACTGTTATAGTTATGAGTAAACTTTATTTTCCTAGTCCCTTATAATATTTTTGTGATCATTTTTCTAATGGCGTAGCTTATCTTCTGGGCCACTCCCTTTTAAAAATCAGGGAGTCACCCCCATGCCTGGCCATAATACTGCATGGAGAGGGAGCGATGGCCCTATTCTTTATTGTCAATTGTATATGTCGATATGGAATAAAAGTTGTATAATAATAATAATTGAAAAAGTATTGTAGTATTGTAGCATTAAAACCATAATTAATAAAAAACGAAACGGCTGTATTTAAACTGAAAAACAAGCCATAGATGAATCGAAATGGTCCTATATGATAGCAAATAGTGTATATTCACGCTGGGTATATATTGTGATTGGAACATCTGGAATAGTTATCATCATCCATAAAACATGATCGTTTTACTGTCTCAACACATCAGGCAGGGGAGTGGGGCCCGCCTATGCTATTTCATGTTATTCACTGTAAATCGGTCCAAACTTGTTTCTTTCTCCTTCTTGTGAATGTAATACTGATTCTGTCTTTGTTATAAGGGGAGGAAGCATTATCTGTAAAATTACAGTAATCGATCGACGACCAGTTATAGTGATAATTATCATTAATTATTAATATAGAGAGTCAAATAATAAGGGGGTGGGGAGGGGGGATAAGTATGAAAATGAAAAAAGAAATAAGTTGTTTTTATATGTTATATCAAATTTTATTTTATACCATATTTTTTACAGAATCACAATGGAACTCGTCCGGTCCCAAGTCAAACATCAGTCAATTGAGACATATTTATAATACAGGCATATTTATAATACAGTGTTGAAATCAAGTCAAAAATCAAAGCCCACTAACTAAGCTTCTGGACTCAATAAATTTATTCATGAAGGGTTCTGAAACAAACTAATAAATGGTTTTTCATGGAGACGGATGGAAATTTTCAAAATAATGATTTCAGAGTATTTAGCTTGTCAAGTGTATTAATAACTTTTGATGTAGTGGGGGAAGACGAGGGACTGGACAGGGGGTTGTATTGCGGGTATATGAGCCCTTTGTACATACAGTATCACAAAAGTAATGAAATCACTCCTAATTATATGTACAAATATTGGTGAGACATGAATGAGATGAACAACCTTTTTTGCATGCTTATCAAGAAGTCATTATATGTAAATGTTATTTATTGAGGTCCGGACCAGTGCCAAGTGGTATGGACCAGTACCTCCCAAGTCCACTGGTCCGTAAAATTGAGTACTGCCCTCTTTCCCATTTACCACCCTGGTCTTCCCTAGTCGTAGTGTACAAACCTAGCGTATAGCGTCTGGGATAGTTAAACCAGCTAGTCTTCCCAAGAGCTGTAGCCTATCTATTAAAATGTATGGGTCAAGATTTCTAAAAGTGCTTCATTACCACCGACTGATGAGATTTTGAAAATCAGAAAATATAATACTGTAATTAAAAACCTTTATTTGAGTCATTAGAATTCATGAGTATCCACCATAAATATGCCATTAGCCCTCAAAAGAAGTAGAATTCATAAGCGCTTATATCACCTAGTCATTAGATGAAATATAACCAATCACTTGCCTTACATAAACGCATAATTTGGGAACCTAATATCTTATCGCTGTGAGGCTTAAAATCACATAAGTTACATTACAGTGAGTTATTTTATCAATCTGATAAATTGTCATTTATTAAGCTTTAAGTCTTATTCTGTATGTAGGATTGATGTACAGCATCGTGTTTATATTTCAGACTCACATGCGAGACATGCACAAATGTAATCTGCTTTTCCCCATGAAGACTGGCTGTAAACTTCCCTTTAAACGTTACTCCATGAAAGCCTGACTATGTACAACACAACCATATTGAATTCAAAGGTAAATTAAGCGAAATTATAATATATTGGCCTTGCAGTTATTACACGTCACAAGTTTCACACACTTGCATAAAAGTAATGTTTACAGTTAAAATACGATGTTAATATAAAGTAGGTATGAGGTGACTAGGCTTCATGTATTCCTTTAACATGAGATCACTTAAAAATGTTCTGCAATTGTATCAATCTTAGAGAGGTGGCGGACAAGTACATTGAAGATTTGGACTGTTTCTCTGAAAACAAATGTAATTTCATTATAATGCTTAGTTGTTTGAGTATCATACTTCTTATTATAATAGACCAGTTTAGGTCTTAAACTCTTGCAAATGTCCCTCTTGTAATTAATAAGATTAATTAATGGTTTCCTCTCCTATTGGCTTTGATTAACATGATTTAATGTCTTCCTTTGAAGTGACAGCCCCATGAAAGTGCCCAGGCGACAGTTTCCATTTGACTGCTTTCCTCCAAGAAAATCCTACCTCTTGGACTGCTATGAGCAGTGTTATTTAGAGGATCATATCGCTACATGGTAGGTACATCCTGACTAGAGGAATCTATAGGAACGGGACACATTTATCGATTTATAGTGACTCTAATGTAATAGATTTATTTGAATTACCTTTTTAAACAAAACTAAAATCAGAGAATTTATTGACTTCTAAACTTTGGGTTTCATATGTCGGTCCAATACATAATCAACATCACAACACCCACCACCAAATAAAAAGATTGGGAAGGTTGTTATGTGGACAGAAATAAAGTACATCATCAAATGAAATTAAGTTTGTCATCAATGTCACCCTGGCAAGAGGTCATTATATGTGGTTTGTGAAGGTATCTGGGGTGAAAATGTGATTTTGAAGCCTTTTTTAAATAGGGATCTCTACACTCTATTTATAGCCTTGGAAAGCCCCGGCCGGTGAGACACTACGTCATTTCCCACAACTTTTCAGGGGGACCTAACTACATGCAGAGGAATGGGAGAGTGCACATGAAGAAGAGGGCAGGGAGAGGGTGGAGGTATAGGGAGTGTAAGTAGTCCACGGCAGCGATTTTTTGAGTCAAGCTATTGAAGCAGTTTCATGATGTCATGTGGACATGTCTCGCAAAACTCCCATAGCCCCACCATTGCAGAGATAAATAATCTCTGTTTGTTCATTGATCATATAGTTTTATGAATTCTAACTTGCGTATATCCATCTTTATAGGCAAACAATTTTAACTATAGCCTTCATAATCATTAAACCTTTACTAAGGTGATGTATACAGTGATTATTTATTGCCCCAATGTTAACTCTATGGAGATTACTTACTTCCAGTCCACACATATTGGTACAACTGCACAACTTATTTTTGTTAATTTGCGCCCCGCGGCCATGACTCTTACGCGCCCTATTGGAGATAGCGAGGGGATGGAGAGGGTATAGGAGGGGGAGAGTTAAAAAAAGGGAGGGTGGGAGAATAGGAGAAGGGGATCGAGGGGGAGGGAAAGAACAGGGGGAAAGAGGCGAAGGAGAGGATGTAGGGGAAGGGAGAGAGGGTAAGGGGAGCATGAGGAAGAGGGGAGGGAGACAGGGGAGGGAATCGGAGATGGGGTTGGGAGAGAAAAACAGGCATAAAAGACAGAGAAGAGGGAAAGGGGGAAGTGTGGGGAGAGAGGGTGACCGTCCAGAGGATGGGTACTTTGCTAGTAAATACATAAAAGGAACATGAGACATGACTTGTAGTTGGCAGACATAACTTGATACCATTTCATGAACTCCCAAAGAAAACAAAATACTGGTGAGTCACTTTGAGTTGTCTGTGCAAATTTCTTAGTATAGCATAGACATGGTTAAGTTTTTCGCAGCACTGAGTCTGAGTGAATGAGTGAGATTGGTTGCTTTACGCCCTTATCAACACATTGAAGGTAATATCAAGGGTGAGAGGAGCTGAGAGGGAGGCAGTTTATGATCATACCCAGGAAATAGATTTGCGGGCCCTGAATGATTATCAAATTAATATTAAAAACATTTGTAACAGATGATTATACCATATGTGTAACAGTTAGTGCAGAAAATATTCAATAACAATTTTTCTATTTCCTCTTATTACAGACGCAGTGAAGACCAACTGGCCAAATGAAAAGAAGGACATCGATTTAGTAATACCGATTGCTATTTGCAACAACCAGCAGGCTACTAGATCCATGTTAAACTACTGGGCCAAGCAGGCCAGGAATGTCAGAATCAACATCAGTTTGCAGTAGACTATGATTATGACCCCTCCCCTAGAAAGAATGTTTCACTGTAATAAGGATGATCAGGGTTGTCCTTTTTAATCTATACTATTGATGCAAAATACAAATGGAACTGTATATAAAAACCAGTGAATTCCGAGATGGCCGCATATTCCCGATCATTATAGACTAAACATGTAACTATAACTTCCAATATTAATGATATAAACAACGTCATATATTGCCTATGATGATTTAGCATTGACAGCTTTCATCAGTAGGATTTTTCTATCAACGACTGGGATATTAAGAGTTTCGTGCAATATTTCTGCTTAATATTGGTGTGGTACATGAAGTTAAGGTGTGATTTAGCTGACCATACCTTCTCTTTAAAATATACTTTCTGTTCGAAAATAAGAATTTTGAATATTATTTTCTCTTAAATCATTTTCTCTATGGCGTTTAACATGACGCAATAGTTTGCTGCTAGCAACAAATGGAATATTTTAAACTTCACAGAGTGCATAATTAGCACCCGCCCACTGCCAAATGTGGGTAAAAATTTGTGCAGGTGGGTAAACCGACATGAGGGTTATAACACTGTTTAGTTTGTGAAAACATTCCAACTAGAAGTAAGGTTATAGCCAGATAACCATTCAGTAATGGTAATGATAATGGCAGCGGTAGTACACACATATATGGCCCATTATGTTTGGAATATATATACAAAAATATATAACATTCATTCGCCTTTGTTTACTTTTTAAGTTGACTTGAATACTTGTACTGGTTATTCATGAAGGTAGATTTGAGTTCTGTTTAAGTAAGGCAAAACTTTTAGGGATTTACATAGGCTCTCTGTATTTCCCAACAACACTTGTCAGTGTAGGCGTCACGTGTGGAAAACACTCATCTCATGCATATGGGTATTATTAATTATTGATTATTAACTCCTAATATTTATCAAATGTGGTAGAGTAACAATGCACATGTGACGCCGAAAACCTATGTTGGTACCTAGTATTCCAAAGTATGAACAGATATCCGAACAGATGTATTCCTAATAGTTCCAGTACATGTAGAATTAACAAAATTAGCATGTATTGTTCACCCATGGTTCTTACATTTTTCGAGGCCTGGATTTCATGCCTACATTATTAGGATGATCAATGTAAGTAAGGGGTATTTCTGATGTATTCCGGGCAATAATTAATAGTTTATTGTTAATAACACGGTACGAAATAATATGATATTTAAATTAGGTTACAGAAAATGTTTTGCAGAATGGCTCGATATACATTGTATTTTATTGAAAAGGAAGCATTGAATAAAATGTTGAAAACAAGTTGCACATGTCTGTTGTCCCCCATTAAATATCCCTATAATTAATTGCAGATAATAACTCAACTTTTTTGTTCATATGATTATGTGATTATTGTATTTATTATGTTGGACTATTATTTCGATTTTGTTGAAATAAAGAAGTTTTGCCAAAAAGAAATGTGTATTTTTTGTATATATACTGAATTCAGCATGTCTTAATGATAGGGAAATGATATAATTTAAAATTCCCAATTTAAAATATTAATATGTATAATATCAAATGAACAATGGACCATTCAACTAAAGCATCTCTAGTAACACCTCAAACTCCTAATACCAGTAGACCTAGAGCTACCACCCTCCCACCCCTGGCATATAAGATTTTAGTTCTGAAAATATCCACCAGTGGCGCTACCGATTTTAGTTAAAAAAAAATCCGCCGTCGGCGCAAAGTGGCGCTGCTGACGCGACCGTGGCTGCCACGGTCAGGACCGTCCATCAGGGATTGGGCGATGGTCAGCTGACCGTGGGCCAGCACGGACCGACGGTCAGTGACTGGCACCTCTGCTGCCAGCCATTGGCAGTCGCATTGAGCCCAAATGACCGTCGGTCAGTAATACAGTGTGAGTTTCTTCGCCATTCATAAACTAATTGATCTGTACGTACTGAATTTGTAGAGTTGACGGTTGTACATTTCCATACGAACAGATCCTATATGGGTCAGATTTTCAGAAAATGTACAATTCAACTTCGCCAATCTTCTCAAATAACCCAATTCTTTTTACGGAAATAAAGTTCAAAATACAGTTAAACCTAACCAAACCGATTGCTAGAATCAATGCAATGCCGAATATACTCAAATTTACCAACCATTGAACAACTTACAGCCTAATTTAGCAGAATTTACTAAATGTGTACAGCTGCCAATTGTACATTTTCTGAAAATCTGACCCATATGCTGCACCCCAATATTGGTGTACTGGATTATATCCTTCATTTTATTATTTTTAAATACCAGAAGAACTGCCTGCCAATACCTTTAGATGTCTGCCTCCATCATTTTAGGGCTGTTTTAAGTCAGTGATATATGCAGCGTTTGCTGTATTATATTATATCGTTATTCTTTTATTTTTTTTAGACTTAAGAACCCTTGTGGCCCTGTGCGAAAACCATTTTTGCCAAAAATAAACACAAGTGTAGTACTGCAACCCACAGCTATGGTCCGGAGAACCATAGTATCCCCGAACCCCACTTAAATCCCTTTTCTCACTTAAATTAATCTTAGTCCCACTAATTCATTCACCAATAGAAAGGGAATGACATCAACAGCTAAATCTCAGAGTTTAAAAGAAAACTGAGCCCGAGATGTGGGGATATTAGCGAAATTTAAAAAAGAAATAACCCCAAAACAAGACAAAATGTAAAAAGGCTGCCTGCACTCGGATTCAAGTTCATAATGTACCAAATTTGAAATCTATCATGTTAATCACTTGACTATAGGGGAGTACAGTGATCATGCATATAAACACTATGCATACCCGCTAGTTGTGTCCTCATCAAGTTTATTATTTCCATCTTTGGTTTATTTAATGATACATTTGTGTTCTTATATACTGAGAAACGGGTGCGTATCCATGTAGTGAGCTCCATGTAACTTCTTTGGATTACTGTCAAGTATGTCCTCTCAGAATGTTCTTATATTCTATCAAGGAGAGGTTTTCATAGATCATTTATACAAACTCTGATATTGGTGAAAACATTCTTGCAATTTTCGATAAAAATTTTGTTGAATATTTGTATGTCAGATTTCATCAGAATCCATCCCAGGATGCATTGCAACATACATGTGCAGTGGCACATGCAAATCCCCTATTCCTCAGAACTGGTTATATGTAAAATAACGCACTTCATTATAAACTCTTCAGAATAGACAGGGCGGTATAGACTTGGGTATAATGCTGTCTGACTAAAAAGGTGTTAACTTGGGGATTTACGAATTGATGCGTTGGATTATATAAAATATCTCTTATGCTCATCAAGAGATAGCTATAATGTATGCCCTCATTTATGTCATCATCATTGTAATGTAGAATACGCCAAATGCGTGGTTATGAAGTCGCATTTATTGCTTAACCTTAAAATCATTAATTTATTTTTATTTTTCATGATGAAGTTGTATTAATCGAAATTTGCAAAATTTCTCGACATGACATGTATCACAAGCGTGAAATAGTTGTGAAATAAAACTATAAAATAAACTTTAAATAATTATGTGAACAAAATCGAAAACATTTTGTAAAGGTTGTATAAGGGTCAGATCGTCAGAAAATGTACAATTGGCAGCTCCACACATTTAGAAGAACGTGATGAATTAGGTTGAAAAATGATGAATACCGGGTATTTCTGACTATGTATTTAAGAATATTGTTTATTTCCGGAAAACAGTACACGATAAGATATATATAAGATAATTTACACCAGAAAGGGGATCGGCCCGCTTCTGTGGCAGCCATAGCTCTTCCAGAGGGTCCTATATTTGGTGTCTGGTTGATTTAGATTATCTGTTTTGCTATGTTAAACTGCATTTAAAAGCTAATTTCAGTCTTAAATGTGGGTTAATTGAGAAGAAGGTCGGTAAAGGCGAATTGTACATTTTCTGAAAAACTGACCCGTAACGAAACTAGGTACTAAAGTCATGTAGAAGACAGGGTTATCGTGCTTAGAATGACACGTTATAATTTATTGGTGTTATAATTATAATTATTATAATTATAATTATGATCGTAAACCTAATGTAACATTCTTCTACTTGTGCTAAAAATAGCATTGTTGTCAATGAGAGCTTATTAACTAACAACGTGGGTCAGACTTTCAGAAAATGTACAATTCGTCTTCACCAATTCTCTCAAATAACCCACATTTAAGAGACAAATGAGCTTCAAAATGCAGCTTAACACAACAGAACTGATACTTTAAATCAATGGGATACCAAACATACTCAGATAATACCTGATATTCATCATTTTTCAGCCTAATTTAGGAGAGTTTCCTAATTGTGTAGAGCTACCAATTGTACATTTTCTGAAAATCTGACTCACGTAAGTTATTAACTATTATATCAGGGCGTGACAATGGACCAGCACTATGGGCATGACTCCATGCAGTGAAGCATCCTTAGCGCTATCTGGGTATGGTGTAAGACTACCAGCTTACCTTAGCGTTATCATTGACCCACGCACCTCCAGTATCCAGGTGAAATGTCAAACACTCCTCCAGTGTGTTGTGGTATACTATATAGCCCTCCAGACACCTGCTAATCTCCCAGGTAAGCCTTTACAAGCCGTGTCTCCTCCTGCTCAGCCCAAATCTCAAAAATCACTCAAATTTGAGCGCAAGGGGTATGTATATCAGCCAGCTAAATCGTATCCATTTATTGGTGTTTTGTCTCCTTCGGGTGCTATAAGTCCATACTAAGTCTATACTATTAATCCAGTCGTTTTAATCCGAGATTAGATTATCTATTAGTCAGATTATCCTATGTATTCACGTAAGTCCCTGTCCTATAAGGCTGTCTCGTTGGATTATCAAATTGAAAGTTGCTTTTGCATTGAGTTGATTTCCTGGAGAGTTCACCCTAAGGAATAATGCACCGGCTTATCTAATATTTTATGGTAGATCGCGGTAGATTTTATATCATTTATCGTGAAAAGAAGTGGCATCAACTCCAATACCACCACTAAATCCGCAGTACCAGATTTGTCCTGTGTTAATTAAGCCGAAATCACGTCTGATAATAAGATTATAAACTCCTTTGAAAATTACCTTGAACTATAGATAATAAAGAATACTTTTTCATGGAATCAATATTGAACATATGTTTCCTTGGATTGGATACTCATATGTGCTCCTTTTGTCCAAGTTTCTTTTCTATTTCCTTAAAGAAAAGTATGAATGGAGTCCGTACTGGGCGATAATCCCATAGAAGAAGGGTCTGTACCTGTAATGAACACTCTCACTGGAGGAAGAAAGCCCTCAATACCACCGGTCAGTACGATAATCCACGAGTACAACTAACTCCACACTATCTCCTCCTGAATGTTTCTTCCTCTTTTTCAACTGAAAAAATAACACAAATAATGGTATAAAATCCTATAAATGACGTATAACTCCTGGGTATAATAATAACCACTTGTAGCTGTTGTCCATTGCTAATCAATAACCAATAATCGATAGTGATAGATTAGAGGAAGGTGCAGTGGAAGATGGTAGTGTTAGTAGTGAGTAGGCAGAGCAATGCTAAACAACTGTTAACATAGGGCGATGTACTGCGACCACTACTTCCCATTCCCACTCCGGCTTCTCCGCTACTGTTCTTCCGTCTCCGTCGCCACCACCACCACCACCACCACCGCTCTACCACCAGCACCACCATGAACGCCAGGCGGACGCTGGAAGGACCACCAGAGGAGAGAGTGGTGGCCGTTGTGACGTAGTTGTAGTCGTGGTAGTAGGAATAAGTTGTAGTAGGTGTATTTGCCGTTTGTTTCAGGAAAACGAGTGAGAAGTCGCAAAAATGTTATTTTTTTAAGTGTTATAATATTCACAAGATCTTTATTGGAATGACCTCAGTTTTAACGTGCACGCAGGTAGTAGTATGAATATAGGATCAGATTTTCAGAAAATGTACAATTCACCTACTCCAATCCTTTCAGATAACCCATATTTAAGACAGAAATGAGCTTCAAAATGTAGTTTAGCATAACAGAACAGATACTTTAAATCAATATGATACCAAATATACTCAGATATACCCGGTGTTTATTATTTTTCAGTCTAATTTAGCAGTATTTCCTAAATGTGTTGAGCTGCCTATTGTACATTTTCTGAAAATCCGACCCATATGTCTTAAATCTGAAGACTGCGTATTGATTATAGCAACGAGTTTAAAACACCAGAGATAGAAGTATATCCAATGCTTTACCCGAGCTTGTATGGTCCTGCTGTGAAGCACGTTATGGGGTCTGGGGGAGAAAATCGGGGAAAGGGCCATAAAAGGCCATAAAATGCCATAAAACCCACATGTTCTGGCAAATTTCAATTCATTAGTTTATACAGAGAAATGGAAATATCACCATATTTAACATTGTTCTGATCTGATTTGAAGAATTACCATGAGTCCAATGGATGGAGAATCAGTAGGCTACACATTGATATGTTTTATGTGCTTCAAATCAAATCGGAAGATATGATCAAATGGAAAAAACTGATTAAAAATTAGTCAACAAATGAATTACTTTATCATACTTGCTCATCTTCATTTTATTTTTATAAATAAGATGTACAGGTCCCGAACTATAGATGTTCTGAACCTGATTCTCAAGTTAAAAATCAGTTTTATGCAATATTTAAAAAATAGTGAAAGAAACTTCACTAGCACCTCTGTAATGAATCCGAGTGTTTTAAACTCGTTGATTATAGCTAGGCATATATGAGGTTATCCTACGGAGTATATTTAGTTACTTTACTAGTAATCGTCCGCCCAAGAGTACTGACAACTTTTTTTTCATATATGAAAATATCAAACTAAAAATACAGAGCTACTTCCTAGATGCCCTGATGTTTACTATCATTAGAATCGGCTTGATCTCATCTAACGCTATCTCAAAATCCATTTTCGTCGACTTGTGACTCATTTACTGTAACACATCGCACATATAGTCGGAGCAGCTCAGTGAATGAGTAGGGGATGAAATCGTCAGTAAATGTACAATTCTCCTTCATTTTTCTCAAATAAGCCACATTTAATGCAAAAGTGAGGTTCAAACTTGTATTGAACATATCCAAACAGATGTATTGAGTTAACGCAATACCAAATATATTCATATAACCAGTATTTATGAACTTTCAGACTTCATTAGCTGAATTTAGTAAATGTATAGAGCTGCCGATTGTACATCTTCTGTGGAACTGGCCAAGGTGCTGGGAATAGGGGACTTGCAGGTCTACTGCCATGTTCAGCTTGGACTATTTATCAATGCGGAATCCGGGCGGGTCCTTCAATTACCAATGAGGACGAAATTCTCCAAAATGTTGGTCAAATGGCAGTTAGATTGGTTCGAAAAGAATGGAACAACGAAATTGAAAACATGTTGATTTTAACCGATGTTAGCTGACAGTGCAACTATAATTTTCTGCGGTGGCTTAAACTTTTCATCATTTGAGATGTGTTTCAGGAAAATGAGTCATAAGTCGCAAAAGATGAGATCAAGCCGATTCCAATGATAGTAAGTATAAGTATTTCTAGATTTTAAGTTTGATATTTTCGTTTTTGAAAAAAAAAGTTTTCACTATTCCTGGGGGTCAATAAACAGTAAAGTAACTAAATGTAGTCCACATGAGGACCTTTAAAACTAAAAGATATATTGAATAGATTGTCCTGAAATGTGATACAACGATTGATATAACTATGAGTTATCAACCCTTAAAAAATTAGAACATTCCAATAAAGTGATCTTGTGAAAAAGACACTTTGAAAAATATCAATTTTGCGACTTATGACTCATTTTCCAGGAACACATCACATTTTGTCTTAGGTGATTTGACTTCAAATCCTAGTATAAACTAGATGAGTAGTACATAACGGCAGCAGAATATTGATATGTTCAGTCCCATAAGAGCTTTTTATAGTTTGGGAATGAATAGACGAAAAAAGGACAGCGGCGTCCGGGTTCGAACCCACAACAATCATAAATCATGCCACAGAGCCGACCTAGTTCTTGAGACCACTCACTACTCACCCCTTCTCTACATTAATGCAAAGATTTTATACTAGCAAAGTACTCGTCCTCTGGATGATCCCCCTCTCTCCCCACACTTCCTGCTCTCCCTCTTTTTCGTCCACCTCTTCTCTGTCTTTCATACCTGTTTTTCTCTTCCAACCTCATCTCTGATACCCCCCCCTCTCCCTCCCCTCTTCCTCATGCTCCCCTTCCCTGTTTTCTTATCCTCCCCTCTCTCCCTTCCCCTACATGCTCCTGCCACCTTCCCCCCCCCCTCCTATTCTCCTATTCCCCCACCCTCTCCCTTTTCTTCACTCTCCCCCTCCTACACCCTCTCCCTCCCCTTCCCCTATCCGATACCCCACTTCTCCCTCCCCTCTTTCTCACTCTCCTACTCCTCTGCATGTAGCTGGGTCCCCCTGGAAGTGACGTAGTATTGTGAGATTCCTAACATGTGCTTTCCCAGGCTACAAATAGAGTATGGAGCTCCCAATTTAAAAATGGCTTCAAAATCACATTTTCACCCCAGATACCTTCACAAACCAGATATAATGTCCTCAAGAGAGGGTCGACAGACCTGTTCAGACCAGAAACATGGTTGGTAACATCACAGATTCCCAGAACATGCCTGACAAAAAAACCCTTCTTGAACTTGATATATTAGATGCTAAGAACCCATCCTCTATATATCTTTCATGCACATCAAATACAACTCCCCTATAAACCCAGACATTGCTACCCAATCAGTTGCAGTGGTAGAGATAATAGAGATTAGGGGTGGATAAACCCCTATAGCTATGGTGGATAAGCCATATGGCTTGTGTTGCACCCTCTAATCTCTACCTGTCTCACACGTAGTTCTGGATTAGGGAGTCCCTTCTTATTACCTTCCTATTCATAACATATCGTCTTTGGCTGGATTCATTTACTTCTGTTCCTTGCAATAGAGCTGTTGTACTGAGGTTATTTTGTGACTGTTATACATTTGAAGAATAGGGGATTTTCATGTCCTCCATCTTGAATCTTAATTCGTATGGAATTGTAGGACTAGTGGTACCGTATAAAATGTATAGAAAACATGCCTTGTTCAGCATGGAATATTTATCGATGACAATATTTAACCACAAGTGCAGCAATCTGCCTTGTTAAATCTTTAATCCTATCAATCATAGATTACTCACTTCTGTTCTTAACTCCAATAGGTATTGGTAAAACGATGAAATTGCAACGAATACAAAACAAGGCCCTTAGAATTGCTCTCAAAAGTCAATATGACACACCGACCGTTGAAATTCACAAGTCCTGTAGGGTTATGACCATTAATAACAGAAAAAAATTCCTGCAACTTAATTTAGCTAAGAAGCTTTCTCAAAATATAAATTATATTAACGTTCCTAATAGAGATACTAGACGTGGAGAAGCAGTAGTGTTAACACAATTGTATCCAAAAACAGAAAAAAGCAGACAATCTGTTAGCTATCAACTCAGCTATACCTGGAACAATTGTGCCCAAAATATTAGAAATATGAATCCTGCTGCTATCAAAACGCACTTAAAAAGAGAATACATCCCTAGGGAACCAGACTAGATCAACCTAAATCCTCACACTTCCCTTCCTACATACCTACCTATCCGTCATAATAAATCAAAATGTTCCACATACAATATTAACATAGTATTACCCTGGTAAATTCATGAAGGGTATTCTATAGCTCACCCGGTCTTCCCCCTCGACCGACTTACCTAATGCCTTTTACTAACATTGAAATATTCCTTGTTTTTTGTTTTTTTTATTTTTTATTTTTTTTCCTTTCTTATAAATTGAAAAATGTATCATTGTAAATTTTAATAGGCAGGCAGTAGGAACATCGTCACTGCGACGACGCTGATGTCTCTCCTGCAATAAACTATGTTCCAAAAAAAAAAAAATGCTCTAATGTCAATATCCATGTGTGTTACATGTTTCCATAATAACACATGTCCCCATATCTTTCTCATCATGCATTCGGCTTTCATAGGTCATTTATAAATCAATGATTTTGGTGAAAACATTCTTGTCAATCATTCTTGCAATTGTCAATGAAAACCTTGCCAAATAATTGTATGTCAGATTTCATCTCTTCTTAATCTCCACTTCTCTCTTTTCTGTCCTCTCTTTGTATCGTTGCCCCCTGCTTTTTCTTCTTTTCCCATTCTATTTCTCTATCTCTCTACCTCTCTATCTCTCCCCTCTCCAACTTATATATCTCTGCCGTCTATCTTTTCTATATATATTTCTCTTCCCTTAATTTTCCATGTCTCTATTCCCTCTCTTACTCCCCTATCTTCTCTTCCTCCTATATCATAATATGGTTATTACCCCTCTTCTCTCCTCACCAGTTTGTCCCTGATTCCTATTTAATATTTTCTTCCGTCCCTCTCCCTCTCACTGTCTCCCTCCCCACTCTGTATCTTTCCTCTCACTCCTTATTCCGTCTCTTTTCTTTTTTTTTCTTTTTTCTCTCACTCTTGTTCTTCCTTCCGTCCGACTCTCAACATTCCTTTTCTTTTGCCCATAGCGTCACTTCTCTACATTAAACCAAACATTGTTGAATTATCCGAGAATTATAGCTAACAATAGGATTAAAACGAGAAAACATTGTACCTTGCATTGTATATAAAGGATAAATAACCACCATTGAGGGTTGTGCACTATTTGGTGTATTAATAGGTGCACCAGTAGTCCCTCAATGGAGGCTATTAATCATTGTAGTCTCTGTCTAAGGTGGTTATAGCTGCTGGACCGTTCAATGCAAAGACTAAATATATGTAAATAAATGGATTACAACTGTCACATCTATACTACCAACGCTCTACCACCTTAGCGTCCCTGTGTATGATATATAGGTACCCTAGCGTCCCACTGGAGTAAGCATGGAACGCTGGTTCCCCCACCTGGAGGAGAAGGGTTCACAGGTGCATGGGTCGGATCGTCAGAACATGCTCTTCACATTAGGTACATTTTTGCTGGGAATATTTGCGAAAGGACATCCACAATCATTTTCACCAATAATCCCATAATAACACTATGCCACCTCCCACCGCATATAAATAGGTCAGATTTTCAGAAAAAGTACAATTGGCAGCTCTACACATTTAGGAATTCTGCTAAATTAGGCTGAAAAATGATGAATACCGGGTGTATCTGAGTATATTTGGTATCGCATTGATTTAAAGTATTAGTTCTGTTATGTTAAACTGCATATTGATGCTTATTTTCTTCTTAAATTTGGTTTATTTGAGGGGATTGGTAAAGTTGAATTATACATTTTCTGATGGACTGACCCATATACATCAACCGCCATTAACAAACCCTCATTCTCCGTTTTCCCTCTAACAATGCTCACCCACCCACATCCTTCTCTAATCAGTTCGATTCTCATACCTCAATGTCACTCATAGGGGTATTCCCATGTATATTATTCAATTTTACACTCGTCATTGTATTATTTCTATAATTCTACCAACTCAAAATAATAAAATCGTAACGCCCTAACTGCCTTGTGTCCCTCCCTGATTTCATTAATGCTAGGAAACTGAGCTGAAATATATTATAATGAATAACCGCTATTTCTAGTCTCATTTGTTATTGCGTTGAGAAAATGTGCTTGATTATGTTGAACTGTACTTTGTTTTCTTTTTAAATTGAGGTTATTTGAGAGGATTAGTGAAGGCGAATTGTACACTTTCTGACGATCTGTCCCATACAGGTAGAACAGGTGGGTACATAACATACCTTTGAAGTCTCCAGTGACTAAACAGTAACAAATGGCTTTATGGGTGAAATCGTTCGAAAATGTACACTTCACCTTCACCAATCCCCTCAAATAATCCAAATTTAAGACAAAAATGTGGTTCAAACTTTAGTTCAACATAACCAAACAGATCGTTTGAATCAAGGCAACATTGAAATATGCTCAGATATATCTATTAACCATTTTTTAGTATAATTAAGCGAAGTTTACTAAATGTGTAGATCTGCTGATTGTACATTTTCTGAAGATCTATCCCTTATGTACTCACGGAAATAACCCTCACTACTTAGTGGATACTCGGGTGATGGATAGTGAAAACATGTATAGCGCATTGGTATATTGAATGTCTATGTTTATGTTATAGACATACATCGGTTAGGACGTCAGAAAATGTACAATTGGTTGTTATTAATCCTCTCAAATAATCAAAGTATAGGACAAAAATGCGGTTACAAATATAATTCAACTTCACCATACACATTGTCTGAATCAAAGCAACATATGGGTCATGTTTTCAGAAAATGTACAATTCACCTTCACCAATCCTCTCAAATAACCCATATTTAAGACAAAAATTAGCTTCAAAATGCAGTTTAACATAACAGAACTGATACTTTAAATCAACGTGATACTAAATATACTCAGATATACCCGGTATTTGTCATTTTTCAGTCTTATTTAGCATTATTTCCTAAATGTGTAGAGCTGCCAATTGTACATTTTCTGAAAATCTGACCCATATACGGTCCAGATTTACGGTGTAGTTATCCCATTTCAGCTTAATTTAACTACAATTACTAAATGTGTACAGCCGCCGATTGTACATTTTCTAAAGCCCTGAACCACCTACTACAGATTGCGAAGAAACAACACAAACTATAGATTTGAATTGATTGGTCACGGTCTTGAACTGGAAGAACTATTTCTTTTCATAAAAAGTTACTGATATGATAATAGCCATTCCAAGTTACTGAATTGTTGATATTGAAATGTGATTTGTACCATGGCTGAAATAAAATTATTATTCATATATGTCTACACTATGCACGTTTTTAGATATGATCCATATGGACGGTACAGATCTATACTTTAGATGATATAGACTCTATGGCTGTATAGAAGGGAAAGGTATCTACCATGACAGTTTAGAAAGTACTAACATTGACCTAATTCATACAGAATAAGACACTTATTAAGATGAAAGGATAACGATTAGATTATCATAATCCTGAAAATATAAGAGCAGCATGGTGCTGAAAGATAGAAAATTGTTAGAAAAAAACCAAAAAACATAAATGAAATAAAAACAATTTACAAAAAAAAAACAAAAAAAAAAAAAAGGAAAAAAAAAAAAAAAACGATGAAAGGATATAAGTTGACCGAATCAAAAGCAATAATCGAATGTATATTCAATCCTTTTATGAATAATCCAATTGTTATATTGTCAGGTCTATCTAAAACAAACTTCATACTGTGTACCATTTTATTTGTTCTCTCTTTTCTCACAAAAATGCCTTCGTTTTCGATGTATTCACCAAGTGTTCAAGTTGTTATTGTTTCATGAAGAAAGGTCCGATGTTGGACAATCAAAAAAGAAAAGAAAACGATGAAAGGTTATTCCATGGACATCCGATCCTACCAACATGGCTGTACAGCCAAAGAAAATCGGAAAATTCGGGATGATTTAAAGTTAGTCATTTTCTGACGATCTGACCCATATGTATATGAATAAAATAAGAACTTGTGTACGAGGAGAAATAAAGGTTGATGAATAGAGGATAAAGGAGGGACAGAATACTAGAAAGGAAGCTATCCTGATGATCTAAAACAATAACCTTACTTACCTAAGCTTTAGAAAGTGGGGTGTAGGTTATACCCTATTGCAATGGTCAGACATTATGGACCACCCAGACCCCCTCTGAGTCTTAATGCGATCCTCGTGGCGCCCCCAACGGTGTGGGGTAACACTATTTATACGCCCAGTAGGGGGCACCACATGCACCGAGCCACCCAATATCAATACAGCGTGAATTATGTATATTTACTCGATAAATAATAACGTATTATGAGGTGAAATGGAATTGAATATGAAAATTGTACAGAATATTGTAGTTTAGTTTTTACTCTAGTGAAATTCGACCCATCAAATTTGTTTTAGAAAAACTGCTAAAACTGAATAGAAAGTTGTAAAGAGTGATTTGATTTTTAAAAGTTTTTTTATTCCGGTTATGAATTAATCAAAGTGCTATTTCCATCACAATCTGAGGCATTTCATAAGATATTGAATTTCATTATACACGCATTGCTCTCAAACAACGTATCTAGAGTGATTTACGTATAGTGTGTATTCCATTAGTAATTTACGTGGGGTTGTCATGGCAACCAATCTGCTTTTTATCTAGATTACCAGTAAAATTCAAATTTTTGACTCGATTTATTTCTATTTCCATGATTGAACTCATTGGTTTCAGTCGCTTAGAATATTGCTACGCAACTCGTGCAATATTCACGCTCGTCAGTTAACCTGTGTATATATTCAATGTTTTATTATGTGATCCGTTTTAGAGAAATAAGTCATAAGTCGTAAAATATGGATTTTGAGATATCATCATATTTGAAAAGAGGTGATTCCAATGAATGTAAACATTAAGGATATATAATAAGTGCTTTTATCTTTTTAGTTAGATATTTTTATTTTTGAATAAAAACGTTTGCAATGATTCTAGGTGAATAGTTACCAGTAAAGTAGCTAAATATACTCAATGGGATAAAGCAAGAAGCACACTGATATGATTAATAAACAATCTTGAAATTTGGTAGATGCATTTATACAACCACAAGGACCAGACACTCCAAAAATGAAAATATTCCAACAAAGAGATCTTGTAAGTAAACGACTTTGAAAAACACCAATTTTGCGACTTGTGACTCATTTCCCTGAAACACATCACATATATACATTGTTATGCATTCCTGAAGCGGAGTATGCCTTCTACGAGGTAAGTCTTCCAGGCCAAAATCACTTCAACAATATAACAATAGACAGCGATTACAACGGAATAATACTAATTACATTGTCCGAATTATCATCATTTGTGGGGTTGTGGAATTGTTATTCTCAATTTTGTTGATTCACTGAATGAACCAAATAATATAATATAATGATGGTGTCTTGTTGTTGTCCCGTATATTACAGTACCGGGGGTCATGTTGACAGTTACTGGGTGTAATAGGTACGGGTAGGAGCATGAGCGACAATAGGGGTTGATGACCTAAGTGACCCCTAATGAGCAACTCCCACCTGCTCTATCAACGGTACGTAGGGCATGTTGGTGAGCAATGAGCAGCTTTACAATCTCCGCTCTGTAATGGTACATATGGGTCAGATCGTCAGAAAAGGTACAATTCACCTTCAGCAATCCTCTCAAATAACCCAAATTTCAGACAAAAGTTAAGTCAACCGAACCAAACTGATTGCCAGAATCAATGCAATGCGTAATATACTTGAATTTACCCTAGTAGTGACCAAATTGTAGCCTTATTTAGCGGAATTTACTCAATTTGTACAGCAGCCAATTGTACATTTTCTCAAAATCGGACCCATATGTGATGTGTTTCAGGAAAGTGAGTCAAAAGTCGCATGAAACGGATTTTCTAATATTATCACAATTGAAAAGATGAGATCAAGCCGATTCCAATGATGGTGAACATGAAGGATATCTAATAAGTATTTCTATATTTTATGTTTGATATTTTTGCAATATTTCTGGGTGAACAAACCAGTAAAGTAAATAAATGTGCCCCATAGCTTGACCTTCGAAATGCAAGAATATAATAAATGCAGAGTTCTGAAAATTGGAATATGTGATCCGTTTTAGAAAAATAAGTCATAAGTCGCAAAATATGGATTTTGATATATCATTATATTTGAAAAGATGAGATCAAGGGGATTCCAATGATACTAAATAGTCTAATAATCTAATAAGTATTTCTAGATTTTAAGTATGATATTTGTTTTTTGAATAAAAAAGATAATATTTTTGGGGGGCAGTAAAGTAACTAAGTATATTCCATATGAGAACCTTTAAAACGAAAGGATATATTACATGTATACATTGTCCTGAAATTTGATTCATCGATCGATATAACTATCAACTCTCGAAATATCAGAACATTCAAATAAAGTGATCTTGTAAAATAAACACTTTAAAAAATATCATTTTTGCGACTTGTGAATCATTTCCCTGGAACATTCCAACGAAGGGATCCTGTGATTTAATCACTTTGATAGATATCATCTTTGCGACTTGTGACCCATTTTCCTGTAACACGTCATATATGCGATGTGTCACAGAAAAAGGAGTCGCAAGTCAAATGAAATGGAGTTTGAGATAGCATTATATTTGAAAAAATGAGATCAAGCAGATTCCAATGATGGTAAACATGGACACATTGAATATTAGCACTTATATGGGTGCAATCGCCCGGAGATGTACAATTCATCTTCACAAATCCTCTCAAATAACGCAAATTTAAGACATAAATCAGGTTCTAAATACAGTTCAACCTAACCAAACAGATTGCTAGAATCAATGCAATGCCGAATGTACTCGAATTTACCTTGTATTGGCCAGATTACAGCCTAATTTAGCAGAACTTAATAAATCTATAAACCTGTGAATTGTACATCTTCTGAAAATCTTACCCATATACATTATTTGTTTTAAATTCTTGTCTCTCTCCTTTTTTCTGTATTGTACAGGCTAAAATGAACTTTGCTCCGTCTACCTAATATACTTATAATTATATATTTTGTTCGTTTGGTAGAAGTATGATTTGTGCCTCTTTTTGTCATCATTATGCGCTATTTTAGAGGGTAAAGGGGATTTGCATTTACTGGGATGGATTCAATTCCAATTTCACATACAAATGTTTAGAAAAATTGTTATCGAAAATTGCAAGGATATTTTCACCAATTTCATATTTCAATGATAAAAACTGAATGCATGATGGGAAAGATGATATCTTGCATTATGGAAACATCTAAAACACATGGCTGTTAACATGAGATCACTGTTAAATATGCTGAATATAATAAGTTTTCTCTCGCTTTAACACTGACGTACAACTCCCATACTTCCATGCAAATGAGGATCCAAAATGGCGCACATGCAAATCCCTTATTGTACATCATCCGGTGGCTTGGCCCAAATACCATAAATAGGGGAGTTATTGTTGAAAAGCTTGGGGCTGGTTGTCAGAAAATGAACAATTTGTCTTCACCAATCCTCTCAAATGACCCAAATTCCATACGAAAATAAAGTTCAAAATACAGTTCAACCTAACCAAACAGATTGCTAGAATCAATGCAAGGCCAAATATACTCAAATTTACCTAGTATTGACCAATTGCAAATTGCAGCCTAATTTAGCAGAATTTACTACACGGGTACAGCTGCCAATTGTACATTTTATGAAAATCTGACCCAGACTTTATTTATGTTGGTCTATGATTCAGATCCGTTGGTAATAAGGTAACCACTGGTATTACAACATCAGATTGTTTATTCATTTCCTCCTCCCATGTATACAGGGACTAGAATGAGGTTCTAGTAATTGAATATTTATGGGACGAGATTGTGCAGCCTAATTATTAGGATCTAGTTCCATCGATTTTTTGTCATATGCCCCTATATGTGATGTGTTACAGGAAAATAAGCCACATCCGGTGTAAACAATGGATTTTGAGATTAACCGGATTCCAATGATAGTAAACATTAGGATATCTAATAGGTATTTCTCTATTTTAAGTTTGACTTTTTTATTAATAAAAAAAACAAAACTGAAATTTGGTACATCACACGAATACATCTTGTGAATAAAAAATATCAATTGTGCAACTTGTGACTCATTTTCCTATAACATATCACCTTTGTTTCACATAATAAAGGATTTGTTTGTTTGTTTGTTTGTTTTTTATTCATAAGCTTATGTACCAAGTACAACATTTTCAGCCTATATAAACATAATTAAATAATAGTAATACAAATTAATTCATGAAATCTACAATCACTAGTCAAATTAATTATGCAATTAAATCATAGTCAAATAGTCAATCATTCAAATACGACACAAATATTATACATGTAAACTTTTTTCCATTTTGGGTATAAGGTAAAACATATTAATGAGTTGAGAAAGGTGATTGGATTTAGATAATCATTGACGCCGTGCATCCATACACAGAGTCCAAAAAAGAACAGAACTGAACTCAAATTTATTCTTATTTTCGTCAATTTTCTTTTTATCACTCAATGCAAAGAAAACCTTATTTATTTATGTACGTATGTCCAAATCGAAGCACCAAGGAAAGTTATTGTATGGTCTTCACATCATCTTGGCCCAACCGAACTAACCCCCAAAGGGGGAGTCAGTTACCAAGTTGATAAAAACTCTTAAAAGAGTAAAGAGTGTAAAGAGTGAAATCCAATCTATTCATTGACGTACTTTCTTTTAGGGGTCACATATATTGAAGATGGAAAATCAGTCTAGGCTCAGATCAGATAAGATCAGTATGTCATATTGATGTGCACCCTGTGCTAATGGCTTTCCTGGTCCAGGATTAATCATGGGCTCCACTGCCAAACATGCTGCTTTCAAATTCAAACATGTTTGATTTGAAACGGCTACTTCCCGTTACTTCTAAAGCAGTAAGACCAAAGAAATGAGAGTAGTAGCGGGAGAAGTAGCGTGGCAGTGGAACCCAGGCTTAACGGCAAAAACAAGGGGAAATAAAGGGTTTCGAATCATAATATGTGTTTCTCTGGGATGATTAACGAACTATATAATTACTAGCAAAGTACGGACGGCCACCCTCTCTCCCCATACTTCCCCCTCTCCCTCGAGCTTTTCCCTCCCACTCTTCTCTGTCTGTTTTTCTCTCCCAACCCCATCAATTTACCCACCCACAAATTACCCTAAATTAAAGAAGTTTAAATTATGAAATATCATCCTTTCGTTTGATAGAGTTTTTGTCTTAATCTAAGTTAATGTCTAACAGATCCATAAATGCAGAGCTATTAAATACATAGTGCTGATAAATGTAACAAATGAGGGAGAAAGAGTGGGGGAGGAAGGAGAGAGGGGAAGACATTTACCAGCCCACAAATAACTTCTCAATGATATCCTATGCGTACTCTGTTAAATGGGTCCCCCTGGAAGTAGGTTGTGGGAAATGACGTAGTATCTCACAGGGGCTTTCCCAGGCTATTAATAGAGTGTAGAGATCGCAATTTAAAACAGGCTTCAAAATCACATTTCCACCCCAAATATCCTCACAAACCACATACGACGACATCCAGAGAGGGGGGATTGACATCTACAGATGAGTAAAGTAGTTTGTAATACAACAAATTCCGAGAACATTCAGGATAAAGAAACCCCTCTTTCTACCATTTCTTTTCTACCTCTTTTTGTAGAAATCGCTCTACCCTTATATTATATGGATGTTGTACGTATAGTATATATAAATTCATCTTGTATGTTGTATTATCTTTCTTTGCCTTTATGACATATTATATTCGAGAGCATGAAACATACCATTATTGTGTGGAATTGTTTTTCGAAATAAAATATATTAAAAAAAACAGGCATTAGCTGTTTCAAATCAAACGTATTTGAATTGAAGCGGCTACTTCCCGCTACTTGCTCCCGCTTCTAAAAGTAGCGGGACCAAAGAAACAGGATGAGTAGCGGGAGAAGTAGGTGGCAGTGGAACCCAGGCTTTAGGCCAATCACCTCCATCCTAATGGGAGTTTTATAGAAGGTTGTGGTCAGGAGTGAGAGGTATCCTATGACCTTGTGTTTGAAGGGGTTTCTCTTGGCTTTTAGCCGAGACTAAAATATAGCTAGTTTTCAAGATTTAAATGAGTCTGGTAATTTGGTACTTGTAATTTGCCAAACGCATGCAGTTGTATTATGTTGAAGGGTGGGGTCAAGCAGGTGAGTTTTATTTTATAACTTCAGGGTGAACGACAAATTTTGTTAAAAAAAAGCAAGTCGAAAAGCCAAATGTCAAAATCAGCAAATCAGTACCGTACAAGAGGAACTGAATTAAAACTTTCTCTCCAAGTTGATTAAAAGTTGTGTTTTTCATCAATTCATTACGCCAACGCAGGCCACTGCAGAAAGGCCCCTTTAAATGAGTCTGGTAATTTGATACCCCGTAATTTGCAAATCGCATGCAGTTGTAGTGTGTTGAAGGGTGGGGTCACGGAGGTGAGTTTCATTTTATAGCTTCAAGGATCCTATTTATTGAGTTAGGGTTTGGGATTGTAACTCGTTCTATTGATCATTTATTTTCTTATAAAGGGACACTTATTCAGAAGAATTTATTTTTGATAAAAAAAAAAAAAGAATTTATTTTTGAGATCATCACATCTGATTTTATCCTGTGGAAACATCTTAGAAATAAAAACGTTTGTTTAAAAACGTTTTTGCAAGAAATGAATTTTTGTCTGGCTATTAATTGTTATCTAAGGCAAAACAAAATATATGTGGGTCTCCAATTCCCTCCCCCCCCCCCCCCCCCACACACACACACCTTGAAAAACCTTTCCCTACCTAAAACGAAATTTGACCATACCTGTGGGGTTTTTTTACCATCCCTAATTTCCTGGTATTTTGTATATAAAATCCAAGATGGCTGCCACTTTTTTCGTCCTTTTTCTTCCATTCTATTAAAAAGACAAGGGGGGAAATGATAAGTTGACAACTCTTTTGGAGGATTTTGTCCTGTTCTAATTTGCTACATGATTTTATAGATTGAATAATTCATGCTAGAAGTTCTCCGTGCATCACGGGTAGGAATAATAAAATATAGTTTCCACGGGGGGGGGGGGGGGGGGGGGTGCAAGAAAAAGCAATATAAGAATAAAAGAATAAAAGAAAAGTGGGTCAAAATGTGCTTCTTTCGTCTGTGTAATAGCGGAACTCCACTATAGGTAAAAAACGGCGCCAACAGGCAAAAACGGCAAAAACAGGCAACAAATAAATGTGTTGCCAACAACCCATTTTACCCCCCCCATCCACTAGAATTTTTAGTAATGTCGAATTTTCCGAATTTTTAGAAATGTCGGCGACGAATTTTGCCTGTTGGCGCCGTTTTTTACCTATAGTGGAGTTCCGCTATAAACGATCACCCCCTCTGGATCTGCCTGCCCTCTGTTTCTCCTTTGTCCCTATCCTGACTGCCACATGTCTGTCCTCTGTTTCTTCGGTGCTGGCCCCACTCTCCCTCTGATAATAAATGGGTGATAATTAATATTTAATGAGGTTACACAATGTTATGTAATGTTACATAACATCTCAGTCTTTCCTCCCTCAGTCTTTCCTCTCTCTCTCCTCACTTTCTCTCTCCTCACTCTCACTCTCTCTCTCCTCCCTCTCTCTCCTCCGTCTCCTGCATCTTTCTCCATCTCCCTGCCCCCCCCCCTCCTCCCTCTCTCTCCCACTCACTCTTCCACTCATTCTCCTCAGGGCACAGATGAATTCCAATATCATTCGTGTGCCTGCCGCAAATTGATTCGTTGCAGAAACAAACTCAAAATGTTTTAAAAAAGATATTTAAGAAAAGCCAATACCCAGGCAACCTCACTTCAGATCTATATAAGCCATCACAACAGTTAGAGCCCTGTACATACCGTTTGTTTACAGTATTCAATGTCATGAACAACAAATAATTAATGGGGATTTCTGGACCCGGCAAAATCCGTTCATGCAGTGGCCCCAATCATTATCACACAACAACGTTTATTTTTGATCAGCTGATTTGACTTTTGTACAAACATATAACAGCAGTAGAATATTGATAAGCGTATAATGATGATAATGTATATTCATGATATGCGTATAATCTTTGATAAAGTTTCTTTGCCGTCATAGCTGAGAATTCATCTTTAAAACACACAGTCACATTAAATCTATTTACTTAAATACATCCATTTAGTAACAAAAAAGCATGAATTGCATTAACAAAACATCGAATACTTCACATTTTCAGCAATTTAAAGTGCGCATTTAATATTGGCAGAATTCCAAGAATAGTGCCCAAATTTCTAAGAGCTTTCATCTGAGGATCTAGTTTTATGTTCATTTGCCTTGACTTGGCTGCTCATTCCATGGCAATTATGTGTTAAATCACGGCCCCGATAGACAGGAGGACTGTGGGGCCGCCCAATTAGCTGCAGGGGGAACGTACTTGATTAGAATTGATTGTGTGACAATATCAGTTGGTATTGGTATCTTCTGACGTCTTGGCAATCTTTATTATTTCTTGGTATTTTATTGGTTTGTTTGTTATGATACTGTAAATGATGATTGCATTTTTCTAGTATGTATGTGATGTGTTTTAGGAACATAAGTCACAAGTCGTAACAGATGGATTGTGGAATTTCATCATAAGTATTTGAACAGATGAAATCAAGCCGATTTCAATGATGGTAAAGGCCCTGTTGTATAAACAAAGGAAGGAATTTTTTTGTGGGAATTCTATGTTTTTTTCTTTTACTTTGTTGGGAAAGTCCTATGCTAAAAAGCATTGAGTGTATCGTCAATTCCTTCCATGAACCATTCCTTCCCAGCTGCTAGGGAAGGAAAACTGAGGGAATTCCTTCAGTCCCATACAGTTTCAATATGTTTCTCTGAGAACTTTTCTACGACTTTTCCTTCCCACCTAGCAGAGGTAATCATGTAGGAATTTACTACAGCATTTCCCTCCTTGAACCACTCAATATCCCCTGCCTACTTCAAACAACAGTCTTCAAAGTACATGGTAAATGAGGCGACATGCCTTGTTCTCACTAGAAATCAACACTATGGAGGCACAGACAATGGAGACAAACTCAGTCAAGGACAAATTTGTATTGGTAATAATGAAACTCTCAGATCCGTGGTTCAATCCCCTCCCAGTGCTGCTTGTTTTTTTCCCAGATAGGCTCACCTCTCAGGTCCATGGTTCGAATCCAAGCTTGGGATGCTTGCTTTTTCTAGCCAGATTAATTCAAATTATGTTAATAAGCAACAGAAAAATCATATAACAGCAGAAACTTTGTACTATAAAAATAGCAGATATATATGTCTAGCAAAATTATATTTTTGCAGTTAATAAATCCTAGGGAATTCCAGAGGGAATACCTAAAAGGTGTTCCTTAGTTTTCCACTCTTTTCATGTTTAACTCAGAGGAAAGAATGAGGGAAATTACTTCAGAAGGAAAACTTCTGAGGAAAATTCCTTCATTGGGAACAACTACAAGTATCAATATAGGAAAATTCCTATATCAAGAAGGGTCACTTTCTAGGTCATGCCTGTGGACGTAAAATCTAATCATTTCAGGGTAATCTACATCATATTTAAAGGTATAAGAATCAAAGTATCTAATATTTTACCCACTTTACCACTTTAAATTGAAGGAAATGTATTATATTAATCTTTAAACCCAAGAAATAAGTGAATCCTATCCATCCTATTTACCGTCTACCGTGCTGACCCATACCTATACAGCAATGAATATTCCTATGAGCTCGGAATTTTATGTAGGAATGAATGTAGGGAGGGAACAATTCCTACAGAAAAAAATCCTTGCTTAGCTTATACAACAGAGCCCAGAGCCCAAGCACCCCAAAAGTCAGAACATCCCAACAAAGATATTCTATAAATAAATCACTTTGAAAGTTTGCGACTTGTGACTCATTTGCTAGAAACAAATAACATTATATGGTGCCTCGAGATATCTGCTAGGCTGTTTAGTCAAATGATGTCAGATGCGAACCATGCACATCAGAGAGCAGATGGTTTTACAGTACCTATGGTTACGGACCCCACAATCTTCGACTAATTACAGCCTTGGTAGAACAGGTCTAGCTCGGTTTGGTGCACAAACCTTAGGTAAAACAGTGTTAGAAAAGCAGGTTCAAAATGGAGGTTATTATTATGCGTAGTTCCTGTCTAAGATGGTCATAGCCCGTAGACTGATGAAATCGCCAGAAAATGTACAATTCGTCTTCACCAATTCTCTCAAATAACCCAAATTTTATACATAAATCAGGATCGAAATTCAGTTCAACTTAACCAAACAGATTGCTAGAGTCAAGGCAATGCCGAATATATTTGAATTTACCGAGTATTGACCAAATTGTAGCCTAATTTAGCAGATTGTTCTAAATGTGTAGAGCTGCCAATTGTACGCTGTCTGACAATCTGACTCATTAACTACATGTCACGTTATAGTATGTATTCAGACACTTATTCTATTCGCAAAGGCTCTGGACAGAGTCATTTTGGCCTCGATGTTGGACAGCAGCTGTCATGGATTGAGAGCATTTAGTCCAGCGTAGGAGGAGATTATTCCCCTTCAAATGTTACTTGGGGAAGGTAATCATAACCAGGAGGGACAAGCTACATTTACTGTTAGGCAATTTGTAAAATAAACCTCAAGGCTACCGATATTGCGGTGTTCCATTAGTTCCGACATTGACATTGATGAGTCAGTGTAGAATAAAGAATGACACTGACGGTTTTAAATTCTTGAACTCCAGATCAGTTCCAGATCAGCTCATAACATAAAAACAATGCACTAATAACTGTCTTAGAAAACTGAGATTTGAGTTTTGGCCCTAGTCATGTCACTTTGTATTAATATTTCTTTTCTTCCCCCCAGAGTTTCAAATGAAGGCTGTATACAACGTTTACCTGCTGCGGTCAACTGTGGGTGCTTTGTTACAGCAATCTTAGCAATAACTAACTAGACTAGTTCCCATTGGTCAAAAAGCAATATTTGTCATGTGGGTCAGATCCTGAGAACATGGTCAGTCAGCTGCTGTAAACAAATAGTTATTTGTACAATAGGGGAGTTGCAATGCCACTGCGCATGTATGTTACTGTGCATCCTGGGATGGATTCAGATCAAATCTGACATACAAATATTTGGCAACATTTTTATCGAAAATTGCAGGAATATTTTCACCAATAACAGAGCTTGTATAAATGATCTATGAAAACCAAATACATGATGGGAAAGATGGAAGCTTGTGTTATGGAAATATGTAAAACTGATGGATATTGACATTAGAGTATTGATACATATCCCATGCTGAACATGGCATGTTTTCTATAGAGTTTAGAATGTACCATAAGTCCCCTAATCCCATGCGAATCAAAATTCATCATGGCGGCTATGCAACTCCCCTATAGTACTAAATGAGCATTTATTATGATAACTACTGGGTATATATGGGTGTATTTGGTATGGCCTTGACTTAGCAAGAAAGTTCTGCTGAAAGTTCCTCTCTATCATACATTTGAGTTATTTGAGAGGATTGATGAAGGTGATCTCTGGCGATCTCACCCCATACAATTCAGGCAGTAAAACACACGGTACAAACTGCATGATATACGGTCAGCCAATTTGCAAAATAAACCCAACGTATATTATATTCTCTGGCAGTACACTCGTCCCGACATTAAGAAGTATAGAAAGACGTCACTACTTCAAATTCTGGTCTCAATCTCAAATTACTTTGATTGAAAAATAAAATTCGAAATGGTAGGTGCATTACAACCTTGTGTTTTTAAGTTTTAGCATATAAAGTTTTTTTTAAGTTTTACAATAAAAGAAATAAATTATTTCTATGTTGTACTATTATATCCTAAGTATTGCCAGATTCTGACCTTTCAGCCGTCGGTAAGGTGTTCCTCGGGAATTGGTAATAAAGAATTGAAAAATAAAGAAATAAACACTAGTTTTTGTCGATCCCTGTCGATCCATCCATTCCTTCTATAGAGAAATTCTTTGGTGTTCTGACGCCATAATTGCCATTTATTCATCTAAATATCTACAAATTTTGGTCAAATTACTTTTAGATGGGTCGCAAAAGAATGGAGCAAAGAATAGAACATCTTTACTTTCTGACGGATGTTAACGTAGAGCTGGAGAAAGCAGCTTTATGTACGAGTCAGTTCATAAGTCTAGCACTAGTGGGGTGGGGTGTTTCAGGGAAATGATTCACAAGTCGCAAAATTGCTTTTGTTGAAAGTGTGTATTATATTATATACATATAAGTGTAAAAGAATATCTTTTTGTGAATGTTTTCATTTTTGGGACGCTTAAAGCTTCTTGTAGCCTGAATACATTCACCAAATCTGAAGACTGAGTAGTAGATATATCCAGGCATTTCTGAGGTCATGGTTATGAGTATATTAAGCTACTTTACTAGTAAAATGTCCACCCAGGAATATTTCATTAATTTTACGTTTTTTAAGTATAGAAACACCAAACTTATAATATAAAAATACTTATTAGCTGTCTTAAAGATATTTGCAGGTGTCAACACACACGCCACCTAGCGGCTCCTATTTTTCTTTGAAATATTTCGTTATTATCATAAGTTGAGATGTATTTGTGCACGATTTTCAATATCTACAGGGTTTATTTTTACTACAGCAGTTTTGAGTCATGTTTTTTAAGATTCATTTTCATTGATTATGCTGCTTGATTACTAAATTTGGGTGATATGGTCAACTTCAAATGTACACAACTTTTTTTTAACCATGTCAATGTACAATTTTTCTTTGGTAAATCTGTAGCATTATACACCAACTATATGTGTAGAAAGTTTTGATGAAAAGTCGCCGATCAATTTTTTTTTATATAGTGAAACGTGAAAAAAAAAAACACTTTTTTCCATAGACTTCAATACTAAAGCACTGCTATTTTCAAGCGGCTGTAGAAAACAAAATAAGTCGATGAGATGTACTTTTTTTTCATTTCTTGCTTTCTTTTGTAGTCATGAACGATCCCTGAAAAAGTCACTGATCAATCTTTTTTCCATTGAACACCCGCGTTTACCTTTAATGTTCACCATCATATGAATTGGCTTGATCTCATGGTTTCAAATACGATGATACCTAAAAATCCAATATTTGCAACTTGTAACCCATTTTCCTATAACACATCACTATTGGCGTGTAAAGGGTCAGGTCCACTAAGTTGATTCTCATGCGATTCTCACAGAATTTAGTGCAAAAGAGTCCTCTGCAGCACAAAATCGCATGAGAATTGGCTTGGTTGACTAGACCCTTAAAGCTGGGTTCCACTGGCCGGCTACTTCTCCTGCTACTGCTCCCGCTTCTTGATTAAAGAAGTGGTAGCAGAAGCAGGAGAGTAACAGGGATGGGTGCTATTGGGCCCTGCTACAAAGCCACATTACTTCCCGCTTCTTTTGGTGCGTTTTTGAAGTGTAGAATGCTCCCGCTTCTATCAAACATGTTTGATTTGGAGCTGCGGCTACTTTAGAGCGGGAGGTAGCGGGAATTAGCGGGGGCTGAAGTGGGCCACTAGCACCACTCTACGCTACTTCTCACGCTACTTGATGTGTTCATTTCTATGTGAAAATAAAATGTTGTCTGCTTACATTTCTGAGTAGCGTTAGAAGTAGCGGTGGAAGTAGCGGAGCAATAGCACCTATTCTGGTATACTTTCAGTTGCTTGCTCTGGCTTCTAAAGAAGCAGGAGCAATAGGCTGTCAAATGAACAGGAGGAGTAGCGGGAGTAGTAGCTGCCCAATGGAACCTAACCTTTAATGGTATTTATCAGTGTTATGGACACACAGTTATGGAGCGTGTGTAGCATCGATAAGATCCAAGGTGCCATTACCCTGAGGCTAGAACCCTATGATTGGGCACGCCTCCCTGCTGTGATTGACCTGTTTACCTTGGTGCAAGATTAGCTATAGAGCATTAATGTGATTAATATTGTAAAAAAGAATGATATTAAAATATAATACTGGATCCCTAATTCGATCATTATAATGCACTGGACTAATGTCATAATTCTTAGTCTTTGAGATATTGTATTGTATTATGGATGGTAAAGGAATTAATACATCTGACTAGAGAGTGAGTGAGATTGGTTGCTTTACGCCCTTATCAACCCATCTAATATGGTTATATCAAGGGTGGGAGAGCTGGAAGGGAGTGAGTCGGTGAGATTGGTTGCTTTACGCCCTTATCAACACATTTAATATGGTTATATCAAGGGCGGGAGAGCTGAGAGGGAGTGAGTGAGATTGGTTGCTTTATGCCCTTATCAACACATTTAATATGGTTATATCAAGGGCGGGAGAGCTGCGAGGAACGCAGTTTAGGATCATACCCAGGAAATAGAGATAGAGAAGATGGGAGAGAGAGACAGAAAAGAGACAGAAAGGCACTAGATGGTCATACCCAGGACCAATCTGACAAGAGGGATTGAAAGGTTTATTTATTTATTTATCATGTACATATTGGCATATTAGATATCACAATAAATTAATGCAATATATAATTAATAATAATAATAATTTGAAATGTTAATGGTAATAATGATCTTACTTATTGCCACGTAATAGTTGCTTCATAACATGCTAAAATGTCCCTCTAAACTGAGGGAAGGCTTCATCATAGAATTGCATTGAACATGTTCTAGTTGTTCCATCCATTAGATTGGTTGGAAAAGATTAGAAGAAACTTTAAGGCTTTAAACAATGCATTGTAAATGTCTGACCTTGTTTCAAACCGATCTCTGTCCTGTCCAGTAATAAATGTAAAAGTTTGCTTTAAAACTTAGGGCACAGAGTTCTTGAAGCAAAAAGAAGCGAGATAACCTTTGACCTTGGAGTAATCCTTTGGTCAATATGACCTTGTAGCCTCTCACTCCTGATGTATCCTAATAGATGATGATAGTGCTTCAAGCTATGGTTACACCCTGTACCGCCTAGAGGGCGCAGTCAACCTTGCAAGAACCCAAGTAGCTGGAACAGTCGGGAACCCAAGCATGGAATCACTGTGTTCTATGGGTGCGGAGGTCCCCATGATATAATATGGGTATATGTCATGTGTCACAGAAAAAGGAGTCATGAGTCCAGAGAAGCATGCAGTGCAGGAAGCCCTCCATTGGCATATTATAGAAATATATTGCAGCTGCAAGATATACTTTTATGATAATTTGAATCCTTAAATCGCCAGCGGCCAACACAGGGAACTTCATAGATAATTCATTTCCCCCATTCTTCTTATTCACCATGAAGAGAATGGCAGATTAAAGTAAAGCTAAAATGTGATGCATCGATGGGTTGCATATTGTGTTTATATACATTTCATTGCAACCAGTCTATAGTCAAGGGGTAAGATGCTGGACTCCCAATCAGCGCATTGGGGGTTTAAATCCAAGAGCATCCAGCCTTTTTACATTTGTCTCATTTTTGAGACATTTTATTTTTTAATTTCAATCGTCCCAACTGGGGCTCCGATTTCATTTAAACTCACACATGTAGTTATTAGTGCAATTTCCTGTTGATTTGTCCAAGAATTAGAGAGGCTAAAATCAAATTAAACATGAAACGTGCGTTGGATGGGGTTTGGTGATACATAGGTTCTCTGTTATAGAGGCATGGGTGGCGGTCATAAGCTTGTGTTTATTTTTGGCGAAAATGGTTTTCGCATGGGCCACAATTTGTCGAGAAAAGTCGAAAGTAAGGAAGTGTGGATTATAAAGTACTCTGAACATTTATGATGAATTACAAGTTATCAATACAAACCAAATTAAAACATCAAATACCGAAGTTTAAGTTTGTGGTGTTTCCTTTATACAATATAAAATAATGGCAAGGCTGCTATTTATAGGCTAAGCACATTTTAAAGGCCTCATATTAGTTCAGGTTCCTCAGAGAGATTCAATTACTTCACTGTCTCAGTCAGTCTCAGTTGCTGCCAGTCCCATGAGGGATCTTTGTATCGCGACAGAGTATTGATGTATTATAGGAATTGTCAAGGCCTAAAAGACAAGCCCGGGTTGAGCTAGGGAAATGGCAGAAGAAGTGTCAATATCTGTTAACCCAATACTGGAGACAATCTCCCAGATTTCATGCTTCAGTGACTTGTCATGGGAAGAATGTGCAGAATGTTCAGAAAATCCAGAATCTACAGTTCTACCCATCTATCAAATTCTGCTATATCAGAGTGAAAAAGGATAAATACTAGGTATATCTGAATGTATTCTGTATTGTATTTATTCGATGAATCTGTCTGGTTATGTTGAACTGTATTTTGAATCATATTTTTGTCTTAAATTTGGATTATTTGAGAGGATTACTGAAGGCCAATTGTGCATTTTCTAGAGACTTGATCCATTCACGAATAGGAATGCTTTAGTGTGTACATGTTTCTAGCAAGTGTGCATTTTCAGGCAGTTTGACCCATCTACTACAAGCTACCGATAAGTAATTGACTCCTGTAGTTTAATGCTACCTCTCAAATAATAATCTTCTATTTGTAATTTGATTGTAGAAGATGTTCAATATCAATAGATACAATTGTTAGCTAGGCAATAAGAATTATCTCGCCGTTACCTTGTTATAATTAAATGGGTCAGATTTTCAGAAAACGTACAAGTCACCTTCACCAATCTCTCAAATAACCCAAATTAAATACAAAAATCAGGTTCAAAATACTGTTCAACATAACCAAACAGACTGTTTGAATTAAGACAATACCGAATATACCCATATATACCTAGTGTTGATGATTTTTCAGTCCAATTTAGCAGAATTTACAAAATATGTTGATCTGTCAATTGTACATTTTCTGAAATTCTGACCCATATGATAATTTAGCTTTATTCACACCACGGGAATGTCTCAACCCTTACCCCTACTTCAATTGATCGCCAATAAAAACATTTAAAAAAAACAAAAACACAACATCTGTCTACCTCTCCCCCTATACAAAATGACCACGACCCTACATTTGTCCACCTGTCCCCCTACAAGAAATGACCACCACTCAATATCTGGACCTTCACAAATCCCTCCCTTATCCCACAAGCCTCGCTCTGGACATGCCCTAAACGCTGTACATCATGAGCCCTCTTATGTCCATATCTGGAACTAGTGAAGCACAGAAACAGCCTCCTTCTGAAGAATGGCGGTTGTGATTGGACAATAGAGGAATTTGCATTCTACGCAAATGTGATCCGTTTTAGGAAAATGAGTCATAAGTCGAAGAATATAGATTTTGAGATATCACCATATCTGTAACGAGGAGATCAAGGCGATTCTCATGATAGTAAACACTATAGGACACCTAATAAGTATTTCTATATTTTAAGTTTGATATTTCTATTTTTGAAAAAAAGGTTTGCAATATTTCTGGGTGGGTAATTACCAGCAAAGTACCTAAATATACTCCATACAACAGAGGCGTCGCTGGCAATTTCCAAGTGGGGGGGGGGGGGACATATTTTGGTATCCTGGACCTTTTCCCAATATTCATATATGAAGTGTACAACAACATATATCAGTTTCCAATCCATACTGCCACTTTATAGTTATTTACATTAATATGTGCACAACATACATCAGGGGAAGACTCAGGGCCTTTTATTGTTTTAAAATATGAGCTAAACGGAAGGCATGAATTATAGGTATTTCTTAAATAGTTAAAATCCATACAACAAGAAAAGGAAAGCAATAGTCATCATACTCTGATGCTCTTTTAAAACAATATGTTTTTGGTAAAAAGGGTTTAGCTCAATTTAAACTACCTTTGTACAAAGAGCAGCTCTTAAAATGTCTGTCTAAAAAATTAGTTCGAAGATGCCATTAAGCATTATCTTATGTAAAAAACCGATGACTTACAATAATATGTCAGTCCATGTTTTTAAGACATTCAAGTATATTGTTACAAATCACCACTAACTAGAATCAGAAAGAGACTACAAAAATCATTAAATGATCATCATAGAAGTATGAGAAAATCTCAAAACATATCTAACCTATGATATAAGAAATTGTATTAATGCAAGGGAATGCAATGTCCTTCCCAGGCTATTGAAATGACCTCCCTAAATACTCATGTATAATAACGCTCTTTCTATTGAACAAAATGTGAACTCATGATTTTAAATAACAATTCAACTATTACTGACCAAATTGTAATAAGAAAAATTGGTCCTTTACTGTATATCTTTTTAACGAATTTAGTCAATTCCATTATCACTTATAACTTATAAACAGCTGTTCAGCAGAGAAAAATATGAATAAAATGTTGTTTAAACTTTGCCTTATGAAAGAACATTGTTGAGTAAATCAAAAAAGCAAATAAAATCAATATGTCACCAGGTTAGTTTTCATTTCAGGGAATTCTGAAATGTATTACCGTTCATAATAGGATTCTATGGGAAAAGGACAATTTTTCCATTTTTCCAGTATAAACATGAATGGAATTTAACTTTTTATAATTATATTGCTTGACCCTTACAAGCAAAGAATAGGAGGGCGGGGTCCGCCTTTTTTAAAAAAAACGTCATCGGCTGAATTTTCATTCTGATGAGCTAAAAACGGGCTAAAAACAGAAGTATTGATAATATTGTATTGGCGATTTTCAATGCTAAATAATATTTTCCAAAATATATCAATACTGTTCTTTCATGCATGAGGGCAAACTGATAGCTATGATGGCTATGTTTTGAAGAATTTTCTTGGAAAAAGTGGGATACATCCATTTTCCCCACAAACTTCAATATTAAACATTGGTGGTCCCTAAGATGAAAAAGAAAATATGTTGAGAACCATTTTTGTTGCTTTTTGTTATCACCCAATCCTGTTTTTTCTCAAGACAAATTTTTAGAAAGATATTGTGAATTCTTATTTTTCATGCATTAGTTCCTTGAACTAATGCCTGCAGCATTGCATATGGCAGTGGTTAATCCCTTAAATGGTCTTCTTCATCTGATGGTTCTGGAAAATCTGACCTTAAAACAGGGTCCGCTTATGTTAGAAATGTAATTTGATGGAACAAGCAGGGAGGGACCTTGCACATGAAAATTATCACTTTTCTATACAATGGACCAACAAATGATTTCTCCTCAAGTGGAATAATACATGTGTCTAAGGATGTAATCTATTCAACACAACTGGATTTGTCAATTGGGTCCTAAGTTTCTGGTCTTAAATGAGCCCTTTTTTAAAGAGGTTCCAATTTTCTATTAGATTATACTTATACAGTGTTACACTCATATTATGAAATCACTGCTAATTATAGATAGAGATATTGGTGGGAGATCAATGAGATCAGTGCTTATCAATAAGGTATTTAATGTAGATATCTAATTATGAGTACCAGATCAAGTGGTTCGGACCAGTGCCTCTCAATTCAAATTTGAGGAAATCCCTATTTTCAGGACTCCTTAGGATATCTCATTTAAGGTATCTCATTTAGGTTTTCCGATGCATATGAAGCATACATTTTTTAGATTAAAACAAAATTCTACAGCCTTGGACCTTTTGTACTTTGTACTAAATATTAAAAGGCTAGAGAATAAAGGTTATTCAGAGTGCTTTGGACCTAATTTCGGGAGGAATTTTTTAGAGCCTCGGGCTTGGACCTTTTTAGGTTGCCCCAAAAAGTGGGGGGGACATGTCCCCCCCGTCCCCCGCGGTAGCGACGCCCCTGTACAAGGGCCTTCAAAACGCAGGAATATATTTAGTACAATGTCCTGAAATTTGTTACATGCATTCATATGACTATAAGTCCTAAACCCTCTAAACATCAGAATATCTCAATTAAGAGGTCTTGTGGAAAAAACACGTTGAAAAATATCCATTTCGCGACTTGTGACTCATTTTCCTGGAACACATCGCAAATCTCTCCATTCCCCAAAGGGGTTTTGAAGAGCCACCACAATATGAGATGTGGTCCAGGAAAATGAGTCCCAAGTCGCAAAAAATGATATCTTTCAAAGTGGTTTATTCCCAAGATCTCCTTGTAGCAATGTAATCAATTTTAAAGGGCTTAGCACTTTAGGTCATGTTAATCCATGTATCAAATTTTAAGAAAGTATATTGAATATATCCTTGTATTTCTAAGGTCATCCTATAGAGTATATAAAAATACTTGTTAGTTGTGCTACTGTTTACTATCATTAGAATCGGCCTGATCTCATCTTTCCAAATATGATAGTATCCAAAAATTCATATTTTGCGACTTGTGACTAACTTTTCTTAAACACATCACATATTAAAGTGGCACTTGCCGATCACAGAACACATTTATGAGAGTTTGGTCAAAGTTATAGTAATTGGATATAATAGAAACCCCTGTACCCATGGCTTACTGAATCTGATCATATGAACCCATATTTTTTAGGTATAGGCCCTATTTTCCGAATCTTCCTGTTGAAAATTATATTGGTCTGCCAGACCAAAATAACCCTCGTACAGCATGGCCGTTACGCAAGTACCAATGACGCACGCACATTCTGTGACGGCTGTCATTGACGCATTGTCAGAGGGAATTCTTGGAAAATACAATTTACACCAAGTTATCAAAGTTCACTCTCGCATTAGTAAAAAATCAAAATCTAAGATTGACCATATATACACAAATTTAGGTGACACAAACGAAAGTGGAGCTATAAACTGCAATATTAGTGATCACTTACCAGTGTTCTTACAGATAAAAAAGGTCAGAAATAATTATACTAGAGTAACGATAAAGGCCAGGAACACTAAACACCTGGACATTAAAATACTTCAGGAAATTTTACGTGACCTGGACTGGACCACATTCTATTCAACTAGGGATGTCGTCAAGGCCTGGGAGATTCTTCTAACCACCTTGGAGCTATACCTGGATAGAATGTGTCTGGTAAAAACTTATAAAAATGTAAATAAAACCCCAGATTGGTACACCAAAGACATCATAAGAATGTCAAAAAACCGAGATAAAGCGTTTACAAGGGCCAAAGCCTCTGGACTTAGTGTCGACTGGACAGAAGCCAGAAGGCAAAGATGTAGGTTCAATGAGGAGATTAAGAGATCAAAAAGTAATTTTTTGAGGAAACAAATACAGGAATCCAGATCAGAACCACACAAATTCTGGGAGATCATTAAACCGATCGTGTCAAAAGAAAAGTGTAAAAATAGGTGTAATGATATAGTTATAACAAATAATGAAGGGTCTAAGTTGGAGGGATCTGATGCTGCCGAGGAGTTCAACAAATACTTTGTAAATGTTGGCCCGGAGCTGGCAAGTAAGATAAAAGTGGAAGATAATCATGGTGAGGTTTTAGAAAACGATGAAGTCAAATGTGACAATCAAATTGTATTCTCAGACATTACGCCTGCAGCTGTTGAATTGGCTCTTAATAAAATAGGGAACTTTAAAGCATCTGGCATAAAGTTTATGCCTACTAATATTCTTAAACCATGTATGAGGACTCTGAGTCAGCAATTTGCTTACCTTTATAACTTGTCTTTACAAACCTCAAAAGTGCCCGATGATTTTAAAACAGCGACGGTCACACCTCTTTTTAAAGAAGGGAGTAGACTTATCACTGGGAATTATAGACCCATATCGTGTGTTAATTTACCAGCTAAGATACTGGAAAGTTGTGTTCAGGGACAGTTAGCTGCTTATTTGGAAAGGGAGCAACTACTTTGTGAATATCAATTTGGTTTTCGAAGTGGTAGATCCATCAACGACGCTCTTGATCGTATATTTACTTACACATATCAAAATTTAAATAACAAAAATTTAACAGACCTAGTATTTTTAGACTTTAAAAAAGCTTTTGATACCGTTAATCATGATATTTTAATAAATAAATTAAAGAATTTAGGAGTTCAGGATGACCAAATTAAATGGTTTCGAAATTATCTATCTGATAGGTCGCAGAGAGTCGTCGTTGATGGACACCTTTCTTCTGTACAAAATGTTACCTGTGGAGTCCCCCAAGGAACTTCTTTGGGACCTCTCCTCTTCATTATTTATATAAATGATTTACATAAGGTTATATTACACAGTCGCGTCCAACATTTTGCGGACGACACTGTCATTTATTCTTGTAGAACTAGGAATTCCGCAGGAAATGTTGGTCTTCAAGGTGATCTTGACAGAGTTGTGAAATGGTGCGCAGCACACAAGATCTCTCTAAATACGAAAAAGTGTAAATCAATGACGGTTGATCTAAAGCCGGGGAAACTTGGTACCAGTAAATATAAAATAGGACAGTTTGATTTAGATGAGGTCGAGTGTTATAAGTTCCTGGGGGTAGAGATTGACCGACAGCTTAATTTCAAGGTTTTCATGGAAAAGAAAATTAACGCTATCAGAGGTAAACTTAAATCTCTTTCGAAACTCTATGGAATTTGTGATACAAAAACCCTTATGTTATTATTCAAGACTATGATATTACCCCATATAGATTATGGTGATGTCTTTTACCAAACCACGCCCCAAAATTATCTGAATAGACTTCAGACTTTACAAAATTCGGCACTAAAGATTGCCCTGAAGTTGCCCAAATTATCGAGTACCAAGGGTATCCATAAAGACTCTAATATGCCCTCGCTCTCTACTAGGAGGGACGGGCATATACTCGAATTGGCATTTAGGCGATCTCTGTCGCCGCAAAACATAGACGACAGGCCAATAAACTTACGTGGTCTTACGGACGGTAAAAAATTAAAGGTGCCTAAACCTAATAATGAGAAATTTAGAAAATCTTATATCTATAAAATGCCCATTCTTTGGAACGAGTTATCACATAAAACCAGACAGATAAAAACTAGGGAAGCGTTCCGGAACTGGTTGAAAAATACCTACCCTCAGGAATCAGATGAGTACCTAAAAGACTGAGATTTCTCGGTATTGTCTACAATTTGAGTTCATAGAGATTATTCTGATATATTTAGGTATACACGAAATTTCATGTTTTGATACCACTGTCTTGATTGAACCATTGACTTACTCATGCCAGTAGACAATCGTAGTGGGAAGGGGGGTTTGAATAGGGTGGGGGGTAAAGTAGGCACGTAAGTTCTACGACTAAGGCCGATACAGCGGTATAGCGTTAAGAGGATGTTATTATCATGAGAATGTTATGTTAATAGATACTACGTACAGCTATGATCTCAGTTAGTTTCTGCTTAGAGCCAGTATAGGCCAAATTGTTTATTTGCCAGTACAGGCAAGAATTTTATTCCCAGCTTAGAAAGCTGAGACTTTATTAAATTTAAATGCCCTTTCTTTTGCCATGTTTAACATATTGTAAGGAGGATTACTGACCCAGTATAGGGCAACATAGGAGTGCAAATACACTATTGATCAAGGTATTTGATAAACGTCATGAGCGTTTAAACCTATATTTGCTTCTATTGTCTCTCACATTTTAACTTCAATATCTTATCGATACTATGCATCAGTGAAGAATCAAGTCTACCACACAAGACATCAAATATTAATTCCTATAAATCTTCAATAATAACAACTGGAACATTGAGTAACAAAAAGAACAGTCACACTCGGTCCTGAAAGTGATCTCAGGATATAAGGAACTTCACGTATTTAATGATAATTTAATGACACTAAAGGACATGGACTATTATGCGGATTATGCTTAATATTTTAATTTTACAAATCTTGTACTTTAAAACCTTATTCTATGTATTCTCATCTTTTGTTAAGGGTTACCTGGTAGATCTCCAGTGGAGATGGATTAATGACCCTATTCGCTGATTTATACTATGTATATGTTTACTGAATAAAAGTTGTATAATAATAATAATAACGTCATGATGTAAACAAAGCATACTACGTAACTCTTTCTCTCACTCTATGTGCATACAAATGTGTATTCCATTCGCACAAAGCCTGTGGGATGCATACATAACCGAAATTGGGCATATTGAGTGTATTTCATAGACGTTTATAGATTTAAACTCATATAGCAAACAGATACAAGCAAGCATTCCTGCCGTGGAGGCTTGCGTACATTTTTGTGACGTCTTTTGTCTGTGCGTCATTCTGACCCAGTTACGTCAGTTTCAAAATGAAACCATGTCATGCCGTAGGCCTAGGCCTACTCATCTCGCATCACCTAATCGTAATTAAAAGCAATCCAGGATCGATAAAAACAATTGAAGATAAGTTTGAGAACGACTGAAATGCTTTGAATCAAATTCTTCTTATATTTTACACAAATCCCAATTTTTATTCTCAGCGATCTTAGCCACTTTAATGTGGGTTTCATAAAACCCTGCAATAAGAAAAGATTCAGAATTCGCCCTGAATATTGTCAAACGGCTTTGGAAGGAACGAAACAAAGTCTTTAGTTTTTCATCAATGTTTGCTGATAACGTACAGGACAGAAACACGATTCATTGTTAGTTGAAAGTAAAATGTTTAATGGTAAATTGTTTGATAAGGTGAAATCGACTTTCCCTTGAACGTTTCACCTGAACACATTAACACTTGTTGTTTCATAAATCTGATTTGTACTATGATTAAATATATAATGAAATAATAATTTCAAATTAAAATCAAATTTCTTTCATATCCTTCGGCTTATATAAACACAACTCCCACAAGGATCAGCAATTTGGACGTGGAATTGATCTCGCCTTTCCTCCTGAATTAATCAACGTTGAAATTTAATCTTTGTGGAAAGAAAATACAAATAACATTGTCATTTAATCACAAGATCAAATGTCATTCTGAGATAAAAATAGAAACAAATTTAATATTGACAAGGAACTGCTCCTTCCTTTGAAAATCTTTGAGAAAGAGAACAAAACTTGATAATTTTCCTTTATTACTCAACTGCATTTAATAACTGGGACCAAGTGGATTCCAACGATGTAAACCTTTAGGAAATCTTTTAAAAACCGTTTAGAAAACTATTATTTATATTTATTTTATAACTTTTGAAACGCAAAGTCGATAGTCTTGAAAGTTGGTACATGAACCTATACAACTTAGTACAGGAACCTACACATGACAATATTCCTACAGAAGGATCATGTATAAAAAGAAACTTTTATAACTCCATGTTAATAGGGGAGTTGCATAGCCGCCATTTTGAATCTTGATTCGCATGGAATTATGGGACTAATGGTACAGTCCAAAATTTATAGAAATCATCTCATGTTCAGCATGGAGTATTTATCAATGTTCTAATGTCAATATCCATGTGTTTTACATGCTTACATAACACAAGCCTCCATCTTTTCCGTCATGCATTTGGTTCTCATAGATCATTTATACAAGCTATGATATTGGTGAAAACATTCTTGCAATTTTCGATAAAATATTGCCAAATATTTGTGTGTCAGATTTCATCAGAATCCATCCCAGCCTGCATTTCAGTAGACATGCGCAGTGAGACATGCAACTCCCCTATTGTGTCAATATCCATGTCTTATATTTCCATAACACGAGCATCCATCCTTCCCATGATGCATTTACTTTATATAGATCATTTCTACAATATATGATATACGTGAATTTTTTTTTGCAATTTTGGTAAAAATGTTGCTAAATATATGTATCTCAGACCTGAACTGAATCACTGCCAGCATAATAAATAGAGAGAATGGAACAAGCCGGCAATAATCGTAGATTTATTGAACGCAATTCCATAGGCAGCGTGCTTATGCGGACGAATCAAGTCCATTAAATTTGTTATTATTGCAGGCGAGTTCCATTTATATTTATAATGTGGGCATAAAACCTGATGGGAAAAATCTGAAAAAAAGTAGCCGACTTGGTGACGAAGTAGTTCATATAGCATGCATACTAATGAATATTTTTATAGCACCCCACTTATTGCACCTCTCATATGGAATGCGCATACAATAAAGCCAATAGTCTTACATATCAATAACCTGAAACAAGGAGCAAATCTAGTAGTTAGTTTCTATTCAAGACTATTCAAACCTACTTTGCAACTAACCTCACTGCTAAATACGCCTATAGAAAGTTCTTGTTTCAAAATCTCATTTTGAATGTGTTTAGAACTTTAGCCTGAGATTGGATCCATCATTAGATGCTTGGCGTTCCCAGACTGGGGGCCACTATACCAGGGCTGCTCCTGGTGGCTATGTGAAACATCTTAATTCTCTGTCTAGGTGTAAAATAAAGGGCCGGGAGGCAATAAGGCGGGGGCTGCAGGAGCCCTGGGCTGGTCTCAATGAGTCTGCTAATGAGCCGGGATTGGACCCGTCCTCTACACTCTCCTTTATTGTATGGAATGGGTCAGGTTGGGAGAAAATGTACATTTGGTATTTCGACGGATTCGGTACGTTGTGATCAGTTAAGGTGGGGAATAAGTCAGGTCGCCACAAAATGTATAATAAAATAATATAAAATGTATAGTAAAATAATATAAAATGTATAATAAAATAATATAAAATGTATAATAAAATAATATAAATGTATAATAAAATAATATAAAATGTATAATAAAATAATATAAAATGTATAATAAAACAATATAAAATGTATAATAAAATAGATATTTTATTTATATTCTGAGAAATGATAATATTATAATGAGCGGGGATTGGACCAATTCTCTACGCTCTCCTTTATTGTATGGCATGGTCAGGTTGGGAGAAAATGTACAGTTGGTAGCTGTACACATTAAAATGTTTTCAGTTGTTACAAGAAAATGAGTCATTAGTCGCAAAATTGATATGTTTCAAGTGATTTAATCTTTTTGTTGGAATGTTCTTATTTTGCGGTGTCTGGAGTTTCAAGCCATATGAATACATGTACCACATTTCGAGACAGTGTATTTAATATATTGTATTCTTGTGTTTCTAAGGTTATCATATGTGATCCGTTTTAGGAAAATAAGTCATGAGTCGCAAAAAATAGATTTTGAGATATCACCATATTTGAATAGATGAGATCAAGCCGATTCCAATGATAGTAAACAGTCTAATAATCGAATAAGTATTTCTAGATTTTAAGTTTGATATTTTCGTTTTTGAAAAAAAAAGTTTCCAATATTCCTGGGGGTCAATAAACAGTAAAGTAACTAAATATAGTTCATATGAGGACCTGTAAAACTAAAGGATATATTACATAGATTGTCCTGAAATTTGATACATCAATTGATATAGCTATAAGTAATACACTCTCCAAAGGTCAGAACATTCCAATGATGTGATCTTGTGAAAAAAACACTTTGAAAAATATCAATTTTACGACTTATGACTCATTTTCCTGAAACACATCATATGTATATGGCATGTCATTGAAGACCAGATCCCGATCTGATGTGCACCATCGATTAATAACAAGGTAATTTACTAGTAATTGCGAACTTGTGTTTAACCATGAAAAGAATCAAACAGGAAACGTAGGAATACTTTTTAGATTTCTTCAATGTTATTATCGTTGGAATTCGCTTGATCGCATCTTTTCAAATATGATGGCAATATTTTGATAAAATAATCAATGATATCGGAATGAATGAACTATACAAATAGGCGTACTAAATAAGATAAAATAAAATAGGCAAAACATGGTCTGGTTACTGAAAGTGGGATTACATAACATATCCTGGATCCTGGATCCTAGATCCTGGTATGTGACATAGGCTACATCATGCTTTTTTGGAAGACCTGAATTCCTTACAGATAGTAGGCTACTGCTTTTTCCATATTTGTATTTCATTTCAATTTCTAGTTTCTACCAAGTATTACACTTACACAAACGTTCATGGAAATAAAAGTCTATTATTATTATAAACTATTATTATGGGCATTGTACATTTAAATTCTTTACAACATACGATATTTTCGGGCCTTTTTAAGTTGGTCAGATATTACACATTCATCAATTTCTACCAAATTCAATATGTCAGCGACGGATATAGTCTAAAATGCATATATATTCATCTCAATCAATGTTTTAGAAACTGGTAAATCATATTATTCAACAGAAAACAATCCTAATTCTAACCCTGACAAAACCATGTAAACTAATTCACTTAATTTATCATTAAATTGACCCTCCCTCGGTCATCGGTGATGCATTTTGTCAATTGTGGTAAACGGGAAAAAGTGTTCCCACACCGGGAATCGAACCCGGGCCGCCTGCGTGAAAGGCAAGAATCCTAACCACTAGACCATATGGGAGGATGTACATTGAACCCGAGATAAACATACTGGTTTGGGAAGGGCACCAGACCGTGACTCATAGTCCGCGGTACAGGACTTAGCCTCACTAAGCGTCACTCAAACAGGCTACATATGGGTCAGTTTTTTCAGAAAATGTACAATTGGCAGATCAACATATTTTGTAAATTCTGCTAAATTGACTGAAAAATCATCAGCACTAGGTATATCTGAGTGTATTTCGTATTGCCTAGATTCCAACAATCTGTTTGGTTATATGTTGAACTGTATTTTGAACCTGATCTTTGTGTTAAAATTGGGTTATTTGAGAGGATTGGTGAAGGTGAATTGTACAGTTTTTGAAAATCTGACTCATATAGCTACATATCATTCTGGCGGCTAAACTGACTTTCCTTTGTGTATTGTCAATATTACATTAATAAAGACGAATAATACAGATAATATTCCCTGAGTATAACTTAGTCATCATATATTAACTCTCACCTCATCGCATCATTAACAATTCAATTCAATTCAAAGCATTGTTTATTTATACGAGAAAGGTGTACAAAAAGGAGACCCGCATCGGAAAGTGACTTCTAGGTCTTCCAGCGGGTACCTGACTTGTTGGTATTGATAGACATTTCGATTATACATTACTATGTTAAATATAAACTTCATGGCTAATTTCTAATGTCTAATCTAGGAGTATTTAGTTAAAGTGAAAAGCAGTTCATAGCAACAGAAATAGTGACAATAAACTTCTGCTTCTCATATATATCTAGCTAACAGTTAATATGATCTATCTAATGCATCTAATACTATTCAAATGATGTATTGCATATCTTAAATTGACCAACATTTAATTAATAACTTATTTTTGTATGTTAAACACCCACTACGTGACATTTGTTAATTAAGATTCAGGGTGCGACGAAAACCGAGAGAACTTCCCGAATAAAAATATCATAAAAAAACAAACAATAACCAGATACACTGTTTGTTAACAAAGAGAACGCATTTGTGTGAAACAGACTATAGGCAAAGTATGACTAAAATCGCCAGAAAATGCACATTTCACCATCGCCAAGTTTCTCAAATAATTAATATTTAAGACTGAAAAGACGTTCAAAATAAAGTTGAGCACAACTAAACCGATTGCTTGAATCAAGGCAATATCCAATATACTCAGATACATACATAGCATTGGCCAAATTACAGCCTAATTTACCAGAAATTACTAAATGTGTAGAGCTGCCAAGTGTACATTTTCTGGAGATCTGACCCAGTAGGAGTACTTGTGATGGTAATTATAGGTTGTCTGGGCGGTCATTATAAAGGTAGTGAGAGCAATGCTGGACAATGTTTGAATTTAGTCTCGAATTGTTGAGATTTGGTGGTATGCTATGGACGGGTGGTGTAACGTGGTCGTCACGCACTGGTGAACAAGAGAGGGAGCGTGCGCTGAGTGTGTGTGGGTTTAGCCTGATAGTGAATTGTTATTGTTGTGTGTTAAATTGGAAGTGATGGAGGATCCCAACAATTCGAGACTAAAGCAATTAGAACCTTCAGTTGTAGCGGGGGTTTGTTGTCTGTTTGCCCGGAACCCACCTCGGCTATCGCCTCGGTGGGGTCCCTAAGCATGCAGACAACGAACCCCCGCTACAACTACAGGTTCTAATTGCCCATTACACTTGATTGCGGCCTAATGAAGGACCTTTCAATGATATGTACAACTCTATGGGAATACAGTGTTTGCCTCTCATTTGTTTGTGTATGCCCGTCAGGAAAACATAATAAGTTCATGGGTTCAGTCGAGAAAAGCAGTCCAATCGGCAGTTATATAAATTCAATAATTTCCGCTTAATGAGGCTAAACAGGTATTCTTGAATATATTTGGTATTGCGTCGATTGACAAATTCTGTTTGGCTATGTTTTGGTATATTTTGCAGGTCATTATTTTTGTTTTTATGTTGAATTATATTTTGAACTTTTTGTCTTAACTTTGAGTTATTTGAGAGGATCGGTGAAGGTAAATTGTACATTTTCTAAAGAAAATCTAAAGAAGTCTATATATCGCAATAACTATCGGAATAACATAGTCACTATTACCTCGGAAGAAAGAGGTAACCCAGGGATTCTGTTCTCTTATGATTGTTAACAGGAGATAAATAATACTATTAACAAAAAATATAATGGGAAGAAACGAGATCTTGCTATGAAATAAACCTCGAGAAAAGAGAGACAACCTATTAATATATTCACTAAAACCTTGATGTCAAAATATCTATCAAATGAATTAATTAATGACGAAAAACTGCTCTTATACATCAAGTACATTTAAATAATTTGTACAAACTTGGGACAAAAAAAAATTCTACTTATTGTTGTATATATCTTGATCACGCTTTTCTGTAAGTTACTGTGTTGATATATTAACGTCGTAAATTGATGTATATCCGCAAATTGTCATGCAATCTCTATTATATTTAAAATATGTACGTGTTTTTCCTTTGTGTACATGAAATTACCGGATCATCCTAAAATGTCACGCCAATAAAACTTCTTAAAAAAACTGATAACTTGACGATGATGAATATGTCCAATTACTCATCTTTTTGTTCCTCTCAGCTGTCGGTGTTATAACCAATGTGATGGGAGTGAGATAAGTAGATGTTAGTTGTTATACTGCACCTCCTTATCATAATGATTAATAATGGGTCATGGGCAGTATAGGCTCACACCTTCTCAGGTCAGATAACAATGGTATTCTTGTGATTCTAGCTATGTTCTTCTTAATGATTATGTCTAACACATCACATATATGCCAATGTTGCTGATTTCATGTACCTTCTGTATGATGTACCTTCAAGCTGGCAAACACCTCGATCAAACACATCCCACTGTCAAACACAAACCACTGACCCGAGCCATGGAATTAAAATTATCTTTCAGAATAAGATATGATTTAGTCCATAGAGTTAGGCCTAGGTAGACACAGCAGTGGGTGGAAGACCATGGCTATTTTGAACTGAATTGTCACCCGTAAGCCCATGTCTCAAGGTATTTGATTGATTATAATTTATTTGCAAAATAAATCTGTGGCACTTTGTCAGGGAAGATTAATGTAGCAGTCACCTGTCTCCCACCTATTCTGATAATTACTCTACAGGTTGGTTTAACAGTCAGTGATAGCTAATAAAAATACTATACATTCTGTTATAGATAGTGTCGGGTGTTATCTTCCTCCTTATCGCAGAAACAGCGTCTAACTGCTCACGTTATCTGACAGTTCCACTTGTGTGTACATTAGCAATGAGTTTTTCATTTTCATTTTTTCATTTCCAAGATAGCTTTGCAGGAATGTTTTAATTTTCGGGGTTTGTTTAATGCTATTAGTTGTATCAGTATATATGTACCAAATATTGAGCATCCATCTGTAGGGTCATTTAAAGTGTCAGTAAACCCCCAAATATTATAAGCAAATCCATTTCCTTGCTATTATTGAAATGTAACCACCCCGGTTTTACTTAATCCAAGTTATTATTTAGTGAGTTTTACCCATTTAAATGAGTGAAAACGTAGTTCCACAGTTTAACACTCCATTCAAGGCACCACTGTTTGCCTACGTCATAAAGGTGCACCAATCTAAAAATGTACATGCAATGAACTTAATAAACAATTCTCATAATTGCTGCTAGAAAGAAGGAGTGTGGGGTGGGCAGAAGGACATTGAACAACACAGGTGTGCATACCAAAACAAACTGTTTCAATTGCTGGGAGATTGGAGGGGGAAGGTAGAGATATTATGTTCATTTCTGGCGCAGCTTTATGATGTCACACAGCACTCTCAGTGCCCTCTTGTGCTAAACAGACTTTTTCAACTAGGATTTCTCAATTTATGCCTGTAAGTGACTATAAGTTAGACATAAATGGAAGTAAAGAAATCGAGACTTGGGTGTTGTATTTATGCCTCCATGAAGTTTTTTGTCCTAAAAGTGACCATGAACCCGTTGACTGACCCTTTAAGAGAAGCGTGGGATTACAATACATACATCAACGTTGGTACAATATCAATCTATAGTCGAAGTAATTAAAACAATCATTTAAAGGGTCAGATTTTCATAAAATGTACAATTGGCAGCTCTACACATTTAGGAAATTCTCGTAAATTAGGCTGAAAAATGAAGAATACTGGGTATATCTGAGTATAGTTGGTATCACATTGATTTAAAGTATCAGTTCTGTTATGTTAAACTGCATTTTGAAGCTCATTTTTGTCTTAAATGCTGGTTATTGGAGAGGGTTGGTGAAGGTCAATTGTACATTTTCTAAAAATCTGACTCTAAAGTGTGATGATACAAGTACAGGAATTGCCACAGTTACTCATGAGGGACAGCTTGTTCAGAAACTTGAAACCATTGTATGGATATGACTTTGAAATGGGGGATAGGGCAAGTGAATATGGACGAAGTAGATGAACAATTAAATATATTATAACAGATAGGATGTGTGTCCATAAATGTGTTTGATAGTTTGAATGGACTAGTTTTGACGATTATTTTAAATCTGTACTTTATGTAAGTCTATGGGGAGGAGAGTTATTGTAATTTGAAACTTGATGCTTAATTGAATACTTTTTGGAGATGTTCTATCGAAATTTTCCCAGCTGTGGTATTCTGGTTGGATCATAAGAATGAGTAACTTTTGCTGTTTAAGTTAGTGTATACAAATTTCTTCTTGTATAATGCTAGGCAACGCACAAAGACATTGACCACGTCGACATGCGTCTTTATTATTATGATTAAATGTATGGCCTTTGTTTGTAATAACAAAAAATTGACAATCCTAAGATGGCCACCACTTATTCAGATCTATTATTTTAAGGACAGCCTGAAGGCTTCATGAAACGAAACTAGAAGTTTAATATTAGAGTTGGCAGCATGTGATTAGTCCAATGAAAATTAGGGCGTTTGGTTGGCATGGAAACAATTCTAAAACAACCAATTTCAAATTTCAATAACTTTAACAACCATTCATTTTGTTTTCAGTGTGTGAAACTGAATAAATGATAATTTTGCTAAAACTAGAATGAAGTTTAGATTTTGGGTCAAATGATCAAAATAAGTATTTGATATACATATGGACTACTCGCCCTTAATGGGATAAGCAAAGCAACTGTCACTATGCCATAAACATGATATTGGTTAAGCCTATTCTGATATTTGTTGGAAGCTAGAAGCTCAGCAATATTCTAACTGACAGTTCTCAATTCAAAATGGGTAAGAAAGTGAGCGATAATTCAGTATTGATTATTGTCCCGCTAGATCACGTCTCTTCAGAGAGCCGGCTCATTGAGATGTACCATTCCACAGCACAAGAACTCTCTAAATGTTGCCATGGGCTGTGATGGTAGTTAACTACGTCTAAACTGCTATATTTTCCAGATGGGCAAGAGTTGGTAGTAGACATTGTCAAACTAGATAAAGGACCATTCATAATTAACCACTGGTGGGGGGATGGAGAATTTGCGAAAAAAGTCTTGTGCAAAATTGTATGACCGCCCCCCTTAAAGTCTTGTGCAAAATTGTATGACCGCCCCCCCCCCTTGCAGTCTTGCGCAAAATGTCTTGCCTCCCCCCCCCCCCCATTGAAAGTTTGTGCATAATTCCATGCACCCCCTACCCCCACCCCCACCACACACACACACACTTTTAGAGTCTATGCAAGAAAAGTTGCCCCACCGCTTCAGAGTCTGCACAAAAAAGATGCCCCCAATTCTCCTACCCCGCCCCCTCCTTCCCCGACTGGTTAAAAATGAACAATGATGGTTGGCAGTTGGCCCTATCTGTGAAAGCTGGGTGTTCAGCAATTGTGATTCCAATGTAAATATGTAAACGGTTTCTGCTCTTGTATTTGCCTTTTATTCTGAAAGTGACTCAGATAAGAGTTTATAGCCTGCTATGTTGTACTTCTAGCAGCTCTGAGCTAAACTAGGAGTGAGGCTGAGGGAGAGAGGAAGTGGGTTCCAGATACTATTAGCCTTAGACAAGACTCGCGACCATTACCTCATGATCTAACCTCCCAGAAGTTCCAGACAGTGAGATAGAAAGACATCAACATGTAAAATCTTATTCCAATAGAAAACCAACAAATGGTATTGTAAATCTCATACTTACAGGTACTACAAATGTAATATCAAGCATATATTATTCTGCAAATGTCTCGAAACAGTTGTTAAAACAAATGTCATATTCATTTTCTAAATTGTCAGGAAATCTGGGAAGGCCAACATGCCAATAAGGTGTGCTGACAGATAACATATTGTATACTATATATATTCCCTTTTTCTCCTTTATGTAACTGCACTATTGATGATGAGAAATAAAAATTCTATAATTCTATAATAATAATAATAGATAGAAAGACAGGGAGTGAGACACAGTGACTGGGATTGGGACACAGAGAGTGAGACACTGACAGTGAGACACAGGGAGTGAGACACAGAGAGTGAGACACAGAGAGTGAGACACAGGGAGTGAGACACAGAGATATAGAGAGTGAAAAGGACATTGAGGGGGGGGGGAGAAATGAGACACATAGAGGGGAGCAAAACAGGTTGTTAATGTAAAAATGCAGTAATGCCAAATTAAGAAACAATAACTATTTATCTGCAAACAATAGTTAAATCCCAAGAATGAATACCTCTCACTATACCCCTCTCATTTGGTTACATCCATATTCTTCACCCTCCTCTCTAAAGTGGATTCAAATGAATTCTTAACGAAATATTTCTTGCCGAATTTTAATTTCACGTATTGACCAATCCTTTTCTCAATATCCATCCATGAGACCCATCTCCAGACATAACCCTCCGTTCTAACAGTGTAATTGAAGTGACAGAGTGACTGTCTGTCCAATGTCTAGTCTTCCAGACCATTGGTACAGTGTATTTTATACTGGACAATCAAAGACAGCATCTTAAGTCATCTATGAGAACAATTAGACACGCAAGGTCTATCCTCGTGCAACCACTTGGTTTGGAGTATAATAATAATATAGTTCTAGTTCCATGTAACATTTACAGTAGTTGAAAGAAAGAAAAGCAAATGATGTAAACAGGAAACAATCTCTGTGAATATCGCAGGTCTTCCAAAGGTTCATTTATGTTGTATTTTAATGCTTGTTTGTTCTAATGTGTATACTTCTGGGTGAAGTTGCCAGAAAATGTACAATTCGTCTTCACTAATCCTCTCAAATAACACAATAATAATGTAATACATCAATCAGGATCAAAATACAATTCAACCTATCCAATCCGATTGCTAGAATCAATGCAATGCCAAATATACCCGAATTTAAATAGTATTGGCAATGTTGCAGCCTAATTTAGCAGATTTCACAAAATGTGTACAGCGGCCAGTTTTCTGAAATCTGACCCTTCTAACTAATTGATTGGTATAGACAGAGTCAAATACTAGATTCGTCCGTCATACAACATAACATAAATAGGCGTTTATGCGTCAATACAAGTTCGAGTTACTCAAAAATATCTAAGAAAGATAAATAAGTATATAGTTGGGTTGTGGCTTATTTGAAACGATTGGTTAATGCGAATTGTGTCTTCTGACGACTTCACTCATATGTACTGAAAGCAATGAGCATATCGCAGTTGAAATAAATCTTTAACCCCTCTGCTGTTAACTCATTTCGCTGTTAGGAGGCTTAATCATTCTTATCACTGGGTCAACGACAAATAAAAGGCCATAAGCAATTGCTCATGTCATGTGACCTCTGGCTTTTATGTGCTCCTAAATCCTGCTTTCTGATTGGTGGATACAACAAGAGCCGCGGGTGGTGAGAGCGAGGCTAATTTTATGACCTCTTTTATGGTCGCCGCCCCACCTAGAGGCGTTTTGTGGAAATACTGATGATGTGGTTATGGCTTTTCCTGGTGTACTTGTATATGTGATAGATCGTTGTATGTTGTATTGTGGTGTGTCACTGAAAAATGAGTCTTATGTCGCAGAAATCAAATGTCCTTCTTTCAAAGGAATCATTCATAAGAATGCTTTAGTCGGTACATGGGTGAAATCGCCAGAAAATATACAATTTGTCGTCACCAATCCTCTCAAATAACGCCAATTTAAGACAAAAATGACTTTCAAAATACATTCCAACCTAACCAAACAGATTGCTTGAATCAATGCAATGCCGAATATAATCGAATTTATCTAGCATTGACCAAATTTAAGTCTAATTGAACAGAATTTACTAAATGTGTAGAGCTGCCGATTGTTAATTTTCTGAAGATCTGACCCACATTTTTCTAGGATATTAAACAGTAGAGTTTCAGATCTTAAACACCTCTGAGTTACTCTCTCCATTCTAACATAACCACACCTAAACATTTGGTGGTCAGCTTAATCGTTTAGATATAGATGTACCTAATTCCGAGATGGAATAGAATCGAAGAATGGAAGAAAATGTGGAAAATGTTTAATTTTTATGCCAACGTTAGCTAAGAATGCACGTATGAACCAACGTTTGAATGAACGTAAATTAAATATGAAATGATGAAGTGAAACCTGACATCCAACAAGACGAATATTAGGATTTATTATATGCGCATGCTATATGAAGGGTGCTATATGTGGGGTGCTATAAAAATATTTATCTAGGACGCGTCCTATATGAATGTAGTTGTCTAAAAATAGCTCTGTTTATATGCTTCGCGGAGCTTTGGCTGTCCGCGAAGCATGTAAACAAACCCCCGCGATCGGTAATCCACCCGTGATTCTGATACTTTAATTACAGAAATACATAATAAAATCCACTCCATTAGATAGAGCATTAAATTCTCTATTGCGATATGAACGTTTTAAGTCAACAATATAAGTAGGCCTAAAAACTGCATGATCGCACAGTGGGCACCAAACATTGTAGGCCTACTAACGGGGCTGTCAGCGGGGCTCTCTGAGACTTCTTTAGTTTTTTTTTAGTGATATTTGATGACATATGATCAAAATTTATGCACATATAATATATATAGAATGGAATTCGCCGGCAATAATCGAAAATTTATAGGACTTGATTCGTCCACATAAGCACTCTGCCTACAGCATTGTGCTTATGTGGATGAATCTCGTCCTATAAATTTTTGATTATTGCCGGCTCGTCCCATTCTCTCTCTGTATGTGGGGAACTTTACGATATATATGTTAATATATGCCTTTAACCTGACCATCATGCATTTCGATTTCATATAACATTTTTGCAAAACAGTATCATATTTTTCAGCTAGCACATTTTTATGAAACAGAACAACTCAAAACTAGAATTTTTACCTCCTCAACATTTCGCAGTTGACCATTGCATCCACATGTGATTCTCGCCACCTAGCGGATGTAACCATGGAGACACATGTAAACAAACCTAGCAACCACCTGGTAACCCTGAGGGGCATATCCGGCCTCCTTCTGAGTGCTATATACACTGTAAACCTCCACTTACAGTGTAAGAGGGGAACACTGACTCACAGATGGGGAAGTTTTCGTTATTAGATCGTATCATAATTATTTGCATAATGTTCGTCACGAAGTTTATTATACCTTTCTAGTGGGTAATATGGAATGCCATAGGCTATAGCATTGGCACTAATACCACATACAGCGTGTGGTATGGCCTGTGTATTCTACCTTTCTAGTGGGTAATATGGAATGCAATAGGCTATAGCGTTGGCACTAATACCACATACAGCGTGTGATATGGCCTGTGTATTACACCTTTCTAGTGGGTTATATGGAATGCCATCGGCCCTCATACCATATACAGCGGGAAATAAGGTATGTGTATTAGAATAGAATAGAATAGAAACATATTTTATTACCCCCTGAACTCTCTATCAATTTCCTTCGAATACTCCCTATTTTTTACACTAAAATCAGGAAACCTATAATAAATACAGAAGTATCCTAAGGTGATATCCAAGTCCCATATTACACTTGGGCTACGCAATTGTAATGGGTTTTTTGGGTTTTTTTTACTACACTCACCTACTGCAATCGATATGCCCATGTATAAAATATGAAATAATTATCAGGATCACCGTTGGGCCTTATTTTGCCTATATAGCACATAATATATGATAACTGATATTTTACATAAATATATGTATATAAAGATAACACATACAGATTATGTATAGAAGAATAACAACGGCACAAAGAAAACCAGGTCTAAACCAGAAGATATACCTGCTATCAAGAAATAAACAAGTACTAAGTTAACTAATTATCAAGTTATGCACCGATTTGATCAACTGTTAACATATTTATATATATATATAAATGCTTTTATTTCCTCAATAAACAATTACATTAGACAGGAAAATGGACAGTATTCTTTCTGTGCCCTCACAGTTCTTCCAAGAAACCCAGAGTTATTCTTACTTTTATTGTTATATCTACTGACTACTGACTACTAGATCCCCCTAACACTAACATGGAACTACATGATACAAGTTTTTACATGAGTATAGCAATATGATTATGTATCAGCACCTTATACTCTTTTTTGTTTATCGGCTACAGTATAGCCTCTACTTTTACATAGTTTCATCTCGGTGGTGTTATGGGTACAATCATTCCCAATAATCATTTTGCACTTGTTGTTAAATACAAAATTTCTATCCTTTCTTTACTCTCGTTACAGTTTACAAGTCTTACATACCTGAGTTAGTTGTCTATGTCTGTGATAAATATAGATATACATACATATAGTCACACACAGTGTGACACAGAGATATATACAATAGTTTCTCTATAAATCATGATATATTTTGGTAAGATTACTTTCGTCTACTCTTGTGGCATAAAGGAGCGTTTCAGATACAGTCTGAAGTTTACCAGGTCATCTACCTGTTTACCTTCATAGAAGGTGTTATTTTCAGAGTTCCACAGCATAGGGGCGGTATACAGACATGATCTCTTTATTCTTTCGGTATGGGGGGTGATGACCTTTAATACTTTTTTATTACTACTCTTGTTAGATCTCAGCTCAGGTTTTTTTCTTTCTACATTTTCTTCTATTAGTGTCTTCTTATATGCTACTTCTAGTAAGTGTGCTTCCCTTCTACGTTGGAGAGTGGGGATACCCACCTCTCTCGATATGTCGACCACATTGGTCCTTTTTTCGAGGTATTTAGCTCTTCTAATTATATTGTTTTGGACTACTTGCAGTTTATTTAATAACGCGGTGTTGCTTGTCCCACTGTAAATGGTGTCACCGAAGTCGATATGTGGCAATACCATCACCTTATATAGGTTTAGGAACATCTTCTCCGTGAATACATGTCTGGATTTACACAATACTCTGTTTTGGTTTTGGATAGTAGCTAATTTCTTCTTTAGATGTGATTGGAAATTAAGTTTCGAATCAATCTTCAGGCCTAGGTATGTGTATTCATCTGTATGTGTGATTTGTTGGGTACCGAAGTTGTAGGTATTTATATCTTTCTGGTTCTTTATTCTACCTGAGTTTATTTTCATCATTTTGCATTTGTCTATGTTAAGTGAAATTTTATTTATCCTACACCATAAGTTTATGCTTTCCAGATCATGTTGGAGGTTTGTTCCGAGGTCTTTATAATTTGAGTCTATATTGTATATTACCGTATCGTCGGCGAATAGCTGTATTTCTGAGCCCTTTATACATTTGTGCATGTCATTAACATATACACTGAACAACAGTGGTCCTAGCGATGTTCCCTGGGGAACGCCGCATTTGACCATTTTCGCATCCGAAGTAACGTTGTTTACCAGCACTCTCTTTAACTTTGTAATCAGTGTCAACTTAATTCATATACTTGGCGTTTCCACTGGAAACGATTTTCTCAGCCACAATCATTTGTGCCTGATGTCAACTTATAGTTATACAGTAGTTTGATTCTTGAAGAGGGAAACAGTGTGCAACGCAATAGCCAGGGCTGTAAAAAAAGTTGGTTGAAAAAAAATTGTCGTTAAAAAATAGTTGGCCGGGAAAAAAAATTGTCGTTAAAAAAAAATGGTTGGTCGTTCAAAAAAGTTGGTCGTAAAAAGTTGGTCGAAAAAAAGTTGGTCGAAAAAAAATTGTTAGAAAAATAGTTGGTCGGGAAAAAAATTGTCCTTAAAAAAGTTGGTCGTTAAAAAATAGTTGGTCGTTAAAAAAAGTTGGTCGTAAAAAAAAGTTGGTCATAAAAAAAAGTTGGTCGTAAAAAAAAAAGTTGGTCGTAAAAAAAAAAAAAAGTTGGTTGTATAAAAAAGTAGTAAGCTAGGCTAGGCTAAATAGTTGGTAACTTACTTTTAAAATTTAGAAAATGTGTTGGGCAGCAGTGTCCATTTGAGCACCTGAGGCAGGTGAGGGGGGTGGTGGGCAGAGGGATGGTGTGGGAGGTGGGAGGGCCTTCTGCAGACCTATCATGGTTGGAGAAGCATCTAATTAACAGCCAATCAACTCCCTTGGCTAAACCTAGAAAGGCTGTCAATCAGCCTTCAATAACATCTAGGTGTGAAATCTATGACTGATTGAATCAGTGAAGTGTGAAATATAGGACCTGATCGAAAGGATTAGATAAGGCATCCTTAAACACCTCACAGACAGCTAAAGAATATTATCAGATGTAGATCTAGTATCAGTGATTGGCACATTTCATAGTGACTCATATGTTTTCTCAGCTATAAATAGCTGAGAAAACAAAAACGTTTTCAATTCAAATCACTATAATATTATGACTTAATCATGGTTTCCTAAGCCACTTGCGGTTTAGTGGGAAATAGTTATAAGGTATGTAATGGCGTATTCAATCATTTTGCTATGTTTTCGTCATTTGAAACCTGAACTATCAGTGAATAGGTGTTACAATTGTGGTAAAACTACAAATACTATAGGCCTAACCATCACAGTTAGGATAATGATCAAAATGATCTTTAAACAATCTCACTGAAATCATTACGATCCAACGTGTACTTTGTCACCACTGCATAAATGTGATGTGTTTCAGGAAAATGAGTCATAAGTCGCAAAATTGGTATTTTTCAAAGTGATATATTCCCAAGATCTCGTTGTAGGAATGCTCTCATCTTTGGTGTGACTAACGCTGGATGAAGTATGAATACATGTATCATATTGCAAGACAGTGTATCGAATATTGTCATGTATTCATAGGGTTATCCCATAGAGTATATTTAGCTACTTTAATAATAATTGTCCAACCAAAAATATTGAAAACATTTTTTCCAGAAATAAAAATATCAAACTTAAAATATAGAAATACTTATTAGATACCCTTAATGTTTATATTCATTGGAATCCCCTTGGTTATTGATGATTATTGATGATATCACAAAACCCAATTTTTGCGACTTATGACTCATTTTCCTGAAACACATCACAAATGTCCCCACCTACTCATACCCGTCCCTTAATGATATTAACGATATTTTCTACACCTTTTGTCTTTACAATGAGATGAAGATCTCAATTTACTGTCTGATTGATGATTGCCCTCGATGATTTGTTTGATTGATTCAATTAATGGATTGATTTATCCTGCTCCATGTGTAATTATCTTCATTTGTTTAATGATGCACAGTGAAAACAAAAACTGTAACATTCTTGGTGGAGTAATAGCAGTAATTATCAGTGAATTCCTCTCTGGTGGCCTTTGTGGTGGTCACAGAATTATCAAGATTAATGGGGAATGCGGTGTAGGCTCAGACCTTCTCAGAGGAGATGGAAATGGTGCATCAGTGATTGGACGCTTACTGCGCTAATGGTTATTCCTTTCCCTAGTGTGTACGTCCTAATGGGATTGTATATAATATAAGAGAAGAAAAGATACTACTTTATTATCAAAATTCACAAAGTACACGATAAATCAGACAATGCATATAAAAAAAACGCGATAAAACAGGTAGGCAGATATCTAGATAAGCTTCTGCTTTCCCAGCCGCTACTATTACTACATGTATATAATGGTATTTTAATAGTATTTTGCGGTTAGGAGCGGGAGGCTGTACGTCGGTTTGTGGGACTCTCTCACGTATGGGTCTAAACTGTCGAGGCCGTGATGTGTTTCAGGGAAATGAGTCACAAGTCGGACAAAATATATTTCAAAGTGTTTATTTTGCATGATCACTTTATTGGAATTTTCTCAACATTGTCCCATACTTTAAATCAAATTTCAGAACAAAGTATGTAATATATTCTTTCGTTTTAAAGGTCCTCATATTGAGTATATCTAGTTAGTTTACTGGTTATTTCCCCCAAAAAATATTGCAAACCTTTTTATTTAAAAAAAATAAAATATCAAACTTAAAATCTAGAAATACTTATAAGATTATTAGACTGTTTACCACCAATGGCATCTTTTCAAACATGAGGATATCTCAAAATGATGTTTTGCGACTTGCGACTCATTTTCCTGAAACACATCACTGGGTTTGTAGCTACTGAGCTGATTTTCTCACAGTTGCCTGCCAGATGGAGAAATGACAAAATGGGAGATAGAGAGGGACGGAGTTAGAGAGAGGGAAATTAGGGGGGATAGGAAGAGATGGGGTGGGGGTGAGGGGTAGCAAAAGCATGAGGTAGAAAGCATGAGAGAAAGGTAAATGGTGAGGTGGGGGGGGGGAGTAGAGAAAGGATAGGGGAGTGAGAACAGGGCGAGGATAGGGAGTGAGGAGAATGAGAGGACAATGAAAGGGGAGAAAACGAGCGGAGAAAGAGGAGACAGAGTGGAGACAGGGGAAAGAAGAGGAGAGTGGCAGCAGGCTATATGGGTCAGATCGTCAGAAAATGTACAATTGCCAGCTGTACACATTTAGAAAATTCTGCTTAATTACGCTGCAATTTGGTCAATACTGGGTAAATTCGAGTATATTCGGCATTGCATTGATTCTAGCAATTTGTTGGGTTAGGTTGAACTGTATTTTAAACTTCATTTTTGTCTGAGATTTTGGCTATTTGATAGGATTGGTCAAGGTGAATTGTACATTTTCTGACGCCTTCACCAAAGGGCTGCGAAAGAAGACACAACAGAACCACATAGACCAGGAAGAATACAGACAGACGAAGCAAAAACAGGGTAAATAAAGCGCACAGCACCCCTAGCGGGAAGCAGACGCAACTCTCTTCACATTATCGCCCCCTAGCGGTCTCCCCCGGAGCTACAGCAAACTTGCACCTATATAAAATACGGCTACCTTTCCCTGTGCACCTACACCCTATATCACCCCTTATCTTCTCTGATAACACCAACAGAAATATACAAGTGTCTTCTTTGTTTACTTTGGGCTCTTTTTTCTTATCAAATGCCTGGAGAGTTTGCGGGTAATTGTATCTTTGAGGTGCTTTCTGCCTCATCTGGAAGGGTTTTATGATCATCAGAAGTGTATGTAAAAGCCTTGGAGGGTCTGTGTTTTTGGCCATGATTATGGATGGGTTTTATGATGTTCTTTATTTTGTATTCGTTTTCAGTGGAGTCGATGAACTCCCTTTATTTCTTCACTAAGAGAATAAGATATCACTAACATAGATGTATTCTTATCCAACAGTATCTCTATTTGATATCAATTTTCTTTTCGAGATTTTATATGAAAAGAGAGTACGAATGGCAACAGTAAAATAGTAGAAGATAAATGAAAAGATATTATTGAGTTTACATGAATTCTTCCACACAGTATGGGAAGAGGTGCCGCACTCAAGTTGATAGTCGATAGTCGAGTACACACAGAAATAATTCAACTTACTTCAAAAGTATTGTTAATTATTGTTGTTACCTTTAACTGGTAGTTTAATAACAGAAATTGAAGGCTAGTTCCTTAAGATATGTTTGACAACATCGGACGAGTTGTCAATAGTATCAACATATTTGTGATGTGTTTCAAGAAAATGAGTCATAAGTCGCAAAGTTGATATTTTTCAAAGTGTTTTTCTTACAAGATCTCTTTATTGAAATGTTCTGATTTTTAGAGGGTTTTGTACTTATAGTCATATGAATCCATGCAACAAATTTAAGGACATTGTATTAAATATACCCTTGTGTTTTGAAGGGTTTTGTATCGAGTATATTACATTACTTTACTGGTAATTACCCATCCAGTAACATTGAACACTTTTTTTTTCAAAAATAAAAATATCAAACTTAAAATATAGAAATACTTATTAGATATCCCAGTGTTTACTATCATTGGATTCAGCTTTATCTCCTCTTTTCAAATATGGTGATATCTCAAAATTCATTTTTTGCGACTTATGACTCATTTTCCTAAAACGGATCACATTTGTTAAAGTTATTATCATGCCTACATTAACAACCATAATAGAAAATAAACACATTAGATAGTTGGAATCATTAGAATAAATATTAATGCTAAAAGAATCTGTTTTTATCGTCATGCAATATTCAATTGTCATTTGGGATAAAACTTTCGTATGGATTACACAAAGAAAACATATATCAACCGGCAAGGAAAATGTGCATCAGCATAATGTGTGGAATAAACACAATAAATGTCCTTTTGTGATCAATTTTCTATTATTCACAACCGATTTCTGATAACAATATCAACAATAAATCCTCGGGAATCATATCATCGTGACGGAAATTAATCAAAAACTATTAAAAACTATTCGTTCGACATTTCTATTTCCATAAAGCACAAGGTTATCGTGGCTGACATGTGATACCATCTGTATCGGTGAGTTAGGGCAGATGTCAAACCTTGTTGGAGTTGATCTAGAAATGCGATTCGTCACAGAAAAATGAATCATGAGTTTACACAAATTTTGAGATACAGAGTTCGGAGGCTTTTTAATGATGGGATAAAATGGCATTTTGCGGTTCGGAGTGAGATTTTTTCCCTCAGTTTGGAGGGACTCTCTCAACTCTGAGCCTAGACTGGAGTGAGATGTTTTCCCTCAGTTTGGAGGTACTCTTTCAACTCTGAGCCTAGACTGGAGTGAGATGCTTTCCCTCCGTTTGGAGGGACTCTCACAACTCTAAGCCTAGACTACATGCTTTGTTATGAGGGTTTTAGTTGAAAACACCTTTTCAGATCAGACGTCTTTATGTCGAATTATACATTTCTAACTTAATCGACTTAAATAGCCATTTAAAAAGAACATCTGATACAAGAAATTGGGCAGATGCATGTAGTAAACAGTAACAGTCCCAATCGTCTTAATTAATCCTCTTATCGAGTGAAATAAGAATGGTATGAACGTGATTGGACGCCTACTGCGGTAATGACTTTCCTGACCTTGGAGTAGGCGTCATCGTCGGATTCTAATGTCATTTCAATGCTATTTTTGAAATATAGATTTCAGCCTTCCTGGCTCTGTAATAGTCGTTCTAGTGGGATTGAAAACCAATTTGCAGTTTGTAAGGACAGGCTTCCCCTCAGTTTGGAGGGGCTCTCCCAACTCTGAGCCTAGACTGCGTGCTTTGTTGTCAGGGCTTTAGTTGAATACACCTTTTCAAATAAGGATTTTAGTGCAAGTTTGTGGTTTGGAGGAGAGGCCTTCCCTCAGTATGGAGAGATTTTCTCAACTCTGAGCCTTTGTAGAAAATACTGATGAGATTATACGGTACAGGTCGATTGGTTGAATAGGCCCTTTAGAGTAAGGTCCCCTGTTGGGTAAAGTCGCCAGAAAATGTACAATTGTCCCTCACCAAACCTCACAAATTATCCAAATGTAAGAAGAAAATTAGGTTCAAAATACAGCTCAACATAACCAAACAGATTTATTGAATGAATACAATATAGAATATACTCAGATATACTTATATATTGTTAAGGAAACGTTTACTAGGAATACTATAGGGGCCTTAGTCCAAGTAGGAGAGAGGCTCATCCCCATCCCACAGGTGCTCTAATGACGGAGTGGGAGAGTAGCTCATGTTGTAGACTCTTTCTAACTCTCCCTTGGCCATTCTGGACATCTGGTCTCTTGGCGATCTGCTATACTTTAGCGACTAGGTTTCTTCTTAAGCGATATGTATTCCTTAAGCAACTAGAGGCTTCTTAATGCTTCTTATTGTAGGATGAAAGTTGGAATAAACAAGGTGTTGGAGTGACGGCCAGGTTTATTATCATATCACAGACAGATATGTGATGTGTTTCAGGAAAATAAGTCACAAGTCATAACATTGATATTTATGTAATTTATTTACAAGATTTCTTTAATGGAATGTTCTGATTTTTGAAAGGCTTAGCACTGTTAGCCATATGAATCCATACACCACATTTCAGGACATTATGTTAAATATATCCTTGCGTTTTGAAGGTCATTCTATGAAGTACATTTAGTTATTTTAATGGTAATTGCCCACCCAGACATATTGCAAACTTTTTTTTTCAAAAATAAAAATTACAAACTTAAAATGTAGAAGTACTTATTAGATGTATTACTGTTTCCTATCATTGGAATCGGCTTGATCTTTTCAAATATGATACTATCTCAAAATCCATTTTTTGCGACTTGTGACTCATTTTCTTAAAACACATCACATATGAGGCATATTTATACATAAACCGCACATCATAAACAGGGAAGAATCAGTTTTGATTCACCGGGCGAATCTTTTAAATATTGCAACAAAGGATAGAAGAATGGGAACAACTCTTGAAGCGAGTTGTGGCGAGTCGTCATCAAAATCGTTAAGCGATTTCTTTGTATAGGAATTACAGCCATTCAAAAGATAGCATAAAAAGATTTAAGGACATAGCCCCCATAGATATGCTGCAATCTTATGTATACACATGAGCCCTGTACGTCTGGTATTTATGCCTGGTTGTCATAACTAAATATCAATGTATCAGTTACCGTCCCATGCACTATTAATTTCACCTCACTTTATCTCCGCTAGATGTCTCTGCGACTCAAGATGCTGGTAAATCACATCAGCGACGATAGTTTAACAGTTTGGGTATAGAGAGGTCAGATTTTCAGAAGATGTACAATACTTGATAAGTTTAAGTATATTTGGCATTGCATTGATTCTAGCAATCTGTTTGGTTAGGTTTAACTGTATTTTGAACCTGATTTATGCATGTATTAAATTTGGGTAATTTGAGAGGATTGGTGAAGACGAATTGTACATCTTATGGCGATTTCAGTCACAGAGAGCCGAGGGGTACAACAACCAACTTGTCTTATTCATATTGAATAAAACCCTCGAGTAACCTCAAGAAAATTACAAGAAAATTTCAAGAATAGATTAGAAGGTATTTCAACGGAGAACCTTTCGATAAAATCCACTCCTCCAAAATGCAAACGTCTGAATTTATTCACTATGTGTTTATATTTAATATCTGGGGTTTTCGCTGGAAGGAGAGTAGCATGAATGATGACAGTAACACAAGGGTTGGCCTGAACCACCAATGAAATGGGGGTTTATTCAGCATATAATACATAATGATCAAAAAGAAAAAAATGAGCGTGTGGAGCGGTTGGGAATAGGAAGCGGAGTGTATTGTGAGTGGAATGGAAGGGGGCGTGCATTGTGACGTGTGGCGTCACCGTGGAGGAGTGTGCATGGCGTAGTTGCGTTGCCAGGCTCCCATCCCAAAATATGCGTTGACAGTTCACCTTCACATATATGAATGAAATGGGCAAAATGAATATCCCCCATCCACCACCTTCAATTTTAAAAAAGGAGCTTGCAGTCGGATTTTTTTAAAGGTTATGGGACTTAATTTATCAATATTCTGCTGCTGTTATATGTTAATACAAAAATCTGAAACCGAAGACATGTGTCAGAAATGATCACAACTAAGGGTAGACATTCTTTCACCAATGTTAACTGAGATTGCAGCAATCGAACAATTTCCAATCAAGTGTTATGAAGCAACAATGCGAAATATCGTCTCAAGATAAGACAGAGGCATACTACAGATACCACACTATTACCAGGGCCATTATGATAGAGTGAGTTACAAGAAAAATCAGCAAAAAGGAGATGAAGAGGGAAATGATGAGGACAAATTATGAGCTCTCTGATAAAATACCCAGGCCGTTTTTAGACGGCCATTCCTTAGTCTGCTACTACGATGACAAAACATCTTAATTAAATATATTCATCTTATCTTATCCAAATAAATAGAGAACCATTTGTCTTTTGGGCTATTAGTGTAGTGATATCATTAATGAAAAATATCAGATATCTGGCTAGGTGTCTTGACTGTTGAGAATACTGCCAGAAAATGTAGTTTTATTAAAGGGAAGAAGTAATTATGTATACACAAATACGAAGAATAAATAGATATATGATAAATCAAATTGTTGAAGATAGTAACAAAATACCCAATGGAACACTAAGTGATATGATTTGATTATGTTATTGCTGTTATCAATTAGTAAATTCTGCTAAATTAGCTGCAATTTAGTCAATACTAGGTAAATTTGAGTATACTCTGCAATGTATTAGTTCTACCAACCTGTTTGGTTAGGTTGAACTGTAGTTTGAACTTTATTTTCGTCTGAAATTTGGGATATTTAAGAGGATCGATGAAGGCGAATTGTACATATTCTGGTGACGTCACCCACATACATTTTGTACATTATGTGTACATGTGAGAACCACCTGCACATGCGCATGAGTCCATTGACTTCCGCCTACATGTTATATTGCGTCATGCACATGTGAAGGTGCAAGTACTCAATGTTTCAGTGCACGTTGGCTATACCACCGGCTCATAAAACCCTTATCATTCTCCAGCTTTGGCTCACTTTTTTAAAAAGAAAACCGATTTAATTTTAATTCATAATTTAGACACTCTCACATACACCTCCTTAAACAAATGAATATAATGTACAACCTTCTTTCTCCTGTAGTTCTCTCTGTATTTCTTTTTTTCTGTTTTTATACCATTATCGGACAACAGTGATCGACATATGAGTTCTTTTACATTGCTGCCTGTTGGTATATTTCGACCATTTTTCCACCATGTTTCCAGACCGACTTTTATTTCATTTTTTGTTTTGTTTTGCAGATTTGGTTTTAATTGAATAAATTATCATGTCAATTTCAAATATGAAAATGAATTCAAGGAAAAACCAATTTTATTTTCGAGTTCATTCACATCTGCCAATGTACAACTTAAATGTAAAGCACTAAGGATCACAGAAGGAAAGAAATTGATCAAATATGTTTTGGTCGATTACATGGGTCAAGTCTCAAGAAAATGTACAATTGGCCTTCACCAATCCTCTAAAATAACCCACATTTAAGACGAATATCCGGTTCAAAATACAGTTCAACATAACCAGACAGACTTATTGAATGAATGCAATACAGAATATACACAGAGATACCTAGTATTTATCATTTTCACTCTAATTGAGAAGAATTTGATAAATGTGTAGAACTGTAGATTGTGTATTTTCCGAAAACATGGACTAAGACGGACACCGGGTTGGAGAATAAAAGTTTATTTATAATATTTATTAAATATGATGAATGAGTTGGTAAATACATGGATGATAAATAAACTTTGATGTATAATAAGAAGATAAGAGATCAATATATTTGTTTGATTGATCCTTGATAAAAGTGATAAGACAATTGTAAATTGATGATTAAGTTAAGAGGTAATCAGCGATAAACATGGCAGCGTGATTGACAATGGCAATTGATGTTTGAAGCAGATGTGTAGTTTTAAGCTGCTTGGAGGAGGTGTCGCTCGATGGAGTTGAGGACACCTGAAAATATATAAATTGAAAGTTAAGAAAAAGGGAATGTGGTGGGTGGGAGCGAGTGAAAGAATGAGGGTTAGTACATGGATGAATGAGTTTATATAGGATTAGTAGGCCCGGTGATCGAAGACCATGCAGCCCCATTGGCTAATAATAACCAATGCAAATCACATGGACTAAGACGGACACCGGGTTGGAGAATAAAAGTTTATTTATAATATTTATTAAATATGATGAATGAGTTGGTAAATACATGGATGATAAATAAACTTTGATGTATAATAAGAAGATAAGAGATCAATATATTTGTTTGATTGATCCTTGATAAAAGTGATAAGACAATTGTAAATTGATGATTAAGTTAAGAGGTAATCAGCGATAAACATGGCAGCGTGATTGACAATGGCAATTGATGTTTGAAGCAGATGTGTAGTTTTAAGCCAAAGGCAAGGCTTGTAGTTCATGAGAGGGACTTTAGTGCCTGGAGTGTAGAGATAGTGGAGGGGTTTCTCGCATAACGAAAGATGGCTCCACTTTTCCAGCCACCGTGCTTTGCAATGTCTGGAATATCCACGCCTTTTTCTTGTAAGTAAAGGCTGCCCCCCCTCCTTAGGGAGTGTAACGTGGTGGTGGGATCAATGCCAGCTGAAGCCACCGCCTTTTTCCATATGGAGACTAGGTGTTGCGTCGTCATTGGAGTTTTGTCTCTAAAGCGGAGGATGAGGGCATTTGGGGAGGGCGGGGATATCTTGTATAACCTTGTGAGGTGGTGGACTACACACAGCTGCTTGTCGGCTGCCCGAGGAATGGTCAAAGAGGCTTGGTTGGCGACAGTCTGTTGGGCTTTTGACCATTTAATATTTATGACTATAGACTCCTTGTTGATAGTCAGGTCGTCTGTAGTCACCTGTCTTGTGGTGTCAAGTTGTCTCTGTGTTCTTGGGGCTATATTTGACTGGCGCATATTTGTAGTAAATAGCAGGAGGAAAGCAACCGCATATTGGTAGTAGTATGGGTTGAAATGAAGCGCCTGTAGAATGCGCCTGAGGTCCTGAGGTGTGATAGGAGGCCTCTGGACTGCCGGGGTCCTCTTGTTTATAGATATAGATCTCAATAGTAGTTGGACCTGGCGCGATTGAAAGGCCCCTGTTGGAATATCAAGCCTTTGTAAGATAGCCTTTAGTGATGAGACAAGTGATGCTACACCCATCGCGGTGCGGGCCGAACGAGCTGCCTGCTCGATGAAAGCCGCGACCAGTTGCACCGATGGATTGTGGTAGTTTTGACGAAATTGTGTGGCCATGCCCACGTAGAGTCTGAGGATGTATCTGTGGTTCTTGATGGTACCCGGGCGATATGCTTGGTTCATCCGGCTCTCAGCTGCCCTGAGATATGAGTCGAGTCCCGAATCTGTTAAATAAATTGCTTGAAATTAGTCACATAGACAGGAGGAGTAAGTTTTTTGATTTTATGTTTAGTTATAAGTTCGTCTGCTGTGGCTCTGTATTCTTGGGATGTATGTGCCCGAGAGAGAGCATCGGCTAAGATCATTTCAACACCAGGGACGTGAGTGTATACAATATGCAAGTTGTATTTGGCTTGTATCCACCACACAGCCCTTGCTATTGCACACAGTACGGGGTCGCGTGCCCGCCCCGCCCTCAGTGTGTGAATGGTTGCGGAATTGTCACAGCACAGTTCAATTGTAGTATTCCTGTCCTTCTCAGACACAAACATTCTGAGAGCGACTATGCAATTTAGACATTCGAGAATGGATATGTGGTAGCTCACAGCAATCTTGTGTGGATAAACCAATTCATAATAGTTTGTCATGTCGGAGGCGCCCCCGCCTGTGAGGCAGGAGTCAGCCACAATTGATTTGACCGGTGGGCTGGTGTGTATGATTGATTTGCAATTATAAGTCACCAGAAAGCGAATGAACCACTTCAAGTCGGCCACAAGTGTTTTTGTGACCGGGACGGTGTGGTTGGTGTAATTTTGCCTAAGGGTTTCAAGGATCCTAGACATGAATAAACGTGCCGGTGAAACGCATTTTCCCAAGTGATTTATTTTTCCCACTATCGATTGAATTTGGACTAGAGTTAGTGTTTCTTGGCGAATAGCCCACCTGATGAGAGCAAGAAATTCCTGTACCTTCTTGTGAGGGATTGAGAGTTCCCTTTTTGACAAGTCGATGTTTATTCCCAGGTATGTTACTCTTGGGGAGGGGGCTTGTATCTTTTCATATGCTATTGGGAGACCCAAATTGCGAAATAGTGAGAGTGTCTGGGCAAATTGAGCGTGGGGGTCCTGTTCTGACTGGTGTATTATTAGCATATCATCAAGAAACATATACGCGTGTATGCCCTTTTGTTTTAATGCCCGAACTACAAAGTTTGCTATCTTCTGCATATAGAGCGAACTGTTACGCGAGCCGAATGGCATTGCTTTATCAATGTATATCTTGCCTCTGTGTGATATAGCAAGAAGCGGATAGTCCAGCGGGCATGTAGGAATATTCCTGTATGCTCGCTGGATGTCAATTGTAGCCAGGGTACATTGGAAACCCATGCCTCTAATGGTATCCACTGCCTCGGGGATAGTGGGAAGAGTGTGGTCGTGTATATTTCCAAACATTGAGTTTTTAGCGACATAGTCATTTACATTGTTTCCTGGCGGGTATGAGAGATCTATGATTATGCGTTTTTTACTAGGGTCTGACTTTGGTCTTGTCATGATAGGTGAGACGTTATACCATTCGAATGGGCCGTCTTCGAATGGGCCTAGCATTGCATTGTTTACTGTTTCTGTTTCAAGATATTTGTCTATGGCTGCGGGGAATTGTTTACCGGAGCTATGGGCAGATTTGTTTGGTCGGTCCAAGACCGGGCCTGTATATTGGAGGGGGAATCCGTATGTAATCCCATCTAGCACTATTCTGTCATCTGGGTGGCCCGTGGCTATGGCCTCCCAGTTTTCTGGCTTTAGAAGGGATGTTACCTTTACCTTTGCCTCCAACATATTAGCCCTACCTGTAGCCCGGACTGTGTCATAGATTTTGAGAGTTTCAAGGTCCCTTCCCTCCCCCGTAAGTTTTGGCCAGTATAGCCTCCTTTGCTGGGTTATACTAGGATCATCTATACTAATTGTTTTTTCACCGGTGACCGCTACTGGGTCGATGCCCTCATACACCCCCTCCTCCCCCAATACCGGGCAGGGTTGAGATCGTCTGGTCACAATCTCATCTACCTGGATTTTCATTATGTCATCAATATGTTTATCGTGAGGGGGGGTGGTATGAGAGAAGCTTTCGCTGATTGGAATGTTAGATTGCCCCGCTGTGAGCGGGGGGCAGTGGTCTGCGATAGTGAAACTTACGTTTGGGGGGGAAGGGATTATTCGTTTTTTGCAAATGATCTGTCATTGGAACCCGATGACTTTTTGTAGTTTTGGCCCTTCTTAGCGTTTTGGTTATTTTGACTGGGTCTTTGAGGCTGAGAGCCTCCGTTGTTGCCCTGGCCCTTCCTTTTATTACATGCGGTAATGGGGTGGTCGTGTTCCACCCCATATGCGAGCCAGCAGTAAGCACATGCATGTATGTGCGTACTTCCGTGAGATTTTGTGTTGTGGCACCTCCCTTTGTTAAATTGGGGACAGACGTTAGATTTGTCTATATGGGAAGAGTTCATAGAAGCTATAACGTTTGCCCTGGTCCTCTCAGATGAGATCCTTGAGGAATCCCGCCAATCATAGTTCTCCTGCCCGATATCGTGCAAGATTGTGTTAGACCATGTACGCATATGCTCCCAGTCAAATCGAGTAAGGTCCTCCCCCAATTGTCCCAAATGACCAATCATAGCTACTACTGTGGGGTTTGTAATCTTTTCCTTACGAATCATTCTGGTGAAACCAATTAAAAACTCTGGAAGTGTCAAGTCATCGTGGCTATCACGTTTTTTAACCCCTTTTTGGAGATCATTTGGGAGAAAATGGCGAGGCATAGGGTAGCGGGAGATTTTATGAAGGTAAGGGTCGTATGTTTCTTTACCGGTGGTCTTGCCTAGTGAAGGGTGTAGGGCACGTAGCAAAGCGTCTGCCCGGTTTGCATTTCCCTGGGTCTTAAGGAAGGACATGTTATCAAAATGATTTTGGCGAGAAGTGTCTTTATCTACAATGTCGCTAATTTCATAGTTCTCGAATAAGTTTTGTTTCACAGTGCCTGAAGGTCGAATAGGAGAGGAGGTTTTGGAATTGTTAACAGAGTCCTCCTTTTTATCGTTATTCTGCTTTGCCAGAACGGCCATTGCCTTAGCCATTGTCTCTATATTGTCTTCTAGCCTAGCTAGTCGCTCCTTATTAGTTAACTTCTTTACATCAACAGGTTCAATATCGGCTGCATCCCCCTCGGACTGGGTGGACCCACGAGCTGCCATGGCTAAGATTGTGTAAAGGTTTCTACTTACAATAATTGCCGGTGGCCTTTGCGGGCAATAGCTTTTGTGTGTATGACTCCTAGTCACACTGAAGGGTCAAGGGACCGCGTGGTGTGACAGGTATCCCAGGTAGAGGGTGGTGGGGTGTAGTGGCGAAGCGGCGTAGGTGTGTGCGCTGTGTATGCCAACGTATTGCCCCGAGCGCAGCGAGTGAAAGAATGAGGGTTAGTACATGGATGAATGAGTTTATATAGGATTAGTAGGCCCGGTGATCGAAGACCATGCAGCCCCATTGGCTAATAATAACCAATGCAAATCATCGGACCCATATAGGGAATGCATGTGTACACTAACGTACAAATGGTACCTTGCAGCCGGTCGCACCACTCAACTTTGGTTTCCTCATGAATACTCTCTAAATGGCCCAAAACCTTGATGGCGTTGCCACATGTGTTGGGCAACATTAAATATGATTGGGACACATGCATTTTATTCACTGACTTAAGTTGTAGATTATTTTACATTATATAATGATTACCTTTACGCTTAAGGCACATGGTTGCATGTTCAAAAGTCTAGGCTCAGAGTTGAGAGACTTCCTCCAAACTGAGGGATAGCCTCTCGCTCCTTCTCCCGCCAAAGGCCTGATGGGATTCATTATGCACTTGTCAATTGCAAACTCTGTTAACTAACTCGTTTGTTGCAGTCGCTTAGAATATTCCACTCGTTGCGACGCAACTTGTGCCATATTCATGCTCCTTCAACGAACTCGTTAGTTAGCCTGTATGGATCTACGTCTATATTCTAATTTTGATATTTGAGAAAAGAGTTTGCAATATCTCTGGGTGGACAATTAGTAGGATCCTTCTGATATATATTATCTCCTTTTATTTTCTTATTTTTACTTTGTCTCACTATAATGTTGTCATATTCCCTGCTCAGTCCAGTACAGGTCTAATGCATTCAAAATCAAAGGTAACTGTCGGTAGAAATGGAACACTTCTGTCATATAGACATGTAGACCTATTTGTCTCCTTTTTTCACAATGTAAAATCGAGCAGTTTGGCAAATAAAAGATTTTCTTATCTTATCTTATACTGTATAGGATGATCTGAGAAATGCATGACTACATTCAATACACCATCTCAAGCTATGGTACATGTATTTATACGACTAGGGGCATTAGATACGCTGGAAATGACCAGAAATTATGAATAAATCATTTTGCAACATATCATTTCTGCGACATATAAAGACTCCAGCTTTGTGCTGGCCTGCAGTAAAGGCACTAATAAAGGGGAACCATGTGGGTCAGATTTTCAGAAAATGTACAATTCGTTTTCAGCAATTCTCTCAATTAACCCAAATCTCAGACGAAAATAAAGTTCAAAATACAGTTCAACATAACCAAAAAGACTGTTTGAATCAAAGCAATATCAAATACAGTCATATATACCTAATGTTGATGATTTTTCAGTCTAATTTAGAAGAATTTACAAAATATGTTGATCCGCCAATTGTACATTTTCTGAAAATCTGACCCATGTAGGTGTTAAAGAGAGAGAGTTGAGTTGGTTGAATACACTGGGCAGTCTGGTAATTGGTCAGGAAGGTAGGATTGGTATCGTTAGGCTTTTCTATGTTTCCTTCAACCCCGTAAGGGAAATGTTGCCCTTCTACAGACTTTCTATGTTCTTTGCTCTGGGAAATAATGAGTATAACAGCTTCAATCAATTCGCAAACTTGGTAGTGAGGGAAATTTGATTCAAGTCTAATCTACTGGCCAGACTGGAATTGATTGGAGGTGGCTATATAGAACATATATTTTGTATGAAGCGATATGACATTTTAATTTGTATATTTAACATGGTAGTGATTTAATTTCTGTTTCCAACTGAACCAAATTTACAAAATTCAAAACAGGAAGAACAAACGGCTTACCAACCCAAAACAGATATCTCGATCTGATCATAGATGAGGGGATAACTTTCAAACATCACATGGGTCAGATTTTAAGAAAATGCACAATCTGCATTTCTACACCAATTCTATCCAATTCAGCTAAATTAGAGGGAAAAGTGACACATACTGAGTATATCTGAGTGTATTCTGTATTGTCTTCATTCAATGAATCTGTCTGGTTATGTTGAACTGTATTTTAAATATGATTTTCGTCTTAAATTCGGGTTATTTGAGAGAACTGGTGAAGATAAATTTTACGTTTTCTTGAGATCTGGCCCACATACAACAAGTGGTGGACAAAGTCAGGTGGAAGCTTAGTCTACTCAGAAACACGAGCAATATGCGAATAAACAGATTAGGACTGATACCTTTAAAAAGTTAATGATACCAAAATATTGGTTTTGGAGATTTATTTTACTCATCTTCATCAACGAAACTTCCAAAGAGACTACAATCGTTGCTAAACTCCTCTGTAGGATCAATGTTGATTGTGATGAAAAGGACCAACGTTGACATTGAATAATAGATCTGAAAATGCTTACAAATGAACAAAAAGAAGGGAAATCCATTTTCTAGGAATTGCCTATCATCTAGGCAAGTCAGACAAGAATTTAGACAAAAGAGTCCTAACAAAGAGGAGCCATGCAACAAACAGAACCAATCAAATAATTAATCGACTGAAATCATTCAGCAATCAATTAATCAACGCTCATTTTGCCGTGACACATCAGATATGGGCGTTTTGAATTAGGACAATGTGACCTATGGGTGAATGACAAGATAAATGGTTTAAATGGTTTAAAACAAATTGTTAAATGTGTACTATATGTGTGCATATAGGAATATATGTGGTGGTACCTGAATAGCTTCCCGGCAGTGAATATCACCTGACTATTCTGGTCATTCCTCACTACAACTCCGAACTGACAACACAGCTACTTTCTTTTTCATATGAGAGGTGCTATAAGTTGGGTTCTATAAAATATTCTATATTACGCATACTATATGAACTACTTCGTCATCAAGTCAGCCACTTTTCGTGAATGGACCTTCGACATCTAGGTGTCTTGTACATAACACAACAAAACAAAATAAATATGTGTGAATAAGAAGTGACCCCTGGGATAGTGGGGCCAAATATTACAATGCAAACCTACGGTATGAATAAGGGGGAAGGAAGTGACACAAATGCCGCTTTGCCTCAGGAAATGTCTACAGTTCTTTAAGGTTAGGGTAAGATACATTATTCTCATTTAATCTTACTCTTATGCAATGCAATAGTGAGTATTGAATTGTTGGTAGATATAAGATAAGATAAGATAAGATAAGAAGTTGTTTATTGTCTTGAAACAAAGGTACAGAGGGGTACAGTTGAATGAAGTAGTTAAATAAGACAATAGGTCGACATACCTATATGATGCTACAAGGCATCATTTCTCCCGGCTGTTACCCGAATTTTGAATAGGTAGAGAACTAATATAACTAAATAACTAATTGACTTAGGAGGATACAAATGAGAAGACCAGTAATGGTAGTTAGTCTAAGAGAATCGAGCAGTACAGCACGGCGCTAAAGCTGTTAATATATGAGCATGGATGATGCTATAGTTCCAGTATAACGTCACGCTAAATGTCAGGCCTACACCTATTTCCATGGCTAACACTTCCCTGCCTATAGTTGTTTGGCGTCTACAATATTAAATGTATCCCACAGAAAATACATCTAGTCTAGGGTTAAGGAATTCCTGGGAATATTCTCTGGGATGCTGCACTACTTGAATAACAAATAAAATTTGATTTTCATTTAGCATATAAATAATTTAAGACGATTAGAACTCAGAGATATTTTTTTATATCTCAATGTTCTACTTTGCTAGGGTCAAATATTAAATGGTGAACATGATGCTATTAATATAGTATGGTTTAATTGATTTTAGTCATATTACTTAAGAAAACTAATTAAAGGCAAATGAAGAATTCACTAATCTAATTTAAATACATGTTTGTATTTGTGATGTGTTTTAGGAAAATGAGTCATAAGTCGCAAAATTAATATTTTTAAGGTGTTTTTTTTCACAAGATCCCATTATTGGAATGTTCTAATATTTTAAGGGTTGATAACTCATGGTGACATCACTCGCTGTATCAAATTCCAGGACAATCTATGTAATATATCCTTTCGTTTTAAAGGTCCTCATATGGAATACATTTTGTTACTTTACTGTTTATTGACCCCCAGAAATATTGGAAACTTTTTTTTTCAAAAACGAAAATATCAAACTTAAAATCTAGAAATACTTATAAGATTATTAGACTGTTTACTATCATTGGAATCGTCTTGATCTCATCTGTTCAAATATAATGGTATCTCAAAATGTATTTTTTGCGACTTATGACTCATTTTCCTAAAACACATCACATTTGTATTTAAAGATTTTTATTCAGACAAAAGCATTGTCTACAAGTACATTATATCTCAGAATTTGCTGATTTTCTATTCCATTCTCTCTCTTTATGTATAAAACATCCACAAATCTGCCTCATGTAACTTATCAAAACACCATAATATTTAATTCATATTTCCATATTGTTATATCCCCAATGGTCTGTAATAAAAAAGACCAACTGTTTACCCTATAGCATATATGGGTAAGATTTTCAGAAAATGTACAATTCACCTTCACCAAACCTCTCAAATAACCCAAATTTCAGACAAAAAAAAAGCTCAAAACTTAGTTCAACCTAACCAAACCGATTGCTAAAATCAATGCAATGCCAAATATACTCGAATTTACCTAGTATTGTCCAAATTGGAGCCTAATTTAGCCGAATTTACGAAATGTGTACAGCTGCCAATTGTACATTTTCTGAAAATCTGACCCATATATACCACCACCCCCACCTTCCCACTACCTGTGAATGCCAAGTTACCAGGCAACACAGAGGCAATTTGTCAGCAGGGATTCGCTGCATCTGTCAAAGACATGTGTTGAAGCAGATTTATTCCTTCTGTGAGAAATGCCGGATTTCCACACCGCCTTCTTCTAGTTCGTGCCAAGATATCTAGTCACTTCTACCCGGGAAAGATTTAGATTACACCAGAAATGTCCCCACCCTACCTGGGAGATTGTCACACTCAGAAAAGAATTGTTAATAATATTATATATCATGTGATGTGTTATGGGAAAATTAGTTGCAAAACTAATATTTTAAGTTTTTTTTCTGAAGATCTTTTTCGTAGGAATGTGTTCATTGTTGGGGAATCTAGCGTTTAAGTTACATGAATACATGCATAGGTCAGGTCGCCCAGAAAGTACATTTACTCTCAGAATGCCAAATCTAAAACGTTGGTAAATTACCATGTTATCTGATCTTATTTCATAACGTATATCTCAAATTGTAAGTAGATATAAATTATACTAATAGTCCAAGTGGTTAGGTTTTTCCCGCATTGAATTAAAAGGTAAATAAGGTTTACCAGCTTTAATTAAAACTAAACCCTCTCCACACATCTGATGATAAAGGCAAAATAACTGCAGTAGTTTTACATGGGTATGTGTCCAAGTAAGTTTTACAACTTCAAGACAGTATATTGAATATGTCCTTGTGTTCCTACGGCCAACCTAAGGAGAATACTAAGATATAACTCAACGAGAGATGGATCTAGCATGACGGATTCACAAAACACAAGTGCGTTGTTTTTCCATTTTTCCCGAGTGGCGAAGCCATGAGGGAAAAACGGAAATATAACGCACTAGTGTTTTGTGAATCCGTCATGCTAGATCCATCTCGAGTCGAGCAACCCTCTGACTTGGCAGAAACAAGCACTTACAACGTTGCGTCATGAAATGAGCGTCATGAAATGAGCGTCATTGATTGGTGCAACTAAATTTACGCAACCAATCAAAATAACGTTGTAGATTGGTTGCATTTGAAAAGCGGATTCCACTAGTGCAATCCAGGCATGTTTATGCCATGGTCTAATCTGGCCATGTTTTTGTGGATACATGTTAACATCATTTGAATCAACTTAATCCAAACTTTTCAAACTTTTGATATTTTCATCTCACTCATTCTCACACTTCCACTGACATTTTGTTGTTTTTCCGGACATTTATCTTGTCTTGTTAATTGGTTCGGACTATACTGTCAAAGTAGCCTCACCATATGCCACACACAATCAGCTTCCCCGTACATTAGTATTACAGGCTAGAGTGAGATAGATATACATACCACGACATACTTGTCATTTTAGGGTTCAACCCACACTTAATTAAGCGAGGAAAAATAATTTGAGCAAAACAAGATCGCAAACAGGACTGAAGGGGAATATGTATATTTATATTTACCTTCGATTATATGGGTCAGATTTTCAGAAAAAGGACAGTTCGTTTTCCCCAATCTTCTCAAATAACCCGAATTTCAGACGAAAATAAAGTTCAAAATATAGCTCAAACTAACCAAACAGATAGCCAGACTCAATGCAATGCGGAATATACTCGAATTTACCTAGTATTAACCAAATAAAGATCACTGGACCAAAATTATAGAGGATTTTCTTTAGTTGTTTTTGCTACAGAATTTCTAAAACGTCCTCATGTGTATGAGGAGGGACCGCCCAAATCGTTTCCTACGATGACTTCACTTATTATCGTTCACCGACGGCAGTTTTCTCTTGTGATTAGACTTCAAATTCGTGTATAAACATATACCAGCAGTGGAATGTTGATAAATTCAGTCCAACAAGTCATAATTTGAGTAAATTTAATTGGTAAGATCGGTTTTGTCGTAATAGCTGAGAATGCAGCTTAAATACAGATTTATCTATAGTTACTCAGGTCCTAGAACCTCTACGACAGTATGTTTGTATTTTGAACCCCATATCTAATAAGTCTCATCTCATTACTCCATCATTTATATAGACTTGTTGATTTGTAATATGTAAAGATACTCAGCTTATGGTCATGCGTTAACGCACACTTCATATTCAGGAAATGGAGGAAGACAGGGTTTACCCTAACCATATAAATTTAATAGGTTGGCATATGCCACTATTGTCTCCTGAATAAAGACATGTTCAAACAAACAACAAATATGCCACACTAATAAGTATGCAGAGAGTAGCCTCACAAATCGGATACTATGAAGAAAAACTATTAAATTGCGACGTAGGCATATTACCATAATATTCTCCAAGCATTTCTTTGTTTGAAAATAAATGATAGGAGTATGTGACAAGGATAACTTTTTCTTGTTTTTGCAAATCGTCTTTATTTCCTTTTCCTACCATCTTGGCTTGTACAACGATAATAAGAGTTAGTACTTTTTGCTGTACAAAGGTACAAATGTCTTGGCCTTTCTACAAATACTAAAATATGTTTGCTATCGACTATTTTGAACACCAAGTTGTCATCTACACATTTATCAAGAATAATAGAAACAAAGAATTGCATCATGCAAGAACTGAGTTCTTATCTGTGTACTAGGAATATGTATGATTTATGTTGAAGGTATTTTGATGTATACTTGAACTGCAGGGGAATAAAGTAAATGGGAGGATTGTTTTGAACAAGAGAAGCCTGAATGATTGAGGTAAAAACTTATACTGTAAACGTATTTATTTTTGCGCAGATAAATTTTCGCGCTCCAACTACTTTGACACCTTTTCGCGCGGATTTAAATTCGCGCAGCAAGGAAGTCTCACACTTGTTTATGCAATAATTATACCTTTCGCACAGGATTTATTTTCGCGCACCAGGGTGGGTGCGCGAAAATAGCGAAAATAAATACTGCGCGAACATTAATACGTTTACAGTATGTTCTAGTACCATTATGCGAAACATTCAGTTTCTGTACAACAATATCAATGTTTTTTTGAATATTCAATTGTATCACATGAGAATATCGGGACTTGTCCAGGAAATTGTATGCAATAGAAACCTATAAAAAAACAGCAAAAAAGATATAGCAAGAACAAGAAAAGTTTAAGTCACCCTAAAATCCCAAATAAAAAAAGCAGATGAAAACATCAACCTTTACACTCCAGGGTTCGGGTGCTACCATGTCACATGTCACTTAGCAATTAGCCTCTAACCCACTGTCATCCCCCTTTATCCCGCTACTCTGTACTGCAGTTACCCACTGACAGCTCTCATAGCTAGCATTTAGAAGCCTGATGTAGTCAGACACAAGCAATCATATACAGGGCTACAGTAATAACTCTTTATCTTAGGGTTTCATAAATAGTCGTCTATGATATATGGGTCAGATTTTCAAAATATGTACAATTGCCAGCTGTACACATTTAGTAAAATCTGCTAAATTAGGCTGCAATGTGGTCAATACTTGGTAAATTTGACTGTTTTCGGCATTGCATTGATTCTAGCAGTCTGTTTGGCTAGGTTGAACTGTATTTTGAACCTGATTTATGTATTAGATTTGAGTTATTTGAGACGATTGGTGAAGATGAATTGTACATTTTCACTACGATTCCACCCATATAGGTTTATGTATATAGCAGTAGAAATGGATGTTAGGTCACTGAAAGATGTGAAACTGTTTTTCTTGGAAAATACCGCCAAGGGATTTGGTTATTGGGAAATTATTTAAGACAGACAATTCATACATAACCAAATAATTTTCTTTTATTTAAAATAACACTACGTATACTCATAATTATATAAGAAGGGTGTGTCAGTGATTGGACGCCTACTGAGCTAATGTCTTTCCCGGCCCAGGATTAGGTGTCTTACAGGGGTTTTAAAAGGTTGAGGGGAAAATAATAGTTCCACAGTTTAGCACTCCATTCAGGGCGCCACTGTTACCCTACGTCACAAGGTGGCTAAATCTTTCAATGAACATGCAATGTACATAATACACAAGTTGGGAGAAGTATTGTGTACATTTCAGGCGCAACCTTGTGACGTCACACACCACACTCAGTGCCCTCTTGTGCTAAGCAGAAGTTTACACATAAACTTTCTCAATTGGCGCTGGTGAGCGACAATAAGTTTTGTTCAAGGCCAGTCAGTAAAACCTGCAAGTGTGCAGGGTCTGCAACCTATTCTGATATTTTTCGAATATGTAAGGTAACTGTAATAAATGATATTGATTTGGAATAAAAGTATTATTATAATAATAAGTTAGACATACATGGAGGTAAAGAAATGGGACTTGGGTGTTGTACTTATGGATCCATAGCATTGGCTGTCCTAAAAGTGACCATGAACCCGTTTACTGACCCTTTAATGGCATTTTGCGGTTTGGAGCGATAGGCCTTCCCTCACTTTGCATGGACTCACAATTCTGAGCCTAAAGTGTTTTAAAATCAAAATCATTACTCTATTAATAGCCATCATCATTTAACGGTAATGATCTGTCACAGACAAAAAGTACCGGGATGGTATTTTCCCTCCATTATCTAACGTCCTGCTCCTCCAAAGAAGCCAAGGACAGACTTGTTTTTCTAAAAGGAAAGTCCCACTAAGAACACAACACAATGGTCTATTTCTTTAGCAGCGGCAGGACGTGTTGTTCTTCCTGATACCTCTGAGAAAGGGCGATCAGGGGATCATTCCAAACTCGTTAAAGCTGCACTGTCAGCTAAAACTAAAACGGGTCAGTTTTTTTAGAAAATGCACAATCTATATTTCTACACATCTATCAAATTCTGATAAATTAGAGTGAAAATTAATAAATACTAGGTATATCTGAGTGTATTCTGTATTATACCTAATTTTGGTCTTAAATTAGGGTTATTTGAGAGGATTGCTGAAGGTGAATTGTACATTTTCTGACCGAACTACCGATTTTCTTCTTTTTGTTCAGCTGTTTTGTTTTCAAACCCATCCAAACATCGATTGAACAACATCTTGGAGGATGTTGTGTGGTTGAGACTGGAAATTCTTCCCTGTGGTGGCTTCAATTATTATTGTCTTTTGATTCAAATTATTGTATACACCCATAATTATAACAACACAACAATATTGACAGCAGCCTTTAAGTCACAATGTGAATGCATTTAGTAAGATGTGTCATGTTGTCATAGCTGAAAATGCAGCTTTAAATGTTTGGTTTGTAGGTGCGATATGGACTGGTGGTTGCCTGATTATGTAATAATTATCAATATTGTTTTTTATTTGGCAGAATTTCACAGATTTGATATGCCCCATCTCCATGTAAAGGATGTACAGTTTTAAACATTTGAACAAAAATACATTTTAACCTTCCATTACACATAAACAACAATATTTCTTCCCCATACTTATCGATCGTTACCCAATGGACATATATGCAAATTAGATACATCCCAGTTTTTGCAGTTTTAATAGGAAGAGGACTCAGATTTTGTTTGCATTTTGGCCTCGAGAAAGAAAGAAGATACATATATGAGAGTCTGCTCGCAGTAGGGCTAAAAACAAAGCGAGTAGTACATTCATAAACCGTATTACGGTCTTACAATTCTTGTAGTATAATTAAAAGGATTATTTGTGCAACTTTCACTAGAATTTCTTTTCAGATCCCGTGGTATCGCACATACACTCTATCCATGTAATGTATGTATGTATGTATGTATGTATGTATGTATGTATGTATGTATGTAATTTAATTAGCTTATTTAAAATGTTTGACAAGTATGAAATGGTAATAAATATTGTGATAATATGGGATAGTAATATGTTAACTGTAAAATCATATACCATGTCGTAAACACCAAGAGTACAACAGAATCATTTATTGTTCGTCCTTTGTGGAACAGTTGCTAGACAAGGACAAGATAAAGGACTTGATTCCCAATGGACTGCACTGTCTGGAGTCAGCAAACTGAGGAGTCCGATATATGAGGCAGTGATATGGTAGAGGGGGAGGGGGTATGGCGGTTATAATTCCCCCCCCCCTCCCCAATTTTGAGATACCATCCTATGTTTAATGATGGGATTATTTTTTTGGAAACGTTTTTATTCAGAACATAGGAGACAAGTCCCCTCACAACATTAGTGATTTTCGTAGGGGAACTTGCCAAACAATTTTACATGTAGTAGGAGTGTGTCCAATAATATACAATTTCATATAATAAAGATGAAAACATCAGTCGTCGTTATGTGGATTCTAACGTTGTAAACATTTAGGACATTTAAAAGTATTTCTATAACTTATGTTTTGTTTCTATTATGTCTTTTTTAAAAAAATTGCAATGACTCTTGGAGGACAGTTACTAGTAAAGTAGCTATATTAACTCCATAAGAAATTTTATTGAGCCCATTTTTATGGTGCATGATAATCTCATGATACTCAAGGAAAAAATGAATTTAGTAATAAGTAAGCGAAACGAATGAATACAATCTTTAAGCATTTTAACAATAATTTCAGTAGTAGTCTATTTGAGAGAAAATAATCCTTCAAATAATTATGACATTTAGACACATACTCAGCAGTACTCTGATTCAAAGATACAAATCATTGTCAAAAAAGATATTTGGACGAATTACACATTTTTTGAGGTTTTTTTTCTCCAGATCAACCATGTAAAACTATAAAAACAGCCTTATCAAGTGGGAAAAACATCAAGGTTTACACAATTAGGTTCTGATTTTGTTTGAAGAGTAGGAATCTGTCATTCATGCAATTAAAGCCACCAATTTTCGTTTGTTTTTAAAAATCAACCTTAGACATACGGGATATTCAGTCTTGGAATTTGGTACGTATGCATTCATACGACTTCCAGCGCTAGATATCCCTGACTGACAACATTCACCCTTATTTCCTAAGCAATTTTTAAATCTTTCCTCGTAGTTGGGCTTAAATACCCCAACTAAGTCCACCACAAGTCTGCAATGGCACCAGACATGCACAAGTCCATTCCATGGCCCTCTACAGATAAAGATCTTCTTATAACAAGAGATCTGATTGGTTGTTATAACATGGCTTTCTAATGGCTGCTGGAGCTCCCAAGGCGGGACTTGGCACAGAAGGGAAGTAGTGTTTAGGAGTATCACCAGGGGGCCCCCTGACTCTCCTATTATGTCTGTAGTAACCAGACTGGTACAGTTGTACTGTCCCACTGTGTACAACACAGCTTTTATCATTACACTTAAACTTTAATGGAAGGTTATAAATAGAGTACGGTACAATGTTAAAGGGAAAAGTTTCTGAAGTGATAAAAAGAATGCTGTATGTAAGTATAAAGGTATTTGCGTTTTGTATGATGTTTTATGATGTTTTACCAGGCTGTTTAGTTTAGCTCCTGAAGATGGTGTTCCACTAACTACTAGGGTAATAAACTACCAACCAATTTTGTATGATATTTTACCAGACTACTTTTGTTTTAAAAAAAAAAGGTTTTCTATTCGAACTATCCTGCCATCGGGGCGAACAGACAATACCCTTATATTTTTTGTTTCTTTGTTTTTTTTCTTATTTTACCTATCTTACAAACTTATAAACATTTTGGGAACAAATATACGTAAACCACTTATTTTACCAAACTCTTTAAGTTAGGTCCTAAAGCCTTCCACTTATTCCTGGGATAGTATACTACCATTCATTGTTGTATGATGTTTTACCAGGCTGTTTAGTTCAGCTCCTATAGCTGGTCTTCCACTAACTCCTGGGGTAGTATATTACCATCAATTGTTGTATGATGTTTTACCAGCCTGTATAGGTCAGGTCCTATAGCTGGTTATTCACTAAGTCCTGGGGTAGTTTACTACCCTTTAGTGTTGTGTTGGTGTTAGTGTTGCTCATTTTAGTGTAGCAGGTCTACTGTGTCCTGGGGTAGCGTACTACCATCTATTGTTGTATGATATTTTACCAGGCTAATTGCATAGTGATTGTGAATCAATTCTACGATTAGACACATTATTAACCATATGAGCAATTAGAAAGGTGCAGTTTGGGGGTGCAGTTTGGTCGATCCAAACTGTTCACATAAACACAGTTGTTTTGCAAAGTGTCGGGTTTTGCAAAGTTTCGGGTTTTGACCCACTCTAGCTAAGAACTACATGGATGTTATGAACAATTTCTAAACCCACAATTGAATTTCAGCGATAGTGCCCATAAACTAGACTTACAACTAAACTAAAATTACATTCTTTCAAAGGGCCCCTTTTCAATTTCTTCTTCCATGAAGACTAAAGAAGTTAAATTTACTTTTTAACATCCAAATAGAGTGTGTAATAAATAGCAAATGGCGCTCTGTTCGGGTTCAAACTGATCTTGACCCATCAGAAAACTGATCGTTTTCTGATGGGTCTCGATCAGTTTGAACCCTCCATCGTGCCATTTGCTATAACTGTAATACTCTTTTATGATGACATGATTGGATTAAATATGGTTTATCACCTTAAAGCTTCAGGTATTAAAGCAATAATAAATCATATAATGTACTTTACAATATTAATCACCTCTACCATATGTACATATACATGTACATATAAATGGGAATAACTCCTATATAAAGCATGGGTGAATCAGAGAGGAATATGTAGGAAATAAAATCCATCAATGCATTGATAATAAAGCAAGATTATCATATAAAAGGATGAAAAATGATCTGCTCACTTCTCCCCCAGCCCAGGAGGACGCCTCAGGAGTCGCCATGGAAACTGGTGGGAGTATGAGTGGGAGAATCCTTCCTATCAGTGCCCCTCCTCCAGGGCATGACCCTAGGTCACATGGGAGGGCTTATCTAATCAGGCAGTTGCCAGGGAGATTTAATAATACCATGTAGGGCTATGTTGAGCCCCTATCATGATCTTAATATGGTGATGCAGGGCCTGGGCACTGATTAAATTACTGTGGTCAGCTGGGAGGTATGTAGTGGGTATCCAGGGTGGGGGTAGAGTGTGGTGGGGGTGGGCCGGGGTAGAGTGTATAGGGGTGGGGAGAGAGGGCCTGAGGTGGCCAGGGTTTTTTTTAAGTTTTGATTGCATACAAATTCGTGGAGAAGTCTCAATATTCTCATATCGATTAATAATTAAATATTCAAAAAAACATCGATATTGTTATACAGATAATGAATGTTTCGCATAATGATATTAGAACATGTAAGTTTTAACCTTGATCATTCAGGCTTTTAAAGAAAAATGAACACTATCAGATACTCTCTTTGAGCTCAATAAAGCAATATATTACGAGGGTTGACGTTACATCAGGGACTGGGGTTGATGGGGTTGAGGGAGGGTGAGGGGAGCTGATAGGGGGTGAGGGGAGCTGTGGTGGGGCTGAGGGTGGTTCGAAATGTTGCAGGGGTAAGGGGTACTGAGGGGGATGGGACGGCTGAGAGGATCTGTGGTGATTGTGGCTGAGTGAAATTTGAAGGGATGGGAGTGCTGAAGGGGTACTGAGGAGAACTGAGTGGGGCTGGGATTGGTTTAGATGGATTGAGGGGTCTAATGCGGCCTGAGGTGGGCTGATGGGGGACTATGTGGGGCTGGTGGAGCAATGTCTGTAAAAGAAACGTCCCCTATAAATGTCTTACCAGCTGATTACAAGGTAGTAGTTGGATAAGGAAGGAAGGTCATCCAAGGAGGATATTTTATGCATGATCAGCAAAAGTCTTTTAGCAAACTATAATGTATGTTCAAAGATGCATTCGCGGGTATTATGATGAAATAAATCTTAACAAACTCATACTAAGACTTATAGGGCTGAATTTATCAATATTCTGAGGTTGTCATATGTTTATACAAGAATTCAAAGTGGAATAGGCTGAGAGAGAACGGCCTCCAGTGTGAGCGATAATAAGTAAAGTTATCGCAAGAAAGGATTTGGGTGGATCCTCCAAATACAAATGAGGACCTTTTAGAACTCCTGTAGCAATAAGAGAGGGACAATATTCTTCAAATTTTGGTCAGATGATTGTTAGAAGGGTTGGAAAAAATGGAGCAAATACAGTTCTTGACCAACGTTAGCTGAGAGTGCCACTTTAAGTGACAGATCCCAGTTAAGGGTGGCCTCCACTGGCTGCGGTAAGCTCTGCGGTAAGACTTGTGATGGATTTGTGCTGGTTCTGTAGGTGGAGAGGAATGATGAAGTCATGCCTACATGGTTCACTGGCCATGGCAGTAAACCTAGGCAGAACCTCGCCACTTCTCACCATCACAGCACCATCGCAACGCTTAGTGCAGAGCTTACCACAGAGCTTACCGCAGAGCTTACTGAAGAGCTTACTGCAGCAAGTGGAGACCCCTTTTTATCCTCCATACCCCTCCTGCTTCCCCCCCATCATCAACTCAGTCCCTTCTTCCAGCCAATCCCCTTTTAAATATAGAACATTATGAGTGAGAGCCAGGAGAGCCAGAGGCAAGGAAATATTGTATTTAAGAAGCGCTGTCCTGCTGGGAGTTCTTTAATACCGACTAACTGTGACCTCAGCAAATTGATGAATAAAAACCTTATTATAAATGACCAAGATGAATGTCAATGTGAATTTTAAATTTGCAGACTGAGTATAGAGTACTTTATTGACGTTCCACTCTTGATTGGAAAAGTATCTTTCAAATATTCATAATCCAATTTTAACCTTTATATTAACAAATATGTTCATATCCAAAAATCTATTTTTTGTGACTGGTGACTCATTTTCTTCGGACACCACTCATTTTATAACGAAAGATAACTAAGTTACCCATAATTGTGATGCGTTTCAGGGAAATGAGTCAAAAGTAGCAAAGATGATATTTTTCAAAGGGATTTATTAATAAGATCTCTTTATAAGAATGTTCTGATCTTTAGAGGGTTTAGCACTTGTAGTCATATGAGCCAAATTGCAGGAAATTGGATTAGATGTTTTTTTTTGCGTTTTGATGGTCATCCTACGGAGTATATTTAGTTATTTTACTGGTACTTGTCCACCCAGAAACATTGCAAACTATAATAGGTAAAAATAAACTTTCATGAATGTAAATATTAAAGGTAAAATGTAAAAGTACATATTGGATGCCTTCAATGTTTACTATCATTAGAATCCGCTTGATTTCATCTTCTCAAATATGATGATATTTCAAAATTCATTTTTTGCGGCTAGTGACTTGTGATTTCCCTGAAACATATCACAATTTGGCCAAGTTGATAATAGAGACTAAAAGTGGCTCAGATGTTCAGAAAATGTACAATTCACCTTCACCAATCCTCTCAAATAAGCCAACTTTAAGACAAAAATCAGGTTCAAAATACAGTTCAAAATAACCAGACAGATTTATTGAATGAAAACAATACAAGATATACTCAGATATACCAGGTATTTATATATTTTCACTCTAATTTAGCAGAATTTGATAGATATGTAGAACTGTAGATGTATGTGTATTTTCTGAAAATCTGACCCAAATTAGCCAACATGTCATCATTCATTCACAGCTGGCAAGGTGTCGCCTCAGGCCCAGGCATAGAAATCATATCTGACCCTTGTGACCTACTAGTCTTCTCCTTTCTCGCCAGTGGGCGCTTCACTTATTAGATGACCCCTGGTGGATTATAGTGTAAGCGTGTGGGAGGTGTTCAGGGAAATATTGGCCGTGGGAAACTTTGGTATATATATTAGAGCTGCAAATTTACCAAATGTTCTCATATGTGATGTGTTTCAACAAAATAAGTCATAAGTCGCAAAACTGATATTTTATTGTGTTTTTTTCCACAAGATCGCTTTATTGAAATGTTCTGATTTTTTTGGGGTTTAGCACTTATAGTTATATGAATCCATGTAAGCAACTTCGGGACATTGTAGTAAATATATCTATGCGTTTTGAAGGCCTTTGTATGGAGTATATTTAGTTACTTTACTAGTAATTACCCATCAACACACATTGCAAATGGTTTGTTTTTTTCAAAAATAAAAATATCAAACTCATAATATAGAAACACTTATTAGGTGTTCAGGTGTTTACTATCATTGGAATCAGCTTGATCTCCTCTTTTCAAATATGGCGATATCTCAAAATCCATATTTTGCGACTTATGACTTCTTTTCCTAAAACGGATCACATATTATGACTTATAGGACTAGATTCATCAATATTATGCTGCAGTTATATGTTTATGGAAGACTTACTCATATTATGACTTGTAGGACTGGATTCATCAATATTCTGCTGCTGTTATATGTTTATACCCGAGTTACGAGTTCATGTTATGATTTATAGGACTGGATTCATCAATATTCTGCTGCTGTTATATGTTTATACAAGAGTTACTCATATCATGACTTATAGGACTGGATTTATCAATATTCTGCTGCTGTTATATGGTTATACAAGAGTTACTCATATTATGACTTATAGGACTGGATTTATCAATATTCTGCTGCTGTTATATGTTTATACAAGAGTTACTCATATCATGACTTATAGGACTGGATTCATCAATATTCTGCTGCTTTTTTATGTTTATACAAGTGTTACTCATATTATGACTTATTGGACTGGATTTATCAATATTCTGCTGCTGTTATATATTTATACAAGAGTTACTCATATTATGACTTATAGGACTGGATTTATCAATATTCTGCTGCTGTTATATGGTTATACAAGAGTTGCTCATATTATGACTTATAGGACTGGATTCATTTGAAGTGGGAACGGGCGTGGGAGAACTGCCGCCTGTGAGTGATAATGAATTATAAATTATAAGTGAAAAAAATACTTTTTTAATGATGGCACGTAGCTGAGAGTTTAGCTTTAGAGGTTTACTGACCAACATTCATATGCTGATGATGCACGTTTTGTTACACCATCCTGACCCGAATTATCGACAATGCACCAGCAGGCCTAGAATGGAGGTTATTAATCAGTTTAGTCTGTGGTAATAGCCCAAGGACCATTCATGGCAATCACTAATGTAAAAGAGCTAAGCACTGGTAAGACACATTCTGTCTTTGTATTCTATATTTGTAATGTCATGATGAATCACTTTCCATATACTACTCACCAAACCACTAATAACTACCATTTAACACCAGATGGACCTGTGTGCTACAGCTGTGTTATTTTTGGTTTTATTTTGTTTTTATTTTGTCCAACATTGCATTTTTATTCATGAAAACATATTAACATAATTGTATATATGAGGAAGGAAATTAGAGCTGAGAGGGAGGCACTTTATGGTCATACCCAGGAAATAGAGATAGAGAAGAGGGGAGAGAGAGAGAGACAGACAAAAGAGACAGAAAGGCACTTTATGCTCATACCCAGGACCCATATTATTGAGGCATTTTTTTGTTTTTTTGTTTTATATATCTCTCCTCCTGAAACGATACCGGGTCATTACATATTGTTCTACGACTAGGCATTCTATGCCACAAACGGTGTGACATCTCTATAAAAATGTTTTATTAGAAATATTTGCAATATTTATAAATGTAAAAGAGTTACAGATATTCGTAAATATCGTAAATAATTCGTAAAGATGAATTGCAAACATAGAAGACATATATGTGATATGTTACAGGAAAATGAGTCACAAATTGCAAGAAATGGATTTTGAGATATCATTTTATTTGAACAGTTGAGATCAAGCCGATTCCAATTATGATAGGCCTACACATTACGACATCTAATCAATATTTTTAATTTTGAAAAAAAGTTTACACTATTTTTGGGTGGGAAGTTACTAGAACAGTAACCAAATATTCTCCAAAAGATGATCTTTGAAACGCATGGATATATTGAATACACTGTCTTGAGATTTGGTGCATATATTCATATGACTAAAATCGCTAAACTCCCTAAAAACTGAGAATATTCCCCCAAAAGATCTTCCGAATAAACCACTTTAGAAAATAATATTTTTGTGACTTGTGACTCATTTTTCTGTAACACATCACATATTATTCCAACGACCTTCAAACACCCCCCCCCCCTCCCCCCACCACACGCACTTCAGAATGTCTAAGTTAGTCAATGGGCAGCTATGGGAATAGCACTGGCAGAAGAGGGAGGTATGGGACTGAGGGAGAACAATATTTGCGCATTAACCCACTTGCTAGCATCAGAGGGAGTGGAGAGCGACCTTGAGACTAATGATATGCCTTCACCCCGTCTCACGGCACCAGGGGACGCTTGAGGATGAAGTATTCACCTAATTATACCTTTATGACTCCAGGCTCGCACTTTATGGGGTGTACTCTAAAATGTTGAAGTAAATTAAAGGGGAAGGTGGCAGTTAGTAGAGGTGACCTTGACTCTGACAGACAGGCCGGTTATATAGACAAGATTTGACAAAACTATTCGCACTAATATGTGATGTGTTTCAGGAAATTATGTCACAAGTCGCAAAATGGATATTTAATTATACATTTATTTATTATTAAGTGACTTATATAGGATATTTTTGTTGGAATATTCTGACTTTTGCTAGGCTTATAGCGGTAGCATGAATACATACGTACACACAATTTCACAAGTATGGTGATTACATAGAGTATATTCAGCTACTTTACTAGAAATTGGTGAACAACAAATATTGCAAACGTTTTCTTTTTCAAAAATAGAAATATCAAGATTCAAGTATAGAATACGTAATATATGTCCTATTGTTTACCATCACTGGAATCTGCTTGATCTAATCGTTTCAAATAACGATGATTATGTCAAAATCCATTTTCTGTGACTTGTGACTCATTTTCCTGTGACACATCACATACTATTGGTGACGGCCAAGTGTACTTATCCAGGCCCCGTAGCTAAATGGACAAAGCGTAAGACACAAAGTAGCTTGGTAGACTTGAAGTGTATAATTATGCTAGTTGGTATGGTATTGTACTATAGATGAGAGAAATTCTATTGACCTTGATAGTAATTAATGAATAAGATAAATGAGGAAAATGCTAGTTATAATGGAATGCAACCAACAGGATCCCCATGAAGCAATTATTCGTTCCTCTCACAAGACGATAATGTACTACGAACAACATGAACTTTAAACAACGCGAACAAAAAACAATATGACCACAATCACAGTAACTATAAACAATGCGAACAAAGAACAATATGACCACAGTAACTCTGGAACTGACATCTGAAGGACTAATTAATATTTTTACCACATCCGTCTTCATTATGCTCTATGGACACTGAGAACTAGAGCTCCACAATTGGAACAACTCTTATAAATGTTATGTGCTTCAGGAAAATGAGTCATAAGTCGCAAAAAATAGATTTTGAGAGATACCATTATATTTGAAAAGATGAGATAAGTATTTCTATATCTTAAGTTTGATATTTTCGTTTTTGAAAAAAAAAATTCCAATATTTCTGGGGGTCAATAAACAGTAAAGTAAATAAATGTGGTCCATATTAGGACCTTTAAAACGAAAGAATATATTACATAGATTGACATTTAATACATCGATTGATATAGCTATAAGTGATAAACCCCCCAAACAATAGAACATTCCAATAATGTGATCTTGTGGAAAAAACACTTTGAAAAATATCAATTTTGCGACTTATGACTATTTTTCCTGAAACACATCAGAAATAATCACAGAAGTTTATTTGTGACAACATTTATTTCCATTTCCATTTCAAGGGCACCCTTGTAGGAGGGGATGGCCCAATTTTGTATGATATGTGTCTGAATAATAGTTGTTAATAATAACAAAATCCCTGTACACACACTTATGGAGTATTATTCAAATTTCACTCTGGTTTGGTGGAAATATCAAAACAAAGTAATATAATATTTGATATTTCAGCTACCAAATGTATTTCTCTGAAGAGGACATGAAAGAATAATCGTAATAATAGCAGAACTAAAAATTGTGGAGACAAACATCAGGCGCCATATTCTAACATTTACCAGATCCTCTCCAGACCGTTGGTTAAAGTTTATAATAATGGGGTCTGTTAAAGGCCGGCCCATTACACAGAGGTTTTCCTGCTAATCATTAGCACTGCACCACTGAAGTGTAGCGAGGTGTTCAATTGGTGGAATAGAGTTGGGCACACTAGGCATAATAGCTGTTAATTTCAGTTACAATAACAGATTATGTTCAGATGTAATAGGGTCCTTTCTAGCCACCATTGCATTGTGGGGTTACATAATGTATTTGTGATGTGTTTCAGGAAAAATGAGTCCCACTTCACAAACAAGTTATTTTTTTTAAAACATATTTCATTTTAAAAAACAATTCCACACAATAATGGTATGTTTCATGCTCTCGAATATTAATATGCCATAAAGTCAGAGAAAGATAATACAGTTATTTTGAGATATACTCAGAATTAGCTTAAAGGATGAGATCAAAGATATTCCAATGATATGACATTTTGACATCTAATCAATATATCTATTTTCTATGTTTGGTATATTCATTTTTTAAAAGAGTTTGCAATATTTCTGGGCGGACGGTCCCCAGTAAAGTAACTAAATATACTCCATAGGACGACCTCCGAAACGCAGGAATATAATCAATACACTGTCTTGAAATTTGATAAATAAATTCATAAGACTTAAAGCAGTAAACACCCTAAAAATGAGAACATCGCAACAAAGAAATCTTGTGAATAAATCCGTTCGAAAAATATCAATTTTGCGACTTATGACTCATTTTCCTATAACACAACACATTTGACCAATTCCACCAATTTGACAACATGGGGTTTTTAGCCTTGAAATTAATGAAATTGTCTAAATAATAATTTATTCTCACAAAATTGCTGTTTTTTGCTGATCAGATAGTCACATCCACTGTGGGAACCCTGTTGAGGGCACTTTTACCAGGGTAAAAACGATTTTTTGCAGAGAAAAATCGATTTTTGAGTTGAAAATCATTATTTAGTACTCTCTACATTCTTAATAAAGTGTTGAATTCTCAAGAAAAATAGTGAATTCCTTGTTTCCTTAGGTTTGCCCCGATAGCAGGTTGCTTTGAGATAAATTGTGCAAAAAATGTTCTAAAAAGAATAATTTTTAGGGTGACAGATGTGACAAAGAGGAAAAAAATCAGTGGGGTAGCCTGCTGTCGCCTGACGATTACATTGTAAATAAATGTAGAATAATTCCCAGAAAAATATATTTTTCACTTAGTTTTGACTCTAGAATAATAGAATGTCCAATATTTAACTTACAAAGACCAATAACTATTATGGGTGGTGGTCACAATTGAATCATATTCTAATAATAATATAGAGTGTGACTGGGGTGGAAAGGGGGGCCTGTAGTGTGACGATTACAATGTTGAGGGCCCTAGGAAACTTAATTGATATGAGATTAAGCAATTTTTTACTGTAATAATTTAGTGAGGCAGTTTTTATTTTGTAATGATAAATATTAGCATTATATTATTTTTTTAAGCACAATATGTGCTATAGTTTGTGGTGGGTCGCATGACGATGACAGTGTCGCCTGACGATTACAGTGGTAAAAATTTGAACTAAATATTTAAAAAAAAAAAAAAAAAAAAAAGCAGTTCAGTAGTAATCAACAACATTTTTTGGTTTTATGCAAGAACTAAATACATGTCTCTGTCGATTTAATTTGATTAGTTTTCCTGAATCCATCAATTGCACATGCATATATGTATGTATGTACTTGTATACATGTATGCATGTAGGGAGAGATATATATACATTATATATGGGCAGAGGGTCAATGACCTATCACCCTTGCTGCTGCCATTCTCATTACCATTACTGAATGGTTATTTGGCTGTAACTTTTCTTCTAGTTAGAATATTTTCACCAAATAAAAGGTGTTATGATCCTTATGTCGAGACCTATCAAGTACGAAATAGTTCAATACATTATGTGCATATTTGTTTTAATTTTTCTAATCTAAATTCTCATTTATGTTGAAATATGAACCATTATTTGTCAAGCTATTTTTAGCATATTTTTCAGATTTGGGATCTATTTTTCGACCCCCCTGTAAAATAATTACTAATAATTAGAATGGTTCCATACTTGGTAGTTCAATGCACATATATATAAGGTTGATAAAAAATAACAAATCAACTGATTAATGTAAAAATTATTTTTGGGTACCCAGGGGGGGTCTAGGGGGCCAAATGTTGTCAAATTGGTGGAATTGGCCATTTGTATTATATTTTGATAGTTACTCGAAAGATGTCTATCTAAGCCATTCATCTAATAAAGAGATTGCACTGTAAAAGGAGGTCTCCACTGGCTGTGGTAAGGTCTGCGGTAAGCCTTGCGATGGTTTGTGCTGGTTATGTAGGTGGAGAGGAATGGCGGAAGCCTGCTTACATGGTTCACTGGCCATGTAGGCAGGACCTGGCCACTTTGTCATCAACACAGCACCATCACAAGACTTACTGCAGAGCTTACCGCAGAGTATACCGCAGCCAGTGGAGACCACCCTTAACGGTTGGAAAATCATTGAAGGTCACTAGGTAGGGTCTTAATACATACTTCATATGCACAAAAACAAATTATATTTAGAGCTAGCTGTTTGGGGGAAATACACACAAACTTCCACTATTCTATGTGGATCTAAATTCAATATGGCGTCAATTATACCAGTCCCCAAGTGAAAAATGTGAACCTCTTCTACTTACACTTTAAGCCGTTCCCGGAGTAGGTCATCCCTTTAATGAAATCATGATTAATTTATGAATGATTACTTTAACATCAATGCTCCATCAACCTGCTTCCTAATTAACATTAAATATTTACCAGCACTGAAGGTCAATGGAGCAATCTCTGTAATATTAAAGACAAAGATTATAATTCACTCCCAGGTAAACTATTCATAGAGTGGCCCCGAGCTTGTCTCTCCATATTTCAATATCAAAGCTACATTCTCAGTTAAAATTGGCCAAAGATTTTCCTCTTTGTGTTCCATTCCCGTCCTACCCGTCTGAAAGTCACTCCACAGCAACCTAAATATATACCAGATGGGTGAAATCTTCAGAAAATGTACAATTCACCTTCACCAATCCTCTCAAATAACACCAATTTAAGCCAAAAATGAGGTTCAAAATACAGCTCAACATCACTAAACCAATTATTTGAATCACCCCAATACAAAATATACTCAGATATACTTAGTATAGACCATTTTTTCGGCCTAATTTAGCGGAATTTACTAAATGAGTAGTTCTGGCAATTGTACACATTCTCTGAAGACCTGACCCAGTAACGTTGATGTCTGTAACCTGTCGTCCGTCAATGCTGGGTATGTCCTCTAAAACATTGATTGAATTGCAGAAGAACAATTGCTTTTTTGTCAAACCTGAGGAACAAATGTGATGTGTTATAGGAAAATGAGTCACAACTCGCAAGAAAATGATATTTTTCAGATATCTTTTCAAAGGAGCCCTCGGTCAAAATGTTTTCAGTTTCTAGAAAATACCTTCAAAATACAGTTCAACATCACCGAACAGATAATGTGTTGAATCAATGCAATCCCATAGACGCTCAAATAAATTCATCGTTCTTCAGCCTAATTTAGCAGAATGTGCAGGCCTTGCCATTATACATTTCCTGACGCCTGGACCCAAAAGTACTTCTGTATTTCCCTGTTCATGAAACAGGTTAGCAATATTCCCTGCGAGGCAAGAGGGTTAATCATTAGTAAAGTAGTTAAATATACTCCTCTGAAATAGTACGTCTATAGATATTAAATGGTCTTCAGTTTTGGCGCAACTGTGCAAATATAAAAACATTCGGATCATGTGTTTCTGTCGAAAAACGTTTGAAATATAACCCTTTTCCCGCAACTTATGCCTCATTTTCCGATGACACAGAAATTGGTAGAAGGAGTGTAATAAATATATCATTATTAAACCAGACATATACACACTCTCAATACCAAGCCCATCAATTGTCTGAAGCTCACCCATGCCTACAAACACTGCAAACTATAACAGGCAGTCATTTCTAAAAATAGCGGTCTAAGTAAACCTTTATCTTGAGAAAACCGAATAAAAGTCTCCAAATGTAGAGAAAAATGTCGCCAAAGTCACTGATGTCGCTTTATGTTCCCGGGCGAAAGTTCTCCAAGCTTCCAGAACGTCCCAAACGATGCAGTGGTGCGTTTGAGTGCTCCTAGAGAAACGATCGCTGATCGCAATCGCTTATTTCTGTCTCTAGAAAGCAACCAAGTTGAAAATAGCCATGCCGCGACAAGTGGATTGCAACGTTTTCAGCTATTGATGGATTGGCGAAAAGAAAACAGAGGCGAAACTGTTTTATAGTTATAGATGATAGCGGGGAAATCGGACGTCAAGGCGCATTCTTATACACAATTGTTACAGTATGTAAGAGGTTTGGGTCAGATTTTAAGAAAATGTACAATTGGCTGCTCTATACACTTAGTAATTTCTGCTAAATTCTGTTAAAAAAAGACAATTTGAGGTATATCTGAGTATATTTGGTATCGCATTGATTTAAAGTATCAGTTATGTTGTTTTTTTGTTTTTGCAAATCCTTTATTTCTGAAGTTGACAGTCACGTATCAGTTATGTTATGGTAAACAGCATTTTGAAGCTCATTTCTGTTTCAAATGTGGCTTATTTGAGAGGACTGGTGAAGGCGACTTGTACATTTTCTGAAATCTGACCCGTATATAAATTTCATCTCCATCCTCATTTGCTGACCGTTTGTCTTTGGGAGAGGTGCTTCTATGGACAGGCCAGGTATGCTTTATATTAGATGGAGGACAATATAATGTGGTTCATGAAGTTATGTTGGGTGAACATTTTTTAAGCCCTTTTTAGTTAGGGTTTTTACAACTATTTTTAGCCTGGGGAAGCCTGTCGGGAAAGACCTTCCGGGATTTTCTGGGACTACATCATTCCCTACGTCATTTCACACAAGTAACTACGTCACTTCCAGGGGGACCCCACCACATGCCGAGGGGTGGGAGGGAGAGGGTGGGGGAATCAGAGAGGGGGAAGGGAGAGAGAGGGAGAGGGACGAGAGGGAGGAGGAAAGTGAAAAACAGGGAGAGGGTTGAGGTTGGAGGGAAAGAGAAAAGGGGAGGAAAAAGAGGGGAGGGAGAGGGTGTAGGGGAGGGGAGAGAGGGTAGGGAGAGAAAGCGGGGAGGGGGATAATGAAGAAGAGGGGAGGGAAAGGGGGAATCGAAGTTAGTGTGGGGAGGAAAAAAATATGAGAGACAGAGAAGGGGGATAGAAAAGAGGGAGAGGGGGAAGTGTGGGGAGAGAGGGGGACCGTGCAGAGGTTGGGTACTTTACTAGTCTTTTATATAATTTATCATTTCTTAGTGAGTATTTCTATATTTTAAGTTTAAGTTTGATATTTTAATTTTTGAACAAAGCTTTGCAATATGTCTGGGCGGACAATAACTAGTAAAGTAACTAAATGCACTTCATAGGACGACCTTAGAAATGCATGAATATATGGGGTCCTGTGGATGAAACACGTTGTCTTAAAGATGAGCTTTTTGAAGAGATTGGTAAAAAAAACAAATTGTACATTGTCTTTCTCATATACCCATGAACGCTTTCTTTTTGTTAATGAATTTTTAACGTTTTTGAGGGAAAAGCCTTTTATCGGTACCAGATACATCATACATTGCATGGATATATTTCATTCTGGGCTGGATTTCGTTAAATCCATATGACTTTCCCGTTTTGACTGGGCGTGGGTTCCAAGCTACTTTGAATCAGGAATGAAGATATATTATTTTTCAAAAAAAAACCTCACCTATGTTTTCACTTATTTTAAATGTTTTCTGTGATAAATATCTTTGGTCTTTTTATTAATGTCAGGTGAGAACATAGCTTTAAATTGGGGATTTGGTAGCCGCCATTTTGAATCATGATTCACATGGAATTATGGGACTAAAATCTATAGAAAACATTCCATGTTCAGCATGGAATATCTATCAATGCTCTAATGTAACTATCTAGGTGGTATTCATGTTTCCATGACACAAGTCGCCATCTTTCCCATCATGCATTTGGTTTTCATAGATCATTTATACAAGCTGTGATATTGGTAAAAACTTTCTTGCAATTTTCGATAAAAATGTTGCCAAATATTTGTTTGTTAGATTTCAACAAAATCCATCCCAGCATCCACTGCAGTAGACATGCGCAGTGAGACATGCTGCTCCCCTATTAGACTGTCTCATATTTGAACCTAGACCAGAGATGCTTTATCTCAGTTGGAAAGAACTCTCTCATCTCTGAGCCTAGACTGGGGAGGCTTTCCCTCAGTTTGGAGGGTCTCTCCAATCTCTGAGCCTAGACTGTAGAGTCTTTCCCTCATTTTGAAGGGACTCTCTAATCTCTGAGCCAAGACTTGTTCTACCCTTGTCTAATCCAGAGTGTCAAACACAACATACCCCTATTTTAGCACTCCAAGGTGTGGATAATCCCTCATCATAGGGAATGTACACAGGGATTATCCCATACTTACACTCACTGATATGCCTGGAGGAGGAACATTACAGCTTATCCTTCGTTTGGTTATGTGTTAATCCCATGTGGGCTGGTATGATAGGTGTACTGAGAGGTAGGGTGGAATAATCCTTCTATATATTGGAGAATATTCCCATGCATGGAGTGTACAAAAAGGAGCCCCGTATCTGAAAGGTGACTTCCAGGTCTTCCAACGGGGACTAGTTCCTACCGAGAAAAAATAATTTAGATTTTACATTACTGTGCCAAAAAAAAACTTTAGGGCTATTTTCTAACAGGTAATATTGAATATATTTATGTGTTCCTGAAGTCATTCTATATAATAGGAGTTTTATTTATCTAATTTAGCGCTGATAGTTCAGATGTAATCCTTTTTTTTTAAAACAAAATAAATAGTATAGAAGCACTTATAAGAGACATGCCAAGTTTAGCATTGCTGAACTACGATTGATATCATCTTTTTAAATACAATGGTATCTCAAAAAAACATTTTTCACAACATGGGACTCATTTTGTGCCTGCACATTACAATAGGGGAGTTGCATGTCTCACTGCGCATGTCTACCGCAGTGCATGCTGGGATGGATTCTGATGAAATCTGACATACAAATATTTGGCAACATGAATGTTTTCACCAATATCTTAGCTTTTATAAATGATCTATGAAAATCAAATGCATGATGGGAAAGATGGGGACTTGTGTGATGGAAACATGTGTAACACATGGATATTGGCATTAGAGCACTGATAAATATTCCATCCTGAATATAGCATGTTTTCTATACATTTTATACTGTGCCATTAGTCCCATAATTCAATGCGTATCAAGATTCAACATGGCGGCTACGCAAATCCCCTATTACAGTTGATCTTAACAATGTGTTGGAAAGTTTACATAAACATTGGGTAATTGCTGAATCAGATGAGAGGGTAGTTGAAGATTGTTGTTGTTGTGAAGAATTGATATATGTCAGTACATTCCTCCTGATCACAAAAAGGTCATGTTTTTTTGTGTTTTTTTTTATTTCATTGATATCATTTAATCAAGTGCAGATAATATTTCTCAACATATCATGACATTTTACAGAAAAAGAGTAATACACAATAATGTAATTATCTAATACTACTGTCCATAGATTGTTATCTAATTAATACTTAACAATCTATGGACAGTAGTCATGTTTTGTTTCAGGCCCTTTTTGAAGGAATGTATAATATATATCATTTTTTATATTGCAGATGTTTGGCTGAATATTCTATTATTTTTGAAATACAAAAGTGTTGATGGTTGATGGTAAACAGAACGGGATGACACAACTACGTGCTAGGATATTACGAGGATCAGAAACAAACACACAACAGTCAATATGTTGTGTTCAATCTCCGACTTCCCTTCCCTAATTGGCTTCTCTTCAATATATTTCAACACCTATATGGGTCAGGTTTTCAGAAATTGTACAATTGGCAGCTGTACACATTTAGTATATTCTGCTGAATTAGGCTCCAATCTGGACTATACTAGGTAGATTCGAGTATATTCGGCATTTCATTGATTCTAGCAATCTGTATAGTTTGGTTGAACTGTGTATTGAGCTTCGTCTGAAATTTGGGTTATTTGAGAGGATTGGTGAAGGGGAATCGTACATTTTCTGAAAATCATACCTATACATAGCCTACCGTGCATGAGCGGTCCTGAAATGCCATCTATCCAGATGTCAATAGGGTTGTTTATAGTCCATTTATCTGTTCACCATATCACTTATTAAATAGTTGCTTTCTGATGAATGCATCTCTTGCCAATGGTCTATTTATAGCAATGCACTTCAAGGACATCCACAGGAATATATTTTACTACTTTACTAGTGACTGAACAGAAATATTTGATGGAACACTAGTATAGTAAACACTAGGACACTAACCTCTGAATCTTTATTTCCTGGGTAAGATCCTAAACTGCCTCCCTCTCAGCTCTCCCGCCCTTGATAGAACCTTTGAATGTGTTGACAAGGGCGTAAAGCAACCAATCTCACTCACTCACTCAAAACATCATTACATTCTTTTTTTTTTAGCAAAACAACCCTGAAGATTTGGCACAAAGAGGCACACCCAGTCGTCATTGTTGCTACAACGATATCAACCACTAGCCATCAATTGCACTTAAATATCTCTGTGGTGTTACCTCTCACAATGAAATTGTTGCCTTATTGATGTACGTTCCCCTGCACCAATGACTTCTAGCAATGGTATCAAATGAATCTTTGATGACAAGATACAAATCACTATTACTATTATTCCTCTATATGTACTATGCATACACAAGCAGATACAGTTATTGGTTTTCAAGCCTTTGCGTCTGGATACAATTGAGTAGCAATGAGATTGCAACGGTAGGTTTTGCTTTGATATTCATGTTTTTTTAAATCATTTTTCACTGAGAACAAATATGTCAGACAGATCTGTTATTTTCATGAGTCAAAGCCGCATTTTCAGCCATTGCGACTTAATCTTAGCCAGTCCTGGCTTAGAGTCCTATTCAGACGCCTTCTCCAGGGCCAAAAGGCCATTAGCGCAGTAGGTGTCCAATCACATACCATTGTTATCAGCATGTTACCCATTCCTCATCAGAATAGTCATAGCCTGTTAAATCTCATTGGTTTTGTTGATTGCATTAAAAGGAAAGCATTTTTCTCCTTCGACATCTGTAGTTATACTCTGTCAAATTTCATGTGTTTTACTTTATTCTATTATATTAGAAGCACAACCTTCTAACGATCTCCTTCTTTTAACCATGTAGTAATTGAATTGAATTGAATTGAATGTAGTAAACAGGCACTTTTACACAGCCTTTGAAAATAGATCCTTTCATGAAACGTCACACTTAACCATTGTAGGGATCCATACCTGTAAAGAAGTCAATCTGTATCTTCTAATACATATAGTATTTTATTCCATGATTGGGCCGTGAGCGGACAGTATAATCGATATACTTGCCGCTCACAAGGTGGACAATATAAACTCCCTGTATTGTACAGTGACGTCACAACCGTTCGAGACTATCGGTGAGTTATGTGGACAACACAATTTGATGAAATAAATCAAATAAAGTTGTAATAAGTTAAGAATCATGGAATAAAAGCAAGAATAGCCCAGTATCGCGTCTTCGGGGGCCTATATTCTCCTTGTATGGCCGAAAAACAACTCAGCCTACAGCCTCGTAGTTTTCGGCCATACTCGGAGAATATAGCCCCCCCTCATACGCGATACTATGCTGTTCTTGCTATAGTATCTGTTAATACCGGTAGTCGAACTTAATTGTTCAAAGTAGTAATGTAGTAAAATTAGCGTTAGAGAGACTTAATTGAAACTATATCTAGGTAACAAAGCAAGGTATACACTGCAAGCACTCTAATTTGAGATGTTCACAACTTTTTGTCTACTTCACACCTATTATGGCAAATAAAGAATTATATTATCTTATCTTATTTCTGGTGGTTGCATGAGTGTTGTGGATATCTTGTCGCTAGAATTATAATAGTGATCTGTTTGTGATTAAATTCTGTTGGTTTTGCATGATGTATTGTTGCGTTAAGCTGAGGTGGGAACTATGATGATCCGAGAAAAACTCCCGAGTATTTATTACATCAGAAGATGGTAACTAAAATAAATCCCAATATATCAAATTTTCAAAAGAATTGAATGCTTAATGCTTTTGCTTGCACAACCATAATGACCTGGATTTAACGCAACCTCATGCAACAGCTGTAGGACTAGTCTGAAAGACTAGGCTAGTCTTAAAATCAAGACCTTGCTCCTTACGCACGCCTTTCATAACATTGTAACCAACAAATAGTATACAGTGAAGTCAAATGTTTACAATTACAAGTATAGGTAATACTATAATAATTGTAATAATATCTATATTTAACAGCTCTTCATGATTTCAGATATTTCTGATATTTTCAACATTTGCATTGTAGATCATATACTTGTGTCCTCTGCCAGTATGTTCTTATCTGGATCTCAGGCAAGAATATTATATTTTCATTCAATTGTTATATTTTGTTTTAATTGATGCAACTATCACAATTGACAACATTATTTGGAGTTGGTGCTGGTATTTCAGTTGCATTGTTCAGCTTGGAAATATTTCTTGTACGTAATTTTCTTCATGGGGCCAAGTTATAGAGTGAGTGGAAAAGACATTTATTGAATTTATTAAATTTATTAGATGACATTGCAAAGCAATTGAGTCCAATAAATATTCAATACTCAATTTAAACATAACATGTTCTTTATAGCTTTGATACTGATACAACTCGCATAATTCTATGTGAATCAAGATTCAAGATGGCGGACATGTAAATCCCCTATGGAATAATCCTTTGTTTTAAAAAAACAGATTTTATTTAGTAAAACTCTCACATTAATGATATGTCTCATTTGCCAAAGTGAAACAAATAAATAGATGAACATTAAGAGTTTCAATTACATACATGTAGCTCTATTTGATATTATAATTCAAGGGAACAAACTTTGACATACCAAGATCAACATTATTCATAGTATAGCAATATAAATTGATCTTTCATACACACATCACTAGTGTCCTTTACTACATATATAACAGTCGAAGTTATTATCCAATTTCAGTAGTTACCAAAATACCATAAGATCATAGAGAAGAAAATAACTTTTTTAAACATTTGTATGCCTTAAATATAAATTTAGTTATCAATAATAATTTGTTTGGATAGAACTTGTTTTAACTTGAGAAAAGGTTGGTGATATATAAAATGGTGGACAAGCAAATCCCCTATACAATTCAATCAAAATAAAACCTTTTCATTCCACACCTTTTCCATTTAAAGGAGTGGAATCATCGAACATAGCCCTTGGAAAGAAGGCATATGCCTACCCCCTGAATACCGGCCTACTCCCAGACATAGTTGTAGATGGCAACAACAACAGTAACCATGGATCAGGGTCATGCATGTCCGTAAACACGGGTCTCTTGCATAATAACCCTTGGTGGAAGGTAGACCTGGATGGTAACTATGCCGTCCATACCATCAGGATCCTTAACAGAGGCGACTGTTCATGTTGTATGTATCTTGACTTTATATTCTACATTGTTTCTATTTATAATGTTTATTAATTTATGTTTGTAAAGGGTACAAGTATTTCTGGGTGGGCATTTACTAGTAAGGTAGCTAAATATTTTGTATGAGATGACCTTAGAGATATATGGATGTATTTGATACACTGTCATGAGTTTAATACAAGTATTCATTAACAGGCATTAAGCAACCTAAAAAGGACAACATTCCCGCAAATACATCTTGCCATTAAAGCACTTTGATAAATATCAATTTTGTGACTCATTTTCCTGGAATACATTAGATTTTGTTTCACATATCCTTCTTTTGTAGACCCCAGACTGAGCAACTTTAATGTGTACGTTGGATATGATAATCAGACCAATGGACATAATGTCCTTTGTCACCACCAGGCTGCAGCAGTGGGCAAGGGGGCGTGGTTAGTTGTCACATGTCCTCATATCGCTGGCCGCTACGTCATCATTCAAATTATGGGACCTACTTTATTTGCAGATCAGCAAATACTCACCATTTGTGAAGTAGAAGTATTTGCAATAGGTAAGCATTTTTTATCTTCTTGTTGTATTCAAAATTCTAACGTGGTTCAAAATTACCTTCCTCTTTTCAGGTTTCAGGTTATTAGTTGACATACAATACATTTAAGATCCTGCTTAAATGTTAGTTGTTGTCAGTGATATGTGATAGAGGAGGATGGAGATGAGTTAAGAGAATGTGCAGATTGAAACAACTTTCTTCGATCATGTATTAGCAGTTTGCTGATACTAGTATTGACATTAAATTTTATAAAATGGTACTCATAGTACTGCGTTGTGACCAAAGGCGATTACAACTGTTTTTAATTTGTTTAAGTAACAATCATAGCCATGAAAATTAATTCCATCATGTAAAAGATGCACAGCTATATGCAGTGTGTGCAGAAGCTTTCCAACATTTACAAGAAATTTTGCAAGGGACATTGTCCCCCAACAAATTTCTCAACCAATTTAGAACCAACCCAAAACCAACACAGAATCAACACAAAACCAATACACAATACAATTTACAATGCCATTGGTGTGAAATATTCTTTTACATAAATCTTCTTGAATAATATATTTTTAATCATCAGACAACAAAAAGTTGCAACCTTCTTTCTCCTCCAGATTTACCAACAACCTTGAAAGGCAAAAGGAATTTGCTTGAACCTGGGAAACGTTTAAAAGAGCATATAATTGAATCTTCGTTTGTGGTCCAGAATCTAGGAAACTGTGCACAGAGATGCTGGAGCAAACATAGTGACAATATAAAACAGTGTGTAGCTTTTACCTACTGTATGGAACATGGAGTTGGTACATGCACATTAGGAGACTCTTACAGCTCAACGTTTGTGGAGGAATATAGTAGTTGTCGCACCTTTAACATTACAATAAATGTCTAACTTATGCCAATGTATTTAGTTACCGAATAAAGAAATCATTAGAGACATGTCTTACCGTTGGTTACCTTGCTGGAGAATTTTGAGAAGTTGTAGACTGTTCTTGCTGCCATGATATAATAGTGTTGAAAGTAAATTAATTGTTTTTCTGGTAGCACATTTTTCCTGATGGTCAAATTTCATTCTTAATTATATGCTTCTGTTGAATTACTATTTTTTTAATATAAAAAAAATATATAGCAAATGTTGATGTATGTCATTAATAAACTACAATAACCCTTAATGTTCCCATGCAGTGTTTATGTAAGCATCATATGAGTATATTCTCCAACTTCCACTCCAGTCCACTCAGTCCAGTCTTCTCCCAATCACCCGAACAGCATTCCCTGATATTCTTTTGTAATCTTTTTCTTCCCCTTCCACCATCTTTGTCTCCCCTTATTCACCCTGCCTTGTCTCTGCCTGTTTGTCTCTCTTTCTCTTTCCATTCTCTCCTTCTCTCTGTCTTCTGCCCTTTCTCTCTCTCTCTCTGTCTCTTTCTCCCCCTCTCCCGGTCTTTCTGTGTCTTCCTCTCTCTCTCCCCAAATCTCTCTTACTCTCCCTCTCTCTGCCTATACCTCTTCTCTCTACCTCCAGATTTCTCTTTCCTTCTCTCTCCCCATGTACCTTTCTCTTCTGCTGTACCTGCATGACTTCCCTTTCTCTACCCAACTCTGTTACATCATGTTAGGCAATGTATGTGTTTGTATGTAATAGTTTTATTTCTCTTTTTTATATACAGATACAATTTTGTATAAAGTAAAGGAAAATGGATTTGTGTCCTTCTGTGACTTAACATAGGTTTTCCCGGACTTCCTTTCCGTATTAGTTTGAATTTCTATTTCATTAAAGTTCAGTGTCCATTTTGTTGAGTCTTGTGTGATATTACGAATATTGTCCATACATTTATAACAACATTGACATGACAATGAAATATGTGTAACAATATAACTCTTACTATTAACAATTATAGCGTTTAGTTTCTTCTAACAATCATCAATTTACTTGTTATACTTTACTTTTTGCTATAAGTTTAACGAAATATTTGAATCTCATTCAAGTGAATGAGCAGCAGTAAATACAATTATACTCACTTCTTTACTTCTCCTTTACACATTCCTTTCTCTCTATCATTTGGATTCAATCTCACGGTTTGAGATCGTTAAATGACTTAGTTGACTTAGTGACTTTAGTTTTATTATTATAAAATAGTACTGGATTTACACACTATCGTTTGATATTTTGCCACTTAAATGATAGGTCAGGACAGATATCAATCACTACATCATACTACATCATACTTCAGTGTACATAGCACAACTATGTTGTCTTTCCTAGCTTAAGCTACAATGTTATAAAAGGTACAAGGTTTATCCAGGTTAATATATTTCTATTCGATATTACTCTTAAGAAATTGTTTAAATTCTTTTATAGATGGGCATGTTACTGCCTTTTTTGGTAACTCATTCCATGCTTTTGGAAGCTGATAAACAATAATTGATTTTCTTATCCTTTCCGTTTGTGGCTTAGGTAGAATCATTTTTCTCCCCTTATTGTGGGAGCGTAAGTTCCATCTTCTATTATCTATTAATGGGTGCTCATCTTCTAACTTATATCCTAATTCTAACAAGTGATGCTTTCTTCTGGTACATAATAATGGTATATTATTTTCAATCTGTAATTCAGTAACATTTGTTCTTTTATCTACATTGAAGGCGACTCTGACGAATGAGTTCTGTATAGTCTGTAATTTCCCAAGTAACTGTGAGGGTGCAACATTATAAATACAATTTCCATAGTCCAATATAGGTCTGACAGCTACCTTATATAAATACAGGATAAGTCACTAGTGGGTCTGGAGGAGCGGGAATATCGCACGAGTTGCAACCGCGCAACACACGAAGCCGAAGGCTGAGTGTGTTGCGCGGTTGCAACGAGTGCGATATTTCAGCGACGAAGACCCACAAGTGATTTATCTGATTTATTATATATGCTTTATAAGAGGTAAAACAATGTATATTTTGCTGAAAAAATCATATTTGTATTGAATTGCATTATATTGACCAGTAGGCCCTATCACTATGCTCCTACGCGCAGTAAATGAACATGAAGGAACACTGAGAGAGAAAGTTTGTGCAAGAGAAATAGCTCACATTTCCGAATCAATTTCAGTCACTTTCACAGCTTTAAATCTTTTTAGAATAAAGTTATGGTTTGATAAAGGGTAGACCTTGTTGAAGATGAAAGGATTTTAGGTTATTAATTCATTTGAATGAGATATTAGTCCTAGAGCTGTGTTGAAAGTTACGGCGATCTGCAGATGATTTTGTTTACATTTGGCCACTGCTGGAAAATCGCTCACATTTTCGAATCAATTTCCAACGTTTTCAAAGCTTTAAATAGTTTTAAAACCACAGTAATGCTTTAACATACACTTTAAGGATACACTTTAAGGATACACTTAAATAAATATAAAGTATTTTTGTTTATTTCCCTAATTTTGATCTTTATTTCACCGTTCAGCCTCCCGTTCTGCCTACGTTCACAGCTGATCAACCCAATGGCGTGATTCCCCTCAGTTGGGCCTACGCTGTCAGAGGCCCCTTCGGGATGCTACTCAGAGCGTGGAGTTGTATATGACACAACTCAGAGCGTGGAGTTGTATACGTGCACAACGTATACAACTCTACAATACGTTGTCTCAACGGCAACGCGTATATAATAATGTTATATATTAGATTTTGTCAAGGATTTTTGGATTCTTCGTATTGCTTTCAATCTGTTTGTTGCTTGGGAGATTTTTTGTGTTAGATGTTTTTTTAATGGCAATTTGTTATCAATATTCAACCCTAGGTATGTATAGTTTTCCGTATACTCCATGTGTTTGTCCCCTAGTTTAAATATATATTTATTCTCATTATCTGATAGATTCGTCGGTAATATCTCAAGGATATTACTTTTATTTATATTTATAGATATCTTGTTTTTCCTACACCATAGACGGACATTTTGTAAGTCATTTTGCAGAGTCTCATTCGCCATTTTCTTATCCTTATTTGAAGCAAACAGTACAGTGTCGTCCGCAAAAAGCTGGACATTTTCATTAGAAAATAATATTGTAACAATGGGTAACCACTTATTGACCGATAATTATCTTTAATTATTATTAGTATATTTATTATCCTATTTAAGTAACATATCCATAACCCATAAGGCACCATTACCCATGAATTTAGTGCAGAAATTACGGTAGCATGTGAAGGCTCAGGTAGCACCCTCACCTAATTATATATTCCTACAATCGGCAATAGCCACATGGACCGAATGCTCACCTGTATAATAAAACAAACTCTCCAGTAAACACTATTCTAGATCTTAGGATCACAGCCTTTAGATTTTTTATATATTTATTCTTCTTATTTTCCTACAATAATTCTACAACAATTCCACATCAAAGATAGACAAAGCTTCATATAACAACTCCACTGACCACACTTCACCTCTTTAACCACCACCATTCCACCGGACATGAGTTTAGTCCACAAATCGGTCAAACCATCAGAAAATGTAGAATTCGCTTCCACAAAGATTCCCATACATTCACAATTTAAGACAAGAATGAGGTTAGAAATTCAGTTCTACAAACCCATACAGATTCTTTGAATCAAGCCAATACCACATACAATACTCAGATATACTTAGTATTAACAATTTGTCAGTATAATTTAGCAGAAATGACTAAAATTTGGTACTTCTCTTCCCCCAACATCACATAATAGATACCTAAAGAATGAGACCATTTCACCAAAGAGTTTGTGTGAATAAAACAATTAAAAACAATATCGACTCTTTTTCCTGTAACATCTCATATTTACAATAACATATACAGATACACTTGGTGATATATGAAAAAGGTGGAATGGCGGTCGAAGATGAAAGAGGATGTAATACATAGAGAGAATGGGACGAGCCAGCAATAATCGAAAATTTATTGGACAAGATTCGTCCACATAAGCACTCTGCCTACAGCATTGTGCTTATGTGGACGAATCAAGTCCAATCAATTTTCGATTATTGCCGGCGAGTTCCATTCTATATTTATTATATGTGCATACAATTTGATCATATGTCATCAGATATTACTGAAAAAATAGTAAAGAAGTCTCAGTTAGCCCCGCTGCCCCGCTGACAGCCCCATTGACAGCCCCGCTGACAGTCCTGCACTGTGCATTTGTTTACATGCTTTGCGGAGAGCCAAAGCTCCGCGAAGCATATCAACAGAGCTATTTTTAGACAACTACATTTTTATAGGACGCGTCCTATATGAATATTTTTATAGCACCCCACTTATAGCACCTCCCATATAGCATGCGCATATAATAAATATAATGACAACACCTATTATTTGGTCTGCCTACTACATGACTAGTAAAAGAAAAAGTAAAGTATAATGAAGCTGTCTTCAGTTCATGCAAGGTTTATTTATTTCACTCTTGATATGCTCAGCCCATAGAAATAACATAGGCTTTGTATATTGTTTAGCTGGTCTGTAACTGAAGCCATAGAAATAACATAGGCTTTGTATATTGTTTAGCTGGTCTGTAACTGAAGCCATAGAAATAACATAGGCTCTGTATATTGTTTAGCTGGTCAGTAGCTAAAGCTATATTGCTCACTGACAATACACGGCTGAGCTACTTTTTGGTACATTGTGTGCGTGCGTGTATTCTGATCTTCCGCAAATCTGGCTCTTCTTTGTGGCTATATTTTTTGAGCGAATCAAGCTTAAAACATGAATAATGAACTATTTATTCCTCAAAATGGCTAATGGCTAGGTTATGTGGGGGGGGGGGGGGGAATTAAACACAGAAAAACCCTTGGATTCTCAGCGTCATGAATATTCACTCCCACCTGAATCCCGGGTAGTTCTGTCTATATATATTTTAACACCTAGAGATGCCTGACAACAAGGAATTTTGGGCTTCACAAGGAAAATCAATAGTTAAGAATAGATTTCCTGTATGCAAAATCTATATCTAGACACTGAATTAATTTGATATGCATAATATGTTCGAACCCTGGTAATGTCTGCTATATGCGGGTCAGATTTTCAGAAAATGTACAATTCGTCCAATCTGCTCAAATAACCCAAATCTAAGACCAAAATAAAGTTCAAAGTACAGTTCAACCTAACCAAACAGATTGTTTGAATCAATGCAATGCCGAATTTACCTAGTATTGGCCAAATTGCAACCTAATTTAGCAATAGTCAATAAATGTGTACAGCTGCCAATTGTACATTTTCTGAAAATCTGACCCATTATATATAGAGAACATTTTCTTGCATACAATCCAGACTCACATACTCTCTGATCCGATAAGAATGTCATGTCTGTGATTGGATGCCTACCGCGTAATGATATTCCTGGCCTTAGTCATCCTAAGACATCTTCTATTTAGATTTCCGTAGAAATGTTTCAATAGTCTATTCATCATTTCAAAAAGAAGAAATTTTTAGTTCAGAAAGTGAACGAATGTAGTACAGATCCAAAGAAGTTTTGGAGTGCACTTGCTGGTATTTACGACTCCGGTAAAAACAAGAAATCAGAAAAGTTGGAGCAGTTCATTACGGAGAGTGGGATGAAAACTGGCTTAGAAGCGCTGGAATACGCTAACAGGTTTTTTGCGAGAATAGGTTCGAGTGTAGCACCGCTAAACTTTGTTAGTCCAAATGAGAGGGACCGGGAGGTTAGAATTGAGATAACAGCTGATGTGGGTGACAAGGAGGTGTGGGACATAGTACAGGACCTGGACGAGAATAAAAATTCTGGTTTCCCGGAATTCAACACTCGGATAGTTAAAATGTCGCTCTTGTCTTGCATTCACTTTTTCACCAAACTTCTAAACTTAATAATCCTGACCGGGACTATACCTGTGGCTTGGAAGGTTGCTCCAATTGTGTTAATACCGAAGCAGGGAGATTTGTTAGACATCAACAACACCAGAGCATTAACGCTGGTACCTATAGTCAGCAAAGTACTAGAGAAATTGATCTATGTGAGATTATATGAATTCCTAGAAAATACGGGTTTCTTCTACAAGGGACAATACAGTTTTCGGAAAAACTTGTCAACAAACGATGCGGTATTCAATACACTAGAAAGGATCTTTGAATGTGAAGATAAGGGGGAATCAGTGGCTGCGGGGGAATCAGTGGCTGACATCTCAAAGGCCTTTAACTCGGTTAATCACATTTTGTTGTTAAATAAACTGAAGCGTATTGGCATGGGTAACACACTATGGAACCTAATAAAGAATTTCCTAGAAAACAGAGGCCAATATATCAACAATGGTAAGATCAAAACAACAAAAGAAGCAGTGAGGAGCGGTGTTCCTCAAGGGTCATTATTGGGGCCGCAACTGTTCAGTGTTTTTGTAAACGACATGGTTGAACAAAATTTTCAGGGTACGTTGATCTTATACGCTGACGATTCTGTAATTCTGTTGGAGGACTTTGACCCTACTGCCCTTCACCAGAAAGCACAAAAATCTATTGACTTGTATGTGAAATGGTGTTCGGACAATAAGCTGGAAGCTAACGCAAAAAAAAAAAAATACCAGTTGTTCGGGAAAAGAAAAACAACTAGTAACTTCTGGTCACTATCCATGAATGACCACAAAATTGAAAGAGTAAAAACCTTCAAATATTTAGGAGTGAGCATTAGCGAAGATATGTCATTAAAGGGCCACGTAGAAAAAGAAATTCGAACAGCGACATGGAAGTTGAGCGAAATTAGGCGAAGAAGGAAATACATCAGTGATAAGATATGTGGTGTCCTAGTGAAAAGTTACATCCTTCCAATTTTGGAGTTCGGTAATTTCCTGATACTAAATGTAGGCAAGACCCTGCAAAAGAGAATTCAAAGGGTATGGAACAAGTGCCTGCGGTTGGCCTTCGGAAGGGATCTTGATAACGACGAGGTGATAGAAAAATCTGGTTTGCTACCCCTAGTAGAACGGGCCAAAGTCGCAGCTCTTAAACTGGTATACACACGACGGTCTAGATATGAAGCACTTATAAATACGAATGTAACACTCCGTAACAGACAGGTAAACATGTTTAGGGTGACAAGAGTAAGAAAAGATAGAATGCGAAACAATGTGTTCGACCGAGGAAAGCGACTATGGAACAGTCTACCGGCAAACCTAAGAGCCAAGGAAGACTATGAAAACTTTGTAAAAGGTCTAAAGAATGAGTGGAAAAAAAGATATAATGATCGGGAAGTACAATGAGGTAACTGTAAGCTACATATTCAAAAACAAATGTTTTCTGAAAAGAATGACTATGACGAAGGAATGTTTTTTATTTTAAACTCAGATCTCTGTTTTGATGAAGAGATGTTTGATGTATACATGGAGGAGGCCAATGATTGACTCGGTATGAGGTAGTCGAGATTGGACAAGTGTAATTTTAATTTTATTTTAATGTAGAAATGTGACTTGTTTATTCCTGCTAGTTAGTGTTAGCTGGGTTTGCTTTATTTTTAATAATCTTTAATGTGTGCGAAATGCAAATCTTGTTGGTAATAAGGTATTGAGACTATTAATAGGCAACGCTCGAAACACGTCGTCGAACGACAATCGCGTTTTTTTCTAACTATTGATTGTATTTAATGTATTGGCCTGAAAATGAAATAAATTTCATCTAATGAATTATCCAATGGTTCCTTTCTGAAAAATAATTGAATCCTTTGCCAATCAACAAGACTTAGACATAGCCCCGATGTGCATGGTTGCATTTCTGACCTGGTTTTAACCTGGGACTTTTGACCTAATTCTGACCTGGTGCTTTACTAGTGAAAATCGTAAACAGTTTTGAGGCTCAAACTTGATTTTTTAATGCTCTATGGACCCGATTTATAAATGCAGTTTTTGATGCTCTTAACAATGCAATATTAACCATGTGTATTTACTCCAGTTCTGTTACTCTCAATAATGCACTATTGACCAGGTGTAAAATCACACTTATGATGCACTCAGTGAGGCACTTCCATTGCTTTGTAGGAGAGGATTTTACTTACATAAAGGTTTGAAGAGTTTCTACATTCCCAAACAAGAGAGTTTAGGGCAAAGCATGTTGCCTTCTCACTTTGATATGCATCATTTTAGTTTCATCAATTCAACCATCCTCTTTCTAAGCCTAACAGCATAATTGTGCTTATGCTTTTGTTCCAGTTGTATGTTGACTCTGCCTCACCCAAGTCACTATAGGGTCAATCTATATGCACAATTATTAGGGTGTTTTGATGACAGTGGTTTTTCAATATGAAACAGATAAATTACACAAATTAACTATAGAGGGATATCACTTATAATATTCCTATGAACATTATGAGGAATATTTATAGTGAATAAATGCCACATAACATTTATTAACGGCGCATTTGTTGTCAAGAAAAATGTAAATAGAACCCAGTTACATATTACGCCACCTGGTGAAAAACAAGTATACCGCCACCTGGTGAGAATGAGTGTCATAATAGTAAGTTTATGGGAAGATCCAACCTCTATTAAAAATGATTGGTGGTAGTATTGTCTAGTATTAAGATGGAATGTTGTTTTATGCCTGCCTTATAATAATTCAGCATTATTTGATATGATTTGTCATGCCACATGGCACTAGTACTAGGAGGCGGGAGCAGATGATTAGTTGCATGCAGTGATATATTCATGCTTTACTTCAGAGTTTGAGTGTTCGTCCTGGAGTAATATTTTAAACATTATACAATCATTACTCCTGTAGTTACAAATTATATTATTTCACTACTAATTTCCGACCTGCTTATACAGTTATTATTCCTCTAATTAGAGGTTTACTTTTTTCTCCACTACTTTCCCGACCTGATTCATTGTTCCCAACTATACATTTCTACATTCTATATAACCAATCAAATTACATTTTGAAGTTTACATAAATAGCATAAGTATTGAAAGTGGTACAAAAGCGTTTCTATGGATTTTTTATTATAAATTCTTTATAAGCTTTTTCACAATAATTCTACTTCATTCATGGCTTCGGACTGGTCGAGGTAAATAAATGGGTACCCACTTTAATGATCTGTCTTTGCTATTTACAGAGATATAAACAATTAACTGGGTCATTTTGTGAGAAAATGTTATGACAAAAAACGACACATATTTTTTCAATAATATAGATAACAAATACATTATTTCTACTATCAGGAGAGAATCAGCATGTACCAAGGGAATTATATATCCACGATATATAATTGTTGATATTGATATTGATACTTTTATTACTACTGGGTAGCCATATGGAAGGGGGGTATTCTTGGTGATTTGGGAGGTTTTCCGGCCCCTTATATGATTTTACATTTGTTTTGGTAGAGTAACAATGCCATCTCAGTCATAGACTGTCGATGGTTCTCTACAGATCTCAGTTTAGTTTCCAATTAGAGTAAAGACGTAACAATGTGCCTTAATTTAACAGTAAATCTTGCTCGATGACAAGATCAGTGTTGTTGGGTTTTAACTAATTAAATATAATCATTTTACGTCGACAAGTTTTCTTGAGGGCTTTCATTTCTATTAATGCTATATAAAGTATTCATCTCGGCAAATGTATAGGTCTTCATGGCTTGAGTTTTAAATGATTTAGGTTCGAGGGTTCACGATAAAATAAAAATATGATATGATGGTGATGTGTCTGTATCATTACTTGTTCTATTTCTGCGTTGGCTATTCGATGGGTGGCATTTTAATGCAAAGTATGAGTGAGGGGTCACCAAGCAAACTTTATTTCATTATTCATATATCTTGATTATCCTCCGATATTGATAAATCATATTTGGCGTATAGACGCAAGCATGGCCTGCTTGCACACTTTGTATTCATCGATTAAAATGGCCATTGTGTATCACTGCCTTGCTTGACCAGTTTTATTCATTTAAAATGCTTCTACATGCATAGTTGAGTTATTGTGTTAGAAACTAGTCTTACTGTTAGTAACTACACCTCTATTTTGTATCGGTGAAGCTATATGTAGAAAATGGAAGAGACTGAAAAACCTATTTATGTAGCAAAATCTGTAGATTTAGATCAAATTAAATTGTTTATCAATTTATCAGTTTATAACATATTGTACCCAGGGGTTATAGGACAATCAGATAAAATTGCCATTGTTTATTGAGTGAGCAAGTTATGTGTTTCCGGAAGATGAGTCAAAAGTCACAATTTAGCTTCTTTACTAGAAATCATCAGCCCAAAAATATTGCAAACTTTTCTTTTCAAAAAATAGAAATATCAAACTTAAATTATAGAAATACTTACTATATGTCCTAATGTTTACTATCATTGAAATCGGCTTGATCTCAGCTTTTCATTATGATGATATCGCAAAATTCCTTTTTCGCTACTTGTGGCTCATATTCCTCTAACACATCACATATCATATAAGCTGCACTGGTGAAATCGGTAAAAACCGATTTTTTACTTAAGATAAGATAAGATAATCTTTTATTTGTGACTTTTTGTATAATTCGGTTCCAACCCATCTATAAGTCATTTGATCAAAACTTCGGAGCACTTGTTCTAATTATTTTTGCTACAGAAGTTCTAAAATGTCCCCATTTGTATTTGGAGGACACGCCTGAAAATGTCACGAGCAGTATTGTTCCCGTAATCATAACAAAGGTATTACATAAGATTATGCAATAGCATAACCGTATATCATTAATATAGAATATATGATCGCATAAGCTAGAGACTTATGAATATTCATTAATTAAGGTTAAGTACCAAGGTCACACACTAGGTGGACTATATTTACCAAGGTCACACACTAGGTGGACCGTGAGTAACTGGGTCAGACCCAATTGGGCCAATAGCCTAATGTGACATATATACCGGTAGTCTGATTGGTACGACCAACAGACAAGGCTATTGGTCCATCAAATATATCAAGCTTCATTGGTCAGATATAGCGACCCCCTGTGGTCCTTTATAATGAATAGACACCATTGGCTACAAACGTGTTTGTTTATAAGCTCACGTGCAAGTACGATATGTTCAGCTTATATGTGATGTGTTCTAGGGAAATGAGTCATAAGTCGCAAAATTGATATTTTTCAAAGTCTTTTATTCACAACATGTATTTGTGGGAATGTTTCCATTTGTGGTTAGCTTAACGAAATAAAAAAAAAAAAATAAAAAAAAAATGCAATTATGACAGGATTGCTCTAATTATGCGCATGCGCACACATGCGCAGTGCATGTATATCGTATAAACCCATGTTTTCACCAATAAATGTTACGTCTCAACAGGACGAATCTCTGCTTGATTATTCATAGAGTTAGGCTATCCTATAACCTAGACTCTCGTTCGATTAATATTCATATAATATCTCCAATACTCTACTGCATCCTTTCAAGCGATGACTTAACTTATTATCGCTCACCTGAGGTCGTTTCTGCTCGCACGATTTGCCTCCAATTCAGAAGCAATATCAATAAACTTTCAGTCCTATTCATAATTCATAATATTATGAGTAGATAAAAATGTACTGAAATTTGATACCTTTTAGTACATTTAATTCTTACATTTATTTGACCAACCACATGGCATACACACACCTTTGAACAAAACGATTTGGCAAAACGACCTTGAAATATTTGTCACACCCAGTTACATCAAACTTCTCATTGTTGTTATAGCAACACTTCAACAATGTCAACGAACTTTGTGGTGTTACCTCTCACAATGGAATCGTTGACTCATTTATGTGGGACCTCCTGCTCCAGTGACTTCTATGGTTATCAATTAAATATTAAATGACTAGGTACAAATCTATTGTATTCTTGATCAGCAGAAAGAGCTATAAATTTACAAATTTACTTTCAAGGTTTTGTATCACGAGGAGCAATGAGGTTGGAACGGTAGGTTTCACTTTTATATTGATAAAAACGTGTTTGTTTATAAGCTCACGTGCAAGTACGATATGTTCAGCTTATATGTGATGTGTTCTAGGGAAATGAGTCATAAGTCGCAAAATTGATATTTTTCAAAGTCTTTTATTCACAACATGTATTTGTGGGAATGTTTCCATTTGTGGTTAGCTTAACTCTTGTTGTAGCTTGAATACATGTATCAAATTTCAGACCATCCATCCATATGATGGTAAGGTTCCAAAAATCTATGGATGCATTACATAATTATTACAAAGCTACTTGTAGCTACAACCAGAAAATCCCGACAATAGTCGGACAGGGTGCTTGCACACCCGCCTGTATATACACGTACACTTTTGTACACATTCTTTGTAACCTGTATTTTATCTTGTATTTTGTATCATGTACCTGATAATTTAGTTCACTAGTCAAATTGTATCACTTAGTACCGTTCTTTCTACCAGCATGTAATACAACATGTATGGGGTGTTCGGAAGAGCTGTTAGTCACAGATCGACAATATTCCTTTTCCGTTCTTCTTTATTTAATATGTATGAGAACGATTGTATATTTGAAATGGAAATAAAATATTATAATGAAATAGAATTTTCAACTTTTGACTTTTTAGATCAATACGTACTTGTGTCCTCTCCCAACTTCTCTGCCAGAATGTTGTCATCTGGATTTCAGGTAAGATTATTATATTTTTATTCAATTGTTATATTTTACTCATTTTTTGTTTATATTTTGTTAGTCACAAATCGCGATAAGTGGATTTTGAGATATCATCAATTTTGAAAAGATGAGATCAAACGGATTCTAATGATGGTAATCACTAGAACCTCCAAAAAGGGTTTCTATATTTCAAGTTTTATTTTTTTATTTTTTTAAAAAAGTGTTGCGATTTTTTTGGGTGGCGAATTAGTAAAGTAATATATGCCCTACATAATGACCATAGAAATGTATGGATATATTTGATACACGGTCTCGGAATTTGATACACATATCAATACGACTTGGAGCATTAGATAACATGAAAATGAAAACATTTTCTTACAAAGAGATCTTGTGAATTAGATACTTTGAAAAATATCAATTCAGATAAAAAAGCTAGAATAGAAAAAACATTCATGCAAACTGGTTATCATGACTCAAATGTAATATTGTTGGATGGATGGAATCTCCTTTTTTATTGTTTATGATTTCATTGTTTTCTATGGATGTATTTCTTCTTTACTGTTTTCTACACTATTCTTGTACACATATACCGAGCTGGCATGAGTCCTGAACACTTTAAAATGGCAAAAGTAATAGAATGTATATATTATATACATTATAGTATATCAACTAGAACTAATTCTTGTTACATATGGGTCAAGTTTTCTGAAAATGTACAATTCCCCTTGAACAATCCCCTCAAATAACCCAAATTAAGTACGAAAATCAGGTTCAAAATACGGTTCAACATAACCAGACCGATTTATTGAATGAATACAATACAGAATACACTCAGATATACTCAGTTTTTATCATCTTCAACTCTAATTTAGCAGAATTTGAGAGATGTGCAGAACTGCAGATTGTGCATTTTATAAAAATCTTACCCATATGTGGGGATCTTACTTATATGGCAATATATATATAATATACGTGAGGCCTCGAGTGAGATATTTACTAGACAAGAGTGCACAACAATCAAGTCAAATAAATATTTGATGATTACTAGTGAGTTCCGTCCACTATATATTGCATGCACTTAGCATAGGAGAATATTGAAATACTTTATGACCATTCAAAAACCATAGACAAAACTTTATAAAGCCTTGTCTATGGTTTTTAAATGGTCATAAAGTACCTAAAAAGCTGAGTGAAAACCAATTTGATTGTCGATCATACCTGCAAATCGAGGGCGTGTTCAGTCACATTGTCAACACTAAGGGTCAGATTCCAAGAAAATGTACAATTCGACTTAACCAATCCTCTTGAATAAACCACATTTAAGACAAAAATGAGCTTCAAAATCCGGTTTAAGATAACAGAACTGATACTGTAAATCAATGCGATCCCAAATATACTCAGGTATACCCGTCATACTCATCAATTTTCAGCCAACTTTAGCAGAATTTCTTAAATCTGTAGAGCTGCCAATTGTACATTTTTTGATAATCTGACCCATATATAAGCGGAATCTTCCTGCTGACTGTTACATACCACCCACAAGATGTATATTCAACTAAATCTATTGTTTATAAATGAATTGTATGGACTAGTCTTACTCTGTTCCTGATTTCTTGTGGGTCAGATTTTCAGAAAATGCACAATCTACAGCTCTACACATCTATCAAATTCTGCTAAATTAGAGTGAAAATTGATAAATACTAGACCTGTATATTTCAGTTTATTCTGTATTGTTTTCATTCAATAAATCTGTACGGTTATGTTGAACTGTATTTTGAACCTGATTTTATTCTTCAATTTGTGTTATTTCAGAGGATTGGTGAAGGCCCTAGTACACTTTCTGAAAATCTGACACCTGTAGCCACAGCAGTGGGTGGAAGACCATGGTCGATCACAACTAATTTACATACCATGAACCCATATCCTATTATATTTATATTTGTTTGTTTATTGATAGCCTCATCAATAGCCTTATTTGTATAATTTGTCACTTCTTTATTAAAATGTGCCCTATTATAATATTCATTGATGTCACTTGTCTGTGACGCTGTGAAAGTTCTATGATTCACAGTTGGTGTAAAGTATCTCTGAAAGCAAAATGCATGATGGGTGAGAGGAAGTCATGTTTTATAGAAATATGTAAGTGACATGGTTATTGATATGAGACCACTGACAAATATTCCATACTGAGCTCCAATAACTCTATGTGAATCAAGATTCAAGATGGCGGACATGCAAATCCCCTATTGAATAACCCTTCACTGATCAATGATACTTTGTTTAGTTCAAGCCAGCTTTAATTTGACAAAAGATTGGTGATTATTCTAATTTCTTTTTTTTTTATTTAGTATTTTTATACAGCAGATCTTCTGTAATAGAGACAGTTGAATTATCAACAAACAAGTATATTGTACAATGAAATTGACAGACATGCAAATACCCTATTCAATCCAATGTAATAAAAATAAAATGTTCTACTATTACCATTTAAAGGAGTGAATGCATCAAACATAGCCCTTGGAAAGAAGACATATGCCTACCCCTTGAACGACGCCTACTCGCCAGGTAGAGTTGTGGATGGCAACCACAACACTAACCATGGAGGAGGATCTTGCATGCACACAGACGCTAATTACATGCATCATAACCCTTGGTGGAAGGTGGATCTGGAGGGTAACTATGCCGTCCATACCATCAGGATCCTCAACAGAGGCGACTGTTCATGCTGTACGTATCTCCGATTAAAGTTGCATTCTCAGCTATTATACCTAAGACAATATTACCAAATTGACTCATATTATGGCTTATAGGGCTGAATTAATCAATATTCTGCTGCTGTCATATGTTTATAGAAGAGTTACTCATATTATGACTTATAGGACTGGATTTCTCAATATTCTGCTGCTGTTATATGTTTATACAAGAGTTACTCATATTATGACTTATAGGACTGGATTTATCAATATTCTGCTGCTGTTATATGTTTATACAAACATTTGAAGTCAAATCACATAGAGAAAAGTGCTGCCGGTGAGCAATGATAAGCTGTGTAGTAAAAACTGCTGAACAAAATCCTCCAAAATGTTGGTCCATTTACTTCTAGATCATTTGGAAAAGAATGGAAGAAAAAGTGAAAGGAGCCCCGAGTATATTTCTCATTTTCATCAACGATCTACCAGAACTAGCAACATAAAATGCTAGATCTTTTGTAGATGACTGTTCACTCTATAGAAACATTATATATATATATATCTATAAGTATTTTTATTTCTGATTTGTAATACAGTTACATGCAATATAGAAAAAGGTCCGTCTCTTTTTCTGAGAACATAGGTCTTCTAAGAGTGCCTTTGTTACGCTCTTGTTTAGTTTTAGTAAGACATCTACTTATTTATCTGCTTATCCTAACAATTTTAACATCAAGATCTGTTTTGTTTTTAACTTTACACTTATTTAATCAAATATTAAGTATTAAAGCTAATCCACAATAACCATAACATTGAACATGTTTCAACTATTTCTAAACATGTCCATTGTAATCACCTTGTCTCCTTATTTTCTACATCTCAATTCGCCATCTAGTAACTTCAAAGTTACTCTTAATCACAACATACATTCTTTTTCTCTCTCTAATCCTATCTATATCACTCTATCCTCACTCTATAAAAAAAACTCTAACCCATCATAATATGATGAGATGTTAGAGTTATTTATATACCGTGAACAATATCAGATGATGAGGTACAAGAACATTATAGATCTTGATGTTAAAATGCAGTTTAACATAACGGAAGTGATACTTTAAATCACTGCAATACCAAATATACTCAGATATACCAAGTATTCTTCATTTTTCAGCCTAATTTAGCAGAATTTCCTAAATGTGTAGAGCTGCTAATTGTACAGTTTCTCAAAATCTGACCCATATTCCTACATTAAAGAAGTACTTATTAGATGCCCTTATTGTTTACAATCCATGGAAACCCCAGCATGTTATCTTTTTAAAAATGATGTTATCTCAAAAAAAATTGTCTGCAACTTTTTGCTCATTTCATAACACATTGCATAATATTCTTTTTTAGGGCCCCGACTGAGCAACTTCAATGTGTACGTTGGGTATGATAATCACACCAACGGACATAATGTCCTTTGTCACCACCACGCCGCAGCAGTGGTGAGGGGTGGATGGTTGGATGTGACATGTCCTCATATAGTTGGCCGCTACGTCATCATTCAAATTATTGGACCAAGTTTATTCAGAGGCCAGGAAATACTCAGCATATGTGAAGTACAAATATTTGCAATAGGTAAGCAGTTGCTAATAATAGTATTCTTATTTTTCGGGGGTTATATTTTTAATAAAACGCATGAGTATGACTATGCAGATCGCGTTAAACATGCTACCAGGCCATGAGTACCTTAATATACAAAAAAATACTTAATGGCAAATATGAGTTACTGTAATCAATTGCGTATTGGGGTAATTTAACCATCTCAAGAGAGAGAGAGTTGAGATGTTTATATCACCAGGTACCGCCACTAGTGGTCAGAGGTTAGTCACATGACTTTCCCTCCGAGGTAGAGATCCCTGTGTGTGTCGGTCATTTTGCTCAGACCCTCCACACTGGAAGGTCTCATAAAATTTCTTTGGCTACTGAGATACTACCGGTGCGTTTGGCCATGGCTGGCAAACGCATGCGCTTCTGTAAGAGGTGCAACACAAAACATTTTCCTCCAACGGGAGCAAAATGTGAACTTACTGTGGACTCGGATATGTCGTTTAAACACGAGTTATCGGAAAGTGAATCTGTATCTTGACTGATAGATTGGTCACATTGGACTCCGACTGCTTTGCAGTTCAAGAAAGACAAAGTAGTCACTCCAAAGCAGAATACTAAGGCTGTCGCTGACAAATGTTGGGAAGGTTCTATAGTTGATTTTCCGAAACTCTCCGCCTCGGCTGGGTCAGCTAAAGCATCCAGGCCAGTCAAGGGGTTGGAAAAAGGTGGTAAGAAGGGAGCTAAGTTACACGTACCTGTCTGGCCTAAGAAGGTGAGTCTTCATATTACAGTAGCAGCCGCAGTAGATATAAATGGTTTCATGTATGTATACTCAAATGAATGGAGAAGGCCAATATTGAACTTTGGAAGGTGCTAGAGTTGCATAGAGAGTAAATGACTCAAGCTAATTCCATGGTATATCTTTAAAATACATTTCTTTGAATAACTCTTATTAGATTTTACTTGTATTGTTAAATGTAGTCCTTCTCAATAACACTGAAGAAAAAAGAGGACCGTATGTTGTTTTACATGTGTCTTCTAATGAATATAATATTATAAATTTTCACAAAATGAACAGTTTTATCTTTCCTCCAGATTTACCAACAACATTGAAAGGCAAAAGGAATTTGCTTGAACCTGGGAAACGTTTGAAGGAACATATAATTGGATCTTCATTTGAGGTTCAGAATCTAGGAAACTGTGCACAGAGATGCTGGAGCAAACACAGTGACAATATAAAACAGTGTGTAGCTTTTACCTACTGTATGGAACATGGAGTTGGTAGATGCACTTTAGGGGCCTCTTACAGCTCGACGTTTGTGGACGAATATAGTAGTTGTCGCACCTTTAACATTACAATAATTGTCTGATTGTTATGCATGTATTTAGTTACCAAAAACAGAGATCTTTGGAAACATGTATCACATTGGCAGCTAACCTTAAGGAGAAGCTCTGCTACCATTGTCATAATATAGTGTTCAAAGTAAAACTCAATGTAGTTCTGGTAGCTTATTTCACCTGATGGTCAAACATTATTCACAATTGTATGCATTTTTTTACCATCTATTTTAAACATGGTAATTAATCGATTAATAAGGTACATCTCCTGGATTTGTCCATGTTTGTATTAGTAGCCTAATGATATTAATATGAAAAAAAGATAGCAATAAAAAACTGTACATAAATTTGATAAGAAAAATACTATAACTCCCAGTGTTCCCACATAGTCTTTATGTAGGCATCAAATGACAATGTTCTCCAACCTCCACACTCTGGACAGTGTTCTTTCATTACCTTCTCCCAAACACTCACATTTGTTTTCTTAATCTTTCTCTGTCCCTCCCACCTACCCTTTTCACCCCTTATTTATCCCCCCCTCTCTCTGTTTGTCTGTCTCTCTCCTATTTCTCTCTCCTCTTTCACCCCTATCCCTTCTTTTCTCTGTCTTCCTCTCCCTTTCTCGCTCACTATCTCTGCCTCATTCCCCTTCTCTCACATTCCTCCAATCTCTCTCAATCCCCCTCTCACTCCCTATTGTTAAGCCAGTGTTAAAGGCAAACGCTACTATCTATTATAGCACGCCCCCTGCGGATAATCAATTAAACCCTCATCAATGACCTGTTTTGATATCGGGTAGAGCATGTGGTTCGTCAAAGGGTTTTATAACCTGCACTGTGGAGATTCTGTGGAGCACGTTTGAGGGCAAAATGGAGCATTATATAGGAAATATAGAAATTTATACTAGGTAATATTCATACATGCTGTGCTCGTCTAGAATTATATTCCCCATGTACCACGAAATATTTTGGTAGTCAATTTTTTCCCCTATCATAATTAGAACCCAAGATATAGGTAAAGAATTTACCAGACTAAAAGACTGCAATTTCGGATTATGTATGGAATAATCACATAGAATAGAATAGAATAGAAATATCTTTTATTCATCACTGAGATCTTACATTAATTTTCGATGAACAGGTCTACAGGTTTCTAGGTACTTTATAGGATTTACACCTAGGTCTTCCTACCGTTCCCTTTATCTATACATGAAACCTAATAACTATTATACAGTTTGCTTGGGTAAAATCATTTATATAGATTTTTTAAAACCCATATCTAATTGTTAATAAGTGAATCCAGTACAGGACTAATTTCAGGCGGGCAAGTGTTGCTCTCAGCCTAGTGTACATGGGGAAATACAAATACAATAAAACAAAAGTAGAGGAAATAAAGTGAGATACGTATGTTTCAACCAAAGTATCAGTACGGTGAAATAACAGTGTCACATAATATTATATACTATACAATACATAATATAATCTCCGTGCACCTCTTATCTAAAAAAAATCCAAATCAAAGATAGCTAGTAGTTGAGTCTTTTTGTAGAGAAGACAACGACAACCTGTAGAACAGAATCACGTACTCAAATGCCAATAATTAGGACGGATTAGGAAATATATAAATCTTGAAAAGAAAAGGGGCTTTCAGTTAAACTTGTGTTCCAAAGAAATTAAACAATAACTTGAGTTCTTATCATGGTAGGAAGATGATTTGACTACCAAAATCATGCTTGCAACATAGGAAATATACTTATTGAAGGGAGCAGTGTGTATGAATAATAGTTATTATCTCCAGTTTGCTCAGATCTCAATTAGGCCAGGATGTACTGGAGAGGGGTGGGCATTGGCGGTGACTATCAGGTTCACAAAGCCCTGTTGCACCACAGGTGGCCCCCATCCTCTTTGGGGCAGGAATCAGCAGGGTGTAAGCCATAAAACTAGTAGTTGGATGAAGCTGAAAGGGTGCGAGAGATTTGAGACAATGAACTGATTGTTGGTCATTTGATGATGGTCTAATTGATCCGCAGGGGTTGTGCTATAAAGTACTTGGAAGACTATAGTCTCTAATGACGGGTCCACCAGGGTTATAAATGGTGCAACTCGCTATCGCTCGTGCACCATTTACCCTGGTGCACCCGTCATTAGAGACTGCCGTCTTCCAAGTACTAAGTGGAAAATGAAAATAAATGTCATTTTTCTGAAACTTTGGTATTTGATTCTTGAAATGTTTCTGGTCATAAAGATGGAAAAAATTCAATGGGTCGCTGTGCTCATTTTTGAATTACAGGGCTTCAAAATTTGGTATCTCAAAAGAACCAATGAGAACCAAAATGGGGGCTCATTTTGCAGTACTTCAAATTCATAGTTCATATTTGCTATTTATATTCACTCAATTTAAGTAAAATTAATAGATGTGGAGAGAGTATTATTTGGCCAATAATTCTATGCCTCTTTTTCATAGATTGCATTGATATTTTTATTCTGAAAACAACAAATACCTGATGCAAATTTTAAATTAAAAACTCGAAAAAACCCACTATTTTTCACTATTTTTATAAAAACAATTTTATTTTTCTCCCCATCGAAAAAATAAATGTCATTTTTCTGATATTTTAATATATGATTCTTAAAGTATGTGTGTTCATGAAACTGAAAAAAAATAATGGGTCGCCGTGCTACTTTCTGAATTACAGGGCTTTGAAACATGGCTGACAACCCAAAAATCTGCTGCTTTCAACGTGTTCTATATTTCCTAAACATGTCTTTTTCAGACACCTACAATTATTTTTTGAATGTGATGACATACACTTTTTTCCCTATACATATTTAGAATATTACCTGCACTATATGTGTAGAAAAATTTGGTACATTAGGAGTTTTCGTTTTTGTTTTATTCCCAAAACCGTGAATGAAAAATGCAGCATTTCCCAATAGTCTTGTATACTAAATGGGTACAACTGAGAGTACCTACAGCAATCCTGTTCCCAAACATGTCTACTTTAGACAGCTACAATTATTTTTTCAATGCGATGACATATATGTTTTTTCCTTTTGATATGTAGTATATAACCTGTACTATATGTGTAGACACTTTTGGAACAGTAGGAGTAGCCATTAATGGTTTATTTTATGGTATAAAACGTGAAAAAATGTGCCGTTTCTCCATAGACTGCAATGCTAAAGGCATAGTGCGTAAAATGCCCGTATATTTGGTATATGGAATAGGGGGGCGTGGCATCGAATAGTAGCGTTTGCCTTTAAGGTGTAAGAAATGAACACTGAGAGACGTGTAGTCTTCTCTATCCATAGCTCACACATACTTATACGTTTAACTTGATGTTTCTAGTAGAAAATAACTCGCTTTAAAATTTTGTGAGATGTTCAGTTTCCGAAATAGAGCGGGTTGTCCGCCAGTGTTAAGGTGTAAGAAAAGAACACTGAGAGACGTGTAGTCTTTGTGAGAAGAACCAGGCAACTGTTTAATATAGTCTTAGTAACAGTACAGTCTCCTCCAGGGTTTGCATAAGTAAGTAGGTGGGCGTAGCCCTTATGTAATACCCATGGCATAGCATGCATAAGTAGAGTTGCACACTGCTTAGGTACATAATTAGCGATTTTAAGTAATGAGATAATATTATAAAAAGGTGATAATTAATAATTAATAGAAATATAGTGAGGTTACACAATGTTACGTAATGTTACATAACACTATCCCTCTCTCCTTACCCCCTCTACCACTCACCATCCCTCCTCTCTCCACCTTCCACCTCCTCTTTCTCCACTATCTCTTCTTTTCTCTGTCATTCTCTCCCCTTCTCTCTTACTCTCTCTCCCTCACTCCACCTCTCTCTCTCTCCCTCCCTCTCTCTCCCTCTTTCTCACTCCTCCAATCCGACTCATACTCCCTATGCCTCTTCTCTCTACTTCTCCCTCTCCCTTTTCCCCCTGTCACTTACCATCCCTCTTCTACCACTTACCACCCCTCTTCTCTCCACCTCCCCCCTGATCCCACTCTCCCTCCTGTTGTCCCCAGCTCTCCATTCCTCTTCTCCTCTCAACCTACCAGTCTTCATCACGTTAACCACCAACATTTAACCTGACATGGGTTGAGTCCACACATGAAGGTTACCTGTATATTCCTCACTCCTGGGTGAGGTACTGTGGCCCACAAGTAGGAATCTTTATACACAGAGACAGGAGAAGGTCAAGAAATGAGCAGGAGATCAAACATTGAGTTAAACATATCTCTCATTTGCTTTACTTTAATGTTGTTTGACCTTTGTGTGTTCTGCTAAGTCTGAAGTTAAGTGAGGGATATAATATGATAGGTAACGTGTGCTGTCTGACGTGGAGAGATAATGGATTAGTGGGCTAATAATCTGAGTACATACGGTGAAGATCAGTTATAGAAAGATCACATTTTCTTGGGATTTTCGTTAGAACTGACAAAACGGAAACATCAGATATACCTTTGTGATTAAACGTAAGATGCCAAGACTGAGTGTTTAAAGTTCCTGGCAGAGCACACCTGGTGTGTACCACCGATTTGTAACTGCTAGTCTTTTGCAAATAAAGAATACATTATTATTTTCAAAGTTCCAGTTTTAGTTATCTTTAATTGGTATATATATGGGCCTGTTCCGCTGTGTGGAAGAACTAATGTAGATTCATATTTCCCTTCTCACTCTTCTACTATAGCTTTGTTTTAGAACTTACTTTTAGAATTTATGTAAAAGTCGAAAAGAAAAGTTCCAAAAAATATTCTAAAGATGAATGATAGAAACAGAAACATTAAATACTTGACGAAAAACAACACAGACTTATTTATATACCCAAATGGCAGGAATACATAATCTACATCTATTATAGAGGCCTTCACAGACCCTAACGCCGGTCAAAAACTAAATATTTTCTACTTTTCATTCTATTCTTATCCAGTCGATCATAAGGTCATCTGACAAAAAACTATGGACGAATCTGTCCAGTTATATAATACTACAGACTTTCTAAAGCATCAGATTCATTTCATGCGATGACTTCACTTATTACGCTCGCCGGCTATCAGTGAATAGGCTTCAAATAGGGGACTTGCATAGCCACCATTTTGAATCTTGATTTTTGAATTATGGGACTAATAATACTGTATAAACATATGTTCAGCATGCGATATTCATTGGTATTTCAACGTCATTATCCATGTGTCATGCATGTTTCAATAACACAAGATTTCATCTTTCTCATCGTGCATTTGGTTTTCATGGATCATTTACACAAGCAATAATATTGGTGAAAACATTCTTGCAATTTTAGATAAAAATGTTGCCAAATATTTCTATGTCAGATTTGAAGTGAATCCATCACAGCACGCACTGTGACACATAGTGAGGTATGCAACTCCCCTATTCACATATGGGTCAGATTTTCAGAAAATGTACAATTGGCAGCTGTACACTTTTAGTAAATTCTGCAAAATTAGGCTGCAATGTGTTCAATACTAGGTAAATTCGAGTATATTTGGCATTGCAATGATTCTAGCAATCTGCTTGGTTAGGTAGAACCGTGTTTTGAACTTTATTTTCGTCTGGAATTCGGGTTTTTTAGAAGATTGGTGAAGGTGAATTGTACATTTTCTGAAAATCTGACCCATATAAAAGTAGCAAAATATTGATGAATCCAGTCGTATGCGTCTCAATATGAGTGAATTTGTTGGATCCTATTATTTTCAATGTGATTCTCCATCATCTGCATAAACCTAAATAGCTTTGTACTGTGTGTTGGTTGATTGATGATAACGAAAATGGAATTCAAGGAGATATCACTTTGCCTTCCTTTACCTTATCCGGATCTTCAATTCTATGGCATTCAGGATCAAAGGAAAACAAGAGAAATAACTTCTGGTTAACCGAGGCTTGAGACACGACTTTAAAGTTTGTATCACATACATGTAATGTAAATAATAAAAGCCATGCTTGAATTGACTTGAATCCCTTGTTGCTGGGTACAGATCTGTTATTGAGTGATCATTCATTGTCAACGGTTCTTACAAGAATCGTGTCGCAACGTTACACAAGCATAACACATTATTCTTATAAACACACACCTATCTATTTTCGAATAATGGGTCAGATTTTCAGAAAATGTACAACTGGCCCTTACCAATTCTCTTAAATAACCCAAATTTAAGACTAAAGTGAGCTTTAAAAAGTAGTTTAACATATCAGAACTGATACTTTAAATCAACATGATAACAAATATACTCAGATATAGCCGGTATTTATCATTTTTCAGTCTAATTTAGCAAATTTCCTAAATGTGTAGAGCTGCCAATTGTACATTTTCTTAAAATCTGACCCTATTGCTGTCATGAAGAAGTTCCCCACGCCCACACACCTACACACCAGGAGGGCGAAATAGTGGATCATATGGACATGACATACTGAAGATGCCAACTTGAGTAATTTTATTATTTTAGAGATTTTCTAACGAGATGTTTCATCCAAGATTTTATTATACATAATCATTAACACAACGTTTTTAAACAAGTGTCCATGATACAGGCGAGGCGTTGTGGCAGTAAAGTAACATTATAGCTACATTCTCACTCAGTACGACAAGGGTTCTTACCAAATGTTCACATTTGAAAATAGAAGTTATCAACAGTTTTCCGTTGGTATAGTTAATATGAATTTGTTGAAGTCCAATGAAATGAGACCCAACTAGCGGCAGTGAGGGACATTATGTGAAACGGCTGTTCAAACGGACATCGCATGCCACCAGCATATAAACAATGAGTTTCATGTAATATTGCATCCATAATTGTGTTCAAATGAGTGTAAGATTTGTTGGAAAAAAATTAAAACAAAAAGTAGAAAATCTCCTGTTTTTGATTGATGTTAACTGAGAATGCTTTTTAATGTTACAGATTTTGTAATCGGATTATTTTGTATGTTTGTAAGGTTTTATTAACACTTGGTGTTTGTCCTGGTTTAGTCGTTGTTGTTCGGCAAAAAGAATTTACTCAGAGGTATAGTACAAAGTTGTTTGACTACCAATAGGGGATTTTCATAACCGCCATGTTGAATCCTGATTCACATGGACTTGTGGTATATGTATGTCAGTGGACAAAACTGAAAACAGATTCCATGTTCATCATGGATATGTCTGTCCTCGAATGTAAAAAAAAACGTGTAATATATATGAAAAACAACTGTTTACTAATAATAATACAGTGTGATTTGTATCTGAATTTACCAGCTATAATTGTTAATATATATTTGTAGTGATTCACTCTCTCGACACTTCCAATAAACAAAAGTCAACAAATAGGCTACCTGCTACTTTATTGTCCGGATCAACGGTCGTTCTACCAAACCCCAATGCTAGGGTAGTCACTTTCTTATACAAGGCACAACAGGTGTCATATAATGTACAACATAGAGACAATATGAAGAGGACAAGCGCATCCGTACATTTATCAACTTACTAAAGAGTGAAGTCTCTTATAAGAATAGGTAGAAGGAATAACAATGTTATAATGTGAACTGGGTAATATAAAGGAGAATACAAATTACATTACAAAAACCGGTCCCAGTGCATGGGACAACTCTGGTGTAAAGTAAGCACACCAGCTCTTTATGAACTGGATGCACCTGGGGGATTGTAAAGCCACTACATATTCATAGATACATTGTTAACACTTAACTTGCATATGAGTGAAGGCACCTGCAGATGTGAAATTTATCTTCAGGAATCATCTAAGATTTCCGAACTTTACAATACAATTAAACATAACCAAACAGACCTTTCAAATCAACACCATGCCAAATATACTCAGATATATCTTTTATTATTGTTCAGCCCGATTTAGCAGAACTTATTAAATTCGTAGAGCAGCTGATTGTGCATGTTTGGAGGCCATGTCTCAGACATGGGAATTGCGATATATCAAAGGCAAATGAATCATAAGACGCGAAAAATGAATTTTGAGATATCATCATACTTAAGAAGATGAGATCAAATGGATTCCAATGATAGTACACTGTAGGACATCTGAAATAAGTATTTCCGAATTTTAAGTATGATATTTTTATTTTTGAAACATATTTTGAAATATATAGGTACTAGTAAAGTAGATAAATATTCTCCATAAGATGACCTTAGAAATGCATAGATACATGTATCTAATACACAGTCTTGAAGTTTGTTCAGTGTATTCATGCTACAAATAGTGATACATACCCCAAGAATGAAATTATTCCCACAAATGCATCTAGTGAAAAAAACACTTTGCTACTTGTCACTCATTTTCATGTAAAACATCACAATGTTCATATTGATGCTCAATCTACCTGTGTAGTGGTAGAGTTGGACAACTCCCCATCAGTATCACCCTTTTTACATCCAAACATATGAGCAGCGGCAGCTTTAAACTGGTCGTACTTAATCATATAGACAAATGGGTTGACACAAGAGTTAGCCTGAATGGATAGAATAGTGAAATAATAGAAACCAGAGGTAAAGTCAGCTGGGAACCCAAGGTTCATCATGAAATAATATATTTGATTTGGCGACCAGCAAATAGCGAACAGTACAGATACAATGATGAGAGTGTGTATGACATTGAAGCGGGCTCTTTCCCACGATTTGTCCTTGTTCGCATTGTCTTTCACCTCAGCACCTGCCGGTTGTGTTTTATTGATACGACCTGTTATGACAAGAATAATTCTCACATAACAGTAAATCAGAATAACCATCGGTATGAAATAATGTGTTGAAACGGTCCAAACCGCTGCAAATTTCTGCACAGCTTCACTCGGCCATACTTGAAATGGAATACAAACACCAGTTTCTGGAACTATTCCTGTTGACAGGCTGCTAAGGAGAAGGCCTTCTACCAACCCACAGATCCATGTTGCAGCCATCATACCATGACAAACCCTACGGCTAAAGTAGGCTTTATGTGTTACTGGGTGCACAACGCTGAAATATCTTTCCAGCGTCAGCGACATTAATGCGTATGTTGAACAATATACCAAAGCCCATACAAATGCATTTGACAACCAAACTTGGCAATAAAAGCGGTCAGAAAAACTATTAGCATCAAACACAGGTTCAGGTCTGTAGGTGAGGACACCCATGTGGAATATAGCTGAGGACAGGTCGATGCAACTCTGATTTAAGATATACTGGTTTGCCAACCGCCTTCGCAAGACTTTCGAGCTTAGTAGAACTACAATGACAAGGGTGTTGCCCACAATTGCAATGATATCAATGAGAATAGAGACAATAAAGACAGAGTCCACAATATATTCTTGGTCAGGGAGGCCAGTGGGGTATGAACTGTTGCTCTCTAGGTCCATAAGTAGGTCAGTCTTGTCACTAAGGTCAGCTGGTGTGATGTCCATTGTGACATCCATGACTTCTGCTGTAAGTGTTTAAAGGTAATGATATTAATCAGTTCAAGCAGAGCAAGTAGCTCTTGGTTAATTTATGAAAACATTGTATGAAATAATTTGATATGTGAATCTCTAAAATATAAAGTAGTTATCCTGGGTTTGATTTGGGAATTTCATCCCAACTCATATAGCTAGGCGAGTTTACTCTATATATGTAATAGTTTGCATGAAAATGAGTCACAAGTCGCAAAAAAGGGATTTTGACGTATCATATTATTGGAAACGATGAGATCAAGCTGATTCTAATGATTGTAATCATTTGCATTTATGCTACAAACAGCATTAATCACCCCAAAGATAAAAAAACATTCCCACAAACACATCTTGCAAATAAAAAACTTTCAGTACTAAGTTTCTCTCCAGAATCATTTAGAGGGTATCCTGGGATGAAATAAAATCGAGGGTGACAGTCCTGAATCATGGGCATAAGTTGGGAAATCGCGATTGAAGTTTGATAGCCATGGGTAAATCCTAAATATTTTGATTGAGTATTTGAAAATGAAACTTTGTGAGATCATAGTCTTTAGGAATGTTAATTTTGTAAATATTTTTTTTTTGCATAAACATCATGAACAAGCACCAGGGGGCGCTTTTCTGTGTTTTTTCTGTATTTTTTTTAATACACTTGTGTTCACTTATAGTTTGAAATTTGCCTTCAAATCGACTCCCTCAGTGAGCAGTGATATGTGCAGCAACCATGGAAAAGTATACTGGTAGGTCTCCGAAATATAAAAATGGATTTTTATGGAGCCCAAAGCAAAGACAACAGACAAAATGCCTCCACAACTGTTGGTTTAATGACTTTTAGATGGAAAAGAACTGAACAAAAAGTAGAAAATTTTAGTTTTGGAGCGACGTTAGCTGAGAGTGCAGCTTTAACTATACTTGGAGACTAAAGATCCCTATTGAAATTGTATTGTAAAGCTGAAGACCTACCTTGAAGAAGTTCTGTTGGTTGATAGATGTAATGTTATATACAAGGAAGAGTTGACTTGGCTCTACCTGATGTCGTCCAGGAATACCACGTTTGAGTGATACCAGTGGACATATATGTGCATAATATACCTGCACCCATTATCCACAGCGAACATCTTCGATTTTCCAGTTCATTTTTGTGGCAATAAGAATAGATTTTCGAATGTTTCTAGTTTGAAATCCAAAACCTTAAATCACACTTGAATGCTTATGCAGTCATTCCGCTTGCCTTTCCACTGTCTACTCTCCTCCTTCATCTAAAGCTTACTGATCCCAACGAATCAATAGATCCCTCAACATGAAAGAGTTGAACCAGTATTAAAGTTTTCATTTGATATTCCTCTACATCCAATAAGGGCTATCAGTTCCTAATTGAGGTATAAGTAGTACTTTACTTTAGGGTATAAGCAAACTTTGATGTTGGAGCAAATGCGTTATCATGCTTGTTAGTGAACGTTGGAAGCGAGCCTATATGTGTGATGTGTTATAGGAAAATGAGTCACAAGTTGCAAAAGTGATATTCTTCAAAGTATTTAGTTCCAAAGATCTCTTGATAATAATGTTTTGGAGGATATATCATTTTAGTCATATGGATCTATGTACCAAATAACAGTACATTGTATGAAATATATCTTTGCTTTTTGAAGGTCATCCTATGCAGTATATTTAGCTATTTTATTGGTAATTCCCCACTCAGATATTGCAACCTTTTTTCCAACACAAACATATGAACTTTAAATTATAGTACACTATTATATATATACTATTACTATATATTAGGTATACTTATTATTTCTCCTAATGTTTACCATGATTACAATAAGCTTGATCTCATCTTTTCAGATATGATGATATCTCAAAATCCATCCTTTGCCCCTTGTGACTCATTTTCCTGTAACACATCACATATAATAGAAACAAAGTTCTTCCTGAAAGTTAAAGACAAAAAATAGTTTAAAGCTGTCGTCTTAGCTAACATCACTCAAAGACTAAAGACTTTTTTGTTCTGTTTTTTCCCTTCCCATATGAAAGCCTTTTGACTTAAACAATGGACAAGTACATATTTTTTTTTCACCCTTGATATGCTCAGTCCATAGAGAAAACATAGGCTCTGTTTATTGTTTAGCTGGTCAGTAACTGATGGGATATTGCCTGCGGGAAATACACGGCCAACCTAGTTTTCGTAACACTGTGCGCAAGAGTGCTTTCTGATGTTCGCCAGTTCCGGTACTTCTTCGGAGCTATGTTTTCTAAGCGAATCTACCTAAAGAACTAATTATTTAACAAGTTATTTCTCTAAATCGCTATAGATCATGTTAATTTAACATCAGTTTAGTGTGCGGGGTGAAATAAACACAGAACAACCCTTGGATTCTCGGCGTTGTGAATATTCACCGATGACGGTCGCGGGGCTTCCGTCCCTTGACCATCATCGGTGAATATTCGCTGCCACCTCAAATCCCGGGTAGTTCTGTGTATATATTTCTTTATCACTAAACTCTTTCGCTGCAGTGATTTCACTTATCATCGTTCACCGTCAGATTCACATATGTAATGTGTTTCAGGGAAATGAGTCACAAGTCGTAAAATTGATATTTCTCAGAGATTTATTCACAAAATATCTTAGTAGGAATGTTCCGATTTGAGCAGCTTAGAGCCTTTCAAAAGTCATATAAATTCATGTACCAAATATCAAGACATTGTATAAAATATATCCTTGCGTTTTTAAGGTCATTATATGGAGTATATTTAAGTACTTTACTCGTCATTGCCCTCCAAGAAATATTTCTAACTTTTATACTCTATGCATGTGTATAAATTTACTGATTATTTAATTGTTTGATTGATTATGGTGACCGACCAAATGATACTTGAGCCCCTTAGCGTTCTGAGTTATTAATGACTAAATTCGTGTTTATTTATAATATAATATTATTAGGGAATAGCTAAAATAATTAGGAATATCATGACGTGGACACTGCGCTTGATTTGGTTCTTAATTTATGTTTGTATTTAGCCTCTATATGTTCTATATCGATGTGTGATTATTGATTTTGTATATGTCTAATAACCTTGTGGGTTAAGTAATATTTGTTGAATTCTGTCACTACTTTCTCAGAATATTGTAGCTGAAGCATAATTTAGCAGCTGAATAACAATATTAAATACACAACATTCCCAACGTTGCTAAAAATGGACCTCCCCCGTCAAACCTTTTCCCATGACCTGTCCTTTGGGGCCTTCCACCCACCCACCTCGGATAACCCCTAAGGCTCGCCCCCACCCCCCACCCCCACCCAAGTAAATCCCCCACCAGGCATGTTGAATGTATTACATATAAAATGGGTTTGACAATTCTATTTCTAACCGACATGATAGAAGGGTCAGATTTTCAGAAAATGCACAATCATTTAATCACAATCTTAAATACTACACATCTCTCAAATTATGCTACATTAGAGTGAAAAAGGATAAATACTAGGTATATCTGAATATATTCTGTATTGTATTCATTCAATAACCCGTCTGGTTATGTTGAACTGTATTCTGAACCTGATGTTATGTTAAACTGCATTTTGAAGCTAATTTATTTGAGAGGATTGGTGCATGTCAATTGTTCATTTTCTGACGATCTGACCCAGAAGACCTGTATAATCTAAGTATTTCTCCAGTTCCAGATGGTCCTGAGTAGGACCATAAAGTGCCTTTCAGTCTCTTTCCTCTGTCTCTCTCTCCCTTTTTCTCTATCTCTATTTCCTGGGTATGATCATAAACTGCCTCCCTCTCAGCTCTCCCGCCCTTAATATTATCTTAAATGTGTTGATAAGAGTGTAAAGCAACCAATCCCACTCACTCATTCTCCAGTCGCAGGATTTCCCATTGCATACTTATCTTGGTCACGTGACCCAGTTTCTAGAACAAGTTATAAAACCGGAAGTAAATGTCAATGACCTACCTGAATGGTCTCTTCCCATCATTCCCTGCAATAGTTCACCAGTATCCCGCCAGGTGTCACTGATTGTTACACAAGCGTTGCTCACGTGACAGGTCCGCAGGAAATAATATCCTCGCTGATATTTGGTAAATATTCCATGCACGTTTGTACACCTGCTTTGAGTTCTGCTGGAGTGCTACCAACTGGCACTGTTAGACAGGGTGGTTCTTCTCAACGTACACACTTGGTATCCTGTGCATAGAAGACCACCAGTTTCTATATGCCTATAAGAAACAGGCAATATAACTAAGTTTTTTGGAAGCCACAATGAGTCTCACTTAATAAATAAATCATAAAGTATTGCACAGGCAGTGTTATCAGTGATAAGTAGTGAACCATTTCATTACTTCTTGTATATATTTTGAAATATTTTCGGATTTAAAACAAATATACTTCATGTCATGGGAACTTAGAACTAATGAAAGGTTATACTATATATAAGTGTCTTGTAAAGTATAACCTCAATGCCAGTTGCAACTGGCGCCATTTCAGAAACACAATCAACCAAATAAAAGGCGCATACATATATATATATATATATGAGCTCATATGTATACCTTACATGTGGGATCAATTGATTGACCTTTTAAGAGGAGACAAATGAAATCTCCTAATCCCATAACCTATAAGAACCTCATGTATTCAGGGTTGCTGATGGCCTTAAACCCCTGGCTTAGAATTGATGCGGAGGAATGAGAAATTATGTTCTGGGTTTGGATCTTGGTGTGGCTTCAAGTTGTCAAGACCCTCACAGTGGACCCTCCTGAAATACCAGCTGTAAGAGCTGAACTAGGCCTAACTATAGGTTTACCTCCAGTAAAGGAAAACCAGCTGTATCAAGTCACTTTAAGCTGGTAAACAAGTATTTGAAAAGAACCTATATTCTAGTAGTTTAGAACTGTTATTTCGAACAGTGTAAAACTCATCAAGTCAAGTGTAAAACGGCTATTCTCAATAGTGTATAACCAGTATTTTCCATAGTATGGAACCACTATTTCCCATATTGTAAAACCTCTATTTCTCCCAGTGTAGAACCGTTACTGTCCCGAGTGCAATTTTCCACATTTTAGAACCACTCATTTCCTCAGTGTAGAACCGCTATTCCAGAGTGTAGAACACCTATTTTTTACAGACTATAGCCTCTATTTCTCATAGTGTAGATTCGCTATTTTCCACATTGTAAAACTGCTATTTTCTAATGTTGAATCACTAATTTCCACAGAGTAAACCACAATTTTCGACAAAGTACGACCTTTATTCTCCATAGTGTAGATTCGCTATTTTTCTCAGTATAAAACCGCTAATTTCCACAGTGTAGAGCCACTTTTCCCCCACAGTGTCGAGTACAGGAACAGGTGGCTTCTCCAATGCTAGGTAGACTGGAGTTACAGAAAGTAAAGACAGGATGATTACTGACTGTTGTGGAAACTTTGAAGGGTGTCCATCTCACTGTGGGCTGTCTTATGCCTGGGTGGGTTCTGTGCATGAGGCAAAGGGTACATAGTGTACCTCTCTCATTCCTCCTTTACACGTATAGCTTGTGCTTCTTTATCCTGTTCTCTTTCTTTTCATTCAATGAGATACCATGAGTTCCTTGTTAAGACTGGGGTTATTATGTTGAGGTGTATATTTATAACTAAAAGAATCGTGTTTCATATTTCCATCTTGTTTATTCAATAAAATACCAAAAGTTCTTTTTTAAAACTTCTGATATTATAGTGGTCGTTTTTGAGGTATAGATTTATATAATAAATTATTGCGTTTCTTTCTTGTGTCTTGTTCCTTTTTATTTGCATTCCATGCGATGCCTGCATGTACATGCGATATTAAGGATTGCCTGCATATTTCTCCAAATTAAAAACATGAACTTGAATAACAAAGAATGGTCATTCTGATTTGTCAATACGTCATGAGAAATTAGAAGTAGAATGACCCGTCGGAAGAGCTGCAATTGGCAGAGACGTGAGACCTATTTACAGATAGTCATTATGTATTATGTAAAACAAAAATGAAAATAAAGTTTCAATAATAATAATAATGAACTGCTTACTCCTTCCTTCCTTAAAACGGTGGAGATGTTTCCCAGTTTTCAAGGTTATGACATTTGTGAATACAATATTGTATTTGGGGAAGCAATATTCTCGGAGAAGCTCTTTCACAGGCCACCGCACCATTTGTTTGAGAATATCGATTATTGTTTGTCTTTGTTTGAACAAGTTGGCTGCAGAAGTCAATGTACGTTATACTGATGCTCCAGACATGACAACAACATTTATTTTTCCATTTCATCTGAAGGCCTGAAGTTAAGGGCGTCTGGAACAATGGAAACATCCTAGTCTGTTTATTTATTTTATTTTATTTTTATTTTTTTTCTGTTTATTTATTGATATGAGATTTCATCATTATTCATCCCACGATTGCCTTCAGTGAATCCTACTGTTTCTAGGTGTTTTTGAATTATATTTCATTGTACCTGAAAGTTGATTTCTAGAGTCAATTTTGGTCATTTTATAAAGCAAAACTTAAGGCATTCCAGGTTATAGATAACCTTTTCCAAAGTTGATGTTCGCTATCGCCAGGATAGAAGTATTAATATATATTCCTAAGTTGAATCGATATATTGCGTTTTTTATATATATAAAAGCCTGAATTCAGGGACCTCTGGACCAATGTTACATCCAAGTCCATTGGCTTATTTTACAATGACCTATTAACTGCTACTGTTTATAGTTTCTGTTGAAGTATCTTTTAATGGATATAACTCAGTCCAGGCTCAAAGCCTCTATAATCAGATAAGTATTGTATGTCAGTGAGTGGACGCCTACTGCGCTAATAAAGTTTCTGGGCCTAATGGAATTATAATGTTGTTTGCCGTCCTAATTAGATCATAATGGCATTTTGCGGTTAGGAGCGAGAGGCTTTCCGTCAGTTTGAACGGACTCTCTAAACTTTGAGCCCAGTTTTTACATATTAACTTCTGATATAAAAACATGACTCTATACTAGCTCTTAAGTCTTTTCAGCGCAGGGACGTTGATTTATATATCCTTCAGTTGGATGTATTTCAAATCCAATGTAAGTGGCCGTAAAGTTGGAAAATTTCAATTCACAGAAAATTCAGCATGTAACTAATCCTTACGGTTTGAAACCAATAAAGTTAAAACACATATTTCCATGACTCCAATGACAAATTTGATTCCATGAGCCTGAGGATCGTCCTTGAAACTAATGAAGACACACAAATACGTCATATTTTCTTGAATCTAACAATGACAAATCCTGTACAGGTAAATATCCAATCGTTCAATGACTTCTGGAATTCCACCGAGACATCTTTTATATCCAATATTAAGCTTCATATCGGTTCGCCAGCAATAATTCTGATGAACATTGATCCTGAGAGCTCACCATTGCTGTCCATTAGTGATCTGAAACCGATCCAGTTTCGATTTCAGTTTTGTTTTACTGATTAGAGCCTTTAAATGTGCTTTCTCCTGCTCCTACTACCTCCACCTGTGGGCGAGAAGAAGAAATGGGTGAGTAAAGAAGTGGTTTATGAAGATATTATAGCTGTAGTTACAGACTGGGTTTATACACTACTCCAAAGGGTATAATGTATAGAGGTATTCGGGGGATGTGAATCTAGAGCTACCGAGGCATACGAGTCAAATCGTCTGAACATGTAGAATTTGCCTTCACATTCCACAGAAATCTTCCAAAACTCGATGAAAAATGAAGTTGAAAAAGCAATTTGACGTAACAGGAAATATCTGTGGATGATGTAATACAAGATATAAACAGTATTTGTCATTATTTAGTGTAATTGAGCAGAATTCACTAAATGTGTAGAGCTGCCATTTGTAAATTTGATGACGCCCTAACCCTTATACCTACTCATGCTTAGGAAGCCCTCACAAGAGTAAGTCAGTGCTTCTCATTCGTATAGGCTTTGGCAGTGTTATTATGTTTTTGCAATTGATTACATGTAAATGTGATGTGTTTTAGGGAAATGAGTTGCAAAAAATGGATTTTAAGATATAACTATATTTGAAAAGATAATATCAGGACGATTCCAATGATAGTAAAGTCTATGGGTCTATTAGTCTAATAATCTAATAAGTATTTCTATATTAAAAGTTTTCGACCGAAAAGTCCTATACCACCTTTGGAGCCCTATAAAAAAAATATCAGACTTGAAATTTTCAAGTCTGATATTTATTTTTTTTAGAAAAAAACTTTGCACTATTTCTTGGAGGCAATAACCAGTAAAGTAATTAAATAATCTCAAGGTATGGATTTAAACCAAAACAGAATAAGGACAGGGGCGGAGGAGTGAGTTGTAGGTTTGTTTATTCAGGGCTCCGACGTTTCGAGCTCATTAGCCCTTTATCAAGGACATTATAATTAAATGTACTCTTTAAGATGACCTTAGAAATGCATGGAAATATTTAATTCACTGTCTTGAATTTTGGTAAATGTTTTCATGTGAATAAAGCACTTTGAAAAGTAGGAATTTTGCGTTTTATGACTCATTTTCCTGAAACACATCACAAATACTTTAGGAGATATGATAACATGTATGCCACTATTTACCATTACATCAAAATTCCATGAATAGCAATAGAAGACACTATGGAATGATACATATTTGATTCATTTGATTGGGATTTCAATTGCCATAATAGTTAAACAAAAGTCAGTTCAACAAACGTTGATTATATATTTTGATCCTCCTATATCTATATATATACCATTGCTAGCCGTGGATAATAATAAACAACTGTACAAGAGTTGACGTCCCGTCGATTACAATATAAAAGATTAATAAGTGTTTTTTTGTGGCCAGTGCACCAATATCCTACACCAACCAACTATATCCTGATATATAGTAGCGGTATTCATTTACTGGGACCCGAAGCGCAACAGTTTGACGATTACGAAGAGGAAGATCGAGAAGAAGCGGAGTCTCTTTACGACTAGCCTACTCCACCAAGATGCCATACTCAAACTATTCAGATAAGCAAAACTTCCTAATATTCACTGACTCAAGAGGTAGGCATTTAAACCGCTATTTATAACATTTTGTTTAGCAACTGGTCATTATTCGATGATTTTTGACATTGCTTTCTGACAATAATACTTAATTGCCAAATGGGTCAGAACGCCTCGAAATTTACAATTGTTGGCTATACATATTTTGTCAATTCTGCTAAATTAGGCTGAAAAATGGTACTGACTAGATGCATTTTATTGTATTTTTGAATACGTTGACTTAAAAACAATCTGTTTGGTTCTGTTGACCATGATAATAGTTTTTGTCCTAAATTTAGATTATTGAGAGGATTGGAGAAAGTAAATTGTACATTTTCTGACGACTTGACCCAAATATCTTTGTTGAAATGAATTTTAATAATACAAAGACAAAGTTAAAATATTCTATGTGTAGAGGTGTTCTGATGGGTTGGATAAGAATGGAGCAAAATGTAGAAAATCATTAGTTGTCGGTACTTATGTTAATAAAAGTGCAGCTTTGACCAGCGCAACCCTACCATGCCCGTATACTTATGGTCAAGTCGTCAGAAAATGTACAATTCACCTCCACCAATCCTCTCAAATAACTCAAATTTACGACAGGAATGAGGTTCAAAATACAGCTAATCCTATACGGATACATTATTTGACTCAACACGATACAAAATATATTCAGATATACCTAGTATTCATAACTTTCCAGTCTAATTTAGCAGAATGTGTAGAGCTGCCGATTGTACATGTTCTGACGATCTGATCCATTACGTGTTTTACCGGATTGAGCTGTGAGTTTACTTGTGTAAGGTTAAGTTGTAGGAGTGGAGGGAGCTATAAACTACTGCTCACACCGACTCACAGACCTGCTCACTGCGCACCTGGAGGCATGAGCGGTGTGGGTGGTATGAGGAGGGGGGGGGGCGGGTACTGGAGGAGGAGGTTTACCTAAGAACAAGGTAGCAAAGAGCGCGTAAAGCAACCAATCTCACTCATTCACTCACTCTAATATAATTCCCACATGGGGGGAACCATTTTATTTCTTTTATAAACACATTTTGGTACAATTCATCTGTCATTGATAGGTCTTGACAACAGTTCTCCTTGAAATACCAAGGCTCTCCGCGAAGCATGTCAACAGTGCGGAGAGCTATTTTTAGACAACGACATTATTATAGTACGCATTCCATAAAAGTATTTTTATTGCACCCCTCTTATTGCACCCCTCAAGGGGGATGCGCATATAATAAATACCAGTATAATATTCACATAATTGAAGTCGTCAGAAGATAGATTTGCTTCAAATTAGTTAATGTTGTTAAAATATGTTCTCATATGCAACTGCCAATGGAATATAGATTCAATCACAGAGTTTAGTTATTTTTTTCAAATTGGAATAAGTCAGTAGCACACCTCACACTGAAACTTTCTTTTGGATTTAGTTGCTCATCTTCGTATTTTATATTCATATTTTTATCTTGATTATATTCTCTGTATTTTAACTCTTGTGTAGTTCTCTATTAGTCACTATAAAACTTTCGTATATTTCTTCTTCTCTAGTAAAAGTAACAGCGGGAAAACATTGAATTTAATTCCATAAGCTTATCTACCTTCTTGTCATATTTGTTTCGTGATAATTAATGTATCCTCAGTGATGAATAAACAGTTTTCAAATCAAATCAAATCAAATAGGTATTCGAAGTTTGGAGAATAACATCTCTTTTAGTATTATATTGAGTCACAGCTACAACACATGGGTCAATTTAACCATTTTTATAGATACCAAGAAAAATCTTTATCGTAGGCGTTTTCATGGATTATGCAGTTCTTCTGAGATAACTTTTTTCCATGCTGAGGATAGATTGACATGATTGATGAACTTTTGTCAGATTTATATTCCTATCAGCTGGGTCTATATATTTCAGACATTATGAGTAATGGCACCGGGACGTGTACTTTTTTCATGCGTTAATTAAAAAATGTTTATCAAATTTGTGTAGAAGAGGATGTAGAATTTACAATTGGCAGTTCTACAGCTTTCTTTATCAGACTTCGCTAAAATGGGCTTAAAAAATGATAGAAAAGTGTAAAACTTGGTATGCCTGGAATTTCGTTGATACAAAGATCCGGATTCTGTGAAGGTGAATTGTAGCATGTGGCATATGTAACATGTGGGTGAGGTAGCTCAGTACCTCTAAACATTTCGTAAATTCTACTAAATTAGGAAATGATAAAAACTAGGAATATTAAAGAATATTTGGTATTGTGTTGATTAAAAGAATCGATTCAGTTATGCTGAAACGTATTTCGAATCTGATTTCTGTCATATTTGTGGTATTTGAGAGGATTGGTGGATTGTACATTTTCTCACGGTCTGACCCACTGTCTAACCTAACTGTTCAGGTAGTCGTATATGGGTCAGATTTTCAGAAAATGTACAATTCAACTTCACCAATCTTCTCAAATAACCAGAATTTCAGACCAAAATAATGTTCAAAACACAGTTCAACCTAACCAAACAGATTGCTAGAATCAATGTTATGCCAAATATACTCCAATTTAGCTTGTATTGACCAAATTGCAGCCTAATTGTGCAGAATTGACTAAATGTGTACAGCTGCCAATTGTACATTTTCTGAAAATCTGACCCACATCGTTCCAGACGTGGTGGATATAGATTCTGCCTTTATTGCCTCTCCTCTGGCTCAATACTGCCATTAAAGCTGCATTCTCTGCTAACATCGACCAAATACTGACAATATGCTAAGTTCAAATATTTGCACTTCTGTTCCCTTCTTTTCCTGCCCACCTGAACATATTTGACCAAACCTATTGAGAATTTCACCCTTTTTTTGTTTGCTGCAATGCTTCACAAATCTCCACATCTAACTAATATTTCCGGACTTCCGGTTCACCCAGGAAAAGAGAAAAACGTGGTTGGAGCGCTGCTCCTCTTTTTTTCTTCTTTTCAGGAAATCCTCTTTTTTTTACAACCCTATCCCTTGGATCAAGTTGTATAAAGTACCAGAGAGCATTCACAAACAATCGGAATTCGGATATTCGCAAAGGATAAAGAAATACGGACATTTACATTCCTCCACCGTCTCACGGAGACACAGGAGAAGAAGGAGCCCATTATCGCTCTAAACCCATGAACACACGAGCTTAACTCTTTGAGTCTCTCAGCAGAGCAGCTCGAAAGCAATCAAAATAATTCAACATCGATTTAAAAATCAAAGGAGGTTACAGTGCCAGTAGGACCCAACTCAGGATATAAAGTGCATCAGAAGGATCACAATCACTTCACACTGGAGGAACACCACCTCACCCGCCATCTTGAACCATCGGATAGTTAAGTCCGAGCACGCGGAAACCGCACCTCAAACCCATGGCAATCAATCTCAACTGACATCCCCATCCAACTACCAGTCAAGAACCAACACATATAGGGTCTAACGATATAACCAGTAGGATGATCATAAGGTAAAGAATACACATCCCCCAAGAACAAATCGCATCAAACTTTTATTAAATTTCCCGCGGTATCTACCGGAAGAAACCATATTACAAACCATACTCGAAAGGGAGGAAAGCGCGAGTCGGTGATACCCAAGCCACTCGCATGTGTTAAAAAACAAGGACGAACTAAGGGTGTCAAATCACAAATGTACCATAAAGAAAGTAATTAATAATCGTTTCGCACCCAGTTCAATATTTAAAATAAGTGCATAAACCTCAGCCGCCACTCGAAATATCGAGACAGGCAACGCCGGAAGTAAACACCAACTCTACTAGCGGAAGTGGCAAAAAGGGTAAAAGCCCGAGTGTAATACCAGTTTCATCGCTCCTTCCACTAACAATAACAAAGACATAGGATCATAGGAAGCGCGGGACGGATACATCGGTATTCTTCCGCATGTGAATAATGTCAATCTTAGAGAGGTACACCAACCCCCAAAGTCAATAATCATAATACACAGGAACGAAATAAAAGACAGAAAACAGGTTAGGCTTTAAAATTCTCGCATCCAAATTCACAAGTTATCTAAAGTTCGCAAACCGGAAAAGGTCCGACGCCATATTGGCGGAAGCGTGAAAAAAGGCAAAACACCCATATCCCCATTGACTTAACACGCAGCTCTTAGACCAAATACCAGTTGCAATGCTCACCGGTTACCCGGTCGAGATGAGTGCTTCTTCGGAAGAGGCTGAAGATATTACTGACATCGATCTCGCACATCACGCTGAGAAAACAAGAAAACGTGGTCACAGTGAGTCCCCAGAGAAGAAAGCAGCTAAAAAACATATCCCCAACATGGATCTGAAGAAAAAAGATATGAAAACCCCCAGAAAAATCCCACCCAGGAAGCTACGTGAACGTCCGAAGTAGAACTTAACGGGCGACGTAGAACAAATGATGAAAGAAATAACAGACACCAACCAAAAAAGTTTCGATCAATTATTCGAGGCCATTAAAGATATGGAAATAGTAAAGGAGGTCATAAACGAACACTCCCAAGACATCTATGATACCAACCAAACCCTGGATCTGGTCGTCGAAGACAACTTAGCCAGAGGCAAGGATTGGGACAAAATGAAAAAGGATATAAGGGAAGCCAAGGAAGATGTTAAAATCCTGAAGCAACAGCGAGCATCCCACAGGGACACAGAATATCTTGAGAGAAAGAGGCAAGACGAGTTAAGGGACGAACAATTCGTTAGAGACGAACTAGAAAGATTAGACAAGAACATTCTAATCGTAGGAGTGAAAGCGACGGAGCATGAAACAAATGCAGAGGTCACCGATATAGCCAACAACTTGGTACAAAACCTACTGATGCTCCATAACATCAAAATAAAGAGAGCGTACAGAGTAAACAAGGTCAGAGGTAGCCACATCAAAATGGAATTCTATTCCACTCAAGATGCGATCAGCACATATGATGCAAGACTCAAACTAAAACAACATGAAGATGACCCCACAGTAGGAAAGCTGTTCATCAAGAAGGACGTACCTCTCTTCCTTAGACAAAGAAACGCTAGGGCATCCAAAATAGCTAAGGCAGCTGTACATATGGGATATCCTGACGCAAAGCTAGCAAGAGGAAGTGTCTTACTCAATAGGTGGTATAGGCACAATGAGCTCTCAGCGGTGCCGACCCCTCTCCTCTTATCGCAACTAACAAAAGCTGAAAACGAGAAAGTCTTCATCTTCTACACCGAAGACAATCCATTATCAAACCACCACTTTTCCCCCTTCACCCTGGAAAGCCACGCTTTTGATAATGTAGAACAGTATCTTTTCTACAAACGCGCTAAGATAGGACAGGATCCTGAAAAAGCGAAGATGGCATTAACAACGTACAACCCAAAGGATGCAAAATCCAACATGGCATCAGTGCTCAACCATAAAGATGAATGGATAAAACACCGCCCAGAGTTCATCCTGTCTGCTCTGAGAGCTAAGGTCAGAGACAACGACACCATAGAAGACTATCTGGTCTACACAGGCAGCAAAAAGATTGGCGAAGCCTCACCTAGGGATAAGGTGTGGGGTATTGGAATCCCAATGGACGACCCAAACGCTCTCGACGACACCCTATGGCCCCCCAAAGGCAACCTACTAGGAACATCCTGGATGGAAGTGAGAGAGGAAGTCAGAGTGAGGAGACTGAGAGAAATGCAAGAAGCTATGGATTACCAGGAGGAGAAAGAGGAAGGATAAATCAAGTGCAATGATCCAGTGTTAGTGTACAAGATCGAGTCCCACAATCTCTTAAAATGGAGCAAAATACCAGCAATAAATCGACCCTAAGTGTAATCTCTTTTAATGTCAAAGGCCTAGCCGGAGATATAAAGAGAAGAGCCATCTTCGACAAGTTCAAAAGTGAAAATAATTTGATCCTGGCAGTACAGGAATCCCACTCAACAACACAGAAGGAATATATGTGGGGCCTACAGTGGCCGGGGAAAATTCTTTTTTCCCATGGTACTAGTGCCGCCAGAGGTACCATGTTTCTAATAGCCAAAAATATTCAAAATAATATTATAAAACACAGTGAAGATGCAGAAGGAAGATGGCAATATATAATCATTAAAATAGGTCAAACTAAAACAGCCATATTTAACATATACGCCCACACTGCGAACAATCCGAAGGGACAAGCACAAACTCTTGAACAAGCTACGGCCTGTGTCAAGGACCTGGAGGTGGACAACCTCGTCATAGCTGGAGACTTCAACACTGACATTACATATAAACCACTTCAAAAGACCAGTGTCCAACTTAAAGACTTCATTAACGATTTAGACTTGTGTGACATCATTGATGTCAAAAATGGTGGTACCCCACCGAAAACATGGTGGAACACCACGCAAGATTCAAGAATAGACTATATTCTCCTGTCAAATAATATTGTAAATTTGGTAACAAAACATAAATGTGAGTCACATCCGTTGTCTGATCATAAGTTAGTTCGGGTAGAGCTACAACTTTTCTCTGAAAAACGTGGTAAAAGCTTCTGGAAATTTAACTCAAAACTTCTCGAAGACGAAAGTTTCATATCAGAGGTCGAAACATTAGCGTTTCGCACAAATGAAGAAAACTTATCTCTTATCTATGAAGGTGAGGCAGACCGGGATCAGAATTAGTTGTAGCACCGCCAGGGCAAAGAAAGTGGTCATTGAAAGTAAAAAGAAAAGACTCGATTATATTGACAAGATAGTTACACTCTCTGAAACAGAAAGAGAAGAAAGAAGTAAACTGTTAGATTTCTTCGAAGAAGTAGAGTTAAACAACGCAAGGGGCGCCCTAGTTAGATCTAGAGCCAAGTGGGCAATGGAGTGCGAGAAACCCACCAAGTACTTTTGTTCCCTAGAAAAATTCCGCGCGGAAAAGAAAAGAATTAATCAATTAGAAAAAAACGGTAAACTAATATCGGGAAAAGAAGAAATATTAAAGGAAGGAAAAGAGTTCTATCATAAACTATACGATGAATTTAATTCCGACCACCAGTCGGCCGAAGTGTTTCTAAAAGAAGAAAGCAAATACCTCTTGGATGAAGTCGATAATGACATTATCTCTTGTCCTTTTGAATATCACGAAATTACGAAGGTGGTAAAAAATTTAAAAAACAATAAGTCACCAGGGTGCGACGGCTTAACCTCAGAATTTTATGTTTTCTTTTGGTACGCCATCAATCGTATCTTTATGTCTATGATGGAATATTGTTTGGAGACTGGGAAAATCTCAGAAACCCAAAATAGGGGAATAATCAGTGTCTTGCCCAAGAAGGACCAGGATTTAAACTTAATCTAAAATTGGAGGCCCATCACCCTCCTAAACGTTGATTATAAGATAATGTCAAAAGCAATCTCTACTCGCATTGAATTCTATCTACATGATATCATTAGCGAAGACCAATTTGGATTCGTTAAAAAAAGATATATCGGAACAGCTATTAGAAAAATCGACGACACCATATCATATTTAGAAAAACATAACCAGAAGGGCCTGGTGGTCTCATTCGACTTCACCAAGGCTTATGATTCCGTGAGCTGGTCCTTCTTGGACAAGGCACTGATGTCATTTAACATATGTGAAAAATACAGGTCCTGGATCAAAGTTTTGCTAGAAACCTCCCAAGCAACCTTTAGCAACAATGGATTTATATCCGACTGGTTCAACATTAAAAGAGGAGTTAAACAAGGGGACCCTATCTCCTCCACACTGTTCACAATTGTAGTAGAAAAACTTGCCCAATGTATCAAAAATTCGGAGAAACTGAAACAAAAATTGTTCAATTCGCGGATGATCTAACTGTTACTTTAAGCGACGAGTTCTCCTTAGTGCAAACTGTAAGATTACTGGATAAATTCTATCTAGCATCAGGTCTTAAACTCAATCCTAATAAAACCAAAGGGTTCAACATAGGAGGTAATACTCTAACAAATAGAGAAATCCTTCAATTCTGTTGGGAAGACAGGATGAAGGTTCTAGGCGTAACATTATTTTACCCTAGAAACGAAAAACTTCTCACAAAGACCAACATAAACGACCTAATATTGAAGATGAAAAATGTCCTAAATGAGTGGAATAAGCGACCTCTTACCCTAAAAGGTAGAGTCCTAGTTGTGAATGTTTTCGTCCTCTTGCTGTTTCAGCACACCTTAGCCTGTGTAAATATTTCTAAAGATTGGCAAAAAAAAATAGACAACATCATAAACAAATTCATATGGAAAAGCTCATCAAATAAAATTAGTGAAGACTTCCTAGTTCAGAACACTGAAAATGGTGGACTTAAACTTAGAAACATTAAGGAGATAATAGAGACAAATAGAATCAAATGGATTCAAAGATTTTTGGAAGAAAAAAACAGAAAACACATGGCCGCAGTAGAGACAGAGTGTGGACGAAACATAGAAAGTATATTCCTCTCTAGAAGTAAACCATCAAGTCACCTTAATGAGTTTTACAGAGATCTCTTTACCATATGGGACAAATATTATTATAAACACAAACCCATAAACGCGGCACAGATAAGAAAAGAGAGACTGTGGTATAACAGGCTTATAAAGCACAAAGGTCAAATGTTCTTATACCCCTCTTGGGAGGAAAAAGGAATATCTGTAGTAGGAGATATAATTAACCCAAATGGATCTCTGATGTCCTTACTCGACTTAAAGAAAGAGTACAATGTAGACTCTCTGATCTTAACTAAAAATGATCTTGTAAAAGCCATACCCAAAGAATGGTGGCGTATATTAAAACAAGAGAGGAATCTCCCTGATGATGACTCTATTAACATAAACATAGGTGGTAGTCTCGTAGACGTAACTAAAGCGAATGCCAAAACTATTTATAGTGCATTAGTCTCTAAAAGAAAACCAAAATATTCAAAGATTCACAAATGGATCGAAATTTTGTCCTTAAATGAACAACAAGCGAAAGAGGTAAACTGGGGAAAAATCTTCTTAAGACCCTATAAAACTACATGTGAAACAAAACTCCAGGCCTTCCAATATAAAGTCCTACATAGAATTATAACATGTAACGAGGTTCTAAAAATTTACCAGATCATAGACTCCCCAGCATGTTCTTACTGTAAAAGCAGGGATAACATTACCCATTTCCTAGTCGAGTGCAATGAAACCAAGAAACTATGGAGAGAAGTTCTAACTCTAGCCACCTCAATGGGGCATCTAAATTCCTCCAGGAACGATAACCCTTTCTTTGAGACAAAAAATGGCAGATTAATCTTTGAAGCTAGTGATATTATCTTCGGAATACCCATACATTACATAAGCTCTAAAATAATGAATTGGATAATCCTAAATACCAAGTTCTTCATATACAAACAAAAACTCTTTCATGAAGGAAACATCTCACTAAAACACTTGGTCGCTGAGCTAGAAAGCAAATGTATCACAGTACTATATCAAAATAAAGTAACAAATCTGCAAAGAAAAGAAAGCAAAGCGTGGAAAAATTTCCATACAGAACTTAAAAGTCTGAAAGTGTAGTATCAAACTCCTTACACACTAAAAGAGGACGAAAAAAAAAAAATAAAAAAAAATACCAACAACTTGTCCAAAGGTATGTTTCTATGTCATAACACCTAATCAGATGAGAAGAGGGTACGTTGTAAAACTGTGTCACCGACCCCGAAAGATGAAGATGATCATTTGTTGACAGGCTGAATAAAAGTTTTTTAAAAAAAAAACAAAAAAAAACTAATAATATTATTTCCGAGACTCTAAAATTCCTTCCTGTTGTGATTTCACTTATTATCGCTCACCGGCCACCTCCGTTTTCTCTCAGTCTATTCTACTTTGATTTTGATTTGAAAATCAATTATTCCTTACTACGATACACGGTAAATGTGACAAAAGGGTCGATAAGCTTGTGGAATTAGATTCCATGTTTTCCCGCTGTTACCTTTTATGGGAGAAGAAAATATAAGAAGGTTTTATAGCGACTAATAAGGGGCTACACACGAGTTACAATACAGAGTATGAATCAAGATAAAAAGTAGAAAATATAATACTGAAAATTTTTGTATCTATACATAAATAGCAGGATATTGATGAATGCAGACATACAAATGAACATATATGTGATGTGTTAGAGGAAAATGAGTCACAAGTCGCATAAACTTGAATTTTGAGATATCATCTTATTTAAAAAGATTAGATCAAGCCGATTCCTATGATGGTAGACGTTAGGTCATACACTAAGTACTTCTATATCTTACGTTTGGGATTTTAGATTCTGAAAGAAAACAAACGATTTTGCAATATATGTGTTTGAACAACTATTAACAAAGTAGCTAGATACACTCCATAGGATGGACTTAGGCTCATAGGCCGACCGATTTTGTAAGCTATGTATCTGAATAAACGTTGTTAATAATAATAATCACATATGAATCGTTTGATACGATATAGTTTGTTGTAATAGCTGAGAATGCAGCTTTAAACATGGCTTACCTATGTACCTATCTAGTTCCAACTGATCGACTTAATCCCGTGACATAAGGTTACCCTATTCACCTCTACACCTCGCTTAGTGCAAATGAGTCAGTTTTTACTCAACATCCAGATGTCAACAATTATTATTTGAATTCTAAAATGGTTTGCTAAATCTGTCAAATCGGTTTATAATATGATATAAAATTTATATATCTATGATATCATTCAAGAGATGAAAACTACAAATCATGTAGTTTTGATCTCCTGAAAGAAGCCACTGGAAGTATTTTCCTTGATGAGTGTAACGATTTTTAACTCTAGTCAAATTCTTGATTATCGCATGCTGGGATGAATTATGTTCATATTTGACGAGTATTTGGCGACATTTGATCAATTGATTAAACGTCATTATATTATCTTTGCCGATGTAGCGGTTTTGAATGATGAATGAGATTCAAATATGGGATGATGGTGGCTTGTGTTTACGTATGAGTACTGATGAATATATATTTGATTTGATTTTGATTTGATATATATTTGATATTATGAAATATCTTCTGAAGCAAGATGGCGTATATGCAAGTCCCCTATTGTGAATTCGCATGTGCCAATGCGCATGTCTGTTACAGGACAACATGGGGTACATTCTGTTGAAATCTAACATATAAATATTTAGCTTGCTTTCACCAATACCATCGCTTTTATAAATGGTCAATGACAACCAAATGCATGATGGGAATGATGGGGACTTGTGCTATGGAGATACATGTAATACTTATTATAAGGACATTAACATTAGAGCATTGGTAGATGTCCCATGCTAAACATGATATGTTTTGTATAAATTGTATATTATACCATTAGTCCCATAATTCCATGCGAATCAAGATTCAAAATGGCGTCTATGCAAATCCCCTATTGAGACACACTCTGACACACAACTGCCATGATTCCGTGCGGGCGATAATCCAAGGTTACTTTCACTATTTTTAAATTCAGGTTCTAACCAAACATTAGGCCAGTGAACCATGTAGGGAGGCGCTTTCCCCTCCTCTCCACTACAGAACCATCTCAACACCACAACAACCCCTTCACTAAAACTAAAACTGGACTTTACCGTGCGTTGCGTTCCTCATAATGATGCCTTCTGAGAATGTAGATTGGGCAAATTGTCAATATAGATTTCAAACAAAATGATCTTAGTGTCAATAGTTCCAAATTAGTTCCATATTTCTTGTTTTTCCTATAAATATGAAGACTTGATCCAGTTCCACCTAGACTATAACTAGAGTAAGAATGGGTCGGGGAGTCTTAATCTCTATTGAGTATTAGATTATATATATATATAGAGAGAGAGAGAGAGCTGCATCACTCACTCATTAGCGTCTGGGTTAATATATTGGTCAGATTTTCCGAAAATGTACAATTGGCAGCTGTATATACTTAATAATTTCTGCTAAATTCTGCTGAAAGAAAATATACATTTTGGGTATATCTGAGTATATTTGGTATCGCATTGATTTAAAGTATAAGTTATGTTATGTTAAACAGCATTTTGAAGCTCATTTCTGTCTCAAATGTGGGTTATTTGAGAGGATTGGTGAAGGCGAATTGTACATTTTCTGAAAATGTTCTTTATGGACATAGATTTCCCTTAATTTGTCCTTGTGTTATGATATGATAGTAAATCACCTTGTTTAACGATTTTGTAGAGATAGACTGTAAGCTGAAAATATCATACGGGTCAAATTTTTTTAGAATGTACAATTGCGAAATTCCTGACTTTGCACATTATACTGAATGGGTATTGAATAATAATTAATCAATCCTAATAATCTTAGTACCATTGGCGAGAAGACATCCTAAGCTTTACGAAAATGTACACATTAATGTATATATTTGTAGGATTTCTATGTGATAAATCACTATAAACGTTGAAATTATAACAAAAACACCCCAGAATTCACTACTTTTTCTCATTTGACTTCCCACCTGAAAAAAAGTAAACGTTTTAGGTATCAACTTGTATGAGGTACTTGTATGAGAGCTTATAAATAAAAAAGCAAACAAACAGTCCTTTGTTGACCTTGTCAGTAGGAGAAACGTTTTATTCCTTGGTAACTCCTTTAGGTTCGTTTTCTGCCATGTGAGTTTCTACATTTGAAAAGATGAGATCAAGGTTGTTTTGAGGTTTTACATGTAAATCAAATATTAACGTATGGTGAACATTTGGTGATAGAAATGATGAGCAAATATAAAGTGTTGCGCCATGCGCTTAATGGGTCAGATTTTCAGAAAATGCACAATCTACAATTATACACATCTGTCAAATTCTGGTGAATTAGAGTGAAAATTGATGAATATTGACAATATCTGAGTGTATTCTGTATTGTATTCATTCAATAAGTCTGTCTGGTATGTTAAACTGTTTTTAAAACCTGATTTACTTCTTAAATCTGGGTTATTTGAGAGGATTGGTGAAGGACAATTGTACATGTTCTGGCGATGTGACCCATATACAGGCAGACCAACATCAAGTGTCTAAACTAAAGTGTCATCCCTAGAAAAAGTTTAAATACGATAGTTTAAAGCCCATTTGTGTCTCAATACTGAATCTATCCGATGTACAACTAGGCCATAAAAGGGTCAGGTTTTCAGAAAATGTACAATCAGCAGATCAACATAATTATTTTGTAAATTCTGCTAAATTGGACTGAAAAATCATCAGCACTAGGTATATATGCCATGGGTATATTTGGTATTGCTTTGATTCAAACAGTCTGTTTGGTTATGTGGAACTGTATTTTGAACATGATTTTTGTCTTCAATGTGGGTTATTTGAGAGAATTGGTGAAGGTGAATTGTACATTTTCTGAAAATCCGACCCAAAATGTTGTGGAATCTGAACTTTTAGCACTAATAATGGACTTGTTCAGAACATTACACAATGCGACCACCATTTAATAACGGTAATCGATTGTCTACTGAATGAGTAATACATGTTGGCAGAGCGATGCTCAGAATAGAAACAGATGGGTGTTTTGTTGGGTCAGATATTGGGTTGAAATCTCTCGGGTTGATGGTTGAAAGCCTGGAAAAATAAGGGAATCTTTCTGTTACAGCGAATGTTTCAACAAATTATTAATAGGGGACTTGCATGTGCCACTGCGCATGCCTGGTACAGTGCATCATGGGATGGATTTCGATGAAATCTGACATAAGATAAGTTGCAAACCATACAAAATTCATTTATTAGAGTAGCTTTTTGCTTGGACAGAAGAGAAAATGTAGAAAATAGACACGATGAACTTAATTCAGAATTTGTATGTACAAGAAGGAAGCACTATGCACTCCACATGGCTTTCGAGCTAAGTACCCATCTTGCTTTTATTGATAGAAGAACCTTAAACCTGAGATCCCATAATAATGGGGAAATGTTAATAGTACCCTATCCACATACAGAAAAGGTTAAAAAATCGCTAATTTATCAGATTCCTAAGTTGTGGAATGATTTACCTGTAAAAGGGAAGTCATACCAAAGTGTAAAAGAATTTAAAACTTATGTCTTCAACAACATAACCTAAGATTAATTAGAATAAAGCTGAAGCAGTTGAAGTGATTAACCCACTTATATGTGAAGGTGTAAATATAAACAGTGATATGTGAATTAACAGTGATATGTGAATTTAATTTACTTGACTATAATGTAAAATGTAAAATAAAAATATCTAGGTTAGTAACTGAACTATAACTATAGATTCAGCTCCTATAGATATTTTAATAATAGAAAGCATGTTTTCTCTTATAACAAAATAAAGTAATTGATATGGAATATCTCAATGAAAATATTATGTAGCTACATGTAAGAATTGATGTTATGTTACGACAAAAATCTGTCATTTTGAACTGCATTTAAATCAGTTCCCATACACTATGATATTTATTTTTGTTATTATATATAGATTGAGATCTATACGCCTGTAAAATCGACATAATATCATCTAATAATAATCATCTTCCAAACCATAGGGAGACTTGGGAGACCTGGAATTCCAGAAAGTTGTGTTTATGCAGCTGAATGTATAACTTTGTTCCTTTTTCCGATGGAATGTACCTGTATTGACGGAAATAAATATAACACATACATACATACATACATACATACATACAAGAAACAGACTGCCTCTGTTTCTCGGGCTACCCCGATGTTTCTAGATCTACGGTAACAATTAATGCACAACAGTTACCACGCAATACAACCATACATGTAAAATATTAACTAAAGAAAAAGCTTCTTTCTTTTCACTTCTTGGCAAGATATTCCCATTAGTGGGCTCTGAGTAGTTATCATTTCCTGAATACAATTCTGAATACAATTCTAAATGACGTGTAGTTTATGATGTCGTGGCCTGATAGTGCTGCCACCTCGTGTTTAATCTAGTAACTACGGTACCGTTCCTAATAGTGAGTGAGTGAGATTGGTTGCTTTACGCCCTTATCATCACATTTAATATGGTTATATCAAGGGCGGGAGAGCTGAGAGGGAGGCAGTTTATGATCTTACCGAGGAAATAGAGATAGAGAAGAAGGGAGAGAGAGACAGAGAAAAGAGACAGAAAGGTACTTTATGGTCATAACCAGGGCCACCCCGCTCCTAAGAGATTCAGTGAAAAGACACTAGGTGTCGCATTGTAAGCATGTGACACACTGTATGAGGCAAGGAAGGCAGGCTCCATATAGTATTCTCATCATAATTTCCCCGTGTGAAACCTCTAGGCTACTTTTTAGTTTTTCGTAAGAGCCTTAAAGCTATTCAATTGTATTTAAAAAAAACTTTCCTACAGGTGCCACCAGGCCTTTCACTTTTTTATGTTTTTATTCTGGTAGCGTAGTCGGAGGAAATATCGCTTGTATAGTGGGGATCCCGATAGTTATAGTTGAGGTGGTTTTAATAGTGAGGAAAAATCCCAAAAGTATTGGTTTTTTGGGGAATCTTTATTATGTTTTTATTCTACCTGGGTACTCGAGAACCCGAGGTCGGATTTCCCAGTCGCCCCAGGGAGCACATACAATACTTAACACTTATAAAAGTCACCAGAAAATGTACTATTCACCTTCACCAATCCTCTCAAATATAGTATAGTACAATACCATATAGTACAAGTCAGAGCGCAGCGGTGTCCATGTGAAGAACGAGTACATCACATACAGTTTGTGTAGTTGCTTTTATTTGAGGGCACTAGTATGCTGTAACATGCTTCGACCAATTTAATTCTCCTTCATCATTAGATGGACTTTGTTCACTGATGATCCAGGGGGGTGTGTGGCACTAGATTAGAACTATCGTCACAATTTGATGGGAATGAAGGGATGTCTTGGGCTATTTACTTTCATAAGTATGGAATGTTTTTGTACATTGACATTGCCCACCATCCCGCCCACCTCCCTCCTATGGCGTCTCCCGACGCCTTCCAAATCGTTTCGTTTTTTAGCTTTAATCATCGCCGATCATGAATGCACATGATACGGCGATTCCCCGCTGCTATGACGTCATTACTTGGGCCTCGTTCTGGGTAGGGTTCCGGTGGGGAATCCCCGCGCCTATGACGTCATTACATGAAGTTCACCGAGTGTGGCCGAGCGTGAGCCGAGTAATGTCGGCAACGAGGAGAAACAGAAATACATAGGCATAAGCATGTAATGCTGGAACTGCGTAATTATATGAGTAAGGGACTGTTCATTTTTAACCTCTGGGGGGGGAGAGGAGAATTTTCAGGGGGGGCCATCTTTTTTTGCACAGACTCTGAAGGGGGGGTCACCTGTTTTTGCACAGACTCTGAAGGGGGGGTCATCATTTTTTGCACAGATTCTGAAGGTCAAGGAGGCACCTTTTTTTTTACACAGACTTAAAGGGAGGGGGGCTTTTTTTTTGCACCAACTATGAAGGACAGTGCCATTTATACTTGCGTAAACCTTGCTGAAATCTGGGTAATGAAAGAAGATTCCTGTACTTCAATCATAAAATTCTCTGGTATTTGGACAAGCAGACCATTCTCTAAGGCAGTCAGCAAGCATCTGACTTGTGGTGGTCTGGAAGCATGGGAGAGTTGTGGTTTATAACACATAGTGTAGCTGCATGGTGGTCTATGCTAGATGAGAGGAAGCGTGCAGAAAGGTGCAAACCTTGTTCATCACTTGTGCTTTTTCTGGGTCCCTTGCCCACCTCTTGTTGATGAAAGACATGGCTGTTGTGTCATCAGAATAGACCATTACTTGTCTATTCATTGAGGTTGGGCTAAAAAGATGGCAGGTTGGATCAAGAATTGCTACCTTTTGGTATATGATATATTGTCAATGATATTTGGCCACCCTGCCCATGAGACATACACTAACTCTCCATCATTTATAAATCCCCTGCTGCCCCACAACCATCCAATCTGTAATTTTCCATGAAAGTTGGTTTGGCCTGACCATCTTTTTTTACTATCTTAAATCCATCTTGTATGCTGTTATGTAAAATGTCTGTATGAGGGCAGGAGCAACTCCCCCAAGCCTCAAAACATATCGCTGCCATGATCACTAGTGGTGGTCGGGTACACGAGCAGTGCTAGACTTCTTGGTATCCTTTTCACATGGGGAAATTCTTACTTATCCCCAAATCTACAGGTGCCAAACATGGCAAAAGCCCAGCGATATCGCTTCTCTTATACTTGCCCAAGAACTTCTCCTGGGCTTTTGTCTTTCTTTGTTCTTGGGATCAGCAAGGCAGATATATATAAGACCCAGGGGCTGTCCCCTACCTTAAGTCAAACTGCACCTGCAGTTCCTTAATAAGGACTGATATATATATTTGAGGATCAAGGGCTACTTGTGGTTCTCCACTACATACAAAATCCTTATCATGTATGCGAGATAATACTCTCTCTGGCCTTTTGCAGGTCTCTGTTGGTCTTGAGGTGACACATGGTCCTCAGGCTGGCCATACCTGATTCATCCATCAACCTAATCTTCATGTTCTTCCATCAATTGTATAACACAATTGGCTCCTAGGGATGATGGTAACCTTTTCCCAGAGTTTCTCAGCCAGTCTGTTTGCTATGTGCTTTGGCACAAACTTGGACACTTTATCAGCCTTGTTTGCATCCTAGCCTCCCTGATGAGGCTGGGTTGTTGCCTTGACCTTCCTTTTATTTGGCACCAGGGACCCCACCCAGAAAAAAAATCGCAAACCAGGTTAGCGAGGGAACTAGGCAACTTTGTGGTGAGATGCCTTGCTAGACGTGGGATTAGTTACTTAATTACTTAGATGACCTTATCATTGTTGACAAGACTATGGATGATTGTGCCTTCAAACAAAATGCCCTGATCCATCTACTTGTTTAGCTGGGTTTTCGCATCTCATGGTGCAAGTGCTCATCCCCTGCCCAGCAGTGCATCTTCCTCAGTATCCTCTTTGACACTATAAAGATGGAAATCAGGCTGCCGGAAAAGAAGCTAATCTCATTGTAAGATAACCTGGCTTTTTTCACAGTGATCGCCCCTCCAAGAGACTTGTGCGGCTCTGTTGTGCATGTTTCAAAGGTGATCTATGGCGGTCACACCTTCTCCAGAAGGAGAATCCAACCACCAAACTAAGTCAAGCTTGAAGTCATTGCTTAACCTAACCCTGGTATCAGTCCAAGTTGGGTGCTGGCTGGTGTTGAAGTGAAGTGAGGCCTACCAGCACCGGTTGAGGCATGACCTAAGTGGTAAACAAGGTGCAGTAATCATGTCCCTCAATAGAGCACATAAATAGAATGTATGTCAACTCATATTGCAATTATAGCAATATTTTTATTGTGAGTTGCCCAGAAAAATATTGCTGTCATATGGATCCTGTGATGTATCACAGTCACTTTTGCTAGCAGAAATGCAAACATTGCAGGCTGTACATCGCAGTATATTGGTTCTGAGGATATTTCTTGGACTAGTTTGAAGCTAGTACAAGAATATCAGCTTCTGTTGCTTAGAGAAAAATTTATCAACAGAATTTCACATTGGAACTCCAAATTTAGGCATCAGATATCTCAAATTATGTACCACATTGTCATGACAATGACATAAATGATAAAAGACGACCACACATCGCCCCTCATTAGGCGTTACAAAGGCCTGCAGCTATTTAATATAAGTTACTACTTTCCACGATTGACAAGAATTAATTGGTGATTAGAGATTCTGTACTTCTTAAGATTACTAAAGATTGCACACACTCGAAGATTGAACTGGAAAATTGTGTGATAAAGGTATATTTATGTCTTTTTTAGATTTTACGATGGGAATAATTCCGCTTGCAGTTTTGTGAGGGAAAGAGCCTTGAAAACCTCTCCCAAAGTTTGCAAGCATTTTTTCTGGGTGCAACATTTTTTAAATTCAGCAATGTTTTCAGAGAATCATTTTTTCTGAGCAGGCTTTCTCTTGCAAACCTATTTCTGCGATGTTTTTTCCTGCGATCTTTTTTTTTTGCTGGGGTACCAGGCCTAGCTAGAAGTCATCTGTCTCATCCTCAGTGGTGGTGTGGATCCCCAAATGTTGTTATCACATTGTAGCACCTCCACATGGTCAACTTCCTTCAAGCTGTTCTTTCCTGCTTTTGAATATTCTGGAGGTTTGGTGCTGGCTGCTGCCTTCATGTGAGGGAAATAGGCATGGACCTGCGGGCCTCACTGCCCCAATGAAATAACTGCCAGTATGACTCTTGTAACGCAACCCTCTTTAGACAATACTGTTGTCATCTGACAACCTATGTTATGTTTATCTGTCCACAGCTGGAAGTCAAAATCTCCAGTTTTTTCATATTTCCGATGGATTAGCTCTCACCACTCAAGTGATTGTTCTCTAAGGCAATCACTAAGCATAATATTAATCCCTGGTTGTTCCTTAGTCATCAATTTTAAACATGTCGATCAGTATTGAAAAAGGATGGTTAAAAGGGGGGGTCATGCAATTTTGCACAAACTTTGAAGGGGGGGTCAAGCATTTTTGCGCAAGACTTTAAGGGGGGGTCATACAATTTTGCGCAAGAATTTTTCATGAATTCTCCTCTCCCCCCCTAGTGGTTAATTATGAACAGTCCCTAAGAGCTTAAAATCTTGGGTGAAATGTCTCTTATAATCAATAAGCTTGAGACTGGGACAGGTTTGAAGTGTGTGTACATATGGGAACGAAGGGATTTTTGGAAATTATTTGCAGATTTGCGTAATGGGTGTTGGCCAATGAGCTTGGGTCGAATTGCTGAGTTGAGGTTTTTATGCATGGCATGGCCACTTGGCGACTTCTCGTCAAGAAAAAGTCCCATTTTCCGTTCAACTTCAGGGATATTTATGCCCTTACATAGTTTGGCAAATACATTTGGCCTTAACCAGAGATTGTTATTGCAGTAAATGTCTTTGCACAGTGAGTGAAGCTGTTTTTACTCAGTCCGCTATGGCATCATACAGAGCTATCCTTATACTTTAGTTTAGTATCTTAACTATTCGCTTGGTTTCATAAGATCATTCAGTTTCAAATATGAATACATGTGATAGAACACATACAAAGTAAAACTACACTATTGATTCAATAAACTAGAGTTAAGACGCTTAGTTTCATAACATCATTCAGTTTCAAATATGAATACTTTTAGTAGAACAATACAAAGAAACTTTGAAATAGGAAGGAAGATGTTAAATCTCCCTACACCAAAAAGTGAACAAATCAGGATATCTATCATTAACAGAATACCATATTCTTGGAACAGTGTACCGACTGAAGCCCACAAGCAGTTAGATATTAAGTCTTTCAAATAGTTAGCAAGATCCGTTTATATATGGAATGACAACTATTTTATATACATTTTGTAAACCACACACTATCATTGTCAGAACCTTTATAATACTCTCATTTAGCCGAGAAACTGATTGTATCAACGTTCATATTGTTTATCGTTTATTTATGAATTTAAAAACTTAACCTCTGAAAGCTGTAGAGACTCGACCTGTGTCAGTGACCCAGGCGAGATTGTTATTCTACGAAAATTTATTGTATAACATCCGGGACAGGCAGAAATCCTCCCATCAGCTGGAGTGAACCTTTCCCTTAGCATTTTTAAAATGAATAAAAAGTTTTTCAATTCAATTCAATTTAATTCAAACTACACTGTTGATTCAATTAACTAAGAGATAAGATGCTAAGAAACTAGCATATGCAGTCACCGTAGGTGCAATTGTCTAGTGTGACACAGGTAGCTATCTGGGTACAGCACCACCCCCAATAGCCTAGATGTTAGACTGCCCTCGTTCTAGGTCTACCTTCCAGGCATGGGCATTTGTGCCCATGCTCTTTGCTATTAAAGCGAGGTCTAGGGCTGAGGGGAGAGTAAAGTTATGGTTTGGGTTCTGGGCCCACAAAATAATCTAGCTTTATTGGGTCAGATTTTCAGAAAATGTACAATTGGCAGCTGTACACATTGAGTAAATTCTGCTAAATTAGACTGCAGTTTGGTCAATACTAGTTAAATTTGAGTATATTTGGCGTTGCATCGATTGTAGCAATCTGTTTGGTTATGGTGAACTGAATTTTGAACTTTTTTTTCATCTGAAATGTGAGTTATTTGAGGAGATTGGCAAAGTTGAATTGTACATTTTCTGAAAATCTGACCCTATTATGGCATGCACGTCCTTGTCTTTTGGTGAAATGCAGCAAAAGTACTGGTTTGTCACTGTGTTTGTTCTTTGCCATAACTCACCTCTGCCAGTTCTCCAACTAGTACAGCACTATCAACTCGCTCCATGTGCTTTTAACCGTTAGTCAAATAAAAGATAATAATAAGCAAGTTTTTACACCCCTGTGCTGCCTATACCTTCAGCATTGTATGCCACACTTGGTTAAGGTGGTGCATAACATGTGAATTATGCCACCCTTAGCGCATAACATGTAAATTATGCCACCCTTGGCACATACAACAAGTAGGTCCGGCAGCCAAGCCTGATCACTGGAAGCCAAATTGTGTATTAATGCGCCCTAATTTCTCTTGAAATAATAAATATAAAGCTTCAAAAAATGAAAAGTTTATTATTTCGGTTTATTTATTCATTTTATTTATTTTCGGGGTGTAATGAATATAGAATGTACCACGGGTTCAGTCTGTCAAAGGGTTATGCATCAAGGTTGCGGCGGGAGACCGAGGGGCGGAGCGCAGCGTAGCCCCAAGGTCTCCCTCCGCAACCGAGGTACATTCCATATATGTATGCAAGCAATGCCAGTGAGAGAGTGGTGAGTGTAGCAGGCAGAGGAAGATTCGGGCACTAGATGAATAAGCCTGATATTAGTTGAATATAATGGCAGATTATTTGCCAGTGCTGTTTAAAATCATATTCCATCTACATACCAAAATAAGCTCACTATTTATGTTGGTACACTCGCACCTTACCCTACCTCCAGAGTGTCCTTATACTACTACTTGTGTGCAGAGCAAGCATGCATAATAATAGTAATATTCAAACCGATGGTTATGACATTATTATTGGTCATTATTTAAACATGTTTGTGTGTGCAGACGTTCTATAGAAGGGAACAATCAAGTACAGTGATCAATACATTGTAATTGATCTGTGAAAACTGACTTCACACACATTTTTTGATTCCAAATGTAATTTTTAGAAGTCAGGGTGTGGAGGTAGACCTGGTATAACCCGAGCCACATTAAGTATGGCCAATGCCACTTTGTTCAACCTGAATAAAATTCGTCCAAAAAAATTGTTTAATCCTACTCATCCATTTAGATCTATATCTATATAGGTGGAGGGTATTGTAAACATAGTTTATAGCGATCATGTAGGCGTGCATAGACATGTTATCCTGGAATATTGTTATTGACAAAGCATGTGCAGTAATACCATTGATATCAATGCACATGATAGAAGCAAATTATGAGTTGGTGTATGAATGAATGGCTTAATATTATAGATCAACTTAGCATAATATGTTCTTCACTGTTTTAGATACCATGTTCAATTTATCGATTATATTGTAAAAACGAGACCATCTTGGCTTCATTTTCCATCATCAAACCTTGTTACCCTGAAGCCAATGAATCTGAAAAACAAGTTTGCATTCATTATAAAAACAGTACTATAGTAAGAACAGCATAGTATCACGTATGAGGGGGGCTATATTCACAGAGTATGGCGGAAAACAATGAGGCCGTAGGCCGAGTTGTTTTTCGGCCATACAAGGAGAATATAGGCCCCCAAAGACGCGATACTGTGCTGTTCTTGCTTTTATTCCATGATTCTTATATTATTGCTACTTAATTTGCATTGATTTCATCAAACTGTGTTGTCCCCCAAGTCTCGAACGGTTGTGACATCACTGTAAAATACAGCAAGTTTATATTGTACACCTTGTGAGCGGCAAGTATATCGATTATATTGTACGTTCACGGCCAAATCATGGAATAAAGTATCATATATATCTTATAGAATTATTTTCACATTATCTCACATATAACATGAAAGCAAAGGTACATATTGTGCTCAAACATTAAAAATTATAAATTGAAACTTCCAACAATCGTAAGAAATTGATGGAACTAATGTGTTCTGAGATAAAACTCTGTTCAACGGGGGAAAAAAATAAAAATAACATTTTGTTTAAACTTTGACTCATGAAAGAACAAGGTTATGTGAATCCAAAAGCCAATGAAAACAATATGTCACCAGATTAGTTTAGTTTCCATTTCAAGGAGCCCTGAAATTCATGGCTGTTCACTATAGAAAACTATGAGAAAAGGACAATTTCTTTTGTTTTTTCAGTATAAAATATAACCTGAAAATAACTTTTTCCTAAAATCTCTATAGACATAGCTACCATATTGCTTTATCCTTTCAAGCAATATAAAATGGGGGTCACCAGCTTTTAAAAAAGTTATTCAACTAAACTTGCATCCCTTACATCCCTCGCATCCTAAAAATAGGATTATTGAAGATTTTCAACGCTAAATAATATCTTTCAAAATATGTTGATACCCTGTTCTTTGATGCATGAGGGTAAAACTGTATTGTAGCTATGTTTAGAAGACATTTTAAATGAAAAATCTCATTCGTCCATCTGAAATCTTGGAAAAACTAAGAAAATATCCATTTTCCCCACAGACTTCAATACTAAACTTTAGTGGTCTCTAAAATGAAAAAAAGAATATGCTGAGATCCATTTCTTTTTGCTTTTTGTTATCCCCCAACCATGTTCTTTCTCAAGACAAAGTTTAACACAATTATTGTGACTCCTTATTTTTCATGCATCAGTTCCTTAAACTCCCGCCTGCAGCAGTGCATATGACAGTGATTTATCTCTTTAAGTTGTACACCCTCCCCTACCGCCTGGAGGCGACCCCCCCCCCCCCCCCCGTACTACTCCACTAAGGTCAGCCATTAGAGACACATACACAGGAGCCAACAAAGCCTCATATTCACCTATTATCGCTCATTTACAAGGTTATTACCTCAAACACCATAATTAGTCGCAGCTATTCTTCCCCACAGACACCCAGGGTAGGATACTACACGATCTATTGCAGAGAGAAGAAGTGGAATAGACTTAATGATTTAATATTGATACACATAAAGGTAGGTAGAATGGACTGGTTCTTAAACTCAATTGTAATCCTAAAGTTGACATGAAGCCAAGTTCTATTAATACATTGACTCACATGTGTACACAGTAGTTGGGGGACTAGCGGGTAACATACACTGTGTTTGAGACCTAATAAGAGTAAACATCAATGCGAGCCAATGGTAACCCTACGGCGAACCGTTCCAAATAGATCTCACATAGAGTGTAGACTGACTTGCCCTCGACTCTAGGTGTAAACAGTCATTGATTAACGCTTTGATTTACTTTGTAGTTATGATGTGTTAAGGAGAAATGAGTTACAAGTCGCAAAATATTTATTTTGAGATATCATCATGTTTGAAAAGATGAGATCAAACCGATTCCAAAGATAGTAAACAATACAACGTCTAATAAGTATTTCGATATTCTAAGTTTGATATTTTTATTTTTGATAAAAATGGTTGCAATATTTGTGAGCGGACAATTACTAGGAAAGTGGCTGAACATATTCTATAGACACGGGTGTGACACTAAGATAATAATAAGCAAGTGTATGCAAGCAATGCCAACACAAGAAGTGAACTATACATAATCATTTCAAATGAATATACAGTACCTCTCTGTTAAGACCACCCTAGGGACTGAATAATTTGTGGTCTCATAGCGAGGTGGTCTCAAAGCAGGGTCATCTCAGTAGAGACTTGAGTCTTAATCTCCGTCTTAATCGAAAATTTATTGGACTTGATAAGTCTGTGAAAGCACTCTGCCTATGGCGGATACAGACAAACCTCGTCCAAGAAATTTTCAATTACTGGCTTACATTCTCTCTATTTAGTGTCCATCCAAAACTATTGCAAACAACTTTTTTCAAAAATAACAATATCAAACTTAAAATATGGAAATAATTGTTATTCTGCCCTACTGTTTACTATCATTAAAATCGGCTTAATCTCATTTGATCAAATATGGTGACTTCTAAGAATCCATTTCATTGTGACTCATTTTCTTTAAACAACTATGAATATATATTTAAGTATTTCATTCATCATTTCAGTGAGTAGACAAGGCTGACAACTGAGTGAGCATGTCTGAGTGGTTGTGGGTGTGGATATACATCCCGCTGTCTACCAGCATCTTCATCATCACTGCAGTGGTTCTAGGCGTGTGGCTCTGCTACCGCAAGAAGTGCTTCACTAAGGATGAGGGAGGCAAGGAGAAGAGTTGTGATAAGGAAGGAGGCAAGGGGAAGTGCCATGATGAGGAAGGCAAGGGGAAGAGCCATCATGATGAGGGAGGGTTTGTGACAGAGAGGGCCAGTGTGACATGGGAGATAGGGGTGGAGGGATCGACCGGGAAAGGTGGAGTACGCCTGAAACCATTAGATGGTGGGGATGGGGGTGGAGGTGTAAAGAAAAAGAAAAGACGATCAAAACGTGGGCCGGGTGGTGGGAGAAGTGGTGGGCAAACAGGTGGATATGGTGGCAGAGATGGTTGTAGTGGTAACAGTGGATATGGACGAGGTGAAGGCTTTGGAAGAGGTTGTGGGGATAGTGGAGACTATGGAGATGGAGATGGAGAAGGTGGACGCTATGGAGGGGGTTATGGAGGAGGTTATGGACGAGGTTATGGACGAGGTTATGGACGAGGTTATGGACGAGGTGGAGGTTTTGGTGGTGGTAGAGGTGGAGGTTGCGGGGATGGTGGTGGAGGATGTGGTGATGGTGGTGGTGGTGGTGGAGGTGGTGGTGGTGGTGGTGATGGTGGAGGTGGAGGTGGTGGTGGTGGTTGTGGCGGTTGTTGAGTCGCAGTCAGGGGAAATTGTGGGCCAAATTATAGGACTACAGACCAGTCCCACTACTGTTGTAAGTCCGGTTCCGGGCCGATTGCTTACATCAAAGATAATAAAAAAACAATATTTACTGCTCAAAACTGCAAGTTCCAATTCCATTGGTTCATTTTGATTCGAAATCATTCATAATGTGTTGTTAATGTGTTTTTGTCCTTTCTGTGACTATCTAAGAGATTATGTTTAGTCCATGCAGGCTAGATGATGCCTTGGTGCGGCATCATTCCCTGGTCTACAGACCATGCTCAGCCAAAATATGGACCAATCTATTAACCTAGGAGGCTGCATTAGTGGTTGAGGAGACATGGAAGGGCACTGTGTGATAAAGAGGGGCAACGAATCTGAGGAAATGTGGAGGCGACAGGAGTCAAGGGGGAAGGACAGGAGAAGAAGGGAGTGTACAGGAGAAGAGGGGGAGGGGATAGGAGAAGACAGGAGGGAAGACAGGAGAGAAGACAGGAGGGAAGACAGGAGGCCAAGTAGGAGGGAAGAGAGGAGGGAAGACAGGAGAATAGACAAGAGGGAAGACAGGAGAGAAGAAAGGAGGGAAGTCAAGAGAGAAAACAGGAGGGAAGACAGGAGGGAAGAAAGGAGGGAAGAAAGGAGGGAAAACAGGAGGGGAGACAGGAGGGAAGGTAGGGGGAAGACAGGAGGGAAAAAAGGAGGGAAAACAGGAGGGAAGGTAGGGGGAAGACAGGAGGGAAGACAGGCCCCAGATGGAGGAACCAAGCATATCTTCATCACCAGGACACCGCAGCACACAGTCTAGCTCGATCTACCCAAAGCCATGCCTCAGAGCTGCCTTAGCGTTACATCAAGATTCACACTTCAAGACATACATTAAACTTCTAGTAATGTCAGTGGCATTGGAGACACCATAAGTTACATCCATGCAATGGTTGTAGCTGTAAAGACTAATACTTAGGCAGGCTCGACCATGCAGGGAGTCCATCTCACTGAGACAGATGTTTTACACTCCAACAATGTTGCATCATAGTTCTTCTTTTCACTAAAGAAAGAACATCATCCACCATCATGATCATTAGTTGTGTAACCGTGTAACCAGTTATGTGTATGGTCAAGCAGACTGACGGACTGGCCCCAAAAGTTTCTCTACCTTCATAGGCCACTGGTGACCGTTTGTGAGACAACTGGATTGTCAAACTAACACAAAGAACACTGTGGAAGTTGTGCAGTTGTCCTTTGTTTCTCCTCTTCTGTTTTCATGCTTACTTCGATGACCAAGGCGACATTGTTTCACTACATGAAACGGTTGTAATAGGAATATGAAGGGGCTGAAAACCTTCCATTTGCAGGGGAGACCACCTTCGACAACTGTTAAGGTCTGTCCATTTTCCATTGTACACTGGCTTGTATGATCAAATCAAATGTGAGAAAATAGTCGCGATGAATAGGGTGCTCCACCAGTGTTAAGGTATTATAATGTCTTAATGTATTAATATATGAGCAACTCGGAAACACAAGTGAACAAGCGGTGATGTAATATCCAACTGGTTTATTCTAGTATATCAGTAGAGACTCTCACTGCGAGTTCATGGGCGTATCCTTGTTACCTCATATCCTGCACAATAGCTTGACATTCCAGCTGCCGCCATTACTCCATGTTAATATACAAACAAATATTATTTTGTCAATAAAGCTGTTCGTCTTTACATTAAATTTATATTGAATATTATCTAATGCATTGGTATCACCTCAGCTAATGCTGTGGACCTGACCTTCCAGAGGTGAAATAATACACTACTTGTGCCACCAATAATAATATAGAGAGGATAACTTTTGTTGACTCCAGAAAATCAATTGATATTTTCATTGATATTTTAATTGATTTAATTAATGTCTATATCTATATAGCGACCCTGTGAGAACATCCTTAAGGATGGAGCATATTTACCGGTAACCTATTGCATATTATCAACCTGAATGAAAAATAAAATATATATATGCAAACGATTCTATTAGTCTACCATGTCAGTTATAATGCCTGTGTAGTGATTTCCACCTAGTAATACTAGTTCACTAACCAAGTTCAAATCTTATCAATCTCAACGAAGGGGAAGTAAAACCAGTAACACAGTGCTTTAGTATCTCAGGCTTTATTCCACCACACAGACCCATTCCAGCAGTTAATCTCAGACCCAGCTTAGGTCCAAATGGCTCCGCAAGAGTGAGCAATCACTCAAGACAAGAGTAACAAGGTACAGCTGATTCAGGAAGGAGGCAACTTTGGTACACAGTCAATGAAGGTGTTTCAGGTAAAAGGAAGGTAAAAGAAGGTCTAGTGTAATAACAGGTTATGGTACATAAAAGGAATCTCGCCGGAACATCCGGAAAGACCAACACATTAATTGTGGTATAAGGTACAGTTAGATAAGAGTAACCTGTAATATAGATTGCTACTCATGAACTATCTGCTTTTTCTTTCTCACAGATGGAGGGTCTCTCGAACAAAGAACATGTTTTGTTCTTCGGAGATACATTCACCCCCTCCAGACTAATAGTGGGAGACAACAGCAGTGTTACCTCACTCACTTGTCCAACCAACATGTCAACATCAAGACGTAGGGTTCCCACGGACGGACTACTAAAGGCCACCGTCGCCGTAGCGCCAGCCAAGATATTTGAACCAAGGCATCCCACAGTGTAAACCTTCAGAAAGCTCTAGTCAGGCTCAATTGCTTGGGCGGAACAGCACCCCAGTGATGCATCATCACAGCGTCTTTCCTGCCATTCAAAGCCAATTTCCCGGACCAGTACACATAACATCTATGCACAAGATTAAAGTCCTGTGCCAGAACTCTGGACTCTGAGCCAGATAAAACCAACATCAACAAACATGTTACCATATACATCGGTTTCCCTAACGTCCGCAGGAACAGCGCACCACCGTGCACAGTAATCTGCGAATCGTTTATCATTGTGCACACCAAGAGGGACGGAACCAATGGTGGCGGCCGACGCAGGGAGTTGCAGAACATCTTTGTTACCAGGCCAGTTCTCGAACCTGGATCCCCAAAGGAAATCAGTCCCTAACTGCTTTCGTACATCCCTGGCGGACAGCCCCAGGCTCAGTACTACTTACAGGCGCTAGAGCCCCACCCCCAGTCTCCATCTCCAACACAAAACGATCATGAATTGTAGTACTAGGAAGTGCAGACAATTCCCCGGGCCTCACCTCACTCTCTATGAAGCCCGTTTGGAGTTTTCCGCCTCCTCAGACTTCCCCCGTTGGTCCGTCCTTCTCGCGGAATCCCCCTACCGGCCATTACATACTCTTCCATCCCATACCAACGGAGCCTTAGGAGGAATCACAGTAGCCACCTTCAAGTGGGTTTACTCCAAATCACATTGATTTTTCTGTTCATCGCCAGAATTTCTCCCTTTGACCTTCAACAGAACATCTGAGCAATGCTATGAGTCCCCAGAAACAAATAGAGGGGAAGTAGAATCCATGCCCCCATGTCTCCACCAATGATATTATGTGTAGAAGTAATGCACTCGCTACACTATGCATCATAGGTTTCCCTTAAGTTTGTCTCCACTTACACAAAACACAGACTCAGCTCCCACGCCGGTTTCCAACTCATAGGTACCAATGTTTGCCACCAAAGCGCAACGTCTCCCTAGAGAAGGTCACACGTCCAACTACTTCCTCAGGGCCTCTCAACACCACAACAGACAGACAACCATCTGTTGGTGGAAAGGTCACCTTCAAGTCAACCAAAGTCAATGTCACTGGATACTGCAATTTATTTCTCTTTTTTTCAATATTACAGATTCCCTCTACTGGCTCTACCATAATCAATCTTTCAATGAGATGAAGGCATTTGCTGGAACATACTGTTGACCACTAAAGGTACCAGTTATGGCTCCGAACAAATCTCCACACAAAGCACTAGGAGCTACTGCATTAACTGAAGGCCCTCAATCCAACCAGGCAGCATTCCTAGCTATGATTACTATAGCCAGCATCTCCGCAGAAGCAGTACTCAAATCCTGAGGATCCGTCATTGCTATCAGTGACATGGCACTTCAATTCTCCATTTCTATTCTCTGAGAGAATATGAGTCCACAAAAGTCTGTATCAGGGAATCTTTCCAAGCAGACATCTGCAAGCCTGGTTCTCTGCAAAAGCAGTGCTATTTCTCACAGAGAAATATAGGACAGAAAATAAACTCTAGTCAAGGTCTGTGGTTGAGAACTAGTCACGGCACCAATTGTAGTGATTTCCACCTAGTAATACTAGCTCACTAACCAAGTTTGAATCTTATCAATCTCAACGAAGGGGAAGTAAAACCAGTAACACAGTGCTTTAGTATCTCAGGCTTTATTCCACCACATAGACCCATTCCAGCAGTTAATCTCAGACCCAGCTTAGGTCCAAACGACTCCGCAAGAGTGAGCAATCACTCAAGACAAGAGTAACAAGGTACAGCTGATTCAGGAAGGAGGCAATTTTGGTACACAGTCAATGAAGGTGTTTCAGGTAAAAGGAAGGTAAAAGAAGGTTTGTTTTGTTTTAAGATTTTTATTCAGCTAGACATTATGCAACAAGTACACTATTCACAGAAAAGCTGCTTTAAACAAATATAGAAAAAATGTTAGGAAAATCGATAGAAAAGAGATTTACACAAATGAAGTAATAAGCGCTAACCATTTGATTATTTTGCCATAGGCATTCAGTAATAATGAATCGGATAAAAAATAAAATAAAATAAATACAAAAAAATAAAATAAAAATACATAAACCATACACCCGGGACCGTGTCAGATTCATTACAGGCCATGTTTAGACGTATCAAAATACCATAGAATTACAATATACAAAATATTCAGTAGGAAATCAGGTTGCTATATTCCAAATAAACATAGCATAGGGCTTCATACATCCTGCAGATAGAGAAAGCTAGCAACATAATTATGCTGCCATCTGACGGTTTGATACACAACTAAGTACAGCATAGGCAAATCACAAAGCACTGTGTCGCCACCTAGTGTCACAAGCTGTCATTACTTATTGCACTATATAAGACATTGTGTACAGACCTTAGTCATTTGCCAATACCAATCGTTCAGGCGTGGTCCAGATTTCATTATTGTCATTAAAAAGCTTCACAAACAGTACTTTTAACCTTGATTTAAATACATGATACTCGTCTATAGATCTTATATCTCGTGGCAAGGTATTCCAAAATTTCCCAGCACAGCCGAAGAGACTTTTCATTATACCTTCTTTGTTCCAGCGTTTAACATGAACTTTGTAGGGGTCTCTCAAATTATAATTTACTTCATGTTCCTTTTCAAAGTCATAATAAAGTTGAAAAACATTTAAAAACCTTTGTAATCTTCTATACACGAGCGGCAGCATTTTGAATTCAAGATGAATAAATACATTATATTGTCGTCGACAAGTGTTTCTACCATACACACTATAACATATCCTGAGACAGTTATTTTGAATGATCTGGAGTCTCTTGATCTGATTTTGGTTTGATAATGATATAAGAATGCTGCCAAATTCCAGTATTGGTAGAATATAAGTTTGGTAAATTAAGATAGCTATATCCCTTGAGATCAAATATTGGATCTTACATAACCTCCTGTAAAGGGCCGATGCTCAAGTACAGGTAGAGTTGATTTGTGGAATGAAATTTAAAGAATCGTCAAGCAAAAATCCGAGATATCTGAAGTTGGCAACAATATCTATCATTATACCATCTGTATAGACCATGTATTGTCTATTTGATTATTTCTTTGAACCTCTAAAAATTTGTAGTTTGGTTTTTTTAGAATTGATTGTCAAACCGTTTTTAACTACCCATTCTTTGAAGAGATTAATATCATTTTGAACAATGGTGATATCATGGTCTGAGCAAATTCTGTGCAACAGGACACAGTCGTCAGCATACATAATCAGTTTACCTTTAAAATCGACAGAAGCTATATCATTAATTTTTTTTTGTACAAATTTATTTATTCAGGAAATTGTTACAAAATTATAGCACGCTCATCCGCAGATGAATTTTCGTTGTGCCCTGAGATTACAAAATATATTTTTAACATATATTGAGAGAGGGCATGATTAATATTACAACTTTTCTGATTTAATGTTATATACCAATTATCTTACAATCAAAAATAATGATACAATAGTAATGAAATGAGAGTGATGGTGAAAGATGGATTCCGGTCTAGTTAATATTTTACATACCATATAAGAGAGGTGTGAGAGGGTACAGATGAACTCTGACCTAATAAGCACTTCATTCAATATATGCGTTATAGTTGTATTGATTGACCTTGGATACTGTATTATAACTATACAATGATACAATATGGAATAGACTAAGTATATCAGGGGGCCGATATCATAATTATTTACACATTTGATAAGCGGCCAAAGACATATAGATAATTGAATCGAATCGTAAGGAAACAAACTTAGACGCAAGATACGACTAGCATATAATATCCGGTTTGTGATAGAGACATAGCAAAGTAAGCATTCAATAGAACAAGCAAACAGTATAGAACCCTAAACAGAGGTTTATACAAGTGGGTACAGATGATTATAGTCCTGCTTAGTTATACGGGTCCAGGGATTGGGGCCTGGAGGGCAAAGAAGTGCCTCTTTAGTGATACCTTAAACCTAATCGGGTCTCCAATTACCCTTAAATAAGCTGGCAGCTTATTCCAACTTGACACTACCGAGTTATACAGGCATTTAGAATCTTTAGATGTTCGAGGGATGAAACTTATCAATACCGGGGCTTCAGCTTGTCTGGTGTGCCTGACTGGTATAGAACCTTTGTTATTTGTATATACCTCTGTGTGTCCTATTTTTGAGAGGTTAAATGATAGTCTATTTGAGATACTCATGGTATTACATGTTTGTAGCAGTACAATATTTGGTGTGTAATAGTCACAACTTAATGCAATTCTAAGTATGCGATTTTGTATCTTCTGGAGTTTTGTCATCAAGGTTTGGCTTAAGGGCGTTAGACAGAATAAGCAATAATCAAATATAGACAACAGTTTTGACTTTGCAATTGTTATGGCAGCTTCTCTGGTCAGATTGCAACGTATTTTCCTAAAGATGAAAATTTTACTGTTTAACTGCTTGATGAGATTATTATACTGAGGTTTCATAGATAATGTTTGGTCGATGGTTATACCTAAGTAGTCATACTTATCAACAATATCAATCTTTTCATTATTTAGTAGAATATCCGGTCTTAACTCTTTCAGTACAGCCACCGTCCCAAACAACATTACCTTAGTTTTCTTAATGTTAACTAACAATTTATTCGTACAGCACCAATTATAGAAGGTGGCAAGGTCAGAATTAATATTATTTACACATGTTACCGCATCAGCGCCAGCGGTGTAGAGAATAGTGTCATCGGCATATTGTATTATTTTGCAGGTCATATCAAGGTATTTTAAATCATTCACATAAATCAGGAACATGATCGGCCCAAGGATTGATCCTTGTGGGACCCCATATGAGATAATCTTTTCTTCAGATACATAGTCATTCAACTTAACGCGTTGACTTCTGTCGGTAAGATAAGATTTAAACCACTTAACAATATTTTTTGGCAACCCAATATCGTGTATTTTTTCTAACATAATACTATGAACCACTGAATCAAAAGCTTTACTAAAGTCGATATACACAGCCACAGAGAATTTCTTGTTGTATGCTGCTGTATTTAAGTCAGATATATAGTTATAGAGAGCCTCAGTCGTCGAGTGTCCTGCCTGGAAGCCTAGTTGGGTGGAGCTAAGTATGTTATTGGTAATTAGGTAATCCATCAAGTTTTTCACTACTATGCGTTCCAGTATTTTCCCACCGACATGTGTCAGTGATATGGGTCGGATATCGCTAGGAGATTTAGGTAGATTAATTTTAGGAATGGGACGTACGATAGCAGACTTCCAGGCAGTCGGAAAAGTACAATCTTTCATAGACAGTTTATATAAATATAACATATGCTTTTTTAATATACCAAATGCATCCTTATATAGGCGGCCATTAACATGCGTACAACCAGAACTCTTTTTTGTATCAATACATTGTATTAGTGCTTGTAAATCTTCCTCGAATATATCAAAGTCAGACCAGTGATTATATATAGTTTCTTGTGATCTGGTTCGGTTCGGAGTATTACCTAATTTGGCATTTATATTGGCACCAACAGCACAGAAATGTTCATTGAGACCATTTGCTAAGTCAAGTTTATCAACCTTGTGGTTTTCTATCTCTAAACTAGTGATGTCACTGTTAGGTGTACCTTCGATATTCTTAATAACCTCCCAGAATTTTTTAGAATCCTTTTTATGGGTAAATAGCATTTGCTTGTAATAGTCTGACTTGGCCTGGGAAATAGATCGGTTACATAGGTTTCTGCATGCTCGTGCAGCTTTTAAATCATCAGGATTTTTTGTTCTATTGGCCTTCTTGTATAACTTATCCCTTCTTTTTCCTAATTCGATTAAGGCAACAGTGTAGTATGGAGGATTGACTCTCTTTGGTTTGAATACTTTATAGGGGGCCAACCTATCTACACATTTTATAATCCGTTCATATATCATCGTCCAACATTCATTTGGGTTCTCAGTGAGAAAATAGTCGTCCCAATTATAGGATAGGAGAAGATTGCTTAACAAATCATAGCTATAGTTCCTAAATTCTCTCCCCTTAATTTCCGTTTTTTTATTACAGATTGGTATCTTTTTTAGAACTAGGTACGTAGGTTGGTGGTCCGATAAAGAGTAATCAATTGTACCAGCAAAATAATCAGTTTTACAACTCACCAAAAATAGGTCAATAATGGAGTTACGTTGCAGTCCAAATCTAGTTATACACTTCGATGCAACACACAGATTTTTATCATCACAATAATTTGTCAAGACTTTTGACTTTGCATCTTTAATACTGATATCAATATTCATGTCACCACAAATAATTAAATTTGAGTGTGGCGATCCTATTTGGCGTTTTATATTGTCTAAGTCTTCTAAGAAGGAATTGACATTACCATTCGGTGGGCGGTAGCATACCAGGATATAATATGATGGGATATGGTCCCTTTTGATTGAGAAGGATAATATTTCGCTATTTTCATTCGAAATAGACAAGTTAGGGTCATGAGAAACAGAATAAACCTTACGAATATAACAGCATATGCCGCCACCTCTACAGCCTCTAACTCTATCTAATCTAATGCAAATGTAATCTTTAATAGCAATCATTTGATCAGCAACCTCATTTTTTAACCAAGATTCTGTGAAGGCAATAACATCAAGATTTTTTGATAATACATCATTTCGTATAAAGTCAATTTTAGGTAACAACGATCTTATATTATATTGAATTATTTTTATGCCCTTGCAGGTACTCAGATCAGTCCAGTTATTAATATTATTGGTAGTCATTAATAAAGGTTGGACGGCAGTAAGCCAGTTCGTATTGTAATATAAATCCGGTCGTTTCCAAGATACGCATATTCATACGATATATTTTGTCAGGCAGGTCTTTAATAATGAGTTCCCAGTACCACGGAGAAGTAAGCCTTTCCAGGTCGCCCAGCGACAGCTGTTCCAGCTTACTCTCCATGGACAGGGTTCTCATCATAGGCTTCCATTTGGTGTGCCCAGTCTCTCTTCACAATTTCACCTAAGTGTAAACCATCAGGCAGTCTTCCATAATAGTGACGATGTTTCCGTTTTAGTCTTATATGGACCTTGTTGCCCAGGTTATAATGTACAAAATAATGTACAAAATAAATAAAATTGGGCCTAGGATACTTCCTTGAGCCACACCGGCTTCCAATGTATTAACATCAGAGACAGTATTTCCCATCAAAATCTGCTGCTCCTGACCTCTCGAATAAGAAGAGATTAATTCGAGTAAATTTCCAGAGATGCCAATCAACCTCAATTTCAATAATAAGATGTCAATATTTATCCAATTAAAGGCCTTGGACAGGTCGAAATAAGTGGCTGTTGTTTTGTAGCCATTATCTTTGTTGTCAAGAATTGTATTTATTAGAGAAAAGGCAGCACTTTCAATACTTTTTCCAGCCAAGAAGCCATGCTGACTTGGAGAAAAGAAATTTATATTCGATAGATATAGGGAGAGCCTTTCTACCAATAAATGTTTTAAAATTTTCCCAGTAATAGGTGAGATTGATATTGGGCGTAGATCATTAATATGTCAGGATTTACCTTTTTTTGGAATCAAGGTACAAATAGCTTTCCTCCAAATTTGGGGACAAATTCGATTCAATATTGTGGTGAATTTTTCAATACAAGATAATAAAGAAAACCTGAGAACGGTTGTATTAAGATCAAAAACTCCACTAGATTTGGAGGTATCTATTCCATTCACCAACTTAAAAACATTGTCAGGTCTAGTGTAATAACAGGTTATGGTACATGAAAAGGAATCTCGCCGGAACATCCGGAAAGACCAACACACTAATTGTGGTATAAAGTACAGTTAGATAAGAGTAACCTGTAATATAGGAATCAATGAATATGACCCATGTAAGTTTTGGCGGGAATCCGAAAGGCCTGTTTTCACCAGCACAGCAAGGGCACATGCAGCCAATTCTAGCAGTACTGGTCCAGATATGGTCAGTTGGTAAACAAACACTCAAGCCCCAATCAACGCTTGATTGGTATACCCATATTCACTATACCTGTATAAAGAAAGATTATGATGTGATATGTGATCCGTTTTAGGAAAATTCGTCATAAGTCGCAAAATATTGATTTTGAGATATCACCATAATTGATAGGAGGAAATCAAGTCGATTCTATGATGATAGTAAACACTAGGACATGTATTTTTATATTTAACTTTGATAATTTTTTTTTGAAGTTTGCAATGTTTCTGGATGGGTAATCACCAGTAAAGTAACTAAATATACTCCATACGAACACCTTCAAAAGACAAGGATATATTTATAACAATGTGTTAGAATGTGTTACATGGATTCATATGACTATAAGGTATAAGGGCTCAACCCTATAATAATCAGAACATTTCAATTAAGAAATCTTGTGGAAAAACACTTGAAAAAATATCAATTTTTCGAATTATGACTTATTTTCCTGGAAAACATCACATATATATGTGTTTTTCGAAAGTTGTAATAACACCTTAGTTGTTAATTATTTGATTATTCTATCTTTATTTGATCGTAGTTTAACCCATATGTGGTGTCTTATAATGAAATAATTAGTCGCAAGTCGGTAGAATGATATTTTTCAAAGTGATCTTTTTTGTGAAATTGATTATCTGATTTGCGAAGGTAATCACACCTTTAGTGATATGAATCTGCATGTCTACCAACTTTCAGGACATTGTATTAGATGAGTCAGATTTTCATAAAATGTACAATTGGCAGCTCTACACATTTCAGAAATTCTCTTGAATTAGAAGAATGAAGAATACCGGCTATATCTGAGTATAATGTAGTATATCGTATTGATTTAAAGTATCAGTTCTGTAATGTTAAAGTGCATTTTGAAGCTCATTTTTGTTTTAAATGTGGGTTTTTTGAGAGGATTGGTGAAGGCGAATTGTACATTTTCTGAACATCTGACCCAGATATATCCTTGCGTTTTTAAGGTTATCCTATGGGGTAAATTGAGGTGGTAATTGCGCACCCAGAAATATTGCAAACTTCTACTCAAACATAAATATATGAAACATAAAATTATGTGCTTAATGTTCACTACAATTGGAAACCGCTAGATGTCATCCTATCAAAAAATAATATGGTGATATCGTTTAAAAGGATGTAAAAAGGCTGCAATTAGATCAGAATAGTTGTTTAGGAGCTGAGAGTGGACTAACATTAAAGGAGACCAACCCTTTTCCTCCAGAATCGTGCCACTCCAGAAACCTTTCCCCCTCCCCCATTCTATGATTCTCCTTTCATGCCACAACTGCAGTTCGCACAGACATGTTTCTTCGCATAATTATACATTCGCTCTACAATTAGCACGCTACATATTTTACCTGCGAGCGACCTCAAACAAACACAATCTCTTACGCCTCCAATAAATGTTGTACATAAACATACTTTATACCAAATTGAAGCTTGAAAAGCTACCTGTCTGTTAGTATATGAGTTAACGTGGTTGAAAAATAGGGGAGTTGCATGTCTCACTGCGCATGTCTACTGCAGTGCATGCTGCGATGGATTCTGATGAAATCTGGCATACATATATTTGACAATATTTCATCGAAAATTGCAAGAATGTTTTCACGAATATCATAGCTTCTATAAATCATCTATGTAAACCAAATACATGATGGGAAAGATGGGGGCTAGTGTTATGGAAACATGAATAACACATGGATATTAACATTAGAACATTGATGAATACATCATGCTGAACATGACATGATTTCTATAGATTTTAGACTGTACCATTAGTCCCATAATTCCTTGTGAATCAAGATTCAAAATGGCGGCTATGCAACTCCCCTATTGACGAAGGGAGGAAAAACGATATAAGGCTCAGAATTTAAGAAAATGTACAATTGGCAGCTGTATACGTTTAGTAAATTCTGCTAAATGAGGCTGCAATTTGACCAATGCTTGGTAAATCTGAGGATATTCAGCATTGCATTGATTCTAGCAATCGGTTTGGTTAAGTTGAACTGTATTTTGAACTTTATTTTTGGCTGTAATTTGGATTATTTGAAAGAATTTGTGAAAGTGAATTGTACATTTTCTGAAAATCTGACCCATAACGCAACCAAGTTTTGCGCGACGATCAACGCCACTAGCCCCGCCACTGCCGCTGCCACCTGCTTTTCCTCTTCCTCCTGCGCCTCCTTCTCCTCCTCTTCATCTTCCTCCTCCACTCTCCCCTCCCCCAACCCCGCCCGCCTCCCCCTCTCCCCCTCTGAACAGTAATTAGAAGACCATATCTCACCAAAATACATTAACAATCTTGTACCTTTTTATGCCATTTTGTAAACAAAACACTATAACCAAGTTGGAGTGCCCATAAGTATGGTGTTTGATTCTGAATTATACATTTCCATGAATAAAAGCTAGATATTTTACGGCAAAATTCACGGCAATTTTCATAATATTACAGAACCACTATACTCTAATTCCAAGGGCTTTTGGCAATTTCTTATTTCTAATTAAAAAAGATATATAGGCAATCAAGTGAAAAGTATTATTTTGGACATTACATTTTGTCATGAGAATATTCATACACACTAGGTAGTTCTCTCTACCATCAGCATAGACCAGAGTACTGGCTGCATAGCTCAAACTCCAGTTGTGTCTGTTTGAGTTTTATTTCTATCGCGTCTCTCTCTTGTAATACATGTCTGGAGACAGTGAAAAAATTAGGTGAATAATCGGCAGGGGGAGCCATGTGAATATACGGCATTGAGGGTAGCACCATCTACCAGAACTATTCGTCATAGACTGAACCTAGCCATTCTCTCAACTCCTCTCAGACACTCGACACTGGTATTAAAATAATATTTCTAATTCCCATCCACCACCCAATAACACTACCCTAAAACAAGTAGGGCTCTTAAGTGTCGCTGCTCAAGATATATCTATTTATTACAATTAAGACTGATGCATTTATTTATTCCAATGTTCTGCCAGCTGTGATAGAAATCAAGAACTACCACGAAACATTGATGAAACCTCCTGCGGATCTGATATGATCTTTGACACCTCCACGTTTATATAAATAAATATCTTTTATCAATCTCTTGTTCGCCTCAATCAATGGCCTTGGTCTTGGGTATAAGACCTTTTAGTATAAGTATAAAGTGCCTTTATGTCTCTTTTTCTCTGTCCCTCTTTCCCTTCTTCTCTATCGCTATTTCCTGGGTAAGACCATATAGTGCCTTTCTCCCTCTCCCTCTCTGTCCCTCTCTCCCTTCTTCTCTATCTCTATTTCCTGGGTGAGATCATAAACTGCCTCCCTCTCAGCTCTCCCGCCCTTGATATAACCATATCACATTTAAGACATTTAAGACATTTTAGATAGCAACCAATCTCACTCACTCAATCAATCAATCAATGGCCTTGGTAGAGTACCACGCGCCACCACGCGGCCAGTCCCATGCCCCTACTTGTGTACCTGGCGCCAATCACACCCTCGGCACCTACGACCCCAACTGCAGTTACCAGCATTGTTGTTGTTGTTGGCACTGATGATTTTCTTTGAAATCTTGCTTAAAAATACTTTATATAACAAACTGAATCGATAGATCTCTTCCTTTTAGGTATGACACCATTGTGATGGGTTCAAATAATGTACCAGGGTTGAAGTTTACTTGTATTTTGTACTTGGAATAACACACTGTATGACCCCAACTGATTTCCACTATGACCGTAACTGTATAATGCAGTTACGGGTATACCACTCAATGTTTTTCACCTAGATTACACTGTATTATAAGCCAGATACATGTATCTGATAACACTCGAACCTAAATGCAACTATAGTAAACACCCACAGAACATGACAGCTACTGAAAACGGCTTTTGTTAGGTAAAAACCAACATTGTTTGTTCTAATGGGAACCCACCTTCCGCCATTTTGAATGCTGGTAACTGCAGTTGAGGTCGTAGGTGACGAGGGTGTGGCCAATGTCCATATTGCATGCCAGCGTGTTACATGAGTGTACAGAATCAGGTATATATATAGAACTTTAAATGAAGGTCAAAGCAGAATCAACTGCATGGAGCCTGCCTCGCACCATTAACCAGCCGACCTACCCACATCTCCCTTGATGGAAGAAAGGAACTGGGACAAGCCTTCTGTATAGGAGCAGTTGAGCGTGACTGAAATGGACTTACATAAATAATATGCGAGCATCAGTTAGAAGTAACTTTGGATATAGGGCTTGGATCTACCTAAGCTTGGATCTACCTAAGCAGGTGGTAGGGAGAGAGGGGACAGACACAAAGGGAGAGAGAGCAGAGCAGAGAGAGAGAGTGGGAGAGATGGAGGGAGAGAACAGAGAGTGAGCATTGAGCAAGGGAGAGAAGGAGAGTTAGTCCCCCTTTGTTAGGCTGGCGGGGACCATTAGAATTGCATAGAATAGGCCTCCCAGCATTTCTGGCCGACTGCTTACATCAACGAAAATACATAACTATATTTACTGCTCAAAACAGCAAGATCATGACTTTCCATTGGTTCATTTTGCTTCAAAATCATTTCTAAATGGTTGTTAATGATAGTAACAGCCCAACAAAAGTGGACTAAAGCCATTAGATCCTGAGTTCATGGTCCTTGTTTTCTCTAAGGCTGCTGGAAACAGGCCTTGGCTAGTTCCCCGCAGGCTTAGAGAAAACTTAGGACCATAAACTCAGGATCTTACTGCCTAATGGGAAGAGAGGGGCATGACTGAAGAGAGAGAGCGTGAGACCAGGGAGGGAAGGTGGGGAGTGTGGGAGAGAGAGAGGGAGAGAGAGGGAGAGGGGGGGGACAGAGAGAGGGACAGAGAGAGGGAGAGAGGGAGAGGGGGGGGGACAGAGAGAGAGAGAGGGACTGATAGGGTGGTGGTCCATTCATTATTAGCAGAAGTATATCTGATTTATATTGGAATGTTAAGTGTTGAATTTATCCCATCAACTTCAGCTGCCACCAACAATTCATAACCTACCTATATGGATCAAGCCTTTGGAGAATGTACAATTTGCTTTCACCAGTTATATAAACAAGTTTTAAGATTAACTAGACACTAACAATAACTTTGAAACATATAGTGACGATGATATATAATTACCATAACTACTAATAAAAGAGACATAAAGTGTCACATATACAATGTAATCAATCAAGAATCTAGTTAGCAAAAAGATGAAACCCAGTACCACTCATATACGTTAGGAATAGCAGACCCACCAACCAAATTCTTAATATGCATCTCAAAATGTCACTAATCTTTGGGCCTTATATAAAGATATGACCTAATAATGTGACCTAGTTCTTGCACTATTTCTAGAGCTGAGACCTGATTCATGCGTACACAGTAGCAGCCATGAAGATTGAGGGAAAGGTGTGTGTGGTTGTCGGAGCCGCCCGGGGTATTGGTACGGCCTATTGCAAAGCCTTACTCAACAAAGGTGCAAAGGTTTGTAGTTCTGATGAAATTACACTGATTTTATTGAATATTGAGGACAAGCAAGTATTGCAGTTGAGCCAATTGATCTGTGGTATATATAATGTTATACTTCTGTTGGCCTATAGTCTCCAGTTCATAACTGAACAGTGTAACAATACATAATGCAGTTTTACAGGATATAGGCCTGTTCTTCTTGGAGAAAAATGTCATTATATCCCAAAACAATATGAAGAAGCCAACCAATTGCGCAATTAATTCAATGTGATCCAGATTGTCGCTATAGATCAGGAAAAAACAAAATCAAAAAAATGTTCTAGAAAAAGACAACATTTCAGGAACATTTCAGGAAATTTGAGTAAATATTAATTTGTCTTCACTTTCTTTTTGAGTGTTGCAATCTGCAGTACTTAGGATAAAGGAAAGAGAAGAATAGAAAAAGTCTAGAAGTCTAAACCACTTTGCACCGATTACTTGTACAATGATTAAGGTAGAGAAAGATAAGTATATAAAAGCATATCAACATTTAAACACAACGTATGGAACGTAAATATGTTTTTACCAAGTAAACTATAAGCATACAAGATATAATATCTTAGGAACAAGCTATGAATACTGTTAAACCTTTCATTATCTATACTATTGTAGTGTACTTAATTAAACACCACCCAGGTGAAACATGCAGCATAAATACACAGAGATATCATGAAATAGAATCAAAATGAAACATAAAAGCTACTAGCATAAGCAGTACAGCAAAACGGTAGTGTCATCTGGTGCTATTCTGCAGAACTAATCACCAGCACCAATGGTATAAAATACTATTTTTTTTAAAGTATTTAAAAAAATTGTTTTGAGACCGGTTCCGTTGCGGTTTACAATGGTAATCTCATGGAACCCAGTCAATCACATCTAGAGTATTAAACATCACTTCACTATTATTTTTATTTCACTTGAAATAATGATATCAACCATATAGTTTAAACTTCATTCCTGGTCCAACTGGAAGGCCCACACTTCACAATTGTTATGAACATTCAATTAACCTGGGTTTTATTTCCATTACTCTTCATGGTAGTGATTAACTTTGATTATGTTATTTTTCTATATTCTAAATAAATAACATACTTATATGGCATGTTACATATTATATAACAAGTTATGTTATGAAATCAATGTCTAGATAAAATTAACTCAAAGCTGACATGCGTTTTTTTTGGTGTACTCAGCGAACCACCTCATAGATCAAGAATGCTCTCCCATTTGAACTTCTTGTTAGGTTTTGTCTAATCACAGTTACCATTATAACTTTGCTAGGGTGTGGTAGTGGCGGACATACTGGAGGAGCTGGGACAAGCCACAACCAAGGCCTTCCAAGACCAGCATGGTGAGGACAGAGTCATATTTGTCAAGTGTGACAATACCCAAGATGAGGACATCAGGCGTAAGTACAACTGTAGGTGCACCCTACACTTGGTGCAACCACTAAGGAACTGAGAGCTGTAATTTTTCCTGGTAGAGGTGTGGTCATTATTTGTAGGAAAGAGGCCTAGATTTTGAAATTTGATTGAATAGGAATCTCTGAGGCGATTAGCTGAAGACATTTCTTTTTACTAAGAGTACATAAGAGTACATTTCTTTTTACTAAGAGTACATAATCAAGGCCTCTCCAACTTCAGTTCCATCTTAAATGAGCTTGTTATATGATTCATATATATATGTGGAAGGAGATGGTTGACATATGACTCAAAGCTAAGGTTCAGCATACAACATGATAATTTATGTTGTTTTCATGTACAGCAGAGACTTTGTCAATCCCTTGGGTGCTATATGAATGATAATCCAATATGTGATGCTGTCATTGAAAAAGAGTTCCATATCGGCAAAATTGATTATGAAGTTAGCTATGGGCTGGGTAAACACCATTAAACAGCTTTGCAATGATGTATAGTATTTAATTTTAGTCGTATCAGGTATATGTTTATGTTTGTGGTGAGTATTCAAGCGATCCGTTTACTGAAGGTACCAGAAACTGAGATATCCAAGCTCATAAAAGTGAGACTTTTCTTGCACAGACCTAGGTAAAGGCTTATTTGTCATCACAGAATTGCTATGCACTTTGGGCACATATTAGAATCTACTAGGGCATAACCAAGAATCAGTTGATTTCATTAAACAGTTTTTATTTCATCGCGCTGTGAAAAAATTGTTCCTGAACGTAATTATTGGTACAAAAGGCTTCACCTGGCACTCACCTTCAGATCTGTTCCAGGTAACTAAGGAGACGTTTGGTAGACCAGAAGTGGTGGTTCACAGTGCTGGTATTCTCCATGAGTTCCAGTGGCAAATGTGCCTAGATGTCAACCTGGTCAGTTTAAACACTTCAAATATTTATATTGTATTTGTATTCCAATCATTCTATTTATATATAATGTTATCATTGTGCCTACAGTAGGACATTACTTTTCATGTAGGGGAAATAGGACACATCATAGGAGAAATAGGACAAAGTTGCAAGGATACAATTTTCAGGGAAATAGTAAAAAATAAGGCTGAAATGGATTAATCACCACTGGAGTGTTGTGGAAATAGTCACATCTGACTGGAAATAGGAAGTTAACAGTTGGAAGTGAATTTGTAGTAGGCCTATGTGAAAAAGCTTGTACCAGAGAGGAGCTTTGCATTGGTACATATTTCTACTATTAGACGCAAAATACGTCTTCAATTATCATGCTTACATGAATTTGAATTTATATCTATTGTGTATAAAATCATGCAATAAAGAATTTCTGAATTTGAATATCAAATGTGTTAGGGGGAGCATTAATGACAATAAAACATGCATAACAGAATGTGAATTATATTTATCAGGGAGGCTGTATTCGTACTACAGTGGAGGCCCTAAAGTACATGAGTAAGGCAGAAGGGGGTGCTGGGGGTACTATAGTACTTACAGGATCTATAGTTTCCCTGGGCCCCAGTGGTTCTCCTGTCTATGTGGCCTCCAAGTATGCTGTCCTTGGCTACACACAGAGCTGGGCGGTAAGTAGCCTTACACTTTGTTTTCAATTCATTTGACCTTAAATCATTATTTATCTAAACCAAAAGGTTATTTAGATATTATTAACCACCAGGTTTTAACTTCTTTAAGCAATTACTAAAGGAATTAATTTTAAAAAAATACAATTTTCTTGGCCGACCACAATGTACCATATTATACTACTAACACAACATATAAAAGTTCAAAATATAGTTAACATATATAGATACAGGGGATTATTAAGGTGCCTAGGAATATGCTGTTATACACTTTCTATGTTTTTTAGCTCCTTTCTGATATACACCACAATGAACTACCACTAGCCATATATTAAACCTTGGTAGGCATTGTTGTTTAAATATTGTAGTAGGAGGGCTGGGAGGGTAACTGGTATTTGTGGCATAATTCAATGGTTTATATACTACTCATAGGTCGACATATCGGACAATATCCAAGAACTATGGACATTAGGAACATTATTATTAGCAATTTTGAATTAGGCAGAAAAATATTAAAACATTCAACCCTCAGATCTGAACAAATGAAACAATCAATAATTAACAGAATACCATTCTCTTGGAACAATCTGCCAATGTTAGTCTGATCTCCGGTGTTAAAGCCAACCATCAAAGGTTGTTTTTTTGTGTTACAAAGTTTTCTAAGTCTTAAATTCTAGTCAGAAAATATAAAATCCTCTTGAATATGCTAAATAGAAGTCAAGAGGTATACAATACAGTTCAACATAACCAGATATACTTTTCTTCAGTCATTTATTATACATATGTATTTTTCAATCTGACCAGTGGCTCACAAATAAGTGAAATAAGTTATGTTTACAGGATATTATTACAGGAGGGAAATGAGGAATAAGCATTAATTGTAATATTGATTTTTATATTCATAGCTACCAGGTAATTTTGACGAGACGGGAGTGCGGTTTAACTGTATCTGCCCAACATTTGTAGATACTGAGTTATTCAAGCAGATTTCTCCAGACAGGACCCACAATACAGATGGCAAACAGGGTGTCCTGGCAAGCGTGAAGAAACTATCGTAAGTTTGCAGTCACTTAAAAAGGAGTTGAAAGTTGCAAATTTTATATTTTTCAAATGTTAGTTTCCATAAGATCCATTTGTAAAAACGGAACTAAAAACGGAACTAAAAACGGAATCAATTTGTAGAAATTGTTTCATTTCAGTGCTTTTCACTGTATTGGTAGACGATGTACAGAATATATCTTTGTATTTCCAAGGTCATCTAAATGTGTATATGTAGCTACTTTAATAGCTATTGTCCATCCAGAAACAATTTTTAAAGTATAAAGTAGAACCACTTATTAAGTTTTCTGAAGTTTAAGATAAGATAAGATGAGATAAGATGAGATAAGAAATTTTATTTTTGTCAAATTGCTTGTGGTTAAAATCATTGGAATGTGCTTGGCAATTTGTGGCCCTGTGTGAAAAGTATTTTTGCTAATAAAAACACAAGCTTAGTACTGCAACCCAAAGTTCTGCTCTGTGGCAACAGTTTATCCCATAACCCTTTTTAACTCACATTTTTCTTGTTTATTTCGATCTAGGCTGCTGATTCTTTCACCAATTTAAGGGGAATGGCATCAACAACTCAATGTCTGAGTTAAAAAGAAAACTGGGTCCCATATGTGAAGATATCAGTGAAATTAAAAAAATGAAATGACATGCAAATGAGACAAATGTAAAATGACTGTCTGCTCTAGGAGGCAACCTCACAATGTCCAAAAGTCCAACTTTCTAACCACTGGACCAATATGAGACTGGTGACATGGAGAGCATACATATAAACAAAGGGCATACCCATTGATACATCAGCATCAGTTTTACTTTAATCCTTTACTTTAATGGAGAGAATAATTTACCCATGAAGTTCCCTATATCAGCTGCAGGCGATTCAATGATTCAAATTTGTCATAAAAGTATATCTTACATCTATACTGGACATTGAGGGTGAAATAACTTTTTAATTGAATAAATTCAATACTTTAACCTTTTTTTGAAAAGAAAAATGTATAATTAATTTGACGAGTGCCAAACACAGATTTGAAATCATGGTAATTTGCATTTCTAGAATTAATTAAAAAATATTGTGACCCAGAATGCAAGGTTGACCAAAATAGGAAATTCTGCCTCATGACTACAAAGGGAAAACAAGTTAGAACCAGTTTCCAGTGGAAACCCATACTAGTAAATCATATGTTTTCCTTTCACAGACCAGACTATGTGGCAGAGGCAATGGTGAAGTGTGTGGAGGATGATTCAATCAATGGTAAAGCAGTGCGAGTGTCCCAGGCCCTTGGCATCGACATAGCACCAATGTTAGACCAACCTGACCAATAATGATTCATCCATAATTATTCCCTGCTTCAAACAACCTTGGGGCTATAGCACCAATGTTAGAACAACCTGACCAATGATTCATCCATAATTAGTCCCTGCATGAAACAACCTTGGGGCTATAGCACCAATGTTAGACCAACCTGACCAATGATTCATCCATAATTAGTCCCTGCATAAAACAACCTTGGGGCAATAGCACCAATGTTAGACCAACCTGACCAATGATTCATCCATGATTAGTCCCTGCATCAAACAACCTTGGGGCTATAGCACCAATGTTAGACCAACCTGACCAATGATTCATCCATAATTAGTCCCTGCATCAAACAACCTTGGGGCTATAGCACCAATGTTAGACCAACCTGACCAATGATTCATCTATAATTAGTCCCTGCATCAAACAACCTTGGGGCAATAGCACCAATGTTAGACCAACCAGACTAATGATTCATCCATAATTAGTCCCTGCATCAAACAACCTTGGGGCAATAGCACCAATGTTAGACCAACCTGACCAATGATTCATCCATAATTAGTCCCTGCATCAAACAACCTTGGGGCTATAGCACCAATGTTAGAACAACCTGACCAATGATTCATCTATAATTAGTCCCTGCATCAAACAACCTTGGGGCTATAGCACCAATGTTAGACCAACCTGACCAATGATTCATCCAAAATTAGTCCCTGCATCAAACAACCTTGGGGCAATAGCACCAATGTTAGAACAACCTGACCAATGATTCATCCATAATTAGTCCCTGCATCTTGGGGCTATACCAATATGTGAAACATCCAGGTAAAAGTGTCTAAAGTCATGAAATACAATATATATTTTGACCATTAAGTCAACACTTTAATGTTGGAACCTAATGTGCTTAATGTTAAATGCTATAGACATATGGCAATAGATCAATAGAAATTATCATTCCATTACATTGTAGTGAATCGGTTGGATTTGGCTAATTCAGTAACTGGAAAGCAACTGAAAACTAATTGGAAGATTCAGCTAGACATTTGTATGGTTATTAGCCACAAGGTGGCATTATATGGACTTGGACTTGGTGCAAAAGTGTAGAGTTCAACATTTTGCGGATGATACGGGTGGTGTATACATCAGACTCAAATAGGGATTTAGCTGAAGAGCACCTTCAGAAAGACCTAGCAGGAATAGATTTATGGTGCAAGCAAAACAAAATCTCCTTAAATGTGGGGAAAAGTAAGATTATGACAGTGATGACGGCCTGGAAAAAAAAAGTAAAGAAGGGGCAAAAATCTTTATAGGAAAGAACGAAATAGAACGAACAGAAAATACACATACTTAGGTGTAAATATTGATCATCAGCTTTCAAAGATCACCTTCAGGAAAAAATAAGTAAGGCCAAAAACAAAATCTATTACCTGTCAAAATTAAAAAGGATAGCTTCACCAGGAACTATTAGAATGCTGTACAAGGTCACCATAAGTCCCATTCTAGAGTACGGAGACACCATATATAATGCTGCTCCAAAGAACTTACTAGACAAGCTGCAGCTTATACAGAACACAGCTTTGAGGATATCTGAGGGATTGGATGAAAAAACTAATGTTCAAAATTTACAACGAACACTAAAATTACCATTACTCCATAAAAAGTGAGAAGCACATTTATTGGAATATACTTTTAAACTGAGTCAAAATGAGGAAAATATTGATGACAGGAAAATTAACCTTAGGAGCCTTGATTCGGGGAAAACATTATTAGTACCAAATCCAAAAACAGAGAAACTCAAAAGATCCCTCATTTATCAAGGACCCACCCTTTGGAACAGCATACCAACCAATCCAAAGCTATATAACTTAAAAGAATTCAAAACTTATCTTAAAGAGATAAACGACTGTTCTCCGCACTGCTGCAGGTGGGAGTTAAAGGAACTAATGCATGAAAAATAAGGATTGACAGTAATTTTTTCAAACTTTGTCTTGAGAAAGTACATGGTTGGAGGATAACACAAAGCAAAAAAAAATGGATGTCAGCATATTTTTTTTCTTTCTAGAGACCAGCAAAGTTTAGTATTGAAGTATGTGGGAAAAATGGATATTTTCTCAGTTTTTCCAAGATTTCAGACAGACAAATAACATTTTTCAATTGAAATGTCTTCTAAACATAACCACTATAGATGTTTGCCCTCATGTATGAAAGAACAGGGTATCAACATATTTTGAAATATATTATTTAGCATTGAAAATCTTCAATATTCCTGTTTTTAACTCACCGCCATGCAGATTCAGTTGAATAACTTTTTAAAAAGGTCGGTGACCCCCATTTTTTATTGCTTGAAAGGGTAAAGCAATATGTTAGCTATGTTTATAGAGATTTTTAGGAGAAAGTTATTTTCAATTTTTTTTTTATACTGAAAAAACGAAAAAATTGTCCTTTTCTCAGAGACTTCTATAGTGAACAACCATAAATTTTGAGGCTCCCTAAAATGGAAACTAACCCGGTGACATATTGTTTTTATTGGCTTTTTGAATTCACATAACCTTGTTCTTTCACGAGGCAAAGTTTAAACAAAATGTTATTTTCAGTTTTTTTCCCAGTTGAACTGTGGTTTATCTCTTTAAGGACTACATGTTGAAGCAATAATAGTAGGGCAGAAGGGAAGGTACTCCCTGGGTCGCCTCCTGACTGCAGGAGTTTGTTGTTTTAATCTGTAATTTGTATAATCATGATTTGTTTATTCCAATCATGAGGTGGCATGTAAATTGCCTACACAACATTTTGTAAGCTTGTAAGACTTACCCCATCTTTAAAATTGTTTAAAACCTACTGCAAGGTTACATAGCCCCCACAATAAATGTAGTAACATGATATGTTAATTTAGACTTATTTTATATGTATTTCTCTTGTATTATATGTATTATAGAAACACATGTTCTTGTTAAAGTGAATTAGAGGGTTCTGTCAGAAGAACTGCCAAGGCAGGGATATGTGACCCGTTTTTCCATGTATGCCATATGTAAAAAAAGAATTTGGAAAAATAAAGTTTCAATAATAATAATAATATATTGGTATTTGAGTTGTACTATTTGACCACTTGGGTCACTGTTTTATATCACATACTGTATTCTATATCTTTACTCTTTCACGGTATCATAAAGATACTCTGTCTAAGCAGACACATGTTGTACTTGGATATTTTATTACACACTTAGCTGAATGCTGGTCAGTTAAGAATATCTTGTATATTCGCCCAGGCTTAGGTATGAAACAAATTGAGACTTGGTATTGAATAAACTTGACTGTTTTATCCTGGCAAGGACCGTTAGAGCTGGGTTTTGTGTTTCTCTTATTGAGTTGTCTTCCTTAAGTGGGGTATCCACTTACACGTCGGTTTGACCAACCGTCAAGAGGGTCCAGAGGGGACGGTCAAACCGTTACCACCGATGGCCACTTTTGACCGTCGCTCTTGACCGTCCTCGGTACTCAACTTGCACGTCAAAAAGAGCCACCCATGTAACCGTTGGATGGTTACATGGGTGGTACTGACCGACGGTTCATGGTATCCACTTGTAAGTTTGACGTACGCCTGCAGGCGGCGACATGGGTTATTCTGCGTTCATTTGCTCTGTGGCTCCTCTGGTGGGCATTAAACATCACAGCAAAATGGCGGACGTCAACAAGCAGGTTGCAGCCTATCGGCTCCTTCAAAATCAGCAAATTTCGACTGAAAACGACTACCTATGCCTCCTTGCCGTACTTGTAAGTGAAGGAAAAGAGAAGCGGCAGCACAGATTTTGGGAGCAATTGTGGTTAAGGTGGCAGAGAAACACCAACTCGCTGGTGCTATTGTACGAGAAGCTCCTACAGGTTGGTATGGCATGGCCATGAAGCCATTGTATTGTATTTTATTACATTAAGTTATGTTATAACGTGTGTCTGTACACTAGGACAGAACGAAGGTAGAAATATAACCATATACCAGTTCTACTCATAATAAAAGATTCTGTATAGAAAATGAAATAAATTAATAAATTGATAAATGAATAAATGAATAAATTAATTAATAAATAAATAATACATTTTTTGTTTTAGTTGGACGACACAGAGGAGTTCCGGCTTACTTTACGCATGCCTCCAGCATTGTACCAGGAGCTGCTTGAGAAAGTCTCTCCACTGATCACGAAAAAGAACACCAGGTTCAGACCTGCTATAGGAGCAGATGTCCGTCTGGGCCTTACGATGAGGTACCTGGCTTTTGGTAAGTTTCAATGGTTTTTAATATATTTAATGTATGCGATTCGTTTCAGGTCAAAAAATAATTTTTTCATGTAAAGAAACTAAGTATATTGTTAATCGTTGTTCACCAATGTAGGAGACAATTAAATTCTAGATCCCAATGAAGTCACCACACCTAATATAATATATAATTATTGTTTGTCGACCTTTCTAAAATATTCACTATTGTTCTTTAATTAATTTCAGGTGACAGCATCAGGTCCCTGCACCAGCAATTCGGGGTTGGGCTAACGACTGTTGGCCCTATCATTCGGTCCACATGTCAAGCCATATACAAGGTGCTTGCAGACGAATATTTTCAGGTAAATATTTCTAATTATATATACACCCTTTTTAGTGTAACTGATAAAATTGTTATAAATTGTTATAGAATTATTATCATCCACTGCAAACTTTCAATACATATGTACAATTTATTGAGATGCCACCGATTTAAGTTCACCAAATGTCAACAAACTAAATCGCTACAATTATTATATTCTTATTTCATTTCATTTTTCCATAGACTCCATCTACAAAGGAAGATTGGCTCGAGTTAGAAGCTGTATTCCGGACACGGTGGAACCTGCCCCACTGCTTTGGGGCAATCGACGGCAAGCACATACAAATCCAGAAGCCCTTCAGCAGCGGATCGTTATACTGGAATTACAAGAAATTCTATAGTGTAATTATGATGGCTGTCGTCGACGGAAATTATATGTTCCGGTACGTGGGCGTTGGTAGTGAAGGCCGGGCTTCAGATGCTGGCGTGTGGAGAAGGTCAGACCTGTTTGCCATGATGCAAGATGAGGAAAATCCGCTGGACCTACCAGGTCCATCACCAGTCGCGGGCTTCAACGGGCAGCTACCATATTTTCTAGGAGGAGATGATGCCTTTGGTCTGGACGAACATCTGATGAAACCATACCCTGGACACAACTTGTCAGCAAGGCAGAGAGTTTTTAATTACAGGCTGTCGAGGGCTAGGCGCATTGTGGAGAATGCATTTGGCATTCTTGCCTCAAAGTTCAGGATTTTTGGTCATGTCATTGAGATGCAGCCAGATAATGTTTCTACTATTGTGATGGCATGTTGTGCGCTGCACAACTTCTGCCGCATCCGAATTGGTGTCAATTATATACACCCATCTGCAGTCGACACAGAGGACGCGCAGCATAATATTGTACCTGGTATGTGGAGGCAGGCAGGCGGGGGGCTGCCCAATCTGTTGGCTGCGGGTGGGGGTAGGAACCCCCACGTCCCCAAAAACATTTGCCATCAACTGGCCAATTACTTTTGTTCTTTCCAGGGGCAACTGCCATGGCAGTATCGCCTCTGCCATGTCAGTCGTGAAGACTGCGACATGCCCCCACTGTGAATGAATTTGTGGACATGCAAACTGTGTACGTACTGTACTGTACGTTCATTTTTAAATATATTTCTCATATTCTCGTATATGTCGCCAGGGAATCACCGAATAAATAATAGTTGAATATATGAATTATATCCTCTTCATTTTTACTCCAGGATCAGTTATTTCCTGATGTTCATGTACTTGACATAAAGTGAAACAGAATCAAACTAGCTAATAAAAGAAAGAAATATGAAGAACATGTTATTGACACATTATTTATTTCTGTGCATAAATCATTTCTATTCTCCAATGGAACATAAAATACATATAACAGCACATCAAGTAATAGGCGAAGTAACTGAAATAAAATCAGCAATACTGAGCAAGTATGAGGTAGGCTGGAGTTTTAGACAACTGTCCATGGCCTTAAAATAAAAAAAGGTTATAAGTAAGTTAAGCTAAAACTAAAGACGGTTATAAGTAATTAAAGCTAAAACTGAAGCTAAAAGTAAACTCCAAATAGTGATAAGATGTTGAATAATTGCATAATTAATATACGTCATAATATCAATGGCCATTGCAATATCTATAAAACAACCGTCTAATAGTATTACTCACTGGTTAACAAGCTTTACAGGACCTTTAGCTTAAATATAAAGGTGCGGTAGAGAAGCTTTACTGGACCTTTAGCTTAAATATAAAGGTGCGGTAGAGAAGGTAAATGAGGAAATCAGCTAAAAATTGTGTATAACAATTACTAAGGATTGTCAAAATTTGTTACATGTTTATTTACTTCTGTGTTGTCTTTTTACAACAAAAATAGTGACATGAATCCGTTGTAAAATCATGTTTAATACTTTAATTTTGCCCGAAATCGTGGCTGTTCATATAAAACCTGTTATGACATTTGGGTAATAAGATATACTCACATTAATTTGGAAATTTCAGATCATTAAGTACAGTATCTCCCTTCAATGAATGAGTAGTAAAATCATGTTTTCAGTTATGACATTTTGGTAATAATATATAGTCATATTAGTTTGGAACTTTCAGATCGTGGCTGTTCATTTAAAAGGTGTTATGACATTTCAGTAATAAGATATGTTGGTACAAACATGTCAAGACATGCTCATGTTACACACAGCCTATTGTCCATTAGAGTTTGAGACTAATGAATATAATTAGTAATGTATTTTTCTCAATCAATGCCTTTCACATGAAGTATATGGTTTTCTCAATTTCGTTGCTCCTCCTCCTTGGCGTCTGACTGAGGAAGCTGAAATAGGTAAAGAGTTATAATGAGTCAAAGAATATGCTTGGCATATTACCGATATGAAAGAAACATTTAAATATTAGAGAGAATACAATGGTTAGTTCCTCCGCTATACAGTTTAATATATTATATATTTGATGTCCAGGGCTCTGAAGTTGTGAGATCAGAAATGCGTGAGATCCCGGCCGAGCGTAACAAGCCACCATCCCAACTGGGTGTTTGGGGGGCGCTGTAACCCCCCCCCCCCCCCCCCCCCCCACACACACACACAAAAAAAAATGGATTTTAATGATAGGACCATGCTAGGGCCAACATAGCAAGCAAGCGTCTATCTAGCGGGGGTTTAGGGGGTATGCTTCTCAGGGATAATTTGGACAAAAATGAGTGCCGATTTAAATAATAAATAAATTAAATCAGAGATGCAAACTTTTTAATTAAATGTTGCGGGACACTATCCCAGGCCATAAGGCATGGAGCATGGGGTCTGGGGCGCTAGGCGGGTGACAGAAGTAACTCTGTGGTGCGTTTTAAGCATTTTCAGGGGTTAAATAATGTCTAGATAATATAAACTTCTCACTTTGATTCACATAACATACAGAAATAAAAAAACATCTATGAGGACATTAAGGTGTAAAGTGATGATGTTTTAGGCGTTTTTGACGTTTCTTTGCGATTACATTATGGTAACGAAATTTGGGTTGGTAGGTACCTCAATATATTTTTTTTAAAAAAGTAGCAGCAATGTGAATTACGTATAACAAAATAACAAAATAAAATTTAGGGGCCTTTCCATTGGCATTTTGTGGAGGAGATGGTGCGGGCTATCTCTCCTACAGAATTGCTTGAGCTAGGGTAGAGAGGAAGAGTGGGTGAGTGAGATTGGTTGCTTTACGCCCTTATCAACACATTTGATATGGTTATGTCAAGGGCGGGAGAGCTGAGAGGGAGGCAGTTTATGCTCTTACACAGGAAATAGAGATAGGGAAGAAGGAAGGACTTTTAATCACTTTTTAAGACACGCGGGAAACATGTAGTAGTAGTAGTAGCAGCAGCAGTAGTAGTTAATTGTACTCACATTCTCAAAATCAACAAAAATTAACGGGCCGTCGGGGTCTTCATGGACGGAGTCCATTGCGGCGCGCACACAGTCTTCAACAGGATCTGGTATATATGCAAAGGAATATTAATATTAATTTTTGGACGATGGTTGGATATTACATTTAGGACGTAGTCATAAAAAGGATATGGTTTATATGCAAAGGAATATTACATTTAGGACAGATATATATAACATAGTAGATATTTGATATTACATTTAGAACGGAGCATTGACAGTCATAGAAAAAAAGGTTAGGGTATGATTTATCATTAATGATAAATGAGTGTGTCAGGCTGTATGTACTGTAACTAAATAAATTGTCAAGTTATATGTAATTAATCAAATAGTTATTTAGTACAAAGTAAATACTTACCGCTGGCAGTCTTTCTGGCTTTGGCTGGGAAAAAGAAAAGGAAAAGTTATACAGAATATTCATATTAAATGATATAGGATTAATAAAGGATTTTGCTGAGTATATAGTGATATTGAGTTAGTCGGCGCAAGATTAATTATTATTATTTATTATAGTAAATTAGGGATCTTATGGATAAGAAGAAATTAATAAATGTACCTGGTGGACTCTCGAATTTGTCACTGGAGTCGACTATGGGGAGTAATTGTAGTGCCTGTTGCTGTTGCTGTTGCTGTCGATGTAAAGTAAAGCGTTAAGTGAGTATTGTAGAAGAGCTAAGTAGTGTAAAGGGAAGTGTCATTAATCAGTAAACTAATTTCAAATAACATGTGCGCTCGATAGGTATAGGTTTAAGTGAAATGGTACATTTCAAGGTTTAGGGGAAAATTAATACAAAATTCGCATTAAGCATTAGTACAATTGAAGTAGACAGCGACAATAGGAAGAGAAAGAGCCAGTTAATTAGAATTAAGATTCTTACCCGGAGCGTAAAATCCCTCCTCTTGCGAGCTGAACGTGGCATAAAAGTAAAAGGTCAATAATTATTGAAAGGTTATTCTTATATATAGGGAAAGGAATGAATGTATATAAATGATTAAGCCATATGAAAGACATATATAACAAAATGCTTTATTTACTCAGCTATAAAGTTTAATATATTTCACACAAGTAGTAAATAACTAAGAGTTGCACAAAAATAGTAATAAGTGATACTTTTAAGGATATAAAATTTTGTATTTCAAAAGAAGGTGCGAGGTGTACTTGTGCTCCTTAAACAAAGACTTACACACACAAAGATTGGCAAAAAAGTGGAGTAGGAAGTGAAAGAATGTATAGGGGAGGCAACATGCGGATTAAGAAGTAAAAGAATGAGATTTTTGGGTGTAAAATTCTGTTCTGCAAGTGCGTGCATAAAGTTCCTGAGGGGACGGGAGGAAGTTAGAGGAAAAATAAGGGCAGGGTTAGTAGAAAGATGTTCTCAGGTATAGGAAGTTTGAAAGAGAAACGATTACATATAGTCAATCAAAGTCAGCATTTAAAGTTCAATTAACATACTATATAATAAAATCAAGTACTTTCAAGTAGTTTGGGACATCGAAAAATTAGATTGTGGTTAGTAATTAAGGGGTTGTGTGTTTATTAGTGATTTCATTCAAGCGCTACACTAATCTAGAAGATGATATGCATACAATGACGTTACTTAATGTAACACACATAAAAAAAAATATCTGCACACCTGCACTGCGCATACACCTGTGTTGTGAAAGTAATGGAGATGGTATGGTGACTCAAATAGAGAGGAAATAAGATTATGTTGAAAAATAGTATAGGAAGGATTGAAAATAATAAATGTAAGTGTTAGAGTAGTTCAGTGTACATTGTCATCGGACAGGTGAATGGATAATTAAGTTGCTGACAATATTTATTACTCACAAGTTAGCAATGGCCACCGCTTCCTCAGCAAGGGAAATCAGCATGCCTGCACAAGAGAAATGGAAAAAGTTTCAATTTGAGTGGACAGGAGTGGAAGGAATTGGCATGAATTTATAATAGATATATTTATGTCTAGATGGATAGAAATTGTACTCACCAGTAGCGAGGTTGTCCGAGTCGCTAAGTAATAAAGAATAAATTGTATAATTAGAGGGATGTAGGTAAATAGGTAGTAAGGGTCAATAATTCATTAAAAACGTTAATTAATAATTATAAGAGTTAGGAAGTGGACAAAATGATAGGAGGGTGAAAGAAGTAGCGTTTGAAAAGAAATGTTTGAATAGAAATGTAAATTAAACAATTATTTACAGAGATTTCATACCGTTGTGTCAGCAGAGGGATTAGATTGCGGGTGCGGGCCGGACGAGGAGGAGGAGAAGGAGGAGGAGGAGGAGAAGGTGGAGGAGGCGTGTCAAGGGCCTCCCTCAGCCCTCCAACTCCCTGGCGGAGTCGTCCGCATTCTGCGTGCAGGAACGCCACCAGCGAACTGAAATACAAAAGCGAGTTCCATTAAATTATAAATTTGTAAGGTGCAGGGTTCGCTTTGTAAGGGCCAGGGTTCGGTCTGTTTAATTTGTCAATGTACAATTGATTTTATACTTAATTGACGATTGACAAAAGACAATGTCTTGATATACAGCTCAGTGCTGCCACCTGGATCCATAAGGCCAACTGGTTAATATATATAGCATAGCTCCCTCGTCTCTTTTCAGATCAAAGATTTGTTTGATCTAGGAGACAGTTAGATAATAAAATACTGAAGCTTAATAGAGTAATATGAATAATGTTTTATTTTAATTAATAAAGAAAGTTAAGGCGTGTACAGAGTGCGGAGGTAAACAAACAAGCTCGCTAAATGACAGCGACTGGCTCGCGACCCAACCCAACCCAACAAAGATCAAATCTATACTAATGTTAAGGAACGCGGGGCAGCGTGATTAAGGTGGGTTCTCATGGATAGTATAGTAGAAGAAATGAGCATGAGAAATAAGTGAATACATAATATAATAATAATAATACTTATACGTTCTGGGGCCGGGTGCATCTGCTGCACACTAGAATATTGCCAATCGGCTCGCGAAGTAATTCACCACAAGCGCAGCGCATCATATTCTGTAAGAATTAATACAATTATAATACAAGAATTAATACAAATATATTATTAGGCTATATGGGCAGGAATTCACTGTCAGCAAATTTCTGTTACGTCCAACCAGGTGGCTTATTTGACTGATTTTTGCAGATATTAAATTAATATTAATACTAATACATATCCCTATCAACAATGTAGATATCTCTATTGTGAATGTAATACAGATATCTCTATTAGCAATAGGGATATGGATCGATAGATCTGTCAGCTACATATCTCTATTGTATCCCCCTTCTATTCACTCTCTTCACATATACGCCTATAGCTGTATTGCCCATATATGGCATATGTAACTGCTTCTCCTTTTCAGTTGTATCTCTATTGCCCATATATGGTCCAACTAATGCATATGCAACAGCTACTCCTGTTCACCTATCTCCCTATTGCCCATATATGGTCAAACTAATGCATATGTAATATCTATACCTCCTCAACCAATTGAGCCCTAGCAACCAATTGAGCCCTAGCAGTCAATTGCCCTGGCAGCCAATCACATTCAATCTCTTGAGCCACTCTTGAGCGCAACGTCCAAGCGAGCCAGATCCCTCACTCAGACATCCTTCCCCCCAACCCCTCAACATGGCAATCCCCAGCCAATCACATTCTGTCTGTATGGTCAGTGCAACGTCCAAGCGAGCTCCCTTCCAACATTACCGGCAATCACATTCACTGAGCCACTCTGAGCTAAGTACTCACTCAACGTATTGTAACGCGTCTGTCCTGTAAATGTTTAACCAACCTGCCCTCTTGAAACTTTTGTCGCCCCATCAATAAGTGTCAACTCCCTATTAAGTGCCATTACTTATAAGCCCAAAGCACCCCTGGTCCCTCATAAGGCAAATTGGACTAAGGACAATCTTAATTCCGCCAACGGCTATTATTACTTAAAAGCAGTAAAGTAAAGTATAAAAATGGCAGAGAAAGTGAATTAAGAACTAAGAACTAAGGACTTATCGCTACGGTGAACAACAGGATTATTCTAAGTGCTGTTGAAATGGTGAAGGCCAGTTCCTGGTCGCCGGGGTAATTGAAAGAATTTTGAAATTTGTTTGACCAGGAGACCACCATAGTGAGTCTGAGTGGATACCGCTGGGAGAACTGACAGTTTCCGAATTAGTGCAAGTACTCCGGATAATGAACGGATAAAGGACACACTCAGTCATATACATACTTTTAGAGGTGAAGGTTGCCTAAGATAGAGCTAGATAGGATTAGTATCGTTGCATTATCCGATTCCGGTTGGCCTGTCCAGTATGAATTGCCGGATAACAAATCGCTCGCTAGGCGTGAAAGGACATCATATATAAATCAATTGCAGCTATAATTGCGCACAGAGTTAGATTGATGTCGACAGTGGCCGGCACAGTTTACAAACATCGTTACAAACAATCGTACAAGGCTTAGTTTCAAAAAAGAATGGAAGCCTTACCTCAATGTTACTGATGGTAGTTAGGAATTGGTAGGGGAGTTGTGCGGAGCCGTTGTTTGTTGTTGTTTACTTCTTGCCGGACGAGGTACGAATGTCAAGCGCCACAACCACAGCTTAGCAGTTCACTTCGGTGGCAAAATACGGAACTAACATTCAGGTGCCACTGAGCATCAGTAATCGTACTGTTCGGGAGAACGGTACTTTAAACACGTTACACACTAGAAACAAAGAAATTACGTATCAAATGCATCATGCAATAGACAAAACAGCCATGTGAGGCAGTATGAGATAGCGGTTCATAAGTAAATTGGTCCAGTGTCAAATGTCTTAGCAGGTGACCGTACTTGAATTACGCCAGTACGCTAGGTGGCAGTAGCAGTAGCAACTGTTAATTAATTTTCGCCTGCGCTGGCTGACAAGAAGTACCCAGTATCGGGTTTTGGGTATGGTTTAGTATTATTGGGCCTATACATCTCGGGACCTATAAGTCCAACACAAACAGCCTTGGGGCCTATAAGTCCAGAGCTGGGCCTGCGCGACGTGTGGCCTATAGGTCTGTTGTTCTTGTCAGCACTGAGTCAGTTGTTTTTCTTTGTAAGAAGATACATGACGCATTTCTTCTCCCTCAAAAATTATAAAACATTCAGAACAGATGTAAAAATACCCATAGAGTTCATTTCTGCTGTGATAACAGAAAACATGATGGAAACACGACTAATTTACGTTTTTATGCATGCGCGTCAACGTCTGTGGGTTGCATGCAGCCATACATTGATAATATTCTACTTTTATTCTGTATTATAGATAACTTCTTCTTCCAATATTATTTGAAATTCAATTTTTCATCAATAGTCAAAGCTGAATATGCGAGGTCAAACTTAGGCTTGATCCACTGTACGCGGGAGTTGCTACTGCCACGACCGCAGCGCCACCTGCAAAGTACACGGATTGAAAGTAAGTTTGTAATTGATTGACTAATAAGTGTCTGCTACTGTGATTTAATTAAGGAAAATGAAGTTAGTAATTGATTCATTGATTAAGTTAGTAATTGATTAGTTTAAGGGGTCAATTAGTATAGGTACATATGTAAAAGTCATTTGTTATAAGTTGATTATAAGATTTGTTATAAGATGATTTATTGATTTTACATTGGTTTATCATATTTGTTATTATTTATAATAAATTATCTGATTTGCTTTTTTGACAGGGATGCAAGCAGGGCAAACAAGGAGGCTTATGAGCCCTCCTCCCCGACCGGAGGAGTGAACCCCCCCCACCCCCACCCAAAAAAAAGGCCCTTCTCAGGGCCACCAAAATGTCTCAAGAGCATTGTTTATTCCGACAAACAGCCCTGTGTTGTGCTCCTGGGTAAGATCGTAAAGTGCCTGGTCCTGGGTAAGACGTTAAAGGGCCTTTCTGTCTCTTTTCTCTGTCTGTCTCTCCCTTCTTCTCTATCTCTTTTTCCTGGGTATGATCATAAACTGCCTCCCTCTCAGCTCTCCCGCCCTTGATATAACACTTCAAAGTGTTGATAGGGGCGTAAAGCAACTTATTTCACTCACTCACTCCAGCCCCGTGTTGTTGTATCTGAACACCAGACCAGGGCCCAGCTCTCGACCTATCAGAACCGCTCAGTTAACAACAGAATAATGAATACAATTATTAAGCATACATAGCCTAGGTTAGAGTGTTAATTACATATGATCTATTTTAACCTTTTATATTATAAAATTAAGTTTGACATATACTTGCAATGTATAATGTATCATTCTGTGTGTCTGCTGTTCATCTGTGCTTGCGTCTGATCTGTATGTTGTGTCCGGTTGACAGGCCTGTGTACACATCTTTGAGGTGTTTATGAGGTGTTTTTACAGTAGACCTTTTCCCCGTTCGATGACAAGATCGAACTTTGAGCTGTTAGTAGACGACTCTACCCCAACTATCTCAACTACGGTTTCCTCTGTTTTGTCGGGGGCTAGAACCTGTGCACAATGTAAAAGAAAGGTTATTATTTGAGTCAATCTCTCTGAATTGTACTTGTTTGCTACGCTTCACGTAACATAGCAACACGCCTGTAGTGTCCCCCACTACAATCTTTCGCCGGTTCTTCATAACGGCCGGATTATGAAGCATACTGTCTTGTACCATAATCACTCGACAGGCAAAATTATGTGTCACCGGTTGTGGCATCTTCAGAGCAATAATCTGTAGTGCTGTTATGTTTTCATCATTCATCTGCAACCATAGCGAAGTTCATTGTCCTATGTCTGGAAGACTAAAGGTTCAACGTATATGAGATCAGTGCATTAATAAAGTGAATCTGATAATACTGAACACCGAATGGCCGCTTGGCTAACAGATAGGTATGACTGAGTTTATTTTTTACGTTACTAACTGAAAAACTATAACTTTCATTAATAAGGCAAACATTCTTTTCGTCAGCTTTTCAAAATATAAAAACGTAGGAAAATAATACCAGAACGGTATATATAAATTATATATAAAAACAGTGGAAGATACCTCACCAGTTAAGTCTTTTGGTGGTTCCTCGTCCGGCATTGATTCCTATATATATTGCTAAGTACTCAAACAGAATCTGAAGCTAATCTGAAGCTAATCTGATGCTAATCTGAAGCTGCATACCTTTAAACAAAATCTTAAGCCGCATACCTTATTCAAAGAGTAAATCTTAAGCTGCATACCTTATTCAAAGAGCTGTCACTACAAACAAAAGAAACAAACGGTTGTCCTCGCACATACTTGTTGCAAGATATATGGTACTTGCACTTGTAAGCTGTGCAAGGGACTAAAACCCGTGCATCTGCTGGCTGTCTACAGTGACAGATGACTGGAACATCCATAACTTTGGAAGGTTTGTTTTGATGGGCAGAAGAGACGACAGGGAATAAAGACATTGCTGCGGAAGTGAAGCATTTCACCAGGTGGTCCTCATTTTGGACTGGTCCCACTGCACTCTTGTTGGATCTTGACCATTACACAAGGCAGTGGCAACAGCGAGTGCAAACAGTCCGCAGTCCTTATTCCCTGTCTGTGTCTGCATGTGAGGCCACTCTATCACCAGTTTCTTAGAAAACATTAACCAGCCGATTTGCTTTAAAAGTTGGGACGTTGATCGGCCGCTTTTCCCACACCATATACTGTCATACACCCTAACATGGTACTTAGGCTATCCAATGTTAGAAACGCAAATCCAGTAGTCAGCCTGTGTGTGTAGGATCTGGACGAAGGGCTGCAGTGGAGTGCCAACCAGGCAGTAGCACTGGGAGAAGATATTAACAGTTTGGAGGCTGTCGATTTTGGGGTGCCCCTCCTTAAGGAGCTCCTGCCCATGATTAATTTCTTCGTCAGTTAGGCAGCATTTCTGTGAAATAATCGAAACCATGCCCCTGACAAATGATGGGCTGGTAACAACCTTAGATAGTCGAGTGACAGGGATGCGCCCGCCCTGACAACTTACAACTAAAATAGAGGTTTATAAAGATTTATTGGGATTATTTCTTTCACCAAATCATCAACAATAGTTCGCATCACAATCGCATCAGATCAGATATGTATCTTTGATTCTCTTTTGTTGTATATTGTGAAATGTGTATATGAATGTACTGCGATCATATATATGTCTAGTCAGTAAGGAGCCCATGTTCGAACGAATGCGTTCGGCAATGAGAAGGCAAAGGCCTATACTAACGTAGACGTATCATAGGTGACAAGCACACTCGTTTCATTTTGGAGAATAACAATCGTATAGGCAAATATCTCAGAATATATGTCATACGTCGGGGCAAAACTTATGGCAATTTGGGCATTTATTTGATAGAGAAAACCAATGATTCGCATAAACTTTTGTCATTGTGTGGCTGGTGCTTTACATGTCCTAGATACTTAGAGAATATCAATTGTAGAGGTGAAAAATATTGGTAATCATGGATAAGGACTTGTTTGAAACTCCATTACAAACGTATGCAACAGAGATGACCAAAAAAGGCACCAAAACAACTGAGAAATTAACTGAGCTAAAGAATCGCAGTCAGGATATAGATAATCAGGGAGCTAGAATACAGATCCTAGAAAATGAAAATTTAAACAAAACGATCGCAGAACTTGAAAAAAATCAACAAGAGGTGGAGATACACACATCATATTTAGAGGATTATTGCATCAGTCTTGACTCGAACCAAAGAGGCTTGAATATGATTCTCCCGGGTTTCAAGAAAAGGGATGGAGAAAACGAACGGGGAAGCCAACTAACAATGAATCTAGTATGTGAACTACTATCAGAAATAGATGAAGCGTTTACCCCGAATGAAATTGAATATGTCACCAGGATTGGAAAGCCCAATGGTCAGAAAAATAGGGATAGAAATATTCTCATCAAATTTGCATCAGTATCAATATGTTCACGTATTGGAAGAAGGAAAGCCAATTTAAAACAAACAGACAACAATAACAAATGCTTTCTCAACCCAGACTTGCTGCCTAAAAAAGCCCAGAAGAAAGCAGACATGAGGGCAATTGTGTCGCACGCAAAAGCCAAACAAATAGATACTAGACCTGACAAAGGTAGAGTAGTTCTCATGGAGTAATTGTTAACACGCAATCGTATGGGCACAAACAACTTGAGCAAATACCAGGGGGCGTGTCGATTGGGGAAACCAAAACAAGTAGAGTAGTACAAGGCATAGGATTCCAAGGAGAATTGTCACCTCTCTCCAACTTTTATCCGAGCAAGTTTAAATTTGATCAGAATGCATTTGATAATGCTGAACAAGCTTTTCAATGGTCTAAAGCCAAGATCGTAGGCAATCAGCCTATGGCTAATATGAGGCTAAACACTAGCGATCCAAGAAAATGCAAGAGTCAGGGCGAAAAAGTGTGGGAACATCAGACACCTGGGAAAATAGCAAGCTTGAACGAATGAAAGATATTTTGGAATGTAAATTTGCTCAAAATAAAGAGACTTTTCTAGTATCAACCAAGGGGCACCAACGACAACTACTGGGGAGCAGGTGTGTCAATTTCATCGTACAAGCTAAATACGCCTAAAGCAAAATGGCATGGGAAAAACAATCTCGGATTGATACTGGCTCTGGTAAGGACTGAGTTGATCAGGGAAAACACAGTATATGCTAATCCTAACTTGATGGCACGATTTGCAAAACCAATCCCCCCTCCCAAGCTAACTAATATTAGAGGTAATGCTTGTGGTACTGGACATCAAGGCACCCCATTCGCAGGGGCCTGGGGCAGGGGCCTGGGGCAGGGGCCTGGGGCAGGGGCCTGGGGCAGGGGCCTGGGGCAGAGGTCAGGGGTGTGGAGCCTTCCCATTGCTAAATAGAGAACCAGTACAATTCACAGAGACAGATTTACTAGACGATCTTTACTTTACTTTTTAATTTTCTCTGATTCAAGGGGTCGAAATCTTGATCGGTTTTTACATATGTCCAATGCGATGGTGTATGTTTTTCCTGGAGCACGCATAATCAACCTGTATGTGCAAGTGAAGCTTACCCTGCTAAATGAGAGTGTTTCTCCCAAAATAATACTCATAATGGGTGGAATATGCGATATAACGACGAAAAGATTTGACAACAGAAAAGTAGTATTAAGAGACATCAGAGTTGCTAACACAGCAAATAAAGTCCTCAATACCATCCAAAACGTATGGTTGGAAGCGGAAAACCAATTCCCTGAGATAATATTCTCCTTTGCAGAAATATGCGGAATGAATGTGGCGACCTATAATAGAGATGTAACTAGATAATATGCAGCTATTATCATGGCATGTATATAAGGAAATCATATTTCCAACTATCACTAGCCGGGTCCACAGGTGCACAAGAAACAAAGTAACAGCATTTTATAGCTACCTCATCGATGGATTACATCCAGGAGGAAGATTACTGAATGAATGGGCGCACAATATTGCCCGCTTCTACCACAGAAATATTATCATATTATCATATTATAAAATGACAACGAAGGGACTTAGCAACAAGGCAAAAGCTTATTGCATTTTGAGTCTGAAACAACCTATTGAGCTAATGTGGATACAAGAACATTTTAAGATGAGATACCAAATGGGAAAAAAGGCAAATGCCTACCCACCGCAGAAGAGCATTAATATATATAAAATAGAGAAACCAGCAACAGTATCTTTCTATCATTGTGTTTTGATTATAGTGTGTGTTAACAAGTGGCAAAGGCCATTCATCAAATTAGGAAATGAATATGTGTATATGAATAAGAGAACAAAGATGACATGACAGAACTCAGTCTAAGTAAATTACTACAAATTAAGGGAAAGAAATTCATGCACATAAATGTCAGATCACTAACTAGTAAGATGCACCTATTGCAAGCAGATTTTACAAATGGAGATTTTGAATCAATTGTATGCACTGAATCTTGGCTGAACCAAGATATAGAAGATTCAATGATTATGATAGAGGGATATAACCAAGTAAGATGGGACAGAAAATCGAATAAGAGAGGAGGAGGAATAGTGTGCTACATTAATAAGGAGAATGACTTTGAGAACTGTGAAAAATATAATCACAGTGATAATAACTTAGAACTACAGGTGATCAGAATTAAATATGAGAAGATGAGTGATATTATACAAATGAATATCTATAGACCCCCGTCGGCAAATACTAAAATTGCAGTCAACAGGATAATTCAGACCTATAGCGAACTAAGTGATGAATCTAAGAATGCACAAATTTTTATGTTGGGTGATCTTAACATTAATCTCCTGAAGGATGATGCTAATAGCAAATATTAAAAGGATATATTAAAAATAAATGGGCTTAGTCAACATATTACATTGTGTTACATTATGTTATATCTTTTCTAAATTCATATCCTCTGTACTGAGTCATGGTAGCGACTGGGAGAGCTGGATTTTATCTAGATGACTGCCTATCAGAAGAGGAGTTCCTGCTTCAGTTGCAGTGGGGATGCAAGCGGCAGTTGGCGGATATGGGTGATCTGCCTGCAGGCCTGACTCTGAAGGAATTTGTTCAACACATGGACGCGAATTTCAGCGAGGTTTCTCATATAAAGAGACAAGCTGAATTTCGTGCTTGTCGCCAGACTCCCGGACAGGCTGTCCGGCAGTTTGGTAACGAGGTAGCCCGCAGAGCCAGGTACGCTTTCAGGAAGAAGATGAATAGTACCATAGTCAATATGGCTCTTCCTACTTACCTGAAGGGGTTGACTAACTGTGAGCAGGCCAATTGGGCTCGTCTGAAGGAACCCGTAGACCTACAAGAGGCCATTCATTGGTCAGAGGTTCATGAGGGATGCCTGATGGACACCGAATCCAGTGTGGTAGTCCAAAAACTTGCCGCGCTAGAGGCGGACGAAGTATTACACCTTTAAAGAAGGAGATCCATGGTGATCCATGGTGAACAATGGAGTAGGATAGCGTTGGATATTATAGGTCCATTTAAGACTACCCCTAGAGGTAACAACTACGTGATGGTGTTTACAGACCATTTCTCAAAATAGGCGGAAGCATTTCCTATGCCAGACCACACGGCAGAAAGATGTGCTGAAGTTTTGTTTAGAGAGTGGGTACTGAGATTCGGCTGTCCAGTTTCGTTGCAGACGGACGGAGCGCCGGAATTCAGGTCTCAGCTGTTGCGGAGTTTGTTGGACATGTTGGGGGTGGAAAAGCTAATCACTCTTCCGTACAGGCCTCAGTCAAACGGACAGTTAGAGAGATTTAATCGTGTTCTTGTCGAGCAGCTCTCTTGCCTGACGGACAACTCGGATTCAAATTGCGACTTGCTCGCTCCGTGTATAGCACATGCTTACCGGGGTACGGTGCATGCCAGTACGTTGTGTACGCCCAATTCAGAAGTTTTTGGGACTGAACTTGTAACTCCAGTTGATTTAATTCACGGAGTTGAACCAGGAGGATTGGATTTCCCTTGTTGGTTGTCATACATGGAAAATCTAAGACAGTCGATGAGAACTGGACATCAGTTTGTCAGAGAAAATCTGGGAGTTGCTGCTGTGCACCAAAAGAAAGACTTTGACAGACGGGCTTGTCCTAGGCGCTTTGAAGAAGGGGCTATTGTGTATAGGTACTGTCCCCCTAAGGCTAACAAGAAATATGGTCCCAAGTGGGACGGGCCTTTCAAGGTGCGAAGATTCATAGGGGGTACTACCTATGAATTGGAAACTACTGAGGGAATCGTCAGATATCATGTAGATTATCTGAAACCCGCCTTTGACGAGAACGGACCTATACAGGCGGTTGACTTGCATAGGGCTCCGAAATTCCGTAAACTAGAGAAGGCTGGGCGAGAAATCCTGAAGTTTGAAGGTGGGAAAGTTTTAGCTGGTGCTGAATGTCCTAAGCTGAAGGAAAAAGAAAAGGTTACTATTGGGGTTAAACCCAGGGGTAGACCTAAGAAACTGCAGACGTCTGGAGATGATCTTCCCCCCTGCTCGCACTAAACAGTCCGTAGATAAAAATCCGGCTGTTATCCGTGTGGACAGGAGGAAGACTATGAAAAAGAAAAAGAAAGTAAAAGTTCCTCCAGCTGTCATTCCTTCTAGAAAGAAAGTTGGTAGACCCAGGAAAGCTAAGGCGGATTTGGTTGTGAAAAATCAGCCAGCCCCAGTAGTTTTGACGGATTCTGCTAATCCTGTGAAAAGAAAGAGGGGGAGGCCGAGGAAAAATTTGGACATTGTTCAAAATGTTCCTGTTTCTCCTTTAAAGAAGACGGACAGTTTCCCACCAGTGGTTGCAAGAGCTAAACGCATGCGGAAAGCTCCATCTAGATTGCAATATGGAACTTAGAATAAAGTATGGGTAGAACTTTCTTGGTGGTTCTGCAACAGTCAAACACAACGAGAAGTCGGTGGCTGATATATCGGATAGTCATGCTGCCCTTTCACGACATTTGAGAGATTCTTCATTGAATTAATTGAGTGGCTGGGAAAGAACCAATACATGTGTAGGGCTTGTTGGAAACTGCACTGAGAATGGCTTAACTTGGGATAACCCTTGAGTTCTAACTGAACTAAGACTCCCCGGGAAGTTTGAATCAGCTCAGAAATTGGGTTGAAATTGCTATTGATTCGGCTAAGTGGACACTAGGCTTTATGAATAATGTTTCCGCATTTGTCTCTGCGGAAGACCAGAACAGGCTGCATGTTTAACATCAACTGTACGACCTGTAGAAGGGAGGTAGTATAGCTGGTTGACTGAGCGGGAAACGGTGGCGCTGAGAGTGGTGGCGATTTTTGGAACTACGGTTACCACGGTGGTCGTGGCGCTATGGTGTTGCACCCTTTCTCAGTATGGTTCCGGGACTCGACTTGTCAACAAGCTAACCGGCACACTGAGACCAGTATTCCTTGAGGAAAGAAGTGAGTTGAATTGGGTTAAAACTTACTTGTCATGAACTGAAGCAATGTCAATGTGATAGCTGAAAGTTGTCTTGTACTGGGCACAGTGTGTTTCAATTTTTGAAATGTATAGATTTGTCAGGATCTTTGATTTAATTTTGGTCGGAAGTTTCGGTGTGTCCGCCATGACACCGGTGCAATGGCTTCACTGACTTGTGAATGTATAGCGTTGTGGTGGCTATTTACACCACTATACCAAATGGTTTGACTGTTTGTCAACCTATACAGCTCTTTTTAAGGGTTCACAAACTTGTGTTAGTCTGTGTAGTTATGAAATGCAATGTATTGTCTGTGATTTTGAAGTTATTGTTCACTTTCCACTGCCTATGTAATAGGCTATGGAGAGTGCTGAATGAATGAATGAATGGGAGGAAGTATGTACCATTGAATGCATGAAACACGGAAAAATACGGTTGTTCCATCGGTGCTGAGTGTTATTCTTTTTCTTGCAGAAGACTAAGATTTTTTGTCAGTCAATCCGTATACGGACGGACGATAGTATGGACGGTGCGGACGAGTCCGTGTCTGACGAGGTCTTCATGACAGAAGCGGAGGAAGAGAGATTGCTTCAGGGAGCAAACAATCTCCTTGATCTTGACCCTGAGAAACGTCCCCCCCCCCCGCGGAAAGAAGGTGAAGGGAATCCGGATCTGGATTCCACTGACCATGACCACGAGACGAGACCCTTAGGCACGGAAATCCGTCCCCTGACGGAAAGAAACGAAGAGTCTGGTATGGACGTGTCGTCAGAAGGAAGTCCGCTGAGACGCTCGTCCAGGAGAAAAAACGAGTCTCCGAAGAAGTTGAAAACCCCTGCCGCTGCTGAGAAAAAGGAGGGTCGGCGCGATAGTAATCGACACCGTACAAGGACGGACAAGTCCGTGGACAAGTCCGTGGTATCTGAGAAAGGGTCCGACAAGAAGACGGAAAAGAAATCCGCGGAAAGTTCCCGGGTGTGCCAGACCACTAGTGGTCCACTACATGTGTCTACTAGTGGTGGCAAAGGTCCTGGTCTTAAAGAAAAGCCTGCAAAGAAAATCAAGAAGAGGCACATCCACCATGCAGAGTGAAGGAAAACTCAGCTGTCTAGGCGTGGTACAATGGACCAATTTAGACGGGAGTTGGATGCGGCGACTGAGATAGTCCCCCTGGATCCTCAGTCTGATCAACCCGGATCCGGGGTGATTACCTTACCTGAATCCGACGATGAGTGTGTCGAGGTGGATGATGACCAGATGACCCGATATGAAACCAGGATCTGGCCAGAACTTACACATAAGGATGGCATGGACCCTGGCACCCATCAAAAGATTGTTGAAGCACACAGGTTGTGGCAGCCTGGACACAGGTGCCCCTTCCTCGTGTGCAGGTATTTGGCTCTGAAGAGAGGAGTAGTGCGTGTGTACGCCACCCGAGAGCGTCTGTTTAGACATTTCTGCAAGGAACATGCCCCGTTCTGTGAGGTATGGATCTGTCCACTCGCCAGCTGTCAGCAAGTTCTGGACCGGCGGGTGGAGTTGATCCAACACCTCATGAACGGGGAGGTGGTACAACATCATTTCACTTGAAAGGACTCTTGCCAGAGGGTTAAACAGGTGCTGCCTTCGACCAGGCCCAACAGTGTGTTTACCAGGACTACTTACATGGCCGGACAACATCTCTGCGTCATGCTTAGGACCAAGGCAGGCGGATCAGAGGGGCGGTCAGACAGGTCATCTTCATCATCCCACGCTGCTAGCTTGGCTGTGATGATCAAAAGAATGGATGGATGTGGCCCTACTGCTACCTCTACCTCTACCTCTAGTGCTGCTGCGATGGCTCCTGTTGCTGTTCTGTTGGCTGCACCCCCTGTTGCTGTCCAACAACCACTTCCACTGGATCCGGCCCAGCTTCCCCAGTTGCTGATGCTCAGTAATCTGTTGCGGACATTACAGTCTGTTCCTCCCGCTGGTCTGGCACAGGCTGTGCCCCCTCCTCGTACCCCTGGAAGGGATCCACAGGCGCAGATGTACGACATTATCCCTAACTGGCTGTTCAGCCCTACTCAACTTATTCAACCACCAGCAGCCGCACCACCAGGCACGGACGGACGACAGCAACAACCACACGGACGTCCCGCAGATCCACAGAACAACGAACCTTCGGATGTTGTCATCAATATGGAACAGAATTAACTCATGTTTGTTTTTCTCAAAAGAGGACTTTGGGACAGTTCTGAGTTCCCTTCAAAACGAGTGAGCCAGTTTATATTCTTCTATTTTTTGCTTACCTTGTTATGTCATTCCTCTGGGAAATTTTTGTTGTTCTGATGAATATGCTGCCTGGATTATTCTTATTTTCGCTGGAATTGTATACGTGATGCAGTGGGACTCCATAAGCTCCTACCTTGTTTTTCTGTTTTGGGAAACTATTTTTCCACGTTTGGGAAGTGACTAAACTTTTTTCACGTATGCTATGTTTTGTATGTAGAGAGGACACTCAAATGCTCCTTTATGTACCTTTTTATATTCTTAAAAATGTCTTGCCTTATGACATTGTGGTTTTGGATTCTTTTAATTATTAGAGATGTTGCGACCTGACATTGGTAATTTTGTAGTTAGGACACATTATGCTCCTTATTGTTTGCCATGAGACCTACTTATTTTCCATTCAGGTTCGCGTTGATAATTCTCTTATTTTTATGTTTCCATTTAACCTATGATTTTGTACTCTTATTACGATTTTTTACCGGGGTTCAAAAATCTTAAAATAAAAGGGGGGGTATTGTAGTAGTTCTTATATTTACCACTTGGTAGCTGACCATAAAGGACCAGTCTACTTTCTTACTACTTTACCAATAGAGGCGCTCCGCGCTTAGGTGCTATGTATTTCTATACATCTTCTCTATTACATCTATTACCCTTTATCATGTTATATGTAAACCCTTTGTATTACTCTCCTAAAGAGCTCTGTTGTTTATTCCATCCAGTACTACTATAATCCGTGTATGTTGTTATGTACACCTTGATTCATATGTTCACTCTATTTAGTACTACCCGTTTGTGTCACGGACTAGAGTAAGCTACTCTATCCGGATAGACGGACACAAGGGCCATTTCTATGGACTGATCCGAGAGGAATAAACAGAAGTACAGAGACTTGGCTTCGTTAAGTTGTTTATATCGAGAGCGAATCACTACACGTTCCTCATTCCCCGATCGGGTCAGAGACTATTCAGGCAGCAGAGAGAGCTAGCAGTGCGAGATAAACAAACATTGGCTGGAAGTTGATTTTTTTTGGCCGGCAAAAAATTGCAAATGGGTATCGCACATGCCTAGAAAGAAACTCTTAAATTGTGGTGGTTGTGGAGGTAGACATGGTTACCCTAGCTGCCTGAACAAAAGGAAGAACGAGAAACGTCTCTCTATTATGACTGCCATTTCTGCGGAGGATTTGGCTAAACTAGCCAACCAGTCGGTTTCTAGTTTGCCGTCTCGTGGGTCGGACGACTACGACGAATTGGTGAAGAAGGTTACGTTGGAACAGGAGAAGAAAATCACCGATATAAAGCAAGAGAGAAGACATGCTGACATTATCTTGGCTTTGGAGAAGAAGCTCTTTACTTAAGAATTTATAACAGCGCAGGTGGCGGGGGTAGGTTTTGTATTAGTAGTAATTGGGTGTTTTATTAAGGCAAAGTAAATAGTTATGAATAGCAACTCTCCTATAAACAAAACTCTTAGGACCACCACAATTAGGTCCATAAATCTGTATATTATTAGGTACCTTAAATAAAAAATTACAAGTAAATTAGATGAAACTTTTAATGATATCGAATCTGAGGCTGAGGCCTTGCTTTCCTCCCCTGATAGACAAGTACAATTTAGTTATTTTCAAGGCCAGCAGCAGTCAGACGATGATGATGATGCGGAAGAAATGTGTTCAACCCTAAGACAGGGGATGCAAATGACAACATATCAGTAATCTCTTTTTCATATAGGCTATCATGAAATGCCAAATCGCATGAACTGAACCTTCTATAATACTGTGAATATCTGAATGTATTTACTGAAACGCTTGAAATGTCTGATTGGATTGAAACACTAGAAGAAGCTATGGCCAGTAGTATGGTAGAAACATCTGCAATGAAGGCTGAGGCGAAAGAAAGAAAATTTGTTGTCGATGCAAAGCTAGAATTCGTGCAAAGGGACATAGTATATAATAAGACAGCTGTAGAAAAAATTCAAGATGAGCATGATGTCATGAAACAGCAACAGAAAGACTCTCACGTCGTAATAGAAAATATTCACAGGGAGTTATACAATAATGAGAATCCTGTTGAGATTGCATCCAAAATTCTGGCGATTTTTCTCCCGAATATATGGGTAGGCGTTATTGACACAGTGTACTGGCAATCACAGATTGTGGATAGAAAGACAGCCCCTCCTCTAGTCGTATGTTTGCTTCATAAATCAATGAGAGATAGATTCATCACCGAAGGTACCAAAAGTTTCAAAGACCAAGCAATGTTCCTAGGACAGAATGGCCAACAGCAGATAATATGTTCTTCCACGACTTCTGTACGACCAAGACGAAAAAAAGAAGTCTCACGAAACTGCTAACAGCCAACGCAATCTCCAAAGGAGCCGATGCTATGAGAACAAGGCCCAAGGGAGATAGAGTTTTAATAAACAGTGTGCTATACAACCATAGGCAGATGAAGTGTCTAGACGAAGAATTACAGCCAGGAAGTATCAAATTTGTTAATGTAAAAGATGGCATAGCGTTCCAGGGCGAACATGCATGCATGAGCAACTTCTTTGGTTGTCACTTGGAATACAAGGGCCACGATTTCAACTGTTCTGAACAAGCATTCATCCATAAAAAGGCCAGAATGTGCCAACCTAGTCTGGCTAATGAAATTCTTGGACACTCTGAGCCCAGGGACATCAAGGCTTTGGGCGAGAGAATACATCTATCGAAGGAGTGGAAAGAGAGAGAAACAGATATTATGAAAGACATAATCAGGTATAAATTTTACACTTAGGATTTTACGAACAATTAGCGACTTGTCTGGCTAACACTGGAAATACAAGGCTAATAGAAGCAACCCCAAGTAAAAAGTGGGGGGCTGGCGTGTATCTCGGTAACTGGCAGTTGGCCGAAGGATGTTGGAAAGGTGAAAATTTATTTTGGATAATTCTCATGGAAGTTAGAGGCGAAATACAACATGCTCTAACCAACAACAAGTTCCATGAACTCAAATGTAAACATGCCAAACCTACACCCATCCACGATGTTGTTGGAGCAGACGGATTAACCAGTCCTTCACCGAGGAAAACAAAGGCAAAACGTGCTGAGAAACCCGGAGATGAGAGCATTACCCCAACTCCAGGAGGCTCTAGATTTGCAGTTCTGCAGCCGATAGACGAGGAAAATCGAGCCATTGATGACAACGGTGGGGATGAAATCGAACGGCTGTCCAAGTTGTTAGTCTCCTCGAAACTAGCGGGGATCCCTAAGAGCAAAATGCGAAAGTTCCTGTCTATGACACTAAATGAAGTGAGAAGTAGATCCCAGGGTCATATATCATCGACACCCCGAGAAAATGCAAGAAAGCTCAAGAACATTGCAGTCAGGCTAAACAGATCCAGAAATACTGAAGGCCAATCTCAGCTGTTCGACATGCCAGAGACGCATGACCTACTTAATGAAACGAACTTGAAGCTAGGATAAAAAGACTGGTATGATATATTATTTCACAGCTATATTGATTATAGACCTTCTATGAGATAGACTACTCTTGTATGTTACCGTTACTAGAGATAATGACTCGAAATACCTGTTTATTGGCATAATTTAGGGTAATATCCGAAAAATCTTAGCGTGGTAGTGAGTTGTTTTGACTAAGGTCCGCCATCTTGGCTGCCGGAAATGGGTACTCTTGGTTGTATGTTTGACTTCCGATTTGTTGATTTTGTATGCGCTAATGAAAGAATTAATTCATGATGCTTGTAAGATTTATTAACTTATCGTAGTGTCAGATATAGATTAATATGATATATTTCTCCTGCTATACTGTATAAGTCCTTTAGCGAATTTACAACAATGCGTGACCAGAACCAGTATGGCCGACACTGTTGTGAAATCACATGAAATCGCTTTCAAACACCCTAATAATGTCGCTCTCTTGGAAATTATGGATATTAGATTATAGAAGATTAAAGGTATGCCTTTTTCTTGTGTTGATTGACCGCCAAAATTCATGTATTCTGTCTCAGAAACCGCTGAATCGGTTAATATAACCTTTTCGGAGCACGGACGAAGAGTCAGATTTTCAAGCTATCACGCGTATAGCAAAAATATTGTCTTTAGCTGCATGGTTTGCGGCTTCAGGGATGTCATTGTTCATTTGAGACTTGAAAATGGATAGCTTAGTTGAAGTAGATAGACTAAACGGTCTTAAAATTTGTTACTTGAATGCGGCTAGTTATTTCTATAAGAAAGATCAAATCCATCTAGAGATTATAAACGGGACATTTGATGTGGTCTGTATCGGCGAAACTTGGTTATCGAGCTGTGTATATGATTGTCAACTCAGAATAAATGGCTACAAAAGGGTACGATTAGATAGAGATAGAGATAGAAACAGAGGTGGTGGCCTGGTTATCTACTGCAAGGATTATATAGACATGTCTATACTTGACGAGTTCACATATATAAATGATCATACTGAGTGAGATACTGAGTGTTATAATCAAAGCTGGTCATAGGAAACGCATACTGGTAAGCAATATCTGTAGACCACCAGGCTCGAGCATGGTCAATTTCATGTCAGATTTTGATCATCTGTTACAAGGATCTCTGAATCTTGGTCATGAAAGATTATTTTTGGGTGATATTAACATTGATATATCAAAGAATAATGTCCCTAAGAGAAACTTATATAACCATCTTCAAAATTCTAACATGAGGCAATTGATTAATGAACATACCAGGATTACAGCTACCACTAGTAGAACGATCGACTTGATTATGAGTGACTGTTGGTTTATCAACAAGACGGCACCCTGGATATATTACTATCTGACCACCTACCAATATATGTTGTAATGAAAAAGAGCAGAACTAGCTCTAACTCCTCTAATCAATTAAAAAGAATCAGTACCAGGTGTCTAGCCAGAAAATTAAATGCTGACAATGTCCAATGAGAGGTTGATAGCTGTAATCTAAATCTCCCAATGGGTTCCATTGGGTGACTTAGAAGTCAATGTATTCTGGGATGATCTTAATAAGAAATAGCTAAGAATATTTGATAAGCTGTATCCTAAGAAGGAGATTGATATTAGACCCAATAAGGGAAATATATCTAGAGAAGTCAAAGAGATGATACGAGAAAAGAATTGGTTGTTCACCATAGCCAAAAGATCAGGGAGAGAAATAGATTGGAAGGCAGCCAAAGCACAGAGAAAGAGATTAAAGAGTAAATTAATTACATCTAAAAGAGAAGCACCCCTCGAAATTTTAAGAATCCACTCTAGTAATGGAAGAAAATTTTGGGACCACCTGTCTGAAATTTATCCGACCAAGGCTTCATCTAAAAACTCTCACAAACATTGAGGCTATTAAAAAAGATTCTTATTCAGGTAAAGCTGCAGCTAACATTGCAAATACCTTCTTTGCGAATTATTAATTCCAGGGTTATTGTGCAGCAAAATATGCCTGATGTGGTGAGCCTGAACAGTAGATTCTTTTGGGATGATGAAATTACAATTGAAGAGGTGCGAAAAAAGATTATTGGTTTGGACAATAATAAAAGTAGTGGACACAGTGATCTGCCCGCTATCTTTTTAAGAACATGTCTTATAGCTGACATTAGGAACTTCACTAATCTCCTTGAAAAAATTAGAATTAGTGGAGGCTACATAGCTATACTACATTGAAGCATTTGTTCTATTATCATTACTCAATTACACAAGTTATATTACCCACTAGTACTAGCAATGACTTCAATTATATTAGATTACCTATGCATATAATGTATTGTTCTTTTCATAACCTTGTTTACCCTCCCCCCATTCATTGCCATACAGATTGTTTTTGTCTGAAGGTGAAGAGCTTGCACAGTGTCTACATAGTATGAGCCTTTCTGAATGCTTCCCTGTCTAGGTCCTCACTTAGACAACCTTTTCCATGGGTTCTGATCATTGCCTTGGAGTCTCCCTTGATGCAGCCTTCAGATTTTCTTTTGATTCGCCACATGTAATCATTGTACACAAGTACTTGGCCGGACGGTTAAATCTGTATAACATTATAAATGGCAAATCATTTTCACCTTAGTGGTTTTACCCATTTGGGGAGAAAAAGATTGTTTTCTCCCCAAATGGGTAAAACCACTAAGGTGAAAATGATTTGCCATTTATAAACTAACCAAAGGGGACTGACTCTCACTAAGACCTGTACTCTTTTTTCGAATGCCCCTGGTATATAATTAATTTATATCACTCAGGAATGAAAATCCTAAAAATAAAAAATAAAAAATAATAATAATAAAAAATATAAAATAAACTCACATTTCTATGACCGCCCTATAACCACACTTAAATAGTGGGAAAAGGGAAAAGAGTTAACACCTAAACAAAGTACCTGATGAGGCCCAACAGCCAAAACCGTTTGAATAAATCTATTTCCATTTAAAGAGAGAGAAAAAATCTTTTCCTCCTCTCCAAACAAAGACTATAAAGCCCTGTTTAGCCCCCGGGTCCCCCCCTTCTCCCAATACCCCTAAATCACCCCATACAAACCTCACAAACCTCTCCAACCTTCCCCCCTTACCTCCTCCCATTCACTTCTCATCCAAAATAGGAATGAGACCTATGCAAGTCTAGCCCTACCTCCACAGAGGTGGGACCAACACTCCCAGGGCACTTGTAGACGACAAACAACTAGTTGATGAGGTAAGTGAATGAGCGGAAACGCGGGAACCACTGGTGGCACGGCCAGGTATTTAAATTAACTACATCCAAAAAGTAATATTCTACATCCCAAAAATAATATTCTACATCCCAAAAATAATATTCTACATCCGAAAAATAATTTACTTCATCTGAAAAATAATTTACTACATCCGCTATTCTAAGTGACTACATCCTGTCAAAACAGTAATCTATGACTATCCAAAACCCCAGCAGAATCCAAAGATCAGCTATTAAAGCAAAAGAAATATAATCATTTTGGGATTTAAGTGAATAATCTGAAGTCTGAAGTCTATAGTTGTAAAATGTGGTATTGTAGTGGTATTGGTTTACTTCCTCTCCGAAGCACCAGCTGGAGCTACCACTGTGTGCTATTTCTCTGTGTCATATTACTGAGATTAGAAGTCACGCGTATTTCTATCTCCTATTTCTCTCTGGCAGCGTTTTACAGTGTTATTGTCTAACCTCAATGTATAAAGGACTGTGGCCTTAGTGCCCGTGTAACTGTAAAGTATTTCAAATCTTTTATTAATTAGTACTGATGTTCATGTACTCCGAGACACCATGTGGTACTGTGTACCTGGATTGGTGTACAGGTCCGAGAACCAGCTTCGGACAGGTCTTGCTTACCTCTTGAGTCTGAATAAACAGAGAACGGTGTAGGAAATCACTCTTTTGTCTTATTCTTTGCTAAAAGAACTGGGTTGTAGTGAAGAACACTACAATTGGTGCCGTGATCCAGTTTTAGCCTCAATTGGAAAGTTTTTGGTGGTTTTTCCTCGGAATAACCCTGTTGTCCCTTTATTGGGAATTGGAAGCCTTCCTCGGAAGTGCTATGGCGGACGGTATTGATGCTGCTGCCCAGGCTGGTCCTGGGCTTGATAATGTTGCCCCTCCGAGGTTTTCAAACCCTGGAGGCATTACCTCTCCGAGGCTTCCGAGCCCGAGAGGCGCTGCTCCACCGAGGCCTCCGAGCCCGAAAGTCTTTGTTCCACCTAGGCTTCCTGATCCTAGAGTTGGTATCCGACCGGCGAATCCTAGGCCTGGATTCTCGTTGGATAACCCCACCTGGGGACAATATAGAGGTGGCGATGAAAGCTTGTTGGATGCAGATCCTGTGGATCTGGTTAATGAGATTCGAGCTTTGAAACTCAAAAATCAGAATTTGAAGACTTCTTATTCTGATGAACAGACTCGTTGTCATGAATTTGCAACTGAGATGAGGCAACTTGTGATTCAAAATCGCGAGTTGCATGAATGTTTGGACACTGTGTCTAAATCAGCGGCAGATACCACTAAAAATTTGATGATAGAAGATGAAAAGCTACGTAATGAAGTAGCTAGAGTGGATGATTTGTCGGCCGATTATAACAGAGTTCAGATGGCAAATCTCGGCTCGGATGTTGATAGTCAACGGGCTACTAGCATTACTAGTGAGGATCTCATTCCCAAGGTCCAAGGGATGTTTGATGCTGCACGTGCTGCGGTAGTAGAGGCGGAAAAGGCCGGAGAATCACAAGATGCTGGTGCGTCTTATGTGTTAGGAACTCCTAAACCTTTGGAGCCTGAAAAGAAGGTGACGATCCGAGACCCTGTACCTCGGATTCCAACCTCGTCTCCGCAGTCAGAAGGAGTGGGTTTGCTAAGCCATACCCCTCCTACGGGTTTAGCTGGTGCTGGCGCGCCTTCTAGTATTAAGCGCCCTAAAGGGGAGAGTATTTATGCTAGGGGTAAGGTGTCCGACAGCACCTATACGGCTAAGCCAGGCGTGTGGACAGAAGGCCCTACCATGGCTGCTTCACAAACTCTAGTCAAATACACTAGAAAGCCTTTAAATGTAAAGGACAGATCCTTGGTGCAAGGTTTGCACTATGAAGGATCGGATGATTGTGATTTGGATGTTTTTGAGTACACTCACTTCGAGGAGGTAGAAACAATCGGTCCTAAACCCCAGTCATGAGATTGTGGGATGGGAAAGATCCTTGGAGAGTGTACTTGGGAGAAATGCTAGCTGATGACTAGCTGATATGGGTGGTCTACCTACGGGTATTACCCTCACTCAATTTGTGGCCCACATGGACGCAAATTTTGGAGATCACTCTCGGGTGAAACGACAATCCGAGTTTTACTCTTGTCGTCAGACACCCAGGCAAACTAGCAGACAGTTTGCCAATGAAGTTGCTAGGCGGGGAAGGTATGCCTTTGGCACAGGTATTGATAATACCTTGAGAACCCTGTCGCTGAGGATATATTTGGGTGGCCTAAGTAACCAAGAGGAGGCTACCTGGGTACGTTTTAAGCAGCCCTTTGATCTGTTGGAAGCAGCTCACTACTCCGAAGTGTGGGAGAGCTGTACGTTGTTGTTGTTAGAACACCTAACATTGTTTTGTACACACCAAAGCTCTAAAAAATGGGCATTTTGCTGCCACAAGGTCAATACCTTCAATGCTTGACCCGTTCGAAATCAAGGAAAAGGGGGGAAAGCTGGAAGTAAACGAGGAATGGCAAAGCAAGAAGAATGATTACATGAAATCAATTACAAGGGCCAAATTCGACCAAATTGCTGAATTGAGGAGGCTCTTACTGGAAACAGGTGATTACAAGCTGGTTGAGGCCACAGCAGATAACTTCTGGAGGTTTGGTTACTCACTCTGCGCCATAGAATTCAGAACTTATACCTGGCAAGATAAAGGTTATAACAAGCAGGGTAAGATACTCATCAACATCAGGGAGGAAATGAAGGCAAAGTATCGCCATGAGATACACCAAATTACTCCCACCTCACTGCCCCACTTCAATTTCACCATCCAAACTAACACCTAAACCGTATCAGCAACATCAAGCTAGATACTTCAACAAGTCTCCCTCCATGGAGGAAAAACAGTTAGCACAAAAGAGAAATAGCACTCATCCAAATTCAATAGAAGTACTCCAGCCGTAAAACCTCCAATAAAGGGACTTTTCCAACTTGATATGAGCTCTGTCTCGAAGTCTCTAAACGAAACTATGACCAATACAGATGCGGGTTGTAAGTGACTGCGTCTCTGTTTCAAAAAGGAGTTGTACGGATGTTTTGTGCTGAAAGGCAGATAAGAGAAACTACTACCTAAACGTATGTATTTTTCGCTGTATACTGTATTACAACTATTGACACATGAACATTGAGTGAAACGATATAATGGTTCGTCTCAATGCTGGTTTTTATTCTAGTGTTAGTACAAAAGGGATTATCAGGTGCTGAAGCTCAGTGCATACGTCATGCTGTCAGAGTCAAGCCCTATGAAGGCATGCATGTTCGAGCTGTTTTTAAGTTTACTATGGCCATTATTTTATTTTATTTTTCGCTATTTGCAATTCACAAGATTAGTTCTGTATGTAATAACATACAACTTATACATTTGCCAAGAATACAACAAACTCTGATTCTTATTAAAAAATGGTGTGGGATGAGATAGAGAGAGTCAGCGACTTGAAAGGTCTAACACTTAGTACTTCCTTAAGGGCGAGGAAACCTTGGATCACGGCCAAACTTTTAGACTTAATGAAATCTAGGGACCAATCATTCAAAGCTTCTCGGAAGCTAAAAATTGTCGGCCTCCAGGATAAAGCAAAACAACTGAGAAGGAGAGTCAACCATTTAGCGAGAAACTTAAAAAACAACTTTATAAAAAATGAAATTGAACTAAACAAAAATAACCCCAAAAAGTATTGGGCGAGTTTAAGTCCTCTTGTGGATGGGAAACACCGTTCTCAGCATAAAGATATAATATTAACAGAAGATAATATTAACAGAAGACAGTATTGATCGAAGTCTCAAAAGAAACTGTCCCAGAAAAGTTTAATGATTTCTTTGCCTCCATAGGTAACAAATTGGCTGAACAAATTGAAACACCTAAGTCTGAAGATGATGTGAAATATGAAGAGATTATAAGAGACATAAATACTGAAGCAATCAACTGTTTCTATTACAAACCCATCCTGATTGATAATCTCAAGTGTATTATAGATAGTATCCAGTAAATCATTGGGTATGAAAGATTTGCCGGCGTGGCTCCTAAAGCTTACTCTAAAGATATTAGCCTCGCTGTTTTTGATACTAGTCGATATGACTTATACATCTAGTACCAAGCATCAATGGTAACCCCGCTGTATAAAGCTGGCAGTGTTACTGATTCAAGTGATTATAGACCAGTTTCTGCAATCTTACTGCCTGCTAAGATATTAGAGACAATTTTTCACCAACAAGTGACAGCCTATCTTGAAAATAACAATGTACTTTATGAATCTCAATATGGTTTTAGATCAGGTCATTCGACTCAAGATGCATTAATCAATTATCTAAATGTGGTGTACAATGCATTAAACAATGGACAGGTTGTTACAGCAGCCTACCTCGACCTCAGAAAAGCGTTCAATATGGTAAACCATGCCAAATTATTAAGATGTCATGTTTCGCGTTCGGTCTAGCCAGTCGCACGCAAAATGCTCCATGGTTTTTTTCCGAGTTCAACCTGCTACACTGAACGGATATTATCCAAAATCGCATCATTAGTTTTGTCCTAGAACCAGAGATCTGCTCAGGTCTCCAAGTATACGATAAGTGGCTTTAATGAGGAGTTTTTCTCCGTATTTATTCAAAGTTTTGCCTAAATTCTGAACTATTTTTTGTAATTCTTTTACCCTCTTTGGATACTGGATGAGAGCTATTACATAATGTGCAAGTCTGGTCCAGGTCCTTGGAACTGGCAAAAAAAAACAGCCATCTTATATTTCAAAAAGAAATTAATAAACAAATAAATATCTAATATAACACTAGACACATAACCACACCCTCCCTCCCATCACCCAACACAAACCCACTCCCACTCCCCCTCCCCTGCCAACTCTATTCAATAAGACTAGAGTCTAGTGCAAGTCTAGTGCAAGTCTAAACACTACACATATGGACTGGATCGAGGTCACATGACCCAGGGATCAGGGATCTGGCGGGAAATCCAAACCCAAAACCAGGGTATAAAAAGAGCCCTGGTACACCAGATTGTCATTCAGCGGTCGTGCAGGTTAGGTGTTACAAGCTTTGTCTACCTATATAAATTCTGAACTATGGCAAACAACGATGTAGCCTTCCCACCTACGGGACGGCAAACACGCTGGATAATCTGGCTTATTAGGCTCCCTTCTAGCTCGAGTCAGATCAAGAAGATTGATTTACATAACCTGCCTGCAGTAATAAAGGGTGACAATGACAAACCTACCCCGGCTTGTGGGAGTACCATCAACTCAAACGAGGTTGCGGACGGAACCCACAACGGCGGCAATATGGTTGGTAGGATCCTACGGATGACTACGAAATGAAAGATGCCCAAGGCCGTGATATTCTCCCATCAGCCAGTTTCTCACCCCATAGGAAGGAGAAAGTCGTCACTCAGGCACCTCCGGTGCCTGGTGAAGATGCTTGTAGTAGGGATGGACTCCTGTCAATATTTGACTATAGTCTGTTCTGTCTCACCCCGCTTACTGTTACACAAATGAAAAAACTTCAAGTTTTACAAAACAAGATATTAAGGGTTGCCCTACAATGCGATCACTTAACTCCCACAGAGGAGATCTATCTAACAACAAAAGTGATGCGGTTAGAAAACAGGATAAATTTCAATATCAGTAAAATGGCACATGTAAACGTATACGTAAAAGGGCTTGGGGTGAATCCAAATAGAGCCAATAGGCAAGCTGACGCCCCTATTCTGGAGGGCTTTGCTCCCCGGACTGAAAGGGATAGAAAATGCCTAATTAACCACCTTGCTAGAAGCTGGAATAATTTACCTTCAGAGCTAAGAAACATTCGTGACAGGAACTATTTCTGTAGTGCGCTGAAACGTCATACTTACTATACAAGCCAATCCCACACAAAATCACTAATTTCATTATCAACTATGGCGAATATCGCTATGGTTGAATATTAACCAATTACTCTGGCTATGTAAATAATAATACGTAGGTCAATGGTTGCTCGGTCAACCCTCCCTCTCGATGTGATCCTCAGCTCCGACTGATAGTTGTGACTGTACATAGATGGTTTCATTGTGTTGGTTGCTCTACCCCCTCTGATCGTGCACCATGTTGTTGTATATAATAGTCATGCATGGTAGGATATTCATGTGTGTTGATCTTGAATTCTCTTCTATGTAAATAACTTGTAATATGGTCACCATACATTGCTCATATATGCTTCACGCACCCTGATATCACCACATCTGTAATCAATGTACTGTACTTGACATCTGTCTCACGTAACTGGCTGATACCACTCCTACCGTCAGTCTGCATTATTCGCATATTGTATCTAAGGCTTCTTAATTGATGTATAATGTTCCCCTTGGTTTCAATGTCCTAGCATATATATATATTTAAAAATAGAATAACAACGGTCAAAGCCCTGGTCGATACACCCCCTCCCAACCACACCATACTCCCTCCCTAAATTAGCCTATACAATAAAAAATAGTCAGTAGCTATCACCCTCATTCCCATACCATCAACCTTAACCCACCAAGCTTCACCAAGTAATCATTTTCTCATGACTTGACCTTGTCAAAAACTGAAGGTTTATGTATATGTCATTTATTAGTAAACCTCATTTAGTAATCCAAATTTACGTTTATCCCTGCTAAGATAAGATTGTAATATATGGCGTCAGGGCAATACGAAAATCACCTGAATCTGTGAGACCTGTCTCTGATGTTTATTGAATAAAGCTTTTCAAAACGTGAAAAAAAATTGAAAGAGCATTGGAACATACCTTGCTGGAAAATCTCAAGGACTATGTAGTCAAGGTTGAAACCATTCTCTACGAAAAGAGTATTATGATTGATTGGTTACCTGAAAGTGAAGACGAAACAAAGCAGGTACTAATGGTCCAAGCTTATGATAAATTGAGTCAGGCTGTGCCAGAACTGTCTCTCAACAATATAGGCAACATTTATTGTTTGGGGGTGCAGAGAGGCCCCCGTCCCAGGTCGGTAAGAGTTATTCTGACCAAAGAATGGATGAAGGATGCATTATTACAAAATTGTGGGGTCTTGGCTGATGAAGAGAGGCGATGAACAAATATATGTTAATAATGATATGCCTGAGATTTCCCGTAGGCGTTGATCTGACATGGTGGCCATTATGAAAACAGCCAAAGAGCAAAACAGAGAAGATGTCAGAATTAAAGGCGAGAAATTGTTGGTGTACCTAAAGGCACTTAAGAACGACAGAGTAACCCTTTCGAGAAGAATTCTCAACATGAGGGACCCGTTTAAAATTAAGGAGACAGGAGGTAAGATCAAAACAGATGAGGACTGGCATAGACATGAGACTTCGTACATGAAGAATAACATGACAGCCAAGTTCGAGCAGGATGTGAATTTAAGACGGCTTCTACTCAGTACAGGGGAAATCGAGCTCGCAGAAGCAACTGGAGATAAGAAATGGGGAGCTGGATGTTTCTTGGGGTCAGTGCAGCTAAAAATGCACACCTGGGAAGGAGGTAACCTCCAAGGGCGACTACTGATGGCCATCAGAGATGACATTAAGGAAAGGTTTAAGCACGAAGTTCCAGGTATAGTCCCCATTTCACCTCCCCCTGCCCTCGATCACACCATCCAAGCTGAGACCTAACTCTAAGGGAAAGGCCAGACCGAGATACTTCAATAAGTACCCGGCCAAAGATGAGAAGAAAATGGTAAATGGACCTACCGATAAGTTGGAGTTCCTGGACACCTCTTTAGATGAATCAGAAGATTCATCCGACGATGATATGGACGCTTCAAATGCCTCATCGGCCAATAGTTCGCTGGCGAGAACGATGGTTGATGACAACCTCTCTAAGACGAAAATCAGCACACCCGCCTCTGCTAATCCAAGGAACTTATCCATCCGTAGTGTGAGTGCCATCTCATGCGGTCAGAACTTAGCACTTACATCGAACGAAATGTAATTAACCTAGTTGATAATGACAACAGGGACACAAATGAAGTGTGGAAGGGTACGAAAAGCAATTTAATTGAGTTTCTTGATGTGAAATGCCCTATAAAGGAGAGAAAGATTGTAAATAGAGGCGCGATGGTTCTAGACAAGGACACCATAAATGCTATAAGAAACAGAGACCGGTTGTTCAGTAAGGCGATTAGAACAAAAGACGAAGGGGACTGGCAAAGGGCTAGAGCTGCCAGAAGTATCAGTGCCAGACTTGTAAAATTAGCAACGAAAAGGCATATAACAGTACTTCTAGAAAACAATGGTAATAATAGTAAAAAATTCTGGCGGCTGTTAAATGGTCTAATGGGTAAGTCAACAGCGTTGTTACCTGAAAATTTCCTTCCCGATGATAAGGTAATTGAGGGAATGGAGGCGAGTAATGCTTTGAATACCTTCTTTAAAAACATGAGTATGATCACTGAAGATCTGGAAGACTGAAGATCTGGAAGACTGAAGATCTGGAAGACTGAAGATCTGGAAGACCGAAGAAACAGGTACCTAGTTGATGAGGTTGTGACCACTATGTCTACGAAAATTGTAATCAAAGAGGTTGAAGTTTCAAAGGTGGTAAATGCTATAGATGTCAGTAAAAGTAGCGGTCTAAGTTGGATCAATTCTAAAATTCTAAAGTTCTACTTCTCGAAAATAATTCCACAACTTACCAAACTACTTAATGACTGCATCAAGCAGTGCATGATACCCCAAGAGTGGAAGGAATACACAATAACCCCACTACCGAAAGCTGGTAATCTCAGAATGTTTAACAATTTACGGCCAAAAGCACTTGTCCCGATACCTTCTAAGATACTTGAACACTTCATATGCACTGCGTTACGAATGCATATGGATGGTAATAACCTCTTCTCCCCAGCTCAGGGAGGTTTTAGAAAGGAGCACTCGACAAATAGGACAGTATTTGAATTTATAGACCCCATTATCAAGGGAATAGATAGTGGTCAGGTGTCTGTTGCGACCTATTATGATGTGGCGAAAGCCTTCGACTGCCTAGACTATAATATCACCTTTGGTAAACTACAATATTATAAAATCACCCCTGCAATAATAAACATCATAAAAGAACATTTATCCAATAGGAAGCAACGTACAGTACTGAATGGTCATATTTCAGATCAAACGATCATTAATGTAGGTGTTCCGCAGGGAAGCTTGTTAGGGCCCCTGATTTTTATAATTTATATAAACGATCTGCAGAATTGCTTGGCCAACATAAACACAAACTTGAAAGTATCGCTCTCAATGTACGCAGACGACACTGCAGCGTGCGTAACTGGTGATGTATTAGATAATTGTATGGAAACTGCACAAGCTGTTGCAACGAATGTACACAACTGGATGCTGTCAAATAAGCTTCGTATAAATGCTAGAAAATGCCAGGTACAAATTCTAGGTTCGAAAAGAAAAATGAATAAATTAAGGCATTACCATACAGGTTCAATCTTCATTGATGGGAATGCAATTTCGATGGTATCCACTGTAAAATACCTGGGCTTTGATATCGATAATTGTCTTAGTTTCAATGGTCATTTTTTAAAAATCAAAAACTCAGTACAATCGAAAATTAACCAACTGAGTAGGATTAGATTTTTCATAGACCAGAAATCGACGATAACTATATTAAAAGCCCATGTGTTGCCACTCATTGAATATGGAATAATTTTCTTCAGATTGGCCAATGCCAACATTATTAGGAGATACAAAGTGTGTTCAACAGAGGACTACGATTGATTGAAACTAATAATATTACACCTGTACTGGAAATCAAGATTTGGGTTCCATCCAATTGAAAGGAGGGGTCTGATAGCCATTCTAGGTCTTATGTATACCTTGATAAATTTAGAAGGTTATGCTCAGGAGTTACCTAGACATACTAGACAGGCGGAGGGTACCAATATGGTGGTAATACAGCCAAGGACCGAAAAAATAAAAAAGAGTCCGAACTACCTGGGTCCTTATTTGTGGAATCAGCTTACTGTGGATTGTAAAAACATGTTGTGGACAAACCTGAAGAAAAATCTGTAAGAAAGAGCTGTCCTAGGATAATAGGATGTTTGTTTCAATTGTGATGTACTAGCATTTATCTGTATGTAGTTTCTGTTGTTTTCTTTTTCGAAGAGAAGCACAAATGCGAATTATCGAAATGTATGGAATTTGGATATCATGCTCATATTACTTGGGTTCGATAAATATGTGTGATTTTAGCTCTTGTGGACTGACCCGTTGGGAATGTATTTAACTTTGGCAAAAAAAATGTGGAAAATGGATGAAGGAAATATTTGTGTTTAAATGATATTTAATTGAGAACAGCTTAAATTGATCATATGTGAATGTAAATTAAAAACTCTAATATATGTAAAATAAGAACAAAGAATTTTTGCTTGAAATATAAGTTACTGTAACACTTAATGTTTTTACGACGAATGAGAACTATCACTGTGAAACTTTGTCAATAAAATTTATTTAAAAAAAAGAAAAAGTATACCACTTGAACTAGAGGAATTAACTGAAGATGAAGTTAGGAAATTAATAATGAGTATCGATACAAGAACACCATCTGGCTGCATGGAGATAAATAGTCGCATTTATAAAGATGGACTAATTATTCTGGTGAAACAACTTATATTTTCAACATCTTGCTGAGGCAAGGAATATTCCCTTTGGCCTGGGAAAAGAGTATTTGTAAAGCCATACCTAAGAAAGAACCTAAAATTGTAGACGAGATAAGACCTATACCATTAATTCATCTTGTAGGAAAATTACTAGAACAAATTGTAACACCAAGAATACAAACACACTGCCTAGAAAATAAGATATGCAGAAATCAATTGGATATCTTCCAGAAAAAGGAACGGCAGATGCAATAACAGCTCTAATAAATCCGATTAATGAGGCATTTAATCTGTGCTAGCAAGAATCTGTGCTAGCAGTTTTTATAGATTTTAGTAAGGCGTTCAATAGTGTAAATCATGAAATCCTAATAGAAAAAATGGAGAAATGTGGGGTTGAAGGAGTCTATCAAAATTCAATGAGATTTAGAATATAAACCTGCTATGGCAATTGCAAGGCGACAGAACCCAGAAAGTACAAATTATGGAGAAAACCTCATCTGAACTAGCTATGAATTGTGGCTTACCCCAAGGATCAGTCTTAGGGCTTTTAATGTACTTAATCTACTCAAATGACATGAGGAGCAAATCTATCCTATATGCAGACGACACTGCTATATATATCTGGCACAGACCTAAAAACGCTAGAAAGCATAATGGAGGAAGACATGGCAACCTGATGATTATGATGATGATTATGCAATTTAATCAATCAATCAATCAACAGGTAATTTAAATAGTATCAATGTAATTTAATTATTATATATAATGTGGTTATATTTCCTTCCAGTAATGCAACTGAATAATGCAACTAAATCAATCAATCAATTAGGAGGTAATTAGATATTGTGATTTTATATTCTAAATGCACTAGAAATGTAGAAACAATATCTTCAAACCTGCTATGGCAATTGCAAGCGATGCACTAGACCTGAGTGAAGTATAGCAATGTACAGAGGAGCTCCCCAATCTTGTGGGAACGGATCTACAATAACTAGGTTCTAGGGTCAAGAACCAAACGAAAAACTCCACAGATTTGAAGTTTGAGGTAAGTTTTAACATCTGATTTATTATGAAATGCTTCATAAAGTTCTCATAATAACAAACGGTAGCCTGTTAGGAGAGGAATGAAACAGGGCGATCCTATTTCATCTTCCCTCTTCACTTTGGTGGTGGAAACCATGGCTGTACGCATTCCCCAAAACACCCTTATCGAAGCCTTCCCAATTGGTACCAACCCTAGGAAGCTAGTCCAATTTGCGGACGACACAACCATATTATGTAAAGATGACTCTTCTATTTGAGAAGCTTTTAAGACTATCTGCTCTTTTGGCGAAGAATCTGGTTTGAAGCTAAATGTCGACAAAACAAAAGGCTTTAACGTCAATAACATTCACTTGACCTCAGAGTTAGCAACCAGCATAACATGGGTAGAACAGATTAAAATGCTGGGTGTCACTTTGCTTTCCCCTCCTAATCAAAAGGAGCTAAACAGGGTTAACTTAGAAGGTTTAATCTCGGCTATCAAAAGCATAGCAACCCAATGGGGCAAGAGAAGCTTATCGTTGAAAGGTAAAGTCCTCATTTCTAATATATTAATGCTTCCAAAAATTCAACATATCTTATCCTGCATATCACTTGACAAGGAGGTCATTAGGGATATTAACAAAGCGGTTAGATATTTTATTTGGAATAGCAAGCATAATCACATAAGCCTTGACTACTTGAAACAAGCCATTGACGAGGGCGGCCCTAAGCTAAGAGCCATCAAAGAAATTATATTCTCCAATAGGGTGATGTGGGTGAAACGCTTTCTCGAAAACCAGGGTCAGGGTTGGACCAAAACTCTCGAAACATGGCACGGGAAAAGTGTTTCCGAGCTATTTCTCTCTAGAATAGCCCCCAGAAAATATCTCAGCCCCTTTTATAGGGACGTATTTAGGGTGTGGAATAAAACTTTCTTGTCATGCGTCTCAACATCTGGTGAGGAAGTCAGGTCAAGCGAATTTGGAATAACAAGCATATCCTTATCAAGAGAAAAAGAATCCACTTCCCCCAATGGGAAAAGGCGGGTGTAGTAGTCATTGGGGACTTAATTAATGACCAAGGGTCTTTTATGATGTTGTCGCAAATTCAAAGAGATTTTGGTATACAGTGTAACTCTAAAATAAGACTACAGACTGCAGCTCCTCAGGGAGGAAATTAATGTCAACCAAAATAATGTCCAAAAGACATACTTTTATATTGGCCAAAAAAAATTGAATATTTATGACGTAAACGCCTCCATAGTGTACGAGGCAGTCATCGCATCCCAGAAAACTGGGGATGAAAAATTCCAGAAATGGAATATGGTGCTCAGGGACGAAGATCCCTTACTAGCGTCAATGAATTGGAGCGACAGGTTTCGGATACCTAATGAGTGTACAGACGATGTCAGACTTCAGTCCCTCCAATTCAAAATACTTCATAGGGCCATCACATGCAATGTTTATCTCCTGCAAATAAGAGTTAAAACATTTGACATCTGTAGTTACTGTGATGAAAGAGACTCCATAGACCACTTCTTTTTCACTTGTAACAAGGTATGAGACCTGTGGGTCAATATCAGGGATAAGCTACTCGCAATTTGGGTCACACCATATCTCTTGCGGGACTTCCTTACAAAGACCACAGTCCTGTTAGGAACGCCTAACACAAACCCAGTGGCCAATTTTGTGAACTTTGTTATCATATGCTCCAAGCACAGAATGAGGATTTTTAATAATAATAATGTGTCCTTTCAAAACCTGTACAATGAGATTAAAAGAAGATTCTATGTGCTATTAAAAGCCTGGAAGTATAATTCGCGGTCCCTGCGAAAATGTAGAGAGTGGAACAAGCTCATAGACAAGTAGTAGATATATCAATATAATTACATTTAACGTTTTTACCTTAGTAGACCCTTAGGGAAATCTGTGTTGATTAAGAAATCTCGAATCATTTATGCAACAGGTTCTAACCTGTCTGAAGTGTGGTTTAGCTCGAACGTGCACTGCATTTACCGCTTTATTAAACAAATGTATAAGGGAAGGTTCTATACCAAAAGCATGGAAGGAATCGGCGATAACATGGGGACCAAAAGATGGGGACACCCAGATAATCGACAATATTAGAGCCATTTCAATTGTTCCTTCAACGAGTGAAATATTAGAACGTATGGTGTACAGGAAATTGTATAACTTTTTAGAAGAGTCTGAGTTTTTCACAAAATGCCAATACAGCTTTAGATCGAATGAGTCCACTCTAGGTGCAGCACATGAGCATTTACAATTCATATATCATAATTTAGAAAAAGGAAACCATTGTTTGTCAATCTATTTCGATGTGAAGAAAGCATTTAACACGGTCTCACATATACTCTTTTTACACAAATTAAAGAACATGGGCATTGGCCCGGTTTTGTGTAAATTACTAGAAAATTATCTTACTGACAGAACTCAATATATTACAAAAGGGGATATAGAAACATCAAAGATAAAGGTACCATGCGGTGTTCCCCAAGGAAGCATATTGGGACCCTTAATGTTTATAATATTCTGTAACGATCTGGGAAATATTGAATTTAATGGAAAATTGGTCTTATATGCAGACGATGCGGTAGTAACGATAGCATCCGAAAATTTTGAGGATATTAGAGAGAAAGGTCAGACTGCTATACGAAAATATAATGAATGGTGTACTGTGAACTGATTACAATTAAACAAAAAGAAGACAAAATATCAATTGTTCACTACAGGAAGAAGGTACAGAAATGTCCAATGAAGGTACTATCAATGGCCCATCATGCCAGCAAACTATACAATAAAGCATCATGGTCTTTGGTGGACTTAGCCAAACAAAGGTACTTCATGTCAAACGAAATAGTATGGTCATTATGTAAAACATATGTGATTCCTATACTGGAATATGCCAGCCCTCTTTTTATGCATACAAATAGAACGTTGCTAATGAAAATGCAAAACTCTGCTTTTGAGCATTGAGAATGTGCTTTGGTAACAATTTAACAAAGAAAGAACTATTAATAAAGGGCAAGATACTACCACTTCAGTACAGAAGTGAAATAGCCATGTTGAAAAATCTCTTTAACAAGAAAGAAACATATGAGAATCAAGAAGCGAACAAGTTAATATTAAGAAATATCCAGGGAACCAGGTTTAAACTGTTCATTCCCAAAAGTGAAAGGAGCAGGCGTTCTTGTTTTTACCAAGAATTAGTTACCTGGAATAATATGGAGAGAGCAATAAGAGATATAACGGATAAGAACAGCTTCGCATGAGAAATAAAGGCATTGTACCATTCTAAGTTTGAGGTATTGAATGACCAAGTAAGATTATAAGTTACAAGTATGTCGAATATTGAACGAATGAAGCATCAAAAGAAATGAATGTAAACTCTTTTGAGAAAAATTGTTTTTAGGAGTAATTTTAATGTGTTCCCTATGCGATTGAATAGTCCTTATAAGGACTGGCGATGACAAAATGTATGTAACAGCATAGTAATACAGGATTATTTGTAAAAGGAAGGATGATTGTGATATAGAATTTGTAGTATCCATGGATAGAGAATATTATTTTTCATTGTTGAAGAAGTCTAAAATCATAACAGGTGTAATTGTAATCGAAGGGTTTCATCATAAGAGTAAGTGTGTGTGTAATTGTGTAGATGGCTAGGCGGTTAGAGGATGAGGTTATGGTGATGAGGATTGATTATGGCTGCCGTGAACCAGAACGAGGCGAAGCCGAGTTCTGGTTCCGGCAGCCATAATCAATCCGAATCACCATAACCGAATGCTCTAATGCCTTTAGTCCCCTTTTGTTGGGCTGTTACTATCATTTCTTTAACACCAACAAACGAACCAAATATACTAGGCCGTCCAAAAAGCTGCGGTCCCGCGAACCTCATGCGTGGCCAGACCCGTCTGCCGCGCTCGTCAGGTGGCGGCACCATCGCCACTCCTAGCAAAAACAACTTCCGCCATAGACGTCCCTCTATGGCTCTCCATTCGTCCCCGCCAGACCAACAAACGGGGACTAAAACGCAATAGATTATCAACATGGTTGATGTGCGTCTTTATTATATTTGTGTAAATGTTTGTCCGTAATACTAATAAAAAAAAAATGAAAGAACAGGGTATTAACGTTTTTTGAAAGATATTATTTAGCATTGATAATCTTCAATATTCCTGTTTTTAACTCATCAGGATGCAGGTTCAGTTGAATAACTTTTTTAAAAAGTTGATGACCCATTTTTTATTGCATGAAAAGGTAAAGCAATGTGTTAACTATGTCTAAAGAGATTTTTAGGAAAAATCTATTTTAATTTTTTTTTTATACTGAAAAAACGAAAACAATTGTCCTTTTCTCACATACTTCTATAGTAATCAACCATAAATTTCAGGGCTCCCTGAAATGAAAACTAACGCGTTGACATACTGTTTTCATTGAATTTTTGAATTCACATAACCTTGTTCTTTCACGAGGCAAAGTTTAAACAAAATGTTTTTTTCAGTTTTTATCCCAGTTGGCAAAATGATCACGCTTTGGCAGATGAATTGCATTTGGCAAGGCTAAAGTTGACTAAAGTTTTTGGGATAGTTAAAAGTATATAATATTACAAATGCTATATAAAGTGTTCAACTTGTCAATTTTTGAGTTGGCGCAGTATTTGACATAGGACGCCATGTTGGATGACTGAGTAGGGTACTAAGTATGTTGCAAAACAGGAAGATGTCCAAATTGTGCTATAAGGTTAGTGCCACTATGTATCCATGTAGACATGTATCAGATAAATTGTAAGAATGGTATTATGAGGATCATTGTGAGATAATTATTATAAAGTTACGACAATAACGAGAACTAAGCACTGGAAGTAGAATTATTTCAAAAGTTGAGTCAAAATGGTTTGTAATATAAAAGTTTTGAATTGATGATGATGTCTCTCTAAGTGTTGTTGGCTCTTGCCGAGGTACCCGATTATTTATTTGCCTCACTAAAACGACCATGAAAGATTTGTGAGTGAGGAATTGTGTTTTCTATGTTTTATTTTGTTTTTATACGCATACAAACAACTTGTGTTTCTCTGCGATAGATGAGTCACTTCTAGATACACTTCATCCACAATTACTATACTTCTCAGCTCAGCTTCTATTAGCTAAAAGGCGCAAAAATTTAAAAGCAAGATGGACGTTCAGACCAGCAAGCTATAGACCGTAATATCAGTGATCTAATGGACAAATCACTCTTTGGATACCATTTTTGTGTACGATTCTACTCATAAAGGTCATAAGATGCCGAGGGACCTCTTTGATTGAGAATTAACATGCGATTCTCAAACTAATATTGATTGGTAATCCTGACAGTGAGCGACAATAGGTGAATCTAGTCTGCGCAGGCTTGTTTGGATATGCTAAGTAACCAACAAACAATATGGCAGCCAACCCAGACGATAAGTCTCAAAATATGAGCATAAACGCTGATGATAGTAAGAAAAGGGCACTGATCTCACTAGAACCTGATCAAGCTGCTAAAACAAGGATTAAATTAGCAAGTGAGCGAAAAATGTTGATTACCTAGGTTTTAAAATTGATAGTAAGCTAACGAACAATCATCTAGTCCGACTGAAGTGTGCCACTATGGGCAGGCTACTATTACTAGGAAAAATCAGAAAATATCTGAATGTTGAAATGACTAAAACTATTGTAAAATCCCATATTCTTTCGTCCCTCGAATATGGAGGCTTGTTTCTTTCCCTTGCCAGTGCCCATCTAAAACATAAATTACAGAGACTAATATTTAGAGCTATCAAACTTGTATACTTGAATGATCAAAGAGATGGTGAAACACTGAGTAGAATATGTGGTATAGAACCGCTCAAAAAACGATATGATATCGCCCTTCTAGGAATTATGTACAGGAAACAAAAAGATCTTGCCAACATAACGATCATACCTAGACAAACTAGACAAAACGCGGGGCCTTTAATCAAGGCAATTAGGCCTGCACTGGAATTAGTTAACAAATCGCCACACGTAAGAGGACCCAAAATATGGAATAGCCTGCCCGGTGATGTAAGACAGAAAAATTGGGCATCAATAAAAGCTTATTTGAAAGGCCATAATGACTGGTATGGATAATTAGGGTGGAAGATACTGTAAATAGTAACTGGTAGAAACCAGGAGTATGTGAAAAAAAATGTACCGCAAACCGTTGTTTTTATTATTCAGAGATTATGGCAGAGGCAAAAAATCCAAAAAATTATTCCATTGTACTTGTTTGATTGAAATGTACTTGATACCTGCATGACTATGTAGATAAACTATTTTTGTAGGACGTTACCATCATGAACTATACTACTAAAATTACTAAAACTACTAAAAATCCTGTATATATTGATATCAATTATTGTTTTGAAATGGTTACCATGAGATTACCCTTGTGTAAGCAAAGGAACTGGAATCAATAAAAATTTCTTTAAAAAAAAAAAAGTGAAAAGGCCCAATGTGACTGTGAAGAATATTTGAGAGGGGTTGCAGTCCTAGGTACGGTGCAGGACACATTCTAAAAAGTTTGTTCTCAGCTGTTAATGACAATGCTGAATGTGACGCTGAAAAACAGAACATTATACATAATATAATAGCAGAAAGTAAAAGTGACAAACAGCAAATTGCTCTATTGATGCAAAAATCTGATGTGATAGAGAAGAAACAGACCAAATTCGAAATGGGTTCATCTGATCAACGACAAAAATCTGACCAACAGATAAGTGAGGTGAAGAAAGAAATTATGGAGGCTAGACGTCAAGCTGACTATAATGCAACAACCCTTACCTCTCAAAAATCTGAGATTGATGTTTTAAAACAGCAGGCCAAGGAGTTGTATGTCGTTATCCAGCATGTGCACGTGGATCAGAATGTTACAACCTTTGAGATTGCTAAATCAATTTTCGCCATATTGCTAAATACTGGAGAGGACCTTGTAGACATCGCTTACAGGGAGACTCAATGTGGAAGTGGTAACTTGCTGATGCCCATTGTTGTAAGATTCTACAGTAAAAGAGCAAGAGGTAACGTCATAGGTTTGAAATTACCATTTAAAGACAATGATTCCTTCCCAATTGAAACCTGGCCTAATAGACAGAAGATGTTTATCCACGAACATTGTGCAACTGACATAAAACAGCGACGGTCTCTGATCTCAATTGATAAGAGAGCTGATTCCTCCACGACAGCCCCACGAGGTGATAAGGTTCTTGTAAATGGGATTACTTATACACATACAAATTGTCCAAATCTTGCTCAAGGATAGAGAGGATGCAATGTATCCGTAGTGTTATCAACCCCAGGGGAACCAGAGAATTTGTTGACAGATTGAATAAAAGTATTTCAAAAACAAAAAAAAGAATATCAAACTTCGAGCATCACAATAGATGGAAATTGCCTTCTTTATGTTATAGAAGGCTGCAACAAAGCCTCAACCTCTTCTGGTCGGAACGGAATGCACAGGACCAGCGCCAGCATGGCAATGGCATGTGCGATCCTACGCATCTCCAAGTACATCAGTGGAGGAAGGAAAGTATAAGGAGGAGTAATATCGCTAGAATAACAAGTTTGTGGAATTTGCTACCCTTGCTATATATGTTAGACAGATGGAAGATTTGTGTTTTTTGTTGCTATAAGGAAAATTCTGAGCACCATATTCCATCATTCCCAGGATGTATCGTTGGTAAATGAACCAGAACTAACTCATTGTCTGTATAACTAATCAATATTTATAGCGATAAAACCTAGATCTGCTTGCTTGCGTGTATACATACCTTTTGGATTATATGTAAAAAGTGGGACTTATAGATAACAAACCTTGCGGACTCTCATGATAAGAAAAATGCATTGGTGATGGTTTTAATATCTGTATTGCCCTTATTTCATTTGTCTTGTGTGTAATTATTATAGATGTGATCATATGGATTACCAAATTTTGCTGTAAAATACTTGATTTGTAAGAGTCAGCGACGACTGAGATATAGTGTATTTGTTACATATTTAAATACAAATATTATCTTTCCAGTTGAACTTTGCTGGAGTTCCGGACGAATTCTTACAGAAAGATGTGCAAGAGTTAGATCAGCGCCACCTCATCCTTGCTACCCTTGCCCAGCCAAAACTTTTTTTCTAAGCCAAGGTCTGGCATAATGACGGCACGTTTAAAGTTGTAAAAAGCCCCTTTGTCCAACTGACATGTGACATCAACGTAAGGCCAAGCAGGTGCCACTGGCCTTTGTGGTGATGTCTGGCACACCAAGGCAGATTATGGTAGGCACTTGAGAAAGCCTACTCCCGCTGTGCGACTAGGCGGCCGCCACTCACGCTACATTTTCGTGTTAGCCTATGACGGCGCCAACTCAAGCACCTGTTTCAGTGTTTTGGAACTCTCCACCTAGGAGATTCGTTTTTGCTTGGAGTTCAAAGGTGAAGGTCGCATTTTATAGAGAGCAGCATGGCGGAGACAACGATGGGTGACCCCCCGAGGCCAAGGTAAGGAATCTTTGTTTAGTGTTGACTTGAATAATGAGCCGACTTTAAGGCAATAGCAAATAATGAACAACTAGCTTCAGAATAAAAACGTTCCTATGGGATGATTACGAAACATGTTTTGAATGGCTTATGTGAGTTTGAAGCCTGTAGGTTTGTGCCTAAGGTTGCCCTGACCATTTTTTAAAATGTGTGACGATGCCCGCTTGGCTTGGGCAGCTATGGCGGCCATATTTGTTTACCAGTCGGGACTGAGAACCTTTTCAAATCATGTTCATTCAACAAATAAATGGACAGCAAATTAACTGTGATTTCGCAGAGTTAAGCTATATATATGAGAGTTTGATATTCTGTTTTTTTTGTTACTTGATCTGAACCAGGTTAGGAGAAAAATAGCATTTAATATGCAGTAATTATGGCGGGTATTCTGAACATTGAAATTTGAAACAGCTGTAGTTAAACTCTACTGGGCTAAGTTCAACGCAGCTGGATTTATCTAGTGCATTCAATTTCATCCATGTATCTGTTAATTTGGGTTTATAATTGGTCGTGTATATTGTTTATTATTTGGTTGACTGGCCTAAACTGTATTTGTATGATTTTTCTGGTGACGTGAATACAGGGATTCTTGTGTAAGGGTGTAAACAAATAGTGATTTTTTTTTTCTCTGCGTATGGATGCACGGTGTCAATGATCATCTAAATCCAATCACCTTTCTTAAATCATTAATATGATTTAATTGTGCAATTAATTTGACTAGTGATTATTATTTAATTATGTTTATATAGGCTGAAAATGTACCATACTTGATACATGAGCTTATAAATAAAAACAAACAGATTTTTCCTTGGCCTTTCAAAAAGCCATCCGACCTCCTAGGATATATCAATGTATTCTATATATTTCATACACATTTTAATGTTTGTTATTTGAACATTAGGCCTATTATTATGACTATGAGATGGCATATCATGATTTAGTAAAGAATTACAACATGGATTTTAAAAGTAGGTTTTTTGGTTCCATTTTCCATTCCATAATTATTGAGAGGGTGGCAAGGGCGAGGGCGACCAAGTGAGGGTGCCTATCATTAGCTTATGTTATGTTTCATTTTAGCTTATATCAGGTTAAATTTTATTTAGCACTATTTCGAAAAAAAAACTATTTTAATTCTATTTAGGACAACTGATGGTTATGCCACCAATGAAATGGTATTGGAAATCTGGAGGAAAAAAAAATCAGTCCCGGGAGATGCCTGTAGAGCTGTGCTTGAAGTTTGTGGAAAGGAGGTATGTATGCATAACTCATAGTCTTATAACATTCATAGGATTATATAAGATATGAACTAATGGTTGTGAATAGAGGTAATATGTTTTTTCATATTTAACAAGGTTAGACCTATGTAAAATGATCTCACAATTATCAAAGCTTTGAATGGCACCATCCTTATACTCTTGGATGTTATAGATATCACACTAAATCTAGCATGTCCAAGTAGTCACTTTAGAGATTAGATACTTCTTTATTTATCCAGATTCACATAGCTATCCACTTTAAATGCCTAAAATAATTTTTGTGTTTATTCCAGGAGGAGGATGTGAAACCACAGTCCCTCAAGTCTAACCTGGCTGCCTTGTTGCTCCATGAGAGACAGTTGAAGAAGCACCCTAAGACACGTCCTGAACTACTGTGCTGGTTGAATGAGCCCTACAAGCTGCCAGGTACAAGACCTGTCAAGATCAGTCAGAAGACTCAGAACAGGACCTGTGATTGCCTGAACCTTCAAGCTGTCAATCTCAAACTGGCTAAAGAAGTTTCCGATATGCAAGCCAGACTCAAGGCTGTTGAGTATGAGAATTTGCAGTTGATGGAGACCGTTTCAAAGCAGACAAGAATGAGAAACCTACGTCAAGAAAAAATACAGACGAAGAAGGCTGCAATAGCAAAAAAAAACAAGTCTAGGACCACTGCATAATCACATTTAAGTCAAGATGTGTCCCGAAAAAAAGTGATCATTGAAAGTTTAAGGGCTGAACGTAGACAGTTAAAATCTGAACTTCAGAAAAGAGATTGGGTTATTACGAAACTTCAGTCAAAGGTGGCAGAATCAGTAAAACATCAAGCAGAAGTAAAAAAACTAAAAAGATCAAGACAAAGACTTTCCAGCAGTCTGCTTAAGTTAAAGGGTCGCATTCCTTCTGAGAAGAAAGTGCTACAGAGAGAAAACCTTCAGCTACTGAAGACGGTAGACTGCCTCACAGCTGAAATTGAAGAAACCCTGTCTGAAAAGCAGGAAGAGGAGGTCCTTGTTGTTAAAGCTAATGCTAAAACATATGGTCCTGCTCTACGTCACACAATATTCAAGTGCCTTGCAAACCAAGTACCTGTTGAAAGTGTATCCCATGTTATTGACTTTATTATTACCAAGTTAACAAGTTACTCTATCCCTCAACTACCCGACAAGACAACCATCAGTCAGATGGCCTATGAAATGGGTGTACTGAGTGATTTACATGTTGGAGAGATACTAGCAACAGAACAAAACATCACCCTCGCATGGGATGCAACTTCCCTTGATTGCTGCCACATTAATGAAGTACACATCACTACCCCATCAGTATCTCTTGCCCTCCAAATTGATACCATTGCTGGTGGCAAGACAGAAGACTATGTACAACATATCATATGGAAGGAATATTCCATCACCCCCATACCCAAATCAACTAATATCAGGGACCTTCAACAACAAAGGCCGATAGCACTGGTACCTTTACCCTCAAAACTCTTAGAGTCGTTTATAGCTAACTCACTAAGGGAACATATGGACCTAAATAATTTATTCGCCAAAGAGCAAGGTGGTTTTCGTAAGAATCATTCTACTAACAGAACTACCTATGAATTCCTAGGGCCAATAATAGAAGGGATAGATAAAGGCAAGATAACAGCTGCAATATATTATGACGTGGCCAAGGCCTTTAATACCATAAATCATAATGTCCTAATGAAAAAATTAGAATTCTACAGAGTAAACCAAAAGATCATAGACATAATAGGTAACTACCTGACAAATCGTATCCAACGAACAAAATTGGGAGAAACACTATCAGACCCACTAAACATCAGTCAGGGCGTGCCACAAGGGAGTATAATAGGACCGCTTATCTTTCTTACATATGTCAACGACCTGCCCAACTGCCTTAATAGAGTAGTAGTACCGAATGATGAAATTAAAATAGGTATTAGTATCTACGCAGACGATACGGCTATAACCGTTACAGGCACGAATAAAAATGAATGTCTGAATATATCACAGGTCGTAACAAACGAAATTTCCTCCTGGATGAAAGCTAACCAGTTGAAGGTAAATTCAAAAAAGTGTCAGCTGCAGATAATAGGGTCTAAAAATAAACTGAAACAGATTAATTTCAGAGATCTGGAGAATTGTTATATTGAAGGTCGACCGATAAGCCAGGCTAAAGTAGTAAGATATTTAGGGTACCAAATAGACGAGAATGTAAACTTTAATGTTCATTTTGTGAAAATGAAGAATACCATCCAACAGAAAGTTAACTGTCTAGCCAGGTTACGACCGTGCCTAAACAAAGAAATGGCAACCACTATTGTAAAATCGCATATTTTATCACTGGCCGAGTACGGAAACATCTTGTACAACATGAGTAATTGCAGCACAATAACAAAACTGCAAAGTGTATTGAATCGGGCCATTTGAGTTGTATTTAACAATCAGGGTGTACTAACAACTGATGAAATGCGCAATAACCTAAGAGTGGATACTTTTAGAAAAAGGGCAGACATAGCCATACAAGGCCTAATGTATACGTTTGCCAAAAATCCCATGTATGTTCAGGAAATGCCTAGACAGACAAGGCAGGCTAGAGGAATTAACCTCATCCAGCCGATCAGTAGAACAGAAAAATACAATAGATCACCTCATATCCAAGGTCCAAGGATCTGGAATCGACTTGACCCTATTGATAAAATCAAAGAGTGAGGTACACTGAAAAAAACCCTCAAAGGTAATAACAACTGGCGGCAATAAAAGCCTGAGATATATGTACTTGCCGAACCTAACTACTTAACACTGACCAGAAATGTATTGAGACCAAAAAGGTCAAGAAGCTGAGTAACCAGAATGGATATAGTTTATAACTATAAAGGTGCAGTTACTATTGTATTTTATCCGCGAACTTGCATATATATGTTTTAACAGGCCACAAAAAAATTACAAAAACTTGTACCGGTAATCATGTAATAATTGTATTGAGCGGAATTGTTTTGTATGAAACGACTCGGCGAGATATATTAAATTGTAATTGAAGATCGTAGAATGTAATAAGTAGAAAATAACAGATTAAACAAATTAAAGTATAATGATAATGTAAGGTAACTGAGATGATCGAGATGTAATATTATAGTAGAGATTGTAAGGAATATTGTTTTTCAATTGGCAAATGAGAACTATCATGATATGAAACTTTGACCAATAAAATTTAAAAAAAAAAAAAATCACAGAGTGTATTAGTGATGTAACAACTACATATGCCAGTTTTCTGGGAAAGGATGAGCATGTCATGCTCCGCGAAGTCCACCAACACTTCAAAAACACATTAACTGACAGGTTAGAACAATTTATAGTTTTTTAGGGTTTTTAAATGGAAGGAATGTGGCTTAAAATGGTATGAAACACAGCAATATTATTGGTATCATTAAACACCAAGAAGATTCATATTTACTACAAATATTCTGTTCTTTAATTCTTAGAGTTGCAGTAAATCACTGTGTGGTCGAGAGACTTTCAAGCTTGTTTGACAGCCAGCTACTGGAGTTGAAATGCAATCTCCACCCATTGGACGGCCTTGCTACTGCTGCCAGACAGACACTCAGGAAAGTTGACCGGCAGTTTGAAATCCAAAGCAGTACCTATGGTAGTGACTGTCGAGTTGTTAACTTCATTTATGGGCTTACAAAAATGAGGTAATACTTTTTCATATATTACTTTCTTAAACAGGGCCTCTCTAGAACCTTAAAGAATAGATGATGATTTGTGGCTTAGACTTCATTAATCTCTCATAATATATTTGTTGACCCCAAAAGTTTCAGTTTCATTACACCATAAACACTTTCTTTCAACATGGTATTAAATAGCAAATATCATCCTCCCAATGATTTAATTTCAGGTACAAGCAAGGAAAAGGTGATCCACAAGGATTCAAGCTGTTCCTGAGAGAGGAAGGGATCCAGTCAGGCATGATTGTACGATATGTTGGCAACCGTCTACATGTCCTATTTCATCTTGCTGGAGTCTTCCATAGTATGAGAAAACCACTATTGGATTTTCTGGAGAGGAGGTGTACCACAGTAAAATCTCTGCGAGAAGCACTTATCAAGGACTACAAGCATCCCATCATTATGGTACAGCTGCAAGCCCTTGGCCTGCTGGGTAAAGTATTGACTGGTCCTTGGATGAGAATGTTCTATACCAATGAGGACAATAAAGGACATCTCGACATGGTATGTATATGTAATATATAAGTTAAAATATATTATATAATGATCGATCATTATGCACTGTTGCAAATACTTCAAATGATAGTTGAAATGAAGTTGTAACTTTCAATTTTCGTATTAAGATATACATCACAAGGTTTTTTCCTTGAATTCACTGGATAGATTCTCATGACCCATTATTACACTGTTACATTTTGTAATCGTTTTCAATCTTACTGAATGAAACCATTTATATTTTAGGTTCCACATATGAAGCGGTGCACAACCAGCCTCCAGAGGTACAGAGATGACCCCCTGAGACTGCTTGCCACAAAGAAAGATGTCTTTGGCCAGAACATAGTTGAAGACACAGTCTTCACCAGTCTTCACGCTCCCTGAGACAACACTGATCAAGAGATGATGATGACAGACATCATTCAGCAGCTGGTAGGTGCTTGCATTGTCCTACTGGAGAGACAGCTCCATCGATATCTCTCTGGTGATCTGTCCAAGCCATCCCGTTTGCTTAAGCAACAGACGAAGTCAGCTTCAATACATAACATCTTTGCGGAGCAGACCCTTGGCATAACAGATGCACAGTCAAGAAGAGCTCCGAATGCCACGATAGGTTTCATTGATGGAAAGGTACGATTTATTAAAAACCATATAATGGAGTGGCTGTCTGAAATGCCTGAAATAGAACAAGAAAGAAAAACCAACTTTGCCATCCATCGTGCAAGGAAGGTACGAGAACTAAGAAATGAGCGAGCTAGGCAGACAGATGCCATGATATCTGCAAGGGCACAGGAACGCATACAAAAAAGGTATAATACCGATCGGAATGCCCTTCAAAGAAGGATCAAGGTGGCCCTAGGCGAAAGCTATGAAAATGTCCAGGCAATCTTTGATAAGACAGAGGTAGAACTCCAGCCAACATTGATCAACATCATCAGTGACCCTGCCAGCCTCCTGGATAAATATATTGATCATGTGTGGTCTGTTGATGGTGTTGATGTCTATGGCAAGCCATTTGTGTAATAATTCGATAAACAGTGTTTATCACTCGATAAACACTGTTTATCAACCTAAAACACTGTTTGTCATTTGAAAAACAATGTTTTACCTTGAAAAACAGTCTTAATCGAGCGATAAACAATGTTTATAGAGCAGAAACAATGTTTGTCAATGTGAAACAGTGTTTCTCCTCGATACACAGAGTTGTTTGGAAAAATTTGTATATCAAGCGATAACGGTACGTTCTTAGCTAAAGTTTGATAAACAAAATTTTTAATGCGAGAAACGTGGTTTTCCTACATGAACAGTGTTTATCACAGTGAAACATTGTTTATTAGGCGATAAACAGAGATTTTAGATCATGATCCTTGTTTCTCCTTGATAAACATCGTTTCTCCTTGATAAACATCGTTTCTCCTTGATAAACATTGTTTCTCCTCGATAAACATTGTTTCTCCTCGATTAAAATTGTTTCTGCTTGGTAAACATTGTTTCTCCTCCAGAAAGGCTGTTTTTCCTCCAGAAAAACTGTTTCTGCTTGATTAACAGTGATTGCCAACATCCTGGTTGACCACTAACCCTGGTTGCCCTACACTCAGGGCATCCTGGACTAAGGGCAACCGGGGTAGGTGGGCAACCAGGGTAGGTGGGCAACCCGGGTAGGTGGGCAACCCGGGTAGGTGGGCAACCCGGGTGGGTGGGCAACCCGGGTGGGTGGGCAACCAGGGTGGGTGGGCAACCAGGGTAGGTGGGCAACCAGGGTAGGTGGGCAACCAGGGTGGGTGGGCAACAAGGGTAGGTGGGCAACAAGGGTAGGTGGACAACCAGGGTAGGTGGACAAACAGGGTAGGTGGACAACCAGGGTAGGTGGACAACCAGGGTAGGTGGGCAACAAGGGTAGGTGGGCAACAAGGGTAGGTGGGCAACCAGGGTAGGTGGGCAACCAGGGTAGGTGGGCAACCAGGGTAGGTGGACAACCAGGGTAGGTGGACAACCAGGGTAGGTGGGCAACAAGGGTAGGTGGGCAACAAGGGTAGGTGGACAACCAGGGTAGGTGGGCAACCAGGGTAGGTGGGCAACCAGGGTAGGTGGACAACCAGGGTAGGTGGACAACCAGGGTAGGTGGGCAACAAGGGTAGGTGGGCAACAAGGGTAGGTGGACAACCAGGGTAGGAGGGCAACAAGGGTAGGTGGGCAACAAGGGTAGGTGGACAACCAGGGTAGGTGGGCAACAAGGGTAGGTGGGCAACAAGGGTAGGTGGGCAACAATGGTAGGTGGGCAACAAGGGTAGGTGGACAACCAGGGTAGGTGGGCAACCAGGGTAGGTGGGCAACCAGGGTAGGTGGACAACAAGGGTAGGTGGGCAACAAGGGTAGGTGGACAACCAGGGTAGGTGGGCAACAAGGGTAGGTGGGCAACAAGGGTAGGTGGGCAACAAGGGTAGGTGGGCAACAAGGGTAGGTGGACAACCAGGGTAGGTGGACAACCAGGGTAGGTGGACAACCAGGGTAGGTGGACAACCAGGGTAGGTGGACAACCAGGGTAGGTGGACACCTGGTAGGTGGGCAACAAGGGTAGGTGGACAACAAGGGTAGGTGGGCAACCAGGGTAGGTGGGCAACAAGGGTAGGTGGGCAACAAGGGTAGGTGGGCAACAAGGGTAGGTGGGCAACAAGGGAAGTTGGTAGGCTAATGGATTTGTGGGTGGGCAACCATGTAAGCAGGTGGGTAACCGGGTGGGAAACCAGGCAGGGAACTGGGTAATTGGGAAACGGGGTAATTGGGAAACGGGGTAATTGGGAAACCGGGTAATTGGGAAACAAGGTAAGTGGGAAACAAGGTAAGTGGGAAACAAGGTAAGTGGGAAACCGGGTAGGTCGGAAACTGGGTAAGGGGCAACCGGGAAATACCCAGTTCCCTGGTTCCCCACCTAGTTCCCTGGATGCCCACCCAGTTCCCGATTGCCCACTAAGTTCCCTGGTTGCCCAGCCTTTCCCGGTTGCCCATCCACTTCCCTGGTTGCCTCCCACTTCCCTGGTTGTCTGCACATTTCCCTGGTTACCCACCTGCTACCGCGGCCTAGAGGCCTAGAGGGCAACTGGGGGTAGCGGGTAGCTAGTGGGCAACATGGGTGTTGGGCAACCATGGGCAGTGGGCTACTGTTTGTACAAGGAAAACAGTGTTTATCGAGGAAAAAGATCGATAAACACTGTTGTTCATCGATATCGATATCAGAGTTTGAAAGTGATGAACAGTGTTTCTCCTTGATAAACAGTGTTTCTCCTTGAAAAACAAGGTTTCTCCTTGATATCAGTATCATATTTTTTTCAGTTTACCCGATTACCCATCGGCTTCCTGGTTTACCCACTTCCCTGGTTGCCCAACTTCCCTGGTTGCCCAATTTTCCCGGTTGCCCAATTTTCCCGGTTGACCAACTCCCCAGGTTGCCCAACTCCCCCAGTTGCCCAACTCTCCCGGTTGCCCAACTTCCCCTTGAGGAGAAACGATGTTTGTCGAGGAGAAACGATGTTTGTCGAGGAGAAACGATGTTTGTCGAGGAGAAACGATGTTTGTCGAAGAGAAACGATGTTTGTCAAGGAGAAACGATGTTTGTCGAGGAGAAACAATGTTTATCGAGGAGAATCAATGTTTTTCGAGGAGAAACGATGTTTTTCGAGGAGAAACGATGTTTATCGAGGAGAAACAATGTTTATCCAGGAGAAACGATGTTCTTCAATATGAAAATAATAATATCAAGCTGAAATATTGACATCGGTCGATATATACAAGGTTTCCTTAAAGAACTCTGTGTAACAAAGAGAAACCCTGGTTTACCTTCAGAAACACTGTTGATCACGCTAAACATTGATTTTCAATGGGAAAACGCTGTTTATCAAGCTTAAACATTGTTTATCAATTGAAAAACAATATTTTAGCTTGATAAACAGTGTTTTTCACTTTGAATGCTGATATCACTCGAAAGACAACTGTAGTAATCGTATCATACTGGTTATTTTCTGAAAAAGAGACTGACAGTATCGATGAAAAGATCCCAGTTGTTCAAATCATCGCAAATCATCGCAGACTTTTGTTTGATCTCTAGATATTTGGTTTCTAAGCAATTTATGGGGTTTTAGCCTTAACAATAATGTCCAAATCTGGCATCTATACCCTGTTATATGGAGGGAAAAGCTTAATTTTAACATTATTTTCCATCTTTTGCACTCTGACCTTTGAAGTTGTTGAAGTATGACAAATGACCCTCGGTCGAAGGTCTTTCTAAATAGGACAGGTCAAAGGTCATGCCGATATGATGGAATTAATTGATTTTATAGTAAAGATATCCAAACCTGGCATCTATATCCTGTTGTTTGGAGCGAAAAGCTTGATTTTTAACATAATTATCCATGATTTGCTGTCTGACCTTCGAAGTTGTTGACGTATGTCAAATGACCCTAGGTCGAAGGTCCTTCTAAATAGGACAGGTCAAAGGTCATGCCGATATGATGATGGAATTAATTGATTTTATAGTAAAGATATCCAAACCTGGCATCTATATCCTGTTGTTTGGAGCGAAAAGATTGATTTTTAACATAATTATCCATGATTTGCTCTCTGACCTTCGAAGTTGTTGAAGTAGGTCAAATGACCCTAGGTCAAAGGGCTTTATCAATAGGCCAGGTTGAAGGTCATGCTGATTTATTTGATTCGATAGTAAATTACAAGCCAAATGATATTTAGCTTCATGTCAAATGTAAATATCATTGTCTTTTAGTAATATGGCTTAAATTAATCTGGTGACCTTTAAAAATAGGTCAAAGGTCAATGGTAATTAGGTCAAAGGTCAAACTGACATGTCATATCATGTCGTCACATGATAAAACATAAACCAATGTATATATCCTGAAAATTTCTAAGAAAAATATTAATAAATGACTATGATAAAAAAACGTTTTTCCTTTGTCTTAATTAGCATAATTATAATCACAATTACCTAACCCTATTGTACCCTTGTTTCAATGGGGTGAAAGGACTATAATTACAATTGCAATTAGCATTGCGTTGAAATGGTCATGATTAAGACTGTTTGAATTTTTTGTCCAAGTGCCTATTTATGGGGAGTATTATTCGCTGAATTGGCCATCTCAGAAAGTGAGATACCTATATCACCAGGTGACACCACTAGCGGTCATTATGCTTGGTCACCTGACTTGACCAGCGAGAGGGATATTCCGTGTGAAGAGGTCCTTTCTGCAGAAAATTTTGTGCTGCTACCGACTAACTGCACCAGTGTCTTACGTTGTGCCATGGCAGGCAAATGTATGCGGTTGTGCAAGAATTGCAATTCTAAACACTACCCTCCAACAGGAGCAATGTGTGAGTTTATGTTGGATTCGGATATTTCATATAAAAACGAATTATCTGAGAGTGAGTCGGTTTCGAGATTGATTGGTCTAGGTGGACTCCTACGCAATTTAAGAAAGAAAAGCAAGCAGCTAACAAGCAGAATATTTCGGCTGGCTCTGATACTGGTTGGAATGGTTCCCTATTTGATTTTCCGAAACTTACATCCTCGGCTGGGTCCGCAAATGCGTCCAGGCTGGCCAAGGGGAAAGGTATTGGTGGCAAGAAAGGAGTAATGGAAAGCGTACCTGTATGGCCTGTGAAGGTAACTGCTGCACCTAAGAAAGTGGCCACCTGGCCTATTCCTGTTGGTAAACCTTTGACGGTCCCTGGTGGTAACATGGCTAATGGCAATGTCCATAATATACCTGTCACACCTGTTGGTAATGTTCCAGTCGGCCATGGTGGGAACAATGCTGGTGCTGGTGGTGTGCAGGCACCTGTTGCACAACCAGTGCGCAGGGCAGAGTTTGACAACCTTCACACGGCCGTAGGTGTCATCCAAATGCATGTTGGTAGATTAGCCACAGTTGCAGACGAATCCACCGAAAGGTTTGACAGGCTTGAAAATCTATTGGGAACCTTTGCAAACCGTCAGCCTTCTCCAGCCCGGCATGGGTTCTCTAGGGGTAAGCTGTCCGGATGAGGGAAATCTAAGAAATCTGCTGTATCCTCTACTGATTCGGATAGTTCTCATGGAAAGTCCAGGGATCGGTCCCATGACAGAAGGAGAAACCGCAGGCATAGAAGGAGGTCATCATCCTCCTCATCGAGCTTGTCTTCAAGCAGTTCTTTGTCCTCCTCTTCAGACTCCAGCAGGAAGCATAAACCCAGACCAAAGCATGGAAAATCTGTTAAACGTAAGAATACTTTTAAACTTAAACTTTACCTAAAGAGGAGCACAGTAAATTTATGTCTGGTGAAAAACTTTGGTATTGCCAGGGCGCTTTGATGCTAGAGAAATTTTGAGAAGGTCTAGACATTGAGGGTATGCTAGAACATAACTGTTTTGTAGCCGAAAAAGCTAGCACACAGGCGTATCAGACAAAAGGGCTTTGTAAATATGATCAAGCAGTTAGAGAACTTGCTAAGTCAAAAGGGTTGAACGCTTACTCTGCCGGCCGCATGGGCTATGAGCTTAGAAGCTTGGAAGCTCGTAAGCACTAGCTCCACTAATACTGGTAATTATATGGAGAATACAACACTATAACTTTTTTTCCATGTGGAACACGGTTAAATATTACCTCAAGGAGTTGTTGCCATGCAATACTTAGGAAATTAACGTGCGATTTCTGATATATTGAATTTTGAACAACATACCTGAGCGATAATCAAGTACTATACAACACCTGCGCTTTGTTGTTTGTTGCTTACAACTGTACAATCATCAGCTGTCACTGTCAGTATGCTTGAGAACACTATAGACGGGACATTTCCACCGAATGATGAGAATAGGAAACGACCAGCTCCAAATTCACCAGGTAAGGATGATCATGCTTTCAATACCAGGGTGAAGATGGCAGAAGGGTCGAATATCCAACATTGTGAATGTAATGTATTCCTGAAGGAGATAGCGGTTCAAGGGAATGCTTGGGACAACAACTTGCGTACACAGTCTCAGCTGTCAACAATTCGGTGGAGAATGAGGCTGAAAAACAAAAAGTGATTCACAATATAATAACTGAAAGTAAAAAAGATAAGAAGCATATTGCTATAATGATGGACAAACTAGAAATATGTACTGAGAAGCAGGACGACATGGAAAACAGTGTTGGAGGATCTCGCTGAAACGAAGCGACAAACAGAATATAATCGCACAACTCTTAATTACCAAAAGAACAAACTTGACATAGTAAAACAGCAGGCAAAGGAACTATATTTAGTGATCCAACACATACATGAGGATCCCAGTACATCACCTTTTGAGTTTGAGCAAAGGCTGTCATAGGTACCATGCTTTATACAAACGATGATATGGTTGATATAGCTTACCGAGAAACAAAAAGTGGTAGTGGTCATGCCCCCAGACCCCTCGTGATTAGGCTGTATAGTAAACGAGCTAGGGATCATATCATATCATAGCCATGAAGACCTCTTTCAAAGATAATCCTGATTTCTCGATTGTATCCTGGCCTAACCGAGAGAGAATGTTCTGTCACAAACACTGCTCAACTTACATCATGTAGAGAAGGTCACTGATGAGGTTTGTGGCGAATAATGCTATAGATAGTGAAGCTGATTCATCATCGACCGCACCCAGGGGGGATAAGGTACTGGTAAATGGAATTACGTACAACCAACACCACTCCACTGCTTAAAAGACTGCTTAAAAGACTGCTTAAAAGACTGCTTAAAAGACTGCTTAAAAGACTGCTTAAAAGACTGCTTAAAAGACTGCTTAAAAGACTGCTTAAAAGACTGCTTAAAAGACTGCTTAAAAGACTGCTTAAAAGACTGCTTAAAAGACTGCTTAAAAGACTGCTTAAAAGACTGCTTAAAAGACTGCTTAAAAGACTGCTTAAAAGACTGCTTAAAAGACTGCTTAAAAGACTGCTTAAAAGACTGCTTAAAAGACTGCTTAAAAGACTGCTTAAAAGACTGCTTAAAAGACTGCTTAAAAGACTGCTTAAAAGACTGCTTAAAAGACTGCTTAAAAGACTGCTTAAAAGACTGCTTAAAAGACTGCTTAAAAGACTGCTTAAAAGACTGCTTAAAAGACTGCTTAAAAGACTGCTTAAAAGACTGCTTAAAAGACTGCTTAAAAGACTGCTTAAAAGACTGCTTAAAAGACTGCTTAAAAGACTGCTTAAAAGACTGCTTAAAAGACTGCTTAAAAGACTGCTTAAAAGACTGCTTAAAAGACTGCTTAAAAGACTGCTTAAAAGACTGCTTAAAAGACTGCTTAAAAGACTGCTTAAAAGACTGCTTAAAAGACTGCTTAAAAGACAAACCTGCTACAAACCTGAAAATAGTTAAGGTTAAAAACGGTCTAGCATTCCAGTCGGAACATGCATATTTGAGCAATTTTTTTAGAGCAAGTTTTGCATTTGGCTGTTATCTCTACGACTCAGTGGAACAAGCCTATGGACACCAAAAGGCTATGGCTCATGGAAAAACCGAGGTAGATATGAGCATATTGCATAATTCCGACCCTAGAGAGGTTAAGGCATTATCAGATTGTGTGGAAAGGTCCTCAGATTGGAAGAACAGGGAAATTGATACCATGACACTTTTAGTCGTAGCTAAATTTGCTCAGAACAAGATGCTAACTGAGAAACTGAGAAACTGAGAAACTCATTAACACAGGGACCAATGATCTAATTGAAGCGACAAATAATACTTTCTGGGGAGCAGGAGCCCATCTCGGCGACCCCGCTCTATATAATGGAGGATGAAGAAGCCTCAACCACCTTGGTACTCGTACAAAACTGAATCGGGCTACAGCAAATATACTGTCCAAATCCAACAGGAAACAACATAGGGAGTCCACAAAGGCAGCTAAAGCTTCTAGGATGTCCGACACAGCCTCGTCCAGTAGTGCCCAAGCTGGTAGACAACCTACAGTGGAGACTGTGACCCTGACCATTAGAGTTGCAAATATTTTTTGTGTGTCTTGTATTTTCTGATATCTACTGGTTCCTGAATTTTTGTGCCATACCATTATGTATTTAGCATGTTCTACTGTTGCCGAACAAAATCTTTACCGGCTGACCAGGCATGTTTGTATTAGAGGAAGACCGGTGCTACTACCTATCGTGAATTTGTCGTGTAGGCTAATGCCCATCTCTACCGCAAGGTTAAATGTTTCTTCTCGTTTTTATGTTTGCTGTTTTTAACAATTGAGACGTGTATAGTGATTGTTACAAAATGGTTTAATGGTAGACAAAAATGTCAATGTGAGCGTAAGTAAAGGCCTAAAGTATGTCCATGTGAATATTGGTAGCTTAGTATATGTTAGTTATTTGTGAAGATTTCTTAAAATATAACAATATGTCTGCAGCCGTTGCAGTGGGTCAATCTAATTACAGCATTCATTATAGACTGCGAAAGTTGTTTTAATGGTTAAGAATTACGAAAATGCCTTGTCTGTCAACGCTTTGTGGTTCCCAGACAGGATTAGATGCTAGACAAACTAAGGTTGCCAGCTGAATGCTGCTGAATGCTGCTGAATGCTTATGAATGCTGAGCGAATTTGGCATTCTCCCTTCATCCCAGCCAAGGTTGATTATATAAAAACAATGCTAGACTCTTTCTAAACCAATCACACAAGGTTATTTCTCTTATTATTAAGGAGGATGGGTATAAAAGGCAGGGAAGGATGGTAAGGAAATCAGACTTTGAGATTCCAGTGGAGAGTGAGGAACCAGACAGAAATTGTTGCTGTTGCTATGTGGATGGGTTAGTGCCTGAAAGTCCAATAGAGCAATTGGTTTGATTCTTTATTTTCTGCTGTATTCTTCCTGTCCTTCTCTACAGCCTTGGGTACTGTGAGTTCCATTTATTTTACCAATTGTATTGCATTATTTGTACTTTATTTCAGAGATTATTGTGATTTGATCTGATTTGTGTGTGTATATTGTGTATAGCCTAGACCAGGCGCTCTAGTGCTGAATATTTGCCTCCCCCAGTAGAGTGGGAGAAGAAAGTTCCTCCCCCATGAGAGGGAGATGTATTGAATGATTATTATTGATATTTGTGTTTATTTGTGAGAGAAAGTACATCTCTTGCCTTCTATGGGTAATTATAGTTTGGTTTCCTTACACATTGAGTCAGGTATTTTGGGTTACTTTAATATATCCAGTATATTCAGCTGTAATCATACACAAATGTTAATATGGGGAGATACGCAAATATGATATGATATGATGACGTAATAATAACTAAGAGTAATAGAGACTAATACCAATAGATATCTAAATATGATATTCTAGGATGATAACAATGATAATGATAGATATTGATAGATATTCTAAATAAACAATAATACGAAATAATATAGCCTGATAGTCTCAGTTGCTGTTAGGTAATATTACATAATATAAAGATAAGATCTAATGATATACTATAGGGGTAGCTTAGCTCTCTAGGTAGTAAAGATATTTCAATATAGGCTATGTTAATGAACTCAACTCTCACTCATTACATAATAATGCAATATATATCAATATGTCACCAATGAATATTCAATACCTGATTATATAAGCATAAAGGTAGACCTGTGTCATATATAGCTTAATAAGTTAGATATTATCATTTCTCACCTCACTCACATAGTCTTATATATATATTGTCATTGTTCTTTATCCTTCCTTATACCTTTATACCTCCCCTGTGCACGACGGACATTGTTAAATTCCCTTAATAAAAGCCAGTCAGAGAAAGCTTAAGATCCGATTCATATTATCATGACATAATTTAATAATTACATAATATATATAATTTAACACAGCACTTATATATACAAGATAAGTAACCTACAAATGGAATTATTGAACGGTTTATACTATATAGTGGGTGTAACAGAAACCTGGACAAACAACAACACTCCACTGATGCTCCTAAATTTAAATAATTACTCCTTTACTCGACAAGATCGATATAACAATCAAAGAGGAGGTGGAATAATTATATATTAAAGGCGTTCTTATAAGTGTGAAGAAGTTACAGAACTGTGTGTTAATAACAAGGTAATAGATGTTCTGTTAAAATTAAAGCAGGGGAACGAAAACCTATATTATTCATCACAGTTTATAGACAGCCCAAGGGGAGCATATGTTTATTCCTTGATTTTATGAAAAAAAAATTGGACCAATAAAAGGCAATAAAATACAAACTAGAAATAATTTCATCTGGTGATATAAATATTGACATGTTAAAAACCAATGATGTCAACGTGAAAAGGCTTTTAAACATAGGTAATCTACATGGGCTTAAACAAGTGATTACAGTCCCTACAAGGGAAAATGTTCATTCTTCGACACTAATAGATGTCATCTTTACTAACTGTAGATTTCTTATGAAATGTGATACTCTTGATGTCCTTCTTATAGATCACAGCCCTGTCTACTGTGCTATAAAAAACGGAAGAATTATAGATAATCATACTCTCTGTAATTATCGAAGCATTAAAGGTTGACTACCCAAATGATAGCTGAATCGCTTAATAATGCGTGATATTCATGGAATGATTGTGTGTATAATTGGGACAGTACGTCCACCCTCAGAACTGGTCTTGACCCACAGTACTGCTTACGCTGTAGTTGCTAAGGACAACCACTCCCGCGCTTCGCGCTCCCAGAGCGTCAGTTGGAAGCTAGCCAGACAGGCGGTTGGTTCTGTGAAAAATTTTTTGAAAAAAAATTAGTTCGGATAATCCTGTGGGGCTACATGTCTCTTGTCAACTGCTCATGCTGTTTGAAAGTGCATTTGGAGCCTAACTGTTGGATCCGACATAAACTGAAAGTGGAACCAGTGCCTAGAAATCGAGTGGGGCCAGCGACAGTAATGAATCCTGCTAATCTTGCCGCCATTTTGGGTGAGGATGTAAATGACTTACCTGAGAAAGGCACCGCAGACTACCTCACAGCTGTTGAGAAAGCTATTAATATCATGGATGATAAGAAGAAATCCAGATCTGTCCTGTCTTCAAAGATCGCCGAAGCAGAAGAGAAACTGCGTCTTCTCTCAGTCGATGACGACCCCGGGCTAATGGCGTCGGGCTCCAGTACTCCCTTCGGTTTTCGCCGTGACGGTGACAGTAGTGACAGCCATGCTTCGCCCGCTAACCTTCAAGCTCCCAAGTCAACTCGGCTCCCTGATATGGGTAGGTTTCGGCCTGAGGCTTACTTAGACCAGAAAATAGCCTATGATAAAATGTCTTATCGTGATCTGATTTATGGTGGCTTAGGAGTCCTTGGATGTCTTATGGACTCTAGAGCGAATGTGGACGTGATCCGGGGATATGTCAGTCACCTGCAGTTCGTGGCCTATAAGGCTCATCGCAAGGCCTTCGTGGATGAGGCTTTAGTCGCCTATGAACACGATGCAACATCCCGTGTTTTAGAGGGCTGGACTCCACGTTGGAACGGTGTCGACACTATGTCAGAGGCCAAACACTTGTCCGCCGACAACACTACAGTAGTGCGTGATCTGTTGGCTAGACGGGAGAGATATTCACGCTACAACAACAATCAACGCCATTACCGGAAGTCTGACGACAAGGGGGTCAAGTCGCCTCGGTTCGACATAGATGCTTGGCCAAAAGGGGTCTGCTGGAAGTGGAACGATGATAACTGTCGTCATGATGATTGCTATTATTCCCATGTTTGTGGGTTGTGCGGCGGTGATCATAGGGCGAAAACCTGTAAGATCCAGACCGAGTGGGAGAAAGCCCATTTTACGACTTCCGCCTCAGCCAAGAGCCCACCTGCTCCTTCTACTTCCTCATGACAAGATGGCGCTTGTTGTTGTGATTCTGCGGCGTTACACCCAATGGATCGTGATTTCCTACCTCAGCTGCAACTGGACACGGTCAGTAATATCATTGATAGCAAAGATTTATGCCTACTATATGACCATGCTACCTCGATCAACGATTGGGGGTTTTTGTGCGGTGTCAAGAGACAGTTTAAACCTTCGAGTTGGGCTCGTGCCTTATTTTCGCCCAGTTACACGGACCCAGATGGCCATTATCTTTTAGATGGCGTAGTGAATGGGTTCAAACTAGTTGACCCGGACTGTGACATTGCCCCATATTACTGTGCTAACTACAGGTCATGTTTCTACCCATCGGACAATAAGGTCAAGTTAGAGCAGTCTTTATTGTCTGAACTGGAGTCAGGCAAGATGTCTTTGACCGACGATCAACCGAAATGTATTCATGCTGTGGGTGTTATTAATAAACCATCAGGGGACATCCGCATGATCACGGACTGTCGTAGACCAGACAAACTGTCCATCAATAATTATACCAAAGAGGTTTTTTCTTCATTTCAATATGTGAAAATTGATGATATTGTTCAGGGTATTGATAGAGGTACTTACATGTGTTCCGTGGATATTAAAGCGGCCTATCGTTCTGTCGCCATCCACCCCGCTCAACGTTCTCTCTTTGGCCTAGCTTGGTCTTTTGACCGCAATACTCGTTTTTTGTGTGACAATTTTATGTGCTTTGGGTCTCGCACGGCCCCCTTTTGTTTTAGTAGGATTACTGATTCTGTGTGTAGAGTGTTGAATGCCCAAGGTCATCATGTGGTTTCCTATTTGGATGACTTTTTGATTTGTTCGTCTACTTATGCTAAGTGTATTGAAAGCCAACAAGCTGTCATTGCCCTTCTACGAGATTTGGGGTTTTACATATGCTGGCCAAAGTTAACCAGTCCCTCTCAATTATGTACGTATTTGGGCATTGAAATTGATTCGTCCAATTGTCAACTTAGGCTGCCAGATAAGAAGGTTCTTCGTCTGGTTGCAGAACTGGAGTTTTTCAGGAATAGAAAATGGATGACGGTCACGCAACTTCGTAGGTTGGCAGGTATACTTTGCCACGCAGCTAGGGTAATCAAAGGTGGTAGATTACATAGTAAAGGTATACTAGCAGAATTGAGATTGATGTTGAGAAGTAAATACCGTAGAAGAAGAGTTACTCACTTAATTCACGCTGACATAGATTGGTGGGTTAGCTGCGCTGACATCTTTAATGGCACATACGATTTCTCTGACCTCAAAAGCGATAAATGTGTAAGACTCCAGGTCTCAGCAGGTGTATTTACTACGGAATGTGATCGTGAATTTATTACTGGGTCGTTCGAGAGACAGGGGATTGATCCTACCAGTTGTGATTATGATTCTGACGTAGTTGTACCTAATGTTCCAGTACAGGAATATAATGAGGTTGCTCAATTATGTGTTGTACGATATAGGGTGTATAGGGATATTGAAACGAATGGTAATCTTAGTAGTACTGAGATGTGGAAAGGTTTATACAATGACTATAATAAGTACACTTGATGAATTAGCGCCTCTTAAAAGATCTAAATGTAAAAAAATCAACAAACCAGTCGGCACTGATGAGTTGCGTTCTGTTATTAAAAAAAATAATAAAGCCTTCAGGAAAGCTAAGAGATACAAAAACAACACAGCTTATTGGGATAATGCACGCCGATTAAGAAAGGCAGCTAAATCTCAATCTCTGAAGGATAAAAGGGAATTTCTCTCCACTCAACTGGACAGGAACCTGGGGAATCCCGGAAAATGGTGGGCAATAATTCAGACCGTTTATTCAAACAAACCCCAAACCCCTAAGTTAACTTATATTGTTGATGATAATGGGAAAAAGATTGAAGGGAAAGAGGCAGCAGATTTCAGTAACAACTTCTTTGGTTGTAGAGGCACTGACAACTGTGATGCAGATATAGATCTTAATGTCCAGGATTCTGGTAGTGTTTTTACTTGGGACGATCCGATTAATCATAATGATATAATAGATACAAGGAGTACTACTGATTTCACGAAATCCTCTTGTATCGATGGAAACCGTGGAAAGATGGGTTGTGCACATGGGTTGTGCACATGGGTTGTGCACATGGGTTGTGCACAAACGTTAATGATCTAAGGCCTATAATATGTACGTCAATTGTTAGCAAATTGTTTAAGAAAATTCTGGTAAAAAAAATGAATGATTATCTAGAAGAGAATAATTTGATATCTAACATACAACATGGGTTTAGGAGAAACTGTGGAATGGATACTGCTTTAGAAAATGTACTTGACGATGTATTATATTTTAAGGAACATTCAGTTAATTGTGCAATGATATTCTTAGACATAGCAAAAGCATTTAATAGCGTAAATATACACTTGCTTCTCAAGAAAATTAAGAACCATGGATTTGATGATCTTACTTTGAAGCTATTTACCTCATATTGTATTGGTCGAACGCAACATACAATATTTAATGGTAATACTTCTAACCCTATCACCATGAAAGCTGGGGTAGCTCAAGGGAGCATATTGGGACCATTGATGTTCACGATTTGTATGAACGATCTATGTAATATGAAATTTCATGGTAAGGTAACACTATATGCAGACGATTGTGCAATTTGTATGCCTATTTTAGGAAAAGATTCTGCGATGCTTCTACAATATGATTTAAATAAGTTGAAAACATGGGCTGACTCTAGCTTTCTCAAGGTGAATGAGGGTAATAGTAAAATTCTTCTTTTTTGAAGCACTGGGGACCAGTATATAAGGAATATGCCAAATGTATATGAATGGTAACTTTGTTGATTATGTGCAGGAATTTCAATACCTGGGCCTCTGGTTAAATTCAAGCTTGTCTATGACAAAACAATTGAATAATAACTATGGCATGGCGAGCTATGCCAGAGCAAATTGCTACCCTTAGCTCAACGTAGGGAACACAGGCTCCTATGTCTACTAGCAAGGACGAGTAACTTTATAAATGTAAACCATGGTCACAACCTAAGTACAGGTATTATGAGGAAAATCAAAGTGTACAATTGGAAAAAAAACTCGTCTAAGTAGGTGTATTTTGGCTAGAGGCAATAACCTATGGAATGCATTGCCTGAATGCATTCGAGTAGAGTTAGACGCAAGAATACTCAAGAATCGTCTAACAAAATTGTACTTAACTAATTTTATGTAATCAGGCAGAATCAATACATAATAAAAAATATACAAACAAAACTGTAAAGTAAAAAACAAAAGATACTTGTGGTAATTGAATGATAAGTAAGCAAAGTCGTGGTATAGGTTGATTTCACTAATGTATAACATACCTGTGAAACATCTGTACTGTATAATGTTAGGTCATATACACAGCTCCAAATTAATGTACAATTAAAGATAAAAATACTATTATTATTAATGGTCAATATGAAAGAGCACGGCGTCTGTAGAAATATGTTTGTATTTTTTTAATAGCTCTTCACCTTCACACTTCTAGTGTTACTGCGTAAGGGCAAGTGTTTTTACTCTGTTCCGTAATTCCGAACTATAATTATGTATCATGAAGAAAAATGCCTCTAAAATATATAATTATAATTAGAAATATTATTTGATATAAGCTTAGCCATGTACTCATCTCGCTATTTGTAATTTTTGTCGGCAAATCAGGCTGTCCTGAGAATATTTGTGCTTTATGTATGTTCAAAGACCTGAATAAAATATTTTAAAATCTAAATCAAATCTAAATTCCGCAGAACTGTTTGTACCAAAAAGGACGCCGAAGGGTGGCACCACCACATCAACTCTGCTGCCCAGGATGCCAACCTGCCCCTGTATCGGCTATTTGATCTTCTGCACCAAGAGTCCGAGAAACTACCCGCTATAATCTGTCTGGTGTCACAAGGTATATCAAAGGAAGCAAGATTGGAGAAACCAATACAGCGAGGCAAGCAGGAGAATCTCTAGCAAGTATCTCTGCCGCTGCACTACCTTGGAACATTCAGAGGAATGATCTGGTTTGTATGTTTGATGATGCATTTATATATTGTATTGGTGTGATTGTGTGCTGTGATAATATGAATGTGATACTATAAATATCCCTGAGTTGCTATTCAGTTCTGTAATTTGTTATAGCTAGGAACTAGGAACTGCCTGGGTAAGATTAAATCTGAAACATTCAAAACCAATCTTTATTGGATCCCTGTACAAACCTCCTACTGGAACTGCCGCAAACCTTATTTTATATCTCACTGATACCCTGAACTCTATCTCAGTAAACAAGAAAGCGGAAATATTTCTGCTTCGAGACTTCAATATAAACTATAGTGATAATGCCTGTAATGAAAAAAAGTTAAATCATTTCAACTGGAATTCAATCTTAAACAGCTAATTAAAGATCCAACCAGATACCACCTAAATAGGAATAACACCCTCATAGGGACTTTAATCGATCATATATACACAAACAGTGAAATTATTCTCGACTCTGGAGTAAAAAACATCAACTTGAGTGACCACAAACTAATTTATGTAACACAAAAGAAATCTAAAATCAAAATTGAAAAAGCCATGAAATGGTCCAGGTCACTAAGAAACCTGGATATAAATGAGTTTACTCGAAGACTTAAACTAGAACACCCCTGGGAGAATTTCTCCAATATTCTCTGGCCAATACTAGCCTGGGATACCATTATAAATCGAATAACCCTACTATTAAATAATATGGCTCCTCTCAAAAAAAGTTTCACAAGGGTAAATAACGATCCATGGATCACTCTAGACATCATTGATAAATTAAAAGAAAAAAACAGAGCCAGGAAGAAGGCTATCAGAACAAAAAACCATGAGGATTGAATGAATGCTAAATCTTTAAACAAAGAAGCTAAGAAAGCCATGTTCAATGCCAAGGAAGAATACTAAACACTAACAACAAGGACCCAAAGAAATTCTGGGAGATAATCAACTCCCCTATCGATCAAACCCTCTTACCAAACTACATCAACAATTACTTCGCCACAATAGCCTCTAACCTAACTGAAGGAATGACACCCAACTGGCAACTCCCTACAACATATATCAACAATGGAACAAGAAGTAGTAAAGCTACTCCGTAAAATTGACTCCTCAAAATCATCCTCCATTGAACACATACCTAACGCTATTCTTAAACCTGCACTAATATCACGAAATACAGGTTTGTGCAATCAGTTGTGCAATTGTGCAAACAATTTGAACAAAAAAAAATATTGTCATCAAACACAAAAACTTGTATAATTTGTGTCAGATTTTTCTTCAAAGCCATCTCTATTGTGCTATCAGGTTCAACCTAACAATTGACCAACTACTAGATAACGATTGTTACACCTGCTGAGCCTGCTTCAACCTTTAATATCGCTGACAAAGGAGTGCATTTCACACCAATCTAAGATAAAATGCTCCTGGAGCTATGGATACGTGAGTATGGTGATGCCCACCAATGGGAGTCAATAGCCACTAGCCTGAAAGAGAGCTATGGAATGTGCTTTACGGCCCGAAGCTGTAGGGACAGGGGCTTGTGCCTCCTAAAGCATCATAAAGAGGATGACCACAAGAGCTTGAAAAAGTAAGTCATATATTTGAGCCTGTGTTAGGAATATAAATTCATACCTTAGTGTGTTTTACAAATAGGAGATTTAAAATTAGTTCTAAGTTAATTACTTAGTTTGATCTATAGTTTGACTATATCAGTCCAATGGTATTGATAACCTCATATATGAGACCATCTTTTGTACATTCAAAATTTTGGATTACATCGATTTCAGATCTGGCACACAGGAGGACTAGTCCTGAGACTCAGGCAATGAAGGTGAACAAGGAACTGGCTGAAGAAATATTTGGTAATACTTTACAATCAACCACTCCATCCAATCTAACTAATTTCCCTTATTTTATCCGAAATACCCCAGTGCCAAAATTGCAACCAGGAAACGAGATGGAAGTCAGTGGATCATATATTTCAACTAAAAAACCCAAAATCTAAATGTTTGACTGAGTATTTATGCATTTGGTTATGTTCTGATGTCCTATATATATATCTTTCTTTTTCTCATGAAACGATAACTAAGATATCCAAAATTAATGTTGTGTTCCCTTATATGTTACCTTGAGTTACCATTTGATGTTTGTAGTCCAGGGGGGGGGCATTTCATAAGTTAGCGCAGCGCGCGTTCGTTATGCTAGCATCACTATCGTTACAAAAACGATAAATATAACAAACGTTCATTATTCCCGTTTCATAAGGCTAGTGGTGCCACTCGATGAAAACATATCTTGAAGGCCACACATGGGCAGCTGCAACATTGTGAGAGAGAAAAAAACAAGACCATTTACTTAATAATAAGCATATGAAAATACCGCGCTATAGTAACTTGTTCAAAATATTACAACTAGAAAGTGTCATGTGTATGCCATATTTATATTAAGTAATAAAACTGACTGGTGGTAAAATCATCTTAAAACAACCATTGAAACAGACTATAGTCAGTGCTGAAGTGGACAATAAGCGCGGCACTGATAGTATGTTATGATACATGCTCCATGTTTACAGTAAGCAGTAGGCTGATGATTGTTAAAAGTGTTTTAAAACATCATTTCTTGTTGCGATACTTATAGCGGGTGTTGGTTTTTGTTTACTTTTATACATAGCAGATGTAAACAACATTTCTCGTTGAAGGGCCTCACTGCAAAACTTAAGATTACAAAAGAAATAAGTGTCCCCCGCACTTATATTTATGAAATGCTATTATTCACTTCATCACAGTGAGCAATTTGACAATCCCCAGCGATGCCTCTGAGGTGATTGCAGAAGGGGCCTCTGACCCAGATGTGGCTTGTCCCTCAGAGGAGACGGAGGAAACTGCAGAAGCGAACAGCCTGAATAGTGACCTGAATGTCTAAAAACACTAAACACCACACCGAGGTAAGCTTGAACTTCTATTCCTGTATCCCTAACTGAATAATGGTGTGTTTTTCTAGGTAGCACAAACATTTTACAAAAACACTTAACACTTACAAAATTTGATATTTAAGGGAGTTCCTGAAAAAATAGGAATGCATTCTGAAAACACAAAACAATAGGGATGAAGTTATGGCCAGATTTCTAGACCACCAGATTATCTCCTACCTATCGGATTGGACAGACCCAAACCATCAAAATGGGACAAAACCTAGTCAAATCCTAGTCTCCTTTGACACATTGGCTTGGAGAGAACAGGTCTACATACAAGGCAGACACATCCAGAAAACAAATGGGTTGAATTCACTTTAGATCAATAAAGATCTCCCAGTAAGTCTTGGCCGAAAAACCTCTCCTCAAAAAATGCTATAATCAGCTTAGGACAAATGGACTCCATGCAACCCTTTATGGAAATATAATTTAAATCAACCAGAATTTCTACACCTTCGAATATACTCTCCCAGTTGGAAATATGTCTTTAGACTTGGCACACGTCAAGTCTAAGTAGGCCTACCAACAATATATTGGCTTCACAGGACCCCAGTCAATTTACTATAACATGCACCCAAGCCAGGTAAACTACAAAGACAGAATGTACACATCTGCAGAACATGCCTATCAACACCACAAAGCCATCAACAACCACAAATTGGACAAGAGATTGTTTCTCATATTGATCAGTTTATAATTAAAGGATGGTGACATCTGTTCCACTACACCTGCATGGGAAACAAATAAGAAATCAACTGCTGTAAATCCACTCATCACAGAGTATTATATGATAATCTTAAACTATCACAAACAATATTATGAAATGATGGGGAATAAATTCTGGGAAACAGGTACACAATTGCAAAGACCTTCCCGGCAATTACTTCACTGGCAAGTCACAACACACAGAGAGGCATACTCACATGCATCAAATACGAAATTAGTCAGAAAAAATTTTAGTTTATTACTACATTGCATGTCCATCACTTTTCCTTACCTGAGTACAAATATTAATGACCTTCATTTTGCTAGCTGCTATTCAAACCTCCCAAATAGAGACTGAAATTGCTGTGCAGAATACAAATCAATTATTCTCTGAAGTTTCCCCTAATCTTACCAAAGAGATTATCTGTAACAATGAACAGGATAATCTAGAAAAAAGAATGTCAGAATTAGAAAACCAAGTTGACTTTCTAATGCAAGAACTGCAAGGTCAAAGAACAATAGCTGAGGCACCAATGTGTGATATTTGATGGTATACTATCAAAGGGGGTGACAAACGTGACAATACAGTGGCCATAATTATTTGTATGGTTATTTCATTGTTCAAGACCAATCAACTGGATGAAACATATCATATTGTTTCAGAAAGGAAACCTGAAGGTTGCCTCAGGCCTGAACCCATCTGTGTATGTTAAAGCCTTAAAAGATAAAATACTCTCCATGCAGAAGAAAGGATCTCCCTAAATTTCAACCTGAGAAATTTCCGGCCATACAACATGGGTCCTTTGAGAATGATATAAATCCAGAAGTCTGGCGAAATAGCGGGTTACTTAGGCATATCAGCAAAATGGCTATTATCATGAAGATCAATGAAAAGGAGACAAAATAGTTGTCAAAGGTCGCAAATATGCAGCTGATGAATTAGAGCTCTTAACTGAAGCAGTGAATCCAGCCATCATTAAGGTAGAAAAAGTTGCCCTTGATCTTACCTACCAGTTTGTATGCTTGGCCTTCCAACTTCCCTGTGTTTGTCATTAATAGGCTGTTGTTCTACTACGTCGAGCACACCTTTTTTAATTCAAGGCTTTGAAAACTGCTAACATCCCTGCAGCATGTAGACTGGGCAAAATGTGTGATCTTTACTAAATTACGTTCTAAACCTGTGTCTGACTATGATTGGGCCAGGTGTGAAGAGGCTTATATGAAGTTCAATATCAAGTCTAAATTTGAGCAGAGCAAGGATTGTAGCCACCCATGTTATGTGTTGGGCATGTGGTGTGTTTATTGCAAACGTTAACCTGAAGACAGAGGCTCTAATTACTGTTTTCACAGGGCCTTTCATAGAGCCGTGTTGACTAAGCATTATGACAATAATCATTAAGGTCAAGGATGCCAGGGAACCCACCCAGCTTTGGGCGTTTCCAGTAAACCGAAAGGTAATGGCTAAGGGTGAAATTTGGTTCCTGATGATTATCCAAATGATAATTGCTACTATTGGAATTACAGGAATTGTACAATGGAAAACTGCCCAAAAGATCATTCCTGTCGCTTGTGCAAACTAAAAGAATAGGACAATGGATGTTCTCTTGCGTCACACTACGCTGAAGTGAAAGAACACGAGTGCAACTGGACGCTCTCCAGACCAAGAGAAAAGTGACCAAGTCACCTGTACCTGATATTTCGCTAGTTTGTACTATGGGGGAAATTGACTTTGGTGGCTACATGGCTCGATATAAGGGTGTAAGTATATTAAGTTTGAACATTAGAAGCCTGCGATGTGCAGTCAATGAGGTGCATCAGGAATTCCTAGACGATAACCTAGACTAAATTGCTCTTAACTAGACATGGCTCGACCACGTGACAGAGTGACAGTCATTTTCTGCACCCCTATTATGATTTTAGGAGGTTAGATAGAGCAAGCATGCTGGAGAAAAGGGGCGGAGGTCTAGCTATTTATTCCTGTAAAGGAATAAGTTGTGACTTCGCTCGGTAATCAGAACTGAACAAGATCGATGAGTCCAAAGAAATGCAGATAGCTGAGGTTAAAATAAGAAACTTTGGTAAATTTGTATTAATTAACTCATACAGGCCGCCTGCAGGGACTATTAATCCCTTCTTCGATCACCTAAAGTTGGTGTTTCAAACAGTGAGCAGTCATCAGAAGAAAATTATTCTATGTGGAGATCTCAACATCTTCCAAGAGAGAGCCCTAACTGTAGAAAGCTGAAAAATGTTCTGAAAGGATATAGTATGGAAGGTAGGATAAATGCCCCAACCAGAGTGACTGAAAGAACATCAAGCTATATAGATGTGGTATTTACTAATATGGGGAATCTGAAAAGCGTGGTTGTTCCAACATCTTTGTTCAACCATTTTTCGACCTTGAGTTTTGTTGGAAGAAAGGGTATATACCACTGAATCAAAGAGAATATATATGGGTCAGAATCGGTTTGAGAACTCGGGCCAATGATTTTAAAATCGCCTTGAGAGAGGATATAGGAGTAGTTGAGGTTGACAATGTGAACAAAGATGAGAATGAAGTTTGGAATAATTTCCATGACAAAATAGTAGTGTAGTGAAAGGTTCTTTAAGAAGAAAAGAGATAGACACCAGCACCAGTCTTACATAGATCAGGAGGTTAAGGAGAAAGGAAACAAAAAAAGACAAGCTTTTAGACGTGCGCACAAGACAAACGCAGCTGAGGACTGGAGATTGGCTAGGGCCTGTCGTAGAGATCTTAACAGATTAATTAACACCAAGAAAAGGAATTTCCTGATTAATAGGGCCAATGCTCTTAGCGGCAACCCCAAGAAGTTTTGGAAATGTTGATACGATCTTTGATATTGAGCCAGACATTCAGGTTAACGAAGTTGCGAAGTTTGTAAACAGCTTTCATGTATCAAAAAATTCAGGTTTCAAGGAAATTGACTTGTGTGTATTGAAGATGTCTTTGTCCGCTTGTGTTATTTTGTGACCATGCTGATTAATCGTATTATCCGGAGTGGGAACATACCAAATAGTTGGAAGATTGCACCAATTAAGCTACTTCCAAAGTAAGGTGATCTTTGTGACATGAATAATGTACAAGCCATAACTTTTTTCCCTGTCCTGAGTAAACTCCTTGAGAGAGTGATATATGATCGATTGTATAATTTTCTAGAAGCTTCTGAGTATTTTTACGAAGGACAGTACAGCTTTAGGAAAAATTTGTCAACTGACGATGCTGGACACCCTGGAGTTTGTTTTTAAAAACTAAGATGAAGGGAAATCTGTGGTAGCGGTATATTTTGATATTTCCAAGGCATTCAACTCAGTAAATCATACATTGCTACTCCAAAAAATGAGAAAATTAGGATTGGGGCATTGTTTAATGGGTGTATTGGAAAACTTCCTGGCAGAGAGGAGGAGTAGGAGGAGGAGAGAGGAGGAGTAGGAGGAGGAGAGGGGAGGAGTAGGAGGAGGAGAGAGGAGGAGGAGTAGGAGTAGGAGGAGGAGAGAGGAGGAGGAGTAGGAGTAGGAGGAGGAGAGAGGAGGAGTATAGGAGGAGTATAGGAGGAGGAAAGAGGAGGAGTAGGAGCAGGACACCACTTGTCAACCCTAGACCTTTTAGTACATAGTCTATAGAAGGACTATAGAAGGCCTCCGAGAAGGATTATAGGAGGAGGAGAAATAGTGTTTGACGACGAAGTAGGGGTCCTATCACGCAATCAAATGCAAAACTACCAGTTCAGCTGCAAAACGCAGCACCAAACCCTACCTATGCCTACCGAAACCAGAACTAAGCCTACGATAAGCTTACATAGGAAAAATAAATAGGAAATCTGAACAGATCTGTGTGTAGTATATGTCATTTTAGGATTGCTGCGTAAAGGACTGGCTCCCGGCAGACCTGTATGTCAATGTGTCCCGTCAGCTGCAATTGCGGCTGAGTCAGATTTCCCTTGGGATCTAAAGGCAATGTTGAAGTCTGGGAATGTAGTGCGGAACGTCGTGGGGCCCAAGCCATTCCTTAAAAGCGGTCCGTCCTATCGGACGAGCCCACTTTAAAAAAAGACAATCATGAGAGCCAAATTTGAAAAGAACAAGAACCTAAGAAAACTGCTCTTAAGTACTACATCCACATCATGGACGCACATATTTGATAACAATTGTAATTGCATTGACCAATCTGAAGGATGGAGAGGGGTACAGTAGTTCAAACATGCATTGACCAATCTGAAGGATGGAGGGGGGTACAGTAGTTCAAACATATCTCATCAGAGAAACGTGTTAATTGGTTGCTGGGGTGTAATGTGGTAATAGCTGGGCGGGGGGTAAAACTGGCTTATAACTTTATCTACAATGAAAGTGTGCTCAATATATTTTGGTATATGTTGTTTTGGTATGCAACGCAGTCTTAAAACAATCTGAAAACCAATTCTGACTGTGGGACAATTATTGATACAATTAACACTATTATTTGTTTCAATTTATATATATTTCATTGGTTTAACTTCCGATAAATCGTTTAGGAAACATGCATGTCTCACCTAACTCAATAACAATTGTACCTGTGATGGTATTGATTGCATTTGTCACCTGTTACAATGTGAAGCAGTCATTCAATTTGCATAATAAAGATATGCATTTCAATGATATTTACAAGAGAGCAAAAGTATGAGGGAAAGAATATGGGATAAAGAAATGTCCTGTGGGGGTGTAGCTCACCCCAGCTAGGTCAACTGGCTGTGGTGTAACGTGATACCAGTCCTGAAACTAATTGTCATCCAACCACGATTTGAAGCACCATAAAGGATGTCGGAACCACGCACATTGAAACTACCACTTTCCCCTCCAACCAATCACAGGCAGTTCACCAGTCATATATCAAAGCTTTGTGATCAATAATAAACAAAAATATATTCAATTGGGGATGCAATAGTCCTAGTGGTTGGAGTAATATAAGGATTTCCCTAGCACAGTGTAATACAAACATACTCTATTTTTATTAATAATTGTCACAGTAAATTAGGTAAATTGGGTTGTACATTCTATATATATAGGCATACACTCTGCAAACATTACTGTGGCGAATTATTATGATATTTCCAAAGCATTTAATTGTATTAACCACAACATACTACATTTCAAGCTAGGATATTACAAATTCAAGCCCCATTTAGCAAAAATCATTATGAATTACTTGTTAAACCAGACTCAAAAACCATGTCTGCAGAATCTGTAATAACGATCATAAAGCTCTGTCATGCCCTAACCCCTCCAAGTCAGATTGACTTTATGTTGATATGTCTGACCCGGAAGTTTCATGTGACCCCGACCATGAACTCAGTGTTTCTTCCGGTAATGGCGGACAAGGTGCACCTTCGCCTTGTTTTGCAGCTTCGGACATTGATGTTTCTCCTATCCTGAAGGAAATACCTTTTGGTAATGATGTTTCTGTTGAACAAAAAGTTCTTCACACTGTTGCTCTTCTATACAGGGAAGATGGATCTGTCACACCAGCCAAAAGCCTGGATTTTGTGGTGGATAATGTTGTCTACAAATAGTTTTCGACTGACTACGTTGCTAATTGCCCGATCGGATCTATGGATATACCTGTGATACCTAAGATAGCAACTAGTTTATACAGTGATCGTGTTTCTGATATCCATACTATTGGTGGATGTCTGTCACAGATGAAATTAAAAATGTGGCTTACAGAATTGGAACTGGAGAATGTATTATTGAAGGAATTTTTAACGACTGGGATTCATGATGGGTTTATGGTTGTTGATAATGTCGACTCTGTACCTGCATATTGTTGTAAAAATTATTCCTCTGCAGTACATGGCAAAGCTAATTCATTTTTATCAGAGTTGCTCAAACAGGAGTTAGTGGAGGGGAAGTAGATCCATGCCCCCTTACCTTCTAAATGTGTCCATTCAATTGGGGCAGTTCCTAAGGGCACTTCTTCGTTTAGGCCTATCACCGACTGTAAGAGACCTATTGGCAACTCAGTGAATAACTTTCAGGACTACACTTGTGAGAAATTCAGTTATACTGGATTGGATAATGTCATTGAGTTTATTAATCCTGGAGATTTCATGGCTTCAATCGACATTGCTGCAGGTTGATTTCAATTCATCCATTGTGCCTATTTAGATGATTACATGGTCGTGTCTTGTGCGTCTGGCTTGTGCGTCTGGCTATGGTGTCTTGTGTGGATCGGATTGGTGTGCAGGTTATTTTAACTGCAACTTGAGGCCTGATGGTCTTGAGTAATTGGAGTCTGATCATCGCCACTGGTCAAACGTTATGATCGATTCTCTGGATCTTCATGATGACAATGTTAATCTGTCGGAGCTGGTGGCCTTATGGCAAGCCTTGAAGAGGCTGGCTCCGAATTAAAAGAACTCCCATATGCTCTGCTTCTCTGATAATAGTCAAGTGGTGTATATATGCTAGCCAAGGGAAAAAGTGTCAACAAGTCTTGCATGGCCATCCTTAGGTCTATTTGTTGGTGGTGTGTCAAGCACAACCCGACGGGCAAATGAACGCGATTCTATGCGATTTTTAATGCGCAATCATCTCGCCATAGTTCTGTGATGAGAGTGGACGCTTTTCACGCAATAATTATTGCGCAATGATTGCGCAATGATCACGCTAAGGGTATAACGCAATATTAGTGCAACAATCAGCAAATTCTTATGGCATTTGGGCAGGATATTTCATGCACAATTTTCACATTATTGTATGGCTTTTTAGTGTAGAATAATATCATTCAGAATTACTCATAATTAATTCTCCATGGTAATCCATCAATTATTTAATATCATTTTCGTCATCCCTTTCCACTTCACAAAGACAGCAGATTTAGCTACCTGTAGGTGAAGTTAGTGTGTATACAATGGCTACAGAGCACTCATAGCATCCATACCATTTCTGTATGCAGTTATATTGGGTGTTTGGATTATTACCTGTTTTAAAATTAAAAACATAAATTACACTAATGAACTATCTTAAGATATTACTTGTAACGTGTCTAATCAAATAGTTAGGAGCATATAATGTATAATTGCTACATAAGTGTATTAGCTGCACTTTCATTGTAAAAGAAATTGTAAATGCACCCCAGTTACCAGTTGTGCCACCTGCTGACAATGAAATAATGAGTATTTAGAGGCGATTTTTAATGCGCATTTTATGCGCAATTTACATTGCACCCATATTATTGACTTTTGAAAAACAGACATCCACCTTTTTCAATAAGACATAGGAAGAAAATTATATGAAAGATATTAATCATTTCTATACCTAAAGACTTCGACATGCTGGATACATTGTGATCAGCTTCACAATAGTCAATAGTATTTTTGCTTCGGATCGTTTTATAAAAACATAATTTGCGTCATGCTCTAACACATTGGGTATTACACTTTAAGCTATTATATTATATTAACTTAACAGTAAAGCATAATGGTAAGGGCTAGGGGTAATGGGCCATTCCCATTATTTCGAACATATATGGGCACTTCTCATGAAGCGTTGACAAGGGCCCTATTTACATGTGGAAACAGAATATCAAAGTCTTAGTGTCATATTTCTTTTAATTGATAGAATAGTTGTACATGCCATGTGTAGGTTTATACGATCAGAATTGACAATGATATAACATAAACAAAAAGCATGAAAAACATCAAAATTGTAGTTATATTTCTGGAATCGATCCCATGCAATATGTATTGGTTTGATTTCATTGGGATATGCATTTGGGTAAAATAATGATATACTTCATTCCGTCGATCACTGTGTGAGCACAAATTATGTCATTGTTATACCGTTTATATCATTACAAAGAAAACAAATTCTTCTTTCAGGAAATATATATACTTTAATACCTATTTCCATAAGTCTCAACCAGTACCAAGAATAAAACGTGATGCGGGATGATGCACACCTTCCCCAAATGATAAAACTCCATAACTATTAGGATTGTCATTGCATTCTGATCATATTTGGTGATGGTGACCACCTACGACGACATTTTATGTATCCACAAAGACAGACTTATTGAATGATATGTTTTTAAAAATAAACAGTATCATTTACTAATATATGGCTTGGACGCCCGCACTACGCTGGAATGAAGACACAACGGAGGAATGGCCTTGAAACCTTCAACAGGAGGTTTTATTTTCACCATAAACAGATACATATATAAAGAAAAAATTATACGTGTGGCGTGGGCGGAGAAGCGGTTGAGAGTGGAAGGATAAGGTGGGCGTGGAAGGATTGGGACTGTGACGTCATAGGTAAACACAGGGTCGACGTCATAAGCGGGACCAAGGGGGGCGTGGTTACCTAGGCGGCGTAGTTAGGGGCGTGACTTCTCCAATATAATCGGAGATGTTTTCTCCTTCACATATATGGCTTGGACGCCCGCACTAAGCTGGAATGAAGACACAACGGAGGAATGGCCTTGAAACCTTCAACAGGAGGTTTTATTTTCACCAAAAAGGGCCAAACCGAAGTCACTTGTGAGAAGAAAGATGATCAGCAATGAACGAATCCACTTTAAGCTTGGTGTCCAACTCGGGCGTGATGTAAGAATCCACACATGAAGAACGCCAATTACCTCGCGCTTTAATGTCCGAAAGCTTAACGCCCATGGACGCCATATAAGTGGCGCCACCTCTCCTTAAAGATTGGGGGCTGAACACGCCTGATATGCCAGCACGTCGAAGAAGGGTTTGTAGAAACTTCTTAAAGTCATCGTAGGACGGAGATTCACGCCCAGAAGAAGAGAATAATAAAGCTGAAGGAGATAATTTTTCAGCAAAAACACATTTTTTCAGCCAATACACAGCGCATAAGGCGCAATCAGTGAGCATCACAACTGGGATAGTGAAGGGAGATGCTGAAGTTTTTGAAGATTTTACCGTGACAAGCACGCCCCAGGGAGTCACTGAGACGTCCTCACGGCGAAGAGTGTGGGGAGAAGGAACTATATGGCCCACTCTCAGCAAGGTCCTGAATAGGAAGATAATCATTGTCCACAACCTTGATTCTGACGCTGAAGTGTAGTTGACCTGACGGGACATCAGAAGAAGGTGGCGTGGCAATAGCGCTTCAGAGGGAACTGGCGACGCCCCTGGTAGGCGACTGACACCTTTTAACACTGACTTGATTGCTGGATGAGACATGGGAGGGCAGTCGATGAAACGTAGTCGCGCGCCAAACACCACGCCACTAAGGTAGGTAGAAACAGAAGAGACTTTCATGAAGGTGGTGAGGAAAGCTGCGAACATACACACCACGTCGACTTGTATAGGAGACGACGGGAGGTTGTTATCACATATAAATTTACTAAACAGACGCCACTGGCGTTCTCTTTGTTCCAGCGTCGGCGGCGCCACAGAAGATACTTGTAGTTGGTGGACCCTCTTCATCCACGCTGACATGCCTATCATAACGACAAGGAACATCAGTAAAACAACACAATCCAGCTTGCGATAATATAGTAAAGTCAAAAGGCATTTTCATATAAGGAAGGCGTGATAAAAAGTCTGCCACTACATTATTCTTGGTGTTAATGTATTGAGGAAGAAGTTCAATATCGTAGATGAAAGTGATCCAATAAAGTTCGTATAACCACTGCATGCAAGTCTTATTAGAACTCACGCCCGTAGTTAACATTGCCACGACTTGTGTATTATCTATGAAGCAATGGACTCGGGAACCTCCCAACAAGTCCTTCCAGCGTTTGACGCCCACTAACACCGGATAAAGCTCCTGCACGTTAATATTGTCCACACGAACATTCTCAGTAGGGGCGTCAATTAAGTGACTACAATCCGTATCTGACCAAGGTACTACACATGCTTCCCAGGCGCCTGCAAGCCAATCTGCGCCGAGAAAAGCGCCGAACCCCTTACTTGAAGCGTCAGACACTAGGGGAAGATGAAATTCAGGTTTATTTAATAACCTCACACCGTTGAACACTTTGCAGAAACCATTCCACCACATGATATCCTGGCGGAAGGCGTCTGATATGGGAGACCTGGTCAGGCGTTTGCACAGAAGAATCTTATATAAGTCGAATAGACGCCTACAGAACGTGCGGCCTCCCTTGAAAACTGACGCACAGTGGGCCAGATACCCACACAAACACTCCAAGTCCTTCTTAGAGATGAATTTGGCGTCTACAACAGTCGATAGCAGACGACGAAGCTTGGTTAATTTCCCATCGGGCAGACTCAGGGTCATCCCAACCGAGTCAATGCTGAAGCCCAAGTAAATGCACTCAGTACTGGGCGTAGTAACTTTCTTCCACGCCACGTGAAAGCCTAGATAACGCAGGAGGACAATGAGGGTGTCTCTGGACTGGGTACAGGAGGGCAAATCGGGAGAGCATAGGAAAAAATCATCTAGGTAATTAACCACACGTGTATTACACAAATTGAACATGGTAAATGCAATGAGGTTAGAGATACTGTCGAATACACAAGGTCCAATTCTAAGACCAAAACATAAACGATTATCAGTTAGATATTCTTCCTTACCATTTATAACCCATCTGAAGCCACATAAGTTACGATGACTAGGATTAATGGCGACGGCACGATAGGCCGACTTAATATCAACCACGCCCATAAATGAACCTTCTTCTACCATATCAGTTGCATCGTCAATACTGTTATAAGTAAAATTACGTACAAGAGAGTCACAGTGAAAGTTTACAGAGTCAGAATCGGGCCGAGAACAATCCGTAATTGGTCTGAGACCCCCGTCAGCTTTGGCGACTGCTCCTAGGGCGTGAATACATTTAGGCTTGTCCTTCACTACAGAAACACAGCCTTCCAAAATCTCATTTTCGACTATCGTATCCATCTTGGAACGAGCTGGTTCCTCAAGAATAGATGAATAATTTACACAGTCGTACGCCTGAACTGGCGAATCTACGACGTCAAAGCCGTCAATAATACCGTAGAAAACTTCTATATAGCGATTAAAAACTGCACAACCTTGAAGGCTTAAAATTGCCGCAAATCTACACGGCTTCAGCTGCACGGGAATACACCCAAGCGTATGAACACAAGTGCAAATACCATCAAAACATTTACTAAAAACCTTCACCGAACGATCGTTCGGGGAAATTGGCGTGGAAAACACCACGCCATCACAAGAAATATTACATTCATCGCGATAAAATTCGGCAACAGCCTTGCAAATATAATGGTAATCACAATCACTATCACAAGAAGTCTCAATATCACCTGTATGGAATAAACCGGGGGGAAAATCCTCTTGCAGCGTAGTGGAAACACTACCCACTAAGTCCTTGACGGCCATCTTACCTTCTAAACTCTCCTCCAACGCCGGAGAATCAGAAACTGAGTTTAAAGCAATAACAGAGATGGCGCCACTACCCCGACTTACCCCTGCCGCATCCTATTTGGACGCCTTGGTCGACGCACAGGTCTTCGCTCCGTGATCAGCTGATCCGCATGAAGAGCATCGGTGGCCGTAATCGCATTGAGACCTGGTACATCCACCAGCGTTAAACTTGAAACACGTACGTTCCTTGGAAGGCTTGGATTTTACAGAAGATTTCGACGCAGCAGCTTTGCGTGAATTTTCATAGGAATAGTAGCGCAATTCCTCCTCCTGGCGTGTATCGCCGAAAGCGACCAGACCTTTCTTGTTGGCTCTAGATCTGACTGCTTGATCATACGCCAACGACGCCTTGAGGGTGTACATGGATGAAGCATCTTTCTCGGTCATGGTGACACAGTGAGACAACACACTAGACAATTCTTCTACAGGGCGTGAGTCGGCAATTAACCTTTCCATAAGCTTCAAGGACAGCAGCAAAAGTTCATTAAAGTTTTCAACTGTCTCACCCTTGTCGATGACTGATTCGCGGTCGAAAGGCCCGGACCTCTTCCTGGAAGAACTGCGCCGACGACGGTGAGATGACGAGCCCGCTGTATAAATGGAACTCTCTCTACTGTGCGATGGCTCTTCCTCATCCAGATCCCGACGAGACTTCCTGCCTTTATCCTCATTGATATGAATTTCACTGTCGGAGGAGCCTACTGATGACTCAGGCTTCTTTTCTAGCGCCTGAACTGCCGTCAGGATTCGACTGACCATGTCTTCCAGCCCTTCTACACGCCCAGTAAGTTGACTCGTTTTCTCTCCTTCTATCTTCGCCACCTCAGCTATCAATTTACGATTGCAATGCAATCCCGTAGGAGCATCATGCTCAATTCCGCAGGGCGTGCAATATCTACCCATCTTAAAGTCGGAACTTGACTCAAATCACGCCAAAAAATTATACGTGTGGCGTGGGCGGAGAAGCGGTTGAGAGTGGAAGGATAAGGTGGGCGTGGAAGGATTGGGACTGTGACGTCATAGGTAAACACAGGGTCGACGTCATAAGCGGGACCAAGGGGGGCGTGGTTACCTAGGCGGCGTAGTTAGGGGCGTGACTTCTCCAATATAATCGGAGATGTTTTCTCCTTCACATATTCATTGAAAAATTCTACTAAAAATCCAGATTATCAGGCATTTCGGCTCAAATAAAAATAAATTCTCTCTGTTTTTGCTTACATTCCGTGCCCATATGCATCTAGTATTGAGGAAAACTGGTTCCAGTCAGATACCAAGCTATTTTTTTTTTCTAAATTACTTATTATCATGAAATACAGGTCTAGGAACTCTGACGACGTTTCAGGAGAAGTGCCCATATAATAAAATTAATTTCTACGTATAAATTAGTTTCTGCGACCAAACAAAAATAATTATCCCGCCCTATACTAGATGAAGTTACTGACCAATAATGATTCAAATTTAAAATTTCCTAAGGACTTGTGACTGATTTTCCTGTAACACATGGCATATGGTAACTGTCGGTAGAAATGGAATTTACTTTTCATATAGACATGTAGACCTTTTTGTCATTATTTCATATTGTATTTAACGAACTCTTGGGCAAATAAAAGATTTTCTTATCTTATCTTATATATATGAGTAATTCTCCCCATCGTTCAGCTTTCTGTACAGGGGCTTCTTTTACTTGGTCTCAGAGTGTGAGTATGTGTCACAGAGAATGGAGCATCAGATGCGCCACAGTATGTGTGAATGCCAGGTGAGTGAGCAATGCCAGGTATGGGGTCCTGTTGTGGCTTCATTATAATGAGTATTTAGGCACGATTTTGAATGCACATTATATGTGCAATTGCTCTCACACATAGGCCTATTATTGACTTTTGAAGAAAAAATGTATTTGCAGATAAAATTGATTGAGTAACACATGTTTAATTTGAACGAAAATAAATATGAATGAGAACTTGTTCCAACACAAATGTGAGACCACCAACAACATAGGAGGAAATAGACGCAATGGATTTCACTTAAGACTTAGATGCAGCCGGGCAGGCCTAGATCAATGCACTACAGAGAATAGAAGCACGACGTAGGAGTGCTTCTATGATTACTGTAGTGTCTTTGTTCTAGGCCATGTTTAATGAGAAAATAACGAGAAAACCGCCCTGCCGTATGCTAAATAATGGTGGCTAATGGCATGTCCATTTCACTGTGATTCAAAGCTATAAGTATCACACTTCACTAGTTTGCGGCCAATCACAAAATGATTGCAGTTCTATCACATTCAATTGCACTCAGTGCCCATCGGGAATATGTTCATCACTGCCAGACATATTCCTGGGGTTGAAAATATTCACGATTGTCTCAAGTCTACGGTTATGAGCCCAACTTCAGGGAAATGTTCATCGTTAAAATGATCTTGTCTGGATTGAAGCATCAACTTGGCACTCCGGAATCTGAGAAGCTTATTTTGACCCCTGTTCAATTATGGCTATGTTCCAGAAGTTGGATAAGACGGATTATAATATGACTTGTTGTGTGCGATTATATTGAGTTTCCGTAGTCTGCTTCGGAAGTCTCATTTAGTTCCTGATATCAATTCACCTCATACCTTGCATAGGCGTGATATTCAGTGGACAAAAACTGGTTTAATAATTCATGTGTCTTCATCGAAAACCATTCAGTTTGGTAAGAGGAAGCTGCTGATTCCTATCAGTTGTGTCCTGGATCCTGCCTTATGTCTAGTCTTGATGATTGAGGATCATTTCTTCCACTTCCCAGCTCCGACTGAATCTTTGATATTCATCAATCCATCATCTTCTCCACTGTCTCCAATTACATATCAACAGCTCCTGGCCTTCTTCAAAGAATCAGTTGCATCGATTGGTCTGGATTCATCAATTGCTGGTATTCACTCCCTTTGTCGTAGTGGGGCGTCATACTTACAACATTTGGGCATCCCCTTGGAGGATATCAGGCTGATGGGCGATTGGAAGAGCCTATCAGTCCTATGCTATCTGGTGTCTACCTTTGACAGGAAGGTGCAAGTGGAAGCTATGGTTGCTGATAAATTGGCCAATTTATTGCCCTATGCTCGTCGTTTAGCATGAGATTCTCTGGAGTGGTGTTTTGCTCCTATGCTTGTGTTTTGGCATTTGAGAATTCTCTGGGCTTGTGTTTTTTAATGGCTATGCTTATGGACTGGCATTATTCTAAAAAGAGTGAAAAATATAATATTGGGCATTGGGCGTCCTCGTCAGAGTCGCCGGCTTTTCTGCCGCAGTTTCAACTCCTCTCTTGTCGTTATTGATATGTTGTGTGTATGGCACATATGACAGATGGCGCCACCGCTGCTCTAGTGTCCACTCGGATGATCGTGGTCAATCACTCTGCCTTCCGCTGCCATATTGAACACTACTGCTAGTTGTTTTTCTTTTTTTTTATTGTTTATTATTTGTTTAATAAAGGCATCCTTGTCAGAGTCGCCGGCTCTTCGGCCCAGTTTCAACACCTCTCTTGTTGTTATTGATATACATTAATGATGTACCGTTATGTATTGAGAATATGAATTTGCCAAATATTAAACTTAATGTCACTTTGTACGCCAACGACACCACCTTTAGTGTAACAGGTAAAAATATTCACGATTGTCTAAGAGTCTCCAAAGTTGCAACTAATAATATTAATAACTGGGTGAAATTGAACAAACTTAAATTAAATAAAAAAAAGGGTCAGTTTCAAATCCTTGGCATGAAAAATAAGACTAAGGAAAATAAATTTGAAAGCACTTGGGAATATCTTCTTAAACGGTCAGAAGATTGCCTGGCCTAAAATTGTTACATATTTAGGATTCAAGGTCGACTCTAACTTGTCAATGAACCAACACCTGGCAATATTACAAAATTCAGCGATGTACAAAGTCTTACAATTGCAACAAAATTGGAAATATCTGACCATCGACATGACCAAAAATATTGTCAAAAGCCATTTGCTTTCGTTACTTGAAAATGACCTTGTTCTCTTCGAAATGGCAACATCTGATGCTAGACAAACACTGCAGCAAATTCTAAATCAAGCTGTGAGATTAATTTTCCAATACGACCACAGATTATTGCAATCATTGTCTAGTTTTAAACATGGTAGTATATGAGACAGTAGTTAACTGAAAATGAATGTTCCCGTTGCATGGATAACACAAACTATATATTATGAACATGTGTGTGACATGTATGAGTGCTTATTAGTTTTACAAGTATACAAAATTCACTTCAGACTTGGAGGATTCCATGGCAAGACATCGGCTAGTAACTGCCCATGGAAGAGAGGCACAACATTTTTGCAACCCAAAAAAACATTCCAGAAAAAAGACCAAATTGTCCTAAGTCTAAGTCAAAGTGAATTGTTCAGCCATGGAATATACTAAGGAAACAAGGAGATGAAGCAACAGAACGAATATTTGCAATGCATTCATCGGAGCATATCTCAGCAGTGATTGGTTCAGATGTGGCAGAGATGAACGTTAATTGTAAAAGTTCCCATTTTGAAAATAACCAAATATAGTTGAGTTATGTCATGTTCTCAATGCATGTTTTAGAATAATCGTTATCAATTCATTTAGTTATCATTAGCTACAACGTTTTTATTGGTAATGAATGTTTTTCCAAAGGATCTGAAATTATTACACTAATGACGACTATGTAGTGGTTCTACAATGACCCACTAGGTGGCCAATCCATAAACGATTGGTTCACTTATTTAACTATATAGTTGCCCCATGCTTGGGCCGTGTTTCATTTATATTACTATGTTCCAAACCTCTATATCCATTTATTCTACGGAAATCTTACAGACTCACATGTCTATTCTTAAACTATTGCTTATATTCTATACCAATGTTCCCTTACTTGTGTGTGTTCTTGTATATCATCATATTCTGTTAACTAATTTATTCCATCGGGAGAGTGATCACTAAAAACTACATCTTTAAAGATTCTGTTCACTTCTACAACCGAAGTCCTTCTGAATTTCGCAGCATCTAGCACCAGCACTACCACAAGCAGTATTCAGAATGATAATATTCGAAGGTATCAACTAAAGAAATATTAGAAGATGGAGTGTCTCAATAAAAGAGTATCATATCTATATCCTGTACAACATAAAATTATTATGGTATACTTTACTATATTTGTATCATGCCAGAGAATCGATTTTACTAGTTGAATGCCAGAGAATCGGTTTTACTAGTTGAATGTTCAAAACCAAATCCTCACCACGGCTACAGAACTATTGATTTCACTAGTCATCTTTCACCTAATCACCTCATCTCATTATTTATATCACCACCCTTACATATCGAAATGTAATATAGACAACTGTATTCCTATACTGCAAATTGTATATGGTAATAACTAGGAAATTTATGTTTATATAATTTTTTTACAGAAAGAATTATAAAACCTGCACCGACGAATAGCAAGTTGTAAGTAGCACTGTCTGGTACATTACGAAAATCACCCTTGGAGTAAGAGGGACCAAGCACCCCTTCAATAAAAGCGTTTCCCCCCCAAAAAATATTGGCTTCATCTATTAGGCATTTATATACCCATGCATCATAATGAAAATAAGTATAACAACCAAAAACAGGTTGCCTAGCGCTGCTTATAGAGGAAGAAAGGTGAGCAACAAGGATTGATTTATTTTTTGTCTGTTTTTTTCAAATCTTTTATTTCCAACGTAGTCAGACATGGGAAGGAAAACATTGAATATATCAGTACAAATCCTATGGTGATTTAAAAAGGGTGCATAAAAGGAGCTCTTGGGTAACATGTGTAGATAAGTAATGTTGCTTTTAAGAGTTAACACTAGGTGGCGGCAACATTGATTTTTTTCGGCTGGCCGATGTTGCCGTTTGCCTCTAGAGGGCAGCACCTTTTCTTTCTTCGGGCTATGTAAAGAGAATATTATAGTTGGCGAGACCTTGAGTTCATATCCTAAAATTATCATTTTGAATGAGGAGGATCACACCATTTTTTATAAATTATCATTCTTTAACTCTTCTCCACATCATGATTTTTTCTCTTGGTACTCGGTTAGTTGACATTGAGTAAAGTGTTACGGTACATCTCATTTTGAGTTCTGAGAATACATTTAGAACAACAATTTTACCTTCTTCAAAGAGCATCTGACTATGAATAATTGCTTTAAGCTGTAGGAAGATCCAATTTATAATCCGGACACAAAGATCATCTCCTATACCAAACATTATGTCCTTGGGGTTTACAATCATTTCCCTCTTCTCAATTAACACCAGGCTTTCACCTTTTCTATTAGTATTCAGGTAACCTACTTCATGTATCCACCTAAGACACTCTGCCATATGTTTGTATTGAGTTTACACTTTAGAAAGAAATAAACAATATCGTCCCTTTGACTGCAAAAAATACATTTAGGGGAATTAATAATTCGAATGTTTTTCAAGTACACGTTACACGTGATGATATGTAGGATCTTGAATTGTAGCTCCTGTAATCTAGTTTCAGTGGTTGCTTTGTATGGTAACAAAAAGTATTTTTTCCATTCGACCTGGTTAAATGCTCATCGTTCCACGATAGGCGTTTTTGCCATTCATCAAATTTCTCTCTCTCGATCTTTCTTTTTTTAATTAATTCACAGTATGCATTTTTTGCGTTGCAGCTAATTTTTTGCGTTGCAGCTACTAAGGTCCATTGTGGTGCCTTTAACATTAAAATCAACTGAGTGTTTTATTTGTACCCCAGCAGTCTCTTTGAGAACTTTTAACCAACTCTTAGGTAACGCATTTTTTATAGACATTCTTTCGAAAATGGAAGGTCTGAAACCATAATTCCTGGCAATTTCAGTAGTGACCATCAAAGAGCCATCTTCGTTGATCAGATCGCCTACCACTATAATGCTTTGTTCTTCCCAGCTTTTGTAATACAACATTTGTTTTTTGTCTTTTATGTATTTATTACACCATATTCTTTCTCTGAGTAATTGACTGGGCTCAAAAGGTTCATGTTTATAGTAATGCCTGTTCCATATTCTAAACAGATCAGTATAAAAATTGTTTAGCCCTTTGCTCGGTTTAAATCTAGACAACAATACATCATCCACTCTTCTTCCATGGAAGGCTTCTAGCCCTTTATACCATGTACCATTACCACCTTGAATAATTATTTTCACCCACATTATTCTATTGGCTTCATATATTTCATTTATTAGACGCAGGCCCAGTCCTCCATTGTCACTTTTTTGAGCTAGGAAGGCTACGCCTATTCTATGTGATTCCGTTTTTCCACACAAAGTTTAGCATTATTTTTTGGCAAACCTAACACTTGTGGAATTATAAAGGTTTATTGTTATTACCATTAATAGTGACAGGCATTGAGAAACGGGTAGAAATGGATGTGCTTGAATTTTTGGACGTACCATTTTTGAAATGTAAATTTGGCATTTATGTTTTGTGGATAAGATGTTTATAACACTATTTCAATTAAAACTAAAACGACGATTCAATGAATATATTTGGTTTACATTAAGAATTATGATCTTTTCATCAAGATGTTCAATTAGCTTTTCTAATGTAATATACATACTGATAATATGATTTATTGCAACTAGTAACCCAAGTATTATGATCAACAACAAACAAAAGAAAAGGACTTTGTTACACACAGTCTGATGCATGACTGGATAGCCAGTGGTCACTGTAAGGGTTTAAACCATAGATGTCACTGTATTCTCAACATACCAATATTTACACTTTTCACTGTATATCACTGTTTACCTTCACCTCATATCATGTAAACACCTACAGGCATAAAGCGTGATTATTATGATCCAATGCAAAGGTTATAATTTAATAAGATTAGACAGGCCTATTGAGAAAAGAGGTGGAGGAGTTTGTTGTTTTATTAGAAGTGACTTTAATTACATATCTAATGTGGATGTGCATGCAATGAACCCAGACAGTGAAATCTTGAACATACATGTATATAAGGATAAGGTACCAAAACTGATTAAAGCATATCAAATCCCAAATGGTAATGTACAAAATTTCATAAATGATCTTGAAAATGTCCTAGCCTCCTGTGTTATAGAGAATGATAAAATGTTATTATTTGTGGCGACCTCAACATAGACCTGTGTAAAAGATAATAAATCTAATAGTCTAATAAATTTTGCTAGCACATTTTGCTAAACACAGCCTTGTAATAGAGAAAACAGGTGCTACTAGAAATGGCCTACAAAAAGACTCCATCCTGGATGTCTTTATGATCTGGTCGAAGATTGATAGAACGACCCATATCATTGACTTATCATTATCAGATCACCAGCCAGTATTAACTATTTTGAAAAAGGTAGCTTGCCCCAGAACAAAGTCGACTTTCTCTGGCAGAAATTTCAGGAATTATAGCTTTGAAAGATTAGGTAACACACTACATGCTAAGGATTGGAATAGTCTCTATAATGCTTCTGACATCAACCTCTCATGCGACATTATGTCATCAAATATTGTATCAAGTGTAGACGACATAGCTCCCTTTCAGGTGTTTAAAAACAGGCCAGATAAGCCTAAATGGTACACAAATGAAATACATATATTGCATAAGAACAGGGAGGATGCCTATAAAAAGGCCAAAAAAAGTAAAAAAATGGAAGATATATTAGAAGCTCGAAAATGTAGGAAATTGTGCAACCAGACAATACGTAGACTGAAAGCAGAATATTATAAAAACTTATTGTGGACATATAAAAAAGACTCAAACAAATTCTGGTCGGTGCTTGAGGAAATAACTGAAGAAGACAAGCCTGTATTTAATAGCCTGATGGTTGACGACAAACAAATAGAGGGTGCTGAATTGGCCCAAGCCATGAATAAATTCTATTGTAATGTAGGTTCAAATATAAATAAAGAAATAGAACATGCATATCGAATAAGATCTCAAGAAGTTATTACATCCCCATGGTCTGTAATTCCATTTACTCAAGCCGAAGTATTGGAAAAAATTAAAGAAATAGAGAGTAATAAAAACTCTGGGTGCGCTTTAGTGAATTAAATACAAATACATATAAAGATGCTTTTACAATACTTTTACCGCAGTTGACCTTCCTAATAAATAAGTCCATAGAGCTCTGTGTCTTCCTGGAAAAGTGGAAGAAAGCTAGAGTGGTCCCAGTACCCAAAGTCAAATTACCTACCTGTCCCTCTGACACTAGACCCATATCCATTTGCCATGTGGCTGGAAAAATCACCGAAAAACTGATGTCTGATAGACTAAAAGCATATTTATGTGATAACACGATAGTACGCGCCAACTAGGTTTCCAGGCAGGGCATTCTACTACAGAAGCCTTAGCTGAGTACATTTAAATATATCATCTAGCAAGAATGAATTTATGTTAACTTGTTTTATAGACCTAAGTAAGGCATTTGACACTGTCGTTCCTAGAATATTAATGGAAAAGCTCTCTGATTGTGGACTTCCTAGGCGAACCATACAATGGTTTGATTCTTACCTTAGTAATAGGCAACAAAAGGTGGTTATGAATACAGATGAATCGGATATGATGTTAACTGAATATGGAGTCCCTCAAGGGTCAATTCTAGGGCCAACCCTGTTCCTTATATATGTAAACGATTTGAAATATGTTAATTTAAGCCCCTCTATCATGCAATAGGCCGATGACACCATACTCTACAACTCGACTGCTGACCTCACCTTGGGGTGTAAAAATATGAACGACGACCTAAAAAAATTTAATGCCTGGTGTATCAGCAATAAATTAAGAGTGAATACGAAAAAAACAAAAGTCATGCTCTCTGGGAGGAAAAGAAAGGTTGATAAGGTGAAAATAAACATCATCCTAAATGAGGCAAACCTGGAACAAGTAAATAAATACTTACTTATACCTGGGCATTCTATTTGACTCTGGTATGACCATGTCGCTCCAGTATAACAGTTTAATAAGTCAAATAAACCAGAAGTTATATATATTTTGGAAAATAAGACCCCTAGTCACCAAATTTGCGGCAATTACAATAGCAAAATCGAAACTGATGTCGTTATTTGACTACAGCTTATTCAGCCTCCCTTAACGAAAACCCAATCAAAGAAATTACAAATTCTTCAAAACAAAATATTACGAGTGGCATTACAATGTGATTATCAAACACCAACTGCTGATATGTACAGAGATACCAGAGTCATGACCCTAGAGATGCGACAAAAGTTCGATGTATGTAAAATTGCGCATAACAATGTATATATTAAAAACAAAGGTATTATTCCAGTAAGGGCTACTAGACAGGCAAATGCCCCAGTCTTAGAAGGGTTCACTCCAAAAAGTGAAAAGGACAATAAATGCTTTCTTAATCAAATGGTCAGGCATTGGAACTCACTTCCCCCAGACTTAAGAAACGTCAGGGACAAATTGCACTTTAATTTATCACTAAAAAGACTTAAGATTGGTTTTGAAATAAACCAGAAAATTACTGACACTATACAGACCCCTACACTGGAAACAGTTACAATACCCTGGGTCGATCAGATTATCGAAGCTAACAGCCTAGGCGAAATAATAAATAAAATGGATGGTAGTAAAAATTCTGGCTGTCAACATATGAGCTCAAAGATTTATAAGGATGCTTTTTCTATACTTCTGGATCAGTTCAGGTTTTTGCTTAATCTCTCAATGAACAGTGGCATATTTCCTACAGCATGGAAAACCTCGATGGTTAAATTAATCCCCAAGGTTACTCTCCCAAAATCCCCATCAGATACAAGACCAATTTCTTTATATGCCAAATAGGTGGTAAAATCCTAGAGAAGATAGTAGTATCACAACTATACGTCAGTACTTAATTGAAAACAAGATTATGAACGAAAGGCAATTCGGTTTTCAGCAAGGGTGCTCGACTACTGAATGTTTATCAAAGTTCATTTCAGATATTAACTTAGCCAGTTATAACAATAAGTACACAATAGTATGTTTCATCGATTCCTCTAAGGCATTTAATTTGGTGGTCCCCTCTATCTTATTAGACAAACTCAATGAATGCGGGTTAACAAGTTTAATTATTAAATGAATGAAATCGTACCTAGATAACAGGAAACAGTATATAAAAAATGGTGAATTTATATCAAATTTTTCTGACATCGATTATGGCGTACCTCAAGGATCTGTGTTAGGACCTGTACTGCACTTATTGTATGTAAATTATATTAAACACCTACCAATTAATAGTACATGCCTCCAATACGCCGACGATACAGCCTTATATTATTCAGGTAATAGAGTTGACAAATGTGAAGAGAAAATGAATAGTGATATGTCGAAATTTAGTTCCTGGTATAAAGCGAACAAACTACTAGTTAATACCAAGAAAACGAAATGTATGTTATTTGGAAGAACGAAATGTAAAATGAAAAAATGACATTGGGATCGTCCTATATGGTAAAAGCATTGAACAAGTAAGTAAATATACCTACTTGGGATTAATTATTGACCAACACCTTACAATGTTACCTCTGTTAAATAGTACAATAAGTAACATAAACCAAAAGCTATTCATATTTAGAAAGATCAGAAATAATCTGCCAAATAAGGCCGCACTTGATATTGTGAAATCAAAGGTATTGTCATTATTTGACTATGGTCTCTTCGCACTATACTGTATAAATAAAAGTAATATTAAGAAACTGCAAACTCTTCAAAATAAGGTGTTAAGAGTTGCAATGCCGCACTTACATGAGGTGAACAATGAAAGATTATGGAGAGAATGTAATATTATGAATATAGAGAATAGGATTATTTTTAATATTGGAAAACTAGCCCATAAAGAAGTGTACATTAAGAATAACTATGAAGAACCAGCAAGACCTACAAGAAGAGTGAATGCACCCACACTGAGAACTCTTCAAGCACAAAATGAGACTGATGCCAGATGTCTATATAATAGTTTAAGAGTAATTTGGAATACACTGCCTGCTCATATCCGTTCACAAGGTGACGCTTTGGTATTTAAAACAAATCTCAAGAAATATTTAATAATGAATCAGTAACAGTATTAATAGAACCGTCATGTTTTCAGAAGGCAACGGCTATAATAAAAAAAAACTAAAAAAAAAAACTAAAAAAAAAACTGCTTAAGCCTGCCCCTTCCTGATGCCTGTATGTATAATGGTGTAGTGAACCTGCTGAAAAATGCCATTGCCTTGACGGGGAACCGAACCCCGGACCTTCAGATTGACGTTCTGATGCTCTACCAACTGAGCTACCGAGGCAAGCTATCCTCAACAGGTCACAATCCCAAGTTCAACCACCAGGACCACTACACTGCCCCCTTCCAACAATGGACGAAACTCATCTCATATGGTTTCGTCCAACTTGGGGTCTACAGTGCTGCCCTTAGGTGGCTGGTCACGGCACCAATTGTAGTGAATCTGTGTCGCAGGTTCGTTTCCCTTGGCGTATCCGAAGCTTATTAATCGAGAGTCTATATAGAACAAAAGGAACAAAGGCAGGCGCTACCTGTTCACTTGGGTTTTATTGTGAGGTGTTCGGAACTGGCATCAGTTCGCTTCCAGACCTGACTAGACTGCGGATTTCGGATCACCTGGCCAGCCAGGTAACCCTCATCCAAAGGTGTCTATCAGACCTATACAACAACAATCAACATTTCACAATCAGAGGTATAAGTAACACTGTCCACACTGAGAGGTTTATCATGGCCTCTACAGCTTACATTAAATGGTAGAAACCCAGGTCGTGGTTACTATCGACCAACAGCTGGCTGCTGTTAAATATATAAAAGGCGACAGGCAAAACATATCATTTAGACTAAAAAGTCCCGCGGACCAGTAGTGACCACTGGGGAGGTTCGGACGAACTAACCCTCAGCGGCCACCTAAACCCAATAACACCACAAGAGAGATGGTATGCCCCTGTAGGCATAGGTGGGAAGAGTGGTTATTTCTTGGTAGATCCAGGCGCAACGACAAGTTTGATTACTATGAATCCCTTCCACATGCGCCGCCTATGATTTCGGTGCGTATGGCGTGCTCGATGGGTAATGGAACGCCTATAACTACATATGGGAGCGTGCTCTGTCCATATGAAGTGTCGGGTCGGACATACATGATGACATGTCTGGTAGTCAGCGGTCTGAAGGGCCCTGAAGATGGGATATTAGGTGCAGATTTTTACTATGTGCACCGTTGTTGTTTGGATTGGTCAGGAGTGTTTTATTTGGAAAACTTCGGACATTCTGTTGTATGTAAACAGTGGAAAAAGAAGTCCGAAGGTGAAGAATTTTCCTCTATAAAGACCATGACTGTGAGCGAAGTAGATACTGGAATAGCTGTGACACTTAGGAAAGCGGTGATCATGGAGGCCAAATCTATTACACTTGCAGAATTGGACTTTGATAGTGGCTCAGACGCATCGGATGCTTGGATGTTCGAGCCAGACCAAGGATTGCTAGAAGACTTCGCCTTAGGGAGCCTGAATACATATGTTTCAGGTGGAGGTTCAACCGCTTTGGTAGCCTCCAGCAATCCGTCCGACCGTCCGACCGCCCAATGAAAATTGGCAAACGGAGAGTGGTGGGCAGATTAAGTAGAGTTACTCTTGTGGCAGAGGATTCCGCTTTGTCTGAGGATGACGGTAGCAATATTATCAGAGAGGCAATCATTAATTCTATACAGGTTACAGAATCGCCTGTGGCGGATGATGATCTGATAGCTCCCGACATCTTAGTACCACCGAGTGCAGAGTGCCCGCTGAAGAAACTGATCAATGATTCGGATTTGTCCGAGAAAAACGAGAAGAACGTTGCTCTGTCTTTGCTGGAAGAATTCCGAGATTGTTTCTCTCTTCCAGGTGGCAAAGCCCTTGGTTGTACTGATAAAGTTCGCCATGTGATAGACACTGGAGATGCTTGCCCGATCAAACAAGCATACCTGCGTATTCCTGTGGCGAAGAGAGACAAGGCAGAGGCAGAGATTTGGAAAATGTACAGAGAGGGTCGGAGTGAACATAGCAGTAGCCCCTGGGGTGCTCCTATTGTCATGGTGGCCAAGAAAGATGGCACACAGCGTTTTTGCGTTGACTATCGTCAGCTAAACTCTGTCACTATAAAGGATAGCTTTCCACTACCTCGGATCAATGAGTGCATAGAATCACTTGGTGGAAACCAGTGGTTCTGTACTTTAGATCTTGAAAGTGGGTACTGGCAGGTGGCGATGGATGAAGATAGCAAGTCAAAGACTGCATTCTTATCCAGTGTAGGGTTATTTCAATTCAAGGTTATGGCCTTCGGATTGTGTAATGCCCCGCTACCTTCCAACGCATGATGGATCAGATGTTGGATGGCCTTCGTTGGAAATCATGTCTGGTCTATCTGGATGATATCGTGGTTTTTGGGAAAACTCTTGAAGAGTGCCTAGATAACCTGAGACTCGTCCTTGAGCGTATACGGGTTTATGGTCTTCGTTTGAAACCCAAGAAATGTGAATTTTTCCGCAAGAAAGTGGAATACTTGGGTCGGATTGCGTCAGGCCATGGCATTTCGGCAGATCCGAAGAAGATCCAGAAAGTCAAGGACTGGCCAATCCCCACTAATGCTAGGGAAGTAAGGCAATTCATTGGATTTGCCTCCTATTACCGAGATTTTATGAAAGATTTCGGTAAATTAGTGATTCCCTTGCAGGAAGTTGTAACCGCGGCAGGCAAGGATAAACGATATGCTAAACCCATAGAGTGGACTCCTCGTTGCCAAGATGCATTCGATACATGCAAAAATTTGCTAATCTCTTCACCTACTCTCGGATATCCTCAACCCTCGGGTAAGTTTATCCTTGATACAGATGCAAGTAGTTTTGGCATGGCGGGAATCCTGTCTCAGGTCCAGGAAGGAAGGGAGGTGGTTCTGTGTTTTGCAAGCCATAGTTTATCTAAGCCACAGAGGAACTATTGTGCGACAAAACGTGAGCTGCTTGCCGTTCTGACCTACCTGCAAAAATTCCGACATTACTTGCTGGGTAATAAGGATTTTATTGTTCGGACAGATCACGCCTCCTTGCGTTGGCTGCTCAATTTCAAGGATCCGACCGATATGTTAGCCCGCTGGCTACTCACCTTACAGGAATTCGGACTGGATCAGAGCATGATTTTGCATCGGGCTGGTAAGCAGCATGAAAATGCTGATGCGCTGTCGCGCTTGCCAACCAGAAAATGTGGAAGACCAGACTGCCTAGATTGCGGTGCGCATGATGCTGTTATTGCCACTAACGAAGTTTCCTTAGGGACTCAGCGGAACGTGTTGCAAGAAGCTCAGCAAGCCGACCCACTTGGAAAAAGGTTGCTGAAAATGTTGGATGGAACTGTGCCGATTCCTAGCAGAGAAAATCTTGCTGGTGAGTCTGATGAGTTTCGGGCATTTGTCAGACATCTTGGTAGTATGGAGGTCAGAGATGGTGTGCTATGTCTGGGGTGGACAAGACTAGCCACCGGAAAGAAATACTGGAGGAAAATTGTCCCTGTTTCCATGAGGAAAGAGATCTTCCAGGGCATACATGGTGCCAAAACTGCGGGTCATTTCGGAACCTTCAAGAATGTCTGGTCAGCAAAGATGAGATATTTTTGGCCTGGTATGAGTTATGATCTGAGGCGGTGGGTACGAGCTTGCCCGGAATGTAATATGAGGAAGACTAGAGGTGGTGGTGGAATTTCTTATCTTAAGAAAGAAAAACATGGTGGTAGATGGAACCGAATATCGTTGGATATTCTAGGGCCTCTTCGGAGTACCCCTAGAGGCAACAGCTATATTATGGTTGTAGTAGACCATTTCTCTAAATGGGCCGAAGCCTACCCCATGGCCGATCACACCGCTGAAAGCTGTGCAGAAGTTCTTTTTCGAGAATGGATCTTGAGATTCGGATGTCCTGTGTCGTTGCAGACAGATGGAGCTCCTGAGTTTCGGTCTCAACTCTTGAGATGTCTACTTGACATGCTGGGAATCGAGAAGCTAATTACCCTCCCATACAGGCCTATGAGTAATGGGCAGTCCGAGAGGCATAATAGAGTTCTTGTGGAACAGCTATCTTGTATGACTGATTCGGACGAAGTAGATTGGGATATGCTGACCCCTTGCATTGCTCATGCATACAGAGGGACAGTACATGCTGCTACTTTATGCACACCTAACTCAGTAGTCTTCGGAGAAGAGTTGGTAACGCCCATGGACATAGTTCATGGAGTTGAAAGAGGAAGTCTTGATTTCCCTTGCAAGGTTGCTTTTGTTGAGAACCTGAAACAGTGGATGAGAAAGGGACACCAGTACGTGCGGGATAATCTCGGAATATCTGCGGTTCACCAGATTAGGGATTATAACAAACGTTCTAGGCCCCCCAGTTTTGAGGCGGGGGAGGTGGTATACCGATTCTGTCCCCCCAAAGCAAATAAGAAGCTCGGACCCAAGTGGGACGGGCCTTATAAAATCAGAAGGTTCATAGGAGGTACCACCTGTGAACTGGAGACAGCCGAAGGTCTAATGCGATACCATATTGACTATCTGAAGCCGGCTTTCGATGAAAATGGGCCGATTCAAGCAGTTAACTTGGATCGGGCTCCAGAATTCCGAAGGCAGGAACAGGCTGGTATGGAAATCTTTAGACTAGAGGCTGGGAGAGTGGTGCCAGGGAAAGATTGTCCAAAAATGGTGGAGAAAGAGAAAATTACTGTAGGCGTCAAGCCGAGAGGTAGACCTAGGAAGATCCGAAAGGGTAGTTCCAAGGAAACCTCCAGTAAATCTCTGCCTCTAAAGAAAAGAGGGGGTAGACAAGGGAAATCTGTTGCCAAACCTGACAGTTCCTTAGCAGACTCGGGATTACGGCTACCCCGCCTGGGCTTTTGGGTCCAGGAAGGACTTTATCTAGAAAGGAGAAGTCTAAGGTAGCTACGGTCTGTCCGAAGAAGCGCGGGAGGCCGAAGGTTCGCACAGATACGTCCAACCAGCCGGTGGCGCCCCCGGTCGTTTTGAATAGGAAGCGCGGAAGGCCTAGGAAACAGCTGGTCCAAGCTGCTCCTGTACCTCCAGTGCAGCCGAAGAAACGACCAGGTAGACCAAGGAAAGGAGCTGTGGTTAATGCAAAACCACCAGATCCTTCTTCTCCTGGCATAGCAAGGGCTAAACGTGTACGAAAGGCCCCAGTTTGGTTGCAGATGAGCTAATTATGGTACTGGACCGAGGGTAGGAATCTCCGAACTGATTTCTACCCGAACTAAAAAATCACACAACGAGAAGTCAGACGGGTGGTGGACCGAACTAAGAGCCGCCCTGTCCCCTATTGATAAGCAGTAAAAATGGACTTTATTCAGTTAATTCCATTTGTGACTGGGAGACGAACATGAGTCTCGGAAAGTACTTAACCTTGCCCTGGGTACCGCTTGTATGTTAAACTGAAAATCCAAAACGTCTTCAGTGGCCACGGACTTCAGTGTAAGCATCGGAATCTATTTATGGACGAATAGAGTGTTGCCTACGCCTGGGGTGGGTTTTGAGGAAATCAGGGAATGATTACACCTCTGCATCGTCTCAGCAGAGACCCGAATAGCGGAGTGGGAACACGCGCCCAAAGCTATTTTCAGGCTCAGAAGGTGAGCGCGGGAAGAAAACTGGCGCTGCAGTAGTGCGGCGACTGAATGCAACTCTGGCGTTGCAGTGGTTAAATACGCTGGTGTTTTACCGTTTCAGTCAGTCTACTTCCTGCTTCCGCGAAGCAAAGCACAGAGACTACCTCTTAGAAAGAGAACTGTGCAGTAAGTTTTATCAAGTGATGATCCTTGTGAAATATATTGCCCTGTGTTTGTAGTCCCTTTGCTCGAGTAGTCAAGTTGCATGAATGCTGTGGGTCGTATATTAACTGTGTTTGGGGCACGTTGATAATGCCCGGGCTGGCGTGGGACCTATAGCGGCCATGTTGTTTTCGCCATTGGGGTAGGAATGAATGAACGTTGCTATCCGAAGGTGTTAAACTAAACTTGAACAGCGTATCCGCTGCTGATATACCAATAAACGTTCAGTCTTTGTGTTTTGGAAGTAATCAACCAACTCACTGTGCCTAAAGCGTGGGTATATTCGTGTAGTGAAGGTTCGGATTTCTCTATACCACTACGCTCTATGTGTGTAGTAGCTGTCAGCCACAGCCGAAGCGTGTCCGAGAGGAGTCCGAGCATCCATCTGCAGCAAATAACAGGTATTTTCTGTACTTATTTCTACCCATACCATCATTATACTTTCAGGTACCGATTGATTAGTGATGTCGACTTCAGGAGAATTCGAGAATATGACCGAGGACCAGTTGGCTGATTCCCTCAACGCCAAGCTGTCCGAGTCTGATCTAGAGATGGATCTGGACGGTTCGGACTGCGAGGTATTGTCGGACGAGGAGGCTAAGGTCTTGGAAGGGTCTCGGATCCTTGTAGGCATGGGTCAGCCTGACGCAGGTGGCTCTGGGACCGGCACCGTAACTTGCTGGGGCGCAATTATGGAAGCCGAGGATGATAGGAAAGCAGCTGCTGAAGAGGAGGCAGCGTCGGTAGTAGACATGGCTGAGGTTGAGTCCGAGACTCCCGAAGCCAAGTCTGTACCTCGAAGATGAAGGATGGAGAGATGAACGAGTCCCTGCGGACTCTATCTCCAGATCCTGCTGATTCTTCGGCGGCAGTGACTGGAGCTCATGGGTTCACCGGCCAAGAGCACCCGGTCTTCTGCCCGTCAAATTCGCAAGCCCCGGAGTTCGGACCCCAAGTCGAACTCGAAAGGCAAGGCACCTGCCCCAGCGACTGGAACTACTAAGTTGAAGTTCCGGAAGCTGAAAAAGGTCCATGTGCATCGTGCTAAGGTGAGGGAGGATCAGTTGGCGCACTTGGGCTCGTTGACCAAGTTCAATGCCGAGTTGGACAAAGCCTCTGATATTGTCCCGCTGAACCCTAGGCACGATCGGCCAGGCTCACGTCATCTGATGGCCACAGAGTCCGACTCTGAAGATGACCATGGACTCATGCTCCGGTATGAATCCTGTCTCTACCCAGGGTTGTGTAAGGCAGGTAAAATGGAGCCTGGTACCAGTGAGAAGCTCCGACTGGTACCAACTCTGTGGGAGCCTGGATTTCGTTGTCCGTACTTGGTGTGTAGGCGAGTGAAGCTCAATGCTTCAGGTGTCCGAATTTTCTCCACCCGAGAAAGATTCTTCAGGCACCTGTGCGAGGTTCACACCCCTCAAACAGAAGTGTGGGTCTGTCCATACGAGAACTGTCAGCAGCAGCTCGACAGGAAATCGGAATTGGTCAGCCACATCATGAATGGGGAGGAGCTGCTGCACAACCAGGGAAGGCCGAAGGCGATGGAGAAGGCGGCGAAAGTGAAGCCTGAGTGGAAGCCCTTCGGAGCTTTCATTCAGACTACCCATCTTTCGATGGCCCATCTCCGGACCCTTCGAAAGGCTGGTGAGGTGGATGTTCCCAGAGCTGGTACTGGAAAATCCAAACCGACTCAGACCCCGGTAAAGTCTAGCACAGCGACTTCGGACAAGTCAAGTGCTAGTACTAGCTCGAAGGCCGCAGCCTCCAAGCGTCCGAGGACTGAGAGCCAGTCGAAGGCAGCTGAGTTGACTGCTCCTCCTGCTAAGAGGAGCAGACGTTCGAGGAAGGCCCAGAAATGGGTGGACACAACTCTGGCTGAACTGCCTTGTGCTTTGGAGACCGCTGCTCTGGTGGAAACATCAGAGACCGGCGTGAACCAGGCGTTGAAAGCCCTGCAAGTAGCTGCAGAGGATGCCAAGAGGCAGGTCAAAGTGACCGTGGCCGCTCTTGTGACTCCTCTGAAAAAGCTTCAGGCGGTGAGGGCGAAGGTGGATGAGGTAGGCACGCTGAAAGAAACGATCAGTCAGCAGGCTCTCCTCATCCGGACTCTGAAGGCATCCAATCAGGAGAAAGAACAACGCATCCTGAAGCTCTTGGAGGAGAATACCAGACTCCAGGGCTTGCTTTTGGATGATTCGGACGAGTCCAATCAAGGTGTGAGCAGGTCGGAAAGTTCCCTGGGTGGAAAGCCGACCTCTCTCCCTGCCAAACCAGTTGAGGAAGCTCAGGCCTTGCCTTCTTCAGGCTCGGGCGAGACTCCTGGTTTGACCGTGGTGTCCAGTTGAGCTGGTGGGACGTTGGAGGTTAACGACCAACAAATCCATTTCCTCACCAATCTCCTGGACCAGATGAAGTCCCAACGTGAGCCACCCCAGCCTCAGAGAACTGTGGCTTCGGCTGCGTTGGGCCGGGCGCCTCCCGAGCAAGGTATGTTTGGTAGTATGTTCGATACTCCGGACAGACCTTCTGCGAAGGACTCGCCCGATGGAACGAAAGACGACGATGGCAATGATGACTGAACGGAGGAAACGCATGGACGATGATGACTGGACCGCCCTTCGACCCGATTTAACCACCTCGGATGCTGTTCGGATGCCCTGGATCCTCGGATCATGACCCTGGTGTGTGGCGCCAACATTTACGTGAAGTCTACAATAATGAAAGTGATAGCCTTTTTCATAAATAAGTTCTGTAGAACAGATTGTTTGCTTGTTAGTGAGGACACTATATGCTCCTGCCTGTCAAACGTGAAAAGGTTTTTCATAAATTTTCTTTCTTACTTCGGATAATTGTTCACATTAGTTAGGACACAGAATGCTCCTATTTGTCGATTCCTGAAGTTTTCATAAGATTGATTTATTTGTTCATTGTAGAGAGGACACACTATATGCTCCTACTTGTAGACTTTTACTTTTCTTATACCCTATCGAGTTTTCAAGATTTTTCTTTTCAAACTCTTAAAAGAAAAAAGGGGGTATTGTGGTGTTATTGGGTTTAGGTGGCCGCTGAGGGTTAGTTCGTCCGAACCTCCCCAGTGGTCACTACTGGTCCGCGGGACTTTTTAGTCTAAATGATATGTTTTGCCTGTCGCCTTTTATATATTTAACAGCAGCCAGCTGTTGGTCGATAGTAAACACGACCTGGGTTTCTACCATTTAATGTAAGCTGTAGAGGCCATGATAAACCTCTCAGTGTGGACAGTGTTACTTATACCTCTGATTGTGAAATGTTGATTGTTGTTGTATAGGTCTGATAGACACCTTTGGATGAGGGTTACCTGGCTGGCCAGGTGATCCGAAATCCGCAGTCTAGTCAGGTCTGGAAGCGAACTGATGCCAGTTCCGAACACCTCACAATGAAACCCAAGTGAACAGGTAGCGCCTGCCTTTGTTCCTTTTGTTCTGTATAGACTCTCAATTAATAAGCTTCGGATACGCCAAGGGAAACGAACCTGCGACACAGATTCACTACAATGGTATGCTATACGCACCTAGGTTACTGCCTGTGGTACATCTTATTGTGTCGGATTACCTGGAATAATAGTATTTTTGTCTTATCCCCAACTTTATTGTTTGCATAGATTATACTAGGAATAAGCTCAATGAGTATACATTCAGATGGATCATTCTCACATCTGAGCGAAATGCATGTCTTCCATATACTCACTACAACATAATAGTCTAGGTATAAATAGTCTGTATTCCCCTCATCTCATATTCATCATTTCACCAACTTCATCTTATTCCCAACCTCATTATTTCTCATCGGCTTGACGATTGATAGTGACTTAAAATGTTAGATTGCTATGTTCATCACTCATTTAACTGTAAATATGGAATGTAATAAGAAGGTATACATTACGAAGCCCTACTACCAATTGTACTTAATAGAATACAGGGCTCTCATGAAAACCAGTGTAAATTGAGATGTCTCCTGTATCAAATAAAAATATTTGGACAAAAAATAATAAGACTAGTGGGTATAAATAGGATGTCAAATTTCATTTATACATCGTTCTGATGATCAAACTGATGATCAAACCTGGTTTAAGAAGAGTGATGGATCAGGCCGGTAAGAAACCATTCAAACATATGGGAAAGAGAGTGTTCATCTTGAGTGATGCAGAATCTGTTGACTTGGTAGTCCCAAGTGTTTCAAGTGGTAAAGGTTCCGCACAATCCATTGTACGAACTGGACAAGCAGCCCAGTCATACTCTGTGCATTCACATTGAGAAATGGCCCCTGGATATCTACACTGTAGATAATGAGAAGTATGTCACACCAAGCATGTGCAAGCATGTGCCAGCATATGTTAGGTTTCATTTGAACTGAGTGACCAACTTTGTTATTTAACCCACGTTGGTGATAATAGGAGAATCAAACTAACGTTTGGTAATAAAATGTAGAACTTCCCACAATTGGCTTTGATGGGAAAAGTGTTGACGTGTTATTCTTTTAAGTTATTCTTTTAAGTTATTCTTTTTTAGATTTTTAGATTAAGATAGTTAGGTGTGCCGAGGCAAGACACCATTGAAATCAATGCAAAATACAAAGCAAAGTACAGAGGCAATAGTGATGGCTAATGGATAATTACCACACTGACAATGGTTTACTATGTGGCGTGATGAACAAATAAATGAACTACTGACCATTCCATGTGGCATCAACCTGTGATGAACTGTGGTATTGCATATGGGAAAGCATCTAACACTTAAGCTTAGCCTATCCCCAAAGAGAGGGTATTCTATATAGTAATAATGCATGGCTTCGTGAATGATGTGAAATGAAATGTTATGTAATTCAGATGTTGCCAGATTTAGAAAACAATATTCAGACCATCCTGCCTGCAGACCAAATACCAACATCGCAACAGAACATACATAGATGGAACATAGCAAGGGTGAAGTCTGTACACTTGTTACTGACCGAGGGAGGGTTAGAAGTTAGAGGGCGTGCACTCCCGAGGTCACTAACAAGTGTACAGACTTCCCCCGAGCTTTGTTCCATATTCATTACACCCCATTAGTGAATAAAAAATATAAATAAATGAATATAAAAGAAGTAATTTAACTTTTTGGCGGACCTACTTGTTGTATGCGCCAAGGGTGACATAATTTACATGTTATGCACCACTTTGACCAAGTGTGACATACAATGCTAAAGGTATAGGCAACTGCAGCACAGGGGTGTAATAAAGGTTCCTGCAGCTGATCCTTGCCCTGCCACTTATCCCTCCCCAAGAGATCCCTGATGTGATGAAGACCCTGAGGCAATGCCCGAGAATCAGCACAAGGTAGAAAGGGTTGTGAATTATGTCAAGAAGCACTGGGTGAACAGCAGGGGCTGCCCCCCAACTGCTGGACTGGATACAACCGTGTCATCCGCACAAATAATGACGTGGAAGGATGGCATGCCGGCCTCAGCAATGGGCTTCTACCAATTAGTTAACATGGGCTTCTACCAATTAGTTAATGAACTCCACAATGATTCCCGCCAAGCAGAAATAAATATGGCCCTAATATCAGAATGAATATGACAAGGCCTTTATATTGCTTACTCAGGTGCGTCCCCTATGACAGCAGTGCAATACATGCTGAGCGCAGATGAGACGTTTGTGAACCAATATATTGTCTCATTCCCCAGGGCACTCGCCATGATTACACTGGCTTGAGGATATTAAATACAGTGCATATATGCCTCCGCCACCATGGATATGTTCCAAGAGCCTTCATAGGGATCAATCCAACACAAGGATCCAACACAAGGATCCAACACAAGGGTCCAAATCGGGCAACAAAAATACACTGATGGAATTCAACCACATGTTGGAACATTCCTGCAGAAATTTGGACACTACATTGCTAGTAAATGAGGATCTTGGGTGTGAAACATTAGGACAAAATGATAATGTGTAGAGCCGATACAGACATAAATATTGGACTATCGGTCGAAGGAACTCAGATTTGCAATAGCCAGATTTCTGGACAGTTAGGACAAGCATCTAGCTTACATAAACATCTGAATGTATATAACCACAAACAATAAGGACTCCATTCAAATATATAGATTGTTAAATAAGTAGGTTTTGTTTTTGCAGTTGGCTAGAACTGGATGCATATGCTATCCATATATCTGAATATAATTAGACCAGTAAATACAGTATAGTACTTGTGGGCCAGGGTGTATGGGGGTGGTGGGGCCTGCTGATTTTTTTAAATTCTCGAAAAATGACGGTGCGAAGTCACAGTACGACCCTGTGGCCATATGACGGTGCCATGTAACACTGCCGTAGAGTGATGGATGGAGTGATAGGTCGGAAATTCAATGTGATTCAAATTTACTGTGTAGGGCATCAAAAGGTGCAATTTGTGAACAACCAATCTTTCTGTAAAAAAAGATGGGATGGATAGATTGAGTATGGCTTTTGTAGATTTGATTAATCCATACAATTTGCTTACACTTGTGTGCCTTACCCAAAGGTTACTTTTTACCTTGGCTAATGTCCGTGAACCTGATATAGATGAAATGAAATGTTCATCTAAAGTAAAATCAAAAGGCAAGGAATCATTGTGGGAATGGATAAGAAGTTGGACCCCCTGGGGTCTGTAGAAAATGTTTCTACATGAGCACTGTGCCACGGATGAGAAACAACATAGATCCCTCATGCACTTTATTGCCAAAAATGCCATAGAACAAGAGACAGGATGCCATAGAACAGGAGTCAACGCTTCTTCTACTTGTTAATGCCATCACATACTCACAACGGCTAGGTTTCCATATTACCAAAAATGCAGGATAGGAATTTTTCCAGAGATTTATCACAGGAACAGGATTTAACCTATTTCATCAAGCATTTAAAATGTAAGCAATTTAATAGCTATGTATCAATGCAAGACCTGCAAGGTACTAGTCTGTTGCCGGTCTCTATTATTTTTTATATTGTAACTGCTGTTTTGAGTTTACCAGGCTTTTATGTTGCATATGAGGTGAGGATGTGGATTCCCCTCATTCTTTCTTTCCAACTTCATCTAGCAAAGGCTGCCCCCACTGCTCCCAGCCGTGAAAATATCACCCATGTTTCCCCGGTCCAGAACTTCAACAAACAGAAACCAGCTTTGTATGAGAATCTGCTACCAAGTATGGAATACCAGGATGTTCTAATGACCGCCCTATGTATTATTTCAGTTCTTGTTGTTTTAAAGAAAGCAATCTTGGCTAGTGCTTGTTGGATCAGGAGGAGAGTATTATATTGTTGCTGATCTCTACAGAATGAGCACAACCAACCCTTATTTATCCACCTGGGTGCAATTCTTATCTATAAATTTGGCCTGCCAAGATAAAAACATTATGTCTTCCCGTTGTGGAACTAAGGGATGGAGCCAATCATTTACAAATTATGGGATTACCTTTGATACATGGGATTGAGGTTGATCTTTATTGTGGGTCTGCACAAGTCCACCTCCATAGCAGAGGCCACTTCACCCTCAGGAAAGGGTCAAATCTACTGGATATAGGTGTACCAAGGGCGATTGTGATAGAAAAGTGGCTGGGGAACCATCTGAAGGCAGTTCTAACAAGGAGGGATCATCCTCTATACAAGGAAATATTTTTGAAGAATACCGGGGAAACCTTGGAAGAACTGCTGGAAGACCCCACAGTGCCATTTCACAGTACGATCCTGTGGCCATATGACGGTGCCATGTCGCCGTGCCATTGAATGATAGTTGGAGTGATAGGTTGGGAAGGTGTGGCACCGTCATAGGGGTCTGGCACCGATCTGTACTGACATTCAGTGTTTCGGGATCTGCACCATTGGGGAACGGAAATCCAAGGTGATTCGGATTGACTGTGCAGGGCATCGAAAGGTTCAATTTGTGAACGATCAATCTTTATGTAAAAGAAAGATGGGATGGATAGATTGTGTATGGATTTTGTTGATTTAATTGATCAATATAATTATTTTACAGTTGTGTGCCTGACCCAAAGGTTATTTTTAATCTGGCTAATGTCTGTAAACCTGATCATAGATGAAATGAAAGTAAAATCAAATGGCAAGGAATCATTGGGGGAATGGATATGAAGTCGGAGATTTCTTCAAAGAAAAAAACAGACCAAATTGCTTGGAAATCTTGTACGCTCAATAAGACGGGGTTCTTTTTTTTGAAGAGGGAAAATTTCCCATTCAAGATATACTGAAAAGAACTGCTGGAAGAGCTCACAATGAAGACATCGGCATTTAAACGACCAGACTGGTCAGTAAAGGAAACTTTACGGTCAATACAACCTCCTCCGACCTTTCAATTAACCCCATTCACCCAACCAACCACTTCTAGTAACCCGAAACAAGCTTTATTGCCGCCAGAAGATGATTATATCCCAATGAATGAAGAATACAACACTGGAAGCCAATAATGATGAAGGAACTCCTAAGGAAGAAATTAAGTCGCCTTGGTTGTCACCTATTTATTGAAGTAGATTTTTACTTGGGATGCGGTTGGGAAATCAAGGGTTTAAAACTATTTTTTTTTTAAAGAAATTTTATTGATTCCAGTTCCTTTGCTTACACAAGGGTAATCTCATGGTAATCAACTATGATTTTAGTTACATTTCATTGCTTAGGACACAAGTCTAATTGCTGGAATTGACAATTCTTTGTAAAAGAATGAGGTTTTGCCTTCATGATTTGAACCCACACACTCTTGAATGACAATTGTTTGAATTTTGAATATTTATGTGGTATTTTGCTTCCTAGGCACCTACCTAGTATTACGATAAACTCTTTTGATATGAACTTGATGTGACGATATTTTTACAGAATGATCAACTGGTTAGATCGTGGCTTTAAGTGATAGAAACCCTTCTGCAAAAACGTGTGATAATTCTGTGCTGATGACTGAATGAACTGTTTATGTATGTACATCTTAATATATCTTCTTTTATGTTTCCTTTAGTTTAGGAAGAATGAACAGCCCAAGGCCGATTAGTCCATCATAGAGGTTGTCTATTTTGTCTTATTTATATTTTTATGATAACATGATATGTGATAATTATGCTAGACAGGAATATGGCCAGAATGATTACCTTGTCTATGTGTTAACTAACTTATTGTGATAAGAGTTTCCTTTCAGAAGGATGTGTGACCATATGTCAACGATTTGGATATTAATGATTTGATTGACAAATTTGGATAATACTTAGAAACATTTGACTTCAAGTAGTACTATCATATATTAGCGCGAAAATTCAAAATGGCAGCTGCATTTTGCTTGAGAGCCTAAATATTTGGATTATTCGGGCCATACAGGGTGAACTATTGATTCCTACTAAGTCTTAACAAGACTAATTGTTGAGATTAGTGATCGTGATCGTGTGTATGGACTTTTGGGACAAGATCGATCATTAGATCGTATAATAGACTGACATTTTTGTTCGACGACATGTATGGTGTGAGCGAAAATAGGGAAGCTATGGCAGACGATGATAACAAACAAGGTGAAGCAATGGCTGTAATTGGTGTGGCCTCAGCTTGTAGTACACCAAAGAAAGGGTGCGCCCCTGTGATGATATCTTGGTACCTGAGTTGATTGTATAATTTCTACCTGGTAGACTCCCCAAGTCTATATTTATCTATTATATTTCATTACCTTCATTGTATGTTTATCTTTTTTAAATTGATTCTAAGCATATTGGTAATGCTGAAACTAGAGGGCCTGGAATAATGTAATGAAATGATTTGTATTTTAATCATGGAATTGTAAATTTTATATGGGAACCGTGTAGGATTCATAAGGCCATATCTCATAATAGTAGGCTAGACAAGCTAGAGGCTTAACCTCAGGTCGGGCGACTTTCCTACCTGGAAAAGCTAGTTTAGCCTGGGCCCCTAGTAGCTTTATTTAGTAACCTCTTTGTTGATATTTTTGTTTACTGTAACCATATTTAGTATGATATAGGCGTAAGGTATCCACCCCTCCAGCCAATAGGGCTCCTAGTCAACCAGGGTATCCATGATACCCCTGGGAACTAGCTTGCTAAAGCATGGAAACCAGTGTCGATGGAGACGGGGGACGGGTACCATATAGATATACCTTGATCTTGATGTACCAGTCAGTTAGGACTTAACTACTGCTTACATATCTAACCTGTGTATGTACCTGAAAGCAATACAAGAAACTTCATACAACTTCTGAACTTCAATCTTCCTAATTTCCTGAATGTTATTTTAACAATTGTCTTTGTTCATCGTAGAAGACTACATTTACTTCAGATGGGCCATATAATGGCAGACAACCCAGGAAACATAGATCTACGTTTAATAAATACCAGAAACCTACTTTGTTGACAGCAGAAAAATTCTAAAACACATAAAAATGAACAAATTAGGAGATCAATCCTAATTCTCAATAAGATTCTGTATTCTTGGAATCGACTGCCAACTATGGCCCATCTGACCCTAGACTAGCAAAGATTCAAGAACTTAGCCAGGTCCACCCTAATATGGACTGACGAATATTTCACCCAATATTGACTATTATTACCTTCCAACATGCTGTATATTTGAGTTACTGTAAAAAGCACTGTAATAAGTAAAACCATATTTAATATAATTGTAATAGATTATCAAGAAAATGATCAAGAGTAGTAGAGAGCCGACAGCCTTCATCAAATGCTGCGGTATTGTTCTCTACTTTACATACTGTAAGGTGGCACAAGGGACTAGAATACCTCCCGTTCGCTAGAGATCTTCTGTTGAATGCAGTCATTTACTGGATTGAAATGTTTTTCTATTTGATCTATTCTTTTCTAAATTGGATGAGGTTTATCAACCTGTGAGTAAAGGCTCACAAAATCGTTCAAGTCGCCCAAGCCCCATCCATTTTATTGCTCTAAAAAATAGGAAAGCTTTTCTGATGAACAAGGGCAAACTTTTGGAGGCTATTCCCTCTAACCAACTATCCAGCTCATAATTTCTGGTCTTTGAGGAGGACCTTAACCTGGATGTAAGGCTGCCCAGAAGTCTCCTTCGTCAGATAGCCAAAAAAGCTGTAGAAACGTCAGAAGACCCAGATGCTAAAGCTAAGGTTAATCGCTTGCATCTAAAAGGTAAAGCATATTGTGTAAAGGACCTGGACTGTCTACCTGCACCTTTATTACCCTCTACCATCAAAGTTCAAAAAGTTGGTGGTACTATCGCTTATCAGGGGCCCTTCGCGTGACCAAGTAATTTGTACTATGCCAAGTTTTTGAAGTGAGAAAACTACAGTATTATTCCGTTGAACACTGTTTCATGCATACCAAAGCCCTCAAGAATGGGCATTTCGCTGTAGCGAGAGTCCATTATAAGGGCAAAATTTGATCAAAATGTTGATTTGAGGAGGCTCTTATTAGAAACCAGCGATTATGAACTAGTTGAAGCTACAGCTGACAACTTTTGGGGATGTGGTTATTTCCTTTGGGCACTGCAGCTACGAACATATACATGGCAAGACAAAGGCTATAACAAGCAGGGCAAAATCCTTGTCAAAATCAGGGAGGAAATGAAAGAGAAATACCAACAGGAGATGCCGCAAATTACAACTACCTCCCCGCCACCGCAACCAGTAACACCCTCCCAGATATCGCCATAGATAAGGTATCAACAAGATTATAAGCATTATAACATTTGTAACTATGACATTCTATCACACTATGCAGATAATTATTGTTATACTCATGTAATAGTAACTGATGTAATATTGAATAGTCTTCATGTTGTTGCATGCATTCGAGTTTGTATACATGGATTTGAGATTTCACATATTATGCAGGAGCCCTAAGTATGTAGGGTAAGTGTTGATAAACATGCCTATAAGGCTGTAATGAACGTCAAGGTCTAACTGTCGCCGCGGTGAATAGGTAAACTATTTTGTTAAACTAAATGTATACGCAAAAGATGTTCCATCGCTCACTTAATGAATCATTCCTAAATTGATATGTGAACTTGTATATTAATGAATGTATGTATGTATAAATACTATTGAGTGAATCAGCAGAATTTTTTTACCAATGCTAGTGGGAATGGCTAGTAACTGCAGTTCTGTTTCAAAATGGAGTACCACGGCTGCAACATTCGAGAGGCGGCTAAGAGAAACTATCAAACCGTATGTAGCTTTTGTATTGTAGGGTAATATTATATATATATGGCCGATTCTCACGAAAATGGTGCAGCCATACAAAAAAGGGTCAAAATTATATTTTGCTTGATCGATCTGAGAGTTGGTAGGATTGAAGGTAATATATATGTGGTAATATATCTGCATTTGCCATTAGATTAGACTATTATTTTTTGTACAGGAACTTATCAAAGGTTAGTGTAGGAAAGTTGGTGAAAAAACGTCGCACACCCCTATATTTATTAGTAATGATCATTTCCCATATTCAATTTGTATATCATCAATTATTTCTATCACCATTCTCTAACTAAATGTTTCTTAATGTAATAGCCAAGAAAAGTTTTTCTTTCCCTTATAATAACTTTTCAAATCAGGGACTACAATACAATGTCAGAAACTGAATTCCCATATCAATTAGATGAAACATTCTATCATTGAGTGTGTTATTATTTATTCTTCTCAAATCGTTTTATTTTTCCTGTTATGATATACTCCAATATCAGCTTTTACCCCTGAGTATGATTAGTTACCCAGATTTTTGATAAATTATCCACATTTAAGGCTTCAAATTTGGGCGACGTTTTTTCTGAGTGAAAAAACGTCGCCCAATCAATTTCAAATTTAGTCAATTAAATAAAGCTTGATTGTTAGTTTTGATGTTTTTAATACATGACTGACACCATTTTAGACCATTTTAGCATTATGTTTTTAAAATATGTCATTCGTGCTATTATCCACTCAAGGATGGTGACGTTTTCATGCAGTAAAGTCATATATGATGTGTCACAGGAAAATGAGTCACAAGTAAAAAAGTGACATTATTCAAAGTGATTAAATCATAAGATATCTTTGTTGGAATATTCTCATTTCTGGAGTGCTTAGTGCTATTGATTAGAGCAACATCTGTATCCAATTTCAGGACAGTGTATAAAATATATCCTTCAATTCCAAAGATCATCCTATGGAATATATTTGGCTACTTTACTGGTAATTTCCCACCCAGAAATGTTGCAAACTTTTTTTTCAAATAATGAGTACATGAATACATCAAACATAAAATTTGGAAACATTTCTTAGATTTCCTTAATGTTCTCATCGCTGGAAGCCACTTAAACATATTTTTTCAATAATTATGATATCTCAAAGTCCATTTTCTACAACTTGTGACTCATTTTCCTAAAACACATCAGTTTAATCAAGAGAAATAAATATTTGGAAAAATATGTGAAAAAACGTCGCCAGGTGGCGACGTTTTTTCCACTGATTATCAGGATTTCTGCTAATTATAGGTAGTAAGTATATTCCAATGGTGGTATATGTGTGTCTCCAAACCTATGCTTATGAAATCAGACCATTTAGAGAAAATTTATTTAATAATTTTAAAAAGCAAAGCCATTTTGTCTGGCGACGTTTTTTCACTCCAATTTAGCCATTTTGTGATAAACTGAGTTGGGAGCATAAATTCTGCCAATATATTTAACCTTAATATACCATTTTGTTCAGTTTATATCTCCGATTCTATGCCATGAATTTAATTTATGTATATGAATTCAATTTGATTTTTTTCTATAATAACTTTCAATCAGAGAGTCATTATTTGGGTATTTTCTCTGATTTGATAGTATATAATTAAAAATATATACATCATAGATGCACAAAAGTATATATTTTATTGACGCTCATGTCAAGACGGATGTATCTGGCTAATTCATTTGTCTTTCAGATTCGAATTGACCAAATTATTCACCAATCAATGAAAAAAATGGGGGGTTGCACCACTTTCGTGAGAATGGGTCATATATTGTATTTTTATTCTGGTCCTTTCAAATGTTACATCTTCCAGAATTAGGTTAGCAGTCTCTGCCTCGGCAGTTCTACCTGACGTAACCCAATTAGTTCGATTACAAATTACTGTTTACCTTTATAAGAACAAGAGGTGACGCGAACATACTTTGTCCAGACCATTATCAAAATACCTGTTAACAATGAATGATCCCAAACCCCCTATCCCGGCTCATCATTTAAAGTTAATTTTAATAGTAGTAGATGATGTATAAATGCTTGTAGTTCAATGTCCTTCATCGTCTCTTTCAGTTCATTTTGCACTATTAAAATAGTAGCTCTCTCTTCAACACAGTATCCATTTCAGTTCATTCTGCACTATTAAAATAATAGCTCTCTCTTCACTTAATGTTCACTACTTATGCATTTTCTGATTGCTTCAACTCCATTGAAATATAAGAGCCAAACCCTTTCCCAAAAACTTATTTCTAACAATATAACAATAGTTAACAGTACATGTACAGTTTAGATAATTTTGCTTTATCTCGTGTTTTGATGTTATGATTACCGCTATATCGGTCTTTGAAATAAGGACTTATTGGCCTTTTTTACAGACTGAAGTACCTCCAAGTCTGGAAAGAATTACTCTTTCATCTATTTTGAAATATTAAAGTATATCTCAAACTCCTGTACTCTTCCTATCATTACCTATTACACCATTTATCCAGTATCCAGACATTATGTCTAAAATACCTTAGTCAGATCACTAATTCTATAACATATAACATATAACAACCCACTTACATAGCATAATACATTCAGTAAGATAATACTATGCAATACGAAAAATTTCCTGTCTACCCTTCTACCCGTCCGCCAGATATACATCAAACTCCGCCAAATATGTAGTTCTAAGATAACTTCTGAATTGTAACCTCGTCTTTGTTACTTGTACCTCTACTGGTAGATTGTTCCACATTTCAGTTAGTCTATATACATAAGATTTCTTGAAGATCTCATTTCTTGGTCTCGGCACAACCAAACTCTTTCCTTTAGCTAATCGTCTTAGTGTAATATTTCTTTTATCTAGATTTGATTCATCTCTGGTTCGCATGAAAGCCAAATCCATGAGATGACTATTTCGTCTTGTCTCAAGTGCCGGCATATTTAGTGTTTGATGGATCTCCCTCGTACTCGTCAACTTTGGTAATTTAAGTATTATTTTTAACGCAGAGTTTTGGAGTACTTGTAGCTTTTTTAGAGCTGTTTGCGCCGCAGACCCATAGAACATATCTCCGTAATCCATAATTGGAAGAATCATCATTTTGTAAAGGAGTAGTAGTGTACTCTTATCACATGTTATATAATTTCGACATAGAGTGTACCTTTGTCCTAACACTAAACATTTTCTTCCTTAGAAAAACATTGAAATTTAATCTACAGTCTAACTCTACTCCCAGATATTTATATTCCGGAACATTCTCTAACATCTGTCCATTTATCTTATAATTTACAATATTTTTTGGATCACTTTTTGATCTAATGGTTAACGCCTTACATTTGTTTATATTTAGAGAAATTTTGTTTACCGAGCACCACCTAACTATCTTGTCTAGGTCACTTTGTAACTATATTTTCTGACAGTCCTAACTCCCTTTCTTTAAACAAAACCGTGTCGTCCGCGAAAAACTGGACATTACAATTTTCGACAACTGATTGTAAGTCATTTATATACACAATAAACATAAGCGGGCCGAGACTTGTCCCTTGTGGTACTCCGCATGTTACAGGCTTCAGGGCTGAAAGTTCACCATTCAGTAATACCCTCTGCTTTCTTTCATTAAGATAATTTTTAAACCACAACAATTCTATTCCTCTTACTCCGAAATTCTTTAATTTAGCTAACAAAATACTATGATCTACCGTATCAAACGCTTTTTTAAAGTCTAAAAATATTAAGTCTGTGGCTTTCTTTTCATTTAGATTAACATAAATTTTACTTAACAGTCTATCTAATGCGTTATTTATTGACCTCCCAGCCCTGAAGCCAAACTGCTGATCGCACAGTAAACCTTGCCCCTCTAAATACTGAGATAATTGTTTTTGTATGCATATTTCCAACAGTTTTGCGGGTAACTTTATACATGATATAGGCCTGTAGTTGCCCGGCAAACATTTTTCTCCATCTTTGTACAACGGCGTAACATTAGCTTGTTTAAAGTCTAATGGTATATTTGCGCACTCAATAGTCAAGTTAAATAAGTATGCAAGCTGCTTCTTTAAAGCGATTAAACAGTGTTTGAGAATTCTGGTAGGCAAGAGTTTAATTCCAGAGGCTTTATAGTTTCCTATTTTATTTAATGCTAGCTCAATATCCAACTCGCTAATCTTCCTAAATTTAAAGTGAGAATCTGGGTCAACCCTGTGGTGAATTCTTTCCCTTTCTAACTTGACATCATCGTCTACTTCTATTTTCTGTGCCAATTCCGGTCCAATCCCCACGAAGAAATCATTTATTATCTCCGCCGCTTCTTTACCTTTCACCTTTCCCCCTTTTTCTGAAAGAATATTAACGTTGTCATCTTTCCCATTTTTACCCTTGCTGGAGATCAACGGTTTTAGTAGATTCCAGAACTTATGCGGCTCATTCTTTTTCTCCTTTATTTGTTCCCTTAGATAATTTTCCTTAGCTTTTCTTATCAAGGTAGTTGCCTTGCCTCTAAGTACTCTCGCCTTTGCCCAGTCCTCCACTAGGTTCGTATTTTTAGCAGTCTTGAATGCCTTATCCCTGGACTTTGTTGCCTCTATAATAATTTCATCATACCATTCAGGTGTAACTCTAACGTTGTTGAACCTCTTGACGGGACACATCCTATCTACATATTTCTCTATATTTGTAATAATCAAATCCCACGCTTTGTTAACATCTTTGGTTTCATATAATTCCCTCCAGTTTAAATCACGCAAAATCTCTTTTAAAATTTTTGTATCCAAATTCTTTGTGTTCCTTGCTTCAAAGGATTCAACTTTGTAGCTGGTCCTTTCTTTCTTTATCTGTAAAAATATCGGCAAATGATCGCTTAGATTTAATTCAATCGTGCCATTTGCATTTATCCATTTCCCGTTTGTATAGATATGGTCAATTGTCGAGACCGAAGTCTGACTAATACGGGTACTTGTTTTTATCACTTGCTGGAGATTGTATTTACCCAATAGACCCCTAAATCTATCCGAGTTTTCTGTTGTACCGTTAGTAATATTATGATCATCGTAATTAAAGTCCCCCATAATAAATATTTCTTTCGTGGTATCTAACTTACTAAGTGTCTCGTCAAGATGTTCCAACGCCCGAGCCAGCCCCCCCTGGGGCGGCCTATACACGTTTATACAAATCTTGTCCCTCACACATTTTTTGGAAATACCAAAAATCTGTATCTCAATATGCTCATTCGAGATTTCAAATTCTTTGAAAGAATCATCGACCTCCAATGATTTATGTACAAACGTAAGAAGACCTCCTCCTTTCCTTTTACTTTTCCTGTCAGTTCTTAAAGTAATATATCCTCCAATATTCAATTTATCAGTATGAATATTCTTGGATAACCAAGTTTCCTGAAACGCGAATATATGAGGCTCAGTCTCTAGTATAATTTTGCTAACCTGGTCAAATTTTGGTAGAATACTTCTAATATTCCAGGACGCGATTTTGAGACCCTTCAGTTTTTTACATGCCTCCGCGTTTATATTGACACTTCTGTTATCCATTATCAAAGCTCAACACTATAGCCCCTTTCGGAGAGGCTCAAGACTGTATGACATTGAGTGGCAGAGGATGTTGTTTCATCCCATGACAGGGTTTTATCTTAGTATTAGTGAAAGGGGTAATATCTGAAGGTGAAGTTGGTACTGCATGCGTCATGCTGTCAGAGTCAAGCCCTATGAGTGCAAATGTGATCGAGTTATTTTTATTTTCTTTCTGGCCAATGTTTTGTTTTATTGTTCGCTATCTGCATCCCAGAAACCTTGTCATGTATGTAATAACATACAACTCATACGTTTACCGAGAATATAACCTCACATTGTTTAGAAAAAATGTTGTGAGATGAGAGGATTAACAATACAATTTGTATACCTTGGTGTGTTAATTGATTGTGAAACTAACATTGAAGCAAATGCTAGCATGATTATAAAAACCCTTAACGGTAAATTATATTTTCTCAGTAACCTTCGCAGATTCCCAACCGACCAAGCTGCCCTGCAAACTTATAAGACTATGATTTTACCAACCATCAACTTCCAACTCATGTTCTTCACCGCCTGTACTGATAAAACAATCACCACTATACAACAACTTCAGAACCGTGCTTTACGCATCTGCCTTAGGTCAGAACCTGGGACACCCACTCTTGTTCTACATAGAAACTCTAATTGTTTAGTAATTAGCCGAAGAAGAATAGAACTTAATATTGCAAAATACGCATTTTATAAGGTCATAGAAAAACAAGAATTCTTGAGATCAAATGTACACACACCAAGATGGGGCACCAATATTTTTACCACCCAGACTATGGTAGGGTAAATTTAAAAAATCATTGTTATATAACATATGTACCACTTGGAATGCCTTACCCACAGATCTTAGACTGGTAGATGACTTTATGGAATTCAAGAAGACTGTCAAACAACAGGACATAGTGAATGCCAACAACAAGGCTGAAAGGTATGGTGCTTCCCTGTGGAGATCGGGGGCAGGGGGTTTGCAGGCTAGTCGATGTAGAGGGCACTGGGAACTATAGGAGTGGTAAGAGGGGAGAGGAAATGGCTCATTGGCTCTCTGTTTAGGGAGGCGGAAACAGCATCCATGTGGCTGTGGAGGAACAGACGAGGTGAGAGGTGGAGAGAGTAGAGCTGGTCCTGGGCTGGGATTTGATCACCCCAGTCAGCGCACCTCTGGAGGTTGTAGTGAATAGTGCCAAAACAGCTGATGAACGAGGATCCACCTGGGGACAGGACCAGCAGGCATCTGTACCATCAATGTTTATAATGAATGTATTGTTTTTAATAGGCCACAAAACAATTACAAAAATAACTGTGATTGGATCTGTATGCACCTGTTTTAATTATAATATATTGTGCTGATTTATTTTGATTTGAAATGATTTGGGGATATATAATACTATGCAGTAGAAGATATGACTGCTTTAAATTGTGATGAATCAAGTTAGATGGTAATGATAATTGTATTGACGATCAAGAAAGGTCTTTATTGACAAATCAATGGTAAATGGTAGGAGTTATTAAATTAAATCCTTTTGTTAGGTACTTGGAAACTTTGTCCAATAAAGATTTTTTTTAAAAAATAAAGGCAGTTCATGGTCCTAGCCAGGAAATAGAGATGGAGAGGAAAGGAGAGATAGAGAAAAAGAGACAGAAAGGCACTTTATGGTCTTACCCAGGAAATAGAGATAGAGAAGTAGGGAGAGAGAGACAAAGAAAAGAGACAGTAAGGCACTTTATGGTCTTACCCAGGAAATAGACAGAGAAGAAAGGAGAGAGAGACAGAGAAAAAGATACAGAAAGGCACTTCATGGTCTTACCCAGGAAATAGAGAAAAGGGAGAGAGAGACAGAGAAAAGAGACAGAAAGGCACTTCATGGTCTTACCCAGGACAATGAGAGAGACGAAAATGAGGGTTATGCCAAAGCGTCTTGGGCCTGGTGTTGGAGTGAAACCAGAGTCTTGTCCTAGCTTGTCTTAACATTAGCACCCCAATGTTCTAGTTTGCAAAGCAATTGTGCCATGCCACCATACCACCATATCGTTCCATGTCAAACACCAGCAACGGTCTTCACAAAGAAATGGTAGTCCAAGACTCGGGAATAAAAGGGAAAATAAGAGAGTAATGTCCACGTGTACCTACCGCTCCGACTGTGGACTTGAAACTGACTGCTGGAAGCTAAAAGCGGCCTTTGGGGTGGTGGTGGTGGTGGTGGTGGGGAGGGTGTGAGGCCACCACTTCCTTACCCAGGTCCTAGACGTGCACAAGCCTAAGATTATATGTGATGTGTTCTACGAAAATACGTCGCAAAATAGAAATTTTTCGAAGTGTTTTTTTTTCACAAGATCCCTTTATTGAAATGTTCTGAATTTTAGACGGTGTAGCACTTATAGTGATATGAATACATGTTACAAATTCTGGGACATTGTGCTAAATATATCCTTGCATTTCAAAGACCTTCGTATGGAGTATATTTCGTTACTGGTAAATACCTATACAAAAACATTGTAAACATTTCTTTTTCTAAAACTTAAATATCACACTTAAAATATAGAAATACTTATTAGCTGTCCTAGTGTTGACTATCATTGGAATCAGTGTTATCTCCTCTTTTCAAATAATAATAGCGATATCTCAAAATATTTTACGACTCATTACTCATTTTCCTAAACGGATCTGATATGTATACATCATGGCAATTTACTCTTGGAGAATCTGGCTAAATGTTCCTCTAATGGGTCAGATTTTCAGAAATGCACATTAGGCAGCTTTACAAATTTGGTAACTTTAGCTAAATTATACTACGAAAAAATGATTGATGGGTATATCAGAGAATCTCTCGCATTGTATTGATAAGAAATGTCTCTTTCTTTGTGTTCAATTGTATTTTGAACATCACTTTTCCCTTAAAATTGGTCCTTTTAAGAGGATTCATGAAGTTCAATTGTAGACAACGTAGAGGATTCATGAAGTTCAATTGTAGACAACGTAATGTACCTGTCACCTGGCAATCACCTAAAATGAGGGTAAGATTTTCAGAAAATGTACAATTCGCCTTCACCAATCCTCTCGAATAACCCACATTTAAGACAAAAATGAGCTTCAAAATGCAGTTTAACATAACAGAACTCATCCTTTAAATCAATGCGATACTAGATATACTCAGATATACCTGGTATTCATCATTTCTCAGCTTAATTTAGGAGAATATCCTAAATGTGAGGAGCTGCCAATTGTACTCTTTCTGACCCATAAATTCAGTCACAATAGGGGAGTTGCATGTCTCACTGCACATGTCTACTGCAGTGCATGCGGGGATGGATTCTATTGAAATCTAAGATACAAACATTTGGCAACATCCTTATTGAAAATTGCAAGTATTGTTTCACCAATGTAAATTGTGTGAATGGTCTATGAAAACCAAATGCATGATGGGAAAGATGGGAGAGTAAAGATAGATATTGTCATTAGAGCCTTGATAAGTATCCCATGCTGAACATGGCGCGTTTTCTATAGGGTTTATAGAGCCAGCACCATTAGTCCCATAACTCCATGCGAATCAAGATTCAAAATGACGACTATGAAATTTGTCTATTTATTGCACATAGAAATATTAGACGTATCATGGCATTTGATTAAACAGCGCAACTATAAGTTATCTAAGGGACGTGGGCAAATCAACTGGCTACGGTCATTACCCAAACCCTTCAATAAACTGGTATAACAAGTGTACTAGTTCCCTCCCACTAGAAGACCTTAATTATCCCGCCGTGGCCTATATCTCACACCCTCGTCACCTGCGACCTCAACTGCAGTTACCAGCATTCAAAATGGCTGAAGGTGGGTTCCCATTAGAACAAACAATGTTGGTTTTTACCTAACAAAAGCCGTTTTCAGTAGCTGTCATGTTCTGTGGGTGTTTACTATAGTTGCATTTAGGTTCGAGTGTTATCAGATACATGTATCTGGCTTATACTACAGTGTAATCTAGGTGAAAAACATTGAGTGGTATACCCGTAACTGCATTATACAGTTACGGTCATAGTGGAAATCAGTTGGGGTCATACAGCGTGTTATTCCAGTTACAAAATACAAGTAAACTTCAACCCTGGTACATTATTTGAACCCATCACAATGGTGTCATACCCAAAAGGAAGAGATCTATCGATTCAGTTTATTATATAAAGTATTTTTAAGCACGATTTCAAAGAAAATCATCAGTGCCAACAACAACAACAATGCTGGTAACTGCAGTTGGGGTCGTAGGTGCCGAGGGTGTGATATCTTTACTTGTAATTCTGTTCAAACAGCAGTTCATCGCAACGACGTAGGGAAAATGTTGGAAATGGCAGCAACAATTAGTCTTATTAATAGCATATACATTGCCGTCATGAAATATACAACCGCCAGGTTGACATATCACACAGGCCTATTTAGTAGGTATTGCCAAAGGATAAAGACATTGACACATACTATCTGAGCATACTTGGTACGTGTACCAACTAGTCTGGTCGGTTATGTTGAACTATATTCATTGACTTCAAATCGTCTTTATATTTCAAAGGTTAGCTGTAGACAAACTGCACTTTCTCTGAGGTCACTGCTTCTAACTGCATTCAAATATCACTAATTACCAATAATTAGCTGTGAATTATACTACCAATCAATGAAAATTGAACTGAGAACATTTAACATGAAAATACTTACCGCACTAAAAACTATATTATAAATGTATGATAACAAGTTAATTTAAACTTAGCAGTGTACCACCTTCGTCAATGACGTCTGTGGATTTGTTCACTGCACTTTATTATTGTAAAGTCAACAGCGAGCATGGACACCTCCCTTGGCTAGAGAACCGCTCTCTGATAGCGATAGAGAAATACAAAATAACACTTTCTAATCTAATCTAATCTAACGTATTGTCGTCAACCGACTGGATTTACTTTTCGAACACTGTTGTACTTACTCATCCGTTGTGAGTGGTATTTATTTAGACATTCCCCTGGCCATTAGTGTAGTTGTAGAGAGTGTAGGATATGTGTCAAGTCTGGCAAAATAAGCACACTAATTAATTTAAGTTTAATAAACCACAATAAAAGAAACCCAAGAGCACCTCTTCTGAATAGTTAAATAATTTGGATAATATTATATTAGCTGAGGATACAGGTCCTAATGGTTCTATATATTATTGTTCAATATATGAAAGAATGAAAGAAATATGTATAAAATGAGTTGCATCGGCCGGGAATCGAACCCGGGCCGCCAGCGTGGCAGGCGAGCATTCTACCACTGAACCACCGATGCTGTTATTCTTAAGACATAATAGACAAATATTATTTTGAATAGAGACGAAAATCTAATAGTTAAACTGTTGGATGCGATTTCATTTTGTTTCACATGATGTTCTTTCTTGAAAAATCGAAAGTGTTTATGAGTGATTCAGCATCAAGGAGTATCAATTGGTCGTAGATCCTGAATGAAAGACAATAACAAGCGATAATCTTACGTAGAAGATTCTATAATCCAGTCACACATTAAGAAAGTCTCTCCAAACTGTGGAAGAAATCCTCGCTCCAAAATGCCATTAGAATCTTATTAGGACGCCTAATCGGGGCCAGGAAGGCCAATGGCGCAGTAGGCGTCCAATCACTGAAATACCATTTTTCTCTGACCCTGTGAGACTAGACTGAACATTGCATGTGGTAGGTTCTGTATCAATTAATAGCGTTAACAGCAGAGTAAGGAAATGTTATGTCAGTTCTTGTACCCTGTGTATTATTGAATGAAATCGGGTAATGTTATGAACTTATTATACGTGATGTGTTTCAGGAAAATAAGTCACAAGATGATCACCGGGAAGATCAGCAGGGTGGCACGTTGTGTCCTCTTCTTGTACTTGTGTAGTAGATCGGAGGTTATATATAGCCCTCTGCGTCAAGAGTGTGTATAAATCAAATGTCCTTGACCTTCCCCGTGTCTCCGTAACACTTCACTGAGCACGGAATGGGCTTTCGGATTTGTGTTAGTTGCAAGAGAGATATGTTTTACCATTATCACCCAGTCTAATCAACTACAGCAGAATGTGTATCATGTATAACCATTTACTGTATTCCTGTACGACCTATTCTTATGTATTGTATTTACTGATATTGTTTGCCTGGTGCAACACCTCTTTTATGATGTGAGGACAAGTATGACCTTGCTCCTGCCTGTAAGGTGTAGGCATTCACTCTAAGGCTTTGAGTGGATCAGTTCAGTCCTATGCTGGGACTGAGCCGGGTCTGTTGAGACTTGCAGTCTGGTCGTGGGTGGCAATAAACCTAACGAAAGAGACATTTCCTTGTTGGTGTTCTTCCTTGCCTTCGTCGAGATCCGTGTCCGCCGTAGTCGAACCTGGGTTGGAATGAGTCTCTAGTAATAAAGCACTTTACTATAGAGGCGATTCACTACAATTGGTGCCGTGACCAGTTCTTGACCTCACGAAGCTGACTTTGCAAGTTTTCCGTTGACCGTCCCATATTCCCGGAGGAATAGAAACTGCTACTAGCAGTGAGCCTGGCAGGCTTGATTGTCCCATATTTCTCTCGGAGAAATAGAGTGCCGTAGCAGAAAAATCCCGTTGTAAGAAAATATTCCGCAATAACAATGGCGGAGGCGGATTTGATGGTGCCTAATGGAGTAGACCATACTCGAGAACCAGCACTAAATGGTGTCGCGGGAGATGGAGAGCTTTCCTCGATAGCCATTGACAGTGAAAGAGATATGGGTTTACAACCTGGCGGACTGTTCGGACCACCACCTCCGATAGACATGTACGGAAGGGGGCCACCCCTAACCGGAATGTTCGGAAGAGGTACACCGTATCCAGACAGGGGAGGACGCTTGTCACGTTCTCATGACGCTAGACCAATGTTTGGTGGTGCCTACCCTCCCCCAACTGATAGATTTGGAGGGAGAGCCTTTGCTAGGTGGAGAAATAACCCAGAGGAGATGTCTGAGGACGACCTCTGGCACTCCCTAGCAGGGGCAAGGAGGGACTGCGAACATGAACAGGCACGGAGAGAGGACCTGAGTAATCAGATCCAACAACTTTCCGCTTTGAATAATGACCTGAGGGAGCGTATGAGAGTTATGGAAGTTGATACGCTGGCGGACCGTCAAGCTTATGAATTACAAATCCGTGAGCTTTGGGAAAACAGCGATCGAGCCAGACTCCATACAACGGAATTGGAGCATGATGTGTTGGGTATGCTACATGATCTAGCAGCCAAACAGACTCCGCTTAAGAATCCTGTGACATCCACCTTCGCGGATTCGAGAGTGAAGTATGCTCCAATGACAGATGATCCGTCCCGGGTCAAGATAGCAGAAGAAACGGACAAAAAGGTGACTTTTTCTAAAGGAACGATGGGGGCAACATCGTCTCCTAAAGAGAGCCACAGAGTGATTATAGAATCGGTGTCCGATGATACGGATGACAAACGGCCCGGAAGTGTAGTTGGTGCTTGTGGTAGCGAGGGACCTCCTTCTACTGGGGCGGAAGCCAACAAGGGAAGCAAGTCGAAAGGCAAGCATGTTCCCCCTTCCACGCTGTTCACGTCCAAAGTCAAAGGACATGATTCTGACAGTTCTGTAAAGGATCGAGCAGGGGAAACCCTTTCGAAACGCTCTCACAGGAAAGACCGATCACTGGTTGCTGGCCTCACGTATGAAGGACCCAGTGACTCAGAATCGGACTTTGAGTATGATTACTCTGACGGTGAAGATAGTCACCATGATAAGATGCCTCAGCTGAAACCATGGGATGGTAAAAGCTCCTGGCGGATGTATTTGGCGGAGACCAAAGTTGTTGCCGAGGCATACAATTGGACTCCGAAACAGTTCCTTCGCCAGTTGAAGTGCGGAACTAGGAAGCAGTTGACAGAGTTGGGACCTTTGCCAAAGACCTTTGCCAAATCCAACACATCACGGACTTCGGTCTCACTTTTCTCCAGTAGCTTTTCCGTGGAAGCTTGCTCCGGGAGCTCTGCTTCCAACTTAGCACAGGCCTGCTGTGCTACCGGATTCAGTACTTTCGCAGTCTTAGGGGCAGGAGAAGAGCTCCGGTCACTGCACATGGACTCAGAGCGAGAGGAACTGGAACGTTCTCTCCTTCTCTTCTTCTGCTTCTTTTTCTTGCCTTTGCTGGTGGATGGCTCCGGATCAGGAGCACATCCTTCCGCTGCAGAATGCGTTTTCCGGTCTTTAGGCTTAACAAACTGCCTCGAGCTGGTGGAGGACTTTCCAACCGAGGTAGCTTGTCTCACCTGCTGTAGGTCTTCTGCAGTCAGATAGCTCATCAAGTTAAACCTGGGGGACGGCTCACAAGTGGGCGTCACCGGCTTTCCGGATGGCCTCTGACAATCCCTTGTTGTGGCACACTTCCTCTCCGTACTGCAAGTGGCGCACAAGCTCACATCTCCGGTCTAGCCTCTGCTGGCAACGGGCAGAAGGGCAGGTCCAGACCTCCAACCTGGGAGTGTGCTCCTCACACAGGTGGCGGAATAGTCTCTGCCTTGTTGCGTAGACACGGACTCCTTTTCCGTTGAAGGGAAGGTACCGGCAGACGGCAAAGGGACAACGGAAGCCGGGCTCCCACAAGTCCACAGCGCCCACAACTTTCTCGTAACTGCCTGTGTCCACGGAACCCAGCCTGAGCAGACTCAGGAAGAGTTGGCTTTCGTAACCGTCCATCATACCGTGTTCCAACCCCTCCACATCTGACTCATCTTCACTCTCCTCGGCCATGGCAGCCATGGCGCCGGGGATATCCATATCAGGGTTCACGTTCACCACCCCTACTCCGGTGTCAAACATGGAACGGATGTCAGTACCACGCGGAAGACTCCGGAACTGGCTGTCCCTCCACACGGAACAACGTCTATGGGATTTCACCAGTGTCAACCGGATGCCACTTCCGTTAGCACCACCTGTTTCAATGCTAGTTCGCCCTCTCGCCGTACGCTCGCAGCACCACCGTGTCCCGCCACTACCTGCCGGATATCGTTACCCGGTTTTGCATGTCTAGCATAGGCGTACGGGGTTCAGACCGGAGTCCTTACCACCGCAACCCGCTATTCTTTCCACTGAGACAAGAGTGGAATTGAATTCCATTCATTTTCATAGGTAGCAACGCTGTCAAATAGCAATTTCAAGTCATTTCAGACAAGATCCAGGGCAAACAGTACCACAAAGTTAGATTCTCTATGCTTCACAGCCCTAACCCAAGCCAGGCTGTACAGCTCCAGTTACTCTAGCAACTACTAATTCCTGGAATTAAGGTTACTCCCAGCACATGGAACATCCAGTTTGCATGTGTCGTTCGGGGACTTCAGTGTATTTTTCCGTCTTACACTTCCAGTCGACTTCTCGTTGTGTTTACTCGGGGAATCAGATCATAATTCCCCTTGTTGGCACACACAACATGGTGTAAACTCCCAACTGTAACCGATCTGGAGGACGGCGCACTCGTTTTCTCGTTACAGTTTTCCCAGGGGATACGTCCTGATCTCCTTTCTTCCCTCTTCTGTCTCCAGTCTTCCCTTTAGCTCCCCCCGGCCTACCTCTCTTCACTTTGGGAGAGTTAGGTTTTGGCGGAGCTACAGTGTCAACTGGAATCTTCCGAGGTCGGCCTCTCTTTCTCTTGGGAAGCACTGGTATTACTCTGGTTTTACCCATCGTTTTACGAGGTCTCCCAACTTTCTTCTTTTTCTTTTCTGTGCTAACTCTGAAGGCGGCTAGCACTGGAGGAGGAATGATATCTTTCACCCCCTCCGGCTTCCTCCGTCTTCCCCTTTGTTTCACACATACAGAGACTTTATCTTTCTTTTTCAATTCAGGACATTCCTTCCCTGGAAGGACTTTGCCACTTTCCAGCCTCAGGACATCGCGTCCAGCCTCTTTCAGAGCACGGAATTCTGGTGTTCTATCTAGATTTACCACCTGAATAGGTCCGTTCTCGTCAAAGGCAGGTTTGAGATAATCTACATGACATCTCACGATACCCTTTACTGTCTCAAGTTCATAGGTTGTGCCTCCTATGAATCTTTTCACCTTGAAGGGCCCATCCCACTTGGGACCGATCTTCTTACTAGCCTGAGGGTGGTTGTAGCGGTATACAACAGTACCCACTTCAAAGCGTCTAGGGTTTGCTTTCCGGTTATAATCTCGTTTCTGGTGCACTGCCGATACTCCGAGATTATCCCGAACAAACTGATGCCCTAGCCTCATCCAATGTCTTAGGTTCTCAACGAACGCCACACGACATGGAAAATCCAGGGTACCGGCTCTACTTTGTAGATTAAGTCCATCGGAGTGACCAAGTCTGTCCCGAATACAATAGAATTTGGCGTGCACAGCGTGTTCGAGTGTATGCTAGCCCGATAGGCATGAGCAATACACGGAGCCAGCATATCCCAGTCCGTGGAACTGTAATCCGTCAGACAAGACAGCTGCTCCACTAGGATCCGATTAAATCTTTCCGCCTGCCCATTAGACTGCGGTCTATACGGCAGGGTGATCAATTTCTCGATTCCCAGCATCTCAAACAGACTCTTCAACAGGGTAGATCTGAATTCCGGGGCTCCGTCCGTTTGTAACGACACAGGGCACCTGAAGCGCAAAATCCATTCCCGGAAGAGCACTTTCGCACATCGCTCTGCTGTGTGATCTGGCATCGGATAGGCCTCCGCCCACTTCGAAAAGTGGTCCACCACAACCATCACATAGTTGTTTCCCCGAGGGGTAGGGTGAAAGGGACCGATAATATCCAAAGCCACTCGGCTCCATCGTTCTCCATGCAATTCCTTCTTCAGAGGGGTGATTCCGCCACCACCTCTCGTCTTCCGCATACTACATTCCGGGCAGGCCCTAATCCAGCGTTTCAGGTCTCCCCTCATGCCAGGCCAGAAATATTTCAACTTCACAGCCCAGGAGGTTTAGAAGAACCCAAAATGACCCATGGTCTTAGGTCCATGCACTCCACGGAATATTTCTGAACGGAGAGCAGTAGGAATAACTTTACTGACGTACGTCCTTCCAGTGCGTCGCCGAACCCAAGTCAAGCACAACACACCTTCTCTCATCTTCAAACTCCCCAAGTTATGGATGTAGGTACAGTATTCATCCGACTCCCCTGACAGTGACTCCTTGTCCGGGGGCGGTTTCCTACCTTCCACCACATCGATAACTCGCTGGATCAGCGGATCATCCTGCTGAGCCTTCTGGATTATCTCGTTCGGTGAGGCCATTGTCACAGTTGCCTCAGCGACAACTGCTTCATGAGCCCCACAATCTTCACAATCTAAGCGTCCGCACTTCCGCGTTGGAAGTCGAGAAAGTGCGTCAGCATTTAGATGTTTCTTCCCCGCCCTATGGAGAATCATGCCCTGATCCAGGCCATACTCTTGCAGTTGGGCTAGCCAACGTGCGAGCATGTCCATTGGATCTTTGAAGTTGAGCAACCACCGCAAGGATGCGTGGTCCGTCCGCACAGGTAATGCCGGAACTTCTTCAGATAGGTGAGTACTGCTAGAAGCTCTCGCTTCGTAGCACAGTAATTTCGTTGGGATTTATCCAAACTGTTGCTTGCATACCCAAGTACTACCTCCTTTCCGTCTTGTATCTGGGACAGGACGCCCGCCATGCCAAACCCACTAGCATCCGTATCAAGGATAAACTTCCCTTCTTTCTGGGGATATCCCAACACTCGAGCTGTAGTTAGCAATTCCTTGACTCCGCGGAAGGCAACTTCACATTCCAGAGTCCATTCTATGGATCTAGCGTACCGCTTATATTTTCCGGCTACGGTTACTATTGCTTGCAAGGGAGCGACAGTCGAGGCAAATTTCGGCTGAAATTCTCGGTAATAGGACGCGAATCCTATAAACTGCCGGATCTCTTTTGCGTTTGCTGGTCTCTGCCAATCTTGGACCTTCTGCACCTTCTTAGGGTCGGCGCGGATGCCCTTGTTTGAGACCAATCTGCCCAAGTATTCCACCTCTCGGCGGAAGAGTTCGCATTTCTTGGGTTTCAATTTCAATCCATAGTCCCGGATTCTCTCCAGGACGAGTCGGAGGTTCTGGAGACATTGTTCAAACGTTCTCCCGAACACCACCACATCATTCAGATAGACTAGGCAAGACTTTCATTTAAGGTCGTCTAGCATCCGATCCATCATTCGCTGGAAGGTAGCCGGAGCATTGCACAGTCCAAAGGCCATTACTTTAAACTGAAACAATCCCACACTGGACAGAAAAGCTGTTTTGGCTTTGCTTTCCTCATCCATGGCTATCTGCCAGTATCCGCTTTCCAAGTCGAGGGCGCAGAACCACTTTTTTCCGCCTAGTGCCTCAACACATTCATCAATTCTGGGGAGTGGGAAGCTATCCTTCACTGTTACGGAATTCAACTGGCGATAATCGACACAGAAACGCTGAGTACCATCTTTCTTTCCTACCATCACAATGGGTGCTCCCCACGGACTAGTAGAGTGCTCAATGCGTCCCTGTTCGTACATCTTCCAGATCTCTGCTTCCGCTGCGTCACGCTTTGCCACCGGAATCCGCCTATATGGAAGTTTGATAGGGCGGGCATTCGCAGTGTCAATGACGTGACGGACCACATGGGTACATCCGGGCTTTTCTTTCCACCCGTCTCCAGGTAGAGAAAAGCACCCCCTAAACTCGTCGACGAGACCAAACAGCCTTGACTTCTCACTAGGATCCGTCAAGTCTGTATCTCGAACAAGTTTCTTCAGCGGACATTCCGTACTAGGTGGTACGGGAGTGTCCGGCATAATCAGCTCATCATCTACTACAGACGGTATTTCTACCACCTGTATTGAGTTGACGATTGCTTTCTTGATCTCTTGATCCACACCCTCCGGACAAGTAAGAGGGGACGATTGCAGCGTCACCTCACTTACTTTTCCAACCACCACATCTGTATCAAGACGAAGGGTTTGGTCGGACGGATTGCTGAAAGCTACCACAGCAGTCGGACTGACAGCCGATATATACGTATCAAGGCTTCGTCGGGCTCGAACATCAAACCTATTGATGCGTCAGAGCCCCTGCGAATGTCAATCTTGGCCAGTGTGACCGTATGAGGTTGGATAATCACCGCTTCCCTCAGTGTTACCTGGTATCCATCCTCTGTCTCCTCCACCTTAATCGACTTCACAGAGGGACTCGGCTGCTTTGAACGGGGTCCACGCCAGTAGTGCATTTGTACAGCGTCCTCTCCGTTATTCAAAGCTAGTTTCCCTGAGGAGTATACATCACATCGATGCACGTGGTCGAAGTCACGAGCAAGTATTCCGGCCTCGGGTCCAGACAAACCCGATACTACCAGACAAGTGATCATATACGTCCGCCTTCCCATCGCCACAGGAATCACAGCACATCCGTGTACAGTAATCCGAGAATCATTACCCATCGCGCACGTCACACGGGACGGAGCCATCGACGGTTGGCATTGGAGGGAATCATAGAATTTCTTAGTAATCAGGCTTGTGGTTGCACCTGGGTCCCACAGAATTTCACCGACATCCCCATTCACAGATACCGACACGTACCATCTCTCACCGATCACAGGATCGTGATTTCTCAGGGTTCGCTGCTCATTGCTGGATATCCAACTGATACGAGCTATGGTGTTGGGACCTTCCTCCGCTATCACCACATGCCCTATCACTGCTTGGAGTCCGGGTTTACCCCACCGCACATCGGTGTCTCCCGAACTACCCTCAACAAGGTCACACAGACCCACCGGGCGAGTGCGCTCCCCAGGCAACCAGACGTCAGTATCCGCGTTCCGGCTAGAAGGACTTACAATGCCTTCCCTTGCCGTACTTACGGGAGCCAGAGCCTCGCTCCCAATATCCACACAATTCGCAGTTTCCAATTGAATTGTGGTACTACGAAGCGCTTTAGATTCCTCGGGTCCTGCCAGGAATCTTATAGTCTATTCAACTACAGAAGAATGTGTATCATGTATAACCATTTACTGTATTCCTGTAAATGGGTGATAATGGTAAAACATATCTCTCTTGCAACTAACACAAATCCGAAAGCCCATTCCATGCTCAGTGAAGCGTTACGGAGACACGGGGAAGGTCAAGGACATTTGATTTATACACACTCTTGACGCGGAGGGCTATATATAACCTCCGATCTACTACACTTGTATAAATGGGTCAGATTTTCAGTAAATGTACAATTAGCAGATGTAGGCCTACCAATTTATTGAATTCTGCATAATTAGGCTGCAATTTGGTCAATACTAGGTAACTTCCAGAATATTTGGCATTGGATTGATTTTAGCAAACTGTTCGGCTAGGTTGAACTGTATTTTGAACTTTATTTCCGTCTAAAATTTGGGTTATTTGAGAAGATTGGCGAAGTTGAATTTTATATTTTCTAAAAATCGGACCAATATATGTATTGTTAATAAAAGTTGTATTGCATTTGAGGAACCATCATACCTGAATAGATTAGATCAAGCCGATTCTAATGATGGTAAACGATAATAATATTTAAGAAATGTTTCTATACTTTTGTTTGCTATATTTCTTGGTCGGCAATTACCCAGTAAATATATTAAATATACTCCAGAGGGTGACCTTCGAATCGCAGGGATATATTTAATAAACTGTCTTGAAATGTAGTATATGTATTTACACGACTCCAAGCACTTAACCCTCGATCCAATTAATCGGAACATTCAAACAACGAGATCTTGAGATATGTTTCAGGAAAATGAGTCATAAGTCGCAAAATTGATATTTTTCAAATTGTTTTTTTCAGAAGACCACATTATTGGAATGTTCTAATTTTTGGAGAGTTTATAGTTATAGTTATAGTTATAGTTAGAGGTATAGTTTATTATGGAAAGCGGAATGCATATAACCGAAAATTGCGCACGCGCAAAAAGCGGCAACCGTTCTTATCGCAACATTACCGAAATTGCCGCAAATTCCATCCGACTTTCGCGGCCGTCGAACCGCTTTTTACGCACCGCCGCCCGCTTTTTACGGGGCCGGCGGCCGCAATTTGCGGTACTTCAGCCGCCCATTTCGCAACTCTTACCGATTTCGTTGGCCGCTTCTGTCGGCCGGGATATGCGGCCGGGATATGCGGCTCAAATATGAATTCTCCTTCTCTCTCTGCCCCCCCCCCCTCCTGTCCCCTCCCCTCTCTCTCTCTGCCTTTCATTCTCTCCCCCCGCCTCCCTCCCCTGCCTCCCACCCCTACCTCCCACCCCTACCTCACCCGCCCCGCCCCTCCCTCCCAGCCCCTCCATCCCCTTCATCCCTGCCCCCACGCACTCTCTCCGTCCCTCTCTCTACCTTGCTATCTCCTCTCTCTCCATCCCCCCCTCATTCCACACATGGGTCAGATTTTCAGAAAATGTACAATTCAACTTCGCCCATCTTCTCAAATAACCCAAATTTCAGATGAAAATTAAGTTCAAAACACAGTTCAACCTAACCGAACAGATTGCAAGAATTAATGCAATGCCGAATATACACAAATTTACATAGTATTGACCAAATTTCAGCCTAATTTAGCAGAGCTTACTAATTGTGTACAGCTGCCAATTGTACATTTTCCGAAAATCTGACCCATATACCCATTCTCTCTGTCATCAGCCTCTGTTTCCCTCTCGTTCCTCGCTCTCCCTCGGTATAATGTAAATGAATTACAAAAATGAAGTTCTGGAGAGGGGTATACTGAGAAGGGTATTGGAGGTTATTGGAGTAAGTTCTGGAGTGGGGTGGGGGTATTGGCGATTACTGGAGGACGTTACTGGAGAGAGGTATAGGTGGTTACTGGAGGAGGTACTGGAGAAAGCATTGGAAGGGGTACAGGAAGAGGTACTGGAGAAGGTACTAAAGAGGGTACTGGAGGAGGTAGTGGAGGGGGTATGGGAGAAAGCATGGGAAGGGGTACTGAAGTGGTACTGGAGGAGGTTACTGGAGGAAGCTACTGGAGGAATTTAAGTTCTGGAGGAGGGTACTGGAGGAGATGACTAGAGGAGGGTACTGGGGGAGATGGCTGGAGGAGGGTACTGGAGGAGGTTACTGGAGGAGGGTACTGGAGGAGGTTACTGGAGGAGGTTACTGGGGGAGATGGCTGGAGGAGGGTACTGGAGGAGGGTACTGGAGGAGGGTACTGGAGGAGGTTACTGGAGGAGGGTACTGGAGGAGGGTACTGGAGGAGATGGCTGGAGGAGGGTACTGAAGGAGGGTACTGGAGGAGGGTACTGGAGGAGGGTACTGAAGGAGGGTACTGGAGGAGGGTACTGAAGGAGGGTACTGGAGGAGGGTACTGGAGGAGATGGCTGGAGGAGGGTACTGAAGGAGGTTACTGGAGGAGGTTACTGGAGGAGATGACTGGAGGAGGGTACTGGAGGAGGTTACTGGAGGAGATGACTGGAGGAGGGTACTGGAGGAGGGTACTGGAGGAGATGGCTGGAGGAGGTTACTGGAGGAGGGTACTGGAGGAGGGTACTGGAGGAGGGTACTGGAGGAGGGTACTGAAGGAGGGTACTGGAGGAGGGTACTGGAGGAGGGTACTGAAGGAGGGTACTGGAGGAGGTTACTGGAGGAGATGACTGGAGGAGGGTACTGGAGGAGGGTACTGGAAGCGGGTACTGGAGGAGGGTACTGGAGGAGGGTACTGGAGGAGGGTAATGGAGGAGATGGCTGGAGGAGGGTACTGGAGGAGGGTACTGAAGGAGGGTACTGGAGGAGGGTACTGGAGGAGGGTACTGAAGGAGGGTACTGGAGGACAGTACTGGAGGAGATGGCTGGAGGAGGGTACTGGAGGAGGGTACTGGAAGCGGGTACTGGAGGAGGTTACTGGAGGAGTCCAAACAGGGATTACAAAGGGCACCTTGGTTCTATGTTCGAACCGCCCACCCTAGTCTTATATAAATAGCTGCCCACGAATGTTGTCTTGTCAGTTGTAAGAACGCTATCCTACTGTAAACCATACAGTGGTTTCGTGAGAATTGATCATATATATGAATGCATGTATAATTATATACATGCATTCATATATATATATATAATACATATACATTACATACATGTACATTATACATGTATAATAATTGAGTATGTACATGTACACATGCATACATGTATGTACATACACCTGTATATGGGTCAGATTTTCAGAAAATGTACAATTCAACTTTACCATTCCTCTCAAATAACCCAAATTTCAGACGAAAATAAAATTAAAATAAAGTTCAACCTAACCAAACAGATTGCTAGAATCAATACAATGCCAAATATACTCGAATTTACCTAGTATTGACCAAATTGCAGCGTAATTCTGCAGAATTTGTTAAACGATTACAGCTGCCAATTGTACATTTTCTGAAAATCTGACCCATGTATGTATATATATATATATATATACACATACATGTATAGATACACATGCACATTACATATCCTCATTCTATATGTATAATCAATGACTACAATAAACACAGGTATATAAACAATAGGGCCTATACCTCAAACCAGACAGAAATATCATCAATCTGTTTGGCTAGGCTATCATTAATAATCAAGAAATGTACAATTCTCCATCACCAATCCTCTCAAATAACCCACATTTAAGATGGAAATGAGCTTCAAAATGCAGTTTAACATAACAAAACAGATACTTTAAATCAATGTGATACCAAATATATTCAGATATACCCGGTATTCTTCATTTTTCAGGGCAATTTAGCAGAATTTACTAAATGTGTAGAGCTGCCAATTGTACATTTTCTGAAAATCTGACCCATATAAGCGGAAACGGTGATCTATATGATATCGAGCCATGATACCGTATATGGTATTATGGATATCTCCTACAATACCTCGTCCCTCAGTATATCCTCCAGTAGCCACTTCTCCAGTTTCTCCTCCAGTACCCTACATCGACTATCTCCTACAGAATCCCCTCCTCCAGGATCTCTTACAGTATATTCTCCAAGACCCCTCATTTAATATCATCCTGACATGTATGAATTTTATGATTATATAATGATTCTTTCTGAATAAGCGGGCTTAACATTTTCTAAAATGTGTCTACCTGCGGCCGCCTATTGTGGCCGCCAATTACGGCCGCCAATTACGGCCGCCAAGTACGGCCGACAATTGCGGCCGGCCACTCTATATATCTCTGATTGGCCTGGCTCATCTAACTCCCACGTTTTCTTCCCCTCTCTCTTCTCTCCTCTCCTCTCTTCCTCCCTCTCTCCCCACCCCAACCCAACCTCTCCGCCCCCTTCTCTCCCTCCCTTCCTTCCTCTCTCTATCCTTGTGTATGTATATGTGCATGCGTATACAAGTATGGATACATCTACATAGATATTATGCCTACATGCATGAATTTATGTACACATATACGTCTATGCACATATATACATACATTATACATGTATACGGACATATGTATAAATATTATGCATACATTTTATATACATGTATACATTATATGCATACATTTTATATGCATTGTATGCATACTGTATACATGCTTATAAATTTATATAATATATATACATATACATATATATATATATATATATGGATACATATATACATACCTGTATACTTATATACAAGTATAAATACATGTATGCATATCAATATGTATAGATATACACATGTATGCATATATAATATATATGTTTGTGTATATATGTACACATCATGCCATGTCATATATGCATATATATGCATGTGTGTATGCAGACCTACATACATGTATACATATGCCTGTGTATACATCCATGTGCCCATATGTGCATAGATCTATGTAGATGCAGGCTTGCTGCTACAATTGGCCGCTAAAATCGGCCGCTAAAATCGGCCGCTAAAATCGGCCGGGGAATTCGGCCATTAGAATCGGCCGCACAATGTCCTGCTGTATGTCCTCCTGTACATCCCTGTGTACCATCCCCCATACTTCCTCCTGTACATCCCCCTGCACTTCCCCCTGTACCTCCTCTTGTAGATCCCCTTGTATGTCCTCCTGTACCTCCCCTTCTAAGTCCCACTGTATATCCTCCTGTACTTCCCCCTGTAAATGCCCCATAATTCCTCCTGTTCATCTCCCTGCACTTCCTCCTGTACATCCCCCATACTTCCTCCTGTACATACGTCTGTACCTCCTCCTGCAGGAAGTACAGATGGGTGCATAGGGGGAGGTACAACTAGGAGGAGGTACACATTATTGTCACATTATTCTATCATGTAATACCTTCCAGTACCTCCTCCAGAACCTCCTCCATTGACCTCTTCCAGTACCTCCTCCAGTAACCTCCTCCAATACCTCCTCCAGTACCCTCCTCGAGTAACCTCCTCCAGTAACCTCCTCCAGTACCCACCTCCAGTCACCTCCTCCAGTAACCTCCTCCGGAACCTCCTCCGGAACCTCCTCTATTGACCACTTCCAGTAACCTTCTCCAGTACCCTCCTCCAGTAACCTCCTCCTGTAACCTACTCCAGTACCTCCTCCAGTATCTTCTCCAGTACCCTCCTCCAGTACCCTCCTCCAGTACCTTCCTTCAGTACCCTCCTCCAGTAACCTCCTCCACTTATCTCCTCCAGTAACCTCCTGCAGTTACCTCTTGCAGTAACATCCTCCAGTACATCCTCCAGTACCCCCCACATTTAGTCCAATCTGCTAAAATGTGTCATGAATAATTTTGGAAAAGTGTGGTTACTCCAGGGCTGGGAATGCCATTAAAACATGCACTATCCACCATATGTTCCAGTGCTCAGCAAAAATAATGATAAACTAATAACACTGGTGTCTATTGAGCCTCCATTCAATCCTATACAAACAAAAAATAGTGATGTGAGAATTAACATATAATTCAATGGGAGTTCCATTCAGCCCTATGCAAACTAAAAACTGTGCAGTGAGAATTAACATAGGATTGAATGGGAATCCCATAGAAACCTATGCAAACTAAAAATTGTGCAGTAAAAATTAACATAGGATTGAATGGGAATCCCATAGAAACCTATGCAAACTAAAAATTGTGCAGTAAAAATTGACATAGGATTCAATTGGAGTTCCATTCAAACCTATGTTAACTATCTTTTGTGCATAATAAATCTGATGGTGGTATTATCATTGTTTTTCACAATTAATGCTACTCCAGTATATCCTCCAGTAACAATTCTAGTACCCCCTCCTCCAGTATCTCCTCCAGTACTTCATCCAGCTTTTCCTACAGTATATCCTCCAGGAGGAGGTACAGGGGGGTGTACAGGAGGAGGTACAGGGTGTGTACAGGAGGATTTACAGGTGTATGTACAGGAGGACGTACTGGAGGAGATACAGGGGTATGTACAGGAGGATGTACAGGTTGGTGGTACAGGGGTATGTACAGGAGGAGGTACAGGGGGTGTACAGGAGGAGGTACAGTATGTACAGGAGGAGGTACAGCGGTATGTACAGGAGGAGGTACAGGGGGGTGGACAGGAGGAGATACAGGGGTATGGACAGGGGTAAGTACAGGAGGATTTACAGGTGTATGTACATGAGGACATACAGGATGAGATACAGGGGGTGTACAGGAGGAGGTACAGGGGGTATATGTACAGGAGGATGTACAGGTTGGAGGTACAGGAGGGGGTACAGGGGGTGTACAGGAGGAGGTACAGGGGTATGTACAGGAGGATGTACAGGTTGGAGGTACAGGAGTATGTACATGAGGAGGTACAGGGGAATGTCCAGGAGGAGGCACAGGGGGTGTATGTGAACGTAAAAAATTAGTTTCATTATATTGTACATGTTACATGAGTCAGATTTTCAGAAAATGTACAATTGGCAGCTGTACACATTTAGTAAATTCTGCTAAATTGGGCTGCAATTTGGTCAATCAATACAAGATAAATTCGAGTATATTCGGCATTGATTGCATTGATTCTAGCAATCTGTTTGGTTAGGTTGAACTGTATTTTGAACGTTATTTTCGACAGAAATCAGGGTTATATGAGAAGATCGGCGAAGTGGAATTGTATATTTTCTGAAAATCTTACCCACATACCCCTCCTTCCCCATACCCTACCTTCTCCAGTACCTCTATTCTTATCAACAACAGCAGCCCCCCCCCCCGACACACATGACCCATGCCCATGGCCACCAATACTGCTTGTGACACCTATACCTATGCCTACAGCTATTCCTAACGCCATATAAAATTGCAATGGGCTACATGCATGAACACCTAAGTATAAATGTATTATACACATACATACATATATTCATTCTATATGATATATCATATAATTATATACCTATACACGCATGCATTTACATGCGTGCACACACCTGTATACATGTGCACATACACACATACTGATTACTGTATATATATTGTATGTAATTATATATAATTGAATACATAATACATGTATTATACATGTATACATAATATATTGATTTGGGGTATTGTTCATGCTCGATGTGAATCAACCATTCAGTCATAGTATATGGGTCAGATATTGATTTAAAGTATCTGTTTTTGTTATGTTAAACTGTATTTTGAAGCTGATCTGTCTTAAATGGGGGTTATTTGAGTGGATTTGTGAAGGCAAATTGTACATTTTCAGAAAATCTGACCCATATATGACATATCCATGGGTGGAGGGGGGGGGGGGGGGAGGACATCATCATGAAAGAATATCAATATACATAATCATACAATTCTATACCTACCAAGAGACTGTTTTGGTGAATATTTATGTAGAGTAGTTGAGCAATTGTTCCTCGGATTGTTTTCATATATTTAGGCAATTGTAAACAATGTATTGGTCTAAAACTTATCACCCATGTGTTGCCCCTAATAAGCCCCTCATTAAGGATGGGGCAATGGACCAGCATACATAGACATGGCAAGGAGGTTCTGCTCTTTGATAAAAATTAAGATTTATTCAGCTCGGACCATTTTAAGGGATGATTTACGAGCTTTCTTTCCATTTAAAATTAAGATATTTCCCATTTTTGGCATTACCTGGTATGTTCAATGGGTTACGGCCTAGATCTATTAACAAATCATATCAAATATATACATGAACCATGTTACCTCTCTTAAGCATAGATATGTTATGCTTCAGTGGAAACATTCACCTCATTCATCCCCTTTCTTCTAATTAATTACTAGTACTGGAGGAGATGTTCTGGAGGAGGTATTGGAGGAAGTTACTGGAGCAGGTTACTGGGGAGGGTTAGTGGAGGAGTTCATTGGAGGAGGTAATGGAGGAGGTTACTGGAGGAGGTTACTGGAGGAGAGGACAGAGTCTGTGATGGGAACTAGCTGATAAGGGCACAGAAGAAGTGTACATATTTCTACATGAATACGAAATAAATAAAAAGAAATATGCACATAATGTTTTTAATTATTGTGTACTTCATAGGTCTCGACATAAGGATCATAATGCTTTTTAATTTGTGAAAATATTCCAACTAGAAGAAAGGTTACAGCCAAATAATGAAATAATAATGGTAATGCGCATGCATGGTAATGGCAGCGGTAATGATTGATCCTCTGCTCATACACATATAATCCATTATATTTATAATTAACAAAAGTATAGAACATTTTCCTGTTAAGATGGCTTGAATACTTGTATTGGTTGTTTATGAAGGTAAATATACGTTCTATAAGAGGCAAAACTATTATGGAAATGTTCTCTATGTGTCCATACAATTGTACCCCCCTTCATCTCCGGGCCCATTTGACGGCCGCATTTGACGCAAAAGATGCGCATTTGACGCAAAAGACGGGCGAAAATATCGGTGTGTCATGGACCGATTTCGGTCACACATGCGCCAATTTCGGTCACACATCGCGCTTTTAACGCTTAGTCACCCGTTTTTTTCGGCCGCGGCCGAAATTACCGGCCGAAAAAAACGCAGGGCGCATTTGGCGCACCCGTTTTAGTCGGAGGAACCCGTATGTATCGGCCGATATTGACGGATGCGAAAAGTACGCTCCCCATTCAATTACTATTGAGCCGCTTTTTGCGCATGCGCCATTTTCGGTTATATGTATTCCGCTTTCCATAGTTTATAGTTATATCAATCGATGTATTAAATTCCAGGACAATCTATGTAATATATCCTTTCGTTTTCAAGGTCCTCATATGGACTATATTTAGTTACTTTACTTTTTATTGACCCCCAGAAATATTGCAAACTTTTATTTCAAAAACGAAAATATCAAAATTAAAATCTAAAAATACTTAGATTATTAGAGTGTTTACTGTCATTGGAGTCGGCTTGATCTCATCTTTTCAAATATAATGGTATCTCAAATCAATTTTTTGCGACTTTTTATTTACGACAAATGTGCATCATCCATACTGGCAATAATACTGAAATAAACTATGGATTGTGGATTAGACGGAGCAACAGGGCACACACAGCAATTGGTATTCTCTCTTTGTGCCCGTATAGGGCAATAAAGGATCAACATCAAATTCAAAAACAAAATTGTAACTAGTAAAATTATGTGTATGTGTCTCTTACAGTGTACAAGGTGGCGATGAGATACTGATGCCACTTGGAGATTACTGGACTGATAGCTCCTATTTCAACAAGATATAGATACAGGTCGATGAGAGAGAGTGGGGCAGAAACTAAAATATACATTCAGCCCGCTTAAAGGTATACGCGGGTGTCAACGCACACGCCACCTAGCGGCTCCTTTTTTTCTTTGAAATATTTCGTTACCATGATAAGTTGAGATATATTTGTACACGATTCCCAATATCGACATGGTTTATTTTCATTACAGCAGTTTTAAGTCATGTTTCTAAGATTCATTTTTATTAGTTATGCTTATGTTTATTGGGTTTTATTGGTTATTTCATACTTCAAATGACCATAACTTTTTTTTAAACCCGTCAACGTACAGTTTTTTTTTATAAATCAGTAGCATGATACCCCAAATATATGTGTAGAAAGTTTTGATGAAAAGTCACCGATCAATTTTTTTTTATATAGTAAAACGTAAAAAAAAACACATTTTTCCATAGACTACAATGCTAAAGCAATGTTATTTTCAGGCGGCTGTAGAAAAAAAAATAAGTCGTTGAGATATACTTTTTTTTTCATTTCTTGCTTTCTTATGTAGTCAGGAATGATCCCTGAACGTTTCATGAAAAAGTCACCGACCAATCTTTTTTCCATTGAACACCCGCGTATACCTTTAAATTGAGGCGGAAGAAAAAACAAATCTTCACATACAATAGACGCAGTTTATCATGCAAATATCTTAATAGCCAACATGATACCTCTAGAATCAAACCTATTAATCATATATTCATATCTGATCAAAAAGAAATTTGTCGGCCATATCTTCAACTTTCAGCTTTATATAAAGATACACTCTATAGATGTGACCTAGTTCTTGCACTATTTGTACTGAGTATGACCTGAAACATTATTTCCTAGCCATGAAGATTGAGGGAAAGGTGTGTGTGGTTGTAGGAGCCGCCCGTGGAATTGGTAAGGCCTATTGCAAAGCCTTACTCAACAAAGGTGCAAAGGTTGGTAATTCTAATACAATTACACTGATTTTATTGAGTAATATTAGTATTATTGAGATTATGGAAGGATTGCGTTTGACCCAAATCTTCTATGCAATATATGTGTTAGCTTGCATTGCTTGGTTTCTATCTATTCTGTATCTAATTCTGTCAAGGTCTCCTTTATATATAAATTGCTTGTTGGAAACACTTAGTATTAAGTATTTAATGTTAATTTGAGTTGTCTTTTAGGAGACAAAAAAGGGTTTAAAATACTAGCAAAGAATGATTTAATTTGGCAAGACCAAAACTTTATAAATTAATTAAGAAACATAGACTAGTCATATATAGGTAAAAGCATTCGAAAAATTGTCACTAAATACTGAGTTAATTAACTAAGAGTTATGAAAAGGAATGGAAACTTGATCTGAGAATACTCAACATGAAATTACTTACAGCGCTAAAAAGTTTTATTCCGAATGTATTAAAGATTAATTTAAATATAACAGTGTACCCCTTTCGTCAATGACGACTGGGGATTTGTTCACTGTTTTTTAAAAATGTAAATACACCAGAAAACATGGAGACCTCCCTTAGTCGGAGAACTGTCCTCTGGCAGCGAGAAAATTCGATAATAAAAGTTTCTAATCTAATCTAATCTAATCTTTTATAGACTACATTTAGGATTTCCTAATGTAGAAGTCTTTAAAAAAAATAGTATTTGTGTCTGCTTCTGTTATATATAATCAGCCATACCACATGAACTAATGATGAATTGAATACAATTTGGGCTTCTTGACGTTGGACTGACAGACACTAGTTGACTTATATTATTCAGAATCAGTAATCAAAGGTAACAATTTGTGAATATGGAGATGACTGTTTATAATATGTTAGAGATTTTATGAGTGATAATAATGAAGAATTGTAGGTGGTCTTCACCTAAATATTAGGGTCTGCAGCCAGATGAGAACTGAATCAACGTAAATACAAACATGCTTTTGAGTTTAGAACTGAGAAGGAACAATGTATTCTATTCAGGTTATTTATACTGAGGTCAATCAAGAATGGATAGGCCTTTTTGGTACCTGCTGGCTTGCCTAATCGTCCGTCATAATAAGGGGTATATATGGGTCCCATTTTTTATGACTGTGTCTGAGTGTCGCAAGATAAGAATTTTTTCCATGTCCCATGTCACTTTTTAAAACAATTCAATGATGTCTCGTGTCACTTTTTAAGCAATACATTAATTAATACTAACGGTCGATACAATGTCGTGTGTCACCTGTTAAATAAATCAATGTGTCTCATGTCGATTTTTAATACATTTCTCAATGTCGTGTGTCAAATTTTATCAGCTTTTTGGAAGCTGTGTGTGTCGCACGTTAAGGGGACCGTGTCGCCGTGTCACCCGTGATTTAGCGGCCGTGTCGCGTGTCAATCGTGTCGAATTTTACCCATATGTACCCATATAATACACCCATAATACGAACAATCAGTTTAAGGTTTACATGCAATACACACATACACACAGCATTTAGCAAATCCTAAATTGACACTGATGCATTAGTAACTCTGTCCACTGGCCTGATACCTCCCTCCCTCCCCCTCCCAACTCTAATCAGACCGCTGGCCCACTAGACCTCCCTCCCATACGTTACAACTTTGATATTTGGTCAGTGTAGTACTTGGGTTAGTAGGAAGGTGGGGCAGTGGTGGGAAAAGAAATGATCTTGCCCTGTGCCGGTAGGTCACGCAGCTGTTACTTTTGAAAATAAAATAACTAAAAATTAAGCCGCAACTTTCACAATATAATATACAGTAGTAGGGCAGTTTGAAGAACCATATTGATACAGGGATATTGTTGATACACTCACTGAACAAATGTGTCTAATCACAGTTACCATTATAACTTTGCTAGGGTGTGGTAGTGGCGGACATACTGGAGGAGCTAGGACAAGCCACAACCAAGGCCTTCCAAGACCAGCATGGAGAGGACAGAATCATATTTGTCAAGTGTGACAATACACGGGATGAGGACATTAGGCGTAAGTACAAGTATTAGTGATATAATGCACTGTGTTAGGTTCGGAACCTACATAGTGGTCTGAAAGACAGAGAAGAGGGGGCGGAAGAGGGAGAGGGGGAAGAGTGGGGAGAGAGGGTGACCATCCGAAGGACGTGTACTTTGCTAGTTCCTCTATATAACCATGTAAAGAATAGGAATAAGGAAACAATGGAAGAAAAGAAGAAATAAATGTATTCCCTGCCACCTGCCAAGAGGGGAAACTTTAAATGGGTTTTTTCTAGCTGTTTATATACAAAAGTATTGGTTTGTACATTTTGCTGAACATATTTGAATAAAAAGCCTCACCTGGCACTCGCCTTCAGATCTGTTCCAGGTAACCAAGGAGACGTTTGGTAGACCAGAAGTGGTGGTTCACAGTGCTGGTATTCTCCATGAGTTCCAGTGGCAGATGTGCCTTGATGTTAACCTGGTCAGTTTAAAAGCTTCAAACATTCATATTGACTATTTATTCATTCTCAATTTAAAGCAGTATCAGAAATTATTCATGACATCAACAATTTTACTAGATATTAATGTAAAGACTTACAGTAGTGCATTTATCAACAATCTTATGTATAAAAATACAAGAATTTGAAGTCAAATCAGCAAAGTCATTAAACGAAGATTGTTATGCTTTTATGAAGCAAAACCAGGCAAAATTCTTCTAAGGATTGCTTAATTGACTGTTGGATTGGATGAGTCAGCAGTAGTCAAATCCTCCTATCCTTTGATAATTTCTTCTATCTTGAACCACATCTTATTAACCAGGGGATCCTGCTTGCCATATCCCTTTACTCATAATACAACTTCAATTATCAATATTTCGCTGCTGATATGTTTATACATGAATTTAAAGTTATATCAAATGTATTAGAGGGAGCATTAACACAAATGAAACATGCATGCCTGAATTGGAATGATATTTAACAGGGAGGCTGTATTCGTACTACAGTGGAGGCCCTTAAGTACATGAGTAAAGCAGAAGGTGGTGCTGGTGGTGCTATAGTACTTACAGGATCTATAGTTTCCCTGGGCCCTGGGGTTGACATTTGTCCTGTCTATGTGGCCTCCAAGCATGCTATCCTTGGTTATATACAAAGCTGGGCGGTGAGTAGTCATTTGTTCAATATCAACTTCTTATCTATTTAGTTGGTAACGAAAGGAAATCCTGTAAGCGAAAGAACATGTTTCAACATGTGGGTCAGATTTTCTGAAAATGTACAATTCACCTTCACCAATCCTCTCAAATAACCCACATTTAATACAAAAAACCAAATATATTCAGTTATACCCGGTATTCTTCATTTTTCAATTATTCTTCAATTTCATAAATGTGTAGAGCTGCCAATTGTACATTTTCATGTGTATGTTGTCATCGGGAATGAAAAGAGAGGGTGGTTTACAAATATATACATAACCTGAAGTTTAATCATATCTATAATATTATTTGTTATATTTATAGCTACCAGGTAATTATGACAAGACAGGGGTGAGGTTTAACTGTATTTATAATAGTATATTTAAAAATCCTTTACCCAGTTTGGGAGAAAAAATTTTTTTTTTTTTTCATTCAACGGTCGTACGGGTTTAGGTGAATACTGCCACGTCTACCTACTATACTGTATTTATAATAGTATTTGTTCTATTTATAGCTACCAGGAAATTATGACAAAACGGGAGTGCGGTTCAACTGTATCTGTCCTACGGGTGTAGATACTGAGATCTTCAAGTATATTTCCCCAGACAGGGCCCGCAATTATACTGAGGCTTTAAAGGCTGCCATGGCCAGCATTAACAAACTATCGTAAGTTTGCAGCCACTTATGATGTTTCATGCAAAAAGTATTCAAAAGTTGCAAATTTGATATTTTTCAAACCTTCATTTTCATGTTAAAATCCATTTAAAGAAACAATTTCATTTTAGTGCTTTGCAGTGTGTTAATGTACCATGTTAAAAAACTATATATTTATAATATTTATTTCGGGAAATGCTTAAATAATATTATGCTTAGATAATAATAGAGTAACATTTTTTTATGAAAACCTTACCTCTTCCAGAGGGTCCCTGGTAAAATTGGAATTGATATAAAATAGGATAAATGTACAGTAAACTAAGCCAGTAAAAAGGGATAAGCCAGCAACAGGTCAACAAGGTGAAGCCAGATACAGACATCCCCTTATGTATTTTTCTGAGGTAAACATGTTCCAGAGCATAAGTATCAGAGCTTGTTCAGTCTTTGGAATTTTGATGACTTTGTGTCAAAAGAGTTCTTATATGTTTTTCAGGTGGCATATCCCATTTGTTGGTATACCTGTTTTGTGGTTTCCTTTTAGGCTTCATTGGATGACCTTAAAGTCAGCGAAATTACTTTCCTTATGTTGGTTATTTAGGGGAAGCCATTCCTGATAGGCATCAACTGCTGTTCAGTATACCTTGCTAGGTATTATAGAACTTTAGATATCAATCTCGTCTATTTGCATCATCTGGTAGAGTTAAAGCATTTAGAAGCAAAGACTGAACTTGATATTAGAAATGGTTTGTTTGACTTTATTATCTCCACAGCACAACAACAAATATATAATCCAGGTTATACAATTTAATATTGCTATAGTATGAATGCTAAATCAATTCCAGAAAACAATCCCAATGACTTGGCAATTGCAGGCTCAATATATCCACACACAAGTGTGTATGCTGCGCTCTTAGCGAGGTCTCTCTATAGATATACAATTTGCCCAAACAACCTTCCCATTAGGCCCTAAGCAGGGGCCAAAAAATGTAGCTAGAGAATGATTGTTGTTGCACCAAACAGGTTAATGAGTGAAGTTTGCTGATTTCTATGTAAAAAAACTTCTAAATCTGAAAATCAAACTTCCCACTTTGAAAGCTATGGACATCACTGCATAGTTTGCAGTTAATTATATGAAAATTAGGTGAAAATGTGAAAAACAATATATTTTTAGTGTTCTCATACAAATATTCTCAACCTATTTTGAATCAAAATTCTGTAACATCCTATGACCAGACAGTTGTAAGTGTATGTATACATGTATTGAGTATGAAGTAGATATATACATTATTTATTGTAAAACAAACAAAAAGAAATGAAAATATTGAAAACAAATATATTTTTATAATATTTGAGTATCTCCATGCTAGTCAAATAATAATGGAATCACAAGAAATTGTATCCACAGAAGGTCAAGGATAAATTCAATAGGCATAGATTTGGCATACATGCCAAATCTTACGGTCATAAGTAAACAAAATAATTCTGTAGAGCTGCCGATTTTGGATCATATTTTGAGGATCTGATAAATGTAACATGCGTTATGTTATGCTATCCCTGTTGGAAAACGGTTGGTCGAGTTTGCTTACATTCCAATTCATGAAACATCTAGATATATGTGAGATTCTGAATCGGGGGTTATTAATCTTTTTTAGATTAAAAAGACTTTGGTTCCTGTAGAGTAGTGTGAGTGCTGTATGAGATATAATTTAATAGAAGTAGGACACTTACTCGTCAATGTATTGACAAGAATTAACCATAAAAGAAAAAAATTATACAGGTTAACTAATGAGTTGGTTGAAGGAGCGTGAATATTGCATGAGTTGCATAGCAACGAGTGTAATATTCTAAGCGACTGAAACCAACAAATTAGTTAACAGATATATTATACATGCTTCCAACCATAAGAATTGAAAAAAAATGATTCATAAAGTTGAAGTTTACCGGTAATCATAGTAAAAAAACAGATAAGTTGCAATGACAACCCCACATAAATCACTAGTGAAATACGCACTATACGTAAATGACTCAAGAAATGCGTGTATAATAATACATCATAGCTCTTTAATTGGTTCTTACTGCATAAAACAATGATGAATTGCTAGCAGTTTGTGCAGTATATTCATCTTTGGTTGTACTAATATACTTGAACTGTGACAGTACATTCATCTTTGATTCCTACTGCATGAAACAATGCTGAACTGCCAGCAGAGTATGCAATACATTCATCTTTGATTCCTACTGCATGAAACATAGCTGAAGTGCAAGTTGAAAGTGCAGTATATTCATCTTTGATTGTACATTCATCTTTGATTCACACTGCATGGAACAATGCTGAACTGCAATTTGAAAGTGCAGTATATTCATCTTTGATTGTACATTCATCTTTGATTTGCACTGCATGAAACAATGCTGAACTGTGAACCGATGGTGCAGAATATTCAGTTTTGTCAGGAACCCATGTAACATTCATTTCAAGATCAAGTTAGACGTTCAACCGTTCAATAAACAAATATTATATTTCTGGTATGTGTATTATATCATAAAATCCCAAAAGAAAAATGTACCTGTTGCCAGTACAAATACATACTAATAAATCATATGTTTTCCTTTCCCAGACCAGACTATGTGGCAGAAGCAATGGTGAAGTGTGTGGAGGATGATTCAATCAATGGTAAAGCAGTGCGAGTGTCCCAGGCCCTTGGCATCGACATAGCACCAATGTTAGACCAACCTGACCAATGATTCATCCATAATTAGTCCCTGCATCAAACAATCTTGGGGCTATAGCAATATGTGAAACATGCCCGTGAATGGGTCTAAAGTGTCTGAAGTCATAAAAAGCGATATATGTATTGATACAGTTTCGCCTTTCGTCGATTCGCTGGCCCATGAGTTGATGGGGGTCTTCCCCCATTGGCTGGTCGTCCCAGAGATGCTCAAGTGATGGAGAAGTCAAGTATGCCATATTACTGTAGGTTATTGTATACTACTACTATTCGTCTGAATAAAGGTGATTCGCCTATTCGCCAGCTCAGTCTTGTTGCTTCGCCAATCGCTCTATTCTTCGCGCCAGTAGGTGAATAACTTAATCGACTAGGATCAATACTTTTGGTAGGTTATATTCGAGTAGAATCAACGTAACAACCTTCTAGTATCGTAGCCAGGTTTATTCTGTCTCTCATTTCACAAACTCATGCTTTTATAACAAAAACGCGGACCTCAAGCAGGCAAATTCACAGAGTACAAGACATATGAGGAAATCGTCCCCCAGTACAGTCGTCAATCGTCTCAGAAGTACATTCGTCCAGTTTATAGAGGAATAAAAAGACGATTCGCCAGAGGGCGAATCTCCACCTTATATGACATGTCTGTAATGAATAATTAAGTGGAATAACAAATCGTCAAAAGGACAAACTAGCTAGAGATATCACTTTTTAACTCTATAACAGTATATTTTCATTTAAAACCAGAAGGAAAGTTTTCATTTTTGACGTATTCTCAAAATGAAATGCATCCGTCACTTGTGAAATTTTCAGGAAATAAATATTTTTTTGAACAAAATGTGTTTATATCCTATGGAGTATATATATATATAAATGATTTAGAAACAATTTTTCACTCCACTCATAAATTACACAAAACCTATTGATAACTTACATTTCTGGCATGAAGGTGCACTGATGGTACAGACTCCCTGGGTGAATCCATAACCAATACCAGACACATTTATTTACATAACCTAATGCATACATTATAAGGATCACAGGCCAGTAAATTATCTAATATAAAGCTCAAGAAGGGTTTTTTTTTGTGGCATTGGAGAGGGGAGGGGTAAAGAACATGAAAGACAGAAGAGGGGGAGGGAAAACATGGAGAGGAGGACGTGTGGGAGAGAGGGGGACCGTCCAGACGGGTACTTTGCTAGTGTTTCATAAAGTGCCATGTTAAAACATATGTGGATCGTTAACTTAATGATGCATTTTGAAAAAACAAACATCGAGGATAGTGCAATGGTGTCCCTTGTACCAGATTCTCATCAGGTTCTATTTATATACCCCTATTTGTTTCAGTTTAGAACCGACACTATTCTTAAGCTTAATTTCCTTCTATCTACATTCTCCTCCTCCCTTGTTCTCAAAAATGCCAAATCTAACAGATGACTGTCTCTCCTTGTTGAGACAGTTGGAAGATTGTGTGTCTTATGAATTTCTTTTGTACCTGCTAGTCTAGGTAATTTAAGAATAATTTTGAAAGTCAAATTTTGTAAAGTTTGCAATTTTTTTTAGCTGACTTTGTGCCGACGAACCATAGAATAAATCACCATAATCAATAATAGGGAGAACCATTGTCTTATTTAAGTACTCAGTAAGAGAGTATTCCTGTCACATGCCTTATATAATTTAGACATCGCATAGATTTTCTATTTTACTGAGTACAGTTCTTTTCTCAAGAATACCTTATAATCAACTTTTTCGTCAATTTCCATACCAAGGAACTTCCCGACGGGCAAATGAATGCGATTCTACGCGATTTTTAATGCGCAATCATCTCGTCATAGTTCCGTGATGAGAGTGGACGCTTTTCACGCAATATTTATTGCGCTATGATTGCGTGATGATCACGCTAAGGGTATAACGCAATATTGGTGCAAAAAACAGCTAATTCTTATGGCATTTTGAGCGGGATATTGTATGCACAATTTTCACCTTATTTTATTTCTTTTATTTGCAGAATAATATTATTCAGAATTAATCATAATTAATAGTTCATGGTTATACATCAACCATTTAATCATTATTTCCATCCTGTTAGAGAGCCGCATTTCTGGGAAGGGTTATTCCAGTTCTACCTCTAATCAGAGTGGCCCCGTCTATTTCAGCTAATGAAGTATGCAATGATGGGGGGTATTTTAATCAAAACATTTTTCCACATCAAACAACTAAATTAAACAAATAAACTAATGAGGTATATATATACTTATAAAATACCCATGTACATGAAATGGAATATCTATATTGGTATAAATACCATACAAGTGTGTTAGCGGCACTTTTGTTGTAAAAGTATTTGTAAATGCACCCCAGTTCCCAGTACCGCCACCTAGTGAAAACATTTCGCATAATGGTAAGGGCTATTGGCTAAGGGTAATGGGTTATTCCCATTATTTCGAACATATAATAGAATTGTTTTCTATGTATAGATTAGGCTCTGAGGCCAAACAAGAAGATGTATCCCGCCCTACATTAATTTACTGACCAATAATGATTCAAATTTAAAATTTCCCAAGGACTTGTGACTCATTTTCCTGTAACACTTCTCATGAAACATAGACAAAGTTTCATTTCTCTATTAGTTCTCTCCTACTATTCTCTATAATTCTCATCTAATACTTGCAATGAAATGTAATGTCGAATGATGCATTCCCTTCACCAAATGATAAATTGAATAACTAATTTACCACTCTTTACCTACCCACACACAAAACAATCGTAAATAATATATTTTGAAAAATGAACAGTATCATTTACAATTGATCATTGCAAATTCTTCTAAAAATCCAGATTTCCTTCCATTTCGAGCCTAACAAATATAAACTCCCTCTGTTTTTGCCTACATTCAGTGCCCATATATTACCCTGTTTATTTTTTAAAATATATTATTTAAGATTTTCCTTTCCTAAAAAATAGTCACAGGAGGTCACAATCAGCAAATATTAAGATTAAGATTAAGATACTTTCCTTTCCGAACATGTCGCTTTCAGAGGGCATGACTCCAGCTAAGGGAGGTTTGCAAGCCTTCTGTTCAGTACATTATTAATTTAACAGTGGACAATACCACAGTCGTCATAGACGAAAATGGCTCACAGTTCTTTTGCATTCAAGTTGTCTGTTACAGTAGTATAATAAGTATTAAGCGCAGTAGTTCTCTTTGTGAATAATTTCCCAGGGATCTTAATTACCTTTTGATATATGATGACAATGTGATGATAATACTAATAGTTACTCAATTTTATCATTTGTTATTCCGCATCAAGTTTTATTCCAGGTAGTGGCTGAGAAATAAGGGGTGTAATAGGAGAAACTGATAAAGAAATAAATCTGAATGTCATTCCGCTTCACGTTGCGTACATTCATGCGTATGTTCTAGGTATGAAAAAGTATACATTTCCTGGAAGAGGAATTTGTCTTCTTCGTAATGATACAAAAATAAAAGGAATCACACGATTTGTACTGACATGACGAACGACGGAATGAAGGACGTACGATTTTAGCTTATTTAAAAACCAAAATTATCAAACCAATACATATTGTATTTTTTGTATGGGGTCGATTCCAGAAATGTAATTGCAATTTTGATGTATTGCACGTTTTTTGTTATGTCATATTTTTGTCAATTCCGTATCGTATCGTATAAACCTACAAATGGTATGTATTCCTACTCTTGGTGTCAGAGAGTGAGTATGTGTCTCAGAGAATGGCGTGTCAGATGCGCCATAGTAAGTGTGAATGCTAGGTGAGTGAGCAGTGCCAGGTATGGGGTCTTGTTGTGGCTGCTTTATAATGAGTATTTAGGCGCGATTTTGAATGCGCATTATATGCGCAATTTAGATCACACCCATAGGCCTACCATTGACTTTTGAAGAAAAGATGTATTTGCAGATAAAATTGGTTGAGTAACACATGTTTAATACAAACATAAATGAATATGAATGAGAACTTGATCCAACACAAGTGTGAGACCACCAAAAACATAGGAGGAAATAGACGCAATGGATTTCACATAATGGTTGCTAATGGTATATCTATTTCACTGTGATTCAAAGCCATAGAAATCACACTTCACTAGTTTGCTGTCAATCACAAAATGATCGCAGTGCTATCCCACTCAATTGCACTCAGTGCCTGTCGGGTTATGTTCTATTACATTATCTAAATCTTGAAATTTTAAACTCTCCCAATAAACTTTTGATATTGCATTACATGGCATCTTATCCCGGTTTACACTAATGAAAATGATTTAGGCATTACACTGAATTCAACCAAGCCACCTAAACTTAAAAATGTCTGTAGGATATGTATGTAGGATTATAACAATCGTTGACAGAGATAAGAGGATTAATGACCTATGTCTGACTTTCTTGGTAACCATAATAGACATAGATTGAAATTTATTATGAGGAACAGGTGTAAATGTATAACAGCAATGTTTACGTGGAAATTGGTAAGACATCTCTGTCATAGGGACCCACTACATCTAATAACACTTATTAATATTTGGCAGAACATAAATATAATGAAATTCATAGATTGTCACTGATCTTCTGATTTACATTTTTGTGATTTTTCTTTTTTTCCCCCAAACAACTGGACATTATTCAGTCTGTCAACAAATCCTGTTGCACTGGGTCGATAACATTGTTATACATCACAGCCATCTCTCCTCTGCATCAACATCAAGAATATATATTTCATGAAAAATGAAATGTTTAACACAAGAAATCTATCGCCCTATTGTTTTCATTTTTCCTCGTTATAGCGATTTGGTACATAATAAGAAATTCAGTCGCGCATACATGTTTAGCTATACAATCCTACCATTTTATATTGTGTACAGTTTCTACCCACATGCTTATATTATATCGAGCAATGTTACCAGTTAAAACAAATATCGGACAAAACATTTTCCTTTCTGTTTTTAGTTAGTAGGTAAGCATTAGCGAATTTAATTTCCAGTAATATATTTTTACATGTCCATGTTGTGGAAATGGACTAGATATTTATGACATCGATATGCAAGAACAAGCTCGAGAAAAATCTACAGGTTGTTGGGGTACCTTACAGACTAACCTATAGGTAAACCCACATCTTCCATTCTCTCCTGTGCAACCCGTTTATAAATGAACTATCGTGCATAGTTCTCAACTTCCATTTCAAGTCTCTTAGGAAACTGAAGAAACATATATTAATTTTACAGAACATCTTGGTCTTATGTATATAACATCTGGCATATAGAGGATTATAATTCCAAGTTCGAGATTTTTCATCAACATTAGGTATACCAAACATCATGAATATAGCATTTTATATCCTCAGATATTTCTCTATCTAGCTATTAGTTATTATTGGCCCAGTTTTTAAAACTATACCAGAAAGTACATTTCACAGTCAATGAAAAAGTGAAACAGATCATCAACGAAATCGCAAAATCTGTATAGTTTAGACGGAACAATTATATCCATGTTTTTTAGATGTTCATTACATACGATCAACTTATTGATGACTAGATACTGAAAGGATTGCAACCTTACGTCTCTTGTACACTTGAATGGGATGCGATACCACATTTTAAAATCTAAATTTGTCCAACATTTCATTTCTTGCTAAGACCACTTGCACCGGCTCCACGCATTAACACAATCTAGAACGAGGCCCATGTAATGATGTCATAGCAGCGGGGAATCCACACGGCAACCCAATGCTAGGTTAGTTCATGCTGACACACAAGCTGCTGTGCCATTTCTTTTCATATTTGGGATCAATTTTCGACCCCCCTTTGGAAAATTTACTAATAATCAGAATGGTTACAAACTCGGCAGTTTATTGCGCATAAGGTTGATAGACAATAACAAATCAACTGATTAACGTAAAAATTATTTGTGGGTACTCAGGGGGGTGCTAGGGGCCAAAATGTTGTCAAATTGGTGGAAATGGCCATGTATGTTTGTAATCATACCCAAATGTTTATGGGTGTAGCCCATTGCAAATGTTAGTCATAGCTGTGCTTCATATTTTATATAATGAATATGTCAAATGCTAATATGGTCGTTCCAAAAAAGGCAAATACCATACTTTTAAAAGGAAAGAAAGCCTATAAATTCTAACTTAATATGCACCGATCTGAATAAATCCTGATTTATATCAAAGAGCAGAAGCTCCTTGCCCTTGCTATGGATATGTATGGGGGCAAAGCGTATAGAGAGAAAAGCACAGACTATTAACTGATATCCATGACTGTAATACATCAGCTCGATAATCTACTCAGCAAGTTTTTTCTCCACAAGGACCGCCACATTCACACCTGGCATTTATTAGAACCCCTTCGGTAATTAACAAATATCACTGATACTCCGGCGGTAATTAGATCCCTGGCCCTTATTGGAATCCCGGCTATTATTGGAGGTTATATATAATACCCATAACCCATAATACTCCCCCCCCGGCCCCCCCCCCCCCCACCCCCCCACCAGTGATAGTGTTACAATAAGGATGATAGAAACCAAATGGGTCAGATTTTCAGAAAATATACTATTCGCACTCTACACATAAAGGAAATTTAGGCTGAAAAATGAGGAATAACGGGTATGTCTGAGTAGGCCTATATTTGGTGTCGCATAGATTTATAATACATCTGTTATGCTATGTTCAACTGCATTTTGAAGCTCATTTCTGTCTTAAATAAGGGTTATTTGAGAGGATTGGTGAATGCGAATTGTACGTTTTCTGACCCAAATAAGGAGTCAATCCAAGATAGTCCTGGCTGTTAAAGCTAGACATTCCAGCAAAATTCAATTATTAACCTTTAACAATAGCATATGGGTCACATGAATACAAGCAGGATATAGTCACGGGGCCATGAGTACTAAGGTCGGTGTCACTATGTCACTCATGGGTGAAATCATCAGAAAATGTACAATTCACCTTCACCAATCCACTCAAATGACCCACATTTAAGAGAAAGGTGACGTTCAAAATCCAATTCAACGCAATGAAAGAGACATTTTTTATCAACACAATGCCAAAGATATGCTGATATATTCATTATTCATATTTTCGTAATCTAATTTAGCAGAAGTTACTAAGTTAGTAGAGCTGCCAAATGTGCATTTTCTGAAAACCTGAACCATATACGAGTTGTTGATCCACTTGACTATATATATACGTATTTATGTTTCAATGCGGATACAACATACAAGTTACAATTGGATTGAAGTAGAATGACATACATCTCTTCATTTCGCCTTTTGGTTGAGAGAAGGTAGACAAGATTAAGTACAAGCCCAGCTTAGAACCACCGTGAGTATTTTAAAGTTTTACCATTGGCTGGTGTGTGGAGTGAGTAGAATAATAGGGAGATTTAGCAAACACAACGCACCGATACAACACTAACGCATCAACTATTAGTACATTACTACTGCTGTGGGGATATCTTGAGAGGTTCTAGGCCGAGGGCATGTGCATTGCAGGCCTCTCATGATATCCCCACAACGGTAATAATGTACAAATAACAAATAGTTAGTGAATGCGTTAGTGTTGTGTTGGTGCGTTGTGGTTGCTAAATCTATCTAATATCTCCCTATAACTGAAATGATTATTATATTACTATAAACACAGAATTTACGGGTCAGATCTTCAGGAAATGTACAATATCACTTTCCAATCTTTTTGCAAATATCCCAAATTTAAAATACAGTTCAATATAACCGAGATGATTTTTGAATCAACCCAATACCAAATACACGCAGATATACCCAATGTTGTGATTTTACAGTCTAATTTAGAAGAATTAACAAAATGTTCACAACTGTTAATTGTACATTTCTTGAAAATTTGACCCCTATCCCATTGACCGCCTTTGGTATCAGTTATTGAAAAACGTTTATGTGGGTCAAGTCGACCGTTATAGCAATAGACAACAAGGATTTTAGCGTGAGAACTGTCTGTACTCCCATAGATGTCCCAAGGCCGAACGCTAAATCCGAGTTGTATATTGAGTTTAGTCCGTGATGGAACACCGTGGTGGCGCCAATAGACCAACGTGGTCTGTAGTATAATAAGTGCACGCGAAATCTTACCCAAAATGGACTAAAAATGTACAATTGGCCTTCACCGATCCCCTCAAATAACGCAAATTTAAAGGCAACCGCTACTATCTAGTGGAAAATGAAAATGAGTGTCATTTTTCTGAAACTTTGGTATTTGATTCTTGAAGTGTTTCTGGTCATAAAGATGGAAAAGAGGCAATAGGTCATTGTGCTCATTTTTGAATTACAGTGCTTCAAAATTTGGTATCTCAAAAGAACAAATGAGGACCAAAATGGGTTCATTTTGCAGTACTTCGACTTTATAATTCATATTTGCTTTTTATATTTACTCAATTTAAGTAAAGTGAACAGTTTAGGCCAATCATTTTATGCCTCTTTTTTATACATTTATTCATCGAGATTCATTGCTATTTTTATTCTTAAGGAACAAAATACAAATTTCAAATTAAAAACTCGAAAAAACCCACTTTTTTTCACTAATTTAATAAAACAATTTTTTTTTCTCCCCATCGAAAATAAATGTCATTTTTCTGATTCTTCAGTATATGATTCTTGAAGTATGTGTGTTCATAAAACTAAAACAAATGTAATGGGTTACCTTGCTAGTTTCTGAATTATGGGGCTTTGAACATGGCTGACAACCCAAAAATCTATTGCTTTCTAAGTGTTCTATGTTTTCTAAACATGTCTATTTCAAACAGCTGCAATTATTTTTGTAATGCAATGACATACATTTTGTTCCCTATATATGTGTAGAATATTACCAGCACTATATGTGGATAGAATTTGGGGACATTAGGAGTTTTCATTTTTGTTTTATTTCCAAAACCGTGAAAGAAAAATACAGCACTTCCCAATAGACTTGCATACTAAATGGGTACAACTGAGAGTGCCAACAGCTAGCTCTGTTTCCCAAACAGCTAAACTTGTTTTTTAACGCAATGACATATATTTTTTTTCCTTTTTATCTGCAGTATACAACCTGTGCTAGATGTGTAGAAAATTGCGGGACAGTAGGAGTAGCTATTAATTGTTTGTTTTATTCTATAAAACGTGAAAAAATGGGCCGTTTCCTCAGAGACTAAGACTGCAATGCTAAAGGAATAGTATGTAAAATGCCCATATATTTGGAACTAGCAAAGTACCCTCCGGACAGTCACCCTCTCCCCCCACACTTCCTCTTAAAAACCTTCATTCTATAGCCTTTCCTGGCAGCCTAAAAAAGGTCCAACTCCAAGGCTGTAGAATTCTTTTTAGTCTAAGAAATCTATGCTTCATTTGCATTTGAAAATTCAAAATTCGAAAATTACACATACATAAGGATGCTTAAGCGTTACTAAATCTCTAAACACCTATGTTTAGATACCCTTTGGAGTGCTAAACATAAGACCCAATAGACAAGTCCCACACATGACAAACAGCCATATACTATCAGAAAGAGGTTTAGTTTTTTTGAATAACCTCGATCTGTACACCTGTGTCTCAAGAGTATAGGAGCACTAAAATCTAAACTAAAAATGGATTGGTTCATCTTACAAATTCAGAAATATGATTGACCTGTGATATATCTACAGTAGTGGGGCAGCTTAGGGTTTGAATGGGGACGGAGCGGACAAAAGATAGTCGTACCCATGGTAACCAGGATTATGTAATTATGAATGTTCTTGAACCGCATTCATCAGTAATATACTTGTTCTGGGTCACTACTGTGTTGTATTACTCTGGCATTTCAAGGCATGTGTCAATGGTCAGTAAAACCTCAATTATTTATTTTATCAACAAAATGATGCTTAAAAATAATCAATATTTATATAGAATGTAATGAGAGTCGTTTTTACCGACCTGAGTATCTCTCTCGAGGCCTAGCGGCCTCTCGAGAGATACTCAGGTCGGTAAAAACTTGTGGGCATCGTATACAGCCTCCTAGACACTGCTCGAGTTACATTCTATTTTTATATCATGATCCAATGTTTAGAAAAGAAGTCAGAAACAAATTCTTTATTTACCTAGTTCGTACAACGATCCGCCATATTGAGTGACAACTCTTGAAGCGTATGATGTACGAATGTGCGTGACGTCACATACAGCGCAACGTCGCGGTTCATTTTTTACTAGGGGGAATCATGGAAAAACAATGCCCGCGTTTTAAGGCGTAAATTACGCGATCCACCTTGTAGTTGGTGGGCTTAGCGCTTAAAACAGGCCATTTACTTCAAGTCATGATGCAAAGGTCCCCTTTGGTATGGTAGCACCTTAGGGAAATAGAAAAAGATTTATCCTAAGACACACGTGATATCGTCCCCCGTTTTCGAAAAAATGACGTTTTTACAAAATGGCCGCCAAAAATTCAGCCAACATCCTAACTTCACTTCTATTTGACATAGAAAGACAAAGTTGGTGTCTAAACATATGTTTTCAGGGTCAGGGAATCTGATAGAATGGGTTTAAAATCTGAAAGAACAATATTCATCCTCTTATAAAGAATATTTGAGATAAAATCAGAAAAAAAATAAAAAATAAAATAAAAAGGTTTTTTTTACTAGTTTATCAAAAAAACTCCTGCCTTGTAGGGCAATTGCACTCTTCATTGATTATAATTAACTGTTTGTTGCATCCAATAGTGGTAATCTGTACAATATATGTAATATTACAGACTTTTTCTCTTTTTGAGCAGATACTAAGCATATCAAAAGTACATTACTAAGACACCTTTTCCTATTACCAACCAGAGATTTCTATTTCTGGAACAAATCGTTGCATTGTAGAGATTATTTCTCCATTATGATATACTTGGGAGGTTCTCTGTACATATATGTACTCACCACTTGTCACTCTACCCCATTCCCACACTCATAGTACATGGGAAGCCTCTCTCTCTCTCGTTCTGCCTATGCCTGTCTCCCCTATCCCCCCCTCCTCAACCACCACACACACCCCTCTTTCTCTGGCTCTCTGCCTCCCTGTCTCTCTTTATGCTTCTCTCTCCCTCTCTGTTGCTCTCCCTCCCATCTCTACCTCCCCCTCAGATATTTGGATATCTTGATATTTGGATACCTATGTGACAGAAAGAATCCGAGATAGTATCTCTTCGGATATTAAGATATCCATAGGTGATGTTGATCATGAATCCTGGTCAAATACCAGTAAAGGTGGCTGATCATCCACTATTCATGCTATTAAATGGGGATACCCTGATCGTGATCTTAATAAAGAAGGCCCATGTCCTATTTGAAAAGGCCGCTACTTAGCAGGAAGTCGTGAGAGCTGTCTAGTGGGGAACTGGCACTGGCACCACACTACATTACTCCTCCCCTTACTTGGGCAGGGTTGGAAAAATCGCTTTGTAAAGTGGTTGTTCTGAAGACAACCACTTTTCAAAATATGTTGTTTGACATATATATATGAGAATATGTGGTGGTCTGCTCACACCAATGAAAGGTGAAATCTGGTTGTCCAGACGCCGTATTGATTTTTGGTTGTCCACATTGCCAACCTGGGTGGTGCGGACAACTGGGCCATGGAACGTTTTCAACCCTATTGGGGCATCTATTCTCATGTGGAAATAGAAGGTTGTCTGCTCACTTTTCTGAGTAGCTGTAGAAGTAGTGGTAGAAGTAAGATATGGCCATAGCATCCATTCCGGTTACTTTCCTTCTCCTGCTCCCACTTCTAAAGAAATGGCAGCAAGAGACTGTCATAGTAATGGGGAAGTAGCAAGAGAAGTAGCATGGCCATGGAACTCACCTTTTAGAAAGGGCTGGGCTATTCCGAATTCTACATCCTACTAGTGTTCCTACTATTGGACATTATTTCCAAGGGGTCTTCACTCAACATATTCTTCATGATTTTGAAGAAACAATAGATTGGATGTTGTTTGGGACATCTACACTAAGACAAACTTAATCACAATGTCAGGAGGGTTACTCTTTCAGCAAAAGTGCCTATCAACTGGACAGCTTTCATGCAGGTGGACCTCAAAAATCAGGAATTCTTTGTGGAGCTGGCCAAAAGGTTGAAGCTTTTGCAACTTCAGGTAGAATGTATTGACTGAAATATATGGAATCATATTGTTCTGATGGATGTTGTAGTGAATGGATTATAAAGGATTGTTATTCCGCTATTTCAGTCTCTATCTTATTTTAGGCCAAAGTACTTTCCACCACTGTACTTGGGAAATGTATAAGCTCTCCAGCTGGTTTTGATGGCTTTTTGCACCCATGAGGAAGCAGACACCAGGGTGTCTCTATACATTGCTGCAGCCACTGTAGCTGGTCATTGTCAGATTGTTGTTGGAAGCAACAAAAGTGTTGTTGTTGGGCTAGGCATATTTGCTTTTGTGGCACTTGGAGAGAAGGTAGTTGCAATCTAGATTGCATTTGGGGTTTGTTGCAATTTCAGGTAGACAACTAGTCTAGTTGAGCTAGTTTAGGTTCTCTCTGCTTTTTATTTGATAAGGCTGATGAATAAGGGATTTCTTTTCCTTGTGAGATACATTCCTCTACATGAAATTGGATGAACTCCTGGAGCATCTAAAGAATGGCAATACTCTCATGTTCTCACAGGGTGTGCTGACACATGCTTTTGTTGGTAAAGGCAAGGAGGCTGCATTCTCCACATGGCAGTTGCTGCTGGAGCTTACGTTGCTGTCCTTACCTACTACTAAGTAGATCGAGACCCATTCACCAGTGTTTCAGAAATTTGTAATGAAGCTATAGTGTATCTAATGAAAATATCGAGAGTGTAGATGAAGGTTGTCACCACCCTTTTTCTTAAAGGCAAAGATTTTGACTTAATGCCACCAAGTTCTGATACACAGCAAGTACAGATATTATGAACAGCATATCAGGTATAATATCTTGGGCTAAATGCATAGGATATAATTCTATTTGGTGATTATTTTACGATATGTACTTGAAACAACTTGTGGTGCATTTTTCTTCAAAGAGGACACATATGGGGCAACATGCTTGTCAGGAACCCAGCTATTGACTCATCTTCTCTCTGGTGTTGGCAACATGATTTAACAGATTCACCTCCAAGAGCTCTCTTTTCCACATGATGAAATATGTATTCCCCTGTGTATGGGCAGCAATGTAGCAGTTGCCATGCATTCTTATGTAGGAGACTTAAAAATGCAATCTGACAGTCATTTACTTCTGGTTTATTTCACAAAAAAATGCCCGATCATTTTCAGTTATTATTCAGCCTCTTCTGACCTAGTTACAGTGGAGTAACACAGTTTCTGACCAGCCTGCTGAGAGTAGGCCTACATTACTGTTTATTTGCAAAAAAACCTTTATTTTCTTCTACCATTATTCCTTTACTTTGGTAGCAGTTGTGTAGTAAATGTAGAATCACAACTCTGAGGTGGATATGAATATGTTTTCCTCATGGGTGCTTGAAAAAACTTTTCAACATACTCGCTATCACTTGTGTGTGGATGGCAGACCTTTCTCACCCCTATTTTCATACCATTCCCTTACGTGGTTCTATCATAATACAACACATTATCTCAGGATTTGCCTGAACTAGCTTTTTGCCACTGTAAGACAGATTGTAGACCTCCATTTAAATTCTGCAAGCAGAAACAGCCCTGCTTATCTTCATGTGGATGCCTGGGATCATGCTCTTGCCGTTGTGCATCATTCAGCTAAACAGGATCTTTTCAACCACGTTTTTCAGCTGTAAATATGTTGTGCAGTCAGTCATAATCACTAAAGAGTGTGTTTACCCTACAAGGAAGGAGTTTGCTTAATAAATTAGTAAAACATTTTTAGTGAAGATTATTGGATTTTTTTCAGATTTTACCTCTAATATTCTTTTTAAAATGAGAACTATCATTCTTTGAGACTTAAAACCCTTTCTATCACATTCCTTGACCCTGAAAACCTATGTTTTGACACTAATCTTGTCTTCCTATGTCAAATAGAAGTGAAGTTAGGATGTTGGTTGAATTTTTGGCGGCCATTTTGTAAAAACGTCATTTTTTCGCAAATGGGGGGTGATATCACGTGTGTCTTAGGATAAATCTTTTTCTATTGCCCTAAGGTGCTACCATACCAAAGGGGACCTTTGCATCATGACTTGAAGTATAAAGTCTCTAAGCCCACCAACTATTGTGTGAAGGAGGTATTTAGAGATAAGATGTGTCTAATGAATAAATATAAATCATTTAAGTATTATTTCACCATAGAATATTAACAAAATTTACTGTTGTCTCAGATCAAAGTTTCACCTGGTTCTCCCCTAGCTAGTACAGTCCACCAGGCATTGACCAAGAGAAAGCCTCTAAATGAATACGCCTAAATCTAGCGTGGTTTCTCTGTGACGTTATACAATGGTCGGATTTCACTCTGTTCCAGGGTGTACAACCCCCGATCATGATATAAACAAGACAGTTGCACAAATTATTTTTCAAGGATCTTTAATGAACCTATATCAAATAATTATTACTGATTGAGATATTTTGTCCATTTACCTTCTACTGCATATGACAATTTATTGCTTGAAAGCCTATGATTATCACATATTAGCTGATTTATCTTGTTTTAATAACTGTATGAACCGACTATAATTGAAGCTGTATTGAAAAGTAATTAAGACCTTTGTTGAACAATATTTTGTGACTTGTCATTAGTATTCTAATACTTGGAAGAAACATCCTATATTCCACAATACAACATCAATAATCATCTTATTTGTTAAGACTTTCAATCAACCAATAATTGTGGTCTCAATAAATATAAGTATGTAAAGATAGTTAGTCACTGTACTTTGGTATTTTCCTTGAAGACTTATAGTGTTACACAATGCACAATTCAATGGCGAGATCATGGTCAATTACAGCCATCCAACTTCATTTGTTACATGGACATGTACACAGTGCTGTACATGTTTTTTTGTTGGCGTTACACTTACATCTATTGCTTTCGCATCCCTTCTCAGTTTTGCAGTTTTTCATTTGTGAAGATTTGGCACTTCTGGTGATGACACAGGCAATAGTGACCACCGAGGCAGCCAGCATTCTTCATCTTAGACAGATCTTAGATCTGTTGCAGATGGAGTTGATATGAAGATCTTTATAACTTTTTCCAGTACCAAAGCCCACCCAGATATCAGCGTCTGGATTTGTTTTAAGGAGCTCATTCAACTTTCCAATCAAAAGGACTACAACATCAGTGTCACATGTACGGACAAAGATGGAGCAACATCCATTGTTCAAGCCATCATGGATAGGTAATAACATCCTTGTATCGGCTTCCTCATGATTAGATGCCAGCATGGTGTGGTTTGGGTCACTGCAGATCACCTCTTGATCATTTGTGAAAACTATTTCCTTGTTTGCAGAAATCTCCATTTTCATTACAGATTCAGTTAAAAGATTAGCCATTTCAATCTTATTACCAGGTTCCTTGAGGAAGTTGTCCCAGTTGCCAGGTATTCTCTTCTCTGCACTAACTTTGCGTCTTGTTCCAGTGCCTTGCCCTGTCTTCCGTCAAGCGTCAAGTGGACTCTTTGATACTGCCTTCAAAGTAAGAATCCCATACCCAGTCCAATCTTGTCAATGCACTTAGTTTTTGTCTTACATATGGAAGAAATACGTCATTGCTGTACTCTCTGAATGTAGTTACTTGTTTTGGGGCCAGGGTATGTAGAAGACCTCCGTCAAAAACTCCCATGTCAAAAGAGTAAGGTGCATCCACTTGAATAACATTCGTTCCATCAAAAAAATTCAGTAACTCACCTTTTCCACCAGGTAGGTACAATTTGTCAACCTCAGATATAGATGTGGGAGCTTGGCGGTTCTCATATGAAAACAAGTCACCCATGTCATGTCATCCATGTCCACTTTTTTCTGTTGTGCAACAATGGAGAGTTTAGCGAAGAGGTCACAATCATTTTTCAAAGCAGCCACCTGTTTTTGCTGTTTTGATTTCTCCCTTGGCTTTGGGGATCGAAAGGTTGGCAAGGAGTCAGCTTGAAACTTTGGTCCTTCTTCATGATGCTTACCAATATCATGCTGATCACTTGAGAGAGAGTTTTGAAATTCCTCCAGTATTCTTGTTTGCTCTGGGCCTGCAAGCATCCACTTTCAAAATGCTACTGGGTTCTCAGTTAAACCAACTGCACCTCCACCACCCTTTACTCTCATTATTCTGCTCATGGGCCTGGTCAATTGTCATGGCTGAGAATCAATTTCTTGTCTTCTGTACAACCCATTGGCCGTCCTCCATAAACTTGTTCAAGATGGACAGTGACAAGTGTTCCACGTCATGGAGATGAAGTGGAATCCATCTGGCATAGTTCTGATGGTTCAGAGCAAAGAACCATGGTGCGATGGCTTTCAGACAGGGCAAAGTTCTGTTCACGATGGGCTCTTACAAATATCAGTCCTTTGAGTTCCAGATTCAACACTGTGTCAAAGTACCAAAATGTTGGGCTTTCAGAAGACATCATCTCGTTCCAACTTTTGCGACCTTCTTCAGTTTGTGGGAGACCAGACTGCATGAAGGCTTTTTCCTGTAGCATGGCTAGGGCCAGTGCACATATCTGGTGCCCATGTCTTGTTTTGATGAGATGAGGCATGGAGAAATGAGTTGGCAGTACCAGTTGTAGTAACAGCAGCTTCAACAAATGCTGTCATCCAGCCTGAACCATCTAAAAAATCTCCAACTGTCCTCCAGATGGCCATTTCAATGTGTATACCACCTAACATTAAAACATACCTGTCCTCTCTATAAACATCTGGCCATTTCTACTGAATATACTTGCCTAATGCAAACAAGGGTTCATCCATTGTCATCACTGCTTTTCCTGGATTTAAAAATTCAGTTAAATCTCTCAGGATATCAAGGCCATGCTTTACCATAGCACTGGTTACTGCCTTTTCATTAAAGATAGATAGTAGTTGACTAATAGCTGGTCTTATTAGCTCAGCAGATTCAGTCTAATGAGCAGCATGATATGCAGCCCAAGCTACCACAACTTCCTTCTCTAAATGGAAAATCAGAACAGATGTAGTACTCAGCCATTTTTGCTCATCAGTTATTGCATCATTGCAAAGTGATGATAGTTCTTTGGCTGCCTTGGCCCAACAGTTAGTTTGGAGAAAGATACAGCTGGCACGAGGCAGTAGCTGTCAGGTAACAAGTAACTTGACTTTGTTATATCAGCTAAAGATATTGGCTCTTGTTCTTTAACCACATTTTCTTAAGTGGGCTGCTGGAAAACACTGATTCCAGTTCCATGAAAGGCCCCATTTGCAGTAGCACTAGTTGGATTATGGTCCAGGTTGTCCAAGGCCCCGCCTGTGAATAGCCCATGGTGGAGTTGTAGAGGACAGACTACACCATTTTGAACTGCTTTCATGCAGACAGCAGTGCCCAGCTGTGACTCAAGTTCCAAAACTCGGTCATAGGTGACACTGAAACCAAAGTTGTACACCTCGCATTCCAAAGTCTTGGATCTGGTTTGGGTATGTAGGCTGAGACCAACATAGAGTGGCAGAGGCTGTTCTTGTATTAAATTGTGGCACTGTTTGACACTTGATTTGAAGTTTCTTTCGTTGTTGAATGAAATCCCCTGTGATATTGCAAGAGTTTTTTTTGCTTTTTTTTAAAAAAGGGTTTTATTCAGATTTCCTGCCATCGAGGCTCTTACATTTCTAATAGTAGAATCTCCACTTCCCTTTGTATTTTGTATTTTTTTTTTTAATTTCATATTTTTCTACCACTCACTATATAACACAATATAACACTTGGACGTAATACAGACACAGCATGCTTCTTGGTCTTGTATATTGCATCCATTTAAAATCATAGATACCAGTGTTTTTAACATGGTGGGTATATACTTTTGTTGACAGCCTAGTGCAAATGTACCATTGAATTCAATTCTTCTTTTTTGAACATTTCGTCAGGAACAATTTTTGCTGCCTTTGCAGGTACCTCAAATTCATTCTTGTAGTCAGACCTAAGTGCTTCCTTGATCATATCTTGCATACCTTTCTGGAACACCAGGACAACATTTCTGCTATTGCTTTCTTCCTGAACATCTGGGAAGTTCTCCAAAACCTACTCTTTAAACCTTTTTGTTGATTTCCTTTCCAATTCCTAATTTCTTCAAAAGTTCTCGGAGATCGCTGAATTTGAAGATAAAGATGTTCTCTTCAATATGATATCTCCAAACTACAGTCTTGCAATAATAGCGCTGTCATGCATCTCTATTGCCATTTCCTTGATGTCTTGTCCTGCTGCTAACTTCATGAAAGGGAGAAGTTTTTGGTCACAATGCAGGTCACAGCAGAATATGCAGAGGTCAATTGTAAAATTATGATTGGACATTCAAACCTTGGCACTTACATTTCCATCTTTATCAGCATCATGGCCTTCATCAATCTTTTTGGACTGTTAACAGATGTTAGAGCCCAATGAAGTTAGGGCACAACATCAATAGAGCCCACTTTCACTTATTTTCAGACGTTAGGGCCTACCTACCTTCAGACATTAGGGCCCAAACCTCAAACATTAGGGCCCACTTTTGCACATTTTAGGAAATATTTTCAGACGTTAGGGCCCACCCATCCTCACACGTTAGGGCCCAAAACTCAGCTGGTAGGAGCCACCCACAATAAGTTAAATGAAACTATCAAATAAGTACTCTATCAGACATTAGGACCCATCCCAGCTGGGCCCTAGCATCTGAGGAAGGGTGCATGGCGCAGGGTGCATGGTCCATATCATCTGAAATATTTACTTGTATATGTATGTAGCTCTTGTATCTGACTTCTTGCAAAAATTAATTTTACTATCGTTGAATGTTAGGGCCCACCCACCTTCAGATATTAGGGCCCATCCCCGATCAGACGTTAGGGCCCAACCACTTGCAGACGTTAGTGCCCACCCTAAAATCAGCCAAGGGCCCTAATATCTGAAGGTGGGTGGACCCTAACGTCTAGACTTTGGGCCCCTGAAAACATCCAAGCTTTCTGGGCCCTATCCTTGTTGGGCCCTTATGTCTGGAGCCCACCTATATATTGTGGACAGCTTACATAAATGACGGGTAAATCAACTGTTTATGATGAGTAAATGGAATTTTGTCTGCCTTGTGCTGTGTGTTCATAAACATATGATTGTGTTATTGTTTGTAAATGCTCTCTATATATACCCCTGGTTACCATGGGTACCACTATCTCCATGGATACTTGTCAAATTCCATTTTTAGCAATCGCAATTGATTTATTGCTCACACAAAACCAATAAATGAGGTATCACATTAAAGAAACGGACAATTATTAACCAACTTCTGCTTCATGCTGATTTATTGATTAAAATGGCAGCCATATTGGCAGCCATCTTGTTTTTTTGTGTTTTCAGACATTTTTACCATAAAGCACTGTACAAAAGTAATTTTTCATTGATTAAGAAGGATTTCATTGATTAAGAAGGATGATGAAGTCATAAAACATCATATCTATACATAAAAAGTCATAAAATAGCAACTTTTCGGGGATTTCAGGGCCTTTTAGAGGTGGACTGGCGGCCATCTTGGATTTAGGGTGATCCAGCATGCCGTGGCGCTGGATCCGGTTCTAACTTGAAAGAGGACCACAAAAGGTACCTGTATGCCAAATTTGGTACTTTTGTCCGCTCCGTCCCCAAATCATCCATAAGTGTGGTTAAGCTGCCCCACTACAGGTATGTAGAGGGTCTGTGCATTTTGAATAACCTCAGTAGACTCAATACAGAACATTTTACTTACTTACAGTCTGAGAGCCGTGGGTTTTCATACAAGGACATGATGAGAATGGACTGTTGTAAAGTCAAGGACAAAAGGAACAAAGAAAAATGGTATTTTAAGCCATTAATTGTACTTTCGATGCTTCTGCTATGTTTTGATATATACAGTGATATAGCTTTGGCCATAAGGTATGGCTTGGAGGGAGATATAGCCTGGTGTCTCCTTACCTTACTCTTCATTGCCTGCCCTACAGTAATGTACATGATGGACGGATTCCTCATGGCTTCTGATGTAAAGAAATGGTACTGGAAAACAATCATAGTTATGATGACGGTACTGCAGTTGGCGCCAGTACTGAGGTAAAAACAATCAAATTATACATTAACGAGAGCATGTCGGCCGTCAGCCGGGAGCGCAAAGCTTGGCTGTGGTAGGCAGGTGTGCGTGCGCTAATGCCCCGTCTACACAGGGGCGAATTCAAAAACTGGTGCGAATCTGGCACTTGCGATCGTTTGCATGTGAAATCGTAGAAATCCTGTGCGAATCGGCGGGGAGCTTGTGCGATTTCAGAAATAATGCTCTGCGATTTGGCTTTTTAGTCTCTACACATGTGCGATTTCAGGTGCAAACTGATGTGAAATCGCAGGTCTATATTCGCAGCAGATGTGCGATTTGGATCACTTAAAATTATAAGAAAAATGAGGGAGAGAAGACCGAAAATATTTTTTGAGGTGTACTTGCGACTATTAAAAAATGGGAATAAAAATCAATTTATAATCTCAAATTTTTAACATGCTTGAGACAACATGTCTGTGCATGTCCTGTGAAAAAATCGTTATGATTCATCCATAATTCGTTAAGATACATCTGTTCAAACATACCTGCAATCACCTGCGAATTTCGGATATTTCCGAAATTCGCATGACCTCCTGCGATTAGTCTTGGACAGTAACAGAGGTGTACGAATTGTCGAGGCTAGCCCTACACATATGCGAATGCTTGTAGAAGTATGTGTGATTCCATTTGAAATCGCATCAACTGAGATTTTTCACATGCGATTTGGGTTATTTCACATGCGATCTGGCATATCTGAAATCGCACATGAATTTGCATGTGTGTGGGGCAATTTTTGCTCCTGCGATTAGTCGTAGGATTCTGCAAATGGTCGCAGCTGTCCCTACATAGGGGCGATTTAGTTTTAAACATCAATGCGATTTCGTCTGAAGTCGCATGAATTGCCGCAAGGCCCAAATCGCATCCCAATTCGCCCCTATGTAGACGGGGCATAAAGCCCCATCTACATAGGGGCGAATTGGGGTGCGAATTGGGCCCTGTGGCAACTCGTACGACTTCACACAAAATCACATTGATGTTTAAAACTAAATCGCCCCTATGTAGGGACAGCTGCGACCACTTGCATATTTCTACGACTAATCGCAGAGGCAAAAATTGCCCCACACACATCATGCGAATTCCTGTGCGATTTCAGATATGCCAGATCGCTGGTGAAATAATCCAAATCGCATGTGAATAATCTCAGTTGATGCGATTTTAAATGAAATCGCACATATTTATACAAGCATTCGCATATGTGTAGGGCTAGCCACGACCATTCGCAGACCTGTAATACTGTCCACGCTAATCGCAGGAGGTCATGCGAATTTCGGAAATATCCGAAATTCGCAGGTGATTGCAGGTATGTTTGAACAGGTGTATTATCGCGAATTATTGATAAATCGAAACGAGTTTTTCACAGAATATGCCCAGACATATTTTCTCAAGTATGTTAAGATTTTGTAATTATAAATTGATTTTTTCTACATTTCTTTAAAATCGTGGTAAGTACACCTCAAAAAATATTTTCGGTCTTCTCTCCGTCCATTTTCTTATAATTTGAAGTGATCCAAATCGTACATGGGTCAGTTTTTTCAAGTGTGCTGTTTTGCTATTTTAGGATCAGGGAAAGGGGACAAATTTAGAATACTTTAAATATAGTTTCTTGGCCCTGGATCATAATGAACTGGTCTTGACATTCCGAAAAAAATTTATTCCAACAAATTCGGACCTGTGGTTGTCCAATTATTTCCATTTTTAATTTCCTCTTTGATACAGTCACACATGAAATCCCAACTTTGTTGGAAAATATTGAAACCATTTAATTAAACTGAAGAGAATGGCTTGTAAAACCTATAATCTGCATGTTTGATGCTCATAAGAGCATAAATGAGCATTAATTATTACTTTCAATCCAAAATTACAGTTGAAGATATATATTTTTGCTCCTTTATGTTGTGCCCAGGGAAGGGATTTCATGCATGAAACACAGTAATACGTCAGTTGAACAACCTTTATGGAATAAAAATACCTTCATCTGGCTTTTAATTAAAGTTAAATCATTACAAATGGAACCGAAATTAATTCATAATTACTTTCAACCTAAAAAGTGAGCCCAAGATATATATTTTGGGCCACCCTCTGTCATGATTATTAAGGGATTTCATGCGTTACTATGTTGGAAAACACAATAATAATTTAGTTGAACAGGCTTCATGAAATAAAAATAACATCAACTTGCTTTATATCATATGAAATGGAATAACAACTAGTTTACAATGACTTTTAATTCAAAGATACAGCTAAAAATATATTTTTGGCCACCCTATGTCAAGACCATTAATGGGATTTCATGCGTGATTCTATAAAACCACACAATATTAATTTAGTTGAACAACCGAAATGAAATGAAATGTATCATCCGATTGCTATAAATAATTACTAATGACATCAAGATTAATGGATGATTTCTTTCAACCCAAAGAGAGAGCCCAAGATTTATATTTTGGGCCACACTCTGTCATGATTATTGAAGGGATTTCATGCATTACTATGTTGGAAAACACAATATTAATTTAGTTGAACAGGCTTCATGAAGTAACAATAGCATCAACTTGCTTTGAATCATATCAAATGGATTAACAACTAATTTATAATGACTTTCAATCCAAAAAAACAGCTAAAAATATATTTTGGGCCACCCTATATCAAGACCATTGATGGGATTTCATGCGTGATTGTGTAAACAAACACAATAATAATTTAGTGTAACAGCCAATATAAAATAAAAAAGCATCCCCTTGCTTAAAACAATTTGAAGTTGGCTCTTTATAGCTACTTTCAAGGCAAAGAGAGAGCCCAAGATATATATTTTAGGACACCTTTTGTCATGATCATTGAAGGGATTTCATGCGTTATTATGTTGGAAAACACAATAGTAATTTTGTTGAACAGGCTTTGTAAGGTAAAAATAGTATCAACTTGCTTTAAATCATTTCAAATGGAATCAAAACTAATTGATAATGACTTTCAATCCAATAAAACAGCTAAAAATATATATTAGGCCACCCTATGTTGAAATCATTGAAGGGATTTCCTGCGTTATTGTGTAAATCAACATAATAATAATTTAGTCAAACAGTCTATATGAAATTAACTTCATCATTACTTTGCTATGAATAATTCGAAATGAGATCAAAATTAATGCATGATTACATTAATCCTAAAGAGAGAGCCTGAGATATACATTTTGGGCCACCCTATGTCATGGTTATGGATGGGATTTCATGCGTTAGCATGTAAACCAAAGATGCAATAATTTAGTTGAACAGGTTTTATAAAAAAAAAATGAGCTTCACCTTGCTTTAAATAATTACAAATGTAATTGCAACTAATATGTTATTAATTTCAACTCAAAGAGAGATCCATGGACATATCTTTTGAGCCACCCTATGTCATGATAATTGAAGGGCCTTCATGCGTTATGCTTAAACACATACAATATCAGTTCAACATCAGTTGAACAAGTTATATGCTTTGAATCATTTTAATTAAAATCTCAACTAATCTATAATCATTTTCAAACCTGAAATTTAGCCAAATAAATATATTAGGCCACCTTTTCTCCTATATCTGCTGATGTGTCACTGCCAGTATACATAGGGCTTTCATGCGTTACTAAGGGATATTTTAAGGGTTATTGACCTGTTATTTGTCCTGAATCAAGATTATCACCAAATTGTGCAGTGGTGTCATTAGGGAAATCGAAATGGGACTAGAACATTGTTATATGAATTATTTTCTTTTATTTGTTTATCCTATATGCATTATTTTTCAGCCATAACGCATGAAATCCCTTTTGGTTGGAAAATAAGGGTTGCGGACAATAACCTCTGAGTCACCCAAAAGTTATGAAAATATCAGGTGGAATTTTTTATACAGTAAACAATACATGTATACCATCTTCAATATACAGTTTTAGATAAATATGACAAAAATATATATTTTTAACCATTCATGTAATAAAAGGGATTTCATGCGTTACTCTGATGGTTGGAAATTATTGAAGGCCACTGTAGAAATTGTTACCAAGCTTATTTGCTGAAAAAATACTTTGTAAGAAATGTAGACCTAGATACATTGGGAAAATGGAAAGAAAAAATTAAAAGAAGATTGTAGGTATTGTGCAAGTAATTTTTAATTTACTTCATTGGTGATTTCTATAGGAAAATGATGCAAAAAAACGGTTCAGCGTTTTAAGACATTAAATATTGGAATGAGCCTAGCAAAAGTGAAGGTGGAATGAAAGCCCATGTTAATAGGAATCAAATGAAACCGCCATCTTTAAGATCCAATGCATATCAGTGATTATAAGGCCAGAAATAAGATATTTTAGGCAAAACAGCACACTTGTAAAATCTGACCCACATCTGCTGCGAATCTAGACCTGCGATTTCACATGAGTTTGCATTAAAAAAATCAAATCGCACAGCATTATCTCTGAAATCGCACAAGATCCCCACCGATTCGCACAGGATTTCTACGATTTCACATGCAAATGATCGCAAGTGGCAGATTTGGAGCAGTTTTTGAATTCGCCCCTGTGTAGACGGGGCATAAGAGCGGCATGCAGGTGAGCTGTAGACATGAGATTTTCAGAAAATGTACAATTGGCAGCTCTACCCATTTGGTAAAATGGTATATTCGGCATTGCATTGATTCTAGCAATATTTGGTTAGGTCGAACTGAGGTTTTAGCTTTATTTTCGTCTGAAATGGGGGTTATTTGAGAAGATTGGTGACCGCGAATTGTACATTTTCTGAACATCTGGCCCACATGAGCGAAAATGTAGGTGTGCGGTCTACATGAGCGCGGTAAGGTATTGGGGATCAAGCCATTTCCCTCATTTACACCGTAACCCTGCCATTTGTATATGCGCAAGGTATATTCAGATATGGCAATTGTTGGGATTAGGAGGTGGGGTGGATATGAGATGAAATGGAGTTATTTTTGACTCTCGTAAATAGCTGTAGTTCATAACTAATAGGAAGGAGTCTACATCTTCTCATCCTTCATCATTTTTTCTAAATATTAAATACTTGGTTCAAATTGTAAAGTAGAATCTCTTGCTGATTCTTCTGATTTTGTTGTTTCATGTATGGCACGAAGAGGGTTCTACAACGTGGTCAATTATTTAGATTACTTTATTTGCTGGGGGGATACCTTCAGTGACTCTGAAATAATTATTAACTAGGGCAGGGCACAACGAAAACCACAAATATAATTTTTTTTTTGTCAGAGTGTAACTGTCTGTCTGATTAATCCTGAATAAAACTTTGTCAAAAAAAAAAAAAAAAAAAAAAATAAGCACCCCGGGCGCTTTATCAGTGAAATGCGGTACACAGCTATGTGGGTCAAATGTTTAGAAAATGTACAATTCACCTTCATGAATCCTCTCAAATAACCCAGATTTAAGACAAAAATGAGCTTGAAAATAAAGTTTAACATATCAGAACTGATACTTTAAATCAATGCGATCCAAAATATATTTAGATATACACGGTATTCATAATTTTTCAGCATCTGCCAATTGTACATTTACTGAAAATCTGACCCATATATATATCACCCTAGCCTTGTCACTACCATGCTGTGCCCTGACTGTCAAACACATTGGTATTATGTTATTTGGCAGGGAATGGGTCAAGATTATCAATCTTATTCAGCTGTTCTGAGAACGACCCATAAATTAACACCTTTCTCAGAATTACATTCATGGGAGATGGTGCAATTCTAACAGAGGTAAACGGGTGTAAGATATAATTGCTGTGGTATGTGGGCCAGATTTCCAGAAAATGTACAATTCACCTTCACCAATCTTCTCAAAAAAACAAAATTTCAGACGGAAATAAAGGTCAAAATACAGTTCAACGTAACGAAACAGATTGCTAGAATCAATGCAATGCAGAATATACTCGAATTTACCTAGTATTGACCAAATTGCAGCCTAATTTAGCAGAATTTACTCAATGTGTAGAGTTGCCAATTGTACATTTTATATAAAATAATTCTGGATGGGTAATTACCAGTAAAGTAAATAAATATCCTCCATACGAAAGCCTTCAAAAGGCTGAATAAACAGATATATTTTATACAGTGTCCCGAAATTTGTTCCATGGATCCATATGACTATATATATAAGTGCTGAAGCCTCTAAGATTCAGAACATTCAATAAAGAGATCTTGTGGAAAAATACTTTGAAAAATATCAATTTTGCCTCTTGTGATTCATTTTATTGAAATACATTACAATTGGACAAATAACAAAAATATGATTAATGTGATAACAGTTGATTTCCATAATCAAAAGAAATAAAAAATAAGAATAATCATTTCTCGTCTGTAACAAATTATTATTTCCCCTTAATAAGTCATTAGAACTAAACACATTTTTGTTAACACTAGGATTTGGAAATAGAATTAACGTTTAATGATGCCATCGGTCTATATGAAAACACAATATCCCGGATCCTGAAACAATTACACCATTTTGTTCTTAATTTAGACTCATCAAAATTACCTAATTCATTATCATAAGAAATACCTTTCCAGCCATTATCATAAGAATGATGAGAACCGTAATTTTGGCAAAATTATGCGTGGCAACGAATACATCTTTAATTGTATTAAAAAGAAACTTTTCATATTGGATCATTCAAATGCAAAAGCACTAAGATAATTATTTGAGAGTATATACTTACCTTTTCCACCTTTTCTAGACATTGCCTGATGGCGTGTGCTGATGACATAAAGACAACCAATTGTAGCAAGAATCTTCCAAGCCCACATCTTCTCCCGTCTATCCCCAACGCTGGAGTGATCGTTTCACACTTTGGGGAACCTGTTCCAATCACTAATTTTACAGGTTTTGGCTCACAGCCCTATACACTGGTTGAGTCGATGCTCCCAGAGACCTTCACATGTAAGGTATGATATGCTTTAATAAGCATGGGTTACTTAAAGCTACAATCAGAGTTTCTATCACTCAAAATATTCATATTTTCTCCTTTTTGATTTGTAAATTGTCTCTTAAATTACAGGTTTTTTTTGTTTATTTTTAAAACAAACTTCATTCAGGTTAATGTTTATGGCATATGCCATGCATTTAATGTGACTCGGGAATTCCCAGTCTTCCTCCACACCCTGACATTTCAAAAATAAATCTTTATAACCTATAAGAGTGTGTAAGTCATTTCATATTAATTAAAACCATTTCGGTTAACATTTCAAGTTGGATGATAGATAGATGATGATGAAAAAAAGAAAAGAAAAGGAAAAGGGCGAGGTGGCGGGGGGGGGGGAGAAATAGTTATTGATATCAATCACATGTATTTAAAAATGCAACATAATGCAACAAGGAATTATATAATCCAATTAGAAGTCTGGTACATTGACAGTTTTTGACAATATGTCCTTCTTCAACACAATTTTGAAATAATCAGTAGAAATAATAGTTTGTACATTTGATTGTTGTGGTATACTCCATAAAAGCATCATCTCACCATATATATATATATAGCCCAAAAGCTTGTGACTAAATCAAAATAAAAATAAAAAACAACTTAAATTCAACACGAACCGTTAAATATAAAGCATTAAATCTTCACCCCTATTATCCAATGATTTGTGTTCTGTTCTTTTCTAACCAATCTACATGTCATTAGACCAAGCTTTTCCATTCAATTCAGCTAATTCTATATTTCCAAGATTTTACATGGACATACTGTTATGAACTGATCCTAAGATCTCTTCCAGCCCATGCCTCCTTGTTAACCTTAGCTTAGTTGTTTGTTTCCTGAACTAAATCATAAGGTACTACATTTCTAATGCAAAATAACATAAAATAAAAGGAGATTATAACACTTTTTCTATTCTGTTAAAGTGGCTAGGATCGCTAAGAATGAAGATCGGCATTGGTGTAAAATGTAATAAGAATCTCACTCCCGGATTGCTTTAATTAAGATTAGGCGATGCATGACAAGATAAGTATGGCGAATGCATGACAAGGTTTCATTTTGAAACTGCCATAACTGGGTCAGAATGACGCCCAGACACAGAACGTCAAAAAAATAGATGCAAGCCTCCGTGGCGGGAATGCCTGCTTGTATCTGTTTGTTGTATCAGTTTAAACCTATAAACTTCTATAAAATACTTTGGGAGCGATGTTACATTAGATACATGAACACATTAATTATATTTATCTTTTCAAGTTGATTTACAGGGGCTGTGTAGGGGCAATCAATTTATGCAGGGCTTTGATTATCGATCCAAAGTACAATACACAATTTCATGATATTTTTGTAATTTTAATACTAATCAGATTAACTGAGAACAGCACTCATCGTTGTAATAAATATATCTTAAAGTAAAGATTGTCCTAAGGTTTAAGTTGTGAATAGTTACATAGTCGTTGACAAATGCAGCTATGTCTGGAGTAGGCCTTGGGGTTATTGTAATTATCTCTGTGGATACACATTCCAAAACTAATAACTTAAGAATACCCAGAATACCCAAGATGTATATGGGTCAGAGTTTCAGAAAATGCACAATCTACATTTCTACACATCTATCAAATTCTGCTAAATTAGAGTGAAAAATACTAGGTATGTCAGAGAATATTCTGTATTGTATTCATTCAATAAATCTGTCTGGTTATGTTGAACTGTATTTTGAACCTAATTTTCTTCTTAAATTTGGGTGATTTGAGAGGATTGGTGAAGGCCACTCGTATATTTTCTGACGATCTGACCCATATATATATGTATATATTCATATATAATATAGATGACTATCATAGACATTCCTTCATGTCTACAGCATAGGGCCTGCAGACACATTCCTGTCACCTAATTCTTATTTGACACGGGGAGAGGTTAACATAATAGAGAATGATAGATTCATTTACCTGTTCACCCTACCGTTCATATCTAGAACTGTTTACCACGATGTAATATTCTTGTTCAACTTTCATGGGACATATTATGTGGAACCATCTGTCTGCTTACGATTGGGGGTGGGAAGAGGTGTCTATTTTGTTATGGGCCTTATAAAAACGGGATTTGAGATAAACCATTTTTTCCTTGGACATAATCAAAATTTATTTTTATATCCTACATTCATATATCGTCATAATCGTCAGGATCATTATATGCTACCATTGTTGTTAGGAGGCGCGGCCTGAGGACGTTCAGGTAGACGGGAACCAATCAGATGAGTTTATTTTTCACATTGATAGGCCTTGCCCATGTGGTACAAAACAATGTACCACATGGTATGTACCACACGCCTCTAAATACAAATGGTATGTGATACACGCTTCACCATCGAGTAATATATATGATGGCTTCTTTGTTTTTATAATTATTACAGACGATTGTTGATTTGTGTATTTGATTAATTAATTATTGTTTTATTTTTGGCCTAACACAAAAGAGAATGGAGTTGAGTATGTGATGTCTTATTATAAGGTCATATACCACTTATGAGTAATTAGAAATAAAACACAAGGGATATATTTGTATGTTGCTCTATTAAATAGCTTTGTTTTCTATTTTTGTGGAGAATAAAATATTTTCAAAAGGAAATTGTCACTATTGTATTAACATTGATTCGTAGAAAAGAAAAAAAAAATGTTATAAATTGGTCAGATCCTTAGAAAATGTACAATTGGCAGCTGTACACATAATATACTGTATACAAGTAAATTCTGCTAAATTAAGCTGAAAAAATGGTCAATACTAGGTAAATTTGTGTATATTCGGCATTGCATTGATTCTAGCAAGCGGTTTGGTTAGGTTGAACTGTATTTTGAACTTTATTTTCGTCTGGAATGTGGGTTATTTCAGAGGATTGGTGAAGGTGAATTGTACATTTTCTGACGATTTGACCCAAATAGGAAACGTATAATATTCCTAGTGTAGTACTGGGGCAGGGTAAGATTCTTTGTTCAATCTAGTTAAGAATGTAAAAGAGTTCAGACAAGAGGGGATGTTAAAAATTCTTCCTCGATAGTGCAGAAATGTAATTGTTTAGTGTACTCTAGGCAAAGCTAAACTGTCGTTATCAAAATGTAAATATCATAATACACACATGTGCTCAATAATAATAACAGTTGTGCCGCAAAAATTCTTATGGGGATTATCACAAAATTCCATACTTAATTAATGTGCGCACAAAAACTTAGGTACTTACTTTGTTGAAAGAGTAAAAAACTAAGGTTTAATAAGTAAGATGATGTAATACTCTTATAATGTGATTAATGTGTCTATTACCGAAGACAAATTGTTGTTTAAACTTTCATTTCCCAACTTTGTTTCCGGGCTTACTGGAAGATCTATCCGTAGATGTATTCGTCCAATTCTGTAAGATTTATTTACTGAATAAAAATTCTATATATAGTATATGTATATCAACTGCAGCTGCCAGGTGATAATGTGATAATAGCATGAAGCGTTACAAGCCTGAGTTGAGAGCTAATCAGCCTAATGGCGTTATTCTCCCAAGTTGGCCACTCTGTCATAGGCACCTTTGGGGTGTGGCTAAACTAACTCAAAGTATCAAGTAGCCTATTCAAGGCTTGGCGGTATTTCAAGGAAATACGGTATAAAGGAAAACATTGGTGTTATTTTCTTCTATACCAAATATGATTTCGACAGGCTTAACAATGATTTGTCCACAAGTGTCTCTTTCAATAATAGGTTTATCTCGTGAATTCTCATTGAAAAAATCAGCATTGACAATCCAACTCAGCAGCTTTTTCCATGCCTCTAATGTTTTCTTGCATAATAGGACAAAATGGCATGGATTGTCTCTAAGGTTACAATATTCACAGGCAGGGGTTAATTTTATTCTATTATTATATAAGAACTTAATTTAACCCGATTAACCATTTTTTTCTCAACTATCGCTCGATAAACCGTTTTATGTGAGCATTTTAAAATATCAATAACTTCATTGCAAATTTGTACTTTGATTCGGTTGTCATTTGGAACTCCTATGCTTACCCTACACAACCTTAGCCATTCTCTAGGAAGAGCTCTTCCTAGGTCTAGCCTTTCTTGGAAAGTGACCTCAATGTTATAGTATGTTTTAAGTTGATTAATCGTCATCAGTTTGCCTTGGCCATTAGTCATGTCTCCAAGTACAAATACTCCCTTTTCTTTCCATTTCGGCCACTCAAAGTTTTTTTTGCCTTTCTTCATATTATTATTAGATAGTAGGGTGCATTTCATCAGCCCCATTTTATTTTGGGGGGAAGGATGTTGTGAGGATTGATACACATACAGAATTTTATACTCTTTCAGTTGAACAGGGTCCAACCTCTGGGAAATGTGGGACTTGGTCACCATGGCAACCAAATGGAAAACAACCACCAAAATGGAATGTTTTGGGTACAAAATGAGAAATATTCCGTTTTTATTATCATGCTGCATATCAAAGAGCAGCATTTTTATAGACGAATCAAACTGTGCTCATGAATTTGTTTTACAAACGTTCTGGTAACCATGGCAACCAAATACCCTCTGAAAAATTAGTCATTTTGGGTCAGATATACTCTTTATTTTTTCATTTAAATCATTGTCCCAACAACTATTTAATATATTGTCTGGATAGCCTAGCTCCTTAGCTTTAATTTGATGTATAGAACTCCCTTTTGGTTGTCATGGTTACTGAGGTATGCCTCCACAAACATGGACCCAATTTCATGTCTGCTACCCTTGTATTGGCCTTTCTTTGTATAGGCTTCCAGGTGAAACTAGCCTACCTTAGGTACAAACATAAAACCCTACTGTCAAGCTATTTCTGTTTGCATCAAGGTCATTTTTTTAAAATGGGGTTTTAGAGAGTGCTGAATAAGATGAGATAGGGTGCCAATTTTTATTTTCTCTATTTTGGCCATTTTTGGTCCTATGTTTACAAATTAGCTGAAATCTGATTGGCTGATAGGAAATAAGCTTATATCTCAGTTGATTTTAGAGATACAGCTAATTTGATAACCATTAGTCCATCTAAATTGACCCCAAGGAATCCAATGTATGGTGCCATTGTATTCTTTGGGGTATACTATAGATAATCTACAGTATACCCCAAAGAATACAATGGCACCATACATTGGTGCCATAAGATAAGATAAGATAAGATAAGAAAATCTTTATCTGGTTTAGTTCATAAGCAATGAGCTCCATGGTCGCAAATGCACTTAAAAGGGCAATCAACCCCTTAAGTTGATCTATTTAGAAATGACATTGTTAACAGCAATAAATGTCATTGCCGAGGTCTCCCCAAACCTCCCTAGAACCCCTAAAACTCTAAGGAGGGATTTTTCATCTTTAACCATCACTGTTGTGTCATCTGCGATTTGGACTATTTTTGATACACTCTCCCCAATATTAATTCCTTCTATTCCTTCATTTTTACGAATTACCTAAGCCATTTTCTCCACACAAATTGTGAACAGGGCAGATGATATTCGGTCTCCCTGTTTGACTCCTCTACCTATATCAAACCATTGCGTCGTGTGACCGTTATTTGAGGAAGCTGCTTTTGACCCTGATAATAGGGTTTGAATCTACACAATAAAAGATTCAGAAAAGTTGTGAGACCTTAATGCTTTGTATAAGAAAGCCCAGCTTACCAAATTGTAGGCCTTGGAGAAATATATGGCTACAAAAAGACCCTTTTGATTTTGTTTCTCCATGAGAGATATCACATCATCGATCGTTCTTATAGCTGTACCTATGTACCTGCCTGACATGAATCCGAATTGTTCTTCATGAAAAATCTTAGGAGAAATTTCGATAATCTAGTCGCCAGAAGTGTTGATATAATTTTATCAATGTTTAGGAGGGTTATAGCTCTCCAATTTTTCATGTGAAGCAGGCTTACATTTTGTTTCGGTATTACATTAACTATCCCTCTTCTCTGATTTTCAGTCATGCATTTTTCGTCAATACATTTTCATGAACAGATCTTTTATCAAATACCAGAAGAAAACATCAGATTCCACGGTTGGACCATCACAACCAGGTGTCTTGTTAGGTTTCATAAGTTTCAAGTCTTTTTCTACTTCCTGAGGTGTAATATCGCTATCTAAAAATTCCTTTCCCTTTTCACTTATTTCCCTAAAGTTAACCGAATTGGAAAAATAATTGATATCATTCTCGCTGCAACTTTTCTCAGACTAGAATAGAAATCGTGTCCCTCCTTCTCAATAAATTCTACTTATTATAAGCACAAATGTGATCCGTTTTAGGAAAATGAGTCATAAGTCGCAAAAAATAGATTTTGAGGTACCATTATATTTGAAAAGATCAGATCAAGCTGATTCCAGTGATAGTAAACAGTCTAATAATCTAATAAGTATTTCTAGATCTTAAGTTTGATATTTTCGTTTTTGAAAAAACTAGTTTCCAATATTTTTGAGGGTCAATAAACAGTAAAGTAACCAAATGTAGCTCCTTTTTTGTACAGAGAGGGCCAAACAATAATTGAGAGCTCTATTACACGGTTTTTGTAATTTCTTATAGCAACCAACACTACTATTTATAATAATCGGGCTAGTATATTCAATAGGGGATTTGCATGTCTCACTGTGCATGTCTACTGCAGTGCATGCTGGGATGGATTCTTATGAAATCTGACATACAAATATTTGGCAACATTTTTATCGAAAATTGCAAGAATGTTTTCACCTATATCATAGCTTGTACATATGACAAATGGAAACCAAATGCATGATGGGAAAGATGGGAACTTGTGTTATGAAAACATGTAAAACACATGGATAATTTACATGGAATTACTGTTTAACATTCCATGCTGAACATAACATGTTTTCTATAGATTTTATTGTACCATTAGTACCATAATTCCATGCTAATCAAGATTCAAAATGGCGGCTATGCAAGACCCCTATAAGAAGAAGGACATAAGTCTAACATAGCAGCCAACCCAGCTCATCGTAGAAATACTCCTTTTTACATTCTCCGTTTTTTATTAAAAATAAAAAAATTGAATGTTAATGAATGGGGTACCATTCTGTCAATCATCCTGAATAGCAAGTTGATGTTATAGATTTTGGCGTTGTGTCAGGTGTTGGTGTTGAGGAGTGTGGACACTTATCTGGGAGGATATCTCGATGCCCATCTCTGATATCTGATTCACACAACCACTCCTAACCTTGCACCTATACAAGGACTGTTTGATTGACAACTTGCTACCTTCCCTGACACCCCTCCCACCAGCTCTTCCACCTGTCAATCAAATCTCATTCTCTCCTCTTTTGGTCAAACTGAGCCACTATTGGTGAGGACTATGACATGCTGGTGTGGTGGTGGTGGTGTGGTGGTGGTAGAGGAGAACCTGTGGTAGAGGAAAACCTGAGCCACTATTGGTGAGGAGTCTGGAGTCTGGTTTGGTATTAACTAACTAACTGTATTCTGAGTTAGTAATAAGAACTAATTGTTGAGCATTTTTGTTAAAGTACATGAATCTGAACTAAGTCATTTAATTGCTCCAAACCACAAAGGTAATAATATTTTTTTTTTTCGACCAATTTTTTTTCCAACCAACTTTTTTTCCGACCAATTTTTTTTCTCGACCAACTTCTTTTTCGACAAAGTTTTTTTCTGACCAACAGTGCGTAATTCTGTCATGTTAATAAATGAACATATATGGTTGGAATCGTGAGAAATTTGCTGATTTGGATTGGAGGTATGCTTTATTTCATTGGATATGTCCTTGCGATGGTTAATTCTAAGCCTTATACACATTGCCACACTCGGCAGACCTAAATACCATATTATCGCCCACTGTTAAAAATAATTGTTAAACGATAAACCTTTAAACTCCTCTCCTGCCCAACTTTTTGGTTCAGTTTTACTGAAGACTTTAGTTGATTAATCAAAAATAAACGTTCTCAACCTATAAACTTAAAACCTTTCTTGTTTGATTGACAACTTGCTACCTTCACTGCAGTAAATCCATGAAGGCCACTGTATAGCTATAGAGAGGACATGAATTTAGAGAGGACACCCATGCATGTGTGTGCCTTCTGTAGTCTGCATACATTAACCCATTTCCTTAACCCTAAACAGCCCATATTTAACATGTTCAATTCACCACGGACCATATTAACAGTATGTTTAAATATATCTAGTGGCATGTTTTTTTTATAAATATGTTTATAGCATTCCTGCAGGTGGGAGCACTGCGTACGTTTAAATATATCTAGGACAATAAAACCATATAATATTATTATCACAAAATTTACACATATAACTAAATATAAGCACGAGTTGATACATTTTTTTTTTTTTTTTTTTATTGTATTAAAGGCTAATTACATAATATTCATCCGAACATTTGAAAAAGCGTAGTGTATCACTCAGTGATGTCTTCGTATGTTGCCTTATAAAAGGTCTCATTAATCGATTCAAAACCAGACTAAAAAAATAGACAGAAATTACAGTACAATGTCTTCCACGAATATCCCTAGAAGCAACAATGAATACTAAAAATATGATACTGTTTACAGCCAAATTCACAACCACGATATAAAATTACTTTATGTTACTCTAGACCATCCCTTCTTACATACTCTTCTTTTACCTTTTTATAGAAGGTTTCTTGGTCTCTCACCGTTCTCACTTCCATTGGGAGCTCATTCCAGATCTTTTTAATTTTATAGTATACGCTACCTCTATATTTCCCTGTTTTGGGTCTCTTCAGTGTAAACATTCCTGTTTGCCTACCACAAAGCATACGACCATCGTTCAAAAGTGGTTTGTATTTCTTTTCTTTCGAAAGACTATTTTCAGGGCGGCTATCTCTGCTCTTTTTTCTAAGGACAATATACCTGAGAGTGTTTTTATTTTGTCATTCGTTGTTTCTTGACCATGTGCCAGGCATAAAGCTCTGTTCCATACTCTCTGCACACGCTTTCTGAGAGTTTTTCCTGCACTTAGAATCATAAAGTTAGAGAACTCAAGCAGGGGGAGTACGTACATTTGAACTAGACGACCACATAACTCATTGGACATGTATTTTCGTCTCCGTCTCAGTTTGGATATTTTCCATAAAGCAGTAGACATTGCTTTCTCAAGATGTTTTTTACAGGACATATCTTCGGTAATAATTGTTCCTAAGTACTTAAAGGATTTCACATGCTGTATTTTGACATTTGTACAAAACAATTCGCCAAAATCATTCGAGAACATTTTTTGCGCACAAATAATTGAAACAGAGAATTTGTTTCCTATGGAAACGCAGAATATATATATTAAGGTAAACTGATTATAAAGTTAAACAGAAAAATAGTTGATTAAATCATTCATTAACTTAATAAACTTATAACTTGTTGTAATATCAGACAAGGCCCACCAGGCCTTACTATACATCTTACTACATTGACTATTCATTGACAATCTATCGTCAATAATGACCCCTAGATATTTAAAAAGATATACTTTTTCTATTGGGTTGCTGTTACATGTCAGAGATGTATTATATATGTTTCTACCACGTTGGAACACTTAGCATACAACCATATGGGTCAGATTTTCAGAAAATGTACAATTGGCAGCTGTACACATTTAGTGAATTCTGCTAAATTAGGCTACGATGTGGGATATACTAAGTAAATTCGATTATATTCGGCATTGCATTGATTCTAGCAATCTGTTTGGTTAGGTTGAGCTGTATTTGAGAAGATTGGCGAAGTTGAATTGTACATTTTCTGAACATCTAACCCATATGCACGTGTATGATGCATACCATTATCTCCCACAGATAACAGACGCAAAGTGTGTACAGAAAGCAGGTCCTCTCTTACAAACCGATCTGTCTGCCTACCTAGGCGACAACACAGCCTAGGCTCAGAGATGAGAGAATCCCTTCAAACAGAGGGAAAGCCTCTAGGCCCAAACCACAAAATGCTATCATGATCCTATAATAGTGGGATTATGATAGCATTTTGTGGTTTCATAAGATACCAGTCTATTCCAGGTCCAAGAAAGTCATTAGCGCAGTAGGCGTCCAATCACTGACATACCATTTTAATCTGATCTTAGAAGTTCTGAGCCTAAACTGGACAACCCCCTTCACTTTATGTATTAATGTTAATAGTTTTACTTATTCCCAAGGTAGTTTTATAGGATTATGGAGTTGAAATAGTAGACTTGTTATGGTGGAAATATTGCAAAGGTTATATAATAGGACGTGATAATATATTATTTTACCAGTCTTGCTTCGACCCCTAATCATTTAAACACCATTCTTCCTGAATCGAATAAGATAAGATAAGACATAACAGCATTGTAAGGTATAATAACGTCTTGCTGCCGAGCGAGATCGTGTGTACTTGCGAATTTGGGCCTCGAATCCCAACAAGTAGATATCTCAGAGATTATCTTAGATATTAAAGATGAATGAGAATCTGTCCTCAATTTTCAGTGTCGCTGAAGGCTAGGAAACCTCCTCATGAAAAGGTCCCCTGCCTGGTCCTTTGGACAATACTTTGTGGATTGTTAGCTAAAATGTAATAAATATTGCTAGCATAACAAAGCCTTAATGGTGCAAAGAGAACGGTCATTAATCTTGCCCGCCTGCCCAGAGACAAGCGGTTTGTTTTTCTGCCAGGTGAAAGGGTCACTTTACACGTCGAGGCCTTGACTAGATTATTCTTGCAAAACTTTGCAATGTTTGGATTAAAGGTAAATACCAGTGTTTACTTGAAAAATGAATGAATCATGGAATTTTCTTTAAACTTTGGATTTAGAAAGAACATAGTCGGGGGAGCCCAAAAAGCCCCAAAAAACCATGTCATTGGATTAGTTTTTATTTCAGAGACCACTGAAATTTATTACTGTTCACTATAGAAGTCTATGGGAAAATCGGTATTTTCTGCATTTTCCCAAATGGGATATAATTGAATCATACGATTTTCTTTGAAATCTGCATATACATTGCTGACATGTTATTCTACCCTCCCAATTAAAGAAAATATGGGGTCATTGAACTAAAATAAAAGTTATTCAGCTAAACTTGTATCACAATGAGCTTCCTCCATTGTAATCAATAGTGAAGGGAAGTAAACTTCACTCATCCCTAAAACACAAAATAATATGATAACATCCCGTCTTTTTGGCATTTTGCATTCCCCCAACCATGTTCTTTCTCTTTACAAATTTTGAACAAAATATTTTGACTTCTATTGTTTCATGCATTAGTTCCTGGAATTCCCGCCTGCTGCAGTGCTGACAACGCTGGTATTTATCTTTAAGACTCCTTCTGTAGGCCTACATCAATACTTAGAATAAGCTTTGTATGGTAGAGGGGTCACAATTTCACTCTCTCATCCATGTAGAGGAAGACCGCCATTATGGTGACCTAGTCCAGGTGAAAAATGTAAAAGAAAATATGTTACCAGATCGCGTTTACCTCTGCCGACTGTGAAGTTATTCCCTGTATACATCCACATGACCCTATATAGTTAGATGTATGGACTAGTTCAGTTGTCTCACACTGGGTGACAGCACACTAGAAGACCTCCTTTATAGCTCCCATGGAAATGTATTGTATTTGAAGATTTGCATTTGGATGAAATATCATGCAATTACATTATGCTCAGTCAATAGTTGTGGTCATTTAAATTACAGACAAATACATTATAGACCAAATATATCATTAGATACATGATGTGTCTCATGTCATTACAATGACCTGGTTAAAGTCTCATGGGGTCGCCACCCTAGCGCCTTGTATGTTCATTACAATCCATCAACAACGTACTTTTTAGCTATAGTAGATCATCAACATTATATATATATATATTACTGTCTTCATAAATACATTCTCTGTTGAGTTCCAAAGTGTATACCAATGACTTTCCTACCCTATCTGTGTGTGGGATCGGTAAAGTTCAGTTTAGGTTTCTACTATTATTTTCTCAACGAATATTTTGTCAATATTTTCAGGTCGCAGATCTATCTTATACGTCATATCCAAACGATGTGCCTATAGGAATTGCCTTTTCTCTTCAGATTTCTATTAATGATGAGGCATCAATTGATTTGATTTGGCAATTGTTTCATTAGTACAACAAAATTACACATAATTATTTGTAATGCACTTGTCAATTGCAACCCCAACCCCCGACCATGGGGTCGGGGAATTTACAAAATAATCTTGCCCCGGGGTGTTGGGGGTTCAATTATATCTCCTCAAATACCAAGCACCTTCCCCCATACCCCGTGAGGGGAGGGCGGCAGTTGCAATTGGCAAGTTCATACAACTCCTGGTTAGAATCAAACACATGTGTGATCATGATGCTTGGAAATTTAGTCCCAAAACGATTACATCATTTAAATCAATGTCATCAAATGAAACAACTATTTTTCATATAATGTTGTCATAATTCTAACATATGAAGCTTCTATGAACACTCTTATCTAAACACATAGCCCTGACCCCCCCCCCCCCCCCCGACCCCCTCCCCCGACCCAGAGAAAGCACATGTGCAAACAACTAACATTAACAATGACATGTATATCTCCGTTTATAAGTATTTATTAAATGTTAAATGGTCAATAGACCAGGCATATATTTGAGACAGGCTTATAGTCCGGGTGAGGATAATATTGTTTAGTTTACCATGAGAATATCTGCCAGTCTTATAAACGGGGCAAGCTTATGAGTGTTATGATACATTACTTGAAAAAGTTTAACCTTATTTTATTAATTATCACCCACTGCCACTTCAAGTGGTCCATGGACTGAGGGTTTTCGTCCATCCCTTCCATCATCAATGGAGAAAAAACTTCTTAGTGGTGCCTACCGCCCCTCTGACAGGAGGCAGATGATACGGCTGGTGGTGGACCAGATAGTGGAGGTAAGAATGATATCATGATGATCATCTTATACAGTGAAAAATTATTGACAATAATTATGAAAAACTTTGAAGTAATGGCTGGGTAAAATAGGAAATCGTCAAGAATATTGCCAAATTACATAAATTTTATTTCAATGAATGGTTATTTTTTTAAAAATTTAGATGAGGTGTAGAGTGTTGCTTAAAATGAATGTTAAGACCTTCAATTTAGTGCTAGGAGAGTATCCATAATGTTTGATTTCATTATTAGGTTGAAAAATTGCCCAGAAAGAAAGATTTGACGATTGTGGCATCCCGCTTGGTGCAAAGGTTTCCTCTCATGCGAGATATAGATGGGGATACCATCATTGGCAATGGTTGCCAATCAATAGTGCGGCAACTAATGAACCGGTACGACAACATTAATAGGGGGAGGAGTGTGGTCAAGCGGCCTGCCACTGGAACTGGCATACATCCAGTAAAAAGAGTCAGAGCCAGTGACAAGTAAGTAATGTTTCAGACAACAAAGGTTTTTGTATGTCGCCTTGTAAAATACAAATGGGCATACCAAAAGTATTTCTAGCATCATTCTTGGTATAATTCATCACAATGATAAGCAAGATATAACATTTATATTAGCGGATGATAGCAGTGTTCAAAATAAGCTGTTTTGGCCATGAGCTTGCCCAACAGGCATACTATTGTTACAGCAATATTCTGGTGGTTATATCTTCAGGAGAAATCTTTGAATTCCCCAGTTTGATTCCCATAGTTTTCAAAACTCCATTAACGATTATGAACAACTTATGGCAGGCAACCTGATTTTGTCAGTAGCTAGCCCAATGAGGCAACCTATTTTTGTTTCTTATTTCGACCACTGGGTAGAAATGAAATGTCTGATTTGAGTACTCCTATTGTATCTGGACTAAATGCATGTATTTAATACTCCAGATATGGATGTGTAAACTGGCAGCCAGACTTGCCTGAAGGTGAGACTACAGAAGCAATGGAGGAAAAGAGGAGGGAGCTTCTCCGCCTCTTCCAGGAGGGTCAATCCTCCGAGAAAATCTTGCAAATTCAGAATGAAACGTTCTATGCCCAGCGGAAGGCGATAAATGGGGGTAAGCAAATCTAGTCACTCAGGACTACAGCCAATATTGTAAAGTGCCTTTCTGTCTCTTTTTCTCTGTCCCTCACTCCCTTCTTCTCTATCTCTAGTCCCTGGGTAAGATCCTAAACTGCCTCCCTCTCAGCTCTCCCGCCCTTGATAGAACCTTTATATGTGTAAAGCAACCAATCTCACTCACTCACTCATTACAAGTACATAAAAGAATATTGTTATGCCATTTAAGAATTCTAATACATACATTTCATTACAGGATAACTTATTTTGTAGAATCATAGAATAGATCTGTCCCAATGAACTGTAATGCATCCCTTTAGAATACATTCTAATATAAATATTTAATGTTTTGTCCATAGGAGCTGATGCTGAGGCTCTGCTGGCTGATTGGCCTACCATTTTCTCTGCAAATGGAGCTGTAGGACATTGCCTACAACTTACAGGTAAGGATATTACATTACACTCTTAATGACTTCTCCCAACTTCTAACATTACAAGAACTCATTACAGGACAATGAAATATTGTTGAAACTGTATGCACAGGATCATACCTCAGTACTCATTTTGCTTACAATTGTTTCATTTCTTTACTTCAGGAGTCAACGTCAATGTCAATATAATTGACAGCTATGAGAGGAAGAGTGGGCTTATGATTGACTACATTAGGCACACAAATAAACCGGGCACAAATAAGATTTTGTAAGTGCAGTTTTATTGTAATGTTGCGATTTGTATACCTGGTACAGGCAATATTGTTTGTGAGCAAGTAATGAGGTCTCATGTGTTAATATTCAAGGTAATAAGAATATTAGCAGCATACAGGACATATATATATCTTATACAAGGCATTAAAACGAAAATCTTATTCTAAGGCCTTGATAAATATGTATTTCAGTTGTCAGTTACTTAGCTGTAAAAGGTCATGATTAATATATTTATAAAAAGTCATTATTTTTCCACCAATGCTAGCCAGTCCATGCAAGCAGTATGAAACCTGACATAATTGAGTCTGACTGGTGAAAGGAATGTGTACACACTGTTGATGATACATATCAGGGTATGGTTTGGATAAAATTCGCTGTAGCCAAACCTAAATTAAGTTGTTCTGTCTTTATAGGACCGAGATGGATGCAGCAAGGGCCACCAAAGGCTCAGATGAGGTGCAGTTCCCAGGTCTTTTCCTGGCCTTAAACAAATACTTCGGTGAGAAGCCTGATTCTGTACTAATTGGTGCTAAGGTAAGAATTCTTAGTGTACATAATAACTCCACAAGAATCATAACAGTAACATCTCAAACATTTAAAAAAAGTACAACTTGAGGATTATTAAAGCAATCATCCTTACATCTAGATGATGCACTGAGTAGGTACCTAATTGCAATATCATAGATTAATGTATATCTATAATAAGATAATCAGTAATAATAAATGTAGACACATAATATAGACCTCTTCATATTCAGATGAAAAAATACTATGAAATATTCTTATTTTACATGAACTGTGAACAGCCCACAAGCAGTGCAGCTGATGTTGAAGGGAGTCTACCACCAACACCAGCAATTGTTTTCTGTGGTAAGCAAATTATATCTGTCATTTTTTATTCTATACCTTTACCCGTATGTACACTGGTCCTGGGTAAGACCTTAAAGGGCCTTTCTATCTCTTTTCGTAAAGCCACCAATCTCACTCACTCACTCACCCGTATGTACATTTTCCCCGCTATCTATTCAACTCTGCAAAATCAATATAGCTAATATTTCTACCTATTTTTTCAATCAATGCTTGTACAGCTTAGTAACATATTTCCAAAGTACTAAAGAATTTTCCGAGAAATAATCAATTTACATATTTCTGCTCATATATCAAAAACTACTCGAAGTTTTTTCAAAATTTGAATTCTATTGATAAACCAAATATATATCTATTAAACCTTATAAGTTGATCATAATATAGTCAAAACTTATACCTCTTAATCCAATAGTTGCGTGTAGACCTAAGTAACATAATTCAACAGCATTAAATATCTTTTGCAAAATTCAATCGTCTAATTTTTTTGGCATATATAGATCTCAAAAACTATATTTTGAAGTAATATGTGTACGGGTGTGTTTTGTAGCATTATATAATTTTGGGAAGGACAATGACAAATCATCTTGGTTCTGCAGGTTCATCAGTCTATACGGCCCAACGGTTTATGCTTACTGCCGACCAAAAGGTAGTGCATCACCAAGTCCACTCCTTCTCAATGGCCCTGGCACTCCTCTATGCCCTGCACTTTAATCTTAACACGAAATACTGCATTGATGCACCTGCAACAATGGACTTTTTCCAAAGGCAAGTTATATTCATAAGATTCTTAAATATGAAATCAGAATTATTTAAGACAATATTTGATTCAATATACATATTGCAGTAAAAGAGCAGTACCCCTGCTAATGGGTGGTTTTCAAGTCTTGTCTTCCTATATATAGTGGTCTTTAGTGGACAAAATTTTGCAGTTGGCCTGGTGAAAGGGTGAATGCTTCAAGGCATTCCTTTAACGGTTTTTGCATTGATAAAAGGGGGCATTACCTAATGAAAAAAATGGATTTTCCTGTAAACAAACACAGAACTATTTTCATAGGTCTGTTGTCATGGAGACAACAATGATGATATCGTATCTAACGTACATAAATGCTGGGAAGTGAATTCTGAGTAATTACCTCCATATGGCACCCTTTTGTGATCTATTCATTTTAATTATGGAAGAACAAAGTCTAGTCATGATGGAGAAATATGATCAATATTCATTTACATCTATTAAATGATTTTCTTTTAGGAAATGATATCTGTTGCACCTTTTAATCTATTAAATGATGTACATATAACACATATTATCTGAAGAAAATATTCGTAAAATGTTTTTAAACCCCAATCCATATGGCAAGGGGAAAAGGGCTCCCAGCAAACAAAAAAAATATAAACTGCCCCAGCCTTGAATAGGTTCAAATGTTCAGACATTCAATTAAGTGTTACGTATAATGACAATCAGCAAATGATTGAAATCAGGGATCAAAACTTACAAGATTAAATAGAAACGTGTCCAGTATACATTTTATTATAACCAGCAACTACTTAGAGCAATATTTAAACTCCCTTGGAATGTTGTAGAATGGAATATATGTAATAGATTTTGTAATAATTCTCATTTCCATTGTTCTTTCAGGGCATATGCAGGTATAAACCCACAGACAGGCAGTAAGGCAGGTGGGAAAAAACATACCACATCTGTCCATCCAAAAGTCACCTCTTTTTTCACAAAATATGGCGACTTTATAGCCATGAGATAAGAGTTCAGAAATCAGTCATTCTTCCCATGAATAATATTATAATAAGGAAGTTAGAGCTACAAATAGTATATTTAGCCACCATGCGTATCGTTCTTTTTCTATGATCATAATGATGACCTGATACCTGCTACTGGTTGGTTTGGACAACTTTTCAGATATATGATTATATATATTATATATTATATCTCAGGGACCTTGAGATGCTTCCGCTCTAACATTATGAGTTTCAATACGGCAGGAATCAAAAATTGCATTAAGTATTACTAATGCATGCATGTAGGGTTTTTCTCTATGATAAAGGTAGAGCTAGGTTAGCTGGACATTAATAATACTCATGATAACAAATGTAAATTTTTGTGAAAGTGAAATATATTAATTGATACCTATACCAGTGTCGTCATGCGACCTGGAAGTGGGTGTTATATGTATATTTAGTTTGTATGGTTTTGTATTTATCATATGGTCTGTCATTACTGTAGTACTTCAATATAATGTGCAGCCTATGAGGTACTAAGAGATATAAAAAAATCTATAATTAGAGTTGTCTAGACCCATATATGATTCATATCGGTACATAACCTGACTTCTGTTTTAAATTAATGTTATCACTTGACTTTGTCAGTAAGCACTCAACGTTGTGTAAACATGGTGCTATAGACCTATGGTTATTATAATAAATGACACACATGACAGTAGATTGCGTAATGAATATTGATATTATGTTGTGACTGTGGTACGGGAAGACTTGTATTCTGATGAACCATATATGTTCATTCAAATTTCGTTTTTTAATGGCAGCAGGGTCGCAGAGTATTATATATTTTTATTTTGAATTACTTGTTATGCACTTGCCTGTTTGTATGGCAGAAGCTCAGAGTATGATGTATATTTATTCACTATTTTATTTCTTTATTTACCTCACTTGAATCCTTGAATTCAACTTTAATTATTTTATATATTATTTTAGATATTCAGCAATTATCCTACATGTATTTATTTATTGATTTATTTAACTCTTTAAGGGCAGTAGGGTGACATTATCATATGACGTTTAACTGTTTATTTACTCTTATGCATTGGGAATCTGTGTGTGCAAATAAATACATCTGTTTTGAAGATTGAAGATTGAAGATTGCTTGTTGCTTCCTTTTTCACAAGATCAGCCAGATCATTTTCCAACCAGTTTAATACTCAGAAAACAACTTAACAAATGCAAATGGAGGAGATACATAAATATCAATACAGTACAGTATTTGATGAAATTAAAAGCAATCTTATCAGTAGAACCCCTGACCCCCTGACCCCCTGACCCCTGGGGGTCACTGCATATGTTCCAAATATAGCCACTAGGTGGCATATGTATCAAGTGCCTAAACAATGCAAATATATAATACCAGGGGGTGCTAGTGTGCTCACCGTAAAAAAACGATATCTGCAGGCAAATTACGGTGAACAAAATAAAGGTGAAACATCATTTTACGGTGACTAAATTACGGTGAACACATAATTAACGGTGAAATAAAAAAAACGATTTGCAAAGGATTTGCCAGTGCATCACTGTTAAATAATGATACAATCGCTCACAGTGTGGTTCATCAGTAGATGTTAATAATATGGAGCCCGGTGGTGGAGAAAACGAGAAACATCGCTATTATAAAATCTTAAAACAGTCGCAAGATGGCCTCAGATGAAAGACAGGGTTAAACCTCAAGTCACTCTATGGTGTTGATATACCCTGCAGAGGAATTCTGTGTGCTCCTGAACAGATACGAGATTTTCTGTCGCACATTATGCCAAAACTTGAACAATTGTTGAATTTTTCCATCATTGAAGCTGACTGCTATATTGGTCAGATATTCAGAAAATATACAATTAATCTTCAATAATCCTCTCAAATAACCCACATTTAAGACGGAAATAAAGTTCAAAATACGTTCAACCTAACCAAACAGATTGCTATAATCACTGCAATGCTGAATATACTCGAATGTACCTAGTACCTAGTATTGTCCAAATTGCAGCCTAATTTAGCAGAATTTACTAATGTACACAGCTGCCAATTGTCCATTTTCTGAAAATCTGACCCATATGTTTAGTGTTTTAGGAGACCAGATGGCAGGAAACTGAATATTTTTTATTAAAATAAAAATAAAAAGTCATGAAATATCGCACATGTAAAGTTGTTTTCAACCTCAGATCGACTTCCTTCTCGCTGCCTTTGCCGTCAACTTTAGTTCCCTTACATTTCTTGCCAGTCGGCGGATCATGGAACTGCCCACACGTCTTGCAATTCCTAGGATTCATCACAATTCCTAGGATTCATCACGAAGGAAAATAAGGTTAGAACAACCAAAGTTCAAAATTTCCAATGTTGACACATGCAAATAGGTCTGATCGACCCGAGCGTGGAAGAAGGTGTGGCGGTTATACAAAATGTTCTAACTTTCCTGCGCTCCTATTGGTCGAGCCTGTCACGTGGTTGACGACCGTACACAAACAACAAGTGGGTGTGGCCTCGTCGCAGCTATATGGCGGCAAGGTCTTGCCTATACAATTTTGTTGTCACCATGTACACTTATTAGCCTCTCCCCCAGTTAACATTCTACTCCAAGGGGAATGGTGGGAAGAACTGGGAGTCTCACAAAAGTCTGTCAACCAGCTTGTCATTCTATATGTAACTGTACTTTTCGACAAATACAAGATTGTTCATATCAAATCAAATAAACATATCGCCCTGTTTGGGAATTGTTTGTAAACTAGAGCATAAGCACCATGCAATTACAACCATGAATTCTCCATTAAAATAATTCGGAGCAAAGACAAATTCTTGATGAATTTCCATATTAAAACTATAGCAACAATCAGGCAAGTAACTCATGATATTTGTTTCAATCAGAAACTTTTATTTCAATGACAAACTCCTTCGCACCCATGCATGAGGCGACACCTGCTGGCAAACAAACCTTACATTTTCACAGTCAATTCTCGTCAAATTTAGAAACTAATAAAGTGGGAGGGACCTTTTACATTCAGAATACTCCTGGATCTAATCAGATGTAATTCATATAAATACATTAAAAATGCGACTGCCCAGGGAACTAGGGACGTACTCTTCTTCATTATACTTGGTTTAACATTATAATATGCTATTATACTGTATGAAACTCTACCAATACCACTAATGTGGTAGCTAGCCGAGTAGTTATGGTCCTCTATCTCCATCTTACTCTCATTTTCAATCTTTTCCTCTCATCTTTTTCTGTTATAGTAGTTCAGAAGTCTACTTCAGGAACATACCAGACTACTTGAAAGTCCAATTTCAGACGTATGTTTCCTTTTTGTACATTTTGTAGGTGCAAAGGTGCTAGGGAGTATATACATCCCTGGTTCAATTCAATTCATTCAGAGAAATGCGCATTTTCCTACCAGTTCATTATACTGATTTACTACATTCGGTATAGTTATATACAGGTTGGGAGAGCAGCTATAGCAGCTATAGCTACAGCTATGAACCGTTAATATTATAATAATAGTTAATAGTTTATTTCTATTAGTTGTTTTGTCATTCTGGATCAACTAATATATTCAGCTTGTCTTGGATGTAGATGGTATGGACATGGAATCATCAGAGTCGAATCAAGGGCTGCATGTTACAGTGAAGATGCCTTCATAGGTTCGTTCATTACCCGTTGGTGATAATCAAGTGATTATTTAATGAAGATTTCTAGGAATGAAACAATACAGGATAGTACAGAAGGGAACACTAAATGAATTAAAGTTGTGTAGTAAATGGCATGTATCTCTGGAGTTTGAAGCAAGTGTGACACGAGCGACTACGTCACACAGAAATAAACATTGACAATAATTAAAGTAAACAATTAGGGCATAAAATTAGGTATGTATCCGTCCGAATAATGTTTTCATAGTGTTTATTTTACAAGATCACCTGTTGGAATGTTCTGACTTTTGGAGAGTTTATCACTTATAGATATATCGATTGATGTATCAACTTTCAGGACAATGTATGTAATATATCCTTGCGTTGAAAAGGTCCTCATATGGACTATATTTAGTTACTTTACTGTCCACTGCCCCAAAGAAATATTGCAAACTTTGTTTTTCAAAAATAAAAATATTAAACTAAAATCTAGAAATACTTATTAGACTATTAGATATCGACTGTTTACTATCATTGGAATCGTCTTGATTTCATCCTTTCCAATATAATGGTATCTCAAAATATTTTGTTTGCGACTTATGATTCATTTTCCCGAAACGCATCACAATTGACATATTTATGGATAGTCTTTATAAAAGGACGTGCCCAAATTATCTTCATTACATTTTTTTGTCTGTAGCACTGTTGAGTACTTACTAATTAGGGCCGTACAACTTTTTGAAGCATGAATTGCAGTAATAGGCCTCGTCCCCTTTAATACGGTAGTATGCGCCGCACAGAAAATTGTATGTACACTTCGTGGCCAAAGATAACATCCTCACGGAATTTATCGAAGCTGTCACAGTCTGGGAGTTCGCAAGCGCAGTTATTGCATGACTCTCCTGTGATCTCTGATGGATGGTTCCCCATTGTGTTGTCTCAAGTATATGACTGAAATGTACAAAAGCGTACATAAATTAGAAATCTTGCTGATAATATATATGAAATGGGGAACGTTAATAATGAATATTGTGGTCAGGGCAGCTTGGCAGACACTGTGACCTGAATTCTAATGGTGAAGGCACAGGGGAAAAGTACATATTTCTACATGAATGAGGATTTAAATTAATAAATAATAAAGATGTAGGCATAACATTTTTTATCCGTTTCATTGGTCTTTACATAAGGGTCATATCGCTCTTTAGCTTGTGAAAATATTCCAACTAGAAGGAGGTTACAGCCAAACAACCATTCAGTAATGGTAATGGTAATGGCAGTGGCACAGGTCATAGGTCATTGATCCTCTGTCCATATACATATAACCCATTATATCTAGAATATATGCCAAAATATATAGCATCCATTCCTCCTCGCTTTCTTATAAAGTTGACTTGGATAATTGTATTGGTTGTTCATGAAGGTTGTCCATAACCCCTGTTCAAGGATCAAAGGGCGGAATTCTCAGGGAAAAAATGTCAGAAAATAGTTTACGATCTCCTCCCCCCCCCCCCCCCTGCTGACCTCCGACTACCCGTACTAACTTAATTTGGTGTGATTTCAAGTTTTTCACCAAGAAATTAATTGGAAAGTTAACTTCATTTTGCCTCTTGACGGCATAGTAATTTATAGGCTACAGCATTAGAAAACTGTATCACCCGCTGGGAAATATTTCTATATCATATTTGGCGGAATTAAAGAGTCTTGAACATCATCATTAAACAGTTGTGAACAGCAGCTGCTCCGAGTTACTCCTCCTTTAGGGCTTGTCCCTACCCTTCTCCTACTACTCACCCTGAATACCTACCCCAATGTATAATACACTCATCTGCTATAATGTTTCATAGAAACGTGGAACATCAAATGACCTTCCCTGTCATATCGATTAATGATGAGAGATCATATTATTTGATTTGAAAATAATTTGTATTCAAGATTTCCAAACAACAACACTGCATAGGGAAAATAAAAAATATAAAGTGCGCAAATTCGCCTAGTTTGAGTCAAAGCATTATAATCATGACGTAAGAGTATTTAATTGTAACACAATTTAATGATTTAATATAACTAAATATCATCCAGTGAGACAAATATATTTCAAAAGCCTTTCTCACAATTCTAAAAATAGTAAGTTACTTAAATACAAATAAGTTGTCTTATCTCCTGCATGAACACTCTTATCTCACGGTCCGCCCACCCACCACCACCTCCAGGAAATAATACGTAAACCATTAATATATATAAACAATGAAATGCGGATACAAAGAGGGATTGTGAGGCACCACCGCTGGTATTTTAATCTATATTTTAAAAACATGATGGGATAGGTGGTCGTGTCTCAATGAATACAACTCCGGGAGGGCATTTTAAAAACATGTTTATCTAATCGAGAATATTACAGCAGTCTTACTATATTACAAATGGTTTTAGTCCTGCTTCTGAACGTTATAGGGCCACTAAACGTATGATATATAACTTATATATACTAATATATAACTTTAAAATGTGTCCAGTTTCGCTCCGGAAAGTTTATCAAAGCCAGAATAAATTGTATTTCAACATTCAAGATCCTCAAAAAAAAGAAGGAAGAACCCAGATGCCTGTCAGCCTGTTCAAATTGATTAAGAAACTGTAAAAGCTTATAATATGTACCAACCTTTCGTGTGATCTTGTTCCTCTGCTGGTTGCTGATGCCTCTCTGAGTGCGAATGTGAGGTACCGAGTTCCACTACCTTAATATACTTGAATCTGTGCATGTTTGTCCCCAGGATCGACCAATCAGGGCGATTTCCTGCCATCATTGACTGTCTCCAGTCCCGCCCCCTTGCTGTCAATCACAATAATGCATGAGGGTCAGATTTTGTGATACATACGTGTACAATGTACAATTGGCAGCTCTAGACATTTAAGATATACTGCTAAATTAGACTGGAAAATGATAAATTCCGGGTAAATCTGAGTATATTATGTATTGTATTTATTTAATAAATCTGCTTGGTTATGTTAAACTACATTTTGAAGCTCATTTCTGTCTTAAATGTGAGTTATTTGACAGGATTGGTGAAGGTGAATTGTACATTTTCTGACAATTATGACCCATGAGAAGCCTAAACCTCCCTTGCCTATAGATATCCATCCCCCCTCCCATGCCAATACCCCACCCAGCAGAACCCCGCCCTGCCTTTACCCCACCATTCCACAACCCCGTCATATTATGTTATCACACCCAAAACACGAAGTGACGGCATAACTATTAGTTACCCCTGTATAGGCTCTACTGTAAATATTCCCTGATGAAGGATCAACATTATGTGATCCGTTTTAGGAAAATGAATCACAAGTCGTGAAATTGTTTATAATAATAATTGATAATTAATCAATAATTCCAACCCCTTAAACAGAAAGGGTAGAGAATTCAATCATTTTCGCTGCCCCGACCCGCTGGAACTCCAAAACCTTGAAGGAACGAATATTTGGCACAAAAGACTGTAAGCAATTTAGACACCTTTGGAGGCATTATCTACCAAATATATACTATCCTTATGATCTTAAAGTTTAAATCTTGCGGCCACAATGAACCCACATGTAGTCCGGATACTGTTTAAACTGGGAGTGTAGTTGAAAGCCACATCTGTATGCTTTATTTCAGAGCATCCAAGAGAGTGAGTAGTTCCTCACTAAATGGGCCAGATTTTCAGACAATGTACAATTCGCCTTCACCAATCCTCTCAAATAACTCGCATTTAAGACAAAAATCAGCTTCAAAATGCAGTTAAACATAACAGAACTGATACATTAAATCAATGTGATACCAAATATACTCCGATATACCTAGTATTGACCATTTTTCCGCCTAATTTATCAGGATTTACTATATGTGTAGATCTGCCACTTGTACATTTTCTGAAAATCTGACACAAATCCCCCAGCGGGACACTGACTATGGCGCCACCTGGTGTAACGGCTGGTATTTACCTCCCATTTGGAGGGAAGTAACGCCTCCCCTGATGGTATAACGTTCGTAAATTACTTATGTTGTATGTAATTGATGTATATGTAACAAGTTTATATTGTAGTTATGTTTAGAAATCACCATAACTCTCACACCTCTATTTAATTGTAATGATATCAAATAGACAGGAACTCTATTCACCTTTCACTCATATTTCATCCATCTCATCAACCATTATTTTTGTGATTTTGTATGAATCGAATGTATGACTTATATGTATTGTTGTATACTAACTCATGCCCTCTCTCTATATATATATATGTTTATAATAACTTAAAATCTATCAGGGCACAACGAAAATTCACCTACGGGTGAGCGTGCTATAGTTTTGTAAAAATTTCCTGAATAAATAAATTTGCGAAAAAAAAAATAACAACAGTACATGAAAGTTTCACGCATGCTGCAATAAGGGATTTGCAGGTCTCAGTGCGCATGTCTACTCCAGTGCATGCTGGGATGGATTCTGTTGAAATCTGACACATATATTTGGCAACATTTTTATCGAAAATTGCAAGAATGTTTTTTTTACCAATATCAGAGCTTGTAAAAATGATCTATGGAAACCAAATGCATCATAGGAAATATGGGGACATGTGTAATGGAAACATGTATAACACATGTATATTGACATTAGGCCATTAATAGATATTCCCTGCTGAATATGGCTTGTTTTCCTTTGGTTGTTGGTTCAGTACCATTAGTCCCATAAGTCGATGCGAATCAAGATTCAAAATCATGGCTATACAAATCCCCTATTGGGCACAGATGAACCAGAAGTGAAAATGGGAAATTAGTTTAAATGAACTTTTAATGAATGCTTTGGCTCTCCGCGAAGCATGTAAACAAATACCCGTGATCGGTATTCCACCCTTGATTCTGGTACTATGGTTATAGAAATACATGAAAAAAACACATCATTAGATAGAGTATTAAATTCTCTATTGAATGATATAAGATTTATTAATGTAGGCCAAGAAATGGCTGCGATATGAATGTTTTAAGATGACATATGATCAAATTTGATGCACATATAATAATTATAGAATGGAACTCGCCAGCAATAATCGAAAATTTATTGGACTTGATTCGTCCACATAAGCACTCTGGAATTTATTGTATTTGTGTGTAGATTAACAAATAAGATGGGTGAGACTGTATTTGAAATGCTAATGTGCCAAATGTAGGAATCAATATAGCGGAGGTAATTTCAAAGAGAAGGGATGAAAGTAAAGAAAATGTATGTTCTGATGAGATAGAGTAGAGGGAATTTTCTTATGTTTTATATATGTACTTGATAAGATTGGCTGAAAACGCTGAATGTCTTTTTTAGATTAATGATATGTCCAATTAAGATAAGATGAGATAAGAAGTTTTTTATTTGTTGTGTTCAAGGGTACAGAAGTGAGTACAGTTGAGTAAATGAAGGCAAAAAATGACAAATAGGTCGGCATACCTCTGTGGTACAGCGGGTTACCATTTCTTTCAGTAGTTACCAGAATTTGGAAAAACTAGTAAGATAAGCTAAGCTAACAAAGTAATTGACTTAGGAATGGAACGACTAAAATTATTTTAAAAAAACCGGATCAATTAATTACTGAATAAAGCATTGCTGGAGAAGATGGCCATCCATTAACCCCAATAACCAAACGAGGTACGAGTGGGGTTATTAGGGGTGTAATGGATCAGGCCATCAAGCCAGCAATCCTTTATTTAGTTTATCACACATCTCAATCAGGTGCAATGAACGTGTAATAAACACCATATGTGATGTGTCACAGGGATATGAGTTTCGAAACATTTTGTCTAGAAGAAAACTTTAATGTTCTGTGCATCCTTTTGCTAGTTCCAGCATATTTCATTGACTATTTTAAGTGCAAATATGACTTCATTTGATTTTGATTGTTTATTCATCACCAAAGATACAGATAACAAAGTTAGTGAAATATTAAATTTGATAAATTACATTTCTCTAATATGCTGATTTGTTGAACTGGGGAATGATTAAACTTAGAAGAAGAAAAGGTTTTGCTTGCATTCATGGAAATGTGATGTGTCACAGGAAGATGAGTCACCCAGTCGCAAGATATAACAATTTTTTCTATTTTCTCATCTATCTCAAGTCACTATATATTTACATATTTGAGACAAAGTTGTTAGAGAAATAAAAGAGGAATAACTTGGTACGCATTTAAAAAATGAGAATGTTCCATTTTCATGGCCAGAAAGGAATCAAATACTGGAGTTTAAAAGAAATGCCATTTTGTTTTCATTGTGAGTATTTATCCAGATTGTCATAGAGATGATCATTGATAAAACCAAGTTACAGATATGTAGTAAGATCTAATATCTAAATATTTGGTATCTACTACCTAGATTACTGATCTGCAGTGTTTAACCCTTTCAAGCTCAGCCTCCCCAGGGAGTTGTGGGTTAATTCATCCAAATACTTGAAATCTAGGGGTTTTGGAAGGAAAAAGTTTCCCAAATACAAATAGGAAAACTGACTAAAATATTTTATCACTTTTAACAAATTGATCAAGAGAAATAACTTTAAACTCATTTAAAAACGAGAACAGGGACCTGTTAATTTTTTCCCTATTTCTCAGAAATGTAATTTACTATTGTACAGGATAACCACACAACTTGACTTTAGATCGGCCAAAGGATAGATATATTCCCATATATAAGGTCAACATATGAGAACAGGACATTTGCTCATATAGTATATCAGTATGTGCTGCGACTGCAAATGTTTCATGCGCATACTAGGGCATACAAGGTTAATAATAATACCAACGATGCTAATAATAAATAATATAATAAAATAAGATGTGATATTCAGAAGTACCTGACGGGAGATCCATATTGTCGATAATTAGTAGCTATTTTTTAACAAACATTTCTTTTAATAATATCTATGTAACAGGCAACACTCTAGGATGTCCATAATGGAAGTAGTGTATTTACATATTGTCTTGGACGTAAAGGACATGAGTGAAACACAAAATTGCGTTTTCGTTAGCATTACATTGTTAGTATTAAGAAATGAAATATAACCACATTCATCTGTTATAGATATTGTTTAATGGGTGGTCAGGAAGACCTGCATTCATGCAGATTGCCGATTATGTGAAATGTTTTCGAAATTAAGCTGCAATTTGGCCAATACTAGCTAAATTCGAGAATATTCAGCATTGCATTGATTCTAGCAATCTGTTTGATAAGGTTGAACTGTATTTTGAACATTATTTTCGTCTAAAAGTTGGGTTATTTGAGAAGATTGGCATAATCTGACCCATAAAGTAAGTTAACCTCTCATTAACACTAATTATAGATAAACCAAATATAGTGGGCCTCTGGTCTGATACAACTTACAATATATGGGTCAGATTATCAGAAAATGTACAATTCACCTTCATCAATCCTCTCAAATAACCCAAATTTCAGACGAAAATAAAGTTCAAAAAACAGTTTAACCTAATGAAACAGATTGCTAGAATAAATGCAATGCAGAATATACGCAAGATTACCTAGTATTGACCAAATTTCAGCTTAATTTAGCCGAATTTACAGAATGTGTACAGCTGCAAATTGTACATCTGACCAATATATATGTCCAATCTTGTCAAACAAGTCCGGCTGATAATGTATAGCTTCAATCAAGCCTCTCTAAGTAAAGTTCATAATTTATATTAAATATTTTAATTCCCAGGTTATTTATGCCCCATATTGGTAATGTACAGTACATTTCCTGGTCATATTGTATATTAAAAATTCCATTCCCTTCCAAGATTATTAGTGTATGGATGGTCATACAAATTTTGATAACTTCCAATGGTTAATGTATGGCTGAGGGGTGGACAATGCATGGGGAGAAAGGGTCAATGCATGCTTTCAGCACCCAACTGTTGTCTTGTTTAGAATAATGCGTGCTATAATTTCACTTTAATGCCCTAAAAGTGGGATATAATTCTTTAGCAGTATGGTTATTGCCAGGCAATGCAGTCTACACCAACACTACTTCAGGAGACCATGGTAATGGACTCTTGCCAATTTCTATACATATCGTTGTTGTTGTTGTTGTTGAGACATTTATTTAGTCGAAAAATGACACTGTCGGTGGACCAAAGCTCTTTTCATAGGAAGGATTTCAAGTCCTACCGAACTACTTCTGTAAGTGTATATAAAAGTGTTTTTTATTTCTGATTTGTTATACAATAGGCCAGTTGCATGTCTCACTGCGCATGTCTACTGCAGTGCATGGTGGGATGGATTCTGTTGAAATCTAACATACAAATATTTGGCAATATTTTAGCGAAAATTGCAAGAATGTTTTCATCAATATCATAACTTGTATACATCATCTATGAAAAGCAAATGCATGATGGGAAAGATGGAGGCTTTTGTTATTGAAACATGTATAACACATGGATATTGACATTAGAACAATAATAAATATCCCATGCTGAACATGACATGATTTCTATACATTTTAGTCTGTACCATTGGTCCGATAATTCCATGTGAATCAAGATTCAAAATGGCGGCTATGCAACTCCCCTATTACATAATATAGAAACATGTCCCTCTCTTTCTTTGTGCACATTCAAGCAGCTTTTCCAAGAGTGCATTGACATTCCCTCATAACATCTAATTTTAGATGCTTATGTGATTGATATTTCTTTCAACATCGAGATCCTTTCTTGATTTAACGTTCGGCACTTATCTAAATAATTATCAACGCACCATAGTACATTTAATTGCCCAATGCCCCCTGTTATTACCTGCAAATGTTGGTAATTATCTCCAAAAAATCACAGTGGTATGCAGTAAGTGTGATTGCCTTTTTCTATACTCTCCACTTAAATAGTCATCAAGACCATTGATTAGTGTGCTAAACATATCATGCATCAACTTGAACATTTGTTGGACTAGAACTTTGGGGAAAAAAATAAATAATTATTCACATTCTGCAAGTTGTTGGTACATTATTGTCTGTTTTATCGATCATATATAATTAGCAGAACATTGCTTGCATGCATGTTGGTTGTAAAACTTACTGTTGCGTATTATGAAAGATTATTCTTTACCGTGTTTTGTTATAAAATAAGGTAAAATCTTTTATTTCTCTTATAAGCTCAAAATAGAATGAATCAGAAATTGACAAATAAGTTGACATGCCTTATCAAAAAATGAATATTCCATTTCTACCGACAGTTACCTTAATTTTACAATAGTTATGGGAGTCTCATACAATGCTAGTGAGAATAATTAAAATGGTAAATAGATCAGAGGGATCCTAGTGTGGTTGTTAATGCTTTAAATATAACCTTAACTAATATAGCATTAGATTCTTTTTGTAAATCTTTTACCTTCTTTGGATTCTGGATGAGAGCTATTACATAGTGTGCAAGTTATGTTTTTTTTTTAATATAGCATTAGATATAGTCCTTACATTCACATGAATTCATAATACATTATTCAATGTGGTGGACCTATTGTCTAGTTATGTTAAGTCAATGTAGAATAGAATAGAATAGAAAGTCTTTTATTTGTCTTTGGTTAATTTACAGTAGAAATGACAGGCTCCTAGTTAGGAGAGCTCTTTTATCCAGGTTTTGGGCGAGATAGTAAGCACATTCAAGGAGGTGAACCTTACTCCTTGTTTCATTCGGGAGTACTTTCATTAAGTCCATTTCTCCCTGAACATTCGCCCTCTCATTGAGGTTGTGGGTTGCTCTTACCGCACTGTTTAATAGAGATTGTAACCGATTTAATAGGCTCTTATTTGAGCTGGCATAGAATATATCACCATAATCGATATTGGTTATGTCAGTTTTTACCTTTTTTGTGAGTATATATCTAGCGTCGGACAGAAGTTTGACCTTCCATTTCACATTTCTTATCGTCCTTACTAGTTGTGGTTTAAAGGATAATTCATGGTCAATCAGTAGCCCCAGGTAACAGTATTCCTCAGTTTTGAGAATTTGTTCTTTGCCCAGGGTAAGGCAAGCACCATCATTATTAGGGGTGTTTTTATTAATTCGTTTTGGTAGAAAGGTCATGTATTTTGTCTTAGAAATATTCATTGAGATTTTGTTAGACTTGCACCAGGTGTCAATTGTATTCAAGTCTTGCTGAAGGTGACTGTTGATTATTTCTTCTTTTTTGTTACTACAAATAAGGACAGTATCGTCTGCGTAATGCTGAATTTTAGAATTTCGGACAACCTGGAGCATGTCATTGATGTATATTGTAAAGAGGATAGGTCCTAAAATTGTACCTTGAGGTACCCCAAAGGTTATCTTACCCTGAGCAGAGAGGGAACCGTTTACCTTTAGAATTGGGGTTTTATCATTAAGATAGTGCCCGAACCATTCTCTTTTCCAGATCTATATTCCTATCTTCTCTAGTTATTCTAGCAATTTATCGTTGTGATCCATATCGAACGCATTTTTTAAATCTAGGAATACCGCTGTTGTGGTATTACCTATTTAAATTTTCATATAAAGGTCCCATCGAATCAATGTGTGCATGATTAACAGACATTCCTTGACGAAACCCATATTGTTTGTTATAGTAGATTTTATTGTTCTCCATGTAAAGGGATAGTTGCACCTGGACAACTTTTTCAAAAACAGAGAGTAGGTCGTTAACCTTATTCATATTATTTTTTGTTTCAAGGAGGTCAATATTAAGGTCTCCCGTCACTATAATTTCATTTGAAAGGGTGAGTTTTGATAATAGCATTTCTAGCTTCTTTAAACCTGGTTGGATAGGGGCTCCAGGAGGCCTGTAGACATTGACGATTGTATATGGTTTACAGAGACCTCTCTTTACCTTATTAACTTGAGTTTCCATATTTTCATTCATAACACAGAGGTGAGCAAAGACATCAGGGTCAGTTTGGTGGTCGTCTCTTACCACCTCCCCTTTTCTTACCTTCTTGCCTATAGAGGTTATAACCGTCAATGTTACATGCGTTGTCATTGGTATGGGGCTGCAGCCACGTTTCTGTCAGACAAATGATATTTAAATTATTATCTGCTTCGCTGACACAGTGATGGAAATTGTTGAATTTTTAAGTAGGCTTCTAATGTTCCAGCTCACTAGATTAAAGCCTTTGATATTTTTAAAAGCTACGAATGCTTTGAGGGGTTTCTCAGGCATTATGAGAATAATGAGTTAGGGTAGGTCATACTGTCCGGTAGCAACAGTTAATACAATGTTGAAGAGTGGAGCGAACAATTATCATTAGCAACACAGTAATCGTTTGAGGTACATATTACAATGCTGAAGAGTGGAACTACAATTTTCAATGTCAGTATTACAGTATTAGTAGTAACACAGCAATCGTTTGAGAAACATAAAATACATAAAATACAATAGTCAAGAGTAGGTTTGACAAGTTGCAAATGATACTCATAATCATAATACTGAGAGTTTAAGTATATCGCAAGATTATTTCAACCAGTTTCTAGTGTGTTAGTGTATAATTAGCCCTGATTGGGCTAGTAATAGGGCGCATAGTGGCTCTGCACTTGAAATACTTGGTTAACTCATATCATAAGTGTTGAGCGATAATATAGTAGTCAAGTTTGATAGACTCGCTTAGACGTGTTAATAAGGTTCAAATATAAAATAAGTCAGTCCTTTAGGTTGGGAATGGTATTAGGCCTTCTCGATAAGTGCAAGTCGAGCTTTTCTAATCATCTCTCCTTGCAAGGTCTTGCCACTGAATCATCTCGAGGAGACCATCGTTTGCTCATGGTTACCTCGTAGTATTTTTCATATTTTTTATTACGTAGTTTTTCAGCAAGATTCTCATTCTGCTCAAATTTCTTCTGAATTAATTCCGTTAGAAATTGTTCTTCGTTGTTTTTGAAGGCTGGCGTTGATTCAATATTTCTTGTGAGGATCTCAGCCTAATAGGCAGATGCACTGGTTTCCACTTCACAAGCGACTTTGGTTTTTCCCGCCGCTCTCGCCTTTAGAGCCTGATAGGCGTGTTCAACCGATTTGTAGTCTGTGTCGTTGTGGATAATTTTTGCAGGGTAGAAATTAGACATATAGCTATATATCCTGTAGTAGCTAATGCATTTTCCTTCATCGACTGATATTTGGGAGGCTATATGGGATAAGGATTTCATGTTTTCTGTCTCCCCTTTCTCTCCCTCTCGAACATTTAACTGAAATCAATTTTTGTTTCCCTTGGAAACGCAATCTTCTGCATGAACTGGAAATAGATAAATGTAAAGTGATCACTGTTAACTAATTCTTCTTTTAGTTATTGTCTAGCGATTAACATGTTACTTCAATGTAATAAGGGAATCGACAATAGGCACAGGCAAGGATTATTTACTATTATTTATCTAAAATACGCAGGATCCTTTGCATAATTGTTCTACATGGGTGAGATTTTCTGAAAATGCACAATCTACAGTTCTACACATCTATCAAATTCAGCTAAATTAGAGTGAAAAATGATAAATACTAAGTATATCTGAGTGTAGTCTGTATTGTATTCATTCAATGAATATGTCTGGTTATGTTAAATTGAATTTTTAACCTGATTTTCCTCTTAAATGTGGGTTTCCTCTTAATTTGGTTCCAAGAAGGACATTTAAAGAGCAGACAAGGGAACAATTATATCAGATTTAATTAATTAAGACAGCAAACTGAAATGCAGAGACGAATTTATATAATCTCACAACACTATTTAGAAATGAACATTGACAATTACAAGAGTTATAATCCTATATTTTAATCAAACTTTATATAAGATCGACAAATCTTGTTGGGAATGAACTCTTAGGGAGACCTGCCTAGGCAGAGAGCATATATCCAATTTCGGAATGTTATCGTCTGTTCTGAATAAAAATGCCATTTATGGGAGATATTTATCGCTGATAAATGTATTTATGAATATACTCTCCTGACACCTGAATACCTGTTTACCCGTTGTTGTGCGACAAGCATCAGAAAGAATCTGGTTGTTGTACAGTATAGACGTGAACATTTTGTTTAAAGAAATCGTATAATGGTTATCAACGCAGCCAGAGCCGAAGCTTATATTGTGTAGAGGCTGTTTTGAACATTACACTCTTCCAAGTTGCTTGTGGCGAGCAAATCAAGACAAGAAAAAAGAATTATCGACGGCCAGGAGAAGAATACCTTCGATCGTAAAATCTGAAACTGAGCCAACCAACCTACCTAGAAGGCGGCAATAGCCTGCTGCAGGGATCAGAGAAGACAAAGTACCAGAGAGAGGTACAGTGGCTTATTTGACTTTGGTTGAAACATGTATTGCGAAGAAACAAGCCAAAGTTGACAAAGCAAATATGTTGACAACTCAGCAAGCCGAAGAGGCCTTACAATGTTTGTCCAATCCACCGCGGGCTCAGGTGGCGGTGGCCACGGTCAGTCTTCATCAACCCAGTCACCTGGTAATCTGTTCAACAGATCTACAGCTTCAGCAAACCTGGGTAATTGTTGTCCGGAATGTTTCTTTCCTGATATGAAATCATACCTAGATCTGTCACATAGGAACATGATGCATGGCTGTATTCGGGTCCTCCAGGAATGGTGATTGGGGTGCCGCCATTGACGGTTATCTGGGTCATCTATGATACATGTCATTCAAGGTGGCATTAGAAAGATATTTAGAATCAGCAATCTTGGATTATGAAGAGTTACGTCCAAGGTATTAGCAGGCCGTCTTGAGGATTGGCCTGTTGTTGATACAGAATCTGATTGCATGTACTTGTGCCCAGAAAACATGTGAAGCTTATATTAACGCTCACAGCCATCTTCTTCATCTTTATGACTCCCACACCAACTGGGTTAAGGATGCTTGTTGGAAGTAGAACGATGGGAGAGATTGCTATAATTGCAGATTGTGGATTGTGCAAAGCCTCTCATTGTTATAAAACATGCAACACCCAACTAAACTGGCTTCGAGAGCATGCCTCACCGGATGTTGCTACCGGAAGTGGGGGTGGACAAGGCAAAGTCTCCTCTTCCCCAGGTCCGAATTGATGGCAAGATGGTGGCCACAAAACAATTATATCGACTTTGACAATTGAAGATGTTCAATTTTTTCTTGGATTACCGGCTACTGCTTCTGATGAGATTATCTCTGATGTGTATCTACCTAATCTCTACCAGTGTGTTTTATCTGAGACTTCTCACGGCGATGTTGATGGTGTTATGCGTCAATTTTGCACGTCTGGCTGGGCATCTTGGTTGTGTCGTAATGGCTGCCTTGACTAGGATTCCCACTGGCTGCCCGATGGACTCTGGAATGGCTTTCGCCTAGTGGACAAGGATGCATCAATCACTTCTTATGAAATGTCAAATTACTCATCATGTTATTCCAATGATAATGAGACTAAACTGGACTCCTTGATTTCTAAAGAATGTACATGCTATGGGGTTATACAGAAATCAAACGGTGGAATCAGACCTAACAGAGTCACCCAAAAGAAGATTCTGTTAATAATTTTGTGTCTGAAGTATGCTCATCTTTTGCTTTTGTTACTCTTGATGAAATCATATCTAACCTTCATCGAAATTCCTTTATGTGTACCATGGACGTCAGAGCTGCTTATCGCAGTGTCTTAATTCACCCATCCAACAGAACTTATTTTGGCTTGAAATGGAAAAAAGGCCAAGAAGACACCTATTTAGTTGACAATTTCATGTGTTTTGGAGCTTGTTTGGCTCCAAACTGTTTTGCCAGAATTACTGATGCAGTCACTCAAATCATGAGGAGAGAGGGATTCGTCTGCAATTCATATATTTAGACAATTATCTTCTGTCTGGAGAAATATACAAGGACTGCAATCATGCTCAACTGGTTTTGATAAAATTGTTGGATGAGTTAGACTTCTACGTCACATGGGATAAAGTAACTAATACATGTCAACAAAATTGCTATCATTGATCATGGCATTGATAGTTCCAATATGACCATAAGTTATACCAAATGATGAGCTGGTAAAGCTGAGGAAAGAATTAGATTTCTTTGACGGGAAGAAATATGGCTCTAGGAAGGAAATCAGGAAATTACCAGGCTTCTTGAATCATTGCAGCAAGGTAGTGACAGGTGGCCGTTTATATTGCCATTTCGTCATTAATTTGCTCAAACCTTTACACCATCGTCATCATGTACATCTGCAGTTATCATTCCACAGCGATTTACAATGGTGATGTGCTGCCTTGGACGACTTTAATGGCACAAGGGACTTGTCTTTGAAGTCTGACTTGAGTGAGGCCATAGTTTTGTTTTGGGAAAAAGAATCATTTGTGGCCTTTTACAAGAGTTTGACTTGCAGATTCCACTTATGATGACCCCTCCAGTTGTTCTCATCATCAGATGATATAAACAGTAGCTATCATTTGTAAGTGCACTTTTGTAATTATATAATAGGTCATGTCATAGGTTTTGGTGGACGCATTGGAATAGTTTGTGTAAGCCACAAATGCATATTATGTTTTTTCTATTTTTTCCCCCACCAAGTTATCATTCAACTTATATTTTAAAGTTGAACTTATACTTTAATTAATAAGCTAATATTTCAATAGTAGGTCTGAAAGGCACAAAGTTCGAGCCCCACTATAGGAATGACATGAATTATAATAATAAATGATGAACAAATAAAGAATAACTTGTATAGATTTTGGTAAGCAAACAGTTTTATTGATGGTAATTACCGGTAAGTGCACATTGGGCCAAGAACAGGCCACAAGCCAGTTACTGCGTTGGTCAGTGTATGATAATTGTGCAGATATAGATGAAAGGTTAATAATTGTTTATAAGAAGTCATTGAAAGTTGCATTCTACCCCTCTCAGTACACACATTTATTTATAACATTTATAACAACTTGTTAAACAACTCCACAGTGCTGCAAACCGCCCAAGTTTGTATCCTGTGATAGAGGTAGGAAAACACTACTTCCTGTCAAAATCAAACGACAAAGGTTCAAGTTAATTCAGAGAAATTTAAGGTATGTTTTAAGAAAATGAATCATAAGTCGCAAAATATGGATTTCGAGATATCATCATATTTGAAACGGTGATATCAAGCCAATTCCAATGATAGTAAACATTAAGGACATTTAATAAGTATTTCTGTAGTGGGTTTGAGGTATTGTATATAAGAAAGGTGTGGGACATGTAATGTCCATTCTTATTGTTGTGTGGTGCTGTCTGCTGAGGTTGGTACACCTGTACTAATCCAGTGGGCAGTACCAGCTTATTCCTTAACATTTCACCTTTAGAGTTGAATCTTTACTCTAACTTCCTATTTACCTCTCATTGTGTATGTCACTTTTATATTCTACAAAGAACAGTCCTCATGTATTGCACTTGTTATTCATGTTGTCCCAGAATGGGCATATTGCTAACATTTACTATGTTTGTGCCTTCGGATTTGACACCATGTTTGTGTTGGTGAAGAATATAAGAGGTGGCCTGACCACCTCCACTGGTCAGGTCGTTGGGGAGCTTGTCCCGTGCCGAACAATAAAGTCGTGCAAAAGGTCTTTTCCTTGTCATAGTCTTTTATTGTCGTAGCAGAGCGGATCGGATCCAAAAGATCACTACATTTCTATATTTTAAAGTTGATATTCTTTTTTAAAAAAAAAAGAGTTTGCCATATTTTTGTGTGGACAATTACTAAAAAAGAAGCTAAATATACTCTATAAGATGACCTTAGTAATGCAAGATATATTTATTACAATGTCTTGAAATTTGGTGACTCTATTTATGCTACTAGCAGCTCCGTGAACCCCCAAAATGAATACATTCTAAGCAAGGGTTTTTATAAATAATCTACTTTGAAAAATGCCAATTTTGCGACTTGAAACTCATTTTCCTGAAACACACCACATTTGTATTCATGAGTGATGGAGGTGTGCAAACAGGAAACTGGCATCTAAAATTAGATTTCAGGTCTTCCAGCTTGTTCCTGACTACATGGAATAAGGAATTTGTATCTAAATTTTATGGGTCGAAAATGATTTTGAAGGCTATTTCTCCAAAGGTGGTTGGTTACATGGGAGAAGTACTTTCTAATAGCAATCAACATGAACTTTAACTAACAGGCCCAAAGTTGCTGTATACTAAGGTAGGAACAAATGAAATCATCCCTTTTTTAAATGGATGAAATCACGGACTTGAATTGAATTCTCATTACAAATCCGTGATGAAATGAATAATTTGGTCAGATTCTCAGAAAATGCAAAATATGCCTTTACTAATCCTCTCAAATAAACCACATTTAAGACGAAAATCAGGTTCAAAATACGGTACAAAATATACTCAGATATACAAGTATTTATCAATTTTCACTGTAATTTAGCAGAATTTCATAGATGTGCAGAACTGTAGATTGTGGATTTTCTGGAAATCTGACCCACATAGCTATAGATAGATATATATATATATGTAGATAAACTAATGGTTAGTTTCTAATAATGGTGATACATGATTAAGAAAATATACTGGCGAAGTTGCCAGAAAATGCACAGACAATTCACCTTCACTAATTCCCCGTAACTAACCTAAATTTGAGACAGAAGTAAGATTTGTAATACAGTTGGACATTGTTAACAACAAAGTTATTCCAAATATGCTCAGAATTACCTAGTATTTATGATTTTTCAGCTTTATTTAACTGTATTTACTAAATGCGTAGAGCTGCTGATTGTACAATCTCAACTGTCTACGGGTTGTAACATACATGGATCCAATGGGAAAGTAAGGTCTATGAACAGATGGCTTTTTGATGGCATGTGGTCACTTTATCAATTTGGAATATTTATCCAATTAGACGTTAGATTCAAATTGTATAGAGCATTTTATAGATTCATTTTATATTGATAACATACTCAGTCAGTTAATAGGGGTATCCACTGCTTGCAGTAAGCTCTGCAGTAAGCTTTGTGATGTGGTTGTGATGGTTGGAGAGGAGTGGCAAATGGCCAGTGCACCATATAGGGAGGACATGGTCACTTCTCTCCACCTACACAATCATCACAATACCATCGCAAGGCTTACCGCAGAGCTTACCACAGCCAGTGGAGACCGGATTATAGTAGTGTCAGGGGTGCCTTCAGCTTTTCACCATGACATGCTGACATACCGCCTCTAGGTTAACAGCACCCCATCAAGCCAATTTTTCAAATCAGATATTTGAATTGAAGTAATCATTTTCATAATAAGTAACAACAATGGAAATATCTTCCCGTTTCAATCATTGTCTAGTTTGCTTTGCTCGTGATCCAATCGGAATATTTTGTGGTATCGGTGAAACCGCTGACTGCAGCAGGGGTACATGTACTTGCTGCAAATGAGGCCACTCCATATATCTTTCCTCCACAAATCAAGGGACCTCCGCTGTCCCCCTGTAAGAAAATATGATAATTAATTCATTACAAATGCAATGTGTTACAGAAAAATTAATTGTAATATGAGAAAAATGACGATATCACTGTATTTGAAAAGATGAGATCAAGTTAATTCCAATGATTGTTAATAACAATAAATGGGTGTTAGTTAATATATAATATAATGGGAGATTTGCATAGCCACAATTTTGAATCTTCATTCGCATGGAATTATGGAACTAATGGTACAGTATAAAATTCATAGAAAACATGCCATGTTCAGCGTGGACTATTTACCAATGCCCCAATATCAATATCCATGTGTTATACATATTTCCATGACATAAGTCTCCATCTTTCCCATCATGCATTTGGTTCTTTCATAGATCATTTATAGAAGCTATCATATTGTTGAAAAAATTCATGCAATTTTCAATTAAAAGCAATAAAAAAAATGCATGTCACATTTCATCAGGATCCATCCCAGGATGCATTTTAACAGACATGCGCAGTGGCACATGCAAATCCCCAATTAAGATCAGGTTGGGCAAAATTGCATAACGTTATGTAACACTTACACTGCACACTCCAGTTGGAAGACTAGCATGCCTGACACATGTGATGTTCACTAGGTTATCAAGGCCATATTTCCTGAGTTCATCTTCACAATCGAGATCAAAAAGTGCTTCAGTTTGTGCGTCTCTCATGATGATTTCGGCACCAGAATCTGTTGGTTACAAATAGAGAATAAAGCGATCAACATGCTTTCTAGACTATCTAAAGAAAACAGTTGTAACACTTGGTTTTGCCATGAAACTTGTTTGTCAACTTCCCGGGATATTCCACATGAGAAATGAATGAATGAGAAAATCTCTTTTTCCTGGACATTGTAGTTTGGGTTGAACAGTTTCAAATCATAATATATATACGATGTTTCATAGGAAAAATGAGTCTAAAGGCGCAAAGACTATACATCAGTGGTGAAATATTTTCTCAACAAGAGTTAATCATGGGAATGCTTTCATATTTGTGGTACGTTCCTGACCCTGACAGATCAATCCATGTACCAAATTCCAAGATTGTACACTATATGTCAATGTGATACTGAGGTTATACTAAAGAGAATATTTAACTAATATATCAAATTTTTATACTGATTGTCCATCCAGGAGGTATGTGGCACTAGAGTAGGACTATCGTCACAATTTGATAGGAATGAAGGGAGGTCTTAGGCTATTTATTTCAAAATATAGATTGTTTTTGTACGTTGACATCCCGCCCATCATCCTCCAACCCCCAAAATTGTTTAATTTTAGTGTTAAATCAACGTGCAAAACCATTGCCGATGTTTTGCACATCATATGGTAGGGCCATTGGTGAGAGCTTAAGAAACCATCTCCGAAGTTACCTGATGTTTACACGAGTACGGCCGAGTGCGAGAGGGATGGTTATGCTTGGTTCTTTAGAAATATATGGCATTGGAAAGTGACTGTGTGTGCATTTACAGTTCAGTAAAACCCTGATGTTTTGCTTCTCAAAAATGTAAAGGATGACAAATCCGAAGTTTGTTTCTCCCGTGGACTACAAAAACATAGGTATTTGGGTATTTGAGACGACTTTCCTAGACTAATTTATAGCCGCTGAGTCTTGGTGGCGCGTCCTAGCATCAATGTGAGAAATGCAGGCATCCCTTGGTTTGCCACTAGGCACCGATGCGTCCAGAGGGTGACTGGCACCAGGGTACACTATCATCACAACAAAGAACTCTTAAATTAACTAGGATAATATAGTGTTTGGCGGATAATGAAACCATAGGCTATTTAAAAAGCCTTCGCCAACACCGTAACGCACCCACTGCCATGGCAGCCATGTAGACATCTACTGGGCTGTCTACATGGCACGCTGAGTAACGTTTGGAAAGGGTGATCCCATTGGCTGAGAGCCTAGCTCAAGGTTAATGTAATGTGCCCTGTGATTGGCCGATTTTTTTTCCTGAGTATTACCGAAGATGCCATGTGTTTGTACAGTAGAATGTTTGTCCATGCTTGTGGCATATAGGGCTCGGGGAATCGGTTATTACTCCATTGTGATACCAGATATAACCTGATGTATTGGAAGTAATTGCAGTCTATGGAATTTCCCTAGGCCTGGAGACATTGTTTGCGTTGATTGCAGGTCGGTAAATAGCATTTTGGGATGATCGGCGGACAGTCGGTGACCTATATGTTAGTGTCGAAAATAATGTGGGCGTGGCTGAAATTGTACGGGTATGCTGAGGCATATGAATATGCCAGTGATGCCTAATCGTCCAGTAATGTCAGTAATATCATTTTCAAACATAACAAAAGAGAAAACTGCTGATAAGAAGTCCTGACTGATAGTATAATTTGAATCAGCATATGTTTTAATATAATGATATCTCAAAATCCATTTTTTGCGCATTTGGAACAGTGACTACACAGATTATAGAATGACAAAGAGATGATATGATGACTCAATACCAATGATACGGAAGGAATATATGATGCTAATAATTATTTCAGTTTGGGCATCTACAACTAATCAATTTAAAATAAAATACATGAAATAGATACAAATCTCCATACATTTTGTTAATTACGACCATTACATATTATAATGATAATAGAGTTGCCTCTATACATCATCACACTAGCTATTTACACTTATTTTCTTTTACCTTTCACCGACTCTAAGCTGGTCCATTTTTCTTTAAAAAAGAATAACAGCCACATGATGTTAACATGAGGTTTAAATTGTGGTGTGCTCGTGTTTCATACATGTTGTTCTTCCATCTCTATTAGTAGCTTATTCCAGAGGTTTGTAATCTTCTTACCTCTACCCTGGACTACATTATTATACATTTGTTTTGTTAATATCTATTTTACCTCACGCCATGCAGGTGGAAAGGAATACATACTAGGACCTGTCTTGCCCCAGCCCATGATGGTGCAAGCGTTGTAATTGGTGGCCTTGTCCGTGGGTCTTGCAAATGGGGCAGAGTTGATATTGCTGCCCGCTGTCAGTGTCAAGGGTGAAGTCAGCTTCAGTAGGGCTATGTCATCCTCAAAGTTGCCTGTGTACTGTTGATGCTGAGAAAGAAGCATACGGGTCAAGTCATCAGAAAATGGACATTTCCCTTTCACTAGTCGTCACAAATAACCCAGATTTATTAAATGGGCTTCATGGGTTTGTACCCTTAAGGGAAAACTCTTGATCAGATAAGATAAGATAAGAGAAGACATAGTTACATTGACATAGAGTATGTAAACTTCTCAAATTAGAGTTCTTCCAGTGTGTGCCCTGCTTACTTTACAGTATATGGGTCAGATCTTCAAAAAATATACAATTGGCCTTCACCAATCTTCTTGAATAACCCAATTCAAGTCGACAGTCAGGTTCAAAATGAAGCTTAACATGAAGCTTAAATTAGGCTGGAAAATGAAGAATACCGGGTATATCTGAGTATATTTGGTATCGAGTTGATTTAAAGTATCAGTCTGTTATGTTAAACTGCATTTTGAACCTAATTTTCTTAAATGTGGGTTATTTGAGAGAATTGGTGAAGGCGAATTGTACATTTTCTCAAAATCTGACCCATATCCAGAATAGGTCACCCTATAGCTGCTGTGTTAGACAAACTGAAAAACCTCTAATTGATCTTATTTAATGGTAATGAAATAACATTGAAAAACTGCTGGTCAATCTTAGTCATTAATAGGGGAGTTGAATGTGTCACTGCGCATGCGTGTTACAGATCAAAAATGTTTTTCAACAATATCACAGCTTGTATGATCTATGGTAACAAGTGCATGATGGGAACGATGGGGACTTTTCTTATTGAAACATGTATAATACATGGATATTGATATTAGAGCACTGATATATATCCCATGCTAAACATTGCATGTTTCCTACATGATTTTTGACAGTTCCGTTAGTACTATAATTCCACGCAAATCACAATTCAAAATGGCGTCTATGCAAATCCCCTATTACCAGAGCAATCAGTAAAGTGAGTCTCTCAAGCTAAATTCCTGGTTAGTGTCACTTTTTCTTTAAAGTAAGGAATAATTACCCTGATGATCTCACTCAGGGTTCGGGAGGTAGCAGCGCTTCTATCATGGCTTCCTACATTGACTTTGAAGTTACTTGGCGACCTGTATGAATCAGAGAAATGGAGTGGATGTTTTAATGGGTTGGGATGATACAAGACAAAATAACTAAGGCTAACAATAAGATATACTATGAGTCCAAATTAAAATGATTTGCTGCACCAAGTACCATCAGGATGCTGTATAAAGTGGTCATCAGCCCAGTCCTAGAATACTGAGACACTCTGTATGATGCTGCCCCAAAGTACATTTTAGACCAATTACAAACACTTAAAAACACAGCACTAGGGATATCAGAAGAATAAAACAAAAGAACTATTTTAATGCAGCTCCATAGAGAGCTTGAAATGCCTAACTCGACATATTCTCTTTATACACTGAGCAATGTCTTCTAGTAAACAAATCCATATCAATGTTTCCTCTTTTTTACTTTCTCCATTGCCTATGGCCACTCTTACTACTACTCCTCTTGATCTCATCTCATACATCATGGATAGATAATAGATCCATGTTACCTTTGCCAAATCAGTTGTGTCCGTGTAGAACCTGAACCTTAACCTGAAGAATAATCCAGTTGATAATTTAAATTGGGTGTTATTCACCTCTACTCCAAGCAGAATATCTTGTAGCGAGAATACTAACTGGTTATTCCCTTTACAAAAGAATGTTTCACCATTTGTTCTGTCAGACAAATAATGCATATCATATAACCACTCCAATAAGGAGGTCCATAGCCTTTTATCTGTCATATATTTCACGAAAAAAGTGCCTATATCATCGCAAAAACTACTTGTAAAAATCTCCCCAATGGTAGAATATGCCATATTAGTATGTGATGTGGAACAGGAAAATGAGCAACGCAATATTTCATTTTTGGAGCATCTAGTGCTCGAGGGCATATAAATTTGCATGTACAGTTTCAAGACAATGTATTAAGTATATTCGTCCATTTTCAAAGTCATCTTATAGAGTATATTTAGCAATTTTTCTAGTTATTGTTCGCCCAAAATATTGCAAACAGCAAAAAGTTGCAAAAGAAAAATATCGAACTTATAATATAGAAATAAGTAGGACATGACCTGATGTTTACTATCGTTAAAATCGGCTTGACCTCATCTTTTCAAATATGATGGTATCTCAAAATCCATATTCTGTGACTTGTGACTTCATTGTGATTTCATTTGTATATATTTTACTTACGGTCCTTTTTTCCCCTTCGTACTGTAGACACAATGGGCAGCAGTGAGTAGCCACTGGTCAGAGATGATGGCCGCCCCACATATAAAATAGAACTGACCCCGACGCCTATACTTCTTTGAAAGGGCCGCCATGAATGGATAGGTTGTAGCATCTATCACTGGTTGCCCTCCTATAATCTTGGCTCCTGCACCTGTCATAAATGGGTGAGAAATTCAGAAAATTCACACTTCAGCTTCTTCTCAAATCTTCTCAAATAACCCAAATTTCAGACGAAAATAAAGATCAAAATACAGTTCAACCTAACCAAACAGATTGCTAGAATCAATGCAATGCTGAATATACTTTAAATTACCAAGTATTGAGTAAATTGCAGCCTAATTTAGCAGAATTGACTAAATATGTAGAGCTGCTAATTATACATTTTCTGATAACGTGACCCTAATAATGCTAGGTTCATGCAACTCTTTCTGACCAAATGTACCATCGATGTATTAAAGCTCTCAAATGTTTAAATGCTGATAGTATATAAACCAGAAACCAGTCTGACAGTATGTTAAATGATAGTAGATGGAAATTAATGTAATTATAACAACAAAGTGATTGAGTTAGATATAGTGTGGAGTGTCTGTATGCAAATTAAAGTTAAAGTTAAAATGTCAAGATGTCGTCAAACCAATTGATTATCTTTTGTACTAGGTGAATGAGAATTATCACGAATGTGAAACTTTGACCAATGAAATTCATAAACAAAACAAAAAACATCTTCTTAGTTGCACTCTCAGTTAAAATTAGTACAAAGCGAAACATTGTCTGCCTTGTGCTTGTTTTTTTTCTACTAATTTAGAAGGTATTTTTTTAAAGAAATTGTATTCAGCTGGTTTCGGTGGTGCAGTAATATTTTCATATTCAATTTTGTGAGTTTTGATACAATCAATTTGGTCAGATTTTGTTTGCTGTAATAGTTGAGAGAGCAGCATTGTTTTTTTCTGATGATGATGGGTCAGATAAATGGCATCATGTAAAAGAATTATGCATAAATTCATAAATACTTTTGTTGTTACCCCTTGACCAAAAAATTAAACGATTTGTAAGAATCGGCCAATTATGGTAAGATTTCTTTCAAATTTGTCAAAATAGTTGAGAATGCAGCTTCAACTGATAGCTTAAGGCTTCACTCTCAATCCTTATAACAAACAAAATTTACACATATTATGACTTATAGGACTAGATGTATCAATATTCTGCTGCTGTTATCCATATAATATAAGGCTAGAGCAATTTCTACAAAAAGAGGTAGAAAGGAAAAGGTAGAAAGAGGGGTTTCCCTGTCCCAAATGTTCTAAGAATTTATTGTTTTACAAACCACTTTACTCATCTGTAGGGGTCTGTCGCCCCCTCTCTGGATGTCGTCATATGTGGGTTGTGAAGGTATTTGGGGTGGAAATGTGATTTTGAAGCCTTTTTCAAATTGGGATACCCACACTCTATTTATAGCCTGGGAAAGCCCCTGTGAGATACTACGTGAGTTCCCACAACCTACGTCCAGGGGGACCTAGGAGGAGCATGTGGAAGAGGGGAGGGAGAGTGTGGGGAGAAATCGGAGAGGGGAGGGGGAGCATGATTCTCTAATCAAATTTGAATATATAATTAAAAAAGTTTCTGCCACTCTACCAACTGTAAAATATGGAAAACATTTTCATGTAACAGCAACTTCATCATAAAAAAAAATTGTAATCCAAAATATCAGGGAATCTGGGAAGATCAACACACTTCAGAGTAGTGCTGACAGATCATATACTATCCCTTTTTTCTCCTTTATGTAACTGTATGCTTAATGAGTGAGTGGGTGAGATTAGTTGCTAAACGCCATTATCAACACATTTAATATGGTTATATCAAGAGGCAGGAGAGATGAGAGGGAGGCAGTTTATTATCATACCCAGGAAATAGAGATATAGAAGTAGGGAGAGAGAGACAGAAAAAAATGATAATAATGAGGAAGAGGGGATTGAGATGGGGAGGCAGAGGGGGTGGGGAATCGGAGATGGGGTTGGGAGAGAAAAACAGGTATGAAAGACAGAGAAGAGCGGGAGGGAAAAGAGGGAGAGGGGGATGTGTGGGGAGAGAGAGTGACCGTCTGGAGGACAGGTACTTTGCTAGTATGTTTATAAAAAGAGTTATGCATATCATGACTCAACGGACGGAATTATCAATATTCAATAACTGTTATTAATATGTTACACAAGAATTTCAAGTCAAATTGGCCGAGAGAAAAAGGGCACCAGTGAGCGATAATAATAATAATTATTACTATTATTATGATTATACAATTATTTCATGTGGCATCGGATGAGGGAAAATAGCCGCTGGTGAGTATTAATAATTGTTACCTGGATTTATATGACTGAGTGTTGAACCGTCTAACGATCAGAATATGTAAGGGTCAGATTTTCAGAAAATGCACAATCTATAGGCCTATTTCTACACATCTACCAAAATCTGCTGAATTAGAGTGAAAAATGATAAATACCAGACCTGTATATCTGAGTGTATTCATCCAATAAATCAGTCTATTTATGTTGAACTATATTTTGAACCTGATTTTCGTCCTCAATTTGGGTTATTTGAGGAAATTGTGCACTTTCTGACAATCTCCCCCGTAAAGGAATGATAAAGAAGATTGTGGGTCAGATTTTTAGAAAATGTACGATTAAACTTCACCAATCCTCTCAAATAAGCCAAATCTCAGACGAAAATAAAGTTCAAAATGCAGTTCAACCTAACCAAACAGATTGCTAGAATCAATGCAAAGCAGAATATACTCAAATTTACCTAATATTGACCAAATTGTAGCTTAATTTAGCAGAATATACTAAATCTGTAGTGCTGCAAATTGTACATTATCTGAAAATCGGGCCCACATACTTACCAGCAGATGCTTGATGCTGCGTGATGATGACATAGAGACAACAGATTGTACAGAGAACTATCCAGGCCCTCATCTTGCTGATTGTCTCTTCTTTCTTCTGCTAATATCTTCTTTCTCGTTCTCTTCCTATCCTTCTATTATCTTCCCTTTTTCTCCTTTTCACTAGTTTCCTAATTACTTCTCATCCACTTCTGCTTTATTCTCTATTTCTCTCTCTGTGTGTTCAATGTCTCTCTGCCCGTGTCTATGCCTAAAGCTAGAGTGATGGTTATAGACTTGGGGTAACTATCCTTGCTCTAATCATGGTCTCACAAATTGGACACGCCCACTTTCATGATTGGTTAAGCTGGGAGTGTGCGCGACCATCGCATGCAGGAGTTTAGATTATCATGGTGTAGTTGAATTCACTACAATTGTAGATTATCAAGGATGATAATGTAAAAGATGCTAGATACACTGCAGTCTGGCATTGGTTGCCATGACTACACCGCATAACTCACTAGTGACATATGCCCTCACTATAATTACTACACTCATTCAGTCAAGGCTCCCCGAATCTCCGGGAGTTTGGAGCATAAAGGGTGGTCTCCACTGGCTGCGATAAGCTCTGTGGTAAGCCTTGCGATGGTGCTGTAATGGTGACCATTGGCAAGGACCTGCCTACATGTCCAGTGAACCCTGTGGATAGGACCTCGTCATTTCTTTCCACCTACAGAACCAGTTCAAACCATCGCAAGGCTTACCGCAGAGCTTACAACAACCAGTGGAGACCACCTTTCAGGCTTTTCTTCAGTTTGGAGGATTGAGTCCAGACTGCAGTATACCTAGCAACTTTTGCATGGTGAATTTAGAAAATGATATTTACTTAATAAGTATGTTACAATGTGGTGTAACGTAACAGACGTTTGTATTTCACTTTTTTGTGTTCCTTATGAATCCAATATACAATTAATCAACTAGGGTAAATATCCTGTTACCATTGTGAATCTCAGAGCTTCCATCTAGTAAAAACAGAATTTAGGGGGGGGGGGGGGGCAGCTAATCGCCCTATAGTTAATAAAAGCCTGGTTGTAGTATTGTAAGTAGAGCTGCAACTACGTTGTACACAGGGAGGGAACTTAAGAAAACCGAGCTTTTAAAATGAGGTATGGTGTTTTTTTTATGGACATAAGGTTTTCAAAAACGAAAAAACAACCGGATACACCTTGGGGTATGCAATAGAACTGATATGTGTGAATGTCGTTCTTCGGAGATCTGGGACATTCCATCAATAATTACCTGGTCGTTATAGGGAGTTGTATAATTAATACCAATACAGTCTCATTGATCGTGATGAATCTAGTTGATCTCGCTAGCTGTATAACGGCCAGATCGTCAGAAAATGGACAATTCGCTCAAACCAATACCCTTAAATAAACCAAATTTCAGACGAAAATAAAGTTTGAAAGACAGTGCAACCTAACTAGACAGATTGTTAGAATCAATGCAATGCCAAATATACTCAAATTTACCTAGTATTGACCAAAATGCAGCCTATTGTAGCTGAATTTACTAAATGTATACAGCTGCCAATTGTACATGTTCTGAAAAAACTCTAGCAGAGTAAAAAGCTGCCACCAAAAAAACACATGACATAGTTCAGCTTCTAATAGCAGTGCATGAGTAATACATTGATAGCTGTGTCTATTCTTAAGAGGGGAGGAATCCATTTCGGAAATTACTATTATGTTCCAATTCAAAATCCAAACTTGCCAAAGTTGGGATACAAGAATGTCATCTCTGCTCCTGTTAGCACTATACACATATGATAACAGTGTAACTCTGTTCAAAGGTGACACAAAGGAAACAAGAACATCTTTTAATATCAGCAAATATTCAATTATCCGTATAAAATACGGGAAGAGGTATTTCTTTCTGGAGAGGAAAAAGAGAGAGGAATTTGAGGGGAGAGAGATCAGAGGGGGAAGGGGAGAATGGAGAAGCAGAGGGAGAGGGTAGGAGAAATGAAATAGGGAAAGGGAGAATAGCATAGAGAGAGGGGAAGGGGGAGAGAAACGTGCGAGGGAGAGGATGGGGGAGAGGAAAGAGGGAGGGAAGGGGCGGGAGAGGGAAGGAGAGAAGCAGAGGTATGGGGTGGGAGAAATCATATAGGGTGAGGGACAAGAGAGCGAGAAGAGGGGAAGAGAAAATAAGGCAAGTGAATGGAAAAGGTGGATGTGGAAAGGGGAGAGGCAGGGGGAGAAATGGAGGGGATGCAGTGAGAAAGGAGGGGAGAGACAGTGATAATAATATCTAACTGTTTAATGGATATCAAATTATATCCATACATCTGCCATACATACACAATCATTTTAGATTTAGATTTGTTTAGTCAATATATGTAAAGATCGTTGAGTATGGTCTGGTACGTGTCCACTGAAATAGGCCATGACTATTAAAACAATATATCAAGTATGCCCTCTGAGTACTCGTGTTGATCTAGATGTAAAAGAATTATTGCTTCTTGTCTTTTGATGGAAATAAAACGACGTAGCAAAAACAAATCCCAGGTCTCCGTTGCTGTAAACAAGTTCATCACGTCATGATCTCCCTCCAGTTTCTCAGAATCGGAATGTTAATTTATTGATTGGATCTGGGCCCATCATCTGTATACATTCATAATTAGTCAGAATGCTTAATCTCCCCACCCGCCCCCTATCCTCACACACACATGGGTCAGATTTTCAGAAAATGTACAATTCGCCTTCACCATTCCTCTCAAATAAACCCACATTTCAGACAAAAATTCTTCAAAATGCAGTTTTACATAAAAGGACTGATACTTTATATCAATGCGATACCAAATTTACTCAAATATACCCAGTATTCACCCTTTTTGTCGTAGATGTGGGCTATTTGAGAGGATTGGTGCAGGCGAATTGTACATTTTCTGAAAATCTGACCCATATGGATGAAAAAGGTAAGCTTGCAAATTGCATGCTTCAGATGTTTCCCCTGTACACAATAAATATTACAGCCTTTCTCAGAATTGTTCAAAACAATCTTACAGCCTACTTAACGGTCAGACTGCGAAGTTGTGGACAAGATACAATATTTATTCCTATTTCCTATTTCCTAAGTTTTTGATACACACCAGTCTGTTTCATAGATGTTATCATAACTTACAGTACATAGATAGCATTCATATTGTCAATGGCTTGTTGAGAATTTATTAAGAAAGTTTTTTCTTCAGTCATTTTCTTACCTGTGGAGTATCTTACCTCAATGTAAAATATGGAAAAAAATTGTGAAATGAGCACAGAATGATTATCTTCACTTATGCTCACTTATGCTCTAATATTGCATGTGATTACTTTTAATTATGTGTTTATTCACTTACCTACACACTGAATTGATCAATGTTGTGCATATTCTGTTGAAACATCGCGGAATTCATTGAATAATTCACATTATTAAAGTATTCATTGAATAATTCAAATTAATTTCATAATCTCTGTATCTTGGTGATGTATAAACAATTTTCAAATTAAATCAAAATACAACATGTAGTATAGCAATAGACAACGAGGATTTTAGCGTGAGAACGGTCTGTACGCCCAAAGACGTCCCAAGTTGTATAACTTATATTTGAGTCTATGTATATGGCTACTCCTCCTCCTTTTTTCGGTTTGTTACTATTGTTTTCATTCCATTCTCTATCTAATCTTTCTATGCTATAATTTGGTAGTTCCACTTCATGATTGCTTATATTTCTGTGTAACCATGACTCTGATATACCTATTATTTTTGGTGCTAGTTTTAAGATCTCTGTTTTGAATAAATCAAATTTGCGTGGGAGACTTTGTGTATTAAGGTGTGTAATAGATAATCCTTTATTTTTAATCATGTTTGCCCTATGTTGCAGATAACTGCAGAGGGCCTCAATGCCTCCTTGGAGATATTGAGAGGATCAGGGTGGCGGTCCCTGACTCCCCAAGGAGGCTAGCTTTCGGGGTTTTAGGGGTTTTATTAGGATTTTACTAGGTATAAATGAAAGGGCAAAATCTGCTACCCAAGAAATGTCTTAAACAGAGAGGTATTATTGTAATATAATTTCATACAACTTCAGACTAGGTGGGAGAGTGAAATGCCTATGTGTAATAGTGACAGAAACATTACATTTTACAGTTGGTATATTACATATGTGTTTACACCCATGTACATCCTAAATCATAGGCCCGATTTCCCAAATTCAAAGACAATATTAACTGTTTACTGCATTCACCATCATTAAAAAGATATACAACAATCTGCTCTATTAAATAATGTACTTTATTACGATATTACAGGGGTCGTAGTAAGCCTTGGGTCAGCACTAGTATTGTGGATGAGTGTACTTATGGAGGTACTCGTCCACAAGCAATCAGCACTCATCCACATATATACAATTGTAGAAGTAAAAACAAGATAGTCTTTATCTTAATGCATAATAGAGGATTGAGTTTAATACTTGGTTAGTCACTCAGTGAAAGTGAGAGGGCGTCAGGGGGAAAGTGTACAGTATGAAACAGAACTTTCAAAAATATTTAAAGGATTCCAGGCGTACAATACTTTCCCAGGCTCTTCGACCAAAATTCCCATTTTCCAGGCCTTGCATTTATTTTAAATCTTGTGTGAGGGGGAGGTGAGAGCTGTAGGAGTAGGCAGACAGGGAAGGTGGCAGGGGGAAGGGAGAGAGTGAGAGGGAAAGAAGGAAAGAAAGTGTAATGAGACAAAAAAAACCTATGGAAGTCATTTGCCCTTAATGCCTCTTTTCGATTATATATTTTCAATGGAACCTTGTGTGAGAATTTACAATCTTTTAATTTGCCCTGTGTTAGTACTCTTAAGTGTGGACGAGTGCACCAGCATTGGTACTCGTCCACAGCAAAATATACTCGTTATTTAGTACAAAGCCCTTACTACGCTCCCTGATATTATTAATTTTCATTCCTATATTGTATACTTAAAAACTTAATGAATGCTTTACTTATGCAAACGCTACATGTAAAATTAATAGTGTGACTCATACAGTATTGCCACCAGCTGTTTGTTTATTGTGTATTACTAAAATACCTGTCATGCTGCACTGCTCGATACATTAAATCTCCCAAATACTTTGCCCCCTTTTAGCGGAGGTCAACAACAACAAAACAGTTGTTTTCAACGTCAACTCTTTCATATCTAACTTTTCCTTTTTTCCCCATTTAATGAACAGGTCAAATATTAATGACATGTCCAACGTTTTATTTCTCTAAGACAGTTTGGAAACCATCCTTATTAAAGAATGTTTTAGGTGCATTTTAAATGAATTATGAAAAATTATTAGGTCACTACAATTTTAATGGCTTTTAATGACTCAGTCAAATGTAATGTCTTTTAAGGGTAATCTTTTTTTTTTTTTTTTTATTAGAAACGTTTATTAATTGATACACAAAATAATATGACAATATACAATCTATTCTTGCAGAGTACAGTGACATGTGTATAATTGGTAGGAAATGAGCCTCAGTTTTAACCTTAAAATCTTAAAATTAAAATTTTAATCTTAAAGAGATAAACCATAGTCATACGCACTGCTGCAGGCGGGAGTTCAAGGAACTAATGCATGAAAAATAAGGATTCACAATATTTTTTTCAAACTTTGTCATGAGAAAGAACATGGTTAGGGGGACAACAAAAAGCAAAAAAATGGATCTCAGCATATTTTTTTTTCATTCTAGAGACCACCAAAATTTAGGGAGGGGAAAATGGATATTTTCTCAGTTTTTCTAAGATTTCAGACAGACAAATAACATATTTCAGTTGAAATGTCTTCTAAACATAGACACTATACAGGTTTACCCTCATGCATGAAAGAACAGGGTATCAACATATTTTGAACAATATTATTTAGCATTGAAAATCTTCAATATTCCTGTTTTTAACTCATTAGGAATCAGATTCAGTTGAATAACTTTTTTAAAAGGTCGGTGACCCCCATTTTTTATTGCTTGAAAGGGTAAAGCAATATGTTAGCTACGTCTACAGTGATTTTTAGGAAAAAGTTATTTTCAATTTTTTTTTTATACTGAAAAAACGAAAAAAATCGTCCTTTTCTCATAGACTTCTATAGTGAACACCCCTAAATTTCAGGGCTCCCTGAAATGAAAACTAACCCGGTGACATATTATTTTTATTGGCTTTTTGAATTCACATAACCTTGTTCTTTCACAAGGCAAAGTTTAAACAAAGTGTTATTTTCAGTTTTTTCCCCAGTTGAACTGTGGTTTATCTCTTTAAAAGACCTTTAGTCATTTTTAATAATGTGGGATTAATTTCACGAGATTTGGTGTCTGAGGCATTTGTTTGAAAATAAGGCCCGTCAGGGCCGAGGGGTTTATTTTCAAACAAAAGCCTCAGACACCAAATTGAGGGAATTAATGACTTTAATAGCCGATTTTTGGATTCAATACTACTCTTTAAACACATATTAACAAATATTAGACCCTTAAAAAAACGTTTTAGATGTAGCCTACTTACAGCATGAAGAACTGCAATAATTTAGCTCCTCCACTCGAATACATGGGTTACTATTTTACACCTGACATGGAAAGGACCGAGTCAAAACGCCACCTTTATAACATCCAAATCAGCATGTTTTACACAATTCAAACCTCTGTCCAACCTATATCACATAAATACACGTAATCATAACTTCAGAATGTTGGTTACGTCAGCCGCACTCTCCGTTCCAGAAACAAATGAAGCTTCCACTTTTTGCATGCAACCAAAGCATCAGACTTCCGGTTTACGAATGCCGTGTTCTGTGTGTGTAGGGACTTAAACAAGAAATAAATAAAAGATCTGAATCGCTATAAAATGATTTTAATATAGTTTTACCCCCCGATAGCGAAGTTTTAGTCCAGAGGCGATTTCAGAAGCCATACGTGCCTACGTTTGAACGAGCAAGGTAGACCGGAAAAGATGTGGAGGCTTTTGGCATAGCCACTCTGTGTACCATGCACTTGGCGTTGCATTGTGTACCGTAGTCTATATAGTGCACGGACGATTTCATTCGCGTCAACAAACTGAGGCTTGCACAATGTCTACTGCCGTCCCGTTATGGCGAGACCTAGGCTGTCATTACTTGGATTATTCCCTATTTCGTTGCTCACCACCATTCAGCAAGCAGATCATACTAAGTACAAGGATATTTGGAACATTATCGGTGATTTTTGAGCTAGTGGAGGTGATATTTTGCAGTTTTACAGAGCCTGTCATGTTTCATCTGATGTCATTGGGAGGCAGCCATTGTGTCACAAACTCGCTTGCACGATGTCTATCGTCATCACGTTATTGCGAGCACTATGCCCTAAAAAATTTAAAATGGCTAATATTTCCATCGGAAACAGTGGAGAAAATACTTTTGGGTGACCAGGACTTTATACATGTTCCAAATTGAACGTGGAATCGACGACACACAACTAGTTGATGTTGAGGTAAGTGAATGAACGGCAATATGGGAACCATTAAATTTACTACATCCGAATAATAATATTCTACATCCGGAAAATAATTTACTGCATCCGCTATCCTAAGTGACGACATCCTGTCAAAACAGTAATTTATCACTATCCAAAACCCCAGCAGAATCCAAAGATCAGCTATTAATACAAAAATACATTTAATGATGGATGCCCTGTTGAATGATCTTAATACAAGTGGCTGCCGATGACCACTAGGAGTGTGGCTCAAGGCTCAGCCAAACACCATTCTGCGGTGTCATGATCTTCTCCTTGGTCATCACCAGCGGAATCTGTATGAAAAGTAAACATCACTGTATGTAAGTGAAATACATGGTTATTTCAAATTGTATTCATTAGATTCCTTATCCAAGGAAACATGTATTTAGTGAACTAATATATCCCAATGATGGCAGGAGTAGCCTAAAACAAGTCTTCAAAGTAGTGCTATATCTTAAGCTATAGATAAATACTTTAATTGATGATGGGCTATTACTAACTGTATTTCATGAAGGAGAAAGAGGGGAGAGGCAGACTGACAGTCAAAGAGCAACAATCCAATTCATTGGTACAAAAACTAAGAATGGCTATATAAGTTTTCAAAAAGTAAAATATGTACAACAACAGTAAACACCAAATGGGGGATTTGTTCCTTTCATCACAACAACTCTTTCTGAATTATATAGAATTTAGATTTTAATGGACCCTGTCTTCATTTCCTTTTAGAAACGGAAATAACCAGAAAACAATGCATTGTACAAATTGTAAACAAAGCATAACTGTTAACAGTTACTGATTGTTGTTTTGACGCACACTCATTCTCCTTGCAGAGGCTCCATAGGTATCCTCTTACATTATCATAAATTAATATAGGATTATCAGGGGTAGGTACAATTTATAACAGTTCAAACTCTTTGCCTTTAGTCAGACTAAATATCTTTTTAAGGCCTCTCCAGACACATTTAAATACCTCCACCAACACAACCACTATAGTACAGAGGTGCCAAACCTCCTGTGTCGGGGGGAGATCTCCCGTTTTTCCGACCAATTTGGGACTTGCTCCCGTGTCCCCATCAAAATCTCCCGTGTCGGCCTAATGTCAGGCCTAATGATGAAATCACATATGGGCATACCTCCTGCAGGTATGAACAATAGGATAGAGGCTGGGGATGAAGGCAGCATCCTGAAAATTCTTATAGCTGCCATCACACGATGTACAGTAAAAACATTGATTTATATAAGGAGAATTAATCCCCTCTGATCTGGGTACCCCATTTGATATATAAATGTAAAACAAACATGGGAAAGGAAATTAATGTCAATGCAAACATGTTTGAGGTGGGGGGGGAGGGTGTGTGCCCCTGAGGCCCCTTTCAGTACTACTTATATTGCTCCCGCCCCAGAGGTCAGAAACGGGAGATCTCCTGCCACCAGGACGGGAGATCTCCCGTTTCTGACCTCTTCCTACTTGGCACCTCTGATAGTACCTACCTCAGTCTTATCACAGGTGGTGAATCTATGTGTTTTAAGTATCTCCACCAACGCAACCACTATAGTACCTACCTCAGTCTTATCACAGGTGGTGAATCTATGTGTTTTAAGTATCTCCACCAACGCAACCACTATAGTACCTACCTCAGTCTTATCACAGGTGGTGAATCTATGTGTTTTAAGGATCTCCACCACACCAGTTTTAATCTCAAACAGTGCCTGTCTCATGCCAATACAGTTCCTTGGGCCAATTCCAAAAGGGATCCAGTGGGTCTGCTTTATATTGGGCTTATTCTCTGGCGAAAACCTGGATATGAATGTGACATACTTGTGTTAACACTGAGCCAAAGAGTCAGATTTAAAACAGGTTTTGCTTTCTTAGTTTGGACAAAATAGTTAAAACATCGGTTCTGGTCTTCATCAAAACAATTCACTGCGAAGGAAAGAAGATGAAAATGAAAAGATTGTGAGTGATATAATGAACTGTGTTCAAAGCTGTATAATTCTATGCCGATTATGTGACATATACAGAATAACAATAGTGAGTGTCAGTACAAAAGAGAGACAATTCAAAACTAAATATCTAAAGCAGCCATGAATGTAATTATTTTAACAACCAAATAGAATCGTAATTTCATAGGTCATTTTTTAAAATATATATATCCAGGGCTGCACTGATGTAATATGATGTGTAGAACCGTTTAGATGTTTCCCAGTTCAAATGTATTGTACCTTTCAGGATCAAACTTCATGGGTTGAGGCCAGATGTCAGGGTCTCTGTGTATGGCCAGGATGGGGATGTCTATAATCATTCCCTTCTCTATCTGCATACCACACACCATGGTGTCACACAAAGCTTGCCGGTCTACCCTGAAATGAGAGATCATCTTGCGGTAGAGTCCCCACTGCTTTAAATATTTTGTTTTCTCCTCAAGCTTCCATTCTTCAGCTTATAGAGAGCTCCCTTTTGTTATGGTTTTCTTTTCAGTACTATCTGTCTGTATCCATTTTTGGTCTGAGATATATGTGACAAGGTGAGCCTGAGTCTTGCTCTAATTTACATGCCGGAGAGGAACGTCAAACAAACCTCTGAGGCAGCATTTCACATTTGCGATAAGCCACAGAAAAATATTTCATAGGTCGCAAACATATATAATTTATACAATGCTATTCTTACAAGGACTCTTAATAAGAGTATATTCACTGACCCAAACATTCACCTTGCAGTGTGTTTTTGATTTCCCTTTCAATATTCAGTTAATAATCTTGACCTTCTTCAGGGGAATTTATTCTAATTATTCACTGATTCTTTCATCACTACCTAGAGATTCTAAGAATGAAGACCAGATCTATATGTCACCATATGTGAAAGTGATTATTTAGACCTGCAATGCTAAGTCTATGACTAACTCACATGATTGCTACCAGAAATAAATAAATAAATACGATAATAATAAAATGATGAAAATTGAGAAGAATTATAAAACCTTATTATTGGCATGGAGCTGTGGAAATTGTTGTTGAGTTTTAGTCAGGGAAAGTCTTATTTGAATATGAAGAAATGGAATTTGAATGATTTCTAGATGAAATATTTACCTAAACACGGGAGGATATATTCTCAGACCCTCATTGACACATTGATCCAGATAATGCAGCTTGCTGATTATGTCATAGGTTATTTCACCCTGAAAGATAACATATTATGAAACTTATATCTCTGATGATCGAGGTGTTCACTTCTTACTAACTGTAGAAAGATGCAGAGATTTTGTGGATCTTGGACTGGAACTCGTTTAGTCATACCTTTAGATCTGCAAAATAGTCTGCAGTGAACAAAGCTTGCAGCTGCTCACTCTTATTAGCTGAATCGCCATGCCTTGCCCTGGTCATAGTAATTTGATTTAGCTATAATCTAGCTGGGGTGTAGGATGAAAGTTGGGCTAAACTGACATGGTAAGGGTAGAATACAAAATATATGGATCGATAATCCTTTGTTTGGTTTGGTTTGGTTAGTTTCACCTCCGCTAATAGTAATTAAAAGTTGGCAGATATACTGTGGTTTTGTTATTTTATTCTGTGAAATTCCCTATTTCATGAAATGGGGTTTAGGTTACCTAAATTTTGTCGTACAATTTGATTTCTCGTAGGAAATCAAGAATATTTTTGTTCCCTGATTCCCGGAAAATACTCTGCAGTGTCCTGCGATTTTGCAGGAATTTTTATTCTGCTTCTCTCGGTTGCCTGACAATGTATTAAGAGATGCTCTACACTCAGTTGAGTGTTGCATGTCTGACATACAGGAGCCACTTCACCTTTTAGAAGGTGCCTGTGAGTCAGTTTGGTGTGACCGGTACGAAGACAGGGTCAGTATCACCTTTTCGGGTCTTGTCAGGTTATCATCTTTGAATTTTGGTGTGATTGATGGTGTGATTGCTCGCAGCTTGTTACTAATAACACCATTCCATGTGCGCTGCCAGCTACGTTTGACATGTGCCTGCGCCGCAGGTACAATGTCTGTGTATGGCATTTGGTCAGCCCCAACAGGGCGCCTCAATGCATTTGGCTGCAATGTCTGCTGCCTCATTTCCTTCTATTCCAATGTGGCTTGGCACCCAGCACAACACCACTTCTTTGTCCAGTCTTTTGTTTTCAGTGTATCTCTTGAATTGCTTGTATGATTGGGTTCTTAGGATAAAGGTTGGTCACAGCTTCTAGACATGGGTGCGAGTCTGAGAATATGATGAATTTCTTCATCCGTGAGACCTGTACCCATTCAAGTGCCTGAAGCAGTGCTTTTCCTTCAGCAGTGTAGATGCTGCTTTCCTTGTGGAGAGCCTTCTTCAAGTTTCCAAATGGTGTATGCACGGCAAATCCAACAAGACTACCATCTTTGGAACCATCAGTGAAAATGGCTGTATGGCTCTCAAACTGTGTCCTGATTTCACTGTATTGTTTTTCAAATACATGCACAGGAGTCTCAGTTTTCTTGTTTGTGTCAAGGACCAGGATAACCAGGGGTATTTTTTGCTGCCATGGTGGAGTCTCTGGTGGTTTTTCAGTCATTACTCTTTTCATTGGTACACCAGCTTCTCGGAATAAAGTCCTTGCTGTCACTGCCATTGGCTTGATGGCATTTGGCTTCTCCCGATACACAGTGTTCTTGTTGTCAAATATGAGTTTGTGGGCTGGATTTTTGGGGTTAGCTCTGACACATATAGTGTATTGCACTGTGTGCTTTTCCCGGCGAAACTCCAGAGGTGGTATACCAGCTTCAATATGAAGGCTTGGTGCAGGAGCTGTACGTAAGGCTCCAAGACAAAGTCTCAGTCCCTGGTTCTGAATGGGCTTAAGTCTGTCCAGGTAAGACCTTGGAGCAGAGGCATACACCATAGATCCATAGTCTAACCTTGATTGGATATACATTTTGTACAATGTCAGCAAGGTCTCTTTGTTACAACCCCAGTTGGGGTGACTGAGGACCTTCAGCAGGTTCATTGCCTTCTGGCATTTCCTCCAGAGGTATTCAATGTGTGGTTTGAAGGAAAGAATCCTGTCAAATACCACGCCAAGGAATTTGACCTCCTCCTTGACTACAAGATTTTTTCCATGGAGATATAGTGTTGGCTCTTCTTTGCACCCTCGCCTTCGGCAGAAATGCCCAACACAAGAATTTGAATTTGAACAACTGAGAATTTGAAGCCGTTGTTGGTGCTCCACTCAGCTAGTCTTGTCAGAGTCTGCTGTAGTATGCGTTCAATTGTTCGCATGTGGGTGCCCTCGTAGCAAATGACAAAATCATCCACATACAAGCAGCATTCATCTGGCTCTCGTGGCTCTCACAAGTTATGATCTGTTAGTCAAGATTTGCTCAGGTTTATGAAATTTCTTTGAGTTAAGTTGAAAGCAAGATCCTTCCACATGTACAAATACATGAATACAATAATATATTACCAATGCAAGCTAAATCTGCCTGTGAGGCATACACATTCATATACCAAATGTGATTCTATATTTACTACACAGCTGCTACTACAATAAAGTAATAACGATCTATATTTTTTTAAGGTTTCCCCTGCCAAAGCCAGTATGAGCGCCAAAGGCACTTGTGTTTATATCAAGGTCAGTTTTTAAATAAGGCATATATGAGCGAAACTTGTCAGTAGGCCTAAGTAAACAAAAAGATTGATGATGTTGGGGGGCCGGGGGAATCAAGGCCAGCGACGTGGCCTACTATTGACATAGTTGTGTAACTATAAGCATTGCCTACACTAAACTAATACATAATTCATCCAAATAAAGTCACGAAGAATAGCCCTTCTTTCAATTAGATATTTTTTTTCATTAATATTGGTCCAATAAGCAAGATCAGGGGGAAAGTAAGCCTATCACATTCTAGCTGAATGCCCAATGCCGGCCACAATGCAATAATGTGTGTCATGAGGTCTTCTTATTTATGCAACTTTAGTAACGCGCACTGTACTTCTGAGTCCTTGACAACCCTTTTTCCCGCTCTAAGTTGGTGCCAGGGGAGGGCTATATAGGATTGTTTGGCGTGTGTAGGTGGGGTGGGGTGTGGGGTGGCTCTATCGCGGGAAACCATTTTCCTTGGTCCACACCAAAAAAATCTTGTTCATTGAGCAAGTTTTTTTTCAGTTCTGTCAGCAAGCAGGTTGGAAATGTTGTACCTTCGCCTTCAATGTTGCACTATCTTTAATCAGCTAAATGAAAAGGAATGAATCTTCACAAAGCAACACAACTAGTACTATCACATGGCTTCAACTTGACTCAACTTTCCCTTTTAGAAACTAAATTCATAACATGAAAGTAGTTGGTAGAAGGTGAGTGATAAGTGAAAGTGGTCAGTACATTTTTTTTCGACAAAATACCTGAAGTAAACATTTGTCAGATTTCACACGTTGATTTTCCCATGTAAGACCTAAGACCTCATTCCCACCTATACAAAAGTCATGTTGAATCGCCATGCCTAAAGTTTACACTGAAGGTACACCATCTCTAACCTGCTGTTTGAGATAGTGTACCTTCAGCATAAACTTTTCAATATGTTTAATCAGCTAAATGAAAAGGAATTAATCTTCAGAGGATCCCTTTTTTAAACTAAACCCATTACATGAAAGTAGTTGGCAGAACCTGAGTAAAAAGTGAAAATGATCAGTACATGTTTTCAACAAAACAAACCTGAAGTAAACAACTGTCAGATTTCACACGTTGATTCTCCCATATTAGAACGCATACCTAAGATCACATTCCCCCACCCACCCACCCACCCATACAAAAGTCAGGTGTAGTAATAACACCTCCTGTCAGCTCACCTGGTCACCCACAACCTCCTGGATCTCCTTGATGAGTTTGTCCTGACACGGCTGGTTACAGGCCAGACTGTACAGCAGGGTGGTCAGTCCCAGAGACACAGTGTCAAACCCAGCCAAGAAGAACAGGATACCATTAGCCAGGATCTCTTCTTTACTCAAATCTGCAAAAGTGTGAATATTTTACTTGACGTATTGTGGCCCGTGCGAAAAACCATTTTCGCCCAAAATAAACACAAGCTTATGACTGCCACCCATACCTCTATAACAGAGAACCTATGTATCTCCAAACCTCATCCTATGGACTTTTCTCCCTTAATTTGATCTTAGACTTATTTCACCAATTGAAAGGGAATTGCATTAATAACTACATGTGTGAGTTTAAAACAAATCCGAGTTCCAGGTCTGAAGATATTAGTGAAATTAAAAAATAAAATCACTCGAAAATGAGTTTAGGAAGACTTGGAAAACCAGGAGTTCTTGAAAGTTTTGTTATATAAGATGTATAACTTTATTCCTTTTTCCGATATAATGTAACTGTATTCACGGGAATAAAAATAGTACATACATACATACATACAAATATAAAAAGGCTGCTTTCACTGGGATTCAAATTCACAATGTCCAGATTGGCAGTCCAAGATGCTAAGCACTTGACCATAGAGAAATTAATTATAAAAATATATCTTGCATCTGCAATCTATTTCTCTAATAAGCGAATGCAGGACTTTTAGGTCTGCACATATCCTGGATCTATTTCATTTTGATCTCTGAGGGCTGAAGCTCTAGTGACGTTGTTATTGTACATAGCTTTTTAAAGCTGCATTCTCAGCTATTATGACAAAAACAATCTTACCCAATTAACTCACATTACGACTTATAGAACTAAATTCATCAATATTCTGCTGCTGTTACAATACTTTGAAATAGAGACAGTCAGACAAAACAGCCAACAGTGATCAATAATAAATGAAGTCATCATAAGAAAGGATTTGGGCAGGTGTTCCATATACAAACAGGGACATTTTTAAAGCATTGTTGCACCAACAGCCAGACAGAATCCTTCAAAATTAGATGGGTCGGAAAAGAATGGAAGAAAATGTACAAAAGATTTTGCTTTTAGATTTATGTTTAGATAAACACCAATCTAAACAATTCACCCAGAAACTTGTCAATTATTGATAAAATCTGGTTCCCTCCCATCATCGATATCAGGGTTAACCAACAGTTTTTGATTCTGATATCAGCAAATATAATCGGGTGCATGCTGGTAATGACCGGGAGGGGGAGGGGATGGTGAGTAGGTGTGAATTACAGACTAGGTGTGGATTAAAGGAGGAGGAATGATTATATCTTCCAGCAAAGATGTTAAAGTTCATTCTACTTACCCTAATATTTTCAGGATTATTTTAAAGCCAAATTACCAAGAGGCACTATGAGATTATTGATTTTCTTTTACAGTATGTTTATTTCTTTTTTCATGCTATTGAACTTAGATTTTTTTCATCTGTTTGGGGGTATCATTTTGGGGTAAAGTTAAATCAAACAAATATAAATTGACCATCCTTTACATTTAACAACATCAATCTTTGTTTCCCTTGGAAACGCAATTTCTAAACTGCTAACGATACCAGTCTGAACCAAAAATAGATAAATGTAAACAAAAAAACGTGACTGACTCTTGTTTTACCAATGTTAACTGAGAATGCAGCTATTATTCTTACCTACTTTTAGCGTTTGTATGCATATGTTCAGTGTCATCCGTGTCATGAATGTTCTTCCCTTTCTGTGCATTTACCATCAGTTGTAGGAAATCCACTCTCTGTCAGAATTAAGGTAAAATTATTAAATAACACATATGTATGGATGTATCACAGGAAAACCTGGATGTATCACAGGAAAACGACTGACACCTTGCAAAGTAATGGATTTTGATATACCATCATATTTTCAACTTTTATATATTCTGTGGCAAAAAAGAACCAAAGAGAACAGGCTTCAAGATTCTTATTCACGAAGCATTGTGTATAATAATTAGTGAATGGAAATTCAAGTAATATTGAATTGAGGGGTTGATTCTCCCCCCCAAAACAGAAAAGGCTATAGGCCCCAAACAGTATAAACTGTGCAAATGGAGTTTGGTACTAACACTTTCTCCTGCTGCACGTCCATCCATGGTCTGCTTGAAGATATTCAAGAAATATTTCTCACTCTCAAGAACCAAGAAATTCAAGTTAAAACCCAGAAAGCGCAGTAGGTTAACAACAGAATAAGGGCAAAATACTGAAACAACAAAAGAGGCTTTTCATTCAAGAAATAGATTCCTATATATTATTTCTCGGGGCACTCCTTACATGATAATCAAGGCGTGGTGAAATATATTTTTTTGAAAATCTATGAACAACCTGAACATAAGATATCTATTTTATATTGATCAAATAATGATAAATAAATAAAAGCTATGATCAGTAACTTACCAACGATAAACATCTTGAAGCTCCTGAGATTAATTTCAACATACTTGCGGCCATATTTGCTGAACTCGTTGTCTTCATCGGTCTGTGAGTCCGTCCTGAGACCAAAGGCTGTGCTGGCAATGCAGTCCATAGTGTACCCCTCCACATAGCTGTAACATTGGACTTTCATGTTAACTTTAACTTATTTAATTATCATAGAACATTTATTTCCTTTTTGTAATACTTAATATTGTCTAGCTACTAATCAGAAATAGGTCACACATTTCTACCATTGGTAGCTCTTTCGACGGGACCTTCTACCTTCAATATGACGAGTGGGTGAGTGAGATTGGTTACTTTATGCCCTTATCAAGACATTTAAGAGTATTTTATCAAGGGCGGGAGAGCTGAGAGGGAGGCAGTTTATGATTATACCCAGGAAAAAGAGATAGATAAGAAGGGAGAGAGAGACAGAGAAAAGAGACAGAAAGGCAATATGACGAGTAGATAAAACAAAAACAAAGGTAAACATGTGTAAGGAAAACACGGCCACAAGTATTGTGGGACTAAGTAGTGTTGCAGTTTACGATCATATATATATATATATATATGTTTGTTAACATTGGTAAAATGGTGTAGCTCTTACTAGATTAATAAGAGATCAAATGTTATTGGCTTAGTGCACAAACCTACGTTATTAAATATTATCAACTTAACCATTGTCTGCATGAGTTTCAAAAGTGATCGAAGTCTTAGAGTAGCTCTATCTATTGATTATGTTAAGTAACTTATAGTATGTCTTTCACCTTCTCTTCCTTTTCCCTCTCACTATTTGAGGGCCATAATATTATGATGCTTTTTTATATATAGGTTTTTGAGCAAAAAATTCACATACTGTGATACTTTTCATTTCGTTCAAGCAAAACAAGTTTTGAAAAAATATAGTTAATTTGTTCACAATCTCTCATTGTTACACTCATACAAAACTTTTATGGCGACGTACTTTCTCGTTGCTATAAACTAATCCAATACAAAATTACTAATCTAACATCACGAACAACTTTACATACATCAATATTTTGTGTATTGTATGTGTCCCAATTGTAAACATTTGGATTTAGATATGATATTGTTGTCTTGGATTGTATTTTACGTATACAGCTGGTATAGTCTATCCTTAAATTAGTTACACTAAAATGTATTCTTTAGACATCTACATTGTATCTGAATGAACCGTTTAAAGAGGACATTTTCAATACAATTTCAGAGGAAGATGGGGTCGGAGAAATTCCCCCTATGATGGGGAATTCCAAAATGAATGGACTATATTTTCTGGTAGGTAGGTAAATGAAAATTATAACTATATTAACAAGAGATTAATTTAGCTCTACTGAAACCAACATACTTTTTTGTCTCGAATGGTTCCTTCATGGATTTGAGTTTTGTAGCTAAGGACTTGGCACTTCTGTTGATCTCATTGCTCATCTGGTTACGAACAGGAAATATGCATCACATCAATAACTGATTTCTAACGAATATTGTTATTTGTGATATGTTAGAGCAAAAAGAGTCGCGGGCCGCAAAATTGATATTACCACAGTGAACTATGTAAAATCTCTTGGTTTCAGTTTTGGATTGTTTATAATATATAGGGCTGCTAGTAGCATGAATAAATGTACCAAATTTATTTTTTTCCCGAAACAAATAACATCCAAACTAGATTCTCTACATCAACCAGACAGTTTCGGAATTTGGAACGTTCAAAATAGGCTAAAATAATTTATCTGAACTTAATTATGAATAATTAAATTATTCTAATGATTTTAACAGAATTAATCAGCCAAATGAACATTTAAAACGAGTTTGATGCACCCCAGTCTTTGTTGCGAAGGCTACAATCTCAACAAAACCTGGCACTCCGAATAATATTTAATAAAAACAAATTTGACAATGTAGATGAGGAGCATAAACTCCTAAACATATGGCCTCTCCAAATCAGGCGTAATAAACATTTATTGGATGTAGCCTTCTATATGGCTCGAAATCCCCTTCACCTCGATAACTGTGTTCTTCCAACAAGGAGTCACGCTAAGGGGAGAAGAAATCTTACAATAATTAGCACAAAGTCTACTAAAATTATGGAATCTCTAACTTATAAATGCCAGACTCGTTGGAATTCTCTTTTGCCAGAAGCACACTTGATTGAGGATGCGTCTTCTTTTAAGAAGTATACAGAGAACCTGTTATCTCCCTTTAAGCCAGCTGTGACTGGTTAATGTATCTTAATGTATCTTAATGAACAACTGATCGATTGAATATTGAAATGTGTGACCTTTTCTATGCTTCCTTGAGCATTGCATAAACTTGTATGGAACTTTTAAATCCTGTATGGAGCTCTAAACCTTATAACTATTTGTATTATCATCATTCATTCATACATCATATCCCATGTACCATCTCATGTTTTATCTGTAACCTACATGCTTTGAAAATGTAGCTATGGATACACTTTCTGTGTTTCATGTCTCATGTCATAATGTAATTTGCATACTTAATGATCTGATATAGATGAATTTGTTATATTGTAGTAATATTCTACTTGCCTGAATATCAAACTCTAGACACAATGTTACAAAGGAGTACTGTGCCTCCTCTCTAACTAATTAATTAATTATGAGTCATGCATGTCATATATATATGCAAGGTTGTGTACCCTGCTGACTCTCTCAATATTACCTTAGACCTGTCATCGGACTATGATTGCACGCTCTCTGTCAGATTGACTTCTTAATTCTTATTTCTTAATTCTTTGTCCTGCTAAGTATCTACTGATACTGCTCCTTGTTGATGTTCACTTTGCTAACCTCGTGTTGTCAGCACTTCTCCACAAGTACTGAATATTTTGTACAAACCTTTCATCTCTTCCCTGACTTAATTTATAAGTTTTCGAATTGGTAACCTTAACTTGACAACTTGTTAATGTCAGTAACTATTTGATAACTGTTCAAACTGGAACTAGTTGGAATTCGCATAATAAGGCATTCGCCGGAGGAAATGATATGATTGTATCATGATTGGGGCAACTACCTTCTGTAATTTACCATCTTTGCAAATAAAAGAATTCTTCAAATCAAATCAAATCAAATCAGTCCAAAGGTTTTATTCAGTTTTCATACTCTAAAGCCACCATACCAAGTGATCTGTTGACAAATAATGGGTTATAATTACTATGCAAAAGGACTGGAACTAACAACCAGGCTAGGATAATCCAATGAAAATCCTTAATCTGGGGTGTTTGTTGCATCACATATAACATGATGTCACATCGGAAGAGCGTTTGACTCACTTTGTGGTAGCATGTCGCAGCGACAGCAATGTAAACATGTACCAAATTTGAAGACAGTTTATTGTAATATATATACCTGAGGTTATTCTAAGGAGTGTATTAAATACCATAGTGAATAGTGCAAGTGAGTGACTATATGGCTAACTAATTCTTCTATATAAACAAATATAGAAATACTTATTAGATGTCCTAATGTGTATTATCATTTATTATTGATCATTTCAAATATGAAGATATCACAAAATCCATCTTGTCACTTGCCAATCAATTTCCTGTGACACATTACAATTGAACGGGGGCCAGGGACGTCCATAATATGGGGGGGGGCGGTACTTTCTCCTCTAGCTTAAAGCATGCAAAACACTCCAATCACGCTATACTCAGCTATACTCCCTAGACTACTGGAGCCAGATAACCTTATATTTATGAATATTAATGCTACTTCTAAACCTCACCTATAACACTTATTGGACTGTAGTTTTAAATTAGTAAGTTACACACTTAGTTATAATCTATTAATATTCATAGTTACCACTCTCAGCTTTCCAGTTGTAAAAGTAGGAGACATCTTTGATCTGGCATTCTTCCATCTCTCGCCCTTCATACTGAGCAAGTTATTCTGGAAGACTTCGTCTCTAATGATTTGATCCTACAAATACCAAAATATACCAATTAAAAAGATATAATGTCAGACAATTACAGTACAATTTGTTTAACAATTGTATACCAGAATATATTTATGCCGCCTTCTGAGCACAATTTAATTTAGTTAAATCCTGAAGGAAAAGCCTCTAGAATAAAAAACACTCTAAATCCCCAAAAGACCGAAACAATGTAATAACAATAATACATATCAAAGGTACATTCTTAACAGTTAATTTCCGTCAACAATTTGTTTTCATTGAAAATTGTCAAGATTAAATATTAAGTGATTTCGCCTCCTTAATTTGTTTGTCTAACTAATTATTTAGCAAATTATTTAGTTCTGGCTACACCAGTTTTCCCATTTATTTATTTGATGAATTTAAAATTGGGATAATCTGAATACAGCTGCCTCGATCAGTATATCAAGCCAATACATTTTACAGATATATTCTTCATATTCAATACCAAATCTAATCCATTCAACAGTACTAATAGTTACAGAAAGAAAGAAACAATTGAGAACAAATATTTTTGTTCAATTGATATTTAGGGTCAAATCACCAGAAAATGTACAATTTGCCTTCACTAATCCTCTAAAAAAAAACAAATGCAAGACAAAAGTGAGGTTTAAAATACAGTGCAGCATAAGCAAACACATTGTCTGAATCAAGGTCTTACCAAATATACATGCAGAAACTTACCTAGTATTTATCACTTCTCAGCTTAATTTAGCAGAATTAACTAAATGTGTTGAGCTGCCGGTTGTACATTTTCTGACAATCTGACCCTTTACTAGCTGGGGTCATATGAATCACACCTACCAGAGAAATGTGACAGCATATAGCTTTTCTAAAAGAACACGTCACTCACCCTTCTGTCAGAGAAGTTATGGAACTGTTTGATGGCTATCTCTGTGATCATGTCATGGTCTGCTACCATGAGCTCAGGCTGGTTACCCAAGAAGAACCTACAGAAAATATTAGATTTCTTTATTTTATTACATTTCAGGCCAAAACAGTTATATATTATTACACAAGATACATGCCAACAGTGTTTATGTGTTAGTACGTTGCCTGTACATGTGTGAATATATGTTTATACCGTAGCAACTTATACAGTTGTTATAGTGAGCCGTTTGTATCTCAGCAAAATATTCTGTCAAACACTAATGATAATGTATGTATGCAGAATGGCCTGGTGTATGGACTGTCACTAACACTTCAGCAACATCCTAGTACTCGATTTTCAGCTTGGACAAACTCAAATTACGAAGGTTTAGTGGAAATGATCATTCAAAAAGTATATGTATTTTATTAAATAAAAGTCGTATGTAGATGTTCTTATTTGAATAAACTAGGACATCTCTAATGAAGAGACTGCATAGTGTATATTGCTAAAAGAACACCAAAGAGAAATGAACACTAGATACAACACTTATGATAATCAAAACCATCAAACATTAGGGACAACCCGAATAACAATGCCCCTCGAGATACAGCTACACTAGAAAGCGCTTGTGATAGACTGATCCACCATCTAACATCGGCCCCCAAACCAACTGTAAACGAGGTAATCAATCTAACGGACCGCCCCCCTAACAGATAATGAAAAATATGTTCTATCTCTTGGTAAAAGTTTCTGCCCCACCCCAGGGGAACTGAATGTCGGAGAGATTCGCAAAGATCACGATAGATTCGCCAGAACCTGTAGAATTAGACATTTTTTCAACAAAGATGCGGGCCCGTCTCGGGCCCCAAACCCTCTTAATATGGTACAGCTGACCCCGGATACGGGGACAACTGACAAGGGGACCCCCTCCAAGGATACGTCCCCGATCAGTACTCAAACCAAACTGTCCAAACGTTTAAACCGGAATAAACTGTTTAAAATACCAACTAAATGGAAACCCCCACAGGGCCCACCCATGTTAGAGACGTTCATACAAATGAACGAAATAGCTTTGAGCAAATTGGTTCCTTCGGCCCCCAATAAACAAAATCTTACCCTACCTCAAAAACAAGCAGAGAAAGGAGGTGCATTGGTAGTATGGGGTCGGGATGAGTATATAAAAGAGGGTGAGCGCCAACTAGCAGACCGTATGTTTTACAGCGCCCAAGCGTGTGACATTACCATTGCGAATATGGCACTCATTAACAGAACTGTGAAATTACTTTTGGGGGAAAAGGAAATCACAGAGGACATCTTTGACATGCTACAGACCGCAGAACCAAGATGCCCGGAATTCTATCTTCTCCCTAAAGTCCATAAAGGGAAAACACCGTGCCCTGGACGTCCCATCATCTCTGGTAATGGGGGACCAACCGAGAAGAAATTGGGGTTCATCGATACGATCCTCAGACCGTATGTACCCCGTATCAAATCTTACATCAAGGATACGTCCCACTTCATCCAGCTGATAGAAGAGGCAAACCTCCGGACACAAGATGCCACTCTAGTGACAATGGACGTCACCTCATTATATACCAACATACCAAACTATGAGGGTAAGAACGCCGTGAGACTCTTTTTAGAGAAACACCGAACCCTCTTGAACCACAGATCAGATGGATCCAGGATGGCTCGATCCTGAAACTCTTGGCATTTGTCTTGGAACGCAACACTTTCAAGTTCAATGACAAGTACTATCTACAGATCGGAGGAACTGCAATGGGGACCAGAGTGGCACCCAAATATGCCAATATATAAATGGACTGGTTTGAGGAAAAGTATATTTACACGAGGGACCTCAGACCAGCCTTATACGGCAGATACATCGATGACATATTCATGATCTGGACACATGGCTCAGAAGAACTGGTCAAAATGATCAGCGAACTGAATGCAGCCCACTCCAAGATCAAATTCAGCAGCGAAATCTCAACAGAACGTGTTTGTTTCTTAGATACCAATGTCATCAGAGACGACACGCTGGGTTTCTACACAGACCTGTACTGCAAGCCCACTGAGGCTAATAAGTTCCTGCACTACACCTCTGCACACAAACGCAGTACCAGAGATGGAATCGTATATAGCCAATTTATCCGCATCAGACGCATCTGCAGCCAAACTATTGACTTTGACAGACACTGTATGGATAAGGCTCTACACTTCCAAAGGAGGGGTTATCCAAACGAGGTGATCGTCAATGCCTTCACACTGGCCAGAAGTAAATCACGTAGTGATCTTCTAAAGCTAACGGAGGCAGACGCCACCCCAGGCACGGAACAACCGCTCCTCGGTGTGACACGATTCCATCCCAGTTGCAACATTTTTGCCAACAGCATACGTGACAACTGGGCCATATTGGGGCGGTCAACAACGACCAACCAACTATATCAGAAGAAAGTGATTGTCGCATACCGGAGACCCAAAAATTTGGGTGAATCTTTTGTACACGCAAAACTTCCACCCACTCCGAGCTCATCCTCGGAAGGCAGCATTGCATCAACTACTTCGACAGGGAGATGCAATGAGTGCACTACATCCAACTGTAGGTACTGCAACAAGTTGGATACAAGTGGGAGGATAAGATCACTCTCAACTAAACGGTTGTAGGTTTCAAAATACAACATATCATGCAAAAGTGATAACTTTATATACTTGATATAACAGTATGTCGGTAAAACGAAACAGACCCTAATGAAACGCCTATACCAACACTTCCGGACAATTACCCGACCGGACCTCCCGGAGAGTGATACAAGTGTATCAAGGCACTTCAATTCGCCCAACCACTCGGGCGAGAACGATGTTAAGGTTTACGTCTTAGAGTTCATCCATTGCTCCACCACTAGGGAGCTCTCGGAGGACTTATGTAACCAAATGGAGATGAAATGGATCCACTGGTTAAAAACCGTGGCCCCTCAGGGCCTGAATATTATGGACGCCTCCACTTGGCGTACCCGACTCAACAACATGAACAACCCAACTTGAACCCCAACAGCTTGGGGGATATCGGAGGGGGTGGATGGGGTGACGACTTAGCTACGTAAAATTTTTTTTATCGATATCGTCGTCACACCCACAACCACCCCCACCCCGAGTCCCCCCACACCTGTTGGAAAGAGTACATATGTACAGCAAATTTGCTGCACATACACACATATTCTCACACAGAGAATATATCAGTCTGGTCCATACCTGCTACACAGGAAAGAACAGAATTATCTAATAAATAATATTAGTATATGTCACCCCAGTGACAGTAAAATAGCCACCTGTATCTACCTGGTATGATACTTGAGGACTGCCTGATGAGCTCCCCCAGGAGCGAAACCAGGTATTGCCAATTGGCCCGGCCCCCCTGCCCACTAGTGGATTATGGGAAGTAACTACTTTTCATAATATAACAATTTTCATAAAAATTGAAATGGTAACAGGGTATTTATTTATTTGAACCATCAATTTTGGTGGGAAAACCAATAAATAAATAAGGAACATCTGACACATCGCATTTGTTCCGGCATCGCCTATGACGTAATAGGCGGATCGTGATGTAATACATCGCTATGGAGATTATCGAATCTTCATTGCATGATAGCAGTTTGGCGAGAGTGGGAAGGAGCAGTTTGTCTCGTCTGATATAAAACCATCAAATGGATAGTAATACAAGGAGAGTAGCTTTGTCTTCAATAAACAAAGTTATAAAAAGGTTGACAAAACGGAAAAATCCAGAAGATATACTTGAGAATTGGAATAACAAGTAATGATCTTCTGACGAAAGATGGATGTTAGCTCCCCAAATATAGGTAGGGAATGTAGGTAGGGATATGGCCATTTAAAATTACGTGTCAGGAACAAGTAACAATTATAATAATTTGGAATATTTTTAACAGAAAATCTCTGCTCAGAAACAAGTTAAAAATGAAAATGAAATGGATCCTGGCAGTTCTGTATATTCTCAAGACATTTGTATCATACTGACTAGTTCCTGAACAATAATATCAAGGTTATAATAAAGAAATTAATTATTTTGAAAAATGTAATGACAGCCATGATGTTCTTCGTTATAGCTTAGGCCTATGTGAATCGAACCCATCAAACCTTGCAATAGTTACACAATATTACAGATTCTAAGTTCATGTATAGACAAATCAACATGACATATCATTCAATGAGGCTCATAAGAGTTTATATTGAGTGATACTAGCCTATACATTACTGTCATTTGCAGATTTCTCACGATTCCAACCATATTTGTTCATTTTTTAACATGTTGATCAATGTTCCTAACAGAATTACGCAGTTGATTTGAAGCACGCACACACACAAGCCTGTTGATGTTAGTTCGACAGAATGTGTAATGATTAACCATTGGCTGAAAATAAATATATGAACGTCTAATCTAAGCTTGTCGAAAAAATCTAACCAACCTTTTTATTACGATTTCACCGATCGTACATGCTGCCGCCATGTTTCCGATCTGTTTCTGGTCACTGACACAATAATATCCGTATAATCTGCGTAAATCAGTCATGCCGACTTCAAATACTATCCTAAACTAACGATGGACTTTCGCTGCCCCGGCACTTATGTCAACCATTCAGAGCCCCTATGCTTGTGCACACTACCGAAGCCGTAATTATTAACCAGCGACTGAATATCAATGCCTGAACATTTAATCTAACCTTGTTTTCAGCCTCATATGCCAGGATTATTGTGTAAAGACATTCGAATCGCTCAGAAAGCAGTTTAATTTTGCTTCTGACGTCATGTACACAAGGGGCCTTGCAAGGCTTAGCGCGCCGATCGCTTATAGCAACGATAATAAGAATAGAAATTTATAATATTATGACACCAGCGACTGAATATAAATGTCTGAACGTTTAATCTAACCTTGTTTTCAACCTCATATGCAAGGATTATTGTGTAAAATCATTGGTTTGTTCTAAAAAACGCATCAAATGTTGACACGAGTGGGATCGCTATGCCTATGCTATGGCCGGCAACGGCAACAAACATCACCACGGAGATTCCCTTAAAAACGCTTAAAATCGCATTATCGAAAGGAAATAATTATTTAAAACTCTAAGTATAACATGTATAGAAGCTATCCGATCAATGATTATTTTCAAAATTCTTCGAAACGTTCATAATTCAGAGTTTATTTCAATGATCTGGCCTGACGAGGGATATACGGTAGAAATCGATTCGCGCATGCAAAATTTGCTCTTCCGGTTGGTTAGTTCATGAGTTTGCCACTGGGTGTCTCTCCTCTCAAGCGATCATATTTTCAATGTTTTGACTGTCAATTCCTATATGTGAAATCGCCGTATGTATTCTAATGCCTTGACCCGAGTTTAAGACACCGTTTTTTTCATTGGATGAGCATAGGTGACTATATCACTTCTCCTGCAGAATAATAATAGAACAAGGTATGCGACTATGTGGCAGCCTTGACCGCCCTTTATTGAAAACAACAAAAGAAAAATTTGCTATCATATTGTCCGGAGACGTTATGCACGTCTGCAGCGCCAGAGCAATATGAAGGAACTGTTGTTTGCCGTCGCCTGGGTGATTACCCAAGGTCAGGTGTTTCCGCTTCCGGTGATCGATATATCCCTATAGGCCTTCGTCATATAGGTAGACATATAAAAGCAGAGGCATATGGATGTATTGGGTTGGTAGCAGTGGTGGGCTCTCCCAAGCACCACCACTCAGGATGACGGGGCAGCACTCGGGATGACGAGCCAGCACTCGGGATGACGGGGGACGGGAATGACCGGGGGAGGGACGGAGATGGGGACGGAGATGGGGACGGGGATGACCCGAGGAGGCGGCGGAGGAGGAGCGGGTGAGGCGCCAGTCTGGATCTGGCGAATTTGAGCACGTAAATTGGGAGGTGAGGAGGGCGGGAGCATGTGGCTGGGCAGGCCGGCAAATGGCAGAATTGCTGGGACAAGGTCTGAGGGGCAAAGTGATAATAAAAGTTAGCTCCTTCAAAGGAGCTAACAAAAAGCATGTTTTTAAATCAAATCAAAGTACAAAACCTACCCAAAGACCTTGCCATGCTTCTTTATATATTCTGCATCAACGGTATGAAGATCCTGACAGAAGAAAAACACAAGTTAACAAAAATATTGGAAATATTGGTTGGAACTACTCAGTCAGGACTCAGGCTTCGGTAGTAGGACTATAATATTCGAAGGGAAAGGAAATGTACAAACTCTTTATGAAAACCCATGTCCCGTTCACTAATTGAAAATGAGATATTTACAAAATATATGTTAATGTCCACTCTGATTTTAATGTTATTTATCCTATTTAGTCAATTGACATGTGTTAATTAATTGTTTATATGTATTGCATGAACATGGTAGTACGATCTATAGTTAGGTTATCTGTTAAGCCTAGCTCAGGGAGCTCAGTCTGATTGAATGCCTGTGATTGTGAAATGAATACTGGACATTGCATTAGGAGGAGCTCTCCTGGATGTATCAGTGGGTCTAAGTGACTCACAGAGGTTTCTCCATGGTTCTAGAAGGTTCCAGAAGCTGATGCAATGTAATTCTATGTAGCAATACCCAAGGAAACTGATGTAAGCCCACTAGGGGATTTCTCTATGGCTCTGGAAGTCTGATGAAATATGTTGAAATATCTAGAGTATATAGAGGGCCCCAGTCAGTCCCTAATCAGACCTGCAATGAAGACCCAGACCTATCTTGAAGACCTGATATACCTCTGCTGTTACAACCATTGAAGACATCATGCTGACTGACTAGCTGACTGACTGGAAGGCCTGGAGCCATGAGAGAGCCATGTTCTAATGTTTTCTGTATATTGAAACATGTGAATAAGGATTAATAAACAAGCCGTTCAGCACTCCAAATTGAAGTACCTTTTGCTCTGCTGGAGTTATTCTTACAGCTCAACTAGTTCGACTGGAATATCAACATAACTATAATTATATTTAATAGTTCCCTGATCTACAATATCTCATTTGATTGACATTGAGTTATGGAATGTCCCTAAGCTCCCCAAAAGGCGACATTCACATATACTAGTTTTTTTCATATATAATTAATAGGCCATCAGTTTTGAATAGTAAGACATGAAATATCATGCTGAATAGATTCAACAATATAAACTGTCCTGTCTCAAGATAAAAGATCAATTCAGATGTACAAACAGTTTTTACTCACAGCAGTCATCATCTTAGAGTTCATGCCTATGAAGGGTGTCGGCTCTGGGCCAGGGATCCCTCTTTTCTTAAAGTAGTCGAGATTTCTGGTGCCATACCTGAAATATTAAAATATCTTTTAATGACAGTACATGAGTTTGATACATGTCTTTATCTATAGTTTTAGATAAGGGCCACCACTTGGGGCGTCGACTCGATGGTGGTTTGTTTCCCTTTTTCGTGTTACACAAACTAAAGAAAGAAATCCTTCCACTATTAGCTCTACTATTTGGTAGTTTAGTTTCACTTTTAGACATATATAACTTTGACAAGCCCTATATTTATAAAAAGCTAAATTATATAGTCACTAGTTACATACTTTTGTATTGATTTAGTATCTTCAAACAGCAAATCCTATGTAAAGCGAGAGTCGAGTTATTTACAAACATGCACAATGTACAATGAAGTTATAATGATCAATTGAAGACGTTTACATTGAGATTATGGGCTCACGGGTGATAATTCAATACAGAATACCCAAGGCCTTCCGCCCACAACTGGTAGCAACTTATCACTTCTTTATTGATTCTTCAGACCACACACAAATCCCCAGTCAAGGAGGATCGACACGTGCAGAACTTTTCTGTTTTCAGACAATCTGTGTTCCTTTTTTAATTCAAGTATTTCTGACATTAATGTTATCAATCAAACATATCGATATCAAACTAAAGATTACACATTCCCAAAAATAAACCTAATGTCTTTTTTTTTAAAAATAACTGTTCGACAATGACAATATCCATACATAACATCCTACATCAGGGCAGAACCTACAAAAGTCTTTCTATTTTTTACCAAGGAATTTGGGGCAGCTAAGTTAGCTTTTGTCACATACCCCTCCCCCACGAGAAAGACACAAAATAACCAAAGCCCCATCCCGACCTCTACTTAAAGAATTTATTCCTAATTAGGATGAACATCCCCTTGACATGAGATGAACCACAAATATATGAACATTATTTCATTTTGCCCTGCAGAATAGATCTACACCCAAAAACGTCGGACATAAATTGGTCAACTAAATCCTAACCAAGAATCTCCAGTGGCTTCTTTTGGATTTAAGTGATATCATTTTTTTTTTTTTTTTTTAAAGTTTTTTATTTCCTACGACATAATCAGAAAAATGCAGAGATAACCGCCGCTGACAATAAGCGTTTTTATAGGCATTCTGCAGTCAAATCGATTAATAATATAATAATATTGGTATCAGTGATAGGATTACTTCTAACTTATACAATACATGGGGTGATTGTTAGACAAATATGATGGACAGATGATGTACGAAATAATGAGATGAAAAATAAGGATTAGGATCTATTTTCATACATTTCAAGAGGTGAGAGAGTGAAAGAGGAGTTGAGCAATAGGTCTGATTATTCCATTGCACGAAAGTGTTTTTTTATGAGAATTTTGAATAGTTTATGATCTTGAATACTTCTCAGTCGAATTGGTAAAGAGTTCCAGGTTGATGCAACCTGAAATTTCAGGGATTGTTTGTCTGATTCTGTCCTAGGTGTAAAATTTGGTAGGATTGGAGCATCAAACTGACGTGTTGCTCTAACTAAAGGCAATACATTATTTACTCTCATCTTATCAACAGAGGTAAAGGCCAACTTCGATAGGAGAAAAGTAATTCTGTGTTTGACTTTCATAGTATTGGTCCAAGAATGAATATCATTCGTGGAGGTAAGTAAAGGACATTTAAGAGCAATTTTCAGGGCCTTATTTTGCAACCTTTGAATTTTAGTGAGAATAGTCTGGTTGCATCTACTAATATATACTATACTGTAGTCAATTATAGACAAAAGGTTAGCCTTTGTAAGTAGAAGGGCACTTTTCTTTGTCAGATTTGGTCGGATTAAGGCTAGTTGGTGAATTCTATGATGAAGATTTTTAATTAAGATTGAGCTCTGTTCCCTAAAATTTAGCTTGTTATCAATATTTATCCCCAAATATGTATAGTTTTTTACACATTCGATTTCATTGTTATTAATTTTTAGGGAGATGTCGGTATCTGTCTTTTTCCTTTCTCCAAATAACATCGATTTGGCCTAAAATAAAATTATCTTTGCTTCCAGTACCCTGATGGTAACAATTTGGGTCGGTAGGTTGGTCTATCTTTAATCTTTATTTTTTAGCTGATGTCAAAATTGTTTTTAAGTCGCAAGCAAATGTCGTTATGGGAACCCCAAATATTGAGTTTTTTACTTTGTTTTATTATATTTTATTTTGGGTCAGTAGACACACTTTAATTTAATTTTTTAAATGCCTTAAAAACCCTTGGGTAGGCGGCAACGTTTTAGGGTCGGTCGGGGACCGGAAACAAAGCTAATTTTATTTCATGCCTCATTGACATTCAACAAATTATTGTTTGTTTAAAGCTAGGTGTTCAGATGACATCAAGTGGTGAAAACTATTTTCACCTACTTACCAAATTTTCCTACCAAACTTTTCCTACCGAACTAAACGCCATTTGATCAAATATTTTCACAGTATTTTGCTTCACTTTTATTACTACCGACGTCCATAATAACCCAAACACACTTAATATAGCTCAATATTGGTTTTATTTTCCCCCAAAATCGTTTTAGATTAAAACAAATTTCATAGGAATAATTTATTAATAGATTCCAATCTATCTTTACCCGGATAAGAATTTATATTCTATAATTTAATCAAAAGTGTATTCATCAACTTGGACATCATTTAGCACTTGAATTTGACCTGTCCCCTAAATCCTTGTGTAAACTAATGGCTTCTAGCCTACTGTCATGCTGAGGCCTGATATAAATATCTTTGTTTCCCGTCTCTGACCGACACTAATAATCAATGCCACTGACTCCTGTGTTTATGGCATAAATAATAAAATATAATAACACAAAAATTGTCTGTGTCCAATGTTTCATCATCGGCAACCTTGAGGGTCATATTTTCAGAAAATTTACAATTCACCCACTGCAATCCTTCCAAATAACCCACATTTAAGACAGAAATGAGCTTCAAAATGTAGTTTAACACAGCAAAACAGATCGATACTTTAAATCAATGTGATACTAAATATATAAACCCAGTATCCTTCCTTTTTCTGCCTAATTAAGTAGATTTTCCTAAATGTGTATAGCTGCTGTACATTTTCTGAAAATCTGACCAATATGATTACTGCTTTCCATTTTTCCTAATTGATTTTACATTATCCCTAGAATAATCAAGAATTGATCTACCTACTAAGCCAACTGTTTACCATGAAGTGATGGGAAACAATGATATTTGTTTAGGCCTAACTGCTGTTATGTAACATTAGATTAATATGGGCAGAGATAAGGGTTACTGATATGTATGCCACGGTTAGGGGGATCAGCGCCCCAACAATTGGCACATATTTTCATAGTTTGCTTCTCAGAAATCTTTCTGAAATTTTTTTTTTTTAACTGTATTCGAATTACATGTTACATGTGGAGCTTGAATATGTATTTTAAATCTGTTTTAAATCTGTTATTCTGAAATTGCTGTGTCGATTTATTTTAACAAAAATAAATAACTTTAATCTATTAATTTATGCATGAACATCATTCCCAAAAGTGTTCATGAAAATGTTATCCTATGCATTGACTTCGATTCTTCGATTTTGAGTACAAGTTCTACAGCCCAGGGGACCTGAATCTAAAGGATAACGGAGGTTTCTAATCACTTTAGATCTAATTTACTTTGACTGGTCCTGTACTCTCAACTCAATTAAAGCTACATTCTCAGTTACCATTGATGAAAACAACGAGGTATACATCTCACAAGCAGGCCTGAAATTGAGGTTAGTGATCCATTTAAAAATAATTGTCTTAGATGTTTATAACGCCAAGACCTTCAAGCCAGTGTTGAATAACATCAGGCCTTTACATTAGCTCAAACAATGAGTAATATTTGGTAAGATGGGTCTCCTTGTAAAAACTGTCGATGAAGCATTAATTTAGCCTTTACAGACCGTAAATCATCCCAAAGTAGTTCTATGATGTATTACTCATTAGTCCATTTTGGATCAGATTTTGGTGGATTTAGTGTTCAATTATGTCCCGACAGATTGTGACTACAGTGACGGTCTATTTTGTGTTTTCCTAGCTGGCCATTGGTCACCAGCCGTCTGTACACCTCTGCCCCAGGCTCCCATTGGCTACTAGCCCCTGGCGCGACCCACTTGATACGTTGTTTACCGTGAGAATAGGCCTACTGCCACGACATCTGATGGCAAAGCTTGCGCAATGTGTTAAGTGCCTGTCAGTCATTGGTCAGTGCACGACACACCCACCATCTTCCCATCAGGGGATTTCATTAGAGGGTACCCCCCTCTGGGCTGTAATCAGGGCTCACTGAATGCGTGAATGTATAAAGGTGGTGTTGGAGGTGTTAAATGATGACAGGTTAGTAAAGAATGACTTGTTGTTTCTGTTTGTTGTTTGTTTGTGTAAGGTTAGGTTATGGAGGGGATCTGATCCATTATGGACTAAAATCAATAAACCACTCAGATTTTAGCCTTCAAACTGTCTGTAGGCTCAACTCAATTAAAGCTACATTCTCAGTTACCATTGATGAAAACAACGATCTCACAAGCAGGCCTGAAATTGAGGTTAGTGATCCATTTAAAAATAATTGTCTTAGATGTTTATAACGCCAAGACCTTCAAGCCAGTGTTGAATAACATCAGGCCTTTACATTAGCTCAAACAATGAATAATATTTGGTAAGATGGGTCTCCTTGTAAAAGCTGTCGATGAAGCATTAATTTAGCCTTTACAGACCGTAAATCATCCCAAAGTAGTTCTATGATGTATTACTCACCAGTAGGTTAGGGCGACCATGGCAATGATAAGTATAAGCCATAGCGGTATGTCTATCAGACCCAGTACAAGCATGATGTCCCTTCACCAGTCAACTCTCCCACTGACTCCTCTCTGCCTAAACACACAGCTGTGGTGTTTATCTTCCTCTAAGGGAAGCACTCACACAGTGTAATTTACTCAATAACCAAATTGTAGTTCATGTCAATCTTTTTCTCTGTCTACCTCTCCCTTTTCTCTATCTCTATTTCCTGGGTATGATCAAAAACTGCCTCCCTCTCAGCTCTCCCGCCCTTGATATAACCATCTTAAATATTATTATACCTCTTTTTCTCCTTTATGTAAATCTATGTATGCTTGATAAAAAATAAAAGTTCTATAATAATAATAAATGTTTTGATAAGGGCATAACGCAACCAATCTCAGCTAATCTCACCCACTCACTCAAGCCTAAGACCGAAAAAGACTGAGAGGCTATATTTTTTCCAAATGAAACACGAAGGGCAAGATACAGTGTGCAACATAACCCAGAGACCGACGCCCTGGTCTGCACAGAATTTTCGTTGGTCTCTGAGATTGATATTTGTCAGGGCCCGACGGTCTCCAATGAAATATCCAAGTAATAAAATGTTCAAAGTGCTCTGGAGCACGGAAACCATGTCTATAACCCAGACTTTTTTTTGGTCTCTGTAAAATCTTTTCTGTCTCCACTGTTACAATTTGGCAGAGACCGACGGTCTCTCATCTCCAAATTTACTATGTTGCACACTGCAAGAATGGAATACTTTTTTTTTTTCAGAAACACGGCATTTGGAAATAAAACAATTGAAAATAAGTCTGACAAAATATCTACTCAGGAAAAGCCATACTGCAAATAACCACTGATTCATGACAATCTAATATTCTTTATTTGTCATATGTAAAGCAGACAGCCAGTAGATGGTCATTGCGACAAAGCTAATTGTACACTTCAGCAATAAAAACTTTAATAACAACATGGCCAGGCGATATCCAGGCGATATCCATACCTAATTGACTTGATTGAATTGAAATCTTAACCTTTTGGATTATGGAATTTATTTAGAGGAATTTTAGATTTGTATTATGAAGATCTTCAACAGGCCTACTGCAATATCAACACAACTATAATTTAATATATTTGATAGTTCCCTGATCTACAATATCTAATTCGAGTGACATTAAGTTATGTAATGTCCCTGCTCCCCAGACATCAACACATCTGACTCTACCATTTAGTCTAGATTAAGAAAATAATGGTTATAAATGTGCATTTAACCACGGTTGTGTCAGTTAATTGTTATCTCTATTTGTTTCTATAAAACCCCTATTTATTGCCATCATCAGGTCCAAGACTTGCGTTGAATCCCAAAGATCCAATCAGGGCTCGAAAAAACCTATGTTTACTTGCCCGGAGCAAGTAAAAAATGGCTCCGGGCAAGTAAAATTTAAAGTTACTTGCCCGAGTGGGCAAGTGAAAATCTCTACGGCGCCGATGGGAAAGAATAGTCCCAAGTCAGAGGCATGTGACCAATCGACACTTCATGAAGTACTAATGATAGGATAAAAATAAGGTTTTTTGTAAGGCTACAACATGTTAAACTTAATGAATGTTTTATCTTAATCAAACAAGATACATACAGGTCAGCAATTCTGCAAATAAATTCGGGCAAGTAAAAATTCTGTCGGGCAAGTAAATCTTGGCTGCCACTTGCCCAATGGGCAAGTGAAGTTGGTAGGGTTTTTTTTAGCCCTGCCAATCCACTCAATACTTTAATATTTTAATACACAATCCGATTATGTATGGAATTATACCGACTCAAAGTTCAATATTTGTGTTGATATTTTTTATTTTTGTAATGTTGAACCTTTAATCACTACTATGAATGGTCCAGGAGCTATAACATTTGTACTTAACTATTCGTGTAGTTCTAAGCCATGGCTTGTCTCTTCTCAACGACAACGACATATCAACGTCGAAGCTAGGAGGTTTGAGGGATGACTTGCAAAAGTTGCATCACAATATCTACTTACTTCCTGAGGCTGAGCGGTCTTGGCGCGATTTCATTTGTCTCCCGGTTGACTCGATGTCTGATCTATGTAATAACTTCTGACACCATGTTTAACAACTAGCTGGGGAGGTTACCGTCCCTATATGGTGAAGATTCTGAGTAGTTGAACTGGTTAAGAATAGACAGACGATATACGGCTGCCATGGTGTTTCTCAAAGCAAGCCAGAGCAGGCAACCGGAAGACGTTTAGTAGAAAAGGGCAAAACATTGTGCGACGTATCATATGTTGATACTGGTAGACCCAATACTGAAGGCATTGATATATTGCTGAATTACCTTGTTCAAAACCGACCTGGGACGATTTGACATGCTCTCTAAGTGTGCAGGTAAACAAGTGGACACGTTAAACCTAGATAGGGCCGTGCACTACGTCCCGCGGCTGAGTGTCGGGCAGCTGGTTGTGTTCGTTACCTCTCATTGACAGTGTGTTACCCGTGCAGTTATGTCGCACCTCACTGGTTGTGTTCGTCTATACGGTAATTACTGAATAAAGCATTGCTGGAGAAGATGGCCATCCATTTGCCCTCCAGAGGTTACAGATCCCGCTAAATCTCGCAAAATCCCGTGCAGGTTCCGGTCACTTAATTGCCATTGACTTGTACTGAAAACTCCGCAAATCATCCTCTCTAAGTAGCCTACTATGCTGTATTAATTGTTGATACTTACTTTAGCATATTATAGTTTAAGGGATATATTTTCAAGAAATAATAAGAAAATTGCTTGTTTTCATATGTATCCATCCAAGTGTATCCATTACGAGTAACGTAAAACAATTACCAACACTCAGCAAAAGGAAAAAGAAAATTCTAACCCATTCAACTTTAGAAATGTGTTTCTATAACTACTTAACATTAATATCCTAATAAGTGTGAAAATATTTTAAGATTATGAATATGACCTATGACGTAAAATCCAGATTGGTTGTTGACAAAAACAAAGTTTTGAGGTCGGCCGTTCAGTTTAGTCAACGATCATGATATAACTATAAATTTAACAAGTCATAATTATAATATATATAACAAGTGTCCAGAGAAAGATATAAAGGTATTGTTTAGATTACAGTAGTTTATTTATGTTTATCAAGCTTTAATTAAGTGTTGAGCCTCCAAATAAGTTGGCCCCCAATGGCTTAGGCTTGCGACAATTTGCGCCTGTCTGCACGCGTGCAAGGCATTATGGGAAACCTCTGGAGGGCGAATTAACCCCAATAACCACACGAGGTACGAGTGGGGTTATTAGGGGTGTAATGGATCAGGCCATCGAGCCAGCAATCCTTTATTTAGTTTATCACACGTCTCAATCAGGTGCAATACAAGTGTAATAAACACCATATGTGATGTGTCACAGGGAAATGAGTTTCGAAAACATTTTGTTTAAAAGAAAACTTTAATGTTGTGTGCATCCTTTTGCTAGTTCCAGCATATTTCATTGACTGTTTTAAGTGCAAATATGACTTCTAATATCTAAACATTTGGTATCTACTATCTAGATTACTGATCTGCAGTTTTTAAAAAACAACCTTATCGTGTGGTAAAATCAGCAAACTATAAATACCGTACATCAGTTCAGTGTGCTTGGGAGAGTAGGACTGTCTTCAAGAAATTACACGCACCCTTAAAATCACTCAAACCAACAAGACTACTTTTTTCTTTACTCATTTTCTTTACGTATATTCCTATGGCAGTAGGGTTGTTTCCAATATAGTGTAAAGAATTGCAATTCTTGCGAGCGGAATTTACCCATAGAGTGGCCGTCCCCCCCTCCCCCTTTCCCCCCCCCCCCTCCCCTCCGCCTAGGCCTCGACCGCCACGCGGGACCTGGGTGGAGCGGGGGAGAGCGTGGCACTGGACATCTGTTGTTATGTGTCTACCTGTTTGATTGTCTTGGCAACCGAAATAGCATCGCCAATTGTTCTCCGGCGTGACTCTCATTAGTGGGTGGGGGGAAGGGACTGGGGGAGGGAGGGGACGCTACATGCTTGGGTCAGGGATAATGGGAGGGGAGGGGGGGTTGAGGGCAAGGGATCCTCTGCGCAGGCGCACAGCGCATAACCTTGGCGTGGGAGAGCGCTGGGGGTCATGATCATGTGGCAGGAAGATCCCCCTCAGCCAATCATAAGGGTGGATCGCCAGGAGCGCACTTTGCTATACCCATTTTGATGCTAATGAATAATTAACGTGTGACTATAAATAAAGAGGACAGAGTAAGCTTGGACACACCTTGCTGCCTGGCCGAAGACTACTATCATCCAACTTCTCTGACTTCATCATTTACATACCGAATCTCTGGGCAAATTGCCATTGCATTCTCACACTGGCGACCATTCGAAGAGACGACTTGCTAAAATAGCAAAACCCTCATCTTGAAGTCAGAGAAAAACCAGGCGAGCAAATGAAGAACAGGACTGGGTGAGTGGAAATCTGAACTCTGATTTTGCTTGTATATTATTGTGGAATGTGTGGGAAGCGGATCTGGGGACACTGTACAAAATTGGGTGCAATGATCACACTTAGCCACTCATAATACTTGGAGAGTGCGTGAGAAATGCCTGGAGCTTTTAATTCGCTGGGTCTTTGGGTTCTGTATGTTTAGATCTGTACCTTGTACTGTCTAGTTATTCTCTCTAAAAACCGCAATGGAGGTTGATTGGGCTCTAGATGCAGATGCGGTTGCTGCTCTAGATGTCAATCAAAGAAGGGCAAGGTTTGCGGCAATCAAAGAGATCCGAAGGCGTTTGGAACGCCATGGATCTATGTTGGGAGCCAATGATGGTTCCAATAAGGACACCTTGACAGAGTGGCTGGATGGGATCAGCAGGGCAAAAGCCTATTGTGCGGCCAATGACGACCTCACTTTAGAGCTTTTGGGGACGCTTGCTAGTGGGCCTCTAGTGAGGTCTGTGGCAGCATTCCTACAGGTAGCGGAGAACAGAACCTGGGATCTGGCGAGGGCAGAGATTTTCCGACTCTTCATGAATGAAGAGGAGGAACAACAGCTCAGGGCACGCCTCACAGATCTTTATCAACTCCCGTACGAAGATGCTAAGCAATATGGACGCAAGTTCCAGCTGGCGTCTCAAAGGGCATATAGCATTGAGGATTTGAATCATGATATTGTCCAAGAGACGCTAGTAAGGAATTTTGTGGGAGGACTGAGGGACGAGCAGATACGTCATGATGTATTTGCCGCTCGTCCTCAGACTCTGGCTGAGGCTATCACTCAAGCCTCAGCTGCCGCTCACACCTTCGCATTGGCAGGCCAGCCTGCCAGAGGTCAGAGAAAGGATGAGCCAATGGAGATAGGGGCCGTCCTAAATCAACTAAAACCCAAAATTCCAAAACCCCCAGCAAATTGGGTACCTTTTTCTGAATTAGAGGCTAGAATAAATATGTTGACCAAAGTAATAGAAAAATGGGAGAACATAAAAACCCCTAACCCAACTGTGATCATGCCCCAACCAAGTACAGCCACCCAGTACCCTTTTCAACCACCCATGTTGCCTATGTATCCACCTTATTACAATCCATCCTACCCACCCCCTCCGGTTGCCAGTTCTCAAGCTGTTAATAACTCAGGGAAAGGGAAGGGAAAAGGTAAAGGGGACGCAGGTCCTGAAAAGGATAAACAGGGAGGAGGGAAGAGGTTTAGGGGCAAGGGTGTTTGCTATGAATGTGGGGAAGAGGGACATTTTGCGAGAGAATGCTCTCAAAGATATGCTCATGTACAAGCGGCGGTGGTAGCGGCCATGCAGATGGCTGCCGCCACCCCCAAGATCGGGAACCAGGGGGAATAGGCAGGCCGGACAGGAGATTTTGTATTTCTATCCCAGTGGCGGGGATGGGAATGCGGGCTCTCATTGATACCAGCGCGTCTAGAAGTTTGATGAGGATATGTGGAAGGCTTTCTGTAAAGCCTATCACCGTCCACTCATACTAACAAAGGGAGAGACCTTAAAATCCCTCTCTGGTCATGAACTTGTAACAGAGGGACAGGCGATTATTAACTTGGGAGGTAGCTCATTTCCAGTTTATGTTGTTAAAAAACTCCACCATGAAATGCTTTTAGGGGACGATGCACTAGACATTCTAGACGCCCACATTGTATTCAAAAAGAGAAAAGTCATTTTAGAAGGGAAAAGCTATAAGAGTGGGTGGGTGGGTGACTCTGATTTAGAATTTGCCTCCATCCACACTGAAGCAGAAGCTTGGGAAGTAAAATACCCGGCTGTTTTTGGAGAAGGCAAAAAGGGTAATCTTGGAAAATTTAAAGATGTGACAATACACATAGATACTGGAAATGCGCGCCCCATTAATCAACGGCCATATCGCTTGCCCCTGATTAAAAGAAAACTAGTTGATAAGGAATTAGATGAAATGCTGGAACTGGGAGTAATTGAGCCCAGCACTTCAGCATGGGGGAGCCCAATATTGTTGGTTCCTAAGAAAGATGGGAGTAATAGACCTTGTGTAGATTTTTGAAGACTCAATTCTGTTACTAAAAAGGACGCTCACCCTCTCCCAAATATTCAGGACATATATATTCGATAGCTTGGCAGGATCAACTGTCTTTTCCACCATTGACCTAAAAAGCGGGTACTGGCAGGTAGAAATGGACCCAGAGAGTATTGAAAAGACTGCATTTGTGTGTCACAGAGGCCTTTTTCACTTCAGGAGAATGCCTTTTGGTCTCACTAATGCACCAGCTGTCTTTCAACGGGCCATGAATAAAATGTTTTCGGAATTTATTGGAAAATTTTGCATGACTTTTATAGACGATATTGTAATCTATTCCAAATCTGAAGAGGAGCACGACAACCATTTGGCTCTGGTGTTTGATAAATTAGAAGAGTTCGGAATTACAATCAAAAAGAGTAAATGTATTTTCAAACAGGAAAAGGTAGATCTCCTCGGCTACCAGGTTTCCAAGGATGGGATTAACTCCCACCCAGATAAATGTAGTGCAATCAGGGATATGCTACCCCCAGAAGACGTGAGCGGAATTCGCTCCTTTCTAGGGATGACTGGGTATTACCGTCAATGTATTCCAGATTATGCTAAGGTAGCTTATCCGCTAGTAAAATTTACCAAAAAGTACGCTAGGTTTGAATGGTTGGAAGAACAACAAAATTCTTTTGAAATGCTGAAGGAGCTACTTACTTCAGACAGAGTAATGGCACATCCCCAGCTAAATAAGGCCTACCGCCTCTATACAGATGCCTGTGATTACGCAATAGGGGCCATATTGGTCCAGACTGATAGTCAGGGTGTGGAGAGACCTGTTCAATATATCTCTAAACAACTCTCCGGGCCACAGCTAAATTGGGCTACGATTGAGAAAGAGGCATATGCTATTGTTTATGCGCTAAACAAACTTAGGCCCTATCTTCAAGGTAGCGAGTTCAAAATTTATACGGATCACAAGCCATTAAAATCGCTATTTGTAGGTGAAGTCAAAAACACAAAAATTCAGAGGTGGGCGGTACTTATAGCAGAATATGGGACTCCCATTGAGTATAGAAAAGGGGCCAACAACATTAGGGCGGATATGCTCTCTCGAATAAAAACCAAGGGAAAAGAGCCGACTCTCAGTCAATTTGAAGTCTGCGCTTTAGAAGAAATAGATGAAATTCCTTGGGAATTTGATAAACTCGAGAAAGAGCAGATAAGGTTAGAACAGAGGGAAATGGATGAGTTCCAACAAGGGGTGGAAGAGGAGGGAGACTATACCATAATTGATGGAATGCTCTTTACTCTGATTCCTCCCCCAGGTAAGCCAGCCTACCCCCGGTTGGTATTACCACCCTCAGCCAGGTATAGAGTAGTGAGGCGCGCCCACACTGAGGTAGGCCACCAGGGTATGCGAAAAACATTGGATAGAATTCAAGAGGCCTATAAATGGCCCACAATGCGAAGGGATACTTTCCGTGTTTTGACCAAATGCGCTAGGTGTGCAGTGAACCGAGTCGGGCAGGCGCGTGTACCTCCTACAGCTATGCCTCTGGCAAAATACCCTGGCCAGATACTGGGGATGGATCTGTGTGGTCCCTTCCCCGTTTCTGAACAAGGGAACAGGTATATAATAACTGTAATAGATCACGCTACTGGCTGGGTAGAGGTTAAACCCATACCCACCAAAGCAGCTAAGAATATAGCTGACTATTTGGCGAATGAATACGTCCCCAGGTATGGCCCTCCAGAGGTAGTCATCACCGACAGGGGGCTAGAATTCATGAACCAACAGGTAGAAGGGTATCTCAAATCAATAGGCACTGAAGTAAGGCACTCCACAAGTTTCCACCCTACCACAAACGGTAAAATAGAGAGATTCCACAAAACATTTAAAGGAATACTCAGAAAATTCATAAACGCCAGACCAGCAGAGTGGGAAAGCCATTTAGGCCCTACCCTCTGGGCACATAGAGTCTCCACCTCTTGTGTAACTGGTTTCACACCATATTTTCTAACTTTCGGCACCAAACCAAAATACCCTTTTTCTAAAATATTCCCTACTCCAGAGGGAACAGAGGATGCCGTGCTAAGTGAGCGCCTACAGGCCTTGACAAGTGCGTTCAGAGAGGCCGCTGAGCGCACTGAGGCTAGTAGGGTGGCTAATTACGAAAGATTGAGAGCCAGAGCGAACGCAAAAGATCTAAACATAGGGGATCAGGTAGTGGTGTTATCGGGTACCAGCACTCCACTGGACCCGAAATGGGATCATGGTTACATGATAACTGGTATCAGGGGTACCGTTATAACTCTGAGAGGACCCCAAGGTGAACAAAAACGTATTAATAGAAATAGACTTAAGTTGGTAACAGGGGAAATAGAATGGGATGTACTGAGAACTAGGCAACCAAGGGCGGGTCAAGGTAAACGTAATAGGGCCCGGAGACAGGCCCAACAAGCTAATCGAGTCAGACCATCACCCCCACAAAGGCCCGAGCCTCAGGCAGAGCCTGACCCTGTATTCATACCCATACCTCACATGCCTCGTATAATTCAGGTAGAGCCACAGGAGGAAGACGCGCCAGCAAATCAACCAGAGGAAGAGCACATGCTAGTGGAGGACGAGGACCAAGTGCCACGCCCCCAACGACCACAACAAGTGCCACGCCCACCCCAGCAGCGACCGCCAAAGGAGAAAGTACTAGTACTGGCTACACCTAAGCCAGTCACAGTGCGCCCACTCCTACCACCCGCCGTTGCTGTGGAGATTGCCCCTCAGCGCACACCACCTCCAGGTCCAGTCACAAGATCAAGGGCTAAGAGAGGGAGAGTTGAGACTCCAACTACAAACCCTCTACCCAAGCCCTGAGCACTACATCTGAAGGCACCGAGAAGAGGATTAAGGTTTTCCACTCTTTGGGATCTACAAAGAGAGAGAGGCCTGACTCCTCCCCCAACCCAGTCTCACCTTCTTCACCTGTGCAGAGGCCTAGGAAGCTGCCCTGCATACCACCACCATCACCATCCTCATTGCCACCTCCACCACCATCACCCCCACCGTCACCCCCACCACAGCCCCAGCCATGGGAGTTCGATCCAGTGGCACCACCAGTGACGGATTTCTCTCCCACTTCACCCTAAAAACCCTCCTGATGATCGTCTTAACCACGATGGTTAGAAGCGGTCTGTTTGAGGAGGAAGGGGTGTTAGTGTATGAGGAAGGGGAGGTCAGAGCCCTGACCGCGACTTGGACGACTGTGATTGTACTGCACCCTCCCACACCCCCTCCTGTCAAAACTTGGATCTCGGTTCTTAAACGAAGGATTGCAGAGCTCAGACAGGTGGAGGTTGTGGGAGACCAAGATGTTCTCCACTGGGAGGAGCACATGGAGTTCCTCCGGACAGAGATACCAGCACAGGCCCACCTCAAAAACAGGAAGAAGAGGGGCCTATTTAATTTTGTGGGTTCGTTGAGCCGTGCCCTGTTTGGCACAGCTACGGTTGGACAGGTCGAGGAATTGCAAGCTGCAGTTCAAGCGACCCACAATAGTGAGGAAATATTAGCCCATTGTCAGGAGGAGATGGTGTCTGTGCTGAACCAAACTAGACTCTATATGAGAGAAAACCATATGGACATTGCTGCGCTCCAAGCTGCAGCCAATAACATCTCCCGTCAGGTGGCTGATATCTTAACACATTTGAATGGTTTTAGTATAGAAATTCACCAAATCCACATGCGAAGGGAAGTGGGTGTTCTATTGCAACAAGTAGGTAGAGCGGTAGAAAATTACTACCGTCAGAACGAATTGTTCTATCGCCAGCGAATTCAGCTGGAAAGGGGATACTTAACTGACCAGATTTTACCACTGGCATATTTATCAGAAATTCTGTCTAAATTACAAGAAGGGAAGCATTATACCCCACAAGATAACCGCTGGTATTACAGGCACCTGAACGTCCAACTATTACTAGATGGCGAGCAGGAGTTGGTATATCAGACGGTAATTCCGGCTGTTTCAGGCACCCAATTTCTACATTATAGACTAAAATATTTCCCCGTCCCGTATGGTGCTGACCACCTCAGAAAGTTAATGGGAGAGGAAGAAGTGGCCCTAGACAGCGTGTCAAGTGCATCTTTCCTCCCACAGCACTGTATTGGGTTTAAACCACAAATTTGCTCAGCTGCAATTGAACATCTAACCCCAACTTGTGAGACCAATATCATCATGGGTAAAAGACCCGATCTCTGTAAGGCCCAGATTTTGAAGAGAGGTAATTTGACCAATCAAGTATTTAGAGAGGGAGAGTCCATTTCTTCTATAATTTTAACAGTATATCAACCCCTAGAAACCATCCTGAGGTGTCCTGGGCAGAAGCCAGTAATTAAAACGTATCGCCAGCATACTAGGGTAATATTAGAAGACGGTTGTCTCCTGGTTGGAAAGGATTGGCGTGTGAGTAGCATCAAACGCCATAAGTCCCATATAATTCTCCCCACCCCCACGATTATGCCCCTCCCCGGGTTTAATCTGACTTATGGAAATTTCTCCCTTTACCCCCAATTAACCCAACAATTGACCCTTTTACAGAGAGCTGAGATACCCTTACTCTCTCTCACCGATTTTCCTAAGCCCATTTCCCCCACACCTATCCCTAGCCCCTGGTCTGAAAGTTCTATCTGGGGTATAGCCACTCTCATCCCCACCCTCCTAGGAGTCATGACCCTGGGAATCCTCTACCTCCGCCGCCGAAAGGGGCTTGCCCCCAGAGGCATGGTCAATTTCCAGTGTTGCCAAAGGAACCGTAGGCCCCGAGAGAACGCTCCCGAAGAACCCCCAACCCTCACCCTGGAAATCCTACCCCCTCAAGACGAAGATCGAGAGGATGGAGAATCTGACCCTGGCGCCAGGGCTGATTCCCGCCCCTTTGAACACCTCCCCGCCCACCCCTCTACCTCACCATATTACGCTGCCAATCTCGGACTGACCAGGATGAAGTAATAAGTTTCAGCTATTTTGTTTGGTTTTCTGGGAAGTACTTTAATCACTTTATGAACTTGTCTTTTCTTTGTACTCTTTTTAATATTTTACTATTAATGCTGTTTTGCCCTCTTCTCGGGTGCGAGAGAGACCGCAGAGCAAAGAGTAATATACCTGGGTGAAATCCATTTCTCTCTCAGGAGAAAATGGTGGAATCCACGGACAAGGATCCAGCCCAAAGGTATTTTATCCAACTCTCGCTATGAGAAGTTGTTTTATGCAGACAGAATGGGGCGAGTAAGAGGAGCCTGAGAAGAAGCACCACAGGACCAGAGCTTCTTGTCTATCTCCAAACCATTCTGCTTTGAAGTGTATTTTTCATTGAGGAGTTTTATAAGCCAAACTGCAGGAGAAAACATGTGCTCTGTAGTTATTTTAGGGTTTTTAATAATGAAAATACGGTAGTGTTGACTACCCAACCGTTCTCGCTCTCAAAGGCCAAGAGGAGAGAGAGAGAGACGGGCACCCCGTCGGCCAGCGACGAGGTCCAGCGGGGGCCTCGGCTGGTCAGGCGGGCAGAGGAGACGTCGGTGACGACCGCACTAGAGGAATTTGTGTAGTAGAACCCCCAAAGGGAGACAGACATTTGTAGAAGTGTTCAGAAGCACACTTATATACACAAAGACTTCTCTTACCCATGTTGACTAAAAGACTTTTAGTAATTGAATGAAGGCCTCATATGATAATGAACCTTCCCCTAAGGAGACATCTCCAGAGACATTTTTCCTGACCGATTAAGGTCCCAAAGAGACATTTTTACCTTTAACTCATATTATATCTATCTTCTTACCTTACTGTTTTAACATGTATGTTTTTAGTAATGTTACTTGTATTGGTGGGGCGGACGGCTAGTTTTTTGTTTGAAAAACTGTGTTTTCAATCAAAAGAAAAATATTGGACGAATGTAAAGAATTGCAATTCTTGCGAGCGGAATTTACCCATAGAGTGGCCGTCCCCCCCTCCCCCTCTCCCCCCCCTCCCCTCCGCCTGGTCCTCGACCGCCACGCGGGACCTGGGTGGAGCGGGGGAGAGCGGGGCACTGGACATCTGTTGTTATGTGTCTACCTGTTTGATTGTCTTGGCAACCGAAATAGCATCGCCAATTGTTCTCCGGCGTGACTCTCATTAGTGGGTGGGGGGAAGGGACTGGGGGAGGGAGGGGACGCTACATGCTTGGGTCAGGGATAATGGGAGGGGAGGGGGGGTTGAGGGCAAGGGATCCTCCGCGCAGGCGCACAGCGCATGACCTTGGCGTGGGAGAGCGCTGGGGGTCATGATCATGTGGCAGGAAGATCCCCCTCAGCCAATCATAAGGGTGGATCGCCAGGAGCGCACTTTGCTATACCCATTTTGATGCTAATGAATAATTAACGTGTGACTATAAATAAAGAGGACAGAGTAAGCTTGGACACACCTTGCTGCCTGGCCGAAGACTACTATCATCCGACTTCTCTGACTTCATCATTTACATACCGAATCTCTGGGCAAATTGCCATTGCATTCTCACAATAGCATTCAAACGGCTTTTATTCTTCTTTGGGATTATGTGCAGATTATTTTATTTGCCAGTTCATAACCTATTTACACTCCCTCTCCCACACCCCTCTGTAAGAAACTGGAAATCTCCGAACATTTCAAGGCCGTTCAAAAGATTCCAACAGAATTCAAGGCCATGTGATGATATTTCAAGCCCTTTGACCTATATGTTAATTTTTCAACCCTTGAATTTATTTGCCCTAAGTCTAGGCTTTTCGAAGGCCCATTATTCGAATACAGTTGATAAATTGTACATAAAAGTATATATCCTATTTTATAGTTAGTGTTATATGAATGTTTTCCAGGTGTATTTTGAACCACAAATGCACTAGCTTGATTTTGAAAAGGAGGGCGCGCGCCACCCCCCTAAATCCGTCCCTGAGTTCAAGAAATCAGCATATTAGAGAAATGTAATTTATCAAATTTAATATTTGACTAACTTTGTTATTTTTCTTTTTGAAACTGTGCTGAAACAAAGGGGCAAGGAACAACACAGTTTGCACCAGCGATAACCAGTACTTATTACAAAGATTGAAGTCAGATAAAAAAATTATGTCTACTGAATTCAAAACTAAAATGAAAAGATATCAACCCTCTATTACTGAATCAATTGATCCTTTAATTCGCTGGGGAATGGGGTTTACCTAATAGTTGCTTCCCCTACTGTGACACCAATAACAAAAGTTATATTTTCACTTAAAATAGTCACAGAAATACGCTGAAACTAGCAAAATGATGCATAAAACATGAGCTATATGAATCTAGACTATTGAAATATGTTTGAATATCAACTATTGATCAAGATTTTTTTCTTCAGCTGCGTGGGTCATAAAGTAACACATGTGAGGCCAGTTCATTTTATGGACTACCAATAAATGACCATGGAGAGCAAGGTTTTATGGTCTACCAATAAATGACCATGAAGAGATACTTAGTGTCAGGTTGCAAACTGTCAAGGCCACGATCTTTCAAAGTGAGCTGTGTATATTGTATGAAAAACTTCCAAGTAAAGTCATCATTTTACCAATTTCTCTTAAGAATATAGTAAAATTTCCAGTCCAGCAGGTCAATGCATGGTAAACTTTCCAATTGTGTCAACTTTTAGTGGTCAGTTTGTTGATTGCACCTACAACATCGGCGGTCCTGAGTGTTGACCCCAGTTCCCCGGCCTGGCGAACGGCCAAAGCCAAGGTAGGAGCAGCTACCGAAGAGGTTAAACTTCGAATATCTTCCTGCTGCTGCCTTTGAACATTCATAATCCTCGCCGAATCATCCTGGTCAGTGTCAGGAGAGAAGGTAAACTCAAACTCGTCGTCACAAGCGGCATCTTTGCCATCAGCAAAGCAAGCCTTGGGCTTAGTCTTATCTACCTGTAAGTAGGTCTTCCAGTCCTCTTCCTTACTGGCGTTCACGGCCTTTTGTTTAGCGGCAACTACAAATCTGCACCTGGTTTTACCCCACGGGCCAGTATGTCTACCATTGCAACCGGTCTTGCAGTTACGATATATCACCGCTTTAGCCGCCATAACGACTAGGGATAGCGGATGGCGTAGGATATTAGTGAACAAGTATTTCAATGGCGGTGGTATGAAGAGAGAGTGAGAGCTAGGAATGCCAGTGTTCGAGAGATACTCTAGGGGGCGCAGCAGTTGGTCGTGACTCCTGGCGCTAAGATGAATAGGCCTGATATTTGTAGAAATATAATGGCAGATTCATACATTGACCTGGCAAGTTCCTGAAGATAAGAGTAACTCCCTAGATTAATAGAAGTAATCCGTTAATGAAGTGTTCCCACTCTGCAGACACTTACAAACATGCGCCTAGTATCACAAGTACCCGTATATCAGTCCCATTGTTTTGGCCGCTGGGTCCGATTGAAAAGTGCATTGATCAATTTTGAATGAATTCAAGCTCACCTAGGTGAAATAATTAGTTAAATGCTTAATTTTGTCCAACCCAAAATAGTTGACAGTAAGAATGTGAGGTGAAAGTTTTATTCAAGTTTCAAGTGAAAATAAACGCACGTTCCTTCTGATGCCACCGGAAGTGGCATCAGAAGGAGACACTGCACCAAATGTTTAAGATGGAACCATTGAAATGCTAATTTTGTACATGAAATATTGGAATAAGACCAAGATTACCGTAATGTGAAGTAGTTGGTGGACAAAGGGCACCTCATAACCCCAGAAGCAACTTCTAGGCTTTGGAGGTGCGTACTGTTCACCACATACTTCACACTATGGTAATCTTACTATGATACTTGTCCATAATTATATCCAAAGTAGTTCTATTTTTCGCGCCCCCCCCCCCCCCCACCAGATTCCCAGAGGGCAATCAGAAAGTTCACTCATCGGTTTGAATAAATTCAAGCCCATCATCTTGAAATGATTAATCAAATTCATGCTTAATTTTGTCCAAATCTAAATAGTTAATGGTAAAAATGGGGGGTAAAATAATGTTTTATTCAAGTTTCAAGCAACAATAAACACATGATTTTTTTTTTCAGGATTGCTCCGAATGTTTGACACCAAACCATGGAAATGCTGGATGTTTTTAATGGAATAAAAGTAAGATTCCCATACTTTGATATGAAAAATATGCACCAAACTGGCCTGAAATTTAACTTGAATACGCATAGATCTGTGATGTGATGTAGAACTAGTCCTATATTGACAGGACCTTTTTTATGACATCCCGCTCCGGACAGGCTAAAAAACAATAAAATTTTATCAAAGATCATTTCTCTTTTATAAATTTTTATTTTTTAAGAAGTAGGTTTCCAGTTTGATTCCTTATGTAATAATTCACACAGATGGCCATGAAAATATCTACAGAAAGAGGACAGTCAGCATGATGTTTTATCAATGTTAACTTGATGTTTTGCATATTCTGTGGATTATGGTACTCGTTCTACACGCGGAATGAAGAACTCATTTTCTGGCGGTGTACAACAATCACCCTTTGGGTTTGTATTGTATTACTACACCTCTAAACTTGTTCTTCATTTTTTACCGCACTCCAAACCCCATATAAGTGATTATTGTTATACTATTTTCTATTTGTATAATTTATCTATGTGATATTTTACAGAAGGTGTAATCCATAACACCCAAAAACATCATTGCATATTTGTGATGAATAGGCTACCCTTGATTTCAGGGCTGCTGAGTGACATGTTATCTGTGATGTGACACCTTTAAAGAAATACCATTAATATCATGTTGTCACATTGTATAAATATAATGCTTCCTGAGGTACCTTATTAATGAATCTTTCCTGAAAACTTATCAAACTATTCGTCTCTAGAGAATTCTCTTGAGACTGCCGTTTTAAAAGAGGCAGTTTATTGGTGTCATCTATGTTCTACATATATATATGTAAGTGTGTGGTGAGCTGGTTTGACCTGGTGCAACCAAGTGTTGCAAGTAATGTGGCCCCAGAAATGACCTATTTAAGCAAAATTTATTATAAGAAACTGGCTGGGGCACACTCGCAGTTAAAATCAGGTCAATTTAGATCAAAGCACCATTGATATCCATCTGAGAAATGTGTTCACCTGAGTGAGGATCAACTATCAATGTTTAGAATAGTCAATAGTGCCTTCATTACAAATCATTACTTATAAATTGATGGTAATGAATGGAATACATTACAGTTGGTTTCTGTCTGGCCGTCTGTCGGTAATAGGCAGAGCTGTTTATATTTTTATTGCATTTATCATGTTGGGCAACCTGGTGTTAGTAAGAAGAACTATTTATTTCAATGTGGTCTCAGACCACCAACAGACTTCCTGTATATTTTAATGGAGCATGAAATCCCAAATCAAGTAATTAGAAAGAGCAAAGTACAAACTTTTTCAGGCCCTAAATCAACTAGCCCAATTTTTTATGAGTAATGTAAATTTTCCCAGGGTAGGTCGACCCTGAAAGAAATCAATGTAGACGAATTGTGGCCCGTGCAAAAACCAAGGAAAAACCATGCATACAACTGCCACCCATGCCTCTCATTATATATATGAAATTATATATATAGAATTTTTTTTCAGTAAATTATATATATATACATTTTACAGAATTGGACAAATACAATTACATCAATAACTACATGTGTGAGTTTAAAAGAAAAGTTCCAAGTTCTGTAATTGCCTGGGTGGAACTAAGAACTTTATAATGGATAAGTGTGGCCCATCCCTCCTTGGCTATTGGTCTGACAACAGAGGGCAGCACCGGGTATTTTACCTAATGAGAAAGTGCATTATAGGTTCAATGGTGAGACCCAGTTTGACCCTAGGTGGCGCCAGGTACTGCTAATATCACCTGAATAAAAGTAGAGGTAAATTCACTCCCACTAAAGTCTACATCAGATCGTTCTCAGTCTTCTGCATCTTCTTGATTTGCATGTCTGGAATAACTTCATTATATGGCATAAGCCATATCCCAATAAAGAGATAAAATGAGAGACAATTGATGGTAAAGCATCTGCCCAGGCTAACTACATTATTATAAAGAAATCAGTTCATCTACAATATGTTCTTCCTCTCCAAGAGTAATATAAGTAACTATTTGCATACAGAGATGCAATGGGGAAGGAGGAGGATTGGGTTATAAAAAAGAATTATAACCAAGACAACCAAGACCTCGGCTGGGGTCACATACACGGTACCACAGGGAACTGTGCTGGGGCCTCTATTGTTTTTCTTATACATAAAGGATCTCCATCAGGTGATCAAAGGTCACAAATACAACTTTTTTGCAGCCAACAATGTATTCTTCCTCTCGAGCTCCACAGAGAGCACCCTAAAAAACGAGCTGCAACAAGAGTTAAATGAGGTAGGGAGGTGGTGCAGGGTTAATAAAATCTTGATAAATGTCAGCAAAAGCAAGGCAATGAACATAACTCTCAGAAAACAGAAAGAATCGGATACCAATAAACTGAAACTCAGCTCGGCAGAACTAGACTACGCCACGGAATACCAATACCTGGGCTTAGAAATTGATGAAGGCCTGACCTTCAACCCCCACATAATATTAAAAATTGAACAGGCAATCAAGAGATATAAAGCCAAAGCCAAAATTAGCCATGCCCTTATGAGTAAAAACACACTTTTGATATATAAAATCATGGTACGCCCAATGTTTGCCTTCTGTGACATATTCTATATTCCAGCCCCCAAAAAAGCATTTAGACAGACCACAAGCTGTTCAAAATTCACTCCTGCATCTATCATTCAAAATTAATCAAAGAGATAGTGTCAAGGATCTCCACCGCGAAATGAAAATACCATTCCTGGATGAGAGAAAATACTCACACCTTCTCCTCCAAGCCCATGAAATGAGCTGTGATGAGAAGTACCTTGACAACAGGAAAATAAATCTTTGCAATCTCGCCAATGGGTAAAACGTTAAAAATACCTAAGACGAAAAACAGCGAGAAATAGAAATTTTTTTTTTAATCCAGGCACCATCCCTATTCAATAAGCTACCACAAGTGGATAGAAACTGCCCAACCATCCCTGACCTCAAGGCATATCTTGAAGAAAACTTGTTCTCTTACTTGGGAATGGAGTACCCAGCAGAGCCAAATAACAGTCAGTAACAGGGTGCTTGTTTGTTCTTTCTCTCTCCTCAACACAAACCGCTGTTGAATTATTATTATATTGCATTATTATATTATTAGATGACTGTTGTTACTGTTGCTGTAATTATAAAGATGGGCCAGTGTTCGCCAGAATGCTACTCGCAACTGTGAATACATAAAGGGAGTGCGACCAGGAGGTGACACAGTGTTCGACAGAATGCAACTCACCAACCGGCTACAACACCCCTGTATATCCACAAAACATAAAGAAATACTGTACTGTACCAGATCTTGGTTATAAGCGATGAGGTAGGCAAACTACCTAGAAACTAGATTGTCATGGCCAATTTAATGTTCATTGTGCTGGTCTTGTTTGTGTTATTACTGCCATATTAGTTTTTCATATGTAATGTAGTCGCTGCATCTATCTATCTATCAACTACTACTGTATCTGTTTAATATTGTACAATCTTCCATCGTAACTCCATTTTTTCCAAATGGGGCTATCAGGAAGATCTATGGTTTCATAGAGGAGACCAACCACCTTTTTCGGTGTCAGAATTTGATATGTTATTGAAAGTGTACACTTCTGGAAATAAAAACCTATACATACAGCATTAAAACTCACTTTATTATTGAATATTGGACTAATTAATTACCCCAATATCAATTATCAATTGACCCCACAAAGAATCACTAGGCACACCCTTACTCTAGACAAAGCCCACACACGCTAATTCAGATAATTCAGACCATGTTTTTTTCCCTATTGAAATATCACGAGAGTGAGCTCATAATCATCATTAATTTTGTACATAACAATTTTGTACATACATTTATTTGAACTCTGTACATGTCTGCCTGTGTTCACCTGTTAACCTATGAATGCATTTGACAGCAGCAGAATATTGATAAATTCTGGCTTATAAGTTATAAAATGTTTAAATTCAGTAAGATTTGTTTTGTTGTAATAGTTGATAAGGCTTCTTTAAGCCATGGTACAACCACTCTGAAAATTTCTGTATAAACTTCCTGATGGCGATGACAGCATTTTAAGGCGACTTACCACATTTGCTAAATAAAGACGCAACAGTACGAATACTATCCTGGTCTGAATAGACACTGTGGAATGAATAAAAGCCTAGTCTGAAAAGATAATTTGATGGGTAAATTTGGTGACCCCCAAAATTGCATGTCTGTAGGGTGTTTTTCAATACATATTGTATTAAAAATGTATTGTATCATCATAGGCCTAGTGGTTTGAAGGCGGGACAAAATTACCAATTTGTTAACAGGTGACATTGTCACAATATACAATGGTAACGAAAGGCCTACACAACAGTGACAATCCTTATTGAATTGATTCCATTTTTAACCCTGAAATCAAGAATGGCACATGTGTTTTTTTCTTTGCTCAGGGCCCTGTTTTATTTTACCTTGCTCAACATCAACCAGAGGGGTGCTGTGTTATATAAATTGTGATGCTATTTTTAGCCATCTACCTTTTTATCATACACATACAATAAGGATGTTTTACCCCACTTATTGCACTTATTTCGAGTATTTGTCACATAGAGAAACAAGTCTTTTGACTCAAAATACTAGTCCAGCACCTACGAAAAGATTCAAGTGACTTGTTTTCCCTGGCTATTTTATACCTATTTCTGACTCTAAATTAGAGTCACATTGACTCATTTTTATACACATCAATTGTGACTCCGTCTTTGACTCTGTTAAGAGCAGGGATTGACTCCAAAAGGGAGTCACACACTGATTCTTGCGCCAATTATGTGAAGACAAAGGAACATCCACATGGTCAAAACAAAGGACTCTATGGTGGCCTGCGTCCCTCACATGTTGCATGTCTCTCACATCCTGTCCCGCGTCCCGCGCCTTCCTGTTTTAAGTTGTGTCCCATACTATGGAAGCCCATCGCTGCCATCTCGCCTCTTGCCTCTCACCTCTCCCATCTCACTTTTTAAATCTTGCCTCTTGCCTCTCACATCTCACACTTGCAATCTCGCCTCTCGCATCTCACCTCTCGCCTCTTGTGACCTTACTCAAAACTCTTTGTGTATTTGAGAGTCTTAAATGCTTGTTCCTGGTGATTAAGATTAATATGGTAATATTCCCTCCAGTCTATGAGATATCCATATCATTATGTCTGAACATGGCTCTCAAGTGGTTTGATATTTAATTAAGAGATGTGCTAGATGGGGGAGGGGCCACTTCTAGGACCAACATTTATCCATACAATTCCACATATTATATTGTGTATATTTAAGATGGTGCAGGGTTCTTGCCAGCAAATAAATTAAAAGCATATAGGGGGTCCAACACAAAGTATCCGTCCCCTTACCCCCAGACATAATTTATAAAAATGCAAGGAACAATTATTATGTGTCACAGGAAAATGAGTCACAATTGAGTTCTTTCATTCCATATATACTTTTCCATATCTACAGTCACATTTTACCTCAATAATTGCGAAAATCCAGGTTTTAACCCCTAATTTCACCAATATTTAATAAATAAAGATATTTCTTTCCTTTATATTTCATTATGAGCAACACAAACCTCACTGTTTCTCAGCTTTCCATCACATTGAACCTTATTCCTGATCTAAACTCCCATCCTTCAACTGTTATCATTTAGGAAATTTTCCTAAATTTGGCTGAAAAAGGATGAATACCAGGTATATCTGAGTATATCTTGTATCTCATTGATTAAAAGTATCAGATCTGTTATGCCAAACTGTATTTTGAAGCTCATTTCTGTCTCAAATGTGGGTTATTTGAGAGGATTGGTGAAGGCGAATTGTACATTTTCTGAAAGTCTGACCCATATAATTGTAAAATATCAGATTCTAAAGCCTTGGCAAATTGAAGTAAATTCCACCTAGAATATTTATTCAGATTCTATACATGGGCCTATAACTGGAAATTTTTACCCGATTTTTAAAATTTTGGTTAGGTCTCCCTGGACGTAGGTTGTGGGAAATGACGTAGTATCTCACAGGGGGTTTCCCAGGCTATAAATAGAGTGTAGAGATTGCAATTTAAAAAAGACTTCAAAATCACATTTCCACCCCAAATACCTTCACAAACCACAGACGACGACATCCAGAGAGGGGGGACAGACCTCTACAGATGAGTAAAGTGGTTTGTAAAATAACATATTCCGAGAACATTCTGGACAAAGAAAACCTTCTTTCTACCATTTCTTTTCTACCTCCTTTCCTAGAAATCGCTCTAGCCGTATATTATATGGATGGATTTACAGAAGCTGATATGAAGAAATACAAGAAATGGTGAACCAAAAAGATGAAGTGATGATTCTCTGAGCATAAATAAAAGATGGAAGAGGGGGGAAACATTAACTATACAAGAGAGAGTCAAAATGGTTTGACTCTCTTTCTAAGCGAGTCAAATTGACGCTTACTTCAAGGGAGTCAACAAGACTCCAAAAATTATTCTGAGGACATTGCAGGACTCCCTTTTAGAGTGAAAATGACTTGTTTCATTTTCTCTTTGCACTGTCACTTGTGTTTAAAACGTATCTGTTTAAAGCTACACTCAAATAAAAAGAAAGGAATGTAAGAGACAAAAAAAGGGTGAAGAAGCGATTTAAGAAATAAGCTAGCTAAGTTCCCTAGCTCTAAGCTCCTCTTTTAACCTATGTATTACTGTATTGAGACTATCTGTGTCACGATAAAAACTCCAATACCAATACATGAACTTAATTCATTGGTTTTTAGATTGTAATATCAAAATAATTGACAAGCATTGGCCCCACCGGACGTTTTCTTAAACATTGATGTCTCTATAAGTATTTGCCAGGTTTGTAATCAATAGCAAAGGGGAGCTGAGGTATCACGTAGGAGCCAATAAAAAGGTAAAAGATATCCCCTTGGTTTCAAGTATAATGACCTACAGGTATGGTAAGTGCTGACAAAAAAGGGGAAGTATCAATAGAGAGAAGTGATCTCTTTCTTGCTTTCTTGTTTGTCTTTCTGAAATCGATTTTATTCTCGGGGGATGTTGTTGAAGTAAGATTTATTAATGTTTTTCTAGGCATGAATGGCTCTATATGTTTATGTAGGTCTGTTCTGTATGTAATTACCACTGTCATTGCCTTTTGAATGTGCTACAAAGGATTGTATGGCGAGAGCGACGGACAGAGGTAAAAACTCTTTTCCTGTCAGCTCTTTTCAAAGCCAGAAAAAGGATAACTCTTCTGATTCTGAATCAGATTTCCTTCAGACCGACAGGTATGCTAACAAAAGATGTGCTTTAGTTTTTTGTCTATCTCTATCTGATACGCTAGCTCCCCCCCCCCCCCCCCCCCCACCAACCCACCCTCCTAAATCAACATTCTTCTAATTTGACATCACTTATCAAATAGTAACCAGATATTCTTGTACGATTTCTTGCCGTCTCAATACGTTCCTAAAAAGATATAACAAGTTGGTGATGTATGTGTTGCTGGTGGTAGCTGTCCAATTCACTGTGGCTCATTTGTGAGATTGTACAATTGTCCAACTTAGGAGGTTACAAGCGAAATTTAAAACCAATTTTCACTGGTGATAACAACTAAAGCCTTGAGTCCAAAAAAGTATATTGGGTTTTCCTAGAAAGCCGAGTCTATGACCCTTGCAGGTACATCGGCACATTAAAGAAATTCAGAAGTTTGTCAAACTAGTCTGCCACTACCAATTGTACATTTCCAGAAAACCTAGTTCAATTTATGTTTCTCTCCCTTCTCATAGTCTGTGTCTCCCTCCCTCTCTTGCTCCCTGTCTCCTCCCTCCCTCTCTCTCTCTCACTCCTCCCTGCCCTGTTCTGTCTCCTCCCTCCCCCACTCTCCCTGGGTGAAACCTCGGGTTAAATTATGGTCTAATATTTAAAGCTGTATTCTCAGCTATTACGACCAAAGAAATCTAACCAGGTTAACCCACATTAGGGGTAGTTTCCACCATTCCGGCCCCCATCTGGACACAAACCTCCAAAACTTGGATCAAATGGTTTTGGAAAAAGCACAGAGTTAGGTCTGAGGTTACTCAAATCATATTTTGTATGCTGCTTAAAAAAATCCTATATGGCCGCCCAAAATCGAATATTTTCCAAAATGGCTGTCATTTGTAACTGAATCCTGTCTCCCACTACAAGAATATCGGTGTTAGAATGATTTTAATTACATCTACCCCAACTATTTCTTTCAAGAAACCTACACAAATGTACCACCAAACCTACCTCTGTGCCCAATCTGGTGTTGCATCCCAAAGTAAACATTTGTACCAATGACGAAATCGGTAGTCTTTTCCTCTTTGGTATAAAATTCTTTAAATTCTTTCCAACTCTCCCTCTCTCCCTCTCACTCCCAAAAAAGTCTCTCCCATTAACCCTACCTCTCCTCTCTCCCCTCTCACCCTCCTGTTCACCCTCCCTCTCCTTCTCACCCTCCCTCTCCCGCTCACCCTCCCTCTCCCGCTCACCCTCCCTCTCCCGCTCTTCCTCCCTCTCCCGCTCTTCCTCCCTCTCCCTCTCATCCACTCCTGCTCTCATTAACTCTCCCTCTAAACCCCATATTGTTTCATTGGACATACCAAAAATACCAAAAATGTTTGGACATACCAAACATTCCCATGTTTGCATGGGAATACATTATGGTACATTTGGGTGAAAAGAACTGAGAGACCCGGTCACGATTTTAGGCCTAAACTGCCTGACCAACTTTTGATCTATTACATACAGATTTCTTGTTTTATTTATTTGTTTTATATCACTGTGGGCGTCATGCAGTTTCGTCCTCTTTTTATCATGTCACTTCAGGATGGGCCCACAACGTCACGACAGTAAAGTACATCAGCATTATGATGTTTTTTTGGCAATACGCGTCCTTAGCTATACGCATGGGAAAGCCGAAAAAATATCATCTCCCCATTTCTATACATTATTATCTCTCAACTCCCTGCTCCAACGATTTTTAGCTCACTTCTTTACCAAGGATTCCACTCTATACATTGTTTCTCGAATGCAAATAGATCTTAGTAATCTGTACGTTATTTGTAAGTAAGGCAGTGTAGAGTGGACCCGCATCAAGGGTGGAGAACTGACGCAGGGCTCAGCACTAACAAATCTCTGGGAAAGATTGCCCGGAATTCCATATCACTAACGTTACACCTAATAGGCCTATTATGCTGCATATTATGCATGATTTATTACGCCTTACATACAGAACAGGACATAATTAAGGCTTCACCATCTGATTTGTCCTAGAGGGTCCTTGATAGTAATCCTATATTATTTGTGTGTATGAGAACAAAGTTATTGATTGAATATGTTGTAGAAATATTGTCCATCTTGCATCGTTTTTTGTTGAATTCGTGTGGTTTTTATTACCGTATATCATTATATCAAAAGGAAATCAAATCGGGATAATATACAGTCTGTGGTGGTCAGCTTTGTTGTGGTCAACTGGTGGGAATCTCCCTGACAACCGGTTTGTTGATCTGAGGTTCAGGTCATTCAACGATGTAACCATATATGGTCAATTCTATATTTTTGGCGTCCATAAGGTTTGTACATAATATCTTCAGGGATATTGACTTTAGACATGATTTGTGCAGTTCATAGAATCCGCCATTGAAAATGCTACAATCCAAACCCTACTTTTGGGGGTTGGGGGTCTAAAACAAATATCCGCAATTCCAGCTTTAAAAAACCTCCTAAAATGGGCCATTTTTACAATGATGGGCAAAAATGTGAAATGAAGAAAATAAATATGTAGTGGGTCCGCCACCCGGAATACAGCGAGGCTGTCGACTATCGCCGAACACCAACCAGGCTACGACAGCGGGGGCACTTCTACCAGCGCCGGAGACGACTACCACCAGTTCCGGCCAGTTCCGTCAGGGGGCGACATTCACCACCGTGCAGACGACACTGCAGACACCCTCCGACGGACGGTAGGCGGAGGATACTACTACCTCTGCAAGGGGATCCAGGCTTCGCTTAACACTACGGACTCGAGCCACGCCGCGGACCGAGATACTTCTGTTGTTCAATTTAAGCACCCTTGCTTCAGTGACAATACCTTTGTAACTGTATACCTTTGGGAAATAAACCAGGTTCAAACGAATCTCCTCGTATTCGTGATTCTTTCCGGAATTTCGTAAACTCGTGCCCACGAATCTGCGGTTCACTACATTGGTGCCGTGAGCCTAGGGCCGAGTAGGGAAGTTCCCGAAAGGATCCCCGATGTTAAGAGTCAGACGATGACACTCGACGAGGAAGCAGCCAAGGCCGCGGCCAAGGCTGAAGCCGAGTAGCAAGCATGCGAGGCTCTCGCTCAGATGTTAACGAGACGTCAGGGCGATGCGCAAAATTTTGCGAATGACTCATTTGCTCAACTAGAGCAAGTAGTTGCACACATAGACAATATGCGTGCCGACGGATTGGTCGTCAATCCGGATACACAAAGCTTGGTTGAGAAACTAGTAGCTATAGTCTTAGGATTGCGCCCGTGTTACAACGAGGACGATCTTCGCAAGCTCATAGAGCGGGTGGGTTTCAACGTCGAGACAGGCGAGGCAGATGGATCGGATCAGTCCGACATTAAGCCGCCGGAAACCGAAAAAACGGCAGTCCCGCTGGGGCAGAGCGACGACGCAAAGGTCATGATGGACCATTAGACTACCGTACTTTGTTCTTACGACAAGACGGGAAAACCACCAAGCGAAATCGCTGAAGGTGAAATTCGAGGATTACTCGACCTACTGTGGGTACTGCACGAACAACTTCCGTTGAAGCGTGTACAGCGGCTATATCGTGGTCTACACGAATATGCGGCTTGCCCCCAATATCTGATCGATATGTTGGATCGGAGATATCCTGCGATGCTGCCTCAAGGTAGCCCGGATCCGCGTGTGCAAATGCCTTCGCAAGATACGGAAAGCACGGAAATGCGAGCCCCGCGCTTGCCTAGTACTCCGGCAGGATTCAAGACTGCAGGAAGAAGAGTCGACTTTGTAGATTTGTCTCCTTCGGACAATGGTCTCAACTACTCGTTGACTAATGTTTCGATTCCATTATTGGATAACGACTTACAGCCCAAACTGGGTTTGTCAGCTGGTCGCGAACCAGACAACCATACAACGGTACCAACGAGCACTACTAAGTGTAGACGTTCGATGATGCCTGAAATGGAAGCAAGTGTCGTATATAACGAAGACCGCCCTGCGGAAGTTCGTTTATACGGATCGACGGGCAAGGGAGAAAATCCCAAACCTAAAAATCTCAAACCTTTTTGCAATGGAGAGGATTGGGAAGAGTTTCTCGCATCAGCGATAAACTACGCCGAACTTTGCGGTTGGCCGGAGGAAACGCTTATGCGCGAACTGATTATGGCAACTTCACAACATGTGAACCAGTCTACTTGGGGAAATTCCCGATCCCTAACATTAAGTGACGTTGTGACGAGGCTTTGTGTCATCTTGGACACAAAGACCGAAGAGCAACGCCAGGAGGAATACCGCAGCCGTATTCAACAGCCTGGCGAATCACTTCAACACTATGGTGAGGCTCTACTTACCTTGTGTGTACGAGGGACAATTCCTCGAACATATGAAGAAGGAGTCTATCCGTATCCTCCGCACAGGCTTAGAAGACAAATTTCTTGGCATGTGGGTGCAAACAAATCGCCCAAAGTCTATGCAAGATTGCGTAGATCTCGCAACAGATTTCGTGCGAGCAGGTGGCCCAGAAGCATATCAGCGCGTCTTGGGTTCCACGCCGGGACAGTCCTCTAAATTTAAAACTAGAGGATATAAGGTCTACGGACAGAGGAAGGACAAGGAGCGGAAAGCTTCTTACGCGGCTGCGGAAGCAGAGGTGCAGTCTGACTCTGACTCGTTGGCGGACGAGACTTCGGGGGCGTCTACTGCAACCTCGTACTCTGATTCGGAATCGGATTTAATAGCCGATTTCGCGGCCTTCCAGGCAATGAGGAAGGATGTGCGAAAGGTAAAAAGTCTGACCATAGCACGAAAAAGTCTTGGGATAAAACCAAGACTTTGTCAAAATCTTCCAAGAAGACGGTCACGAAAACTGACTATCGGAAGAAGGACACGAAGGCGACTCGTCCAGAGCCTGCCTGTTGGCTTTGTGGGAAGACAACCCATTTGCAAGCCAATTGTAATCACCTGAAGAAGTTTCGCGCTTTCATCGCGAAAGAGACGGGTGAGGAATTCAATTTCCCGGAAAATAAATCAACTAAGGGAAATTGACGTGGGTCTCGCAAGGAAGCGGTGACGAGACCCGCAAGTTCGACGGAACTCTTGACGGGAGGGGGATCCCTTCCGTAGCCTGCTCGGGCGAAGGAACTCCAGGTGGGTCGTACAATCTGGGGAGGTCAGGTAGGCAGGCAGAACTGAACAGAGAGGAAACTGGGGTGATGGAGGGTGAAGACCCGACAAAGCCCGCAGACACGAAACTTTGGTCGAAGGAGTCGGTTAGTAGCGATCCCACGCGATCGTGGAATGTGTTTGGACGGTCGCTATACTGACGCTGGCACGGCGCTGTTGGAGGTTAGCTCTACCGTGGGTGGGGAACGCTGTGTTAAAAATTTGACTAGTTCTGCGGCCGGCCGTGATCTCTCTATTCCTATCGACGTGGTAGCGATAGTGGATAGATGGTATGTACCTGTCAAGGTGGGTACTAGACGAGGAGACTGCACGACACAGGTGCAACTACCTCACTAGTGTCTAAACTATTCTATGAATAGCTAGCTCGCAAGCCCGACCTGCTCGCTTCGCGGGTTCGGGTAAAACCACTTGCAGGTGGTACTCCAGAGATGATGGGGTATGCGGTCTTTGACTTTGAGATCGCAGGGCGTTCGTATCCGAACGCTTGTCTCGTAGTCAGTGGTCTAGGCGGCGGGGAGGAGGCCGTGCTGGGCCAAGACTTGGAAAGATGCTCCTGGAAGGAGGCAAGAATCACGTATTCTGTCAACGGAAAGGTGCGATATCAACCGCATTCCTACGGGAGGATGTGCGGTTGGCCGCGTTCGAGGTGAAGGTCGCGTCTGTGGATGTGTCCCTAGCCGAGAACAACGTGGGCTATATCATGGAGTCAGATGTAGGGTTACAGGTAGACGGTTTCGTGGAGGGTTGCGATACATATGTATCGTCTGCTCACTGCCACGAGCTTCCTATTATGAACTCAACGGGACTTGCAATAGTCATGCCACGCAAGGTGAACAATTGGGGTTTACGAACAGGGTTCTACACTCCATCGACACGGGTGACACTAAGCCTATAAAGTTACCTTTTCGTCGAGTTCCCTTAGCAAAACAGGAGGCTCTGGACTCCCAGGTCAGTAAGATGCTAGCGGAGGATAAGATCGAGGAAGGAAATGGCCCGTGGGCCTTCCCCACCGTTCTTGTTCCGAAACTGGATGGTTCAACTAGGGTTTGCGTTGATTTCAGGAGACTGAACAATGTGACACGAAAAGACTCGTATCCACTACCACGAATAGACGACTGTCTGGACGCGCTTGGTGGCAATGCATGGTTTTGTACCCTAGATCTGGAGAGTGGCTATTGGCAAATAGCTATGGATCCGGACAGTAAAGAGAAAACGGCTTTCACGACTTCCACGGGTTTATACCAGTTCAAGGTGATGCCGTTTGGTCTTTGCAACGCCCCGGCCACGTTTCAGAAAATGATGACGGAGGTTCTCCGGGGGCTTAATGGCAAGATCTGCGTCGTCTATCTCGACGATGTGATCATTTATGGCGCAACGATCCATGAAGCTATTACAAACACGGGGTTAGTGTTTGACAGGTTGATGGCGTACGGCCTTAAGTTGAAACCGAAGAAGTGTCGCCTCTTTCGTGAAGAGGTACAGTACCTGGGTCGCATCGTATCTAAGGAGGGGATACGGGCGGATCCGGAGAAGACGCGAGCGGTAGTAACTTGGCCTATTCCGTTGACAGTGAAGGGTATCAGATCATTTCTGGGTTTCGCTTCATATTACTGTCAGTTCATTCCGAGTTTTAATGATCTCGTGCGGCCATTGCAGGAAACTGCAACAGCCGGACAAAAGGTACTACGGTATAAGCTTACTTGGAATAGTGAGCTCGATGATGCATTCGAGGCTACAAAGAAAGCCTTGCTGTCCACGTCCGTCTTGGCGTATCCACGAGCGACCGGCCAGTTCATTCTGGATACGGATGCAAGTGGTACGGCCATGGGGGCAGTCCTATCGCAGGTTCAGGACGAGCAAGAGCAAGTGATCGCATATGCCAGTAATTCGCTCTCGAAATCGCAGAAAAACTACTGTACTACGTACAGAGAGCTGTTAGCGGTCGTATATTATGTGCGGAAGTTCAAACATTATTTATACGGCGCACACTTCATAGTCTGTACGGACCACTCGTCTCTTACGTGGCTTATGACCTTCAAGGAACCAGAAAATATGCTGGCTCGTTGGTTGCTGGACTTACAGCAGTACGGGGTTACCAATAAAGGTGTTATTCAGCACCGCCCGGGCAAGAAGCATGAAAATAGACCCTAGAGTCGTTGTAAACGTACAGATTGCGATGATTGTGGGGCGCACGAGGCTGCTGTAGCTAGTCTCGTGGGGGAGGGGGTAGGCACGGACGACAATCTCGTATCTGTAAACCAGACTATCCGTGAGCAACAGCGCACGGACGATACTATCAATTGTATCATGGGTTTCCTGGAAAACAACCAGGAACCCACAAATCTGACTAGTGAAAGTGATGAATTCAGAACAATCTGGAGTCACAAGACGGATTTGTGTTTGGAAGAAGGGGTACTCACGTTCAAGTGGAGAAAACCTTCGACTGGACATGTTTTCTTGAGGATCGTGTTGCCGTTTGACCAACGCCTATCTATGTTCAGGCAATATCACGGCCCGGCCTCAGTCGGACATTTTGGGCACGCCAGAACGAAAGATGCTTTGCGAAGAAGGTTCTTCTGGCCGGCTCAATCCGGGGACATAAAAAGATGGATTCAGTTATGCCCCGAGTGTAATGTGCGAAAAACACGAAAAGGTGTAAATAAATCGCCATTGCAAAAAGAGCTCACGGGAGAGAGGTTCAGTAGAATCTCGATGGATATCCTTAGTGGCTTTAAGACTAGCACGAGAGGAAATACTTGTGTATTGGTCATTGTGGATTACTTTTCAAAATGGTCAGAAGCATACTGCTTACCGAACCATAAGGCGGTGACAGTCGCCTGGACAGTATTTCGCAATTGGATCCTGCGGTTTGGCGCGACCAGAGCGATACAAACTGATGGGGGCCCTGAGTTTGATGGAGAATTATTCCGGGAACTCTGTAATCTCTACGACACGAAGAAACAGACAACCCTCCCGTATAGGCCACAGGCAAACGGGCAGGCAGAAAGGTTTAATTGTGTTCTCGTAGAACAGCTCTCGTGTTACGTGGATTATGGCGCGGATGATTGGGATACTTATATCCCGTGCATCGCGGCAGCCTATAATAATACGATTAACGCGAGTACGGGCTGCACTCCTCATTCCGTGGTTTTTGGAATAGAGGCATATACACCTGCGGATCTAATTCATGGTGTACCTCGAGATGGCTTGGACTTCCCCTCCGGCTCAGGCTTCATTGAGGATCTTCGTAAAAATTTACGGAAGTCGCACGAATATGTGCGTCGTACGTTGAAGAAAACGGCCATCGCTCAGAAACGCCATTTTGATTTGTCCGCAACAAACCGGTCATTTGAAGTGGGGGACTGGATATATCGATATTACCCACCAAAGGCGGCAAACAAATATGGTGCGAAGTGGGATGGTCCGTTTAAAATAACCTGTGCATTAGGAGGCAACTCTTATGTCGTAGATACCGCGGCCGATGTCGCGACGCGAGGCATTGGCAAACGCGTCTCCAGGCGTCCGGTCAGGCTTGGGATCGGATAGCTTGGAACGGCCGTTAGAGCCTCTATTCAAAATGACGAACAAAAAGGTCTGTTAACCCGGTCGTGTCTGTCGAAGACATGGGTTAAGAAAAAAATACACAGCGAGAAGTCATTTTTGTCAATACGCTAGGAGAGTGGACACCTCTGTAACGACCAACCCTATACGGCAATAGCTGTACAAAGCTGATAGGTTGAAACTGCTAGTATGGATCCATGACGTGGACAGTACCGAAATCGGGCTGAAATCAACCATATTCGCTAACAGTAAGAAACCTGAAGCCAAGTATGTTTCCCTTATCCCTTAAAAACTGCCATAGTACCTTGGAGCGGCCCGTCTAGGGCTGTACATTAACATATTTAACACGAAGGTGTTACTAATCGTGGTTAAAGACCACATACTTACATACGTACAACATTCGTATAGATCAACTATGCGGAAGTTATCGGGCTAGGCCCGACCAGGGCGCCACCTTCAGGCGATCTGTTGATCACATGACCTGATCTTAGAGCATCTGCCTCTGAGACAGTCAGTCAAGCGAGAAGCGAGTTGGTGGCCACACGTAAGTGGCTCGCATCAACCGCATTTTTGGCTTTTACATAGAGCAAGGAGAAATCCAGTTCACTGTAAGTAGCAGCAAACGTTAACTTTCATTGTTGAGTTCTGGTCGCTTCCATATAGCGTGCTAAGACATTCCGCCATGTGCATCGAGAGAACAAGAGGAGGCTGGTGTCGATACTGACCATCTCAATGAACCTCTTTCCGATATGGGATTGGGTCGTTGGGAACTGTCCTCGATGTTCGCCAAATGTTGCCGTGGAAAGGGATGAAATAGTAATTGGGAACTTTTGATTCCCGGGGAGGGCTGTTTCATTGTTTAAATCTGATGGTTTCGATCGTCAACTCGAAAGCCGCCATGTGCGCAGAGGTGACCTTTCTGCACTGCTGGTGGTTTTGGTTGCTGATTTCCCTGTCGCCAGGTGGGGTGTATCTAGTTCAGTTTTGTGTTTTCGTACGGGCTCCGGCTATATATGTAATAAAGATGCCGGGCACGGATGAATACACAAACGCTACCGGATAACGCTTTTCACGAGTAGTGTCAGTCCCTGTCGCGCCAGCGGCTCGTACGGCTGCCATACCACACAAACTTTCGCGAGTGGTGTTAACTATGCAACCGGAACGGTTGGACACGGCTCCCGGGAGTTCGCGAGCGATGTCAACACCTCGGGTGCGATTGAGTTGTTTCATTCGGATGGCCGCCTATATAAGAGCCCCGAGACTAAGAGAGAGGTAATTAATTTCGGCAAACACTCGTGGTTTGTCGTACTCCTCTATCTCGGCGGACTACTGGTTAGGCCATTCGTGTGTGAGATATTATTGTGACCCGTGAATTGAGTGTTCCACTTTGTATTACAGGGTACAGATTTCGAGTTCTGGGACGAGAAGAGATGGACGAGAATACGGATTGGGGACTGTCTCCGAGACGAGCCCCTTCTACCATCGGGTAGCCTTTCGTGGTCACGCTCCTCATGAGCGATGACAGCGAACACTCGGCCGCAGACTCCTTCGAGGAGACTGCAGCCAATCGCAAACGGCGTGTTCGTCATGAGCGCGACCGCCGTCTCAAACGTGAGGTGGACGGTCCGTCAAGTCACTCGGATGACTCGGACGCGAGCCCATCGGATGGCCTAAAAGACCCCGATGCGGCTGCCGGCAAGTACCGCCGGCACAAAGCTCTCAACGCCGCGGCGAAGAAGCTCAAGTGGGGAGATGGGAAGAAGCCGGTTCTTTCTCTACTCCCTGCAAACGAGCGAGAGCGAAAGGAGGCGGTCCGTGACCCATCGGAGGTTGATCGCTTCCCCGACTACCCGGAGTACCACAAAGCAGTCTCCGTGGAAGAGTACAAGCTTTCTTTGAAACCTGTACCAACCCCCATAAGGTCTTGGGAACGGCTGACCTAGCGTATTCGTTTGAAGCTGACCGTAAGCTTCAAATGGCTATGCTCCTCTACGAAGAGGGTTCGCGGTGCCCGTTCCTGCTCTGCAGAACGGAAGCACTCGTCGGTAAGCGGCAGATCTTTAAATCTCGGCTTCTCTTCACCAGACATCTGTGTGAGGTGCATACCCCCGTCACACTGGTTTGGCGGTGTCTGATTGGGTATTGTCCCGTAACCGGGGACCGTCGCTCCGACATCGTGGCCCACGGGTCAAAGGAGCCGCATAAGATGGCCCGTAAAAAGGCTGTCGACAAAATTATGCCGGCTCTCGAGCGCGCGGGCCTTTCGTATCTCCCACAGTGGGGATACAAAAGCACGCTACACCTTGCCTCTACAACCTCGGAAGCCATTCTGAGGAACGCGAAGGAGCAAGGCTTCACCTCCAAGTACCCGTTGGAAAAGGATATTACAAAGCCTAAACGAACGGGGAAGACCAAGAGGAAGAAGAAGGGCTCCGATAAGTCGGACAAATCGGATCGTTCCGATACGGAAAAGCGGCCCGAGAAACGTCCGAAACTCGTGCCCGCCCCAATTCCCGACAAAAACGCCTGGTTAGACGGGTATAAAATTCCGTCCTCTAAGGAGAAGGAATTCCCCGCCTTGCCCGCGCCTACAGGACTTACGGTCCTGCAGAAGTTGCGTCGCCCTGCACCCGCAGCCGCGGAAGGTAGAGCACCTCGTGCCACCTCGTCCGTGCCAGACCCTCAGCCTGGTCCGTCACGGCCTGCGGCTACCGCAAGGGTACCCCTACCCGAAGTCAACCGGGTAGGCATCGCTCGCACCCGGAAGGTGGTGGCTGATTGCGCAGCGGTCCTCCGGCTGGCTCTACAAGAGTCGCTGGAAGGCTTCTGTATGGATATCGCAGAGACCTACAGGCCTCTCGATAACGTGGACCGTTTGGTTGATAGCCAAACGGAAATCGCGCAGCTTATGGAGGACCTTAACAGGTCCCTCAATGAGCAGGAACTCCTGGTGGAGAGGGTAAACCTTCTCGACACGCAAGTCAACGGACTTCGCCGGGAGAACCAGGAGCTGCATGCGGAGGTCACTCTGCTGTGGGCTCAGGCCGCGCATCGGGCTATGAGACCCGCGTCTCCTCCGCCACCAAGGGTAGAGACGGCTCCTCCAGTGCAGAATCCAATTCTGCGGCTGGAACAGAGGAAAATGGAGGTCCGCGAGAAGTTCAACAGAGCTTTGCGCGTAGCACCGGCCGTTCCTCCGGGTTTCGCACCGGGTGATCGTCAGACCCCCAAACCTCTTTATGGAGGTATAGGTCGTGGCACTCCAACCAACACCCCAGCCCGCGCGCCCACACGCATTGCGACTACGAAGGTGACCCCGACCGCTGGGGCATCAGCGCTCGCTAACGCGACTCCTCTCCGAAGCACGGAAACAGAGATGGAGGTAGACCCCCATGAGGAATCAACTGCTCGGAAGGAGGAGGAAAAGGTGACGGCACAGCGTCGTTTCGAGCAGGGTCGGGTTGAGGCAGAGCGGCTCCGTGTCAAACATGAGACGGCACTAGCTGAGACGCGCCTGATCAAAGAGGCCTTGGAGAGGAAACTCTGTGAAGAGGAAACTCTGCGACAGGCGGAAGAGCAACGACTCCGAGAGGAGGAGGCTGCTCTACGACAAGCCGAAGAGCAACGACTCCGACAGGAGGAGGCTGCTCTACGGCAAGCGCAACAGCAACGACTCCAACTGGAGGAGGCCGTTCGTCAGCAACTAGCTGATACGGCCAAGCGGGAGGCTTTCGAGCTACTCCGTCAGCGAGACAAGGAGCAGTCGGCTCGCGAAATGGCGTACTTCCGCGAGGAAGACGAGAAGGAGGAAGCTGAATGCCAGCAGGCCAAACTGGATCGGGAGATACAGGAGCTCCGCGAGACAGAAAGTCGGCTGCGAGTTGAGGCTCTCAATTCGCGCCGGCCGGCCTTTCCCCTATCCCACGGGATAGAACCTCCCTCTGTCCAGGTAGTGGACCCTGCGGGAATCCCTATGGACACTGGTGGCACGCTCATCGGCGTTACTGATTTAACTCGGCAACGCGAGAACCAGGGCGTGAGTACGGACACGGGAACCATCCTGCGGATGTCGGCAGCTCTGTGGGGCCCTAACATGCTCCCGGGTAGCAACTCCGGCTGCCTCCTCCACTACCCGTTCGTACAGGCCACCCCGAGGGGACGTCTCCTCGGTGACCAAGCGCCTCTCCTTTATAGAGGAGAAAACTTTGGTGGCACGGCCGGCACCGCCTCCGAGCGGAGAGGCCTCCCCAAAGTTGAAGGAAGCGCTACCTTCGATGGATACGCCCACGAAGGGTCCATTGGCAACTGAACCAGCGGCACCTCTTCCCGTAACCGCGCCCACGGGTACGAGTACGGAAGGGGTCGAGGGAAATGGTGACGTAATCCCGTTCGTGACAGCAGGCTCGGGCTCTGACAAGTCGGTAGAAATATCGGACGGGGAAGAGCACGAGCTACTGCAGGAGTCGGACTCCGATACGGGTTGATCTACGATGATCTGGGCCAGGAAGACAACGTAGTTGTCGTCCCAGATCCGCGTTTCGACCCGTTCGATGAAGCACTTATTGGGAATCTTTCGCTTCACGGCATTTCCAAAACGGAGGGTGAAGCTGAGGCGAAGGAGACGGATGAGTTCGTCTAGAACTCCTCCAATAGGGCTCGGGATCAGCATTGCGATTCCCCGAGGCGGCAGTCTCGTGTGGGTTCATCTCACAGCGAGGGGAGGGCTCTCCTCCTCGCAGGTGGTGGTTTTATCCGCAGGACTAGTATGGTTCACTAGTCTCGCTTTTAATAATAAAGCTTGTGCACGAACATTTTTTATGCTTCGAATGTACGCTTCCGGTTGTACCGCGCTGCGAGATCGGGACGGACAGGCATGTCCGGTGGCCTCTTTAGGCCTATGAAGGCTACGAACCTTGGGGGCGAGTGCAAGCCTGGCTCTAGGATCCGTGCGGCGGAGTGGCATAACATTTGCCCCGCTGCACACGAGGATCTGGAGCCACAAGGATCTCCTTGGTGCCATGGCGGACCCTACATACATAGTTATCGTGGACCTCCTCAACTCCAACTAGTGAGGGGGCAGTGTAGTGGGTCCGCCACCCGGAATACAGCGACGCTGTCGACTATCCCCGAACACCAACCAGGCTACGACAGCGGGGGCACTTCTACCAGCACCGGAGACGACTACCACCAGTTCCGTCCAGTTCCGTCAGGGGGCGACATTCACCACCGTGCAGACAACAATGCAGACACCCTCCGACGGACGGTAGGCGGAGGATACTACTACCTCCGCAAGGGGATCCAGGCTTCACTTAACACTACGGACTCGAGCCGCGCCGCGGACCGAGATACTTCTGTTGTTCAATTTAAGCACCCTTGCTTCAATGACAATACCTTTGTAACTGTATACCTTTGGGAAATAAACCAGGTTCAAACAAATCTCCTCGTATTCGTGATTCTTTCCGGAATTTCGTAAACTCGTGCCCACGAATCAGCGGTTCACTACAAATATATATTTTGATCAAATTTGTAATAGTTCTGTCGCCAAAATACTTTTGCATAGGCTACCGTATCATATGATATTTTTTGAGATTCTATTTGAATACTTTATATATTTCTTAAGGTTTCCCCCGCATATAGGTTCCAGTTTTTGCCTGTTCTTTGCATGTTGGTGTCACTCCCTTATTAGGAAAAACCGATTCAGCCTATTCCCACCTGAATTTCCAACGCACTTGCGTAGCGTACAGATTCGGTGATTTTACGCTCCCGCACATTGATCAAAATTGCTATTTCTAAATTCAAAATACATTGCCAATATGTTGAAATTCCGAAAGAACATGCTTTTCTACCCCTATATATTTAATTTTATCAACATTTGTATTTAAATAAGGAAGATATGAGCGAAACTGCACTGTTACCACTAAACAATAATGTTCGGCCTTTCCCGCTTGCTCCTTGACAAGTAGCCTAGGCTAGTATGGGATTGACTCCACTGACAAACATCTGATCGTCGTGCAAAACTGGCTTGTCTATGTAGGCCTATTTAAAATACGTCCATGTATTTATAAATAGGCCTACCTACATTTGTATTTAAATAAAGAAGATAATTTTGGTGGAAATTAGGGAAGTTTATAGGGAAAGTATAGGCATATAGGCCTATCGATGCAGATGCTAGACTACGACGCCGTCCACCCTGTGCGCTTCGCATACATCGCTACGTCTACGTTAGAACGCACCATGGCAACTAGAGTCCTGGACAACGCATAATATCCATTTTCCCGCGTGGAGTATCGGAGGAGGAGGGGGGAGGGTGCATATTTTGTTTAGGCATATATAGGCCCTATAGTAGAAACAGAATAGTCGGGGGGAACCTTTTTCTCCTTGGTGACAACCAAATTCTTGTTTTGATAGGTATGTAGGACGAATAGTCAACCCTAGGACAGGTATACCATGCGTATGCCTAGACATTGTCTTCTCAATCTTATAATTATCATAAAGGTTTTTTAGGCATATATGTATCCATATGATGGTAGAACTACTCTAGTTTTGAAAAAAAACAGGAAAAATTGTCAATATACCACCATTTTCTGCTTATCAATGAAATAGTTAAAACTTCTATAAGTGGTATTTTTCCTATTTAAGGTCACCCATTTTGAAAATATACCTTAGTCTAGTAGAAGATACCCCAGGGTAATAAAAATGGGATTGAACAAAATCCTATCAAATAAATATTCTTAAGTACCAAATTACTTTTTATCACATCCAGGCCATTTATAAGAGCACATGTAGGGACTACTGACTTGCTATTGTATGTTATGTAGAATACATTGTATACAACCTGTATAGGGTTGCATACTCACCGCACATCCTCTTTAATGCCATAATTATTCAGAATTGTTATTTATTAAAACTAATTCTAATGCAATGAGTCGACCTAAATTGTTTCTTGAAAGTGCCAAGTTCAAATATCTCTTTTATATGCTTCACACATGTTTCCAATCAAAATACCACCCCATGCATGTGCCTTTATATGCACACCGTGCGTATGCCTAGAATGAAAGAGAAATCTCCATTGGAAATAAATATCTAGTTTGTGTACTTTACAGAAAATTATATCACATAGGGCTGATGCTAAAATTGTTATCAATAGAATTATATACTGTTACTAACTAGTGCCGGAACAAAATCAGATTGTAGACTACTTGATTTCTCACTTGCTTTACCGTGCATATGCTTTAGGCAAAGAGTTTACTAAGTGGAAAAATTCTGTAAATCTCTTCTCAACTTTTACAGCACATTCTAGACACTCCAAACTGAAAAATTTGAACGATTCCCTATAGCTCAGCTAATATCAGGAAGATAACCTTACCAATTTATGCACAAAAACCCTTCAAAACATCTAGTTTTATTGAACCCGAATCACTTCCTTGCGGTCTTAAAAAAACGCTGTCCTCGCATTAGGGCATACTCAGGACTGGATTTGACATGTGACCGCCTCGTCAAACTTGTCCATAACAGGAGGAAACTGGAGACTGACCTCCTCGTCGGTGCGAACGACCATGTCGCCGTCACCCTCCGAGTGGAGAAGTTGTTCCTTGGTTGCCTGGTCTATCTCACCTGTTGCGAGTAGTGCAATACCACTGACTTCCGATGAAGCTGAGTTGTAAGCCACCCCTAGGTTATAAACTAGAGCCTGGCCACCCTCACCAACCTGCGACGGGATGAGCTCTGTAGGGTCCCTTTCCCACGGCGCCGTATCAACCGTAGCCGACGGCTGGGTAGGAGAGTTACCCGGTGAGATACATGCTCATAAAGGAAAAACTCTTCTTTGCAGAAGAGGCCCCTGGTCTGACCATTTGGTCAGCGCGACACTCTCTCGCATGGCCAGATCCTGAACCGCTGCCCACGCAATACGTGGTAGCCCCCATGGGAGGCTCGTCATGGGTCATTCGCGGAGAGGATGCCAACTGTCCCACCAGGGGGACAATTGGAGCGAGCTGTGCCTGACCGAGACCAGGGTCCCAGTTTGCCGCCGATAGCGGGGTCGCACACTTGCATGGCCACACTGATTCGCCAGCTTAACTTTCCAGAGAAGTGTCTGCTGCACAACTTCAGGGAGCTCCTGGCCGGCCACCACTTCTTTTCGCCCTTCTCTACTGACAGAACATCTCTCCCTTCAGACTTCAGTCTCCCATACTCAGCAGCCTGTTCTAATCCAGTTGTATTGCAGAGGCCCCCTTCCTCATCAGGGTCTACAACCGACTTCATTAAGTCACCACTCCACTTGACACCACCAGTGGCAGTGTCCATGACATAGGAGTTTCCTCCCAATTCCTGGATTATTTTAAATGGTCCATCCCAATTGTTGAACTCATTGCTTTCACTCGCAGGACTTGTTGGCTCCTCCTTCAGTTCTATCAGCTCAATGATATGATTGATCGTATCATCCACCCACTGTTGTTGGTGAATGGTTTGATTAGCAATTTCTGGCAAAATTTTTACGACTGCCTCCTCCCCCGCGAGGTCCCCTGCAGCATTGTGAGCACCACAGTCATCACAGTTGACTCATTTGCATAGACTATATGGCTGTCTAGAAAGACCATCAGCGTTGTCCTGCTTTTTACCTGGGCGATGCTGGATAACACTCTTGTTAGTAACACCATATTGTTGCAAAACGAGTAGCCATCACGCCAACATGTGCTCAGGCTCTTTGAATGTCATCAGCCATATCCGAGACGAATGATCTGTGCAGGCGATGAAATCAGCACCATAAGGATAATGCTTGAACTTTCGAAAGTAGTAAACCACGGTCAAAAGTTCATCATATGTTGTGCAGTAGTTTTGCTGAGACTTTGAGAATGAATTATTAGCGTATGCGATCCCCCTCTCACAGCCACCCTGAACCTGCAACAGGACCACTCGCATCTGTGTCAAGAATAAACTGACCGGACGGCCTAGGGTAAGCCAAAATGGGTGTTGATAGCAGCACCTTTTTCATATTCTCAAAGGACTCATCTAGCTACTTCGACCACAACAGTTTATATCATACAACTTTCTGTCCCATCGTTGCAGTATCCTGCAATGGTTTCACTAGCGAATCAGGGATAAATTGCAATAATAAGATGCAAAACCCAAAAATGATCGGATTTCTTTGACTGAAGTTGGGATGGGCCAAGTATAAACCGCATGCATCTTCTCCAGGTCTGCACGTTCCCCTCCTTAGATAAGATTTGTCCCAGATACTGAACCTCTTTGCGGAGGAGGTGGCATTTCTTTGGTTTCAACTTGAGCCCATACTCAACCAAGCGGTCAAACACAAGACATGTTTGTGATAGCCTCTTGGAGACCCTCCCCAAATATGATTATATTGTCTAAGTAGACTACACAGATCTTATTAATCCCCTTAGCACCTCCATCATCATTTTCTGGAAGGTGGCTGTGGCATTATAAAGACCAAACGGCATGACTTTAAAGTGATACAAATCATTCAAAGTTGTAAAAGCCATTTTCTCCTTACTTGCTGGATCCATAGCTATCTGCTAATAGCCACTTTCCAGATCCAGGGTGCAAAACCACTTGTGGCCCCCAAGCACTTCTAGACAATCGTCTATCCATGGGAGAGGGTACAAGTCCTTGCATGTGACATTATTCAAATCAACGATAATCTCCACAAACCCTGATAGAGCCATCAGGCTTGGGACCTGAACAGTCTGGAACACCTATGGGCCATTTGGGAATTCGATCTTGTCCTCCTGCAGCATCATTTGAACCTGTGAATCAAGTGTTTCTTGTTTCGCTAAGGGAACTCGTCAAAACTTTATAGGCTTTGCGTCGCCCGTGTCAAATTTCCGGAGCACCTTACTCATGTACCCCAATTGTTCACCTTGCAACCTGAACACACATTTCTTCCCATACAACTCGCGCACCTTCTTCAAGGTTTCAGTGACCGAGATATCCAAGCCTGCCAAGTTCATCGATTCTGTTTGCTTCTGTTCTGTCTTGCAATGCAACCAGTTGTATCCAACAGACTATCTTGAGATTCTGTTACTAGGCACGCCAATGAGGCCGTGGCACCAGAAAATCCTTCTGCTACCCTGTATGCGGATGCCAGTGGTGTCCCACGTGGCACGACAATTGATTGCGGGTAGAGTTCATGACAGGGTATCCATGACAGGGGGCTGACAACACATAAGTATTGCAACCCTGCACAAATCCATCTGCCATTAACTCAATATCTGGTTCCATGATATAGCCACCTTTGTTCACAGGCAAGTCAACATCTACAGATGCGACCTTAACCTCAAACGCGGCCAGCCACATTTCCTCTGGTAGAAACGCGGTGGAAACAGTGCCCCTCAACAACAATGGACCTTCTGATGCCTGTTCCCTAGGATCAACATCAACTGGCCCAGTCATGCTACAATCATTATGCCAAATAAAGTCTTGGCCCAGGACAGATTCCCCTTTGTCCAAGCCATCAACTACTAGTCAAGCGTTCGGGTATAAACGCCCTGCGATCTCAATGTCAAAGACCGCATATCCCATTGTTACTGGGGTACCACTTGCAATAGGTTTAACCCGCAACCTCAAAGCGAGCTGGTTGGGCTAATCCTAGAGTTTCTTGGACACAAGCGAGGTAGTTGCACCTGTGTCATATAGAAATTCTCCTCGCGCTGCACCCACAGGAACATACCAACTATCCACGATCGCTACCACATCGATCGGGATGACAGCCTCTGGATTCTCAGCCAGGCCTGACAGTTTTGTAACACAGGGCTTTCCCAGTATGGCTGAGCTAACCACCAACAGCGCCGTGGTACACACAGATTCATCTGGAACCAGCCCCACACCCTGATCGCGAGGTATGGCACTGCCCAGTTCACCCGTATTCCCTGTCCAAGAGACCTCTGTCGCCCTCTTGTTTGACTCTGGCTGGGAGCCCTGACTGCTTATGACGCACAATCCTATAGGATTCTCCAACAGACCTTTACAGGTTGGAGCGACGTCAATGCGCAGCTCCTGAGTACCGTCAAACTCTTAGGTCCCGTCATCGCTTCATGCAAGACCCGTCTTAATTTCTAACTCATCGTGGTCTGGGGTGCCTTCCCGCCTGATGTTTTCACAAACGTTTCGCAAAAAGCTTTCAGGTGAGGGCAATTTGCCTGAATGTGACACTTGTCACCACACAACCAACAGGCGTGGTCCGGTTTACTCTTCTTGGAGGATTCCTTATTAAAATCCTTCTGCGGACCTTCCTTCTTAGCGCCCCTGTAAGGTTTTGGCAAAGCCTTACCCTTTGTTGGTTGTTTGCTAGAAGCTGTTGTTAGGTCTTTTTCGCAGACAAGGATGATTTATTTGCGCCTCTCGCATCCTTCCGATAAGCTCGGAAAGCCACAACGTCACCTATTAGTGACTGATCGTCCAACTTGATGTTGGTCGCTACCAGGCTAGATTTGTCGTGCGAAATTCCTTCGGAAGATGAATCCTTGTCTGACTCTGCCTCTACAGTAGCTAAAGCAACTGTCACTCTGTGTTTCTTTTGGCCATAGAATTTATATCCACATTTCTCCTGTTTGCATTACTGCGGAGTAGCTGCTGGAGAAGTGTTTCCCAATATGCGTTGATAAGCCACAGGGCCCCGCGCATGTAGGAAATCTGTTCCCAGATCAACACATTCCTGCATCAACTTAGGTCTCTGTGTCTGAACCCACATACCTAGGTATTGATCTTCAAGACCTGCACAGAAAATGCAAATTCCCTCCTTTTTCATACGTTCAAGGTATTGACTCTTGTATGCCCTTTACACCAGCTTACAAGTGTCTCCCGATAGTGTTGGGGTGATGCAACTGGCTGCTGTTTACGCAACCGATATTCTTCAAATCTTTCCTCCTCCGTTTTTATGTCTAACTCCGCTTTCAAGCGATTTACCACATCATTCAGAGAAAGAGAGGACAAACTTCCCCACATGGATTGATTCACGTGTTTGGAGGTAGCCATTATGATTTCCCTCTTAAGGGTATCTTCGAACCAATTAAATATTTCTGCGTAATTTACAGCTTAAAGCCATAAATTCGTCCCAGTCCTCCCCTTTCTGGAAAGGACACAGAGACTTAGGCTTTGGGCTTTCACCTTTACCACCTATGGATTGTAACCGAATGGCCATAGGACGATCCTCATCATACACTATGCTCGCGTCCATCTCTGGCATGAGCAACCGCTTTCCAGCAATAACGCGACTGTTTGTGGTCTTAGTAGTTTGTTGCGATTTGTATTCTACCAATGGGATGGATAGATTGCTCAGCGAGTACTTCGTATCACGACGTTGTGGTGTATTGACAGAGAAGTTGACCCTTCTACCTTTTTCCACAGACAGGATGCACAGCAGTCTGCAATCAAACCTTGTGTCCCGACCATCCCATGAAGGAGACAGGCTCTCTGGCGTCTGGATTGAAGGCAAGCGAGAATCACTCCACAGTTTGGGACCAAACTGATTGATCACAAACTCCCATAACATGTTTGGGCACAATTCATGATCGTTAAAACCCCAAAAGAGTTGCAATAGCCATTTCCTAGTCAGGAAGCAATTTAGTTGAGGTATTCCTCAAGCATAGGTTTTGTGATGTCCACAGGCAACTTGCCAGTGGTATTTAAACTCGTGAGAGCTTGAGCAAGTCTTGTCTCGTCAAGTCTTCTTGTTCCCAAGAGGGGCTTTCCCAGGCTATTAATAGAGTGTGGCGTTCCTGATTAAAATGGGATTCAAAATCATATTTTCACCTCAGATACCTTCACAAACCACATATAATGTCCTCCAAACAGAGCTGAGGGAACTGTACAGAGCAGAAAAACAGCTGGGGACATCACAGATTCCCAGAACCTGCATGACAAAAGGTCACTGTTTCACATTTATTATATAGATAATATACGGCTGGGAGACCTAAAATGCAAAAGCATATTATAAATAGGCTATAGTGTTGGGAAGTCATCGTGCGACCATACCTATATACATGGGTCAGATTTTCAGAAAATGTACAATTCACCTTCACCAATTCTCTCAAATAACCCCCATTTAAGACAGAAATGAGCTTCAAAATGCAGTTTAACATACCAAAACAGATACTCTAAATCAATGTGTTACCAAATATACTCAGATATATCTGGTATTCATCATTTTTCAGCCACATTTAGCAGAATTTACTGAATGTGTACAGCTGCCAATTGTACATTTTCTGAAAATCTGACCCATTATACCTAGTGTGTGAAACAACTACTAATTATGGTCATATGAGGTATGGTACTAATATATTTCGATATAAATTAGATCAAAATGGCATCAGATTTGTTGGTATTAATTTAGCTGCTCGGTGACGTGGTACACTTGTCATAGGTGCAAGCAGTTATGTGATGTAAACTGAAGAGTCTAATTGATATCTAAATTATGAAGATTCCTCTTTATGTGTTCAGTAGATTATTGCCTGAAATTGGCCGAATTTCTTAAAAATAAAAAAGTAGTCCATTTTTGGAGACCCGCCAAAGTCTTTCCTGTGGTGGCCTTGCGTCTTAATTCTCGCTCCCCGTTTTCTCTCGGCTAGTTCAAATTCTTGTATGTATACCGGTACATAAAACTGTAGCAGAATATTGATAACTTCTGTCCTATAAGTCATAATATGGTAGATTTTTGTGAGATGTTTGTCGTTATAGCTGGGAATGCTGCTTTAGCTCCTAGTCCAATAGTTAGACCCAGAAGGTCAATCTGACCAAAACCTTAGTAAAACTTTAAACACAAACACCCACATATGGATAGAAGTGTCCGTGTTGGGCATTTTATATATATTTGTATTCCCCTGGGAAACAATACTGATTAGCACGAGTCCACACTATTGCCCGAATAGATCGAAAGAACAAAATAGCTGTATTCAGATCTTCCCCCCTCCCTACATCTCCTCTCCCTCCACATTTATATGTTGGGGCCTCGTAGAAGTCCTTTCCATGCACCTGTGGATACAAGGAAAACTCCGCGCGAAGATTGAGATGAGTCGGTGCAAGGTAGGCTGATGCGTTCAGAATTATTTCATTTGAATTATAGTCACTATATGCGCTATTTTGTTAAAGGCGCCAGGGGATCATTTAACTTTTATAGTCACTATATGCGCTATTTTGTTACTAAGGGATCATTTTACTTCTTATAAATGGTTTTACTCCCGATAATTTCACAAGGTTTGTGATACTTTTCATCACGAGAATCAAAATGAAATACTACTAATCACCAATTAATTCAAACCTCAATTACATCATTACTCTGACAATTAATTGTTTCAGATTTGTTTACATATAGTTATGCATATTATCCTCTCTGGATACATGTCATACATACGCTCACCATATTTTCGTCCGTATATTTTGTTCGCCTCCTTTTCAAAAAGAATACAGAATTTGCCCACACATAAAGTACACATATTCAGCTCACTACGCACCACGATAGAAGAAGTTCCACACATTCCAAGTTATTCATTATTATTCGGATAATACTAATTTAACTAATCTGTGGCTATCCCAAGGCCTTCTGTTGACTCCAGGTGGTCAACCGCTCCATTTCCTAGGTCCCTGATCAACAATAGACTTTCTAAGATTTCTGTTTTGGCGGCTGGAATTGTCATGACGATACCTTCAGCCAATCTAGTATTCCTACATATGAGTCTCTTCTCTTCTCAAAACATACATCGAGTATCTCACACCATCGGCGTTCAGTGAAGTGTGAACTTTCTGGTAAGAATTATAAAAATCAATTGCGCCGGTAAAATCAACCCGTATATAGCAGGATGTATTTTGATTGGTTAGCTCAAGGGGAGTTTTGATTGGTTCATTGATATTTGGCATATTCTCCTATATTCCTATATCAACGCCGGGCAGGGGTGTCCACTTCACTCAAGGACAAGCACTTTGAGGAGTGACAATCTACTTTAGGAAGGTGCTGGAGGAGGACCAGATTAGAGTTTGCGACATCTCAACACCTGTTAACGAAGGTATATGCTTTAATTTAGTATTTCTTACTTATTACATCATTACTTGGTTGTTACTAGTGGCACAACCCCGAGACAGATCTCCCGTCCATAGAAACATTTAAAAGCTTGTTGAGGTATAACTTGCGAAATGCCAGAGAGAAATAATTACATAGTATTATATAATTTGATCGAATATCATGAAAGTATAAGGTAACTAAATGATATTTTAAAAGGTCTGCCCATTATGCAGCGACTCCGGTATGGGGAAAACGGCATAAAACGGCTGCGACGAATTTTTTGCGACGAAATATCTAATCAAGTTAGATATTTTGCAATTGTTGGCAACAAATAAATGTGTTGCCGACAACCTATTTTAACCCTCTTCCACTAGTTATTTGTGTGCGCCGAATTTTTAGGTATGTCGGCGACAAATTTTGCCTGTCGGCGCCGTTTTTTTTTCTATAGTGGAGTCGCCCTATTATAGCTTTGTTATCCATCCCACTGCATATTCCTCATATACATAATGCTAAATAGTAATACATTTAGATTTCTATATGTTATTCGTCTATTCGGCAACATTTCACAGAATGTGATACTTTTCATTCTCCGACAAAATATATTTTAAAAGCTATTACCTTCATTACGTTATGTAGATTTTACAACGGTTAGACCGGAAAATAGGAAAAGATAGACCGCATATTAAGTTAGTATAATATTTGAATTCGAAACATATATATTTATTAGTAGGGTGTTCACGCTAAAAGTTAAAATAAATCTTAGCCACTACTGTGCGCTCTTTCTGTCCTTTTACTTAAACGCAACACATGTATAATACGTTGGTTTTACTGCATAGCTATGAGAGAAACAGTTATGGGACAAGCATGTGGCCCAAATGATATAACTTTATATTAGAAGTAGAAGTTGGAAGTAAAAACTTGTCTATTATATGCATAAGTGAAAAATAAAGTTGACGCGATATTTCTGACTTTAGCAAATACGATACTTTCATTCCTTGTGAAATTCTCTCACAGCTATACACTAAAATCAATGCTTTATGCATGTGTTGCGTTTAAGTAAAAGTTATTGGGAGAATCTATACATGTATAACAACTGTAGAGAAAATTTTTGGCCGAAAGGAAACAATTGTATATTCGCCAAAGTAATTTAGGAGGCCTCCACTATAAGCAATTAGCGGCAAATAGGTGTCACCCTAGGACCAAACGCTCAGATCAGATTAGAATGGTATGTCAGTTTACTTCGCTTATCAGTTTCCTGGCCTAGCATCCCGGCGTTCTAATGGGAATATAATGACATTTTGCAGTCTTAATGGAATTATAATGGCACTTTGTAGTTTGAGGCGAGAGGCTTTCCCTTCGTTTGAAGGGACTCTCTCATGTTTGGGCCTAGACTGGGTGTAGCACATAGAGTGACCATTTCTGGTGGTGTTATTGGCAGGTCTATTGGCCTATGTACTTGCCATAGTTAGGGCAAATGAGTGGCGACTCAAGACAGGTCATTGGCCGCAGCTGGTTTTCATTGGTCATCATCGGCCGAAGAATCAAAACGTTTTGATTTCTACGGCCAACAGATTATCATTGGCCGTTCATAGGGCACTATTGGCCGCTATTTGCTAGAGTAGAACAGATTATAACAACTATGCTACCCATAGATTTTCGTCATTCAGCGATAATCTGTTGGTCACTTTATTGGCAACATCATTGAACACCACTTACCTATAGTTGAGGCCCCCTATTAGAAGTATAAACGTGTCCATTATGTATGTATATGAAAGTCAGTTGTCGCGATATTTCTCACTTAAGCAACTAACATCGTTTGATTACTTGTGACGAGCCTTATCTATCATTTCCCCAGTGTCATTTTCTAGACAAAATGTTATTCGCGGTGATATTTCTATTCTAGAGTTATTTGTGTTCACTGATTTAACGGTCTAATGGCGCGCATTTGTTAAAGCGGGGGATCTGAGTGTATATAGGATATCACGCTGTATGGGTCTGGTAAGCTGACACTGGGTCAGATTTTCAGAAAATGTACAATTCACTTTCACAATTTCTCTCAAATAATCCAAATTACAGCCAAAAATAAAGTTCAAAATACAGTTCAACTTAACCAAACCGATTGCTAGAATCAATGCAATGCCGAATATCCTCAGATTTACCCAGCATTGGCCAAATTGCAGCCTAATTTAGCAGAATTTACTAAACGTGTACAGCTGCCAATTGTACATTTTCTTAAATTCTGAGCCACACTTTAGAGCGCATCGCGTGCAGTCGTTGAGAAATGAGAAAGAGCATAGAGGCGATGAAAGAACAGTTATGTGTGTGTTATACGTTTATCGTCAAATGGGAAGAGACAAATCAGTTCGTCTATCTCCCGCTAAGTGGGAGACTTCAAGCATGACTTGATTGACATTTCAATTTACAAATAATAAGGACCCGACACATAGTTATATGTAAGTTAGCGCTTTATATAATGGTGGTCCCTATTTGGCAAATTTTAGCTGAAGTACTATAAACGTATTAATGTTCGCGCAGTATTTATTTTCGCTATTTTCGCGCACCCACCTTTGTGCGCGAAAATAAATCCTGCGCGAAAGCTATAATTATTGCATGAATAATGTGTGAGACTTCCTTGCTGCGCGAATTTAAATCCCCGCGAAAAGGTGTCAATGTACTAAGTGCGCGAAAATTTATCTGCGCGAAAATAAATACGTTTACAGTATAACATAAGGCATAATTATAGTTGTTAAGGTTCATTACATTATGCCACTGAATTGACGTTAATCATTGTTGTTTTAACATGAATTGTTACCTGGGTAATTGTTATTTATACAGTTACACACGTCAACGACTTCCTAATATATTATTAGGTTCCCAAGTCACAAGGTAGATATTAATACATGGGTGCATAGCACCTTCATAGATCACGTATGAGTGTGCGCATCAATAACAAATTAAGAGTAAATGGTACATAGCGTAGGTGTTTTGGTATACATGGATTTAGATGAGAAACTTGGTATCATCCCATACACGATGTACCCGTACCTTTGTACTAAGCCTACACATGAAGAAACAGCTAAACCTAGACAAGTAGAAAATAGCCCTTGAATATCACATGAAATAGCCATGAACTTTCTATTGCAGTATTTTATTGTAAATTTGTTTCGACAATCACCAACCACCCAGGAACCCAGTGGAAAACTTGGAACTTTGGTTTCAAAACTGGGCCCTACTTTTTGTAATCACCATTGAAGCAAATACAAATCTTTTGAATTGAATTGAACTCTTTAGAGGCTTCGAGATTGTTGCTAGAATAGAGGCAATTCATAGAAAGTGGATCCTCTAATTCGAGTCGTGGTGAGGGGCATTTATAAACAATTGTATCGGGGAGTTAGGTGTTGCCCTGTAAGTAATCTTCCATTATCCAGAGGCCAGTCTACCATTTTTTTTTCTTTTCATTTCGTAAAGGCCAATATGATATTTAGTACATTACAAGAATTACGCGCTATCCTTCATGGATAGGTCTCAGGCGTTGCCTCTCGAAATAGAATAAATACATTTTATATCTAAATTACTCTTAAATTATCTACCACAATGGTTCCTATTCAAAACATCATGATTTTGGATCCCAATCATTTTCTCTTGTCCATATTACAGCATTATTTCATTTTTTTTTATTTCCTGGCCATTTCGTATACTGTGACAATCTATAAATATTCTTTTACTAGAGACATTAAATACAAATCATACAAATTAACAGTCAGACCTTCATCCCCCTCCCCCTCCCCCTCCCCCCATTGTGTTATCCTCATATAAGTGTTTACATATATGCAAAACCTTTTGACAAAAATAAAGTATTATTCAAATCAATTAGGAAGGTAATTAATTCTTGTTGGAGCAGGTGTAGTAATGACAATGCGTTATGGCCGGTTCTGATGAGTTTGGAGGTTTAAGTTGCGCTCATAGAAAATATTCGATTGGTCGAACAAAGGGGCAATGGATCAGTTGAAAAGGAAGAGGGAGAAAGTATGGATACAGAGAAGAGAGGGCAGTAAGCGGACAGGGGAAGAGAACGGAGAGAGAGAGAGACGCGAGTGAGAGAGCGCGCACATGTCGGGCGGAGATATGGGGGAGAAGGGTTAGAGAGAGAAGCGAGTGAGATATAGAGCTCACAATGCGGGCAGAGATGGGAGAGCCCGGTGGGGGAGAAAGGAAAGGAGCGTGAAAGGAACATATAGGTGATATATAGAGGAGATAAGAGCAACAGGGAAAACTGGAAAAGAGGAAACAAATGTATATATAAAGTACGTTTAAAAGTACATATAAATACTTTTGATATATATGCGCCTTGCTGCTCTGAGAACAACGTATCTAGATCGAGTGATTTACGCACAGTGCATATTTCAATAGTGAGTTATGTGGGTAGGCATCGCAACCATTGCGTTTTACCAGATTCACGGCCGAGAGTCAACTTTGAGGTTAATACAGATGTCTATTATATCCATAGCATTAAGTAACTAACATTGGTTTTTAGTCACTTACCCTGTATTAATATAATATTTATAAATATGATATATATCACTTTAATATTCTAAACGGTAGCAGAGGTAGTGCCGTTCAATATGTTTAATTACTGAATACATGGAAGTGCTGAAATCCACTGTAGTCCTGGCTACTATTGTTCATTATAGCGTTGGTTACGTCCATTCTATATTCAATATAAAATATGTCGCCGTCATATGTTCAATGCATTATAAGATTAGCTTAGCTTTAGTGTAGTCTTTTCTGTAGAGATCCAGATTAGAGATCATCCAGATGCAATGTATAACTATGTAATAACAGTAAAAAGAAATCATAGTGACATTGCCACAGAGAGGTATTAGTGATATATGATTGTTGGTAATAATAGCGATGAGTATCAATATCCCGACATGGGGCACTAATAAATATACATACCCAATATGTCAGGCGCGTGGAGCAGTCCTGCTCGAGTACACTATACAACGAGCGCGCACCATAAAGAATCATCTTATAAATGCAATGACAGAGACAAGTATAGCAGGAATGTGGCAAAAGAATAAGGAAATTGATAACTAGTATTGAACAATTATTGGTATTTGATATCACTGTTTGATATCATGACTGATATAATGCTAAATAAATATAAAGCATAGAATAAAATAGTCAGGATGTATGATCTGAAATCATCTGCCAATTCAGTGTGCAGTGTACCGTGGTTAGTTTGTACAAATGTATAGGGGTCAAATCTTCAGAAAATGTACAATTGACCTTCACAAATCCTCTCAAATAACCTAAATTTAAGACGAAAATCAGGTTCAAAATACAGTTTAACATAACCAGACAGATTTTTTGAAAGAGTACAATACAGAATATATTCAGATATCCCACTCCCTCTCTCTCCCCTTTTCTCTCCTCTCTCTCCTTTCTCCCTCTCTCTCTCCTTCTCTCTCCTCTCCCGTCTCTCTCCACTCTATCCACCCTCTCTCCACTCGACCTCCTATCTCCTCTCACTCCCTCCCTCTCTCTGTCCTTCTCCCCTAGTCGATTTCAATCATAATACATACCTACTCAGATCAAAACTAAGGAAGACATCATGGTTCAGTTGATTTGATGTCTCACAACATAATTGTCAAGGGCTTCAATCATACGTCTTAGGTCTGCTCTGCTCTTTTTGTTTGGGAATTCTATTGGGGAGATAAAAAAGCCGATCTATCCACAATATTATCTGACACTTAATACTGGAGACTGTTTTATCATGTATTTCTTTACGGGGAGGGACATCGTGACAGAAGGCAGGAGTGGTGATTTAGAGAACTTGCAAAGAAATTATAGTGTAGCATTCACCACAACAGAAAGTAGGGGGATTAGAGGGCACCTAGGAGTTTTTTAACCTGTAGTTGTCATGAGAAAATAAGTGAATCAGAGAATGAGGGGCAATTAATCTTATTGGCTAAGGAGATGGAGGGAGGGGGGGGGGGGGGGTCAAGGGAGTAAAGAGCCATGAGCCTTTCCCAATCCTTGACAATATTCCCCTACCACAGATATTGTTTGTTGTCTTATAGATAAATGATTCATCCTTTGTACTGCATGGATAGGGGTGGGTTTATGAACTAAAAGACATATTTAATTCAGATAGAAGTGGACGAGGGGTTAAATCTATGAATGCTATTCAATGGCTCAAGTAAACTCTGCATTCCATTGTAGAGAATTGGTCGCACAAACAAGGAAATATATTTTTATTTTTCCTGGTCTGAGGGGGGAAGGGGGTTGAGGAATCTTCCACCACAAATGAGTGAATAGATCTTGGCTACAAGTACAGGGATGGAGGGTGTTCAATTGTTGGTACTAGGCCCGATATTTGGCCATGGATGTGTAGCCCCCTCCTGCCCCTCCTGCCCCTCCTGCCCCTCCTGCCCCTCCTGCCCCTCCTGCCCCTCCTGCCCCTCCTGCCCCTCCTGCCCCTCCTGCCCCTCCCCCCTCCTGCCCCTCCTCCCCCCTCCTCCCCCTCCTCCCCCTCCATCCCCTCCATCCCCTCCATCCCCTCCTCCCCCTTCTACCCTTCCTCCCCCTCCTACCCTTCCTCCCCCTCCTACCCCTTGTCCCCCTTGTCCCCCTCCATCCCCTCTTCCCCCTCCTACCCTTCCTCCCCTTCCTCCGCCTCCTACTCTTCCTCCCCCTCCTACCCTTCCTCTCCCTGCTCCCCCTCCTCCCCTTATGTATTCTGTATCTTGTTTAGTGTTTTGACATCCCACTCTTTAAACCTCCACCCCCTTGTCCACCAGCCCATGCTTCGGTGGTTTACCAAACTGTGATGCCCCCATCCCCCCCCACGCCTTGCACAAACCTCCCCTCCCCCTCCATGCCTTGCACAAAGCCCCTTGACTACCAAGCAGTGGTAAATATTAGCCTTAATCTATCATTCCTTAATTTCCTATTTCCAAGTTGATTGTGAAGATAAATAAATTCTGACAGAAATGTGATGAATCAATAATATGTTGTTATTAGCGGGGGGAATCCCTCAACTTGTTTTTAAACCTTTTATACATCACCAGCCAGTGATTATAACTTCAAATCATATATGACTATGCTTCTGTGATAGTTGCCATGACATGACCCTTGCTCCTCATGACTCGCATTGTTAGCATTTCATGCTTAACTTGCGCTGACAAAATCTGTCAGTTTTTACAAGGGGAAGCTACTGAACACAGTGTTAAATGACGCAGTAGTAATAGTGGCTGTATCTTCCCAGGCCTTTATCACGCCCTTAACTATAAATATTGTTCACTTGAATTGAAATTGTCAATAAATCTTATTTACTTCTTTGTGAGCGGAGGAGGTTTGCCTGTCACAAGATGCACCATGACAAATACCCTGTCCTGGATCACTGCATGCAAAACATTATATTTTTATTGGGAATCTTTTTTATGGCCTTGGCCAATTTCTGATTTAATGGTCTGTGTCAGTGTATAGGACAGGTGGTTATTAGGAGGATGTGAGGTAGAGCTCGGGGCAACCTAGAGGGGGGATTGTCTGCCGTAGTGTGTGTGTGTGTGTGTGGAGGGGGGGGGGCAGAGGGGAGGGTGCTGCTGGAGGTGGTGATAGTAGCAGATAGAAAGAGGGGGTAGATATGAGACTCAGAGGGGAAGAGGTGGTGAATAGGGGTCAATACTGGTGGTGAGGAATGTACTAGGAAAGTCCAAAAGGCTCACTTAATTTTTGAACTGAATAATAGGAAAAATGTTCTTTTTTAAATGAAAAAGAAAATAGTTTAAGCAAGAAAGCAAATCGGAAATGCCTGAACAAGATGAAAGTGTAGAAACAAGACTTAAACATTAATCTCATGAGATCTTACACCTGTATGGCGTTGTTTCTTTTTTAAGTCTTGTTCCTGCACCTTCATTTTTGTTCACACAGTTTCCATCGTTTTCGTCATTAGAAATATATTTTTTTATTATTTCTTTTCAAAATTCATTTAGTATTCAGGGCTTCCGTAATTTACCCAGGGGGTGAATGCAGGAAGTGGGAAGGGTAGAAGATAGACTATTGGAATAGACATAGGGACAGGAAAAGGATGATGGAGATCCCCTTTTGACAGTGCTTCCCCCTACACACAATTATATGTACTCTTTTTCGAATGCTCCCCTAATCTAAACTTAGGTCCCTTAGACAGAAGTCCCAATGTCTCATGACGCAGTCTCCCAGCCCATATTATTGTCACATAATTATAGTTTCTTTCTGTACTTTGTAAGAACAACATTTCCACGGTCATTTTCATTGTTAGAAGTAGATGGTCCCGTCGGAAGTCCTGTCCCAGACAGAGACCGGAGTCCCATTCCCTTATAGACCTCATGTATTTTTAAAAAATGGAAATAAAGTTTCAATATATATATAATATATATACGGTCAGGGATAAGTCTCAATTGCTTTGACATAATAGGGGATTTGCATAACCACCATTTTGGATTTGCTTGCAATTATGGGACTATTGGTACCTGTAGTGCAAAATCGATGGAAAATATGTTATGTTCAGAATGGAGTATTTAACAGTGATCTCATGTAAGAATGTTTTCACCAATATCATAGCTTGTATAAATGATCTATGAAAACCAAATGCATAATGGGAAAGATGGAGGCTTGTGTTATGTAAACATGTAAAACACGTTGATATTGAAATTGAAATTGAGCATTAATAGATATCCCATGCCAAACATGGCATGTTTTTCATAGATCTTGTACTATACAATTGGTCCTATAGTTCCATGCGAATCAAGATTTAAAATGGCAGCTATGCAAATCCCCTATTAGCCATATGTTTTACAGGATCCCGTGAAATCTATAACGATACTAAGAATCCTGGTGGCGTCCGGAGGTACTTCCTTACATCGTGGAGGTTCCCTGGAGGTTTAACTCAGTCATATACGGGTCAGATTTTCAGAAAATGTACAATTTACAGCTGTACACATTTAGTAAATTCTGCTAAATTAGGCTGCAATTTGGTCAATACTAGGTACATTAGAGTATATTCGGCCTTGCATTGATTCTAGCGATCTGTTTGGTTAGGTTGAACTCTATTTTGAACTTTATTTTCGTCTGAAATTGTGGATATTTGAGAAGATTTATGAACGTGAATTGTACATTTTCTGCAAATCTGACCCATACATACTTCACAGGATCGTTACAGACGTCACGTATCCGTTGGAAGGAAACACGGATGGGAAGATAGGGTTCATGGTCCAGGGGGATATTTTCTACCGTCGAAGATATTGACCAAGATGGTTTACACACAGGGGGATTGGCTTTTAGTCAGCGCCATTATATTTTATTCTTAGAACAGATGCATTTTGATCATTCATAGGAGATCAATAGATCCGTCTTTCTTATGAATAGTTGTCATTACCGTCGAATAGGGCCACGAAGTTTAATATTCAAGTTTTATTTTAAAAAAAAATAAAAACATTGCAAGTTCTTATGAGGAACATCTGAGGCCAGGGGACAGTGATTTTATACACAGTGTTACACTGTCATATCTGTCTTCATTTATCTGTCAATGTATCATTAACGATCGGATTGGTGTATTCAAAATCAAAATATTTGTATATGCAGGGAGGTATATACAAGGGAGCCGAAGCCAAGGGCTGATCACACAGGACGATCCTTGTCAGGGTTGTGTTATCACTATGGTATACCAGGTGGCGCTGCAGTGCTGTTGTTGACACTAGTACCATTTAATCATACATCAATAAACAACAGCTATATAATTATAAGTTGTGCCATCAGCATACATAATCTTTGACAGATTGGTAGCCCAGGTAAATTTGATTGCCTTTTCCCAGCAACACCATAAGAGTCACATACTTAAAAATAGCTATACAATTGCTGGCTTTTGGATGGGGGTGGGTGTGGGTGGACCTGATTCACTCTAGCATAGAAATAGACACAAATGTCTATTTCTATGTGTCTATTTCTATTATTGTAGTTAGCGCCACAAGCTGTAGTGGCCTTACTCTTAACTATGGGGGTACCACGCATTGAACCTCGGTTCTGCTCCCTCTGTATACATATACCTCCCTGGTATATGGGATCCTATCATTATAGGATTATATGAGACAGTGCCGCCACCTGCTATTAACTTGTGTTAGCTGGAACTTCCACCGGCTCACACACCACACTCCCGACCTAGTAGGGTCGGATTTTCAGAAAATGTACAATTCGCCTTCACCAATCATATCAAATAACCCGAATTTAAGACAAAAATTAGTTTCAAGATACTGTTTAACATAACAGAACTTATACTTTAAATCAATGCTCTACTAAATATACTCAGATGTACCCGTATTCATCATTTTTCAGCCTAATTTAGCAGAATTTACTAAATGTGTAGAGCTGCCAATTGTACATTTTCTGAAAATCTGACCCAGTAAACGAACAGGACTGACCACGCTACCAGTTACCATTTTTTTTGTGATTGATTTTTTTTTCTAATAGTTTAAGCTAAAAATACACATGAAAATGTACACAACGAGGGGCTTATGCACGTAAAATGGTACAAAAATGGTACAAAAATGGTACAAAAATGGTACAAAAAGGTACATATTCGGGAATGGGTATTGGCCAGACATCGAAGTCTATATTGGACAATCACTAACAAGTTATGAAGCAAATATAATTGATATTATTGTACATGGTAACCGAAAGGTAAATGTTAAAATTACTGCCGAAAATAAAATAAAACGTTCTCAAATCAAATTAAATTAAAATGCATCAATGATCAGCTCTCATAACGCTTTCCTTGACTACATGCTGTATGTATGTAGTGATTCGCACTCTGGATGCAATAAACAAGTTAACAGAAATCAATTCCCTGCAGGTCAGTTTATTCTCGCCCGTTCAACCGCCCCGAATCCGGCTACCCTAGCATGGTATAGTGTTCTGGCTACAACAGTGACAATGAGTATCAACATACATAAAGATAAATTCAGGGGTATACCAGAGTATACACTAGTAAAGGAGTAATAATATGGAACATAAAAAACTGAGAACCTTAGACATGTCAGTCTATAAGGAATCCGTGTAACACGGTAAAGGGTATTTGAGGATTGAAACATGAAGATGTAAATGAAACATAGCCCAAGTATGATGCAGCTCTGGTGATAAATGGGTGAACCAATCCTTTATAGATTGGCCACATGGTGAGGCATTGTAATTTATATAGTTGTTTATGCACAAACAAATAGTTAGCCATATTTCTTAATCGACACTGACTATAGTATTCCTTCGGATACGCCCAGGTATGCATATCTATAGTATCATTATACACAATATTGTAATGTTGTACGTATGTTCATGATACTAGCAGCACCAGACACCCCAACAACGAGAACATTTCTACAAAGAAATCTTCTCAGACACATGTGGCTCAGATTTTCTGAAAATGTATAATTGGCAGCTCTATACGTTTAGGAAGTTTTGCTAAATTAGGCTGAAAAATGATGAATACCGGGTATATCTGAGTATATTTTGGACCGCATTGATTAAAAGTATGAGTTCTGTTTAATTCTATTTTGAAGCTCATTTTTGTGTCAAATTTGAGTTATTTGAGAGGATTGGTGAAGGTGAATCGTACGTTTTCTGATAACTTAACCCATATAGAAAATGTGCCTTAATTAGGCCAGTTATATAGCCTGAAAATAACAGCTTTGGAATATATGAGTATAATCTGTATTGCGTTGATTAGGTAAGCGTTTCATGGAAATAATGCAAATGTATAAAACTCACAAGTTTACCTATTTTTCACCTGATTCCTCAGATGGAGAAAAGGCAGTATGAAGCATGGAGCACGCTACTTGTGCTACTCCTGTGCTGCTCATATGCATGTAAGTATCGTTGAAATGTTTCACAGAGAAATTAATGTCTTTCTTAAACGGAAAAGAACCTTTTTAAACATCAACATTCAATTAAACTTGAAATTAAACTTAAAATATATACGACCAGGTTCTGGATGATGGATAACAAACATTAAGATTGCAGTATTTGAGCACATAACTGTTTCCTACACTTTCCGTTCTTCTTCAATTGAAAATAAAAAAGCCAATGATAAACACATCTATTTCTTTATCTGATCTGTTTAAACTGCAAAGAACATAATGAGCATGCTAAAGCATATCAATTGTTTGTACATATTTGCAGGTGGCCAGCATTGCGTCCCAACTGGAGTGATAGCCAATGGAGTGGTTCATAACGTGGTGGATCTCCCCAGTGACACTTTCTCGCTCACATGTAACCCTGGCTTTGTGATAAGTGGTCCTACGCAGCCCCTTGTCACTGGAAACACGGCTGCTTATGGTTTCCATGAGTGGGAGACACTGACCTGCCAAGCTGATACAGTTGTTGGTGCTCAAACAGACATTACATGTGGTGAGTAGATATTTGATCTTCACACAGTCATACAGTATGTGTAAGTGTGTAATTAGATGTAATACAATATCAGAGCCAAGAAGGATCAGTAATATATTGTGCAATTTATATCAGGATCACCTTACCTCGTACATAAAGAAATTACATACCAATAGCATGATATTGACATATACATGTAGATGATGCATAGCAAATGTAAATGATGCATATATGAATAGACCCTTTGGGAAACACTGTCAGATCCTAATAAGAAACCCATCTTATTTATTGTTATGCATATTTGATCTTTTTATATAGTTAGCCAGGTGACCTGTACTATTCCAATCGGAGGGATCGACAACGGTGTGGTCTACGATTTTGTTGTTGGCTCTCCTGATGACAAATACACGCTCACGTGTTTCCCTGGCTATGAAATTGTTGGCGCTGGCGTTGCCGCTACTCAAGACAAAACACATATGCAGCTAAACTGCAATGGTGGTGCTGCAGATGCTAAATGTGGTGAGTATAATGCTTATGTATTAGGTATTGACATTCTCATAATTGTCTCCGTAATCCGTAATCTGTAATGTTGAGGTAGGTTTATGACAGTACCCTATACCCTGCCCTACTCGACACAGATGACCTTAAATGAGCATTATCCAACTGCCACCATCATTGGCATTGCTGTTTCTAACTGTAGGCTGATATCGGCAGGTGTCAAACACAACAGAAACGCACACAACTTGTCACAACTGCTCGGCTCCATTGATGCTCTATCGGTTTCATGAAAAAGAAACCAAACAGGTCGATTATCATATTTTCTTCATCGGCGCGCCACGTTTGACTAAACAATTCCGACGTGTGACGACATTGTGTACCGATACTGCCATTAATAACTGCCCAGAATATATAATACTAGTAGTGTGTTAATTGCTTTGTTTCTTGATAAAACCGATGGGGCAAGATGGTTTATTCCGAGCAGTTGACCAAGCACATCAATACATAGAGATATCTCAAATAGCATTAGACAAAATAACATAACTCTGTAAAGTACAAATGGAAATCATATGAAATATTATTGTAGGATATTATGTTGCCTATAATTTTGATTAAGAGCTGGGGCTATCTACAATACCGTTTACAAGTACATTTTTCTGCTTATTCGCACTTTAGCTCAAATGATTGAGAATGTCATATGTGGCGTGTTTTAGGAAAATGAGTCATAAGTCGCAAAATTGATATTTTTCAAAGTGTTTTTTCAACTAGATCATATTATTGGAACGTTCTATCTTTTGGAGGGTTCATCACTTATAGATATATCAATCGATGTAATCTATGTAATATATCCTTTCGTTTTAAAGGTCTTCATATGGACCACATTTAGTTACTTTACTGTTTATTGACCCCCAGAAATATTGGAATTTTTTTTTTCAAAAACGAAAATATCAAACTTAAAATCTAGAAATACTTATCAGATTATAAGACTGTTTACTATCATTGGAATCGGCTTGGTCTCATCTTTTCAAATATGATGGTATCTCAAAATCTATTTTTTGCGACTTATGACTCATTTTCCTGAAACACATCACATATCTGTAAGTTACCAATGTGGCCATAGTAAGTTTAAAACTGGCTGTTATAGATTGGGGCTATGCTTTTTTCTATCATCATGACACAATGGTTAATGCTGCATCTCTCAACCATAGAATCTATTCCAAGTTTCCCATATATTTGATAATGTGTGATTTCCCGATTAAAAAGTAAAAAGAAAGATGATATCTTCAATGTTTCACCCAGGAAGATCGTTCAATCGAAATTCCCATTATTTTGATTTTCTACTTCAGCTATTTAAAAAAAAATTGTCCAGTAATGTATACCAGTTCTAACATGTTTCTTTAGTGTGGATCAGCACATGTTCAAACATTACTGTCATTTCCCTTTTCCTAACTAAGGCACGCAGAAAATAAAGTGGCGACTGGAAGACCTGGATTTTATCCAGAAGCCTGGTCACCTATTTGTCTAACTTTCATACTTGTACCTGTATAACTTCAGACAGACAGTATTTTTCAATTCAATTCAAATTATTTGAATTATGAAATACGGAAAAGATGGGAAACCTCGACTTAAATCGAACTATTTGATGGGAAATATTGAATAGAACCTACTTATTATTTAGCCAGATGACGAGCCATGAAAATAGACTTAGCTGAGAATGCAGGATCAAAAGTATAGAATATTTATTCAGTAAATAAAACTTTTAACGAATTGGACAAGTACATCTATGAATAAATCTTCCAGAAAAGCCCAAAGTCAATACTATAACAGCATATGTAACACTCACAGCTCAGAAAACAGATGTTTGAAAGAATATTCAGGGGTGTAATTAGATTTACTACCACTATATACCTGTCCTTTCAGTGGTGTATATATATATTCCTTTTAATCTAGAATAATAATATGGCAGGTAGCCACCAATATTATGACCAAGACTGAGGGATTTACACAAGCTATGACATTTTTCACTCTTTTGATCCGTCTATTAATGTTCTAATGTTGTCTTAAAAACCTCTTGCATATCATCCAGTCTTCTTCACCAACTGGTCTGATGCTATGGGAATATCATCACCATATATTTCGTTCTAAATGTATACATAGCGGTCAATAAATCTTATTTGTGATGTGTTTTGGGAAAATGAGTCATAAGTCGCAAAAATTGGATTTTGTGATATTATCATATTATTTAAAAAGATGAGACCAAGGGGATTCCAATAAATGCAAACATGAAGGGCATCTAATATGTATTTCTATATTTTAAGTTTGATATTTTTATTTCTAAGAAAAGAAGTTTTCAATATTTTTGGGGGGACAATTACTAATAAAGTAGCTAAATATACTCTATGGGATGACCCTATAAATGCATGAAAATATTTGATACACTGTCTTGCAATTTGGTACATGTATTTATACTACATAAAGCGTTAGTCACACCAAAAATGAGAACATTCCTACAAGGAGATTCAGGGAATATATCACTTTGAAAAATATCAATTTTGCGACTTATGACTCATTTTCCTGAAACACATCACATTTGTAAAACTTTATAATTCCAGAGTGTGCAAGAATGGATACGGACGGTGGAGCAAACGGTGGTGTGGTTAGTGGAGATATTACTATGTACGCCTGTGATGCTGGATTCATCTCGCCCTCTGGTGTTGTTGGTACCACACCCTTTCCATTGGACTGTGCTGAACCACTCCCAGATTGCTGTAAGTAGTGTTACTCTTGTCTAGGGTTAATATCTGTGAGTTCTTAAACGTATTTAATGGCAGGAAGAAGTGTTAATTTCTCTAGTTTATTGTAAAGCTTCATACATAAGTTTAGATATAAAAGCATGTCTTATTAAATGCACGAAAGGGATTATTAAGCGGGAATGGATTCATTACTACCATCATGGAGTGAAATATCTCGTATTGTGTGCCAAGTATTTAATTCACCTGATGGGTAGACATTGCCTTAATTTGGCAAGAAATATATATTTTAGTCAGGTCACTGATGTGGCATTATGAAAGCAAGGGGAAGTTTAGACATAAATGCATATTGGTGAGACCTGGCGTTTTGAACCATCCACCAGGCTGGAGATTTAAACCTATGTACCCGGCCAGCAATGAATGTTGGGAGCCTAACCTACTGGGCCATAGGGAAATCCTACAAACGTTACCATTCATAATGCCATGGCGGCCAAAATATAGAAATACATGTGATTATTTATATTTACATTATCTGTGATAACATGTGCCTTAATCATTGGGCCTCCCCTTTAAATAGTTCCTGGTGATTGGGGCATCCAATGTTTTGGGTATGATATATTTGTAAAAGCATCAAGACAAATAAGCTTATCTCCTAGGTGGAAGACTTCCATAGGTTAAGGTCTGTGTGTTTCTCTCCTATGAGATAACATTGATCATTCATCAGACCTAAATATATATACATAACCCTGGGATAAAATTCCTTTCAACTATATAGTATGCTGGTATGAATTGTGCTCCCGGCAAAGTTATCTTTTACTACTGCTGTCCTTCCCTTTGCCCATTCCAGGGAGTTGTTGTTGCCACCTGATAAGGGAAACCTTCAGAATTCATCTTGTAAAGGATAAACGACAGACATTGAGGGGCTGCTGGTGAACTGTTGAAGGCACTGTTGAGTGGACCAGCAGGCCCACAATAGAGGTTATTGATCATTAAAAAAATTAGTCCTCGCCTAAGGTGGCTATGGCCTAAGGACCATGCTTGGCAGTAACTATTTACACAATATACAATGATGTTGATCTTTCTATTTTACAGACTGCAACCCACCGGTAATTGCCAATGGATACATTGCCAGTTATACTAGCCCTCTAATTCAAATTCCACAATTTACAATTGGTTGTAATGAGGGTTATAAAGTAGGTGCAACAGGTGCTATCCACAACTGTGGTTCCCCAACCTCACCAGCATGTGGTAAGTCTATGGTCTTCTTACATATATAATAATAGTAAATATATGTATTACATATAAATGTTTATCATATTATAAAAAAAATCAAGATAAGAATTGACTGGTTTAGTAAAATTAGCAAAGGTTTGAATAAATCACATGGTATATGTATGGCATACTTACTTTTGGCTTCATTTGACCAATCTCCTATAGCTCAGTTAATATCCAGCGATAACCTTACCAATTTATGCACAAAAACCCTTCAAAACATCTATTTTCCTGATATAACAATTGCTTCTGATTCAGACCTATTTAAAAAATGACCATTTTTCACCACCCTGGACGCCCAAAAAATAAAATTGACCATATACACATCCCTGGAATATAGTCTTATTCAACAAAACCTAATTCATCATACATGTTTAAGTACCTGTGTAAATAGTGAATACAACTATGGGGTTCTGTACATTTAAAAATACTTTGATACGTTTGAACTGTATATAAATATTTGATATCAAGGAAAGAGATATACCTGTTTTTTTTGGGTTATTTTTGGTTTCAGGGGGAGGCTTTGTTTAACACATTTCGGGAAGGATGTAGTGCTTAGATAACTAAGTACACTAGAGTGGTGTATATATACACAGAATGTAAAATATAAAAAAATGAGTCTTCTAAATTATGCATATTAAATCAGCTGAGTAAAATCTTTCATGAAAACTTCTGAGACCATGCCTTATACTTTCAGTGTGTGCAAAAGCAACAAATGACCCTGGAACAAATGGTGCTGTTGGCGCTACCATAACTGCAACTACATATGAATATGCCTGTACTGCTGGATTCATCTCCCCCTCTGGTGTTGCTGGTCCTACATCATTTACTTTGAGCTGCTTTGAACCTCTTCCTGATTGCTGTAAGTACTGATATCAAAAACCTATGCTTGATATTTAAGCATTTTTATATTTAGTACTCATGAATGTCTGAAAGTAAAAGGCTACTGCAAATTTAAAGCAGGATTCTCAGCTATAATGACTACAAGATCTTACCAAATATAGCCATACATGACACATGAGACTGAATTTGTCAACATAATTATATAAAAAATAACTACGTTCACTATGTGGAGTCATGTGTCTGTCATATAATGCAGTACATTTTTTGACCTTTTAATCTGGCCTAATTTTTTCTGGCCTGAGGACCATTCTTGGCAGCAACTATTTACACATGATACAATGATGTTGATCTTTCTATTTTACAGACTGCAACCCACCGGTAATTGCCAATGGATACATTGCCAGTTATACTAGCCCTCTAATTCCAATTCCACAATTTACAATTGGTTGTAATGAGGGTTATAAAGTAGGTGCAACAGGTGCTACCCACAACTGTGGTTCCCCGGACTCACCAGCATGTGGTAAGTCTATGGGCTTCTTACATATAGAATAATAGTAAATAGTATATGTATTACATATATACATGTCACTGGAATGAAGTTATATTCAACAAAATCTAATTCATCATACATACAAGTACATGTGTAGTTAATAGTGAATATTACAAAGGGGTGCTGTACACTTAGTATCACCTTGTTACATTTGAACTTAATATTTAAATATTTAATGTCAAAGAGAGAGATATACCTGGTGTTTGTTTTTCTAAATTTTAAATTCTGATTTGTTTATCCGGGAAGGCTTTGTTTAACACATTTGGGGAAGGATGATGTGAAGAGTAAATTACAGCCCATTTAACCAGTCAATACATAATAAGAGCCATTGGATCTTGTGCATAAATACACATAGGTCAGGGAACACAGTTCTAGGACAGCTTAGAACATAAAATTGATTAATATATTTTCAATTAATGAAGGTTATGGCCTTATTGCAGTATCAAAGTCACCAATTTATGTGATACCTATGTTCTCTATGTGGACCGATGGGAAATAAAGTACATTATATGGTGCATAGATAACTAAGTACATTAGAGCTGTGTATATGTACATAAAATGTAAAATATGAAAAATGTGTCTAAATGATACATAACAAATTAGCTGAGTAATATCTTGCCTTATACTTTCAGTGTGTGCAAAAGCAACAAATGACCTGGGATCAAATGGTGCTGTTGGTGCTACCATAACTGCAACTACATATGAATATGCCTGTGATGCTGGATTCATCTCCCCCTCTGGTGTTGCTGGTCCTATTTCATTTACATTGGGCTGCTTTGAACCTCTTCCTGATTGCTGTAAGTACTGTTATCAAAAACTTATCGATAATATTTTAGCATTTCATATTCAATAATCATGAATGTCTGAAAGTAAAAGGCTATTAAAATTTACAGCAGAATTCTCAGCTATTATGACTACAAAATATTGCTAAATATAGTCAATTTGTCAACATAAGAAATTATTACATTCCCTATGTGGAGTCATGTGTCTGTCATACAAATCTGTAATTCATTTTGCCTTTTAACTAGAATAAGATAATACTTTAGAATTGCTGAATTGACTAAAACACATGATGTGGTGTTTTTGGGGTGATTTCAAGTCTTGACATATATGGCTGTTGTGGTTAGTTTTCATCAAAATATCTTATGCCCTTTCATTTCTGAAGTGTATTTCAGGGTATGTAGAACAAAAACATATAGGGCTGGTTTTTGAGTTGTGGTTTGTTATTGGGTAATCCAATGTCAGGGTGTACTTGGCCTAATATAGTCCTTTATGAAGCATCAAGACTAAAGGGTGAAGCCCATTGGTGGAAGAATTCTCATAGGTCTATGTCAGCCTGCTTTTCGCCTATAAGCTGCATACCATGAATCATTCAGCTAACCTTCACCTATGATTAAGTAATTTTTTTTCCATGAATGGCTCACAAAAGATTTCTCCTTCATGGAGAGGTTGTTATGAGAGGAAAACCAGCACTTTTTGCCCCATTTATTGTCACTGTATTGTCATGGGTTGCAGACCTAATGAGCAAGGCTTTTCAATAGGAACATATATATACGTTACCTGAGAGAATCATATCAAGATTTTAAAAGAAATCCCTAATACACTTAAGTTGTTGGAGGGGGGACATTTTAGGGTATGTTGCCCCATTGATACGGCCCTTCATCACAAATCAGACATTTCCATATTTCATCTTCACTTCCATCTTTGCTGCTAAGTTGACCAAGATTCCCAAAATACTTTTTGATAGAAACAGAATTACTAATTTGCGGTCTTCCTCAATTATTATGAAGTTTGAACCATGATAGTTAAAACAATTATCAATTAAGGGAAGTTACCTGTTTCAATATGTGATGTGTTTCAGGAAAATGAGTCATAAGTCGCAAAAAATGGATTTTGAGATATTATCTTATTTGAATAGATGTGCTCAAGCCGATTCTAATGGTAGTAAACATCAAGGACATCTAAGTAGTGTTTCTATATAATAAGTTTGATATTTTAATTTTTGAAAAAAAGTTATTGATATTTTTGGGTGGATAATTACTAATATAATACCTAAATATACTCCATAAGCTGACCTTAGAAATGCATAGATATATTTAATACATTGCCTTGAAATTTCGTACATTTATTTATATTATTAGCAGCATTAAGTACCCCCAGAATTAGAATATTCCAACAAAAATATCCTACAAATAAAACACTTTGAAAAAATATCCATTTTGCGACTTATGATTTATTTTCCTAAAACACATCACATATAGTATACAAGTATAAATTGTGCTCCTTGCAAAGTAATCTTTTACCATCACAGCATTTCCCAGTCCCTTTTTGTAAAGGACCAATGACCAACACTGCATACAGCACTGTTGAGTGGACCAGAAGACCCGAAATGGAGATTATCAATTGTTTTTGTCTTTTCCTCTTTGCAGTGACTATTTACACATAAAACAATGATGTTGATCTTTCTATTTTACAGACTGCAACCCACCGGTAATTGCCAATGGATTCATTGCCAGTTATACTAGCCCTCTAAATCAAATTCCACAATTTACATTTGGTTGTAATGAGGGTTATAAAGTAGGTGCAACTGGTGCTACCCACAACTGTGGTTCCCCAACCTCACCAGCATGTGGTAAGTCTATGGTCTTCTTACATATATAATAATAGTAAATATATGTACTATATACATGTCTCTTGAATGAAGTCTTATCCAACAAAATCTAATTCATCATACATATTTAAGGACATGTATGTATAGTAAATACAATCATGGGTGTTTGTTCACTTAAATTACCTTGTTATGTTTGAAATTGATATAAATATTTAATATCAATTAACAAGATACATCTGGGATGTTTTGGTTTTGTAATTTTTATTTGTTTATCAGGGAAGGCTTTGTTTAACACATTTGAGGAAGGATGATGTGAAGAGTAAATTACAGCCCATTTAACCAGTCAGTACGTAATAAGAGCCATTGGATCTTGTGCATAAATCCACATAGGTCAGGGAACACACAGTTCTAGGACAGCTTAGAACATAAAATTGATTAATATATTTTCACAAATTGAAGGTTTATGACCTTACCGCAGTATCAAAGCCACCAATTTATGTGATACCTATGTTCTCTATGTGGACCGATGGGAAATAAAGTACATGACTATATGGTGCATAGATAACTAAGTACATTAGAGCTGTGTATATGTACATAAAATGTTAAATATGAAAAATGTGTCATCTAAATGATGCATAACTGATCAACTGAGTAATATCTTGCCTTATACTTTCAGTGTGTGCAAAAGCAACAAATGACCCGGGTTCAAATGGCGCTGTGGGTACTGTAACTGCAACTACATATGAATATGCCTGTACTGCTGGATTCATCTCCCCCTCTGGTGTTGCTGGTCCTACGCCATTTACATTGGGCTGCTTTGAACCTCTTCCTGATTGCTGTAAGTACTGTTATCAAAAACCTATGGTTAATATTTAAGCATTTTTATATTTAATGCTCATGACTGGATGAAGGTAAAAGGCTACTTCAAATTTAAAGCAGCATTGTCAGCTATTATAGAATAGAATAGAATAGAAAAACATTTATTAAGTCATATTGACTACTTATGAGGGAAGTTTCTCCAAACAGATGGGAGGTGTTCCTAGCCCTCAGGCGTAGATTACAGTTTGTGAAGTAAGGAACAAAACCGAAGCGTTCAATGAAGGCTACGGCTCCTTACTATTATTTACAATTTCTTTAATGTTCTATTACAATTTGCTGTTGAATATGGTGTTCTGGTTACAGTAGTTGGGTATACTCGAAAATACAATCTGCGTAATTATAATGATTATAATGGTGGTATATCTTTATTGAATAAAGTAGTCATCATTCCATATTAGGGTGGACCTGGCTAAGTTTTTGAACCTTTGTTTATCTAGTACCAGATGGGCCATGGTTGGGAGACGATTCCATGTATATGGGATTGTGTTAAGGGTTGATTTACGGATTTGTTCATTTTTTGGGGCAGGATGTTTTAGGATTTTTCTGCCTTCCATGAAGTTTCTCGTATATATAAGTCGTAAGTCTATGTTTCTGGGATCTTGTGCCTGTTTATGACCCATCTGGAGTAGATGTAGTCTCCTACGGTGTTTCAGAGGGAGGAGTTTCTTCTCTATGTGGAGGTCTCTGACACTTTCTCTAGTAGGGATACGATAAATAATTTTTAAGATTCTATTCTGGAGGATTTGCAGTCTATGCAGATCAGCTGCCGAATGAGATTCGAGGAATATATCCGACTGATCCAGAGTGGGTAGTACTATAACTTTATAAATCATAAGCATAGTTTTTTTCGGTATCATATCTTTTAACTTTGAAAACTGCCAACACTTGTAGCTTAAGGTGCTTGTCATTTTTGTTATTTGCTCCTTGAATTTTAAGGAAGAGTCGACTATGGTGCCTAAGTACTTGTATGTTTCTATATCCTCCAGTTCTGCATCTCCCAGTTTGATAACATGCTCGGGTAGTGCTGAAAGATTTTGGGCTTTCCATCTTGACCTAAGGACAGGCCTCGGGAATATGGTCTGGACCTTGGATTTATTATAGTTTAATGAAATTTTATACTTTTTACACCAACGACTCAAGGAGTCTAGGTCGGTTTGTAGCTTTTTTGTGGCCTCTTGTGTACTTTGTTCAGAACTATAAATTATCGTATCATCTGCAAACATTTGGATTTTGCAATTTTCTATGAAATTAGGTAGGTCGTTTATGTAAAGGTTGAACAGTACAGGTCCGAGGGTTGTCCCTTGCGGAACCCCACAGGTGACTGGAAGCTGCTTTGATTTAAGTTTATTGACATTTACTAGTTGTTTCCTGTTATGGAGATAGTTATGGAACCATTCATATTCTTTACCCCCCACACCAAATGTCCTGAGTTTTTTCAGGAGGTGTTCGTGGTTTACAGTGTCGAAGGCCTTCCTTAGGTCAAGATAGGCTGCCCTTACAATATTGCCCTGGTTGATTTGGGTGTATACTTCATTAAGGTATGCTAATAGAGCGTCTTGGGTCGACCTACCGGATCTGAATCCGAATTGGTGCTCATACAGTAGGTTGTTATTATCCAAGTGTTCTATTAGTTGCTTATAAATTACTTTCTCTAGGATTTTGGCAGGTAACTGTATAGTAGATATGGGCCTATAGTTTCCTGGGTCGGTGCACTCTCCAGCTTTGAAAATTGGGGTGACTTTTGTTTCTTTCCATGCGTCTGGGATGGTAGAAGAGTTCTGGGTTAGTGTTATGAGCTTTTTAAATTCAGGGAGTAGTGTTAGTAGAGCTTGTTTTAAGATTCTAGTTGGGAGATTGTCAATACCTGAGGCCTTCGATGAAGGCATTTGTTTTATAATATTTCTCAGTTCCTGATCTTCTACTGTTGCGAAATGGAAAGTATTATTTCGTTCTTGTGGCTCCATTTGTTCACTCAACATTTCGTCTTCATGCTTTGAGAGTGGGGGGATTAAGCTAGCTAGGTCATTTCCGATGGAGGCAAAATACTCATTAAATTTATCTGGGACTTCAGCATTGGGTATTTGTGTACCGTTTGACTCTAACTTGATGTCCTCATGGCTTTGCTGTTTTTTATTGTTTATTAGGGGGCCAAGTAATTTCCAGAATTTTTTTGGATTTTTTGTATTATTTTCAATTTGTTCTTTTACATAATTGTTTTTTAAGTTTCTAGCGTGGTGATTGATTCTATGCCTAAGTTGTTTTGCTTGGGCCATCATTCTAGGATCTTTCAATTTTTTTGCATCTTTGAATAGTTTATCCCTAGCCTTCATTTGGGCAAAGAGATCTCCAGTGATCCAGGGTTTCCTGGCTTTCACATTTTTATAATTACGAATGGGACATAGGTGGTTGGTTACTTCAAGGATTTTGTTAATCATTGTTTTCCAATAGACATTTGGGTCAAGAGTGTCTAGTGATTATGACTACAAAATCTTTGCAAATATAGCCATACATGACACAATGGACTGAATTTGTAAACATAATTATATAATAAATGATAGCATTCACTTTGAAGAGTCATGTGTCTGTCATACAAATCTGTAAATCGTTTTGCCTTTTAACTAGAATAAGATAATACTTTAAAATTGCTGAACTGACTAAAACACATGATGTGATATTTTTGGGGTGATTTCAAGTCTTGACATATATGGCTGTTGTGATTAGTCTTCATTAAAATATCTCATGCCCTTTCATTTCTGAAGTGTAATTCAGGGTATGTAGAACAAAAACATATAGGGCTGGTATTTGAGTTGTGGTTTGTTATTGGGTAATCCAATGTCAGGGTGTACTTGGCCTAATATAGTCCTTTAAGAAGCATCAAGACTAAAGGGTGAAGCCCATTGGTGAAAGAATTCTCATAGGTCTATGTCAGCCTGCTTATCTCCTATCTACATATCATAACCTAATTGGAGGTTAATAACCATTTTAGTCTTTTCCTAAGGTGGCTATGGCCTAAGGACCATTCTTGGCAGTGACTATTTATACATAGTACAGGTGTTGATCTTTCTATTTTACAGACTGCAACCCACCGGTACTTGTCAATGGATACATTGCCAGTTATACTAGCCCTCTCATTGCAACTCCAACATTTACAATTGCTTGTAATGAGGGTTATAAAGTAGGTACAAGCGGTGCTACCCACAACTGTGCTTCCCCAAACTCACCAGAATGTGGTAAGTCTATGGTATTCCTTCATATATGACAATAGTATATATATGTATTACATATATACATGTCCCTGGAATAAAGTCTTATTCAACAAAACCTAATTCATCATAAATATATATGAGTACATAATTATGTAAATAGTGAATACAACAATGGGGTTCTGTACATTTGAGAATACTCTAATGTGTTAGAATTTTATTATAATATTTGATATTAATTAAAAAATATCAATTCTTTAAACATTTTTTTGATTTTTTTGATTTGTTTGGAGGGAGGATTTCTTTAACACATTCGGAGAAGGATGATGTGATGAGTAAATTACAGCCCATTTAACCAGTCAATAACTAATAAGAGCGAGTGGATCTTGTGCATAAATACACATAGGTCAGGGAACACAGTTCTAGGACAGCTTAGAACATATAATTGATTAATATATTTTCAATTAATGAAGGTTATGGCCTTACTGTAGTATCAAAGTCACCAATATATGTGATACCTATGTTCTCTATGTAGACCGATGGGAAATAAAGTACATTATATGGTGCATAGATAACCAAGTACATTAGAACTGTGTATATGTACATAAAATTTGAAATATAAAAAGTGGGTCATCTAAATGATACATAACTAATCAGCCGAGTAAAATCTTTCATAAAAACTTCTGAGACCATGCCTTGTACTTTCAGTGTGTGCAAAAGCAACAAATGACCCGGGATCAAATGGTGCTGTGGGTACCGTAACTGCAACTATGTATGATTACGCCTGTACTGCTGGATTCATCTCCCCCTCTGGTGTTGCTGGTCCTACATCATTTACATTGGGCTGCTTTGAACCTCTTCCTGATTGCTGTAAGTACTGATATCAAAACCTGAGGTTAATATTTTAGCATTTTATATTCAATAATCATGAATGGATGAAAGTAATAGCTATTGCTAATTTACAGCAGAATTCTCAGCTATTATGACTACAAAATCTTACCAAATATAGCCATACATGACTCATGAGACTGAATTTGTTAACATAAGCTATGACTACCTTCTTCATGCGGAGTCATCTATCCTTGATACAATACCATAATCAGCAGTGACTATTTATCCCTAGTATATAGATGTTGATCTTTCTATTTTACAGACTGCAACCCACCGGTACTTGCCAATGGATACATTGCCAGTTATTCTAGCCCTCTGATTGCAACTCCAACATTTACAATTGCTTGTAATCAGGGTTATGAAGTAGGTACAAATGGTGCTACTCACAACTGTGGTTCCCCAAACTCACCAGAATGTGGTAAGTCTGTGGTCTTCTTTCCTGTATAATAATAGTAAATATCTGTATTACATATACATCTCCATAGGGCCTTACCCTGCTGAAACTGCGGCGTTTGCAGTGCTCCAAGACCTATATTTTTAGTCAATTAGCTTGTTGTAGGATAGGTAACCTCCGCCTCTGCTTCAAAGGGAGCATTATTTTTTAATTTTATATCAATATTTAATATCAATTAAAGAGATATTTGACTCGGCAAGAATAGTTAGATATAATTTAACATCACTAATAGTATCTACTATAGATGTAATGTTTTAATATATTACTCTGGGATCATATATTACAGATTGAATTACATGATTAATTACATTATACAGCATCACATCTCTTTGATTGATTGATTGATTGACTAGAAGATGTGTAACATATTAAAGGAGTTCCATTATGACTATTTTCAGTTGATATTAATGAATGCACGGCAGGCACTCCTTGTGCCAGTGGGTTTCTGTGTGGCAATGTGGACGGCGGCTTCTACTGCTATCGTAAGTGAATACAACTTGTATATTCATTTGTGGGGTGTCACAGCCAAATTAATCATGACTCCTCAAAATCGCATTTTGAGATACCATCCTGTTTTAAATTCCACTTATGTTCACACGCTTAAATATATGTTGTTATATTAGACTAATGGATGCTATTGGATTCAGAGATAGTGAGGTATGGTACTGTGTTCACTGAAGTGCCTATCATGACTGTCATATATTTCATGCACATGGTTGTTGGAGTCTGAATTATCAAAATATCCACACTTCACATGCCATTTTCTTTTATTTGACCTTGGATTCTTATATATGACCTTAACCTCATGTTAAATATGCCATTCTTGACGTATTATGTTTTCATCGCTTATACACTGACAAAGAACTCCCTTAATCACTTGTGAATTGAGATTCAACACGGCGAACACGGCGAACATCCCCTATTGTCCCCAGTCGACTGAAAATGCTCTTCCCCTCCATGGAAGGTGTGAAGGAAAGTATCCCTGTGAGGAATCTTCCAGGGCTGACAGGAGTAGCTCTCTCTCATGTAGGGTAGTTTTAATGTTGGGAGATGAGGCCAATTCTTTAATTTCCTTTTGATGTACTGGCCTACCTTGCTCTGTAGTCCGAGTAGTAATGTTGTAGACATTAAAGTGGTATGTGTACATCTTGAAAATATAATGGCATTATGGTAAGTTACTGTGTTTTTACATATTATACAGCTACCTCAACCAACATCCTTGATTGTGGATTCCCTGGAGATCAGCGTAATGCCTACTATGATGAAGTAAACCTAGAGTTGGCCACAGCAGGAGCTGCGGAGACTACAGTCACGTGTGAAGATGGATGGACAATAGCAGCAGGTGCTGCTACGTCATATACCATTAAGTGTGTCGGCACAAACTGGGAGATAACACCCTCTGGTTCTTCCTGCACAAGTAAGTCAGTCTTCTTCATGACACAGTCTGCCCCCATACAGAGTATAACACATGTAAACTTCTCGGGGGTCATCTGAGAGTGTTCCACATCTCAAAGTGGTGCAATAAAGAGTACCATCCATATCAACATACACTTCAAAGCCTTCAGGTGTATCACAGTATCAGAAGGTGTGCTAAAAGGTATTAGACAAATCTGTATTTCTTGGGGTGGGGGCCCTTGCATATGTAGTGCCCCTTGATGTAACTGCCTTCTTTTTTTTGTACAAATTTTATTCAGGAAATTTTACATAAATTATAGCACGCTCATCCTTGGATGAATTTTCGTTGTGCCCTGAGAGATCTAATTATATTTAAACATATACAGAGAGAAGGGCATGATCAAAGGTTACAACCAATCTGAGTTCCAATATACTTGTTTTGATACATATATAATAATAATAATAATAAATTCTTTTATTTCATGACTAGGTTACATAAAATACAGGTAGTACATGTCAGGTCTGAACCTGGTCTTCCCATGTATGCCTAGCTACAGAGGGTTGACTAGCTAATTTCGGGGTTGACTAGGGGTTTGGTTGTGGGGCTAAGGTTGGGGGTCAGTTTACATTTTATAATATCGTATAGTCTTTTATCGTGTGAGAAACATTCATTTTTAGACATTGTATGTATTTTTGATGCAAGAAGTTAACTTTATAGAAGCTATTGTACACGACTCACTGTCTCATTTGCAATAAAATATGTAATGACACGTATATATGACAATGTCTTAGCAACGCTGTATTGAGTCGTCCTGCGTAAGATAAACATTTGATATATAAATGTTAATGAGTGACTCTGTACTGAGCCACCCAGTACATGAGATACATTGCAATAATAATGAAAGAAAATGATGAGATGGATGACTGAATGAATGGTGGAAGTGTGTTCCAGTCTAGTAATAAACATTCCAATTAGCTAGAGGTGTGCCAGAATGACTTGATGGATTGATATAGAATTGGGTGGGTCGTTTGAACCTGGTATACACCTATTCGGGAAACTGTGTGTAGGTCCCACACTGCATCGAAGAGCCGACTTTCAGATATGACAGAGCTTTTCTGTATCAACATTGATTACATCTCAGGATCCCGCGATATACAGTGATCTTCTTCCCAACTACCGAGTAAAAATAGACTAATAAAACTAACTACATGACTAGCAAGAAAGAGAGAAGTGAATGAATGCAGTGTTGAAAGGGTGAGTGCAATGTGGGAACAGTAACACCGTAAAGTAGAAACTCAACTCAACTATAAACAACTCATTTCATTTTTATTTGAGCATTTTGTTTTGTGTAACAATGTTGCATATTTGAAATTGCACATGAAGGTTATGTGAAGAATATATTGATTAGATACTCAAGTTCAAAATATCAACGAGTTACTATATGAATTGATTTGGGTATAATGAAATTCTATACATGAATTTTTGCTCAACTGTTTCAGCGGACATCAATGAGTGTGCCACTGCTAATATATGTGGAGCTAATGCACATTGCCGAAACACACCTGGCTCCTACAGCTGTAACTGTGATGATGGATACTACTGGATAAATAACGTCTGTAAAGGTGGGTGTTGGTGGTCTTTACTATGGTCTAAATCAGTAAACTAGCTTAAAGTATTTACTCTATGAATCCAATCGAGGTAATGAGACATTGATTTACTTGGTGAATAGACTCCATAATGGACACACTTGATGGTTGACAAAGAAGTTCCAGATAATCATTTAATCTTAACATAACCTGACAGCACTGATGGCTGGATGTAGTCAAGGATAACTAGTTTATTGTTTGACTTTAATATCTGTGATTAGGATGAACTGGGTATGAAAAATTCATATATGAATGTTAAAAGTTGCTGTTCCCCCAATCCAGAGAGTCGTTGTGTGGAGCCTGGTCTGTACCGCAATGCCTGGATGGAGCCCATTCCCCTGGCGATGACCAAGTCTGGACAGACGTGGACGGTGACATGTGATCCTGGGTGGCAAGTGACTGCCACTGAATCTCAGTATGATATTACCTGTACTGATACTGGAGGTATTCTGCAGTGGGAAGATGGTGACAAGAATTGTCTTGGTAAGGAATTATAAATGTGAATTAAATATTCCTAAAATATGTTCTATAGTAAGTGTTGTGTTGTATAATGACTTGATACTGTCACACTACAGAGAAAAGTAAAGAAAATGTTGGGTTTTCAGATCAATATATTTCTATAAAAGTATGGCATATTTGGATGAATGAAGGTTATGTAAAGAAAATAGTGATTAAATACTTTAGTTAATAGAAATATTAAGGCTTTATTATATGAATTGATTTGGGTTTATTGAAATGTCTATACATCGATATTCGCTCAACTGTTTCAGCGGACATCGATGAGTGTACTGAGAATGCTGGTATATGTGGAAATAATGCACATTGCACAAACAAGCCTGGTTCCTACCGCTGTGACTGTGATGATGGCTACTACTGGGAAAATGACGTCTGTAAAGGTGGGTGTTGGAGGTGTTTACTAGTAAATTAGCCTCAATGCTAACTAACTGAGGGAATGAGACTTTGATTCACATATTTACATAGTTAATATACTCCACAATGGACACACTTGACGGTTAAGAAAGAAGTTCCAGCTAAATGTTTAATCTAAATATAACATGACAGCCCTGATGGCTAGATCCAGATAGGGATAACTAGTTTATTGTTTTCATCCGTGATTAGGATGAACTGAGAATGAACCAATTATATTATATGAATGTTAATGTTGCTGTTCACCCAATCTAGAGAGTCGTTGTGTGGAGCCTGGTGTGTACCCTAATGCCTGGATGGAGCCTATTCCACTGGCAAATACTAAGTCTGGACAGATTAGGATGGTGAAGTGTGTGCCGGGGTGGCAAGTGTCAAACAGCGACAATGACTTCCCTATTACTTGTACTGAGACCGCAGGAGGTATATTGCACTGGGATGATGATGGCAAGGGATGTTTTGGTAAGGAATTATAAATGTGAATTATACATACCTTAAATATTTTCTATGGTAAGTGTTGTATTGTATAATTACTTGATACTGTCACTTGACAAAGAAAAGTAAAATAGTTTGTTCTGTCCACAAGCTGTTGCATTCCAAGAATTGTGGCAGATAAGATCTAAAGATATTTATGTTTAATTAACAATATATTATGATTCCATGCTAAGTTATGGAATAGCCTGGGACATCATTTCTCATTATCCTATACAACTATTCTCTAAGACTTTTATTATTCTGAGCCTGTAAATGAAGTATCTTGAATACCTTGACTTTAAAGATATTCTTTTTCTAATTTCTAGTTTACAGGAATGACTGTGATCCAATAATCACAAGGCACCCTATATTCTTTGCTAATCAAATTTTAAGATGGTGGACATGCCAATATCAAACTATTTGATAAAGAGTTATGAAACATGCTTTATTTTGTTTATATTTTCAATTCTAATTATTCTCCATACAGATATTGATGAGTGTAAACAGACACCAGCAGTATGTGGCGATGCCATGCACACATGTGTCAACAAGCCCGGTACCTACCAATGCTCCTGTGCGTTTGGATACAGATGGGATTCTGCCGGACAGTGTGTCAAGATTCCACTTGTGTCCATGCGTAAGTGCAGCCTATATACCGTTGGGTGAGATCCTGAATAGTTAGTGTCAAGTTGAGAGTAATTGAGAAAGTTTTTAAAACACATCAATCATAAGGAGGATGTTCTAATGGACTGTTCATAATTAACCACTGGGGGGAGGGAGGGGAGAATTTGCAGAAGAAACTCTCTAGTTTATGACAGGACAATTAATCAATGCTGATTTCTTTCTGATGTTGATATGTGGAGGAAGGAATACCATTAGTCTCAATGTTCATGTCTGTCACTTATAGTATGATGTATAATATATGGTGTGAACAATTTATATCTTCCTCAGCTGATCCGCCGGTGGTTGGCTGTGAACTGATAGAGAGGATGGGTTTCTGTCGGGCGGACACTTGTACAACCTCACCGGCAGGCTTCCCTTACTGCACGTAAGTATACAATATTGCAGATTATTACAGTGGAACCTCACATAAAGACCACCTCATTATAGAGACCACCCCTCTATTATATATACAGTGGAACCTCACATAAAGACCACCTCATTATAGAGACCACCCCTCTATTATATATACAGTGGAACCTCACATAAAGACCACCTCATTATAGAGACCACCCCTATAGTAAGACCAGTTTGCCCAGTCCCGAGTTACAAAACATAAAAAATATGTTTGTTGAAGACAGTGTAGACCGATGTTTCTGCATTTCTGCATTGAGTAGATGCTGGAGGAACAACCGGTCACTCACTTCCGACATGCGCAGACTCGGTTATCTGTGAATCCCTCATAAACAGACCAATATGTATGGTTATCGCGCTTTTGATATACTCTTATTATTCTTTATGATTTATCTGTTGTAATAAATAGGAAAGGCACATAAAACAATATGCATGAATTGATTATACAAAGTCCTGTACCCTGATTCCTACACATCACAGCTAGCACAATCCATTAGAGCTTTACATGACAGAACTAATAAACTTTTAACAAATTTCAGTTGCCCACAAGGCGATGGAGGACCATTCTGCGCCAGAGAAGAGGAGCGCTCTCCAATGCTTGGTACGATCCTAGGAGTAGTCGCCAACTCCTTGGTCTTCATCCTCTTTATCATCGTCATGATGATGTGTCTGATGCAAGTACGACCAGCGGGTCAAGGCTATGGCAAGCAGGAAGTGGTTGCAGCCCCACAGCCGTACTCGCCCCTGAACAGGGGCTTCCGTATACCGTGGAGAAAGGGTTACTATTAGTTAGACCATACAGGTTCAAGGCAGTAGAGTTGATTTGGCTTTCCAGAATGTCAATTTACGTAGATTTTTCTCAAAAACACATGATTTGTACCCTTTTTAGTTGAACGCCTAATATTTCAGATCCAATGATTCATTGAATTAGTTTTCATGTTTTGGTTGAGCCTTTAGTTTAAATGCAAATTTATTTGAGGTATAAATTCAAGGCAATTTATTAAATATTCCTAAGTGCTTTCAACCATTGTGCTAACATAACATAGCCTTATGTTTCTAATATTGTTTCTAGCAATTATCTGGTTTGTAAAGGTGCTGTTTCTAGCAATTATCGCATCTCTACGTTGTCTGCTCAACAAGGATTTATTGTGTATGTTTTCAAAATCATACACATATGTGACATCGCATTTGACTAGTATAGTACTTATATTCTGATAAGTGCTTAATCACTCCAATATATACGAGAAACCTGATAAAGAAACGTATATAATTAAACATTAAAATTACACCATGTTCCAATTAACCTGAATTCAGTTTACCTGAATTTTCGGTTAGCCTGACCCTTTTCCAATTTCCCTGCAGACTTCCTAATAATGAAGGAATGAAACGTATCGCAGTAGCGAAATCTTGTCAATAAACACGTTTTGTTTTTTTTTTAAAAAAGTTCTTTTTCTGATTTCCCTTCGAGCTCAGGTTAAGTGGAACATAGTGTAATTTAAAAGTTTAATTTTATACGTTTCTCAATTTTTACATGTTTCACATGTTTTATGTTAAGTGTAAAATGTTTTATTCTGTGTTATAAAAGCCACATGTAATCACCAGGAGCAGAATTACCCTTGTTGTCCTTGGAATATCATGAAAGAGCTGGACTCTGGACCCTTTCCACACAACGAGGGTAACTCTGTCTGGAAGAAGCTAAAATGTGATGCGTTTCAGGAAAATGAGTCACAAGTCGCAAAATTGGTGTTTTTCAAAGTCGTTTACTTACAAGATGTCTTTATTGGAATAGTTCATTTTTGGGCAGTCTAGTCATGGTAGTTGTACGAATACATTCACCAAAAATCAAGACTGTTTATTAATCAGTGCCTTATTTAGATCATCCTATTGAGTATATTTAGCTACTTTACTAGTAATATCCACCTAGACTTTAGAAATATTGCAAACTTATTTTAAAAAATAAAAATATATGATCAAAGGGACAAAAGTACTTATTAGATGGCATCAATGTTTACATTCATTGGAATCGGCTTGGTCTCATCTTTTCAAATATGATGATATCTCAAAATCCAATTTACGCGACTTATGGCTCATTCTCCTGGTACACAAATTATTAGGATTTCCCGAAATATTTTTGGCGATTTTTAAGCTAGCTTGCACAAGCTAAACTTTATTGGTAATGGTTATATTATTAGTTCATCAGTAAGACGTTAATTCAGTATATGGGTCAGATTTTCAGAAAATGTACAATTGGCAGCTGTACACATTTAGTAAATTCTGCTAAATTAGGCTGCAATTTAGTCAGTACTAGTTAAATTCGAGCATATTCGGCATTGCATTGATTCTAGCAATCTGTTTGGTTAGGTTGAAGTGTATTTTGAACTTTATTTTCGTCTGAAATTTGGGTTATTTGAGGAGATTGGCGATGTTGAATTGTACATTTTCAGAACATCTGACCCATATAGTTTTGATTGTTGTTTTAGCTGTTGTTAAATCTTTGGAAACTATTTTCGTGGCATTAGAAAATTAATAGAAATTAAATATCTTGCAAATTTTTCTGAAAGATTGCATGTGGCAATGTTAAGAAATCAATCCATAATTATGAAGATTCAAATGATTGTTCTGTGGTTATGATTTGTTATATTCTGTTTTTAGTAAAAATGTACTGTTTTGTATTGTTGCATAACTAGTATACCATTGTATGTATATCACAAAGTCCCTGCTGCCCTGGGCTTGGCTGAGCCGGGCCAGTACTTGTGAGACAATCTATTATAATATCGCCATATATTTTCGCAATCTGATCAAAATTTTGCATTCAAAATTGAAGGTTTTTGTTCTTATTGAACTTATTTAATTTAAACATCCGATTTAAAAATATCATCACTAATATTTCTACCTGTAAAATTAAATTTACATTACCAGGCGTATTTTCCATATTTGGATGAAAAGCACAGAACGCGGCCTAGTGTCTCCATTGCCTAGGCTAACAAGGACTTTGTAAATGTAGTTAAGTTTAGCCAGCTTATATATACGTAATTGCGCAAAATTTGATGTATAATGCAGGAACTCCACTATGGGAAAAACGGCCAAAAACGGCTGCGACGATTTTTTTGCGACGAAATATCTAATCAAGTTAGATATTTTGCAATTGTTGCCAACAAATAAATGTGTTGCCGACAACCTATTTTACCCCCTCATCCACTAGAATTTTTAGTCATGTCGAATTTTCCGAATTTTTAGTAATGTTGGCGACGAATTTTACCTATAGTGGAGTTCCGCTATAATAGGGCGACTCCACTAGAGGAAAATCGGCGGCGACAAATATTGTTGTTGCCCACTAACATCAGTTCATTTCATGTTTGCAATGAAAACGCAAATGGAGGAGTGTCAGATGTGTTGCCACATTCTCTGGGAACCGTGGTTTCTGTATGGATATGTGTTGCAACAAATAAGTGGGCAACAACAAAATTTGTCGGCGCCGTTTTTCTTTCTAGTTGAGTCGCCCTATAAGGTTATCTATTGAATCAAATAACGACACCAAAATGAACACAACTATCACAACATCAGTTACTTATAGGTCAGATTTTCAGAAAATGCACAATCTACAGTTCTACACATATATCAAATTCTGCTAAATTAGAGTGAAAATTGATAAATACTGAGTATATCTGAGTATATTCTGTATTGTAATCATTCAATACATCGGTCCAATTATGTTGAACTGTATTTTGAAGCTGATTTTTTACTTAAATTTGGCTTATTTGAGAGGATTGGTGAAGACCAGTTGTACATTTTCTGAAGATCGGATCCCTATATGGTATATTATTGTGAATGTCTATAGAGTACATTGTGTGGTATACTTACACCTGTATTCTCAGCTATTGCAACATTCAAGATCATACAAATTTTGTTCATACAATGTTTATCCATCGCCCTGAAGTCACCAATATTCTGCCAATGTTACACGTGTATATATGTTTATACAATCTGTGTTTCCAAAACATAGATTGATGAACCATTGTCGCAAAAAACAAAAGCCTTCAGAAATGTGGTCAAATGGCTTTGGTGGGCTGGAAAACATTTGAACAAAACGTAATTTTGACTGATGTTGGCTGAAGGTGCAGCTTCGATGAGACTTGTTGTGGTCTGGATCGGTATACCCAAATGAAAGTTCAAAAGTAGTGGTCGAGGACTGCTGCAGAAGGGGTAAAAGACACACCCTTTTTACACCTGTATCCATCAATATTTGCACCTGCATTTTATTTAACATTTCATGATATTCGTTGATATCCAAGAGTTGAATCCGATAACCGAGATTCAGAACAAAGGTGTATCTTCAATTATTCCTTATGGTTGTATTTTCGTTGGTGTATCTAAATTATTTCCATCTGAGTTTGGTTTTGAAAAAGATAGGGAAAATAAATGATCCCTAGCTTGGTTATTATACATTTGTCTAGAATTCGTCCGTATTAAAAATACCTAGATTTCCATGAAAATATGCTACATGATTGATGATAACCAGTTCTTTCAGTCATTTCTTTACATACAAAATGCAAATTATTTTGTTGATGCCCCGTTAAAAGTTCATAGGATTGTCTTTACTGCAACTTAGCAATGGTCTGTTCGTTCATTCATTGATTTTGTTAGTTCATCGTCGAGCAAAGGTCTGTTATGTTGTTTGGATAATTGTTTATTATTGTATTGTGACGAACAACCAACAATTTACACTAAGGAAATAAAAATGACAAACGCCAAAAACATTGTGTTTCTGTTCTATATATGTGCACGAGATTCTCCATAGCTTTCTTACGCATTACAAAGCGCCCATGACCCTAGTCTATTAAAGCGACTCTAATACAATATGTCATGATTGACATGCCAGTAAGTCATGCCTTTGCCCGTCCCAACATACATTTTTTCTGAATCAAAATAGATATGTTTTATGAAGGAAAATACCATTAATAAAAATAATAACCAAATGGTGATTTTTAATGTTGCTGGATTTATTTACGATTGAAGTAGAACCAACGTTTTGGTGGTCATAACACATTCATCAAAATATATATTATACAATAATGCGTCATACATACACATGTGTTATACAAACTATCTGACTTCCGGTTCCTGGAGAATCTTGAAATCTAGGCCATGTAATAATTATAAGGCAACTAACTAAGAGAATAATTAGAATGTATAGACTGATTAGAAGGAGTGTTTCAATTCTGGAAAATCTTTTTAGATTTTATTTAGGCTGGGTAATCATTTCCCAGAGGGTTTCCGGGTTGATTCTAACATCCCCAGCACAAAAGTAGAAAGATATGAAGAAAAGTATATATGGACAAAGTTACTAACACAGCCCAGTATTAATACAGAAAATACATATGATGACAGGTAAATAACATGGTAGTAATCACTGTCGCAGAGTGTGGACCATGAGCAATTAGAGACAGTATAAGCGGGTTAAGTTGAGTGAAACATTTCATGATATTCGTTGATATCCAAGACTTGTATTGTTATCGGAAATTGTTTAGTTCATCAGAACCATCGCCTCCGACTAAGATACCTCATATAACATAACAAATAATAATTATAATTATGAGTTGCAAATAGTCGGAGTGAAGTAAGACGTGTGATTCATGTCAATCCGTGAGCATGATGTATGACAGTACCATCAGGATTTAACATGCACGCCCACCTATCATCTTAAATCGAAGTGTCAGAATGATATTCCGCAACATTTCGCCAACATCGATATGAATATAACTTTGAATTAATAAGTAACACTACGGCAATTAATAGAAACTGTAGATTACTTAAATAACAGGAGAACGGAAGATATTGAGTACTTTATAATGTCATTTAAAGGGCAAAATGGAAGAACTTAATCGTAGATCGTGGTTTATTCAAATTGGAATCAAAATTCAACAACAATAATGATAATAATAACTGTCAGTCCATGCTACCAGTAAATATGAGGTCCTGCGACGTATTCCAAACCGGAAGTATATGAGGCTATGATGTGGTTTGTTACCACTAGGTGTCATGTGTCTGTGGATTAGTTTTCTACCACTGAAGGCGTTTTTGATACTGCATATGGGTCAGATTTTCAGAAAATGTACAATTGGCAGCTGTTCACATTAAGTAAATTCAGCTAAATTTGGCTAAAATCTGGTCAATACTAGGTAAATACGAGTATATTCGGCATTGCATTGATTCTAGCAATCTGTTTGATTAGGTTAAACTGTATTTTGAACATTATTTTCGTCTGAAATTGAAGTTATTTGACAGGATTGGTGAAGGGGAATTGTACATTTTCTGAAAATCTGACCCATAATATTATTATGCAGAACCTGTGTCCTATCTAGACATACACTTCTGAATATAACTGTAATGTAACTGTAAAATTTGGCGCACAAAAATCACTAGTGGAAGAAAGGTATAATATGTTGTCGGCAACACATTCATGTGTTGCCAACAAATGCAAAATATCTAACATGAATAGATATTTTGTCGCAAAAAATTCGTCGCAGCCTTTTTTTGCCGTTTTTCCCATAGTGGAGTCCATGCATAACAGAGGAACGGTATCATGTTTGTTGTGGTTTACTGAAATGCAAGAACACTAGATTACATTTGAGCTAACATGAAAAAGTCAAGGTGGACGACGATCCGCCGTCGCCGAATACATAACTACCGTAGTAAGGTTACTGAATTATTAAACAAGTTTAAGATCCCCTTCAGAAACTCGACTACTGCAACATGAAAAAAACATTATTTGTAGTCAAAATAGTGATCGTAGATCGACAAAGGAATCGTACATTGATTATAGATGGATTCTTTTGCTCACCGAAATTATTGATGAGGGTATAATTTGATTTATCCCCAAGGTGAACAGGCCAACCCACAAAGTAGAACAGTTGGGTTTATGTTTAAAGTATTCAAGAAGAAAAGAAGAATATTAAAAGTAGTGGGCTGTTATTATTACTATTGTTATTGAATATTTATTTAGTAAACATTTACATTTCTGGTACAATGATTATGCAGGTACATAATCAATAATCAATGAGTTAACAATTGTGGCTCTCTATAATTACTTACTTAACATCCTATATTTAATTTAATTTTGTCGGTTATGGCCTTGTCCTTTTAGAGTATTAAAGAAGTAGTAAAAGTAGTAAGCAGTAGTAAATAGCTCCACCTTATGAATAGTACTTAAATACAATATACTGAAATCAGTATAGCGCGCACACTATGTACATAAACATATATACAATGACGTATACATATTGCACAAGCACGCTATACCGAGATGTAAGTAGTATAAGAAACTGGTCCAATGTATGAGGCTTCTACATAACCTGCTACAGGTTTAAAGATTTATTCATATAGTTATCAAACACAGAACAGGTATAACTCCTTTTAAAGCCGCCCTCGACTTTCCATGACCACACATACCACAACGAACCACCAAACCTTAGAATAATCAAGCTATAATACATTATAGACTACATTATGTAAGGAGATATCTAAGAAGAACTTCAGCCTCTTAACAATGACAAAACAAAATATTACCTACCCCTACCTATAGGTGCATGTCCATGTAGGGGTAGGTAATATTTTGTTTTATGAGGTAAGGGTTACCTATTATTCCGTTCGCCTTTTTCTGTTGCAGCGAGTGAGGGAATCAATAAATATGCAGACACATTTATTTTTCAACTGAGAGAGAATAAATGAATAAATAGGGGAAGACAGAATAAATAAACTGAGCTGCAGAATTATCAAAATAATGGACAGAATTGAAACCCTGAAGAAGGAGTTATAATAAACTCCGAAACGTCGGTATCCTATTGAATAAAACATCCTAAAGCATACTTTTATCCTCCACTTTCTTTATTACAGCTTTGGTGTTTTTCAATGAATACCTTGAATTGAAGATGAGACCGAATCTAAAGATACGTTTACATAATTAAATGATTAAGTGCCAGGATAAAAAATGCTAAGACAAAATTAAAAGAACTGATACCAAATTAGAAAAAGCAAAGACCAAATTAAAATGTAGAGACTAAATTAAACATTGTAAGACCAATGAATCATTAACTGTGTTCTCCAGTGTATCCCATAGCAACAATCTCCTCCCCTCACCATCATCTCGCTCTCATGGTGCACAATTAAATCGTATCTTATCTTATCACATGGTCACCATGTTAGTTGACCTATGACATTGCAGGATTCCATTAGGATCTCAATGTATATCAATATGATTATATTCTCTACAGTACTTGTCCATTAGGTGGGGATATATGTAACCCCTAGCATTAATGTTAACGTTAAGCAATCCTTAGGAACCAGTAATCATACCGCATTTAGCCCGTGTGACAGCGGGAGGCCCATACCATGCGACACCTAGCCCGACTGTCCCGCCATCTGGTATGAATCGGAATAACTAACCATTTGATGTGTCGACGGTAAACATGCTGAGCCTCAGTAGCTATACCGACGTATTGCTAACAATTAACATGTAGAAAAAGGGATGAGAGATACTTGCCTTAAACTGATCCTTCCAGTCAAAAATCAGGAATGATCGGAAGGAGTAAACCGTGATACGTGTAGCATAGTTTACCGCATTCACTCAAGGTGGCAGCACCCTCACCCATCTCCCAATAGTACTCTACTCCTTGTTTGTCCTCGAGGTGGCGCCGTCGCTAAGGAATGCAGGATTAGTCGAGGGTTTATGTTCTTACAAAGAAAACAGTTTGTAAGAACATTTCAAATCAAATAAAATCATCCCTTGGTGCCTAGTCATCCCATTGATTCCTTTTACCATCACATGAAGTATCTATGGAGGCTTGATGAAACCTGAAAAGGATCTACAAGGATCTCGATACATCTCCGATGGGGTATTCACATCCAGGGTAGAAGATATTCCAGAGATATTATGATGCTATAATTCATATGACATTATTGGCAAATATTCATGTGCTATAACCATGTTCAACGTTGTTCGAGCTCCTGTAAGTTAATTGATGAAGGTTAACTATAAGGGTAGGCTATGGTAGTTTGGATTTGATAATCGAAAAAATAGCAGATGAAGACACTCTAAAAATCATTGTTACTACGTTGTTATTAGTCGAATTTAAGGGCATTTGATATATTTTCATAAACTCATAGCATTCTAAGTAGCTAATTACATGGTTCGCAGGGCCAATTCCATCGAATCGTCTGATACAATTTCACATTCCTCATTATTTAAGTTGCTATATTGGGATTGCACATGGGCACATGGTCGTTTGGTTTAAGGTGAGGAAGTGCAAACTACTGAAAGCGATGGATTATCAGTAGCATATGACATAGTCCATCCTGAAGATGGGGTGGGGTGGGGGTGGGGGTGGGGGGTGGCATGTACATCACAACATGTCAGACAACTCAGTCTCAGGTTCCCCAAACAATACGTGTTGTTGTTCCGCGGTTGAGGAAATATCTAACAATTTTTCACTGAGCGGTGGTGTGGGACGCGAGTAGTATATGGACATTGCTCTCCTACTCAGGATAGACTACATGAAGGCAGTATCAGTACTAGTAAGGGTTGATTTGACATTACGACATGGATAAGATGTGTTTCAGGAAAATGAGTCATAAGTCGCAAAAAATAGATTTTGAGATACCATTATATTTGAAACGGGGAGATCAAGCCGATTCCAATGATAGTAAACAGTCTAATAATTTAATAAGTATTTCTAGATTTTAAGTTAGATATTTTCGTTTTTGAAAACAAAATGTTTCCAATATTTCTGGGGGTCAATAAACAGTAAAGTAACTAAATGTAGTCCATATGAGGACCTTTAAAACGAAATAATATATTACATAGATTGCCCTGAAATTTGAGACACCGATTGATATAGGTATAAGTAATGAACCCTCGAAAATTCAGAACATTTCAATAATGTGATTTTGTGAAAAAAACACTTTGAAAAATATCAATTTTGCGACTTATGACTCATTTTCCTAAAACATATCACAGCTGCGCTGATTTCTTTAATAGTATAGTAATTTAATAGTAAAATAAGCTACCTGTGTCTGCCAATGCGATGCAAGAGTCATTGAATACAGTGCTCCGTCATCTGTCTCATTCTGTGGCTGCATAAAATCCATAATTAGACCTTTTCACTAAGGGAATATGAGGTTTGGGACAGTCATTGACAGTCAGTGGGTATGCCCAAGTTATTAATAACGGAGTTGCATAGCCGCCATTTTCAATCTTGATTGCAATGTTGTCACTTTTTATCACTCACTGGTGGCTAATTCAAATTCAAATTTTCAAATTCTGGTATAAACATGCCTGCAGCAGAATATTGACAAATTAGGACCCTACCCACACACAGACGATTAGCCCCCAATTTTGGTCCCCCGATGAATCCTATAGGTTTTAATTTCCAATCCTGCAATTGGAAATTATTTGAATTGATTATGGGTCTGATCGTCTGAAAATGTACAATCGGCAGCTCTTTATACATAGTATATTACGATAACATGAGATTTCATCATTTATCTTGTGCATTTGTGATTGGATTGTGCTAAATTAAGCAGACACATTCATAAACATTTGAATATATTAGGTAAGGGCAGAGTCGGATATCTCCATTTAATTGTATCTGTTATTTAAACTGTTTGTAATATCCAATGTTCATTGTATAGTCCAGTAGGAAGACCCGCATGATGGTGTGAACTTTATTTCCATGTACCTGTACTAAAATGGAATAAAAATCTCTCTATATATTTACAATACGTTTCCTAGTTGATGGCATCCTTATATACAATTTAGATCAATATCTATTATAATATAATCAATGGTAGGAAATTATGAGGTGATGAGAATAGTTATGATGGTAGAATTATATGAGTTGGATACAGACTATTATTTACAACAATACTTTTTGACCATAGTGAATAATAAAAATGGTCAATTCTTTCATACAACAAATGTACATTTGATTTGATTACGTTTTTATTTATTCTTTTTCATACAGGTACATCTCCTGGATTTCTCCATATTTTCCTCACTATCCTGTGATACTACCTATTTTGCACATTTTGTTGTTGTTGTTAATAATACATCATGATACAGAATTTAGTCCTTTTCGTTTGGTTCTTGTCTGCATTTATACAGATTTATACATTATTAATAAGAAATTCATAATTGCTTTCTCATTATGTTTTGTTTTAAATTATGTTATTCTAATGTTTTTTAAATCCCTTCAAGAATACATACTTTGTTAACAATGATAAAAATAAGTCATGAATAGTTATGACAAAATGATGATGATAATGATAGTCAGTAGTATACATCTCTCGTCACAAATCACAAGTGTCACATTCATAAACATGAGTCTGTTAGATTTTACTTTTGATTCTGAAATTACAAACAGTCATTACAGTTTATGTCCCAGGAGGGAAATCTGACTAGAAAGGGTGGAATTTTCATTGTCTTCATTTATCCTTGAAAATAACAGATGGCAAGAATTAAAGAGGTATGATTGAAGAACGGATTGGTCCCGCAAAAACAAATTACCGGCACATTTTAGAGGTTGGTCCTAACAAAAGGTTTATTAACAGGTTGTTCCTGATAATGAAATTCATATGAAGAGCGTATCTCTGACAGGTGAGAGTACTCAAATAAGAAGCCATGGTATACCGTATAGGGAGAACATTGACTCAAACGCAAAGCTGGAAGCACAACTGGTTTTTATTTTCTATATTGAAATAAATTTTAGATGGTGAGTGAAATAAAATAGATATACTGGAGTCTATTGTTCGTCCTTGGTTGTATTAATAATAAGCTAGTGTCAATATTGGAGATATGTAGTGGGCATATTTAGCTGTCCAGGTGTTCAAGTGGTTGTGCGAGAGCCAACTCTTCCATTTTCTCACTCCTGCTTTTCACAAAGTCCTTCTTTTTGGCGTGGGTGGGAGGGAACAGTTGTTGACCCTCTGGAGGAGTAGCGTGGAGTGAGGGTGAGGGTAGTGACCCGAGGTCTGAGGTACCTGGAAGAGGAAGGAGGAGAGCTCTGCTTCCGGTCAATGGCACGCCATTGAAGCAATGGGGTAGTTATTTTCACATTGTATATTCCAACTCGTTCAGCATACAAAGAAACAATGGGTTTTAAAATTACTTAGAATATTATCAATTTAATTTAACTATTGCCTTCTAAAATCATACTTATAAAGTAGGATGGTAGGTAATTATATATATATATGGTCCATTCCTACAAAATGGGCCCAGTGCCCTTTTCCCTACCTTTGGTCCCTCTACGCCTCATATCTCAGTGTAATATTCATTGATATTAAAACAAATGATACTGACAGATTCCTCTTGGCATCAGAATTCCTCTGATATATACATTATTATAGGGCTAATGGATATTTTCTGTGTTAAAACCCTTTAAAATTGATATTTTCATAGAAAAATGTCAATGATTAAATATTTGGGACTTGGTGATTCCGAAATTAACATCAATTTGTGTTTTTTATATCTGACTAAGTTGGCTTAGTCACCAGGTTCGAATTTTAATGCATTTTAGTAACCCAACTTACATTTATTTTTTATTATGGCACAAACAATATTTAGAAGGTTTTTTTTTGTTTTTACATCACACATTTTGCTCACTTTCATGCAATGAACTTGTTGTATTATACAAGAATAAAACTCATTTGATATATATTTAAAACAATCCCTAACATTTGATACCTAATGAGTCCAAATAGGACCATTAGTAAGGATGTTATGTCTGTTTAAAAATGTTCAATGGGAAAATGGCTAATTAGGTATGTTTTTACATCGCCACATTGACTAGTTGTGCTTTTCAATCCTATTGTAAAAAATCATTTAAAACTAATATGAATATATTGGGCAATTGATTCTCTTGATGCCAGTGCAATATCAATGGTTTAAACTCACATGCCTTGTGTATAGAGAGTGAAAACACCTGTTTTTACGTCGCACATCACATGTTTTTACGTCGCACGTTTTTACGTCGCACGTCGCAATTGCTTGATTAAAGCAAAACTATTTAAGATAGAAAGTTATAATATGTACCATACGAACCGCAACAATGTCAGCTTTCTGCTGATATAAAATCATCCATATCCCTTAAATGGTCTGAACAGAAATGTCTTGTACATAGAATGGGAAAACACCAGATTTTAGGTTGCACGTTTTTACGTCACACTTTTTTAGGTCGCACCATTGGCTTGATAGAGGCAAAACTATTCAAGATAAGATGTTTTAACATATATCAAACAAACCGCAACAATGTCAGCTTTCTGTTGATATATAATCATCCAGATCCTTCGAATGGTCTGAACAGAAATATGCCTTTAATATATAGAGAAAACACTTGCTTTATGTTGCACCTTTTTATGTCGCAATATTTGCTTTATATAGGCAAAACTATTTGAGATAGAAGGTTGTGACATATACCAGACGAACCGCAACAATCTCAGCATTCTGCTGATGTATAATCATCCAGATCCCTTTAATAGAGGCAAGGCTACTGCCAAATGAATACATTTCTACTCTTTAAATTACCATTTGTGATCCGTTTTAGGAAAATGTGTCATAATTTGGAATATATTAATTTTTCTTATTTGAAAAGTGGAGATCAAGCTGATTACAATGACAGTAAATAGTATGACACCTAATAGGTATTTCTATATTTTATGTTTGATATTTTTCTTTTTGAAAAAAAAAATGTTTGCAATGTTTCTGGATGGATAATTACAAGTAAAGTAACTAAATATACTCCATACAAATGCCTTCAAAACGCAAGGATATAATTAATACAATGGCCCGAAATTTGTTACATGGATTCATCTGACTATGAGTGTTAGACTCACTAAAAATCAGAACATTTTAATAAAGAGATCTTATGAAAAAACACTTTGAAAAATACCAATTTTGCGACTTGTGACTCATTTTCCTGAATCACATCACATTTATTGATTTAAATATTCAAAATGAATGTTTTCGGCCATAGATTCCTAGATAATTGACTCTGGATGTCATTTATTTCAGGATTATATAGAGGAGAATATGAGTTTTTAGGAAATATTATCCAGAAATCGCTTATATTTAATATAAATTTCATTTTTTCTCATTTCCATCACTGAAAAGCTAGACTTTTCAGATAATAGCCCTACAACGTTTTTACGTCGCACATAACTTCACCCTGGATCATAAAATAGCCATTAATTACCAAGCAGAAATAATTATTGATTCTTCTAGGTAAGGTGATAATAAAACTACTTTTCTTTCATCTCTTGCTTATCAAAGGAACAGTGATAGATAATAAAAGGTAATGTCTATGAATTTCCATAACCCAAAATAAAGCTGTTTTCAATTTTGAGATCCTGTAATCAAAAAAGGGGTGTTATTCTACCTTAAATTGCCAAACACATACTTAATCGCACACATTTTCAGAATCAAATGACAAATTAAATCTAAAATTCATTACTCATTCCAAAATGCCAAATATATAGAGCAAAATCAATGTGCGACGTAAAAACATGCTAAATCTTAACCTGATCTTTGATTTCATGAAATATATAAAGTATTTGATCAAATTAGTAGCAAATTTAGATTCGAAAGGTTCCATTAGGCTACTTTAAGGTCAAGTAGTATGAAAAACATTGAAGGGATTTTTTTTGGCACATTGATTTTTGGCCACTGGGCCCATTTCGTAGGAATGGACCATATATATATGAAATATTATATGTAATATAATTATATATACTGTTATACGTGTGAACATACAGGAGAGGACAGTTTCACCCAGTATTCCTATATCCAACAACTTAGGATTCACCTCATGCAGATAGAAAATCATCATTTATTGCTCAATTTTTTAATAAGATCAACAACAATCAGCATATAACAATTTACACCTTAGGCATTTATCTCGGGCTTGGCAATTCTGTTTCAGATATTTCTTGTTTTCAGGCATTCTGTTACAGGTCTCACACAGCAACACATTGAGTAGAGCGACATAGCCAAAGATGAACAATGATAATAGTAGGAGAGCGTTCAGGTGCACCAGAACCAACCACTGTATCTACTTGTTACCATTACCTCTATAACTTTCAATATATTATAATACTCGTTATCATATGTGCCACATTCTACCTGTAACTAACCATCCAACCATTCACATGTACAAAAAATAGTTGATGATTATTGTATTAGTTTACTGAAAACACAAGACAAGTTAGAAAATCACATTCATTGGAAGAGCTGACATCAGTCAGAGTTGTGAGAATTGTGAGAATTGTAATTTACCATCAGCAATAAAGATTTTTTTAATTAAATTCAAAATAGTCAGCCCCTGACAAGTGTACTGGAAGGACAGGCTGGACTCAACAATCTCCACTTCTTAACCGTGGCTCATTTGATTGGCACATGATGCACCTCATTAATTATATAGGAATCACAATCAGAAGAGCACATTCCACATCCCATTGATTTCTAAAAAAACTGGACCCGGTTTCTTAGTCAGTTAAGCCATAGATAAGCCAGTCTTAAGCCAGGGTTAAGCTCGTAAGGGTTTAAGGTGTAAGCTTGGGTTATGACCGTTTCTTAGTCGTCAGTAAGCCAGTCTTCGGCTATAAAAATTGGCTTATTGTTAAACCACCTCCTGAGGTGGTTTAAGGGTGGTTTAAGCCACCAAGAAGGATCAATGTTCTGCTAATATATCATTATTTTAGCATGAATATACTTTTCCACTTGCTAAAATCTAAAATCAACCTCCTCCTTTTCCTCTACCTTCCCCCATCATCGTAGACTAACTTAAAGTCCCTCAGCCTGTCTCAACGGGCACAGAACTTAATTGGGCTTTACTCGAGCTAGGGACCTCGCTGGGCTGCTCAGTTGAGGCCGTAGTGACTCCTAGACTTCCTGAGGATATATTTTCATAATTCTTATTTTTAAAAATAAGAATCAAAGACTTGCACAGTCTACCCTCATCGTCATAACCTCCTCTCCCTCCTTCTCCTCCTCCTCCACCTAGCCTACTCTCTCTTCCTCCCCTCGTCCCCTGTTGTCATCCGAAATGTGATGAAAAACATTGACAAGTAGCCTAGGGCTAGGCCTAGGCTAGCACACAAATTGTTTTCCACCTCCTCTTCTTTCCCTTCTTCTTCTTGATGAAATAAAGCGGAAAATTAAATAAATGTTCAGTGTTAATATGTGTTGAATATTTCATCAACTCATTTGCCTACCTTTATTTGTGATAATATCTGTGATATTCCCTACAATATCCCTGATTGTTCATGACTAAACTGACGTCGAGGCGGCCGTCACGGCGGAAATATATGGCCTTGACATTGTGATGTGCTGACGTCATTACCCACAATGAGCTTGACAGTACCCACTTCCTTATTTTCCCGCCACGAAAGTGGGTAGATCTATGTTTTCACCCTGACGTAGTGGTTTATTAAGCTTAATTTTGGCTTAAGCCTGGGTTAAATAAGCCATCACTAAAAAGTGACTAGGAAACTGGCTTAAGCCACTGTCTTCCTTAACCCAGGCCTGACTCGTTAAGCTGGGTTTTGGCTTATTAAGCTTAAGCCAAGAGACTAAGAAACTGGGTCCTGGAGTTTCTTGGGCAGAATAGTCCCAGAGTCTTTTGAGGCAGCCTACCTATGATAACACTTTAGCAACTCCAGTGCCGCAACGTGTGTAATATCTCCCCAACTGTCACATCCTTTGGACTTGATTGCTGATATACTACAAATATATATAATAGTTATGGACAATCCAATTACCACAGAACTATTTCCTTCACTATGCATTTTAATACCAAATAAATCAGACTGTTCATGACGTTTTTGCAACAACTTTGAAGACACCTTTGCATTATGTGGATCCAGTATAAAAATACATAGCCTATCCGTTGTGCACACCCCTTCATTTACACGTATATTTGTGTATACCACATGCTAACAGAAGTTGTGCCCAGGAGGGTACAAAACTAGAAAGGGGGAATGTTAAAGGTGTAAAGAAAATTTTAAAAATCGAGATGAAAGCTGTTTTACATGGGTAGTGGTGGTAGTAATAACCTCTGATGTTAAAACATCGGAAAAGAATTTATTAACGTCCGTTTTCATAGCTTTATGATAAACGAGCAAATTGGGCTAGCTTTGTTTTGATTTAGCATATGTATTCGCGCATCAGAGCTATGACGTCATCAATGCCCAGAGTATAGGTGCGTCCAGTCTAGCGCTAGCTTCAGCAGTGTTAGGAGGTGTATTACACCAATAAGGATGGAATCGTCTGAGGAAAACTATTAGGTTATATCTTGTGTTACTATAATAAATTGTCAACTACTCAAGAGATTCCGATATTTACATCAAGGACAGTAGATTTGTCCTTTCATCTTTATTCAAAATATAACAAATATACACATATCTTTTTTTATCTATTTTCCCTCTATTATTGGGAACAAATAAATGTTATTCTCCCAATTTGGTGAACATCTGGTGTCACTTTGATTGGAATATTTAATGGCAACAGGCCATTGATTTCTACCTTATCATTGTTTAATGTTCAGTTAAAATGCCTGTGGTGACTGAATTAAATAGCATTATACCACCTGTAACCATCATTAATCTTTCATATTAACCAATATTTACTTTGACGCTGGTATTATATTGGCCAGAAGGCACTCAATGCCAATCCCCAGCAAGGAAAATTGCTCAAAAACATAGAAAACAATGTCATTTTTTATTTTCAACCAATCACATAACTTTTAACTATAATGTTTTATTATAATGAGAGATGGGTATAAAAGGCAGAGGATGACTGAGTGAAATTCAGACTTAGAGATTCCAGTGGACAGTGAAGAACTGAACAGGAATTGTTGCTCCCTACAAGTCCAATAGAGCAATTGGTTTGATTCTTTATTCCTACTGAAGTCTTCCCGTCCTCTTCTACAGCCTTGGATACTGTGAGTTCGATTTATTTTACAAGTGTATTGCATTGCTTCTACTTTATTTCAGAGATTACTGTGATTTGATTTGATTTATGTGTGTATATTTTGTATAGCCAAGACCAGTAGAGAGGGAGAAGACAGTTCCTCCCCCAAGAGAGGGAGAAGTATTGAATTATCATTATTGATATTTGTGTTTATTTGTGAGAGAAATCTTTTGCCTTCTATAGGTTATTATAGCATGGTTTCCTAACACATTGAGTCAGGTATTGTGAGTTACATTTTATTTCATTACTTGAATGATGTACTTTCATTTATCCAGTATATTCAGATATATATGACATATATGATGAATGCTGTGGAAGGCGGTCTCATAAAACATAATGGGGTGGATAGAATGGTTTATACTCTATTACACTGTACTGTGACATAATCCACCAGTACGCTGTAATGTGCATCCACATCAGAGTCAGATTTGCCATAAACGTACAATTGGCCTTCACCAATCCTCTCAAATAACTCACATTGAAGAGGAAAATTAGGTTCAAAATACAGTTAAACATAACCAGCCATATTTATTGAATAAATACAGTACAGAATACATTCAGATATACCTGGTATTTATCAATTTTCACTCTAATTTAGCAGAATTTGATAGATGTGTAGAACTGTAGATTGCGCATTTTGTGAAAATCAGGCCCATCAATTTTTAATTCAATTCAATTCATTTCAAAGCATTTTTTTATGTATACGAGAAATGTGTACACAAAGGAGACCTGCATCTGAAGATGAGTTCCAGGTCATTAAACATATATTCATTATCATTATTTTATTATCATCAACGTGTTAGCTTCATCAATGATTTACAAATAATAAATACAACAGGACAGTCTGTATTATATTATCACATTACCATAAACCACACCATGCCGTGTGCTTATAAGAGCACAATGTACTGGTCATGCAGACCTTTAACATAATTATTACTATTATTGTCATGATCTCACTAGATAACTCTGTTCTCTAAGGTAACTGCTGGAATAGCTGGGACCCTCCAAGAAGCCTGTAAACCTCATTGTCAGCATCAATATCATGTTTGACAAATAAAAGATTATTCTATTCTATACTATTCACTATCATTGTTAGATATTGGCCTGCCATGAACCCAAACAGTAACAGCCTGAAGTTTGGGCTGCGTTAGACAACAGGGCCAATAAGACACATTACCATACACCGTTTTCATACATTTATAGCAGGGTTAGGTCACTGGAAAATGTGCAGTGAACAGATCTACACATTTAGTAAATTCTGCTAAATATGGCTGATAAATGTTGCATATTGGGCATATCTGTGTATACTTGGTATTGGGTTTTCCCAAAAATCAGTTTAGTTATGTTGAACTGTATTTTGAACCTCATTTTCGGCTCAAATCTTGGTTATTTGAGAGGATTGGTGAAATTGTATACTACAATATTTGATGATCTCACCTGTCAGTCATATTGTCCGTTCAGCAGAAGGAATTTGAAGGAATATTAGGTTACCTGCATATACAAAATGATTGGTGGCAATTATTTCCTTTGATGATTTGGGAAATCTCATTTAGGAATTTTTCTTTTAGGTTTGAACTAAGAGAAATATATATTTATAAAAAGAAATATGCCAAAGGAACAAACATATTGAGGAGATCTGTAGCCTGAGATAGGGTGCTGGACATGGAATATTACCAAATATTCACAAAAGGCTGTCTAAGTATAAAACCCCTCTCCAAACACTATCAAGACAGTAGAGTTCTGTCTCCTCAATTGGACACTATATCTCTACAACTCCTGGCGTAGATAATTCTCCCAACTGCTGATTTACTCCTAGATATTTGGCTACTAACAAGTACCAAAGATGAGGATCACATTGTCTCTCGCCCTCGTGGTGATCTTTGCTGCTGTTGTTGCTAATGCAGGGACCCTGAACAAGGTAAGTCATTTTGTACACTTTTTTAATTTGTGAAGAAAATGAGTCACTTTATTGACAAGATTTCTTTGTTGAAATGTTCTGATTATTTTGAGGGTTTAGCACGTTTAGGCATATGTACCAAATTCTAGGACATTGTAATCACCCAGGTCTTTGGTCATTTCAGTTTTCTTAAGTCTTTCCTCTTCCCTGCCTGCTATGATGGGTTTCCATCTATTCTACTGCTTATCCCTTTGACCATTAGATAAATCCTCACAGCGAGGAAATAATACAAATGACTAACCTAATCTCTTTTGTTCACAGCGTGAACAGATGCTAAAGCAGACCTTGGAGGAGATTGAAGGTGAGATTACTTCACCGTCAATATTGTACACAACACACCATGAACATTTCATAAAAGATCATAAACATTATGCACTCTTAAATATGTTAGAAAATGAGGTAATATAAATAATGACACAAACAAAAATATACAGGTAGATGCCAACAGCTAGATTTGACCGCCCATCTTGTTCAACATCTTGAATCACATGAAATTATGAGAGTTATATGCCAAAGTAAAAGTTATGGAAATCATGTTATGTTTAGCATGGCATTTTTAACAGTAAAAACATGTACATATCCATGTGTTTATCATGTTTCTGTGAACATGACCTCATCATTCCCATCACGCAATTGTTTCTATTGCAGATTTACACAAGCTATGATGTTCAGTTCAATTCAATTAAAAAAGTCTTTATTGCTGATGTTATTTCAAGAGGCTGGTCATCTCTGAGGTGTCAGGTCTTTTGGCCAATCCTTTTAGAACTTTGAGTTAAGTTGCGAATAAACTATAAAACTAGGGAGGTGGTATTACCCGTAAACAAGGAGGACAGGGACTAGTAAGTTGGTTGTGGTTTTGTTTATTGGGGTCCAACGTTTCGGCCAACAAGAGGCCTTTATTAAGGAGGATGGGTGGTCACTATTAACTATAAACTATAAAACTATTAGACTAAATAATAGCTAGTTTCAGTACATAAGATAAGATGAGATAAGAAAATCTTTTATTTGTCTAACTTAATACGAGATACAATATGAAACGACATAATGGTCTACATGCCTATATGACAATTTTAAAATACAACGGAATCTCAAAATCTATTTTTTTGTGATTCATGACTCATTTTCATGTAACACATCACATATATGCAGTACGGTCCCGCAAGGGATTATTGCTTGCATATCACTAGCCTTTAGTAAATCTATAGTCACTCTGTTCCACAAGTGCAATAAGAACAGAATAGAACATCTTTAATTGAGATAATTATTGTTTCTTTGCTATTTACATGACCTTTTGCTTCACTTCACTTCTATCACTTCAGAATTCCTAGAGGCTGAGAAAAGAGACAGAGGTAAGTATCCATCTTTTTTATGTTAAACGCTAGATTTTACTCCACGTTGGTGTATGTATCACATGCTATTTGTATGAGCGGGAGTAGTGTGGTACCACCCATCTAAAACTAGAGTAATAATCATACATTAAGTCACATCAATAAAGTCACATCAATATCTTTTTCTCCTGAACTTCAAGAGTTTAGACAACCTGATCGCTGTCTGTATTCATAAGCATTTGGTACCTTCAGATGTAACATACTAGTTCATGGAATTCGTGAAATATTTCTAACTTGGTAACTTTGCTATAGTTTTGAAGACCTTCGATGAGATCAGTAGTATGATTTATCCATTTTTTTCATTCATGGATCAAAAGGAGCTGGAGGAAGACGTAAGTACAATATGTTTGACTGGTCCATAGTTATTCAGCACATGTATGTATGAATCTTAATAAACAGTTAGCGGCCTCCTGTCTACATTGTTTTCACTGAATAAGAGTAATTAGTCAACATGGCCTGAGAAGAGCACTTACTAAAATCATACAGATCGATTATGAATATTCTCAGTAAAGGGTGATGTGTATCAATGCCCAATATCAGTCACTCTCTCCTCTCTCAGGTAACAAACCAATTCTTGTCGTAATTTCTTGATAATATAGTGTGTGTGTGTGTGGGGGGGGGGGGGGGGGGGTCGGGGAGAAGGTGGTAGGGGTAGGAAGAGGAACTGAGGAAGGGAGTCAACAACCAACCCCACCACCTCTTGTTGGAAATTGACCTGTCTTTATGTATTCGATATTATCCCCCTTATCAAAGGCAAACGCTACTAATCTTTGCCACGCCCCCCTTTTCCATATACCAAATCTACGGGCATTTTACGCACTATTCCTTTAGCATTGCAGTCTATGAGGAAACGGCCCATTTTTTCACATTTCATAGAATAAAACAAACAATTAATGGCTACTCCTACTGTCCCAACATTTTCCACACATACAGTTCAGGTAATATACTACAGATAAAAAGGGAAAAAAATATGTCATCACATGGTAGGGGTAGGAAATTTTTTTTTTATAGCTGTCTGAAATAGACATGTTTGGGAAACAGAGCTAGCTATGGGTACTCTCAGTTGTACCCACTTAACATGCAAGTCCATTGGGATATGCTGCATTTTCCTTTCACGGTTTTGGGAATAAAACAAAAACGGATATTCCAAATGTCCCAAGATTTCTACATATATGGTGCAGGTAATATTCTACACATATATAGGGAAATAAATGTATGTCATCGCGTTAAAAAAATAATTGTAGCTGTCTGAAATAGACATGTTTAGGAAACATAGAACACTTTGAAAGCAGCAGATTTTTGGGTTGTCAGCCATGTTTCAAAGCCCCATAATTCAGCAACTAGCATGGTGACCCATTAATTTTTTTTCAGTTTTAAGAACACAAATACTTCATAAATCAAATATTAAAGAATCAGAAAAATGACATTTATTTTCACTGGGGAGGAAAATAAATTGTTTTTATAAAAATGGTGAAAAATATTGAGTTTTTTCGAGTTTTTAATTTAAAATTCACATTATGTATTTGTTGTTTTCACAATAAAAATAACAATGCACCCTATAGAATAGAGGCATAGAATTATTGGCCAAATAATACTGTCTCTGAAACTGTTAATTTTACCTAAATTGAGTGAATATAAATAGCAAAATGAACTATGAAGTCGAGGTACTGCAAAATGGGCCCCCCTTTTGGTCCACATTGGTTTTTTTGAGATACCAAATTTTGAAGCACTGTAATTCAAAAATGAGCATGGCAACCCAGTGATTTTTACTTTGCTAGTTATAGTTAGGGTTATCTCTGAAATATGGCATTTCTGTTCTAATGATTAAAACCTATGGGCCTGATTACTGAACGTATTGGCCCTGTAACCTATACCTGGTCCAGAAAAGTGACCCCCACAAGGGATAGGAAAGCTTAGGAATGTTTTGCAAGGTTAATTTAGGAAGATTATGTCTGTTATCATCCCCCCGCCCTCCTCTACCCCCGCCCACCTCTACCCACCCCCCCTTCTATCTGCCAGTGTCCCATACATACCACCGCCACTACCACTGCATAGTAGTGGCTACTACTGCATGGTGGTAGTGGCGAGTGGTATCGTGTGCAAACAGGACTCAAGTTTGAACGGTTCAGAGCCATAGGACCAAATAAGTGCTTATCCTGATGTTTGTGTACTTTAAATGTATGCATTCCTCCAATAGAAAATGTATTATATGATTATAGCTTTCGATTGACACCAACCAATATGCTGTACATGTTGTTAAAGTTTGTGAACTGGTTGAGGTATATGGCATGGGTATTACTGACCGGGATATCATTGACTTCAATTTTTAGTTCCGTGGGAATCCGCCTCTTCTCAGAGGGCAGGATGGTCACTAGTGGTCCAGCCCTACAGTGTAGTGCTCTGCTTCTTAACTCGTATTTATTTTTATTTGTGATATAGGAAAAGTAAAAATACAATCTAATTATATTCTCTTGATTTAGGTCCACCACCCCTATTTGCCCGTGAGTATGAATGTGATGTGTTTCAGGAAATTGCGTCATAAGTCGCAAAATATGGATTTTGATCGAGATATCACCATATATGAAAAGAGGAGATCAAGGTGATTCAAATGATAGTAAACACTTGAACACCTAATATGTATTTCTATATTTTAAGTTTGATATTTATATGTTTGAAAAAAAAGTTTTCAAAAAATGTTTTTGTATGGGTAATTACCAATAAAGTAACTAAATTACTAAACTACATTTGAAGGCCTTCAAAACGCAAGGATATATTTGATACAATGTCACAAAATTTGTTGCATGGACTATAAGTGCTAAACCCTCTAAAAATCAAAACATTTCAATAAAGAGATCTTGTGAATAAATCACTTTGAAAAATATCAAATTTGCGACTTATGACTCATTTTGCTTAAACACATTGCAAATATTTTGATTCATACATTAATTCCTAATTTCTCCAGCTGTACTGGTGAGTAGTCACACAGCTAAAGTAGGTGGTGTAACTGTGTTACTCTGTCACACTTTACTAACTGATTCTTAAACATTTATGAGATCTTGATTTCAAGTTTTATATCTATGTGAGTACACATATATGAGTGTGAGTCAGTCTTATCCTTTCAGTTCAAATGAAGGAATCGTTGTTGTTTGTTTAAACTGAATGCAATCTTTTTGAAATATATATTATCAATAATTATATCATATATAATACAAAATTACTCTTGCAATTGAACGGTAATAATGGCTAATAAACCTACAAGTGGTTGCAGTTCACCCAAGTAGCCAATTTATAATTTTGGAATAAAATCCTAAAAAAATACAAATACAGGAAATTCTGGGAACAGCCAACACACAAATTATTATAGAGTGCAGGGAAACCATTCCAACATGCACATTATATTATCAGTTAATATCAATCAAAAACATAAGATTTTCTATTTTTATCTCATTCTTTACCATATAACATATTTATCGATCCAAGCATTTTCAATATCTACAGGGTTTATTGTTATTACAGCAGTTTTGAGACATGTTTTTTAAGATTCATTTTCATTGATTATGCTACTTGATTACTAAATTTGGGCGATGTAGTCAACTTCAAATGACCACAACTGTTTTTGAACCCCGTCAATGTACAGTTTTTCTTTGGTAAATCTGTAGCATAATACACCAGAAAACCAGTAGAAGAGGGGGCCAGCGTTTAAAATAAGTAGCAACCATGGATTTTAAAGATCTTTTTGATATCTTTCAGATAAATAAAATTCGAACCAATTAAATGTATTTGACATGATTGAATACACAGTTCCTCTAGCGACTATAATTTAAGGGGCCATGTTATTGAAAACAGAATTATGCATCTTTCTTATCATGACCCATTGACAATATATTGAGATTATATTTTAATATGTGTGATGCATTTTTATGATTTCAGTTTGCGGAAAAGGCAAGAATATTTCTTTTTGTTAAATTTGCATACATGTGCTTGGCAATGGCTTTGTTATCTGCAAAATAAATATTATGTAAAATTAACATTCTCAGTTTCACTAAACAGGTATTGGAGACTATAAGGCTCAACCTGGTAACTCAGATATTATAAAATATTGTCTATTTTCTGGCTTCATTAAAAAGAATAAATCTGTAAATACATTATGCAATTAATTTCTTCACGTTTTATCAACCTCACTGCACACCAATTTGTCAACTTCATTGCACACCAATTTATCAACTGCATTGCACACCAATCTATCAACTTCATTGCATACCAATCTGTCAACCTTATTGCACACCAATCTGTCAACTTCATTGCATACAATTTGTCAACTTCATTGCTTACAATTTGTCAACTTCATTGCATACAATTTGTCAACTTCATTGCACACCAATCTTTCAAATTCATTGCATACAATTTGTCAACTTCATTGCATACAATTTGTCAACTACATTGCATACAATTTGTCAACTTCATTGTACACCAATTTGTCAACTTCATTGCACACCAATTTGTCAACCTTATTGCACACCAATCTGTCAACTTCATTGCATACAATTTGTCAACTTCATTGCACACCAATTTGTCAACTTCATTGCATACAATTTGTAACGTATAACTGTCGGCACAAAAAATTGTTAGAGTTTTCTAAGATAGAAGGAGGAATCTTGGGACTTGTCTGAGATATACGATCGGCATGGAGTCAGCATTGAGTGATGAATCTAATCGTGGGTTTCCTGTCTTCAGAATGCACGCGAAATCCATTTTGGAGGTGGTTTTCTGTAACTAATAAGTTAATGTGAATGGTATGCTAAGAAATTAAGGGATTATATTTATTCATAATGTTCACTGGTCATATAAAGAAAGGGTAGTCTTACGCTATGGCATTGCAATAAGCTAGCCATAAGTAGGAGAGGGCATGAGGGAAGGGAGCTGACTGCAAGCTTGGGTTTCAGGTATGGGAGGGGACGGGGGGGGGGGGGGGCAAGCATCATCTATCTAGTCGACAATGCATTATCACAGCATGATGGGGAGGTGGGGTCAGTCTAACTGGAAGAAGGATTCTCCCTCCCAATTAGAATGGGACAGGGCAGGGGGGAATATTTCTAGATCCTTTGTTAGTGAATAATTAAGTACAATGCTTGAGTATAAGCCACAGATACTAGTGGAGGCCCTTAAAGGCCTTATCTTGGGATGTACCATGCATGATAAAACATCACCATGGGCCATATATCAGATTGAAGCTTAGAAGCTCAGCTATAAGGATCTGTGACATTAGGTGCTTGCAGTGTGGGATGTTTTTGGCAAATAGCCAAAATTTGAAGGGTACCATGGAAACCGTTTTTCAGCTAGATTTGGCTAGTAGCATAGTAATTTAGGAACTTTACTCCAATGTAAGTCAGTACATCTTAACATTTTCGTTTATAGACCAACTTGCTTGAATCATACTTGAATAGAATATGGTGGGTGGACTGTAAATACACGCTAATGTAAATCATGTTCTTCCTTTCAGATGCTATTTGTAAGGACCTTATTACTGCGGCAATGGCCTCAAATAATAAAGAAGCCTTTGGTAGGTAAACATTTACACTCTTTATCAAGCAACATTTTCGTAGAAATCCTCAGATCAGGGATTGCAAATAACTTTGCCAAGAATAGAAGATCCCAACATCTTTAAACAAAGGTTAAGAAGATACCTGCTTGATATGCAAAATAGACACTTCTTGAAAGCAACACTATTATGGCAGATATTGTATTATTTTTGTACATTACTTTACTGCCCGATCAGAAATGCAACTAAGAACTGTCACTCTCATACTGAAGGTAGAAACTCTGGGATTATCCCATTAAAAAGCTAATGAAATATAGGACCTAATCCTAAAATCAAAATGTCTGTAGTCGTCTTATGGAGGTTCCATATGAATGACTGAAGACCTTGTGTTGCAAAAACCTGACAACACTTGTTTCTGTGACCAAGTTACCGGGTCTGCTGGCCGGGTCTGTAGCTGGGTCTCCTGGCTTTGCACCGTTGTTTGCGAATGCGACAATCACTTCATATAATCATATTTGATCTACCATTTTGCCAATTGAAATATAATTCATTAGGGTGAAACCTCACCAGGCGAAACCTCCCATCTAGGCTAAAGCCCTTTCAAGATTTAACCTAACCCAGGTTGGGTTTTACCCAACATCGGGTCTTACCCAAGATGTGTTCTATCCAGGGGGCCTTTGACCAGGTAGAGCCAGTGTAAAGTTTCGTCTTTCTTTAAATCAGCTTTTTTATCAACTAAATTTTGTTTTAACTACCCCCTAACTGACCCTCACTAACAAAAAAATGGTCTTTTATTATATCACCTCAACTGTCAAAAACTAAATAATAAGTTTGAAATGCTGAAACAGAACCTACTATTACTAATGCCTGATGTAATCTCTCTCTCAGAAACTTGGTTAAATTGTAACACACCTGAGCGGTTCCTTGCCATCCCTGATATTAGGTTCAGGAATTTTTAATACATAGGAGGCACTTTCATCTGGGAAGTTTCCCTTGTGTCCTGAGAAAAATAACTGTTAGGTAAATTCTATTGAGGTGGATGACATCAAAATATGGTACATTAAATAAAATTTGACAAATTAGTGCACAAAAGGTGCATTTTGATTGAATCATATAAATAAATGAGTATGAAGAAATAATGACACTATTAATTAAGTTAGAAAATAAATATTTAAATGATGTGAGATCCCAAATTGTTCAAATACATAACATATTATGCATTTAATGACATTGATGTGATTTTTTGTTGCCAATTTCAGTTGATTGCAAAGCATTTAAATCACATCTCCTGTTTTAGTTTCAGCCAAGCATTGTTTATGAGACTATACTTTTCATTTTGTACAAATTTATTTATTCAGGAATTTTTAATTCATATGAGGCACTTTCATCTGGGAAGTTTCCATTGTGTCCTGAGAAAAATAACTGTTAGGTAAATTCTATTGAAGTGGATGACATCAAAATATGGTACATTAAATAAAATTTGACAAATCAGTGCACAAAAGGTGCATCTTGATTGAATTATTTAAAAAAGATGAGTATGAAGAAATAATGACACTATTAATTAAGTTAGAACATAAATGATTAAATGGGGTGAGATCCCAAATTATTCAAATACATAATATGTTATGCATTTAATGATATTGATGTGACTTTGTGTTGCCAATTTCAGTTGATTGCATTAAAGAACAAATGGAAAGTGAGTATCAATTACTGTATCAAATACACATACCATGCTCTCTGTCAGACAGTCAGCTATGGCCAGATGGAGTCTCCTCTTACTGACCTGACTTGACCTAGATACAGATTTTCATCAGTCCGCGGGCCCCTGGACTCGTGCAGAGCTAGTATCACCCATAGACACTGACCTATATCTGTAGTAGCTCTCACAAGGTTGCAGTCATTGAGTGACTGAATGTTGCACCATGGAGACCAGTTCTGATGGCATTAAATCATCATTGATCATTAAATGCTTTAAAGTAAATTATTTGCATAATATGATGTTTTACTTCCAAAGTTCTGCATCAGTGAACTAGGCATGGAGCAAAGTATAATATGCTCCACTCTGTAGTGATTAATCTGGGTTATTCATTATGTTCATGTCAAGAGAAATCCGGCAGAGAAATCTGTATTTTTTTATTGTCAAAAAGTTGCTCAGAAGGCTTTCTAAAAGTAGCAGCACTATCCTGGATGTCAACATACAGGGGCCTAGAGTAGAAAAGCTGTGGTTGTTAACATTATTGCTGGAGGAATGTGCATGTGGTGGAAGGGAGTGAACATTACATGAATAAATAATTAGATAGATTTTGGTCTGTCCAAACGCACTATCCCCATAGCGTGTGGGGTTGTACACAATAACAACAGCGCCATGGTCTCAAACTTAAATGAGTGAAACACACTGTAAGTGGGACAGCTAGGAGTAAAGACTGCGACTAAGAATAGTCCTTGGGAATTGCAGTGGGATAGGGGGGCTCATATCCTAAGGCGTGGGACAGAGTATTTCTGCGGTACTATGGAAAAACTCCAAGACACTCTAAAGTCATGATCATGAACCAGGGCCCAGGTATTTTCAGAATGAAGACTAGTTAACATGAGTCTAAAGTCAGAAAATGGAAATTTTTCAAATGTTTTTACACACAGAATCCAGACAGGAATATTAGCATTTGTTTGTATTTAGGGCTTTATCATATCATACCATACTTTTTTTTTAAACAAATATGTATTAAGATTGATATTTGGCATAGGCCATGCGGTCAATAATTAATTCTAACTTCAACATGCATAGGATATTAATTAAAATGTCATAATTTAGCACTTTAATTATGGATTTCCTATACAAACTACTGTGAATAATGTTCCTTGTCTATTCCACTGCCTCACTTGTTTTGTATATGTGATGTGTTCCAGCGAAATGAATCATAAGTCGCAAAAATGATATTTTTCAAAGTGTTTATTTTATAAGATGCATTGGAATGTTCTGATGTTTTGGGATATTATCACCTATAGTTATGTCAATTGATGTATCAAATTTCAGGATGATGTGTCTAATATATCCTTTCGTCTAAAAGGTCTTTATATGTAGTATATTTAATTACTTTACTGATTATTGCCCCCCAGAAATATTTCAAAGTTTTTTTTTCAAAAAAAAAACTTATGATCTGGAAATACTTCTTAGATTATTAGACTGTTTACTATCATTGGAATCGGCTTGGTCTCATCTTTTCAAATATAATGTTATCTTGCGACTTATGACACATTTTCCTGAAACACAACACATATGTACTACGTTCAATTTATTGAGTGATTTATTTCAGTATGTAGGAAGGCTGGAGGTATGTACGCTTCTACTTTACTCTGTTATCTAATAATATAATAGTAATAATAGATTTTTATTTCCATATCATAATTACAAAACATGTCATACAGTGAAAGGTCAAAGTAAAGAACATACAAAGAAATGTAGTTTTTTTCTTAGACAAAAATATTAGTGTGATGTCAATGCCATGCAGCAGCCCCAAAATAATAAAATTGGTTTTAAATCTAGGAAAAATGTTTTTATTATGGCATATAGATTAGAACATTTACTAGATCAGAACATATATATACTCCCTATACACTTAGATTAGCTTGTTAAATTATAAAAGATTACTGGTTAAAAATCAAGCACTCTTTAGCTTACAATTCATGTAGTTCATATGTTTATTTCAGATTGTGGTCCTGAGGGATTTCCTCGGGCTGTAACTGGTATGTAAATCTGCAGTAAATCTCTAACACCCTTCATTGTTGCCATTATTGCCATTGAAAAATATTAGGACACAACACTACCTTGGTTCCTCACACCCCATCCCAAAACAACCATGAAGTCATGGATTTAGATGGAAATTTGAATAGCCAAAATGGAAGCACAACATAGGAGTGTTACGATTTTAAAGGCCATACATTTTAATGTAGACAGTTTCAAGTAGAAATTTAATCAAATTCACTCACAATATACAGTTTAAATGATGTGTATCCAGTGAAATGACATATGGATATCAACATAATTTGAATGTATGATCCTATGGTCTATCCACCCTTATATTCATAATTTTTTTTTTCCTTTTTAGAGTGCATAACAGGTAAGTTTATAATCTTTTTACAAGGGCTTAATGTTGCATCCAATTTATTTTCCAAATGATTATAAAAACGTATATGACAATATTATATGATAGTGCCAGACATGTTTGTAACAATCTGATAGTGGTGAGGTACGGCCAATGTGAGGAAGAGTGCAAAGCCACTGAACGATTTCTGTACCACAAAACACGTTATGGGCATCTTAAAATAATAAATAATTAAAGAATTTCCACAATTCCACAATCACATAGCTCTAAGTTAAAGTTATTACAGTATTACATGGTCTTGGCCTTGTATGCCTCCACAAACAGGCGTATGAGTTAAAAAGATCTTAAAACCTAGCAAACGTTTATGCACTGAAATCTCTGAATCCCACTTTACTTCATCATGTATAAGTAGGTGATGGCACCGTGATGTGGTCACTGATCCATACTCAGCAGCTGCGGCTCATACTCAGCAGTATCAAAACTTTCGATATTTTGGTGCATATAAGCACAGCTGCCTCTTGGGTACATAAGCACAGCCGCCTCGAGAGGCTAGTGGCAACAGGGGTGATTAGCCTGTCAGATATTAGTCTATACACCAACCCATGCCCACATAGGATCTATTACAGGCTGTATGACCTTCCTATTGGCTGACTAATTCTCTCACAGGTCCACAATAGTGGAAAGCCAACTTTTTTTGTGGTATACCTACAACCTTGCTATACATAGATTAGTCAGTTGCCAGCTTCCCACTACATACACAAGAGTAAAAGTATAGAGTATAGCAGTGGCAGTGGATATAGAAAAATCAGGTGAACAATCGCTTTGGCATATAAATACACAAGGTCTGATGTCCAGCGTTCTACCATACACAGCAATTTATTATTATTCATATTATTATCCATAATATTATCATGAATGATTCTGTGTTGATTGCATTGAAGTTGAACATTTTAGTCCTATCATTTTATTATTTTGTAAAGGTTCCTTGGCTACATGGAAGACCTATGTTACTAATTTTCTGCACTTTGTATTCTTGCAGAAATAAATACAAAACAAAATTCCAATCGAACAAAATGATGTCTTCCACTGTTCATGATTGGTGTCTCTCTTAGCTTTGGCTTTCAATTTCCTGCTGACTATGCTCAGCTGGTCTTCTCATCAATTTGTTCACCATGAATTTTGCAGCTTTATAAATAGAATCATTGTAACATAAAAATCCAAAAATGTAATTTAAAAGTTGCATAGCCTGATATTTAGCCATGTTCTATATGGGTCAACTTTTCAGAAAATGTACAATTCAACTTTGCCAATCTTCTCAAATAACCGAAATTTTAGACAAAGATAAAGTTCAAAACACAGTTCAATCTAACCAAACGGATTGCTAGAATCAATGCAATGCCATATATACTCAAACTTACCTAGTATTGACCACATGGCAGCCTTGTTTAGTAGAATTTACTAAAGGTGTAGAGCTGCCATTTGTACATCTTCTGAAAATCTGACCCATATGTTAAGTTTCAATAGAACAGCTCAGGCAATAAACAAAAACAAGTCAGTAACCTACTAACTATCCACATGGGAACACTTGCTCATTTCTGCCTGTCTCTAAAGTACATTAAGATATATTACTCCATTCCAGGCTCCAAGAAGCGAGATCAAGCTGATCATTTAGGTGAGTTTCCAATCATCATGTACTATTAATCATTTGCTTTGAATAAAGTTGTCCTAAGATAAGATGAGATAATTCTTTATTTGCCATTAAAGGTGTACAGTTGACCAAATAGTTGTGAACTTTGCAAAATTAGAGTTCCTCCAGTCCATGTCATGTGTATTATCATGACATAGTTGTAGGTTTAACTAAGTTCCGATTTTGAACAGCAAAGTTTGACTGCTTAAAAGGCTTTGTGAAAACTGCCACTTAATTACATAGTTGTATAAGGGAATGGTAGGTATATCTTCTGATACATTAAAAAGAATCAATAATAATCAACAGACTTATAACTGGACCTTCTGCTCATGATATCACTTCAGAATTCCTAGAGGCAGAGAAAAGAGGCAGAGGTAAGTATTCATCATTTTTCGTCAAACACTAGATGGTCCCTCTTTCTTGTATATCTGTATGACAGATATTTTGGGACCCTTAAAAGACAAGATTGATTACCAAACACTTTGTGTCTGAACGGGACACGTCCCAGTGGAAAGAATATGTAGTGAAGGATTGTGAACTCAAAATGAGTAATGGTTTTAAATTGTACATGTGTCCTCCGTGCAAGTTACTGCAGTAATTTTATCTTGTAATTTCTTCTGATAACAGGCCTTATCTAAAACCTTCTATTTGCAAATAAATGAAATATAGCAGATTGCATTGTGTGAATATATTATTGCATATGCAGCTCTTGTTTAGTTCCATCTTAATATTTATTAATCTGTATAAAAATCAACTGTCATGGACTACTTGGCTACAGGTTTATTAGTTATACACACAAGACTTTCAACGGTTCACTTCATTTTATTTACATGATAGTTATACATGAACTCCTTTCTTCTTATGACATGCCTTATCCTCAAATAATGGGATAACTCAAACCAATCAATATTATGAGTTTTACTTTTTCTATAATTTGTATTAGCATATTTTTCACAATTGTTCTAATTATTTTTTCAACAGACATTCTTGACTTCAATGAATGTATTCATTAGGATTCAGTAACTTCAAATGTCATCCAAAGTTCTTGAAGTTCATTGAAATTGCAAAATATGTCTAACTTGGTAACCTAGATTGCTATTGTATTAACTATATTCTATGAGATCATTAATATGATATATTAATTCTTTTCATTCATGGATCAAAAGGAGGTGGAGGAAGAGGTAAGTACAATATGTTTGACTGGTCCATACTTATTTAGCACATGTATACATCCTAATAAACAGTTACCACTCTACCCTCCACACCTTTTTAAGCCAAAGCCAAAATCAACATGGCACCAGGGGAGTTCTGACTTAAATCATATAGAGTGATTTTCAATATTCAGTTAAGGTTCATGATAGAACCTCACCAGTAAGTATTATTAGCTATTGCATATTACATTCCCAGTCTGTCTGTCCTCCAATATTAACCCCTTTATTAACTAACTTTGAGAGTTTAGAGACCCTGATTTGAGGCGATGAGGGACTCCAAATCCCATCTTCTGTCTGGAGAAATGCTCAGATATTCCAGAGCCACCATCAAACGCCAATCACCAATCATTTTAATATCAGCCAGTGAAAACGCCCTAACTATGCAAGAATGAGGCTCCAGAACGACATAAGGAATGAATGGAGAATTCACTAGGAGGTAATCCAATAGCTAACACAAGCTTCTTCAGATAGGCACACACTTCAGGGTATATGACCGGGCGAATATCACACTAGCCACAAATATAGGTGATCACGATGAAGAAAAACGCCTGATGTTATCCTCCATGACAGACACTACACATAAAGGAGATGCAGGAATACATTTGATTGGAATAACCAACAGGCGACCACCATATTGACGAGTCTTGGAAGAAGTCACAGAGATGATGACTCCCCAATCCGAGAAGGAGAGGTCCGATCTAGACAAGACATGCTTAGATATGAAGGAAGTAGTATCAGGGACTATATTAGATTTCCGTAGGAGTGATCGGAATGAGAACAAGATCACCCCCCACATAGCCATGCAACGACGATCTGTGATATCAACGTGCAGAAACAGCTGTCTAATTTGAAGAACAGTAAGCAGCTTGGTTTGTCTGATGTGTGTTCCCAAAGATCTTTTAATTCCAAGTATCACCATCTTGATGTAGAATGAAGTACGGAAGTCCGCAGGAAATCCATGATATTTATGAAGAATCACCACCGAGGACAAAAATTTCTCAATGGTAGAATATTTGCAATCACATGCCAAATAAGTTAAAAACCGACCCATGGTTTCAACAGATGCAGGAACAGGAGACACTTGAATAAATTGGCAAAAATTAGAATAGCGATCCCATTGAGATTTGCGAGCAGCATTAGTGTTCAGTGACCACGCCCCCTTCACATACGAATCCATCTCCATATCCAGTTCATGAAGTTCATTGAAATTGCAAAATATGTCTAACTTGGTAACCTAGATTGCTATTGTATTAACTATATTCTATGAGATCATTAATATGATATATTAATTCTTTTCATTCATGGATCAAAAGGAGGTGGAGGAAGAGGTAAGTACAATATGTTTGACTGGTCCATAGTTATTTAGCACATGTATACATCCTAATAAACAGTTACCACTCTACCCTCCACACCTTTTTAAGCTAAATAACAGTAATAAATCAATATGGCACCAGGGGAGTTCTGACTTAAATCATATAGGTTGATTTTCAATATTCAGTTAAGGTTCATGATAGAACCTCACCAGCAAGTATTATTAGCTATTGCATATTACATTCCCAGTCTGTCTCTCCTCCAATATTAACCCCTTTATTAACTAACTTTGAGAGTTTAAAGACCCTGATCGGTCTCTGTATTCATAAGCATTCAGTAACTTCAAATGTCATCCAAAGCTCTTGAAGGTCATTGAATACTGGAAATATATCTAACCTAGTTTGCTACAGTATTGAATACCGTCCATCAGATAATTAATGACTTTATCCATTTTTTTCATTCATGGATCAAAAGGAGGACCCGGAGGTGAGGGTAATTTGTTTTACTGGTCCATAGCTATTCAGCACATGTGTTGTGACTCTTGCCTATGTTCTTTCCAGTGTCTGAATGGCCATCGTTGCAGATGTCCAGCAGACAATCCAGTGTTCTAGGAAGAAAATTCTAAGTATCTTTCCCTCACACTCACGGCACCAGTGTTGTGACTCTTGCCTATGTTCTTTCCAGTGTCTGAATGGCCATCGTTGCACATCTGTGTTTCTTCTCCGGGCTTAATATTAATCGATATTTAAATAATAATGTTTTGTGATCGTATAGGTTTACTTCTGCGAGATGAAATATATTATTAATATCGATAGCAGGAGATGGGAGGAAAGGAACTATAGTGGCCGGATTAAATTAAAGTTCCAAAGGACCAAGGGTTGAAATATTCTATGTTTCAAAAGCGGCTCCGAGGTATAACATCAAGTGTGAAATACTTCTGTTGTATATTCTCTTTATTCCTCCTTGTGTGCTGAGTTGAAGACCTTGCTCCTCAACCCGATTAATGAACAAATACATTGGGTATATCAATAATATTCAACACAAGAACAGACTATGTTTGCAATACAAATCAGGAATAATTAAATAAATATAATGATGAAACAAGTACAAACTTGTACATAAATAGAGAAATATGTGATAACCATCATGGTTAAAATCCGGATGGAATGATATGAATGGTTAATTAATAATAAATTAATCAAGTAATACAAAGCATAAATATCATAATGAGTTGAAATGTAGACTCCTAGTGGCGTCCTGAGGTACTACTCGGAGGTGGCCGGATAAAGAGGTGTCCGGATCTGGAGCTACCCAGAGCTCGATGGAAATATAGTATAGTAGAATTGTTACACATGTACAATTCCTAATACAAAGTTAGTTATGATTATTGTTTGAATGGGCATCCTTACATATCAGCATCAAGACGAAATAAATAGTCTGGTAGTGAGTTTATATATTTTATTGGCTCAAACTTAGTAAATCTGCTCTAGACGTTCAATATGAAAAAAAAACAACAGGGCAGCCACTCTCATCCACTGTATTGTTCAGCATTGTCTGACTGGCGGGAAGGTCCCTAGCAACCAGTGTCAGGATAATTCAGGTCTCAGTTCGGTCTATGCGATATAAACACATATAATAATATATATTGACCGAATAAAGTCACATCAATATAAATAACATTTTCTCCTGCACTTCAAGAGTTTAGAGACCCTGATCTCTGTCTGTACTGTCTGTACTGTCTGTAAGCATTCAGTAACTTTCCATGTTATCCAAAGTTCCCAAAGATCATGGAATGTGTTAGATATTTCTATCTTGGTAACCTAGTTTGCTATAGTATAGAATACCTTCAATGAGATCATTGATATGATTTACCCATTTTCCTTTCATTCATGGATCAAAAGAACCTGGAGGAAAAGCAAGAGGTAAATATAATTTGTTTGACTGGTCCATAATTATTCAGCACATGTATGAATCCTAATACAAATACTGTGCTCTCCTCCCTATATTGCTATTTGCTGGATATTATTCTACTCATAGGTCTACAATTTGCTTCATTTGTCCCTTTCCAGGTCAGGAGGAAACTGAGAAGAGACAGACTGGTAAGTAAACGCTCCCTGCAGACAGATATTATATATGAGGAATAGGAAATTCCTCACATGCAGACATATTTTGAGAACTATTATATTGCAAAATCCTGATTCAAACTTAGAGGATTTACTTTCATGAGTCTCATTCAGACATACATCTGCCACGCCCCCAACAGACTCAGAGGCTAACTAACTTTCTTCCTGCCACACACTTGTGGGTCACTTTTCCCCCAAAAGTCCAAAGTACTGGTTGCTGACCATATCTAATTGTTATCTCAAAGTTGATCACATGAGAAGGGAGGGGAGGGACTGACCGCAAGGTCAGTGAGGGGAGGGCGTATTGATTAAGAGCGGGAGGGAGTGGGAACGGGAAATAACCACATGACCTGGTCATGACACAAGGGATTGGTCAGGTGTGACAGTGGTTGCTCCTGCCTTGTATTCATCTTTCTATGTTCATTGTTATCCTGTGGCTGATTGGATCCCTTATCTAACCTGGTAATTAATTGGTCCAGCCAGGATAAGCCAATCAGCCCTGGCCCTCTGTCCATGGTTGTATTCTGTCTAGCATATAAGGAATAAAATTGATTACAGGTGTCCTCTTTTAACTGGTTTGGTTCTGGCTTGAGATTCTGGCTTGACATCTCTGTGTGTTGCGTTGATTCATTTCTTGCTCAACTACTGACCCTAAATATTCATCGGAAAATGACTTCAATATTGCAGGTATACACCACTAGGAATATTCAATATGCAATATTCCTAGTGACATATACCCGCGATATAATACTTCTCAAAACCTTTTTTTGTGATTTGAGGCTGATTTTTCTTTAACACTTCACATATGCAGTACGGTAGTAGATGTAAAGGATTATTTAGACTCATTAAACCAGTTTTGTGAACCTGTTTTGTCCCAAATCGCTCAGGATGTGTATGTCAAATAGGAAAAATCCCAAACTAGTTTTAAGTATTCATCATTTTGATCTTCACTTTATGCTTTTTGAACTTATCACAAAAATTAGGAAATAAGTCAACATGACAGAGGGGTGTTCAATGATTTTGAAAAAAATTGTAATTAATGTGTGTGATTATTTCATTTCAATATTAACTGAGCATTATTGGCTTTGGTACTACTCATCTAAATTCAGAGCAATAAGTATATAAAAGCACATGAATATTCTTTCCCCATGAACTCCAAGAATGATCGCTGCCTGTATTCATAAGCTTTTAGTTACTTCAAATGAGATCCAATGTTGTTGAAATTCATGGAGGTAACAAAATATGTCTAACAATGTAACCTAGTTTACTTTATTATTGAATACCTTCGATGAGATCATTGATATGATTTATTCTTTCAAGGATTTATTCTTTCAAGAGGATCAAAAGCAGGATCTGGAGAGAGACGTAAGTACAATTTGTTTCACTGATTGATAGTTATTCAGCACATCTATAAATATACAGTTAGCACTCTACTCTCTACATTGTTTTCACTGAATAAGAGTAATTAGTCAACATGGCCTGAGGGGAGCGCTTACTAAAATCATACAGATTGATTATCAATATTCTCAGTAAAGGGTGATGTGTATCAATGCCCAATGTCAGTCACTCTCTCCTCTCTCAGGTAACAAACCAATTGTTCTCGTAATTTCTTGTGATAATATTGTAAAGATGTGGGGGGTCTGGGTGAAGGTAGGAGGGGTAGAGGTGAGGAACTGAGGAAGGGAGTGAACAACCAACCCCACCACCTCTGGTTGGAAATTGACCTGTCTTTATGTATTCGATATTATCCACCTTATTAATTAACTCATAATTATGAAAATGTGTCCTTGTGTGTAACCACCGTATTGTTTTATATCTGTGCAGCTTATATATCTACAGTACTTTACATTTAACCTACTTGAATCTAGAACTCAAACTGTGTATAATAATATAAATATTATTATGCAAATCCTGGTAGAGCTATGATTAGCATAGAATGGGGTACCCATTTCTAGGTATTGTATTGAACGTATTGATGTAACTGTATTGAAATAAACAATATACATGCACACATGCAACCTAGTACTACTCTCCCACCCCAGAGAAAAGAATACCTTGCTAGTTATACCTAGGGTTATCTACGAAATATGGCCTTTCTGTTGTAATGATTAAAAGCTATTGGCCTGATTAATCAATGTATTGGCCCTATAACCTATACCTATACGGTCCAGCACTACAGTGTAGTGCTCTGTTTCTTCACTCATCTTTATTTTTATTTCTGATAAAGGAAAAGTAAAAGGTAAAATATAATTGTATTCTCTTAATGCAGGTCGTCCACCAGCCCCATTAGACTGTGAGTATCAATATTTTGAGTCGTACAATAATTCCTTTCACCAATAATTTCACCAGCACCACCACCAAAAAAAAAAAAAAAAGTAGGTGCTATAACTGTGTTCCTCTGTCACACTTTTACTAACTGATTCTTAAACAGTTAATGTCTGAGATCTTAAGTTGATTTCAAGCTTGTCTTATATCTATGTGAGTACATATATGATTGTGGGTGAGTCTTATCCTTTCAGTTCAAATGAAGGAATGGTTGTTGTTTGTTTAAACTGAATGCAATCTTTTTGAAGTATAGATTATCAACATATCATATATAATATAAAATTACCCTTGCAATTGAACGGTAATAATGGATAATAAACATACAAGTGGTTGCAGTTACTTCAACATTCACCCAAGTAGCCAATTTATAATTTTGGAATAAAATCCTAAAAAACTACAAATACAGGAAATTCTGGGAACAGCCAATACTCAAATTATTATAGAGTGCAGGGAAACCATTCCAACATGCGCATTATATTATCAGTTATTATCAATCAAAAACATCAGATTTTCCATTTTTATTTTCTTCTTTACCCATATAAAATTTATCGGTCCAAGCTTTTGGACCATTTCACCTCCTGCAGGGGTTTCAGCTATAATCTCGCACAATTTAACATTTATTTAAGTAAAGTGTAAGCCACACTTTCTCAGAATACAAGTAGAAGAGGGGGCCATCGTTTAAAATAAGCAGCAAAAAAAAAGTAGCAACCATGGATTATAAAGGTCTTTTTGATATCTTTCAGATAAATAATTTTGGAACCAATTAAACGTATTTGACATGATTGAATACACAGTTCCTCTAGCGACTATAATTTAAAGGGCCATGTTATTGAAAACAGAATTATGCATCTTTCTTATCATGACCCATTGACAATATAGTGAGATTATATTTTAATCTGTGTGTTGCATTTTTATGATTTCAGATTGCGGAAAAGGCAAGAATATTTCTTTTTGTTAAATTTGCATACATGTGCTTGGCATTGGAAATGTTATCTGCAAATAAATATTATTTAAAATTAACACTCTCAGGTTCACAAAATGCATATTGGAGACACACTAAAAAGGGTAACCTGGTAACTCAGATATTATAAAATATTGTCTATTTTCTGGCTTTATTTAAAAGAATAAATCTGCAGTAAATACATTATGCAAATAATTTCTTCACTTTTTATCACGCTCATTGCACATCAATTTGTCAACCTCATTGCATACAATAGGCTGTGTTCATTTCAGAGTCTTGCATTGCATCATTATCAATATAAGCTTAAAGAAAAAAACGTATTATTAATTTGAATAGTGTACATCTCTGTTATTACATCCAAACATTTCGTAGACTGGCTTAGTTGAATCATACTTGAATAGAATATGGTGGGTAGACTTTGAATACACACAGATGTAAATCATGTTCTTCCTTTCAGACGCTGTTTGTAAGCACCTTATTGCCAAGGCAATGGCCTCAAAAAATAAAGCCTTTGGTAGGTAAACATTTTCATTTTCATTTTCTTTATCAAAGCAACATCTCCATAGAAATCCTCAGAACAGGGATTGCAAATAACTTAGCCAAGACTTAAGAAGAATAGAAGATCCCAACATCCTTAAACTAAGGTAAAGAAGATACCTGCTTATTTGCTCCCCTGACCTTGAAACTCTTACAATCAAACTAATCCCCTCTAATCAGAAATCCCTACTCGTCATCTCCATTTATCGTCCCCCCGTCAGATGTTATTGATCCATGCTTGGACACACTCAATAACCTGCTATTTCAAAATGATACTAAATCTCCACTTGAACATGTTATTCTGGGTGATTTTAACATTAACTATCTTAATCTAACTTGCCCAGATAAAAGGAAATTAATGGTCTTAAGCCAACTAAATGGTCTCACCCAACTAATTAATGAACCAACACAAATTGTTAACCATAATAACAACATTATGTCCATTCTTATTGACCTAATTTTCTCTGACTGTGGCACTACCAATCACAATGTGAGCGACCATGAGGCAATCTTCCTGATTAGAAAGAAACCCAAAATTAAAAAGGAATTTGAGGTTAAATTAGCCAGCATCGACAAACCTAATATCTCTTGGGAATTTACCTGCTCAGCCATTAAATCAACCCTTGATAAGATGTGTCCCTTGAAACAGTGCAGAATCCTAATTAAGAATGACCCCTGGTTCACCAATGACTTAGTTGACCTGCTGAACAGAAAGAATTTAGCTCGTAAAAAAACAAACAAACTCAAAACTACCGAGAATATTACTAAAGCCAAACTCCTTCAGAAAGAAAGAAGAAAATAGAAGAATCCTGAATACTAAGAAATCTTATCTTCTTAATGTCCAAAGATAAACAGATGACCCTGACAACTTCTGGCAAACCATTAACGCTATTTCCCCCTCTAAAACATCCGATCAAGCTGTCAACCTCAACAATGACCAACTACAACCCATCTCTAACTCTGAACTACCCAACTTTATTAATTCCTATTTCACTGACATCACCAACCACATACTTAACAATTCAATATTCACTGAATGGAGAGCAATTGTACCAAATGCCAACACCTCCATCAATGCAATCAGAACTCCTGATATTGAACTCTTATATTATCCCTAACAACCAAAATTGATATTAACAAGGCATCCGCGATTGACACTAACCCTGATCAAATTTTCACAGACTCTTTCCTATTGATACTACAGAATCTTGTCCTCTACCTAAACTTATCTTTTTCTAAACACAGTTTTCCCCAGGAATGGAAAATTGCTACGGTCATCCCTCTCTTCAAGGGTGGTGACTGTACCAAAATCAACAACTATAGACCCATTTCCCTACTGCCCACCCCAAGCAAATTGATTGAGAAAATTGTACATAACCGTTTTCTTCACTGCTTGACCTCTAACCATATTCTTGATCCCCACCAAGCCGGTTTTCTACCCAGTCAATTCACTATTATGACCATCAGCTCTCTCGCTGACTATCTCTCCCTAGCAGTGGAAAATAAGACCCCAAGCCTACTCACATTTATTGACTTTTGCAAGGCTTTTGATATGGTCAAACACCAGATCCTATTATCTAAGCTCTTTAAAATTGGTATCAGAGGTGATCTACATCTGTGGTTATGCTCATACTTAGCTTCTCGTCAACAAAAATCTCTAGTGAACAATCAAACCTCCAAATTAGGTAGTATCAAAACTGGAGTACCCAAAGGCTCCATACTAGGCCCATTACTCTTCATGATCTTCTGAACGACCTAGGCAAATGCCTGACTCATTCTAAATATCTTCTCTATGCAGACAACACTTTTCTTTTCCTGTCTTCCAAATCAATACCCAACCTCTGCACCAAAATTCCATACAACCTTAATAATATCTGGTCCTTGTGAGTAGCTAATCGCTTTCTCATCAATGAAAACTAAGCTCTCACTTATCAACAGGAACAATAAACCAGCCAATATTAATGTCATGCAAAATGGTACTAAGCTCAAATCGTTCACAGCTATAAATACCTAGGCCTCACTCTAGATGACGGATTATCCTACCAAAGCCACATTAAGAATGTAATACATATTGTCTCCCACAAAATCTTCTTATTCTTTAGAATCTGTCACCAAGTCATCAGCATTGCTTGTATACAAAAGTAAAATCTTAACTTATATTGACTATGGTTACATCTTCCACAACACACACTCTGGTAATCTCAAGCTACAAGCTACAAATGCTCCAAAACAAGGCCATTAGGGCCATACTTCAACTAGATCACAATTGCTCAACTATGGACTGCCATAGAGATCTAGCCATTACCTCACTGGAACAGGGTACCACCCTTGCCGCGCCAAATCTTTCCGCGCTGTACTTACCGCGACACCTTACCTAACCGCGACTCACGCCCATGCAAGTGGTGTGCCTCACCGCGCCCACTGCAGCCCTTCCCGCTCCCTACATTGCCGCGCCCAACCTTTCCCCTGAGAAATGGAACTTCCCCACGCTTCTCTCCCCAATAGTTGCGTCTTCAATACTTCAATAGTTTGTTATGATTGTGTTTACCAAATCCCCCCTACCACCCAACCACCCTACCACAACTACCCGATCCATGATCAGTATTGCTTTGAGATATATGGTCCTATAACTATATTGTACATTTCCTCACTTTCACTGATACATGGCTTATAGTGAACCTCACACAATATAGCCAATATTTCGAAACAAATGCAGTGAGTAGTGCCCTCAACTCTACTTGTTAGTCTATCCTAATGTGAGGGGTCCTGGGCCGCGTATTATTAACATAGGTTCGTCCTATCGTAGGATGATGTACCCATCAGGGTTCTTGTAAAATTTAGGATAATCCTAGTTATTATAAACTCTAACATTCTTGTAACAAAGTTTGTTATAATTATATTATCATTATATAAATAAAAATGTTGCCCACCAAGTTCCACCTTTTTACTTTATCTCTTAAATATATAAATTAATTCATCATTTATTTAAATTTCTTAACTTATGATAAATCTTCATTTATCTGGGGAGATCACTAATTTCACTTTCGGGAGAGAATCAGCATATATCAGGGAAATTATATATCCATAAGATTTAGATTTATAATGAATATCATGCTGACCATGTTATTTATTATGAATCTAAATCTCATGGACAGAAGCAGAATCAGTGGGGAAGTGTTCTTGTCACCGACCGAATTCCATGTATTTTTATGAGGTAAATGCAGTTATTCTTTTTTATTTCCAGGATCAAACATGATGAAATAACAATACAATATGATCCAGATGTATATGACCCCGTGGGGCCCCGGGTTAGAATAGGTCCTCAGTTCCGCATAACTTCTCGTAGAAGGCGAGCGAAATGCGGCGATTCGTTTGCCGTGAATCGCGACCTGTGTCGGTGGAGGACGAGATCCTGGAGTCTGAGGGGAAAGGTTGCTGCGGCTTCCCCCTCCCCAATACGGCTCTTTGGCTCTTACTTCACCTAGACAGGAGGTCCAGGTTGGCCCACCTTGGATCAATCGGCTGGTCATGTCAAGCCCTAGGAAGTAAAAATCCTCTGAAAACTATCAAACCAACACTCTGGATAAATTTCTGGCTGATTTGCCATTACTTATTTCCTAGAAGGCGGTGGCTTGGGCTAATCAAGGGATGCCAAAACTTGTTTTTGTTCATCTTAAGAGTATACCACCCATGTATCCCTGGTGCTCATCTGCTGGAAACCCGCAGCTCTGTGCATCCCCTTGTAGGACTCCGTGGTGGGTGGGGACCATGGGTGATGAAAACCAGTATTCACTATGGGTACAACACAAAAAACAACCAAACGACTGCATGAATCGGACTCAGACTCGGACTATCCCCACGAACAAGACAGATGGCCCCGTTTTATAGTTATTTCTTCCTCAAACCCAGAGCACCCGGTTACTAAATTGTCACCATTTGCAATACAAAAAGGCATACAAGGAGTAGCTGGAACAGTTAAAAATGTCAAGAAGATGAAGGATGGCCTTTTGGTTGAGTGCTCTAGGCAGCAACAATCAACAAACCTCCTGACTCTCAAGAATCTAGCAAACATTCCTGTCATTGCTGCTCCGCATAGGTCCCTGAACTCATCCAAGGGTGTGGTCAGGTCACGAGACCTAGCTGATGTCACTGAGGAGGAAATGATTAGCGAACTGGGCCACCAAGGTGTCACTCATGTAAAAAGGATCACGATCAGGAAAAACGGAGAGGAAATTCAAACCAACACATTTATTATCTCTTTCAATGCACCTACCCCCCCCTAAAAACCTAAAAGTTGGATACTTGAATGTGAAGGTGGATTTGTATGTCCCAAATCCCCTACGCTGCTTCAAGTGCCAAAGATTCGGTCATGGCAGAAACTTCTGCAAAAATGAAGCTGTCTGCATGAAATGTGGACAACAGGGTCATGAGAGCGAAGGCTGCCAGAACCCTGAGAAATGTGTGAATTGCCACCAAGACGGCCACAATGCCATGTCCAAACAATGCCCAACCTGGCAAAAAGAGAAAGAGGTTCAGAAAGCTAAAGCAGAGAGAGGGATATCCTATCCCGAGGCTCGAAAAATTGTTGAGACCTACCATCAAACAGCGCTACTACCCCTGAGCTATGCTGGGGCAACCAAAAGAGTCAGGAGCATTGAGTGCCAAACACCCTTTACCTGGCTTGAGGCTGATAACCCCATTGAAATCAAAACAAAGAAACAGGTGATCGCTACACAAACTCAAACAACCTCAAAAGTCAATGCAGAAAATGTTAAGAAAGCAGAGGCCCCCAAACCATCTGCTACTCCAAATATGAAACAGCAACAAAATAAGAAAGTGACTGATGCTCGCCAAGCATCAACTCCACACCCTGCTAAAAAATTAAAGGTGGGGAAAGGGTCCTCAGGACCCTTGAGTGAGTCTATGGACTCACTTAATGATATGGATGTGGACCACACCCCGCCCGAAAGGGGGAGAGGTGCCACATCGAAAATAACCATAAATCGGGCTGGGCCACCAAATAACCCTAAAAAGTTATAGGTATGCCCATCCTCCAATGGAATTGTCGAGGTTTTAGAGCAAACTTTGAAGAACTAAAAATCCTCTCAAGGCTCTACGATCCTGTTGCCTTCTGCCTTCAAGAGACCTTCCTCAGAGAATCTGCTGCCACCTTCAAAAGCTATAACTGTTATCATAGACTTGGCCCTGTTGCAGACCGTGCCTCAGGCGGATCTTCTGTCCTTGTCAGACGTGACCTGTGCCACAGCCAAGTCTATTTAAATACACACCTCCAAGCAATAGCAGTCAGAATTACCCTACATAAGTCCCTCACACTCTGTTCACTGTATCTACCACCTAATACAGACCCCACAAAACAAGAACTTGCTGATTTGGCAAACCAGCTACCCCCACCCTTCATTATAATGGGTGATTTTAATGCCCACAACCCTCTGTGGGGAGATGATAAGCTTGATGGCAGAGGCAACACTATCGAGAGCTTTATTCAAAATCAGTCCTTATGTCTCTTAAATGATGGCTCCAAGACCTATCTCCACCCTGGGCTTGGTGCCTCCACTGCGATTGACTTGACGCTCGCTTCTCCCGATCTGTTGGTAGACCTCTCCTGGCAGGTGCTTGATGACCTCCATGGGAGCGATCACTATCCTATCATTTCCAACATAGATGCCCCAAATCAAAATCAAAGGGACCCAAAATGGAAACTCACAAAGGCAGATTGGAGTGTTTTTGACTCCCTCTGCAAGGAGAGGCTCCAGATCCCTATTGATGATGAAGCAGCTTCCAAGTTCACAGAAACACTAATATCAATTGCAGAAGAGACTGTACCTAAAACCTCGACAAAACCAAAAAACACATCCACCCCATGGTTTAATAAAAATTGTAAAGAGGCCATAGCTCAACGAAAGAAGGCCCTGAGGAAATTCTTCAGGCAACCAACAGCTGAAAATTTGGAAAGGTTTAGAAATAAAAGAGCGGCTGCTAGAAAGACCATCAAACTAGCAAAAAGAACCTGCTGGAAAGAATATGTATCCCATGTAACATCAAAGACCCCCTCAAAAGAGGTATGGGACATGATTAGAAAAATCAAAGGAAAGGGTCCATCTGTGGGAGTGAGCCACCTCAAGCGGGGCAATGTCCTACTTGCTGACATGCCAAGCATTGTTGGCGAGCTGGCCAGGGCCTTTGAGGTTGTTTCCTCTTCTGCTAGTTGTTCCCAAGACTTCCTTAAGATCAAAGAGAAACAGGAGAAATGCCAGCTCAATTTCCAAACTGATAATGCAGAAAGCTACAACAAACCTTTAACTCGAGAGGAATTAGACCACTCTCTGAGGAGGTCGCACAATTCAGCTGTTGGACCTGACAGAATCCACTATGAATTCCTAAAACACTTGCCAGAGGGGGGTCTCACACTCCTCCTTCAGATCTTCAATCAAATCTGGGATACTGGTAACATTCCACACCACTGGAAGGAAGCAACCATCATACCAGTCCCAAAACCAGGCAAAGATCATAGTGATCCCTCAAATTACAGGCCCATTGCACTGACAAGTTGCCTTTGTAAAACCATGGAGAGGATGATAAATGACCGTCTTGTCTGGCTACTGGAGTCTGAAAACCTTATTTCAGACTTCCAATGTGGCTTCAGACATGGTAGGAGCACCCTTGACCACCTCACCAAACTCGAAGAAATGGTGAGAAGCTCCTTCATCAAGAGGGAACATGTGGTTGCCGTCTTCTTTGATCTGGAGAAGGCTTATGACACCACATGGAAGCATGGCATCATGAAAGACCTGCACAATATGGGATTAAGGGGTCGTTTACCCAACTTCATCAGGAACTTCATGTCCAACAGACACTTCAGGGTCCAAGTGGGAGCAACCTTCTCTGACTACCATCCTCAGGAGATGGGAGTTCCCCAGGGTAGCATACTCTCTGTTACCCTGTTTAACATCAGGATGAACAGCATTGTCGATTCCATACCCAGGAACATGACATACAGTTTGTTTGTTGACGACCTGTTAGTGTGCTTTAAAGGCAAGAAAATGAGCGTAATTGAGAGACAACTCCAACTAGCCCTCAATCAGGTACAGAAGTGGGCATCGGTCAATGGTTTCCGGTTTTCTAAATCGAAGACTGTGGCCATGCACTTCTGCCAGCTCAGGAGTGAACACCCTGAACCTGGCCTATACCTGGATGGCAACCCCATCAAAGTAGTCAAGGAAACAAAGTTTCTTGGTCTCACATTAGACAGCAAACTCTCATTTGCACCTCATATCAAGGCACTCAAAAACAAATGCCTAAAGACTATGGACATTATGAAGGTTGTCTCGAGTATGGATTGGGGAATGGACAAAAACACACTCCTACATCTGTATCAAGCCTTAATAAGATCAAAGCTTGATTATGGATGTACCATTTATGGCTCAGCCAGGGAGTCCTGGCTAAAGCAGCTAGACACAGTCCACCACCAAGGATTGAGGCTGGCTACTGGAGCCTTTAAAACAACACCAGTGAAGAGCCTCTTGGTTGAATGCAGGGAAGCCTGCCTCGAGAATAGGAGACTTAAGCTGGGACTCCAATATGCAACCAAAATACGAAGCAGCAGACGAAACCCTGCACACAGTGCTATCTTTGGTGAAAACAACAGAGATCTTTTTGATGCCAGACCGACCTACACCAAACCATTTGGTCTGAGATTGAGAACCAGCATTAGAGAACTTGATGCAGATCTCAACATGTTGTCCTTAGTGACTACTCCCAGCATCCCTCCTTGGCTCAGGAAAAAACCTAACATCATTTTTGACCTGACTGCAAGAAAAAAAGGGGATACCTCCCCACTTACATATCTCGAAATGTTTAACAACGTTAGATCCCACTACTTCAACCATGTGGCTTTTTACACTGATGGCTCCAAAGAGGGCAAGAGGGTATCTTCTGCTGTGTTTGGCCGTACAGCCAGACTGAGCAGTCGGCTTCCAGACCATTGCTCCATCTTCACTGCTGAAGCCAAAGCCATCCTGATGGCTCTTGAGTGTATTGCTGATGCAGACCACAGAGCATGCATCATCTTTAGTGATTCCAAATCTGTCCTGCAGTCTCTTGCCCATCTAAAAACTGACCATCCAACAGTCATGTGTATTCATGACAAATTGAACTCCCTGACAGATGCTGACTATGATATCCAGTTCTGCTGGGTTCCTGGTCATGTCAACATTCCAGGGAACGAGTTTGCTGACAGAGCTGCTAGACAAGCCCTCAATCAAGAAATCACTGTATGTCCATTCCCTCCATCTGACTTGAGGCCCCTCATTAAAACACATACCCAGTCCATTTGGCAAAGTGAATGGGACGAATGTATTGACAACAAACTCCATGAAATACAACCAATGCTTGCAGAACCTATTAAGGCTTCCTTTAACACCAGGCGAGAACAAGTTGTGTTCTCTCGTTGTCTTATCGGACACACCAGACTGACCCATGTCCACCTGGTGAAGCGAGAACCACAGCCTGAATGTATTGCTTGTCAAACCCCACTCACTGTCAAGCATATCCTACTGGAATGTGCAGACTTGCATGATGCCCGTATAAAATATTTCAACGCTCCTGACCTCAAAACACTTTTTAAAACGGTCAATGGTGACAATGTCATCAATTATCTAAGAACTGCTGGTCTGTTCTCTTTGTTATAGTCTCTTTCATACAAAACCAAACTTTCGTTATTGCTATATCCATTTTATTCTTTGTTTTATTTGTTTGTATTATTTACAGCTGGACTGTAAACTAAATCACTTTTCTCATCTCATTCCATCTCACTAACTTTCATTGCCATGAATATGACTCCACATGGATGTCGTCATGGCATTAAGCAACCATTACTCACTCACTCCAGATGTATATGTATCAATACTTGTCATGTTTCTCTGTTGACAGTTCTATGGGAGGCATTTGAATCCAAAGTATGAGTAAAAGGGTCACCAACCGAACTTTATTGTATTATTCATATTTCCATCATTTTCAGAGATTAGTGAATCATATTTGGATATTTACATAAGTATGCCTTAGTATTAATTTATGATGAAAACATAAAGTTCTTAGTTTATACCAAATCTAGCTTTGGTGGGTAAACATCTACTTGTCACCGACTGAACCCTAGCATATGGTGCCCCCTAAACATCTGAAAATGTATTAAATATGAACATTATATTATGTAAATATTTCCTTATTTCTATTTCATTTTCTACTTATTCTAGTATCTTTCTTGTGGGAATTAGCGAGTTCCGTCGTGCACACTATTAACTGTAATAATACACATTAATGTTGCTAGATATTCAAATTAGATATGATATGATAACTAAAAACAATAAATGGTAGGTTCAGTCGGTGACACTGTATCTATAAGTCTGACATAGAAACATCTCCCAAGGTGTCAAATTTTGGAATTAGTGTTTAATATTTCTGTCATTGATACGTTTGAACATTGTCTACACATGTGTTAAGATAAGGTTTGCATTTAAAAGGAATTTTCTGGCCGCTTCATATATTGTCATTTGTTCGATTTTATTCTGACTAAAGGGCCTAAGATTTAAATGTTGTTCACCGCGCCCACTGTACCCCGACCCGCTCCCTACATTGCCGCGCCCAACCTTGCCGTGAACCTTTCCCCTGAGAAATGGAACTTTCCCACGCTTCTCCCCCCAATGTTGCGTCACAAACTGGCGACGTTATTAGAAGACATATCTACATGTATGGGCCCAAATTAAAAATGTGTACACTTGGCCTTTTGAATGTTTGAACAGAGTAATTTGAATATTTCTTATATTTCTAATAATAAGAGAGTGTATAGTTTGGTATCTCTCTCTCCCTCCCTCTCTCTCTCTCTCTCTCTCTTTTGGAATACCCCATATATATACATTTGTAATATTTCTGACAACTTGCAATAAATCATGTGTAATCGTATTAAATGTATTTTAACCCCTGTCGATATGTATTAAATGACCAACCCCAAACATACCTAATATTTCATATAGTAATATAATATAGGCAGGGCTTTTCCGCTGCATTTACTCCTTAATATCTCATACTCTAAGACATGGATATCGCAACTAGTTATATGACCCTGGGTTACTTCAAATAAATGAAACCAAACGATATGATTTGATAATAGATCCAGGCCCTAACCAATCGAACATAGCAGGTAATGACAAAAACGGGAAACATTTCAATTTAAGATGGACAGAAGGCCGGCCTCAGCAAGAATGCTTAGAGAAGGTTTAGAGAGGGGATGCACGGTATAGAGATCAACTCATCGAGGTTTGTCAGCTAACAATTGAGATTCAATTACACACTACTTATATATCTACATCTACTTATATAGATGCAATCAAAACAATGAGGTCTACTCCCCGCTCTTCTCTGCGCACCTGTGTTGTTGTGGTTGGGTATACATAAACAATTCCAAGTATTTTATGTAAGAAGTACGTCGTTGTAGAGAAAGGGTGTGAACTCATTAGATTTGTAGGGAAATGAATAGTTGTCAAGTATTGTTAATCTACTGTCGTAATACTATCTGTCATTCCCCAAATGAGAGAAATTACTTGAATAATATGGGGCAAGTAATTTAGGGATGAATATGATAGTGACAGAGGAGAGGGAGGGTGAGGGACATAAGGACAGAAGGACAGAGAGACAGAGGGACAGAAATGTAGGTCTAAAAATTCAAACTGAAAGAGAATATATAGGGTGGGGCAGGGAGAGAGAAGAGAGAGAGAGGAGACAGTTATCATACACCGATTTGTATATTTCATTAATCACTTTAATCGCTTAGCATAATTTATATATAATATAATATAAAAAACGAGTTTACAATAAATTGGTTTCCATGGTGACAGGTATCTTGCTATATACCTATCATATACCTATCAGTGTTAGCAATTATAAGATTGTGGTTTATGTGGGGGACAGCACAATACTGCCCCCCCCCCCACCCCGACACACACACATACACTTGTATGGTATAAGTCCAAAGAAGTAAGGTTTATCAATATAGGCTTTTCATTTTCTAATAGGCAATCAAGTTGTTGGTCATAGTTAGAAACGAACAAACAGACCTTGGGATGGGTTTGTGCTTCAATGAGCAATGAATCACAATTAGGGGCATACTTAGGCCCAAAAGAATAAGAGGTGTGTTTCCGATTTATCTGGCTGAAATCTAGGTAGGGAGGGGTGGTAACTTTTTTTTATTTTATTAGGAAACCACCTCCCAGGAACTGATAAAACGTGTATTTCATAACAATAGTGGTTTTAAACATGGGAAATGTGCTTTTTGACAGTTCCCAGTAGGGCAAACCTGTTTTCCTCCTATCATAAGCTTTTTTTGTCCGAAAATCCAAAGAAAGTAAGATATGGTACAAATAAAATCAGGTATGGTCAAAAACAAATTTAGGTAGTGGAAGGTTTTTCTAGGTAGGGGGTGGGGGGTGGGGTAAATCAGCAACACACCTATTATTTTGTTTGGCCTTATAGACATGTATAAATGACTCTGACAATTGGCAATTGCAATTCAATGAATATGTCCAATACTGAACCGGACACCCAGTGCCTGTTGTATAAGCTAAGGAAAGTAATGTCCCCCCCTCCCCACCACCCCCTGTGTAGGGATGAAATAAATCCTTCCTATACATGTGTGAAATTCCCAGGTCGTATGAATAGCCTATGTACACTCAATGGTGGGTATGAATGTGTATTCCAACCCTTCAAAGGAACAGAAGGAAGTGTAGTCCTGAATTCCCACAAATAATTCCTTCCTTAGCTTGTACAACAGGCCCGCGTCTCAAGTTTACCTCTATGGTGAAAAGTAGCGTGGAGCGTGTCGGCCGTCGGCCGGGAGCGCAAAGCTTGAGTGCGGTAGGCAGGTGCGCGGTAGGCAGGTGCGCGGTATGGGAGGGGAGCGGTAGACATGAGCGCGAAAAGGCAGGTGCGCGGTATACAGGAGCGCGGTAAGGTATGGAACCACTGGAACATAGACATATCTGTCATCTTCAAGTAACAGGATATCAAACATCTAAATATCTGACATATAGAGATACTAAGAATGATAGGAATACTAGAGCCAATATTGCACCTAAAGTGAACACCCACAGATGTAGAACACAAACTGGTTTAAACACAGTTCTGGTCAAAACAGCCAAAGGCTGGAATGAACTCAGTCCATGCACTTGTAACATAGCTACAATCAAAGCATTTAAATCACATCTCCTGTTTTAGTTTCAGCCAAGCATTGTTTATGAGACTATACTTTTCATTTTGTACAAATTTATTTATTCAGGAATTTTTAATTCATATGAGGCACTTTCATCTGGGAAGTTTCCATTGTGTCCTGAGAAAAATAATTGTTAGGTAAATTCTATTGAGGTGGATGACATCAAAATATGGTACATTAAATAAAATTTGACAAATCAGTGCACAAAAGGTGCATCTTGATTGAATTATTTAAAAAAGATGAGTATGAAGAAATAATGACACTATTAATTAAGTTAGAACATAAATGATTAAATGGGGTGAGATCCCAAATTATTCAAATACATAATATATGTTATGCATTTAATGATATTGATGTGACTTTGTGTTGCCAATTTCAGTTGATTGCATTAAAGAACAAATGGACAGTGAGTATCAATTACTGTATCAAATACACATACCATGCTCTCTGTCAGACAGTCAGCTATGGCCAGATGGAGTCTCCTCTTACTGACCTAGCTTGACCTAGATAGAGAATTTCATCAGTCCACGGGCCCCTGGACTTGTGCAGAGCTAGTATCACCCATAGACACTGACCTCATTCTGTAGTAGCTCTCAGAAGGTTGCAGTCATTGGGTGACTGAATGTTGCACCATGGAGACCATGGTTCTGATGGCATTAAATCATCATTGATCATTAAATGCTTTATAGTAAATTATTTGCATAATATGATGGTTTATTTCCAAGGTTCTGCATCTGTGAACTAGGCAAGGAGCAAGTCATTATATGCTCAACTCTGTAGTGATTAATCTTTGCTATTCATTTATTCATTATGGTCATGTCGGGAGAAACCGGGCTGAAAAATCTGTATTTTTGCATTGTTTAAAATATTGGTCAGAAGTCTTTCTAGAAATAGCAGCACTATCCTGGATGTTAACGTACAGGGGCCTAGTGTAGAAAAGCTGTCATTGTTTACATTATTATTGCAGGAGGAATGTGCATGTGGTGGAAGGGAGTGAACAGTACATGAATAAATAATTGGTTAAGAAATTTGGAATACCTATACCTTTCACTACTGGGCCTTGTCTCATGAGGATGACCAAGCTTCTTTTGTGACAAGTCTGGGTATTAACTTTCCATATTTAGTCAATTACAGAGAACCAGGCTTCACTGATGTATTATATCAATCCATAAGGGAAGGGGGTTAAGTTAAGTTGTCTAGGATAGAATGAATTAACTAGTACACAGGTAGCTCGCTGTGGAGTAGTCTGAATTGCATAGGGAGTTGCAGTGGGATAGGCGGGCTCATATCCTCATGCGTGGGCAGTATTTCTCCGGTACTACGAAAACACTTCAACTTACTCTAAGGTGATGATCATGAACCAGGGCCGAGGCATTCAGACTGAAGATTAGTTAACATGAGCCTAAAGTCAGAAAAGGATATTTTTCAAATGTTTTACACAGAGAATCCAGACAGGCATATTAGCATTTGTTTGTATTTAGGGCTTGATCATATCATATCATACTTCTTTTTAAACAAATATTTATTCATGTTGATTTTTGGCATAGGCCATGCAGTCAATGATTAATTCTAACTTCAACATGCATAGGATATTAATTAATTAAAATGTCATAATTTAGCACTCTAAGTATGGATTTCCGTAAAAACTACTGTGAATAATGTTCCTTGTCTCTTCCACTGTCTCACTTGTTTTGTATATGTGATGTGTTCCAGCGAAATGAGTCATAAGTTGCAAAAATGATATTTTTCTAAGTGTTTATTTTATAAGATCACTTTATTCATCTGATTGTTTGAGAGTTCATCACCTTTAGTTAGTCAATTGATGTATCACATTTCAGGATAATGTGTCTAATTATATCCTTACGTTTTAAAGGTCTTTATATGGAGTATATTTAGTTACTTTACTGATTATTGCCCCCCAGAAATATTGCCAAGTTGTGTTTTTTTTTCAAAAATAAAACTCATACTTATTAGATTACTAGACTATTTTACTGTTTACTATCTATGGAATCGGCTTGGTCTCATCTTATAAATATAATGATGTCTCAAAATACATTTTTGCTACTCATGACTCATGTTCCTGAAACACAACATGTATGTGCTATGTTCAATTTATTGAGTGATTTATTTCAGTATGTAGGAAGGCTGGAGGTATGTACACGTCAGCTTTACTCCATTATCTAATATAATAATAATAGATTTTCATTTCAATATCATAATTAGGCTACAAATAATGTCATACAGTGAAAGGTCAAAGTAAAGAACATACAATCTAATATAGCTTTTTGTTAGACAAACATATTGCTGTGATGGCAATGCCATGCAGCAGCCCCCAAATGATAATAATTATTGGTTTTAAATATAGGAAAATAGTGAACATAAGTTTTTATTATGACCTAGTCTTATAGATCAGAACATTTACTACCTCAGAACATATGTGGGTCAGATTTTCAGAAAATGTACAATTCGCAGCTGTACTCATTTAGAAAATTCTGCTAAATTAGGCTGCAATTTGGTCAATACTCGGAAGATTCGAGTATATTGGGCATTGCATTGATTCTAGCAATCTGTTTGGTTAGGTTGAGCTTTACTTTGAACTTTATTTTCGTCTAAAATTTTGGTTATTTGAGAAGATTGGCGAAGTTGAATTGTACATTTTCTGACAATCTGACCCATATACTCCCTATACATTTAAATCAGATTGTTCGATCATAAATGATTACTGGTTAAAAATCAAGCTCTCTTTAGCTTACAATTCATGTAGTTCATATGTTTATTCCAGATTGTCTTCCCAAGGTATTTCTTGCGGCTGTAACTGGTATGTAAATCTGCAGTAGATCTCCAACACCCATCATTGTTGCCATTATTGCCATTGGAAAATATTAGGACACAGCACTATCTTTGTTCCTCACATGTAGATGGAAATTTATGATTATTACTTAAATCATGGTCATTTCGATGAGATATTTGAATAACGTGTTACGATTTTAAAGGCTATACATTTACATAGACAATTTCAAGTAAAAATGTAATCAAATTTACTTACAATACAGTTTAAATGATGAGTACCCAGTGAAATGACGGATGGATATCAATATAGTTTTAGTGTATGATCCTCAGGTCTATCCACCCTTATATTTATGAAACTTGTTTTATTTCCCTTTTAGAGTGCCTTTTAGGTAAGTTTATAATCTTTACATCAGGGCTTAATGTTGCAACTAATTTATTTGCCAAATGATTATTAAAACATATATATTGGGTCCAGGGTAAGACCATACAATGCCTTTCTGCCTCTTTTTTCTCTCTCTCTTTCCCTTTTTCTATATCTCTATTTCCTAGGTATGATCATAAACTGCCTCCCTCTCAGCTCTCCTGCCCTTGATATAACCATATTAAATGTGCTGATAAGGGCGTAAAGTAACCAATCTCACTCACTCACTCACTCTAAAAACATATATGAGAATATTATAGTATAGTGCCAGCACTTAATCAAAGTAAACACAGATATTTCCTTCAAAGATAATAACAAAATCAATAAAATTTGCTAGACTACTCAGGTGAAGTAGAAGGCGAAAATGTTTCCTTCTAATGCACTTATATAAATAATGGAGACAATGTATGTGATATGTTTCATGAAAATGAGTGACAAGTCGCAAAATTGACATTTTTCAAAGTAGACTATTCATAAGAACCCTTGCTTATAATGTTTTAATTTTTGGAGTTCTCGAGGCCCTCTCTCATGATGTTGGTTTAACAAATTCCCTAGGTAGGAGGGCATCCTTAATACCGCCGGGCTAACGCCCCTCGAATTGTCCACCAGGCAACAGACCACTCAGACCACCCAAAACCTCGGGTATTAATGCTATACCAATGTTACTCACTTGAGTCCTAACCCTCTTAGGAGGCCGGGTTGTTTGGCATTACACTAAGTTGAAGGGACAACTGAGTTTTATTGAGGGTATTTGAAAAACCAACATCATGAGAAAGCGCCCAGAGCTGCTAGTAGCATAAAAACAGGTACCAAATTTCAAGACATTGTAATAAATATATCTAGCATTATTATGGTCATCTTATACAGTATATTTAGCTTCTTTACTAGTAATTGTCCACCCCAAAATATTGCCATATATATCCATATGTTGCGACTTATGACTAATTTTCCTAAAACACATCACATATTTTTTAGATATATGCGGGGTAGGGTTTGGATTAAAGGGTTTACATTTTCAAGCGGCAGTGGGCTTTGTATTAAGCCTTACAAAGTTAATTTTGAGCTTATGAATGCGGGGTGCATTTAAGCATTACAACTTTCCCCTGTCACTCTGTTGGTTCTGTACTGAGAGAGTTTGCATGGTGTTTTTAAAAGTGTAATTAATTTAGTTCTTGCATCATTATGTTTGATACCTTGGCATGATGTGTTGACTAGTGACTAGATGACATGAATAGTTTACAAGCATAGGCTGTCGTGTATAGGACACTGTCCCGGGTATATGGGTAAGATTTTCAGAAAATGTAGAAATTCAACTTCGGCAGTCTTCTCAAATAACCCAAATTTAAGACGAAAATAAAGTTCAAAATACAGTTCAAAGTAGCCAAAAGATTGCTAGAATCAATGCAATGCCAAAAATACTCGAATTTACCTAGTATTGACCAAATTGCATTGACTAATTTAGCAGATTTTACTAAATGTATACAGCTGCGAATTGTACATTTTCTGAAAATCTGACCCATATGGTTCTATTTTGTCATATATCTCGCAGTCATAAGGTTATACCTTATCTTATTATCATATTTGTATAACTCTTTGTCTACAATATCCTACTTACGTTGTGATATATTTCCTATGAATATTTTTCTTATATTTTTGTATCTGATTTAAATCAGCTTTACTGCGAATAGTGTACTTTTTAGCAAAATGCCTAGCAGAATAAAAATCTTAATACAAAACAAACCTTTTTCAAATTGTCTTCTCAGGGTTTTGGAAACTACTATATGATAATTATGTGGGGTGGGCTAGCTTTTGTTTATTTAATTTAGATTTGTTAAATCACAATGGTAGCAGTTATCTTCAGTGTATCTTTCCTTCAACTGGGGACTAAGTTGTGGATACCATACACTGGGAGGGAGATTCTTGTTAAGTTAATATCCGCCAGAGCTGAATTATTTATTGTTCACTGAGAAAATTATAAAGACTTGTAAGTCCTTGCTTTACAAAATGCAAACAATAATTCATCCTTCTAAAATCTAGATTATATGTTACTTGTTATCTAAGCTTCTTTCTCAGAAGTATGGTGTGATCTTAAAATTCATTAATAAAATCCACTTTTTGAAATAATAAGCAGAATGGCGTGAAAACTTCTGGAGATTCTGTATTTCTGCTAAATAACATTTTTTTAAAAGAGAAGTGTAATACAATTGTATTTATATTCATCTTATTATTCCACGCAGCTTGAGAAGTAAGTGCAAGTATTTGCCAAAATGTTCAACAACAAGAACTTGATGAAATGACAAGACCTTTATCAGAATACAGGATGTTGACCACGAACCCTTCCTAATCCTCTGCTTCCCGCGCTAATCACCAAACAACATCAGTACTTTGTAGTTGTCTCACTGTAACGTAGTAATAAGTAGAACAAGTTAAGGACATGGAATCTAGTCTGGATTTGTTGTTCATCATTGAAGAAGAATTAAGAGCTGTTTGATGGAATGAGTATAGCACTTACTTCTCGTATCTATTTATGTAAACCTGATTGTAGTCCTGGATACTTTTGAGCATGTTTGGCACAGTTATTTGTGTACGATATTAACATATTAAAATAGTATTCAGGTGCAAAACCTGTGCTTCCTGCTTTCTATGGTTAGAAACTATTCTTCAAGAGTCTTATTATTGTAGTCTTATGTTGGTAGTTAAGGAACTACTGTTTGTGTTCTTTGTTATTATTTCTATGAGACTTGTTAGAAAATAAAATTGTAGCAAGCAATAATGACTTGAGACTCATTACTGAACATTGTTAAATGCTCTTGTCCCTCCACTACTGTACAGGAGTCCCTGCTGTTTATTCAAACATCCGCTAGGTCGACTGTGGCACCCCCTTACGGATATAACGCACATTATTCTATGGCTCGGCTACTGCCATGCCACCTAACGGTATAACATATATGGGTCAGCTTTTCAGACAATGTACAATCGTCAACTCTACAAATCTGGTAACTTCTGCTAAATAAGGCTGAGATATTTTAAATGCTATGCATATATCCAAGTATCTTTGGCATTGTGTTGATTAAAACTATCTCTTTCTTTTCATGTTAAACTGCATTTTGAACGTAAACTTGATCGCAGATTTGTATTATTTGAGTGGGTTGGGGAAGGTGAATTGTACATTTTCAGAAGATTTGACCCATATACGCGATCGTTACAATATGGAATATGGAATGTCTATTGGTTCAAAGTACCCGGACTGCCGTATAATTCAGCTGCTACACCATAACGTCTTCTGGTGGAGACAAAGAGAACTAGTCTTAAAATGAATAATTAGAAGTTAATTGGTATTGTTAAAGAGGCGCCCAGGGAACTTATCCCTTTTAAAACATTAATTAACGTTATCTTATTAAACATGCAGGAGAATTAGAATAGCGAATATAGATTTATTTCTACTTGTCGCCGCAGGCAGATTACCCACTGTCTATGAACAGTTGCACCAACCACGGCAGCCATCATACTTTCGGTGACCCAGATAGTGGGTTCAAGTGGGAGACCGCCGCTCCCCGCGGAGTGGTGACGGCACGTCCTTGCTTATGTTCGGTAGAGGGTGCAAAGACTAGACGGCCCCCGACCTGAGTCGGACGGGGAGTGGCAGGAGCTAGGTAAGGCTGCTTGTTGGTAGGTGTAAACATTGTCCCATGGTCTTTAGACCAAATCCTGAGCATGTATGGGTCAGATTTTTAGAAAATATTTTATTTCATTTCAAGAATCCTTTATTTGCAATGATGTTGAGATTAGCCTACAATTAGGTCGTTCAATCAATAATGATACAGTATTATCATTTCCTCCGATGAATTCCTAATACAAAATATACAATTCAACTTCACCAATCTTCCAAAATAACCACTATTCCGGACAAAAATAAAGTTGAAAATACAGTTCAACCCAACCAAACTGATTGCTAGAATCAATGCAATGCTGAATCTACTCGAATTTACTTAGTATATTGACCACATTGAAGCCTAATTTAGCAGAATTTACTAAATATGTAGAGCTACCAATTCTACATTTTCTGAAAATCTGGAAATGAATCATAATAGTTCACGATTAAATGTACAAAGGCGGGACAGTGGCGCCCCCTTCTGTTTCATTCTCCCTCACTGTTTCACCTGTCATTTCAGTTGCTCCCAGTTTCACAAACTGAAATGTTGCGTTTGGTAACGCTGCCCTGTATGGCTACTAAACACTGCAGTAAATGTGATATAGATATATGTGATGTGTCTCAGGAAAATGAGTCATAAGTCGCAAAATTCCTATTTTTCAAAGTGTTTTATTCACAAGATATCTTTGTGTGAATGTTTGTATCTTTCTGGTGATTAACGCTGTCTATACACTCTCCCGCACACCGTACCCGCGCGATACGGAGTGGCAAGTATTTTCTACGGTGGACGAGAATGGTACATCGCGGCCCGTTCCGTTCAGCTCCGTTCCGTGCCCGCCCGAAAAAAATAAAAAAATTGATGTCGTCATACATTTACTATAGAAATATTCATGACGGGGCCACTTGTATCAGTGGCGGGACGGGACGGCCTCCTAAAGTTCGGCGACAATTACCGTTCCGTGCCGAACCGCTAACACGTCCCGTCCCGTCCCGTCCTGCACATTACATTTTTTTCACGGGAAAATTTTCGAAAAAGTACGGGTAACGGCGGGGGACAGGGACGGGGCGGGACGGGACGGGGGCGGGGCGGGCCAGAATGGAACGGCACGGAAGCCAGGTCGCCAAGGCCCAGTCCCAGCCCAGTCTCAATGGTCAATTCTCACATACATTTTAGAATTTTATTCAAGGGCGTTGGAAGGGCGTTAAAAAGGGTGTTGGAATGCAACACAAGACAATTCATGCTTTTCCTGATTTTGGCTACAACAGGGAGAGATTTTAATATTTGTGTTCCCAATTTTCGATGTGGATTGTTAAACATGTGTACAATCGATCATGTGAAAGATTAGTAGTTCCAAAGTTTTTAAAATTTGTCCCCAAAATAGCCCCAAGTGACCCCATTTCGTGAGAACTGACCATATATATGTATATATATGTACGTATGTATGTATGTATATGCATGTATATACATATACAATACATATACAATGTATGCATGTATAATGTATACATATAAAATATATGCATAATGGGTATACATAAGTATGTACATGTATACATAATGTATGTATGTATATATGCATGTATGTATGTATGTATGTATGTATGTATGTATGTATGTGTGCATAGATATACATCTATGCATATATATGTGTACATAAATTCATGCATGTATGCATAATATATACATGCAGATGTATACAGAGTGAGTGAGATTGGTTGTTTTATGCCCTTATCGACACATTTAAGATGGTTATATCAAGGGCGGGAGAGCTGAGAGGAAGGCAGTTTTTGATCATACCCAGGAAATAGAGATAGAGAAGAAGGGAGATGGAGACAGAGAAAAAGAGACAGCAGGGCACTTTAAGGTCTTACCCAGGACCAATGTATGCACAAATACACAAGGATAGAGAGAGGAAGGAAGGGAGGGAGGGAGGGCGAGAAAGGGGGGAGAGGTTGGGGGGGAGAGAAGGAGGGAGAGAGGAGAGAAGAGAGAGGGGGAGAAAGTCCAGTCAGACATATATAGAGCGGCCCCAATTGCCGGCCATATCTTGTACCATGGGAGTATGTGAATCCAATGTAGTATTAACTAAAGGAGTATTGAGTATAGGCATATATCTATATACTATAGTATAATTTGTAATAGTCTGTGTGGCCCGTTCCGTCCCGTCCCGTCCCGCCCCGCCCCCGCCCGCTCCCCCGCCCGCTCCCGCCCCGCTCCCGCCCGCTCCCGCCCACTCCCGCCCGCTCCCGCCCCGCTCCCTCCCGTCACCCGTGCCAAACCCGTACCGAAGAAGTTGTGTTCGTATGTACCATTCTCGTCCACCGTAATTTTCGTCTTCAGTGTGACGATTTTTGTCTACCGAGCACCGCGAACGCTACTGGTGAACTGTGATGACGAAATTGCCTGAACTTCTGATACGAAAAACGGTCATTTGAATCACGGAGACGAAATATGATATGCTCCGTATTCGCGCTGCGTTTTTCGTATCAGATAATCAAAAACTTATGGATTCCATACCAGACATTATTGAAGTAGGTCGCAGAGGTTAGCCTTAGTATTATTAATCAGAAAATGGTTAGAAAGTAGCGATGTTGGATGAGTGGTCCCTGTGCAGCGGCTATATCTGTCAAGCTAGGAAAGTGGTCCGTAGCAAAACGTGTATGCAGGCCAAACTATTATGTAGCAATAGAAAAGACTACGATGAAGTCATCTCCGTCACTATTTTTACCGAGAACAAAGTAGGATTGCCTGAACTATGTGTGTAAATGCATGTTTTTTTTTCGCGTGCAACTCGCCAATGGTCTCCTATAGGCGTGGCCATGCTTGGAGTTCTATGACTGTAAAAAAACACATTCACAGCTATCCGCCAATGCATGTAGGCCTATGTACGTCTACATTAATTTTGGCGCACCGCAAATGCGGCGGAACTCTCCTTACATTGAGGTAGATTTGCATATAGGTAGCGCACTTTTGAAAATGTTTTTTTGATGGTGTCAGATCTGGTCGATTTTCCTTGGTTAGAACGATGCTAGACATTCGAAACAGCCAGGATTTATAGGAAACACACTATGGATACTGTACAAGGTCTGTAGCGGGCGGTAAGGCTACATTTAAGCTGTTTTGGACTTGGTACCAGCTAGACGAAAAGTCGCCAAGTGGCAATGCCATGCATTAAAAACCTCAGCTCGGCAATTCGACCCAAGCTCATTGGCCCAACACTATTGGGGAAATCTGCAAATAATTTCCAAAAATCCCTACGTTCCCATATGTACACACACTTCAAACCTGTCCCAGTCTCAAGCTTATTGATTTTAAGAGACATTTCACTGAAAAATTTAAGGTCTTACTAGTATAATTACGGAGTTCCAGCATTGCATGCTTACGCCTATGCCTATGCATAAAATTCAAATTCATCTCTACAGGCCTAAGTATGTCATAACCTATATTCTCCATACCCACTAGGTGGCAGCATGGAGGGTTGACCATATACGTTAAGGTTTATGTAGTATGCCACATCATATTCCTTAGTTTGCAGTGGCTTAGTTGAAGATTTTAGAATGGCTAAAGGAATATTTCATTAGAAATGATTTAAGCTGACATTGTTTCTATTGGGAATATTCTGATAACTTGTTCAGTCTTGAGATTTCGTTAGTCCTTTTAAATATAGGCTATAGGCCTAGACATAGCCATAGGCCTACTTAATTGACTTGTGTCATCCCACTGGGCTCATTTTACAGCAAATTTCCTTTCCTTTAAACAAAATAATTTAAGGAAATGTTCCTTTGCAATGAACTGCCTGAATCCCAAATTTTGGGTATTTTGTAGTGATGAATTATGTTTTTTGCATTAATGTTGTCAACAACCCCAAATACTTCTGAGCATGCCCTCAACATTCTGTTTGCATGTCGATGGGGTATATTTTATGCCCCATGCGACTGCAGACAGGGTCAAGGAAAACATCCCCAAATTTCTGTTTCTGGGGTGCCTATAGGCACCAAATTGATTCCAGCTTTGTATCACTGTCAGTCCCAGTGTAGCCAGAAACACATCAAAACCAATGGTTTTCCAAAAGAACTTGTTACCCAGTATAAGAATATGTCAGCATAACTTAAGCATAAGGGGGTCAAGCAAAACTCATTTTACAGATTAGAATATGGGTACACCAGGTAGTATTTATAAGGTTTCCTACATTCAGTCCCTGTGACACACACTCACACTAGTTTACCACTTGTATGGGATAGGCCTACTTTAATGCTTGAAATGGAAGGTCCACAAATAAATCATTTTCTAGCATGTTCCTCGTCACAGTTGACAGCTCTAGGCCTATGTAGGGCCTATACACTGTCATTGATATCTACAGTCAGTTACTTAGGCTACTCTACCAAATAATTCATTAGCTTTCTACCCCATGTCAGCCCCCACCCTTAAAAAAAGCATAAGTCCCCACAGGTCCCTGGTGCCACACACCCTCTGGACCTAGCGTGGGCTGTGACTCCCGTTTCCCACATTTAAAATGTCCGACGACGAGAACAACAGTGGTGTTAAGCTTGGGAAATTTAAACCCAGTGACATAGAATCATGTGCAAGGAATCATGTGCAAGTGAGTAGGAAGCATGTAAACGCCAGTTCCAGATACACTTCGACTCAAAGGGGCTACACAAAGCAGCAGGAAGAAGAAAGGTTGGTCAACTTTTATGTTTATTTCAAGCCAGGGCCCATTAGTTGACGGCACTGCCTCACTCCTCCTCCCGCCTACTGGTCAGTCATGTCTGCCTCTACTGAAGGGACGGGTCTGCTATCCCTATGGCTCCGTGAAACATAGCGCAACTTCTTAGCACATAGGAGTCGCTATGGCCAAGTGCTAAATGCTGTTTTGACACCTTCACTTGCCGCCACCCCTCCCGTTGAGGGGTGGCGGCCGACTGGGTGTAAAAGTTGTTTAACACGGGGAGTGGGGGCAGACAATACAATACAATGATCAATTATGTTTCCAACATTTTCGAAAGCTTTTCTAACCAACGTCTCCCTCTCCCGTCCCTCCCCCTTAATACCCTGCCCCTCCCCTTGATGTATGATTAGGCCTATATATTATTTATTGTATTTTTATTCTGAGTCGAACAGTTACATCATATTTCCAGAACTGGACACCATCCTCTCAGCTGAGTTCTTCCTGGAGGTTCCTTAATACATGTTAATACTAATACCAGCTATTCAATTAACACGATATCGAGATGTAGTCCTACATAAGTCTGTCTGAATCGAAATGACAAATATCAATTTTCAAAATTCCCAGCAGCTGTTAATTATGTTAACATAGCAATAGTACTATATTTTCTGACTTTTTTTATGAATAAAGAGTTCAATGTCATTGTCCTGTCGGCATTTTTTTTTAGCTTTTCTGCAATATACACTCTAAAATCTTTACTTAGAAGATTTCTTTCCTATATTCTTTTAGTACCTACATAAAGCCATTTACATTATCATCTCTTTCCATGAAACCAGGGATTAAACTTTTATATATATGGTCGAAACAAAAGTACTTTTTTTTTTAGCAGAAGTCATATTTGCCACATGGAAACTCCCTTTCATTATTTGAAATATGTGTAGGCCTATATATATTAGATCGATTCCACTTGGGTAAAAATATATTTTTGGTTTATTTTGTATCCTGTAAAGAAGAAGTTAAAATTCTCATGTGGTAGGTCTCTATTGCAAAGTAGAATATTTGTCTAGTCTCCCCAAGAGCTGTAGCCTATCTAGTAAAATGTGTGGGTCAAGATTTCTAAAATTGCTTCATTGCCTTTATTTGAGTCATTAGAATTCATGACTTTATCCCCAATAAATTTGCCATAAGCCGTCAAAACAAGTGGATTTCATAAGTGCTTAGATCACCTACTTATTTAGATGAAATATAACCAACCACTTGCCTTAAATAAATGCATAATTTGGGAACCTAATAATACAAATTCTTATCGCTGTGAGGCTTGAAATCACATAAGTTACATTACAGTGAGTTATTTTATCAATCTGGTAAATCGTTATTTATTAAACTTTAGGCCTGATTCTGTATGTAGGATTGATGTACAGTATCTCGTTTATATTTCAGACTCATATGCAAGACATGCACGAATGTAATCTGCATTTCCCCATGAAGACAGGCTGTAAGCTTCCCTTTAAACGTTTCCTCATGAAAGACTGACTATGTATAACACAACCATTGAATTCGAAGGTAAACATGTGAAATGATTGAAGTAATATATGTTGATTTTGGGAGTTCAGTGCCAAGATTTGGGACGTAGGTGGGGTGATATGAAGCAATACACATATTAAATATATAGAGTGTACTATATTACTGAGTTAAAAGCAGTCATTGTTACATTAATACTCTTCTTTTATTTCCAATTAATTTGTCTAAATGAATTTGTCTCTGAGCAAAGTCCTGGGCTACCATATTTTGTTGCTGAGCAACTACTTGAAGTGCTGGTTGCACGTTGAGCAACCATATTTCTGAGGGATTTGGCATCCCCAGATTACATACATGACCTTCTACCTGATATCACTAAACATTTTAAGCGAAATTATAAAATATTGGCCATGCAGTTATTACACATAACGAGTCTTCCACGCTTGCATTAAAGTAATCTTTACAGTTAAAATACAATACAATGTTAATATGAAGTAGGTAGGAGGTGACAAGGCTTCATCTATTCTTTTAACATGAGATCACTTAAAAATGGTCTGACATTTTCCAGGTTGTACAATTTATTATCATTAGGGATGCTGTTCCATTGTATGGGTCCTTGGTATAAGAGGGATCTTTTAATTTTGTTCTGTCTGGGAATTTGGTAGTGTCAAAGATTTTTGTGGACTCTGATTCCTAAGGTAATTTCTCATTTAACCTGATGTTTGAGTGCGACCCCAGTAGTCAATCCCCTGGGAGTTCTCTAAAATTCTATTTAATTGCCCCTCTATGACAGCATAATCATTAAAATCACTACTTTTTCCCCATTTGGGATTCCCCTCAAGACTGTAAATACTAAAGCTTTAAATGTTTTTGTTCCAGACGACTGACAGGATGAGGATGACTTGAGTCCTGTTGTGAGCAGTGCACAGAGCAGGTTGCAAAATGCCAGAGATCTGAATTTGAAACCAATTCTGCGATTTAATTACAATTTTGACTAAATTTAAATAGAAAAAATTTGTTTTTGCTATTTAATATATTTCAGGACGTCAACGCAAAAAAACACAGTGAAAACTATATATTTTCTTTTATAACAAAGAAGACTCCCAGGCAGTATATATTACAGCTGGAAAAAAATCTGATTATGGGTTCTTGGTGAAAAATACGAGTATGTTTTGACAAATCATCATTTGCCATAGGAACCAATAGTAAAAGGGTCAAAATATTTGCCACCCCATATTTCAAAAATAGTTTGTGAATTGATTTTAGAAATCATAAGTGGCCTTGGTATGATCATATGTACAAATGATTCTAGTTCGGGAACAATCTAAATATTATTTATAATAGGCTCGCTTAATAATATAATTGCAATAATATTCGTGTGTGTGTGCCTAAACACTAAATATTTGAGGGTAAACCCTTTAAATAATGTTGTCATTTCTTAATGGTATTGAGAGGCTATGTTTGCGATATTTCTGTGAAATGTGTTGACACTTGTTCTTAATGTAGTGAGATCTCTCAACAAGGAGTTAGTTTCTACCTGTCTGCGTTTCTTGCTTTATGTAACATCTTTATGTAATAAAGAACTAGTTAAGAAATACTTAATTTGCATTTCTCCTCATTCTTGTGTAAATGAAGTGGCTCTGCTAATGACTTGTATTTAATAGGGAAATATATGTGATTGTTTAATATTAATTTCACCCTCCATGATTTACCCCCTAAACAATTCTCTAGATCAAAACAATCCTATAAATGGTATTGCAAATCAAATCGTACCTATAATTATGTTATATCGTATATATTACTGGACTTTGAAATGAATAATAAATAATGATAAAGGAGTAAAATGTATGTAATGTAACTATTGTCTTGTCTTCTCTTTTGCCGATAATAATGCATCTTTTCTTCATACAGCATGGTACAGTACAGTACATTCATTGCAATATAATACCGGATATAAACAAACCATTAATTAAAGCAAATATTTTCCGTTTTCACCCTGCCGCCCCCCATGCGAAATTCACCGTCCCCGCCCCCCCCCCCCTGAATCCTGGCCCACCACGCTCCAACTGCGCTAAGAATAGATTTTTGAGTGCACGAATCTCTGATACGAAAAACGCTGCGCGAATCGCCGATACGAAAAATGCTGCGCGAATCACCGATACGAAAAACGCTGCGCGAATACGCTGAGACGAAAAAAATTGTATCAAAAGTGGGGACAAGAATTTCGTATCCAATTTCGTATCGCGCGGATACGTTGCGCAGGAGAGTGTATTATGAACACATGTACCAAAATCCAAGACAGTGTATTAAATATATTCATGCATGGCTATTCCAATCAGCAATACGAAGACTATGTATAAATGTAACTAAGTTCTTGTTAAAGCTGGGTTCCGCCACAACATCCTACCACCCTGGGAGGTAGTGTACCCAGTAGAAATATAATCTTTAAAACAAAATCTTGGAGTTCCTTCTCTTTTCTACTGTTCCTTCTCCTACTTCTCTCCAGGAGTCTATCTCCTCCTATAACATCTAAATATTATACAGATTCGGTCCTATAAACGTTGGATAGCTGGCAGCCTATAGTGTTTGCAGGATGGAGATAGCAGTTACCTTTAGGTAATCTGGAAACGCCATTAAACCTACACACCATACACTGACACAATTTGATAATATAACAGATCCACAAACAAAACGTTCTGTAAATAGGAAGAGGCCGATCCTTATACATTTCACTGTAAAAGGTAGCAGCATCCTCGGGCGTTGCAGGTCAGAGGTTTCCACTTAAACTTATTTTCTTTATTTCTTTTACAAATCATGGTGGGAACGAAGTATTAAGATGTTCGAAGAGGAGTAAAAACAGACCGTCCATGTTAATTAGTCGCATTTAAATTCAAAGATAGTTATAGAGGTGACATAAAAGTGTTAATCGTTTTGAAATGCAAATTAGATTAATCAGAAAACATTGCAAATTAGAAAGTACCTGGGCGGTCTTAACACCATCTAGTATAGCACGATGTCATGTGCTAATGCAGAAAAATGGAAACAAACTGAATATTTGGGTCAGATTTTCAGAAAATGTACAATTAAACTTCACCAATCCTCTCAAATAAACTTAATTTCAGACGAAAATAAAGTTCAAAATACAGTTCAATAATGCAATGCCGAATATACTCGGATTTACCTAGTATTGACCAAATTGCAGCCTAATCTAGCAGAATTTACTAAATGTGTACAGCTGAAAATCCGACCCATTTAGTAATTATGTGCCTTTTCCAACAATGTAATCAGGTGTTTTAAGAATCAAATATGTAGCCTTAGTTCCACACGGTAATCAACATATTAAGTCTACAATAAACTATACAATGTTTAGACCCAAAATTAGTTGTTCTTAAAGACCTCGGTCAGCAACATATAACTGCTAATAAGATAACAGAGATATATCATTTTTTTTATTTCTTTTTTATTCAATTCAAGGCCAATACAATATTTAATTTTATATAGAAAAGAAAAGACACGAAATCCACCATGCATGGATGTTTACACACGTTGCCTCGTAAAATTACTCGTTACACCATAAGAACACTCTCATTACTACGTTTGAAAATACTAATATGAACATTACTATTACAAAGCACGTTATCATTCAGGGTATATCAACTTAGAAGAACAATATTACATTGAATACATTGATACGAACAAAAGCAAGGCGCGTACGTACCTGTACGTCTAGCGGGAAATATGGAATGGTATTTGCTACAGCATTGGCGCTCAAACCACACAGAGGGGTTTTATCTGTGACATCTGCTATTAATTTTTACGATTATTCTTACAAAATATATCGGGAATAGTGTAATGAATACAGAATTACCTTCAGGCGCTCTCACCAACAACATCGTTCTGCAAACAGTCATTTCCAAGGACACAATCTTGGTTAGGTAAGAGAGCTTGTGTACTCAGCATACAATTGTATAAGATGTTGTTTTCCTGGGTAAGAATATATTTGTAATGGACTCGTATATTATTATAATAATATGTGTAGGACTTGTAAGTTATTGTCATTAGGGTTTACATGAAATTTGATTAGGGAAGGGATACAGTGGTATGTGATATATTATAAGGAATCTTGTTTGTGATATTCGGTGATGATATGGCAACGCACAAAAACAACCACAATAGTTGGTTATGGGTAATTTCATAATATGTTTGGCCAATACAAATATTTAAAAAAGAAACTCCCTACGTTTAAATCTACAACCAACATGAAGTCAAATCCACTTTTTAGCATTATTTCGTAAAGATAAATCACTGTTAAATTAATTAAATATATATGTTGTAGGATGACCTCAGAAACCCATATATAGATACGTTTTGCAACGTTATGGAATTTTGTACATAACTCTAAAAAAATGAACATTAAACTGTCAACAAATCAAAACTTGTGAAAATGAAATTGTAAAAGTACCATTTTTGCGATTTATGAGTCATTTTCATTGAAATATAATATTATTGACGGAATTCACCGTGTCCATCTCTAATGTACAAGACGCCGGCTGTAATTAGGAGAAGATGTAGGAGTCACGGTTTGAAGGAGTAATTATAAACTTTACGACTTGAGACATGTCAGCTCAGGTGTTGAGGCCCTGCCATCGCTACAATAGGGCACTTTACATGGACACGACATGAGATTTCTAAACTAGGAATATTTAGATTTTTGGCGATTTTAGTCATTGCAATAATGTACCACATTGTCAAACATGATATCTCTGCCCAGGTTGAGCGGATGCACTTAGGATGCGCAGCCCTTGCATGGCCACGGACTACATCCGGATTCAGGGAAAAGTGCAGCCAGTGTAAGCCAGCCTTGCACATCCGGCTGCACTTTGGCTGCACTTTGGGTTGGCTGCACTTTGGTTGCACTTTGGTTGCGCAAGGGTTGCACATCTGGCTGCACTTTGGTTGCACATTCGGCTGCACATTTTAGTATGCCTAGGGCAGGTAGGGTATTGCCGGTGGGGCTCAGATTACTTGGGATCAACTTAAATATTTGCTAATTGTTATTATGAAAATTTGTTAGTATAAATATATTCCTCTACCATTACCATGAAGTACTGTTTGCCAAATATGTTCAGTCAGAGTAGCAAACTGAAGGCAACTTTAGGTTGAACATCTACAGCCCAGATAGCTTTTAAAGGTACAACACCATAGGTTGCATCCTTTTATTCATCATTTATCATCAGCACTGTCCCTGCATGTTCACAGACCTCTGTGTATGAATCATTTTGATGGTTGATGAGTTTAGACCCTCCCAGCTGACTAGCCACAATCATATGTACAGTTAAATGGGTGGTTTGATCAGGTCTATTGCCAACATCATACATATACATTATGCATATAAACTCTAGAAGAATATCACTTCATAAGTATTTGTTGGACAATATCAATAGTGTATAAATGCCACATTGGTGTATTAGCGGTACCTTTATTGTTAAAGAAATTATAATTGCAATGCAGTGACCTGTCACGCCACCTAGTGAAAAACAAGTACCACCACCTGTACTGTTACCAGTAAAGTGGTACCCACACAGAGCTCCTTCTACGGCCGATTTGGCTTTAAGATTATGTCTACAATTTAATTCCAAGTCCTAATTAGTCATAGGATCCTAAGACTAATCATACAACCAATTGTATTACTTTTTGTTCCCCGATTTGAAAGTAATAGGACCGATTTCACCGCCGATTCACCAATATTTAAATAATTTCCGATACTATTTTTCTTTACCGAAAGCTATAACATCTAAGCTATTGGGGGTACAATAACGTGTCATACATCAAATGAACGGTAATTTTGTTGTCTACAAATGAATTAATATGCAAAAACCTGTGGGAATGATATTTTGGTCGGTATTCAAAAAAACGTGAAAATGTTATTTTTCTAAAAAAAAAAGATTTTATTTTTATTTATTTAAGGCCAATAAAATATTTAAGTAATTCACATGAAAAAACACACTGTCCACCATGAACGAATTGAGCCGTTGCCTTGCAAATAAGATTGAATATTTACCAGAGCCTTCCCAAATCGTGGTGAAATCAATCCAGTGTGGGTTGATTTCACCACGATTACACTTTTTCCCTATATACTCCATACAAATGTCTACAAAACGGGGCCCCCTTTCAACAATAATAGCAGTAAGTAATGCTAGTTACAACTGTTCAAATAAATTCTGAAGGAATGTTTCAGAGAACATTTAAAATGGTATGAAACTCAGCCCACACTCCCATTGCATGGGTAAGCGAAATCAGGTGTGAAAGCAAAGTGTCACATACAGGTGTGTGCAACATTGAGGTTGTACTGTCTTCCTGAAGTCAGACAGGCCTAGTTTTTCGCACAGAGAACGGCTACTATATGTTGAGATTAAATAAAGAAAAGTTAGCGACTTTTATATATGTTGAATACATCTTAACGTTTCAACCCTTGATTTCATTTGCCAAAATTTAAGCCTTTTCTAATCTTAAATTAGTGTTCCTGACCATTAATTAGCTCACTCGGGGCCAGCATTTATTAATTTAATGAAGTTAAATGACTCAGCGTTTTTTTCCAGGCAGTCGTTCAGGGCCCCCTCAACAACAAAAAAGTTTTGTGATATTTCCAATACCCCATGCTATCATCCCCAACTCCTTAAATCCCCTCCCCCAATGGTTAAATATAAGTCTAAACACAGAATGACAAGTAGTCCTACCGTATTTCACCGATAATCAACCTCTTAAAATTCAGCAGAACTAGAGTAAAGGAACAGTTGGTAGATCTCCTCAACAACAAAATTAATAACTGTAGCCTATTCATTGTAGAATGCGTAGGCCTATTAGCAGATCATTAAATACAAACATTGAATCGAATCACAGAACTAGATAAGATATGAGTAGATATACTCTAGCTCTGTGATCAAATGTAATCGTTTATGAAGTCCAAAATAAATTAATTATAGGCGGCCTCTCTCTCTTATAGGCATAGTTGCATTCAAATTGAAATGCAGCACAGACATCTGTGATTATTTCCTTTTGTTCCTCCACATACACCAGTGGTACAGTGGTCAAGCTGGGAGAACAGCCCCCTCGCGCGAAAACATGTATTACGGCTGTACAAAAAGCTGGCGCAGCCGCCGGGCACACTAGACCAGCGGTAGGTGGTCAAGCTGAGGACTACCGTCCCGGTGCGACGCCCGTACAGCTCGGCAGCAGACATAGTATTCTCGCACCTTTCCCGCATCGGACGGCGGGTGCCGTGTCACTCGGGTGCACTCCTGATATGTGATGTGTCACAGAAGAATGATTAACCAGTCGTAATCGATGATATTTATCAAATGTTTTTCCACATTTGTTCATGGCTATGCGTGAGTGTGTGTGTGGGGGGGGGGGGGGGGGGGGCGGATAACGCACAGCTATATATATATAAACAATTACAACATACAGGTTTACCTAGGAAGCATAGAACTAACATATCTCACTGGTACCCGCATGCTTTTCTAGACATTTTTTACTCATAAGGAACTGGACTCAGACTCAACTTCTGAAATAGTGCAAAACAAAGAGGTCTGTTTGCGAATTAGAAAACTAGAAAGAGGGGAAGGTGACTCTTTTTGTAAATTCATTATTTTAGGAAACTACCTTTCAGGAATTTCAAAATATCACTAGAAAGATCAGGCATGCTCAATTTGTTTTTTTAAGCTGGGGGAAGATTGTCTAGGTAGATAATGTGTGTGTGAGGAGTGGGTGGAGTTAAACCGGAAGTAGACCTTTTTATTACAGGGGGGGGGGGCTTGGAAAAATAAACAGGTTTCCACATTTATTAATTATATTTTACATCAATATTAAATTCATCCTTTAACAGAACTTGTTGCTATGGTAACTCCCCTATAGATACAGCGCACGACTTCTAGCGGGCATGTATGAAGTTAATGATGGATCATGGACTGACAGCCAGTTTACTGCTTCACCGCCACCACCACCACCACCACCACCAACACTACCTGTACAGTGCACGTGCATGGCACGTACACCTGCATGCATGCATTCTCTCTACCACCACCACCGCACCACCACCACCACCGCCACACACCTCACACTCCAACATGTCACACTGCGGTCAAGGTTCAAGTCAGGATTTACTCCTTCAGCAGGAATCTATTCATCTGTGTGTGTAAGGATTATGTGAGGAGTTACTGGAGGACGCTATGTACAAGATGTGTTGTGTCATCATGTCTTAAAGGTGTTTTAGCATTTGATGTTAAAGTTGATTGCAGCTAAGGAGTGTTGTCATGTGAACAGCATGGATAAGCCACTGAGATTAAGAAATTCACTCCTTCATCTTCTCCTCTTCTACGTCTTTATCAGAAAAGGTAAGTTGGTGGATGTTATAGTGTACAGTCTAGGCTCAGAGCCTCTCACATCAGATGGTATGTCAGTGAGTGGACGCCTACTGCGCTAATGGCTTTCCCAGCCCGGGGGTAGGCATCGTAATGAAATATAATAATGACATAATGACATCATTTTGTGGTTTGGAGCGAGAGGCTTTGCCTCCGTTTAGAGGGATTATGTCAGTGCTGAGTCTAGACTGGAAAGGCTTTCCCTCAGTTTGGACGGACTTTCTCAGCTCTGAGCCTAGAGTGTGTGGGCATTGAATATATAAAAAGACAGGAACTTGCTGTAACCGTGTTGTGGGCGGTTTGTCTGGGAAGGATGTACATACTCCTAATATAAGGGTACAAGCTTATCCAAGAGTTCATTTGGACATTCGCCTAGAATGGTTCTGAAATAATCCAGATTATAAACAGAAATGAGTTTCAAAATATTGTTCAACCTGAACAAACTCGAATCACAGCTATTTGTTGTCATACATACCTATTGTATCTATCTAATTTAGCAGAACTTCTTAAATATATAGGGTTGCCAATTGTACGTTTGTCAGAAATACTGCCAGATATTCCTGACAAATGGTAAGTCCTAGATATCAAAGTACATTTGGTGTGATGTCGATTCGAAAAATCCTCTTGCTTATTCTGAAGTTGTTAAACCATTCTTTTCCTAAGATGCGGGTTGTGTGAGAGGATTGATCTAAGTAAACTGTGTACTTTATAGTGCCGTGACACTTTGTTAATGATTCCATTTCCGATATTATAGAATAAACAATTTTAGATTTAAGTCGTTAACACTGAGTTATACTGAAGATAAAAATGGCGAATCTAAGATCACTATTGATACTTTGTGAGGTCCTGACACTGGGCTTCAACCCCCCACCCCTCATACTCCCTCTGCACAGAAAAGCTAGATTATTACATAGACTGTAACACTCACCCCATCCCATATCATTACTTTCAACATCATCAAATCTCGCCAAGTTTATCATCGGTAACAACAGTTAAATTACTTATGTTAAAAACGGTTTTCATCTACTCATAATGAATTGTTTATTATCACATTATATATATATATTTGTGTTATCTCTCAGCATTTGCTAATTGTATAAAGATCTAAGCATCAGTGCGACACGAAAAGCACCTGAATTTGTGAGCCTCTTATCTGATGTTTCCTGAATAAAATATTTTCCAAAACGTGAAAAAAAAAAAAAATGGATATCGGGTATAACTACAAACTTATGATGAATAAAGTATTATCTCATCTTCATCATTATGTTGTAATTCTAGTAAAACCTGTAACTACAGTTTAAGTCCCAGTTCTCGGGAAATAAATTAAGTTTATATTAATTGTTTGGAGAGTAGACTTTGATGTGCTTTTTGTGCACTAAACTGCTTAGAGGGGGAGTAATTCCATCGTTCGCCTGAGGACATCATGCCAATAACTGTAGGATAACAATGATTTAAATAAGCCAGAGTACAATACAATAAGCTATTATTAGCAACTTGTTCATTAGAGTGCACTACGGTAAAACAAACACTGTTATTATAACATTAATATCAGATATATTATTTTTCTTGGTAGCTATATAAATCTTTATTTCTATTTTCCGTAAATGGATATTGATAATAGTGGTAATTCGTGAAAGTGGGATATTTGTTTCTGTTGTAGACAGTTCGTCAAACCAACCCCTCTAAAATACTAATATTATTAACAAAAACATCTGTACAATAATCTCGTTATTATTTTGTTATTATGTTGTCTGCCCCACTTCCCAATGAATCAAGCTTTGACAGTGCAGAGCTGTGATGTTCTCATGGCTCTGCGCTCCATTCTTCCACTATTTGACCAGTCTGATATCTTTCAGGACTCTGCAAGCTAACACTGCAAGCTAACTCTGCATGCTAACTCTGCACGCTAACTTATACCTTACATTAGCAATAATCTGTCTTTTTTATCACCGTTTTTGCGGGTGCCAGTCAGCGCGAACACCTTAACAGAGTGGCAGCGGAAGCTTTCGTCTTTTTTGAGCTCATTTGAGCAACCTCTTTTTGTCTCTTTTGGTTGCATGCTTGTGAGAGTTTGACTGTCTTTTTTACATATCCGTGTACAGACTTCCATATATATATGCAATAGATTGATAGTCCAGGCAATCTAGCTCAAAAAAACCAAAATGTCAAAAAAACTAGAACAGAAATGCGGTTTTCACCATCCTTTCCCACAAGGGCCCTGTATTAACATACTAAAAATGTAGAAAAATTTATCGTTGGGAAATAGGGTAAAATAGCCATTTTCCAAAATGGCTGCCATGGGATAAGTGCCCAGCTAAAAATCAATGTAACTTTTGATCAGAACATAGCAAATGGATGTATTTGGTGTCTATAATGGGGTTTTCAGATATGCCCAACACACTGGTGATATCTAAAATCATGTTAGACATTTCCTAATATCCGATATCCAAGATGGCCGCAATTGGAAATCTGACAATTTTGGAAAAGTTCATAACTTTTGATTGAAACATGGTATGAGGCCAATGTTGGTGCCTATTATGGGGTTTTCAGGTATGACCAATGCTGTGATAACATTTAAAAACATGTTAGACATTGCATGACAACTCATATCCAAGATGGCCGCCATTGAAAATCTGACAATATTGAAAAAGTTCAAAACTGTTGATTGAAATATAGTATAAGGACCAATTTTGTTGACTATTATGGGGTTTTCAGGTATGCCCAACACAGTGAGAACATTTAAAACCATGTTATTCATTGCCTAACCCATATCCAAGATGGCCACCACTGAAATTCTGACAATTTTGGAAAAGTTCAAAACCTTTGAAAAAAAACATAGTATAGGACCAACTATGGGGTCTAATATGGAGTTTTCATGTATGGTGAATGGCAGTAATGCTGTAGGACACATGCTCAGTGGCAAAGCAATGCCCAGAGCTCATAGACACTATTCTCTTGATGGCAGTCCTTATTTTACTGATGGTTAAATCGCATTTACTGAAAGAATACAGTATGGCAAGTGATAGGATAACTTCCTTATGTAATTAAATAATTTTGTTTATGATCATATTATGTACATAGACAACTATCTCATATGTCTATATGCAGGAAATCTATCACATCAATCCATAGATAGAGAGTCAAATACATGACAAACTATAGAAATTCTTTCTCAATAGAGAAAGTTCCCCTCTAGCCATATACAATTTTATCTGGCTCCGGATGCAATGTTCATTACTGATTTTTAACCATGCCAAATGCAGATCAAATGACTGAAACATCTTTTGAAGAAGCAAATTCAAAAGTTGGCCAAAGAGTCCCTCTGCACCAGGAGAAAGTTCCACAGAGAACTGTCCTGGTGATACAAGTTGCATCACCTATATCTGGCTGCAGTATAATGAAGATGGTACTTTCAAGGGCTTTCTGAGAGCAGAAAAATCAGGCAATTGTAAATATCACCTTGCATCAATCCAAGAAAGGTTCTCCTACCATTGCTGCCCCCGAGCCCAACATGTATAACAAAATAATACATTCCTATTTAGAGAATATGGCCAGACTAGAAGACGATGACCCTGATATCCATGATATATACTTGGATGGCCTACAGATTCTGGGTGGTCTCTCCACTGTCCTGGCTATTGAACAGGTTGGTTTGGGGAAATTAAACCAAGGTATACACGGATATACTGGCATCACATTTCTCAATAGTAAACAACATATAGAAGCTTTAAACACTCAACAGAGGTGTGATTGCAAAGCTGGTAAACTTTCTTGATGTATAAACCCCTTTATAATGACAGACACATTGCATATTATTGTCTCAGGTGAAGTGGCTTCAGTACCTGTGACAATTGATAAAACTGAAGCTGTTGTGCAAAAATCACTGTTTTTTCAAGCACATCATGTTTTCAATGGACAGACCTTGCTACAGAGAATCATTTGGACCTGTGGTGTACATTTAAGGACATCTGTGGCAATTATGTTCATTATGTGAAAGCCAAGTATGGGGCATTATTGTGTTTGATGGGTACTTTGCTCCAGTAAAGGACACTTGAGATGAGGATCAAAAGTGCCTCTGACAGTGAAGAAGGAAGTCATTCTGGGAAATACATAAAATAAAAAGTGATTCCGCAACTTATTGAGTGACATCTTGGTACAAGCTGACCTTGTCATTCATTGCCAAACTCCTATGGTTGCTGCTGCTGACAAAGAATTGTTGTTGCAGATGACACATACATACTTATTTTCTTATGCTGCCAGGGCAACAGTAACAACAGAGGATATTTCTGAAGTAAAAGCATGAATCAACAAAGATCCAGGTCTGATTCTGGGAGGCCAAAACAATCCCCTTAACAAACTTTGTTACCACCAGTTTTATCAAAGAGTTATGAGAAGGACAGCATACATGTGTGTTGACTAAGATTCTACCCCAACTTCCACAGTAGCCCAATCCACAGCCTACTAGTGTACAGTTATGGTTAGGCAACTACTGCCTTCAGCTCACAGACTAGGGGTGGGAAGTGAAAGAAGGACTGATGTATCCAGCAATGATGGGCAAGTCACCAACACCAGATTAACTGTTGATGATGATTAAATGTAATTAAATGTTCTGACTACAGACCAAAATAAAACTTGTACTAAGTTCTATCAAACTTTGAGAATTATTCAAACACCAGTCAACCCTGCTCCCCCATCATCCAATTCATACCCCATCTCCACCATCACACTTCATCTCACCACCACCATATGATTGAATAATGGCAACCACTGATATTTTGAAAACTCACTCTAATTATCTGTTCTCTCTGCTTGTTCAAAAGGACTGATTAGTAAATTCAGGAGACAGCAGAGGACCAGGAGACCATGTTTACCCAAGCTGTCCTGGCCTATATGGCTTATGCCAGACCAAATACCTGAATAAAATTTGTTAAGTTTCTGGGATAGCCATCTTGGATATATGTCAGGCAATGTTTGAAATTAATTTAAATGTCATCACTGTGTTGAAGCATACCCAAGAACCTGATAATAGCCACTAGAGATTGGTGCTTATACCATGTTTCTATCAAAAGTTTTGAGCTTTTCCAATATTGTCAGATTTTCAATGGTGGCCATCTTGGATATGAGTTGTCATGCAATGTCTAACATGTTTTTAAATGTCATCACAGGATTGAGCATACCTGAATACCCCATAATAGGCCCAAAAACTGGCCTTATACCATGTTTCAATCAAAAGTTATGAAATTTTCCAAAATGTCAGATTTTCGGTGGCAGCCATCTTGGATATCTGTTATAAGGAAATGTCCAACATGATTTTAAATATCACCAGTGTGTTGGGCATACCTGAAAACCCCATTATAGACACCAAATACATCCATTTGCTATGTTCTGATCAAAAGTTACATTGATTTTTAGCTAGGCACTTACCCCATGGCAGCCATTTTGGAAAATGGCTATTTTACCCTATTTCCCAACGATAAATTTTTCTACATTTTTAGTATGTTGATACAGGGCCCTTGTGGGAAAGGATGGTGAAAACCGCATTTCTGTTCTAGTTTTTTTGACCTTTTTCATAAATTGACTGGACTATGACCTGATCGCTTTGTTGGATTGTTTCTCCAATTTTATACCTTGAACGAAAGTACAAGTGCTGATGTTATGTTACTCGTTTCTGTGACATAAATATGCAATACCCAACGGATTTCTGATAGAGCACAACGCTCTTCTTATGTTTTTAACAAATGTTTTTTTTTTGTCATGCTATCACTGCCTAGGTTAAAACCTGCAGTACTATTGTTTGCTTTGATATTATATGTATGCCCGCAAATCAATATTTGAAGGCAGTTCTTATCATGTCTTTGAAATATTGTCTTTACTTAATTGAGTACATTCCTTTAAGTGGCGTATCATTTATACTATCAAAATTATCTCTTCATTTCACTATTTACTTCTGCATTGTCATCTCGCGGAATATGTTCTAGAGTATTGTAACAGTTTTTTTGTAACATCAGGCAATTCTGACAATAGCATCAGTGATGTAATATCTTTAGTCCTGAATAAAGATATTTTTCAAATCAAAGGGGTGGGGGGGGGGGGGGGGGGCGGCCGGGATGGGACAGTTTAGCCACAGCTATATGAACAATGACAGCCTAGGAAGCATAGAAGTTAGAACAAACATCTCACTGGTGCCTGTACGCTTTTCTAGACGATATGGCGCAGTGGCTTCCCTTAGGGAATCCTGATTCTCCCATAGGCACAAGAGCGCGCCACCAGTAACCTGGAGCAAATTAGTCTAGGAAAGTTGGCTCGATCTCCCGATATCCTATGTTTTCGTCATCCAGATCACAAACTAATGCCAGATTTCACTTCCTCAACATTTTTAAGAAGCAAAACGTTGGGGTTCCTAGTGTCTATATTGTACTCATAATCCACATACCCTGATCTCCCAACGCATTCTAGCTATCTCCGGTCCTTAAGTCTTAACACTCTGCCATACTCGGTAACACACTCGTAGTGACGTCATAGCAGACACCGTATGATGTGCAAAACATCGCCCCTCAACGGCGATCGTTTTGCGCATTTAATTCAACACAAACCAAACGATTTTAATGCGTTTGTTGGTGGGCGGGATGTTGGGCCATTAATGTCAACGTACAAAAACATTCCATGTTTAGTAAAGTAAATAAACCAAGACTTCTCCTGTTGTGACGATATCCTGGTGCCACATACCCTCTAGATGCCATGGTACTACGGGTGACTAGCTGTATTAGGGCGTTGGTACAGGTTATGGTCATGTTACATATATACACATGTTTATTTAGTATACATGAATTAGACAAAATAATTAAAGACTGACAAAAGTGCTGGTCAGTCTTTACGTTTCTGTCGGTATTTCATTCCACTGTATTAGGAATGTAAATATTTGAATACTACAGACTTATGCTCAATAAAGAATAACAAAGGGCTGCAACATTGATTCTGGGTGGTTAATTATAGTTTTAGACATAACCTTTAGTTGTAGCAAGAGGATAAGATGCCATTGAGTGAGATCCATAATAAGTTGGCTCCTCCAGATCATACAACTCACGCTCTTCTGTTTACAATATATTAACCTTTTTAGCTTCTTGTTTACAATACTAATAGTTTAAACTATGCACCCGTGGGTCAGATCTTCTGAAAACGTACAATTGGCCTTCACCAATACTCTTAAATCAAATGGAAGGTTATACAATAATACTGGTTTCAATAACAGATTGTGTTACTTTCAGATACTCTTTTGGATTTACAGTAAAAGCATATGTGGGTCAGATTTTCAGAATATGTACAATTCACCGTCACCAATCCTCAAATACACCAAATTTAAGACGAGAATCAGGTTCAAAATACAATTCAACATAACCAGACAGATTTATTGAATGAATACAATACAGAATATATATACTCAGATATACCTAGTATTCATCAATTTCCACTCTAATTTAACAGAATTTGATAGATGTGTAGAACTGTAGATGGTGCATTTTCTGAAAATCTCACCCCTGGATAGATAGATTGGTCAGGATACGGCGCCAGGCAGTTTAGCATGGTAATTAATAACCTTATGTCCCGTCTCTAGTGTTCTTGTATGACATTGGTATATAGTAGAAATGTCTAGTGAGCGTAACCAATAATACAACCCAACTTTGTATTTTTGCATTTATATAAGATTGCACTTCATGATATACATTTAATAATAAAATAAAACCTTTTTCAATAGCGGAGAAAATTCAGCAAATGCGTGACTTCCGGTATTAAAATAGTATGTAGAATTATTATTTCTTTATCTCTTACAATCAAACACTAAATTATTGCTTTCATGAGACAAAAATGAAATTTGACAGTTTAACTCAAATTTAAACCAATTGTATGAGGCGGCCATAATGTAGCCCGGGGCTGCACGGTCATGCTACGTGCAGGGAAGTGTCAAAAGTGCGGCTCACCTTTATACCAGCGTGTCTAAAGCGTTCCCTCTCACCTCCCTCCCCCTCCAGGCGTTATGAAACATAGCGTACTGGGTTCCAGCTTACCTTTACCCTCACAAACTGACTCAATACTTTTTTTGTTTTTGCGACAACTTTTATTCATCTTGCCTGCCATCTTGGCCTCTACATAGCTAAACATGTTTATGAGATGTATTAGGATGAAAAAGTTCTTCTAAGGTAAAAATGTCCAACACAATACCCCTTCTAACCAGAACAATACACAGTTTAGACGTGTTTTTCTTTCGACGATATGATGACAGTAAGAGTTCTCCCGCTTCGAGCTGCTGATTGGTATCATACGGTGGCGCCACCTGTGAGGGGTTCAATACTTGAGAAGATGAAGATTATCTTATTTTATCTAATCTTATAAACGGGTAATCAACCCCACATAGCAATAGACCTTCAGGCCGGGCCTACACATTCAAGAACTTAGAGCCGAATTGGCCTTAAGACAATTCGAATGAATTCAAAATCATTCTTAAGTAACATACTTGAGTTCGGTAATGTGTGGGCTTCCTTTTCATACGAATTGCGAGTTCCTGGCCCGGCTTAAGAGGAACAATAGCTTCGTGATGTATGCTTTGATGTAACATTAATTATACATCTGTCCTATTCCCACTTTGAATTGAATTGAATCCAATCATCATCTTTTCATAATATATGTGATGTGTTTCAGGAAAATGAATTTTAAGTCGCAGAATTGATATTTTTCAACGTGTTTTTTTTCCACAAAATCTCTTCATTGAAATGTTCTGATTTTTAGAGGGTTTAGCAATTATTGTGATATAAATCTATGTAACAAATTTCGGGATATTGTAATAAATATGTATCTTTGCGTTTTGAAGGCCTTCGTATGAAGTATATTTAGTTAATTTACTGGTAATTTACCCACTGCAAACCTTTATTTTCAGAAATAAAAATGTCAAACTTAAAATAGGTAAAGACCCTTTAGGTGTCCTAATGTTTACTATCATATGAATCAGCTCGATCTCCTCTTTTCAAATATGTGTTTATCTCAAAATCCATATTTTGCGACATATGACTAATTTTTCCAAAACGGATCACATATATACAACACCTTATTTCCGCAACAATAAATATCAAATAGCAGAACTATGTGTGCCAAACGGTACCTTAAACAACAGCTCTTACCGTACAATGTACAAAAGTAAGATAAGACTGGTATGTCTTCTTCTCTTACTGCGGTAAAGATGTATTATTAATGTAAGAAGACATCCACAGAATGATATGAAATTAATCAATGACAAGTCAGTAGATCGGGATTATTGATCCAGTGACATCGTCAGAAAATGTACAATTTCTCTCGACCAAAACTATCAAATAACCCACGTTTAAGACAATAATCTAGTTCAAAATACATAACATATAAAATATAAAACACATAACCAAACAGAATGTTTGTATCCAGGCACTACCAAATATACTCGAATATACCGAGTATCAACCATTTTTCAGTAATATTTAGCAAAGTTCACTAAATGTGTAAATCTGCCCATTTTATATTTTCTGATGAGCTGACTCTCATGGCATCACAAGTCATATTGACATAAGACGTTTATACAATGAGTTCAAAACTACTACTTTTGTATTTTTTTGTATTTAAAGATTTTTATTCTGAGTCAAAAGCATTGTGTACAAGTACATTATTCTCAGAATTTGCTGACTCTAATTTACCAAGTATTTATACAAATGTCTAGTGAAGATGTTATCTCACACAAAATGTTATTTCATAATTATGTAAAGAAGTGGACAAAACAAAAAAAAGTAAAAAACATCGATGTATAAAAACAAACACCAGCGCGTTGTTCAACATCATGCCATTCCTATTAATTAATTTTAAAGGTGGAAGAAATGGTAGGTGGTGAATCACTTCTTGTATTTGATGGAAGAAATAATACAAATTCTGCTTCAGTACAACTTTGGTGGCCCGAGGCCAATCTGATTCTCATAAAATTTAATATAAAAATAAGATAAAATAAGTAAAATCTGAATATCAATTAATAGCTCTCCAGACAATTAATGTCTTGTTGAGGAAGATGCACCAGGTTGTTTCCTTTCAAATCCTCACTAAACATTTTCATTCCTAAGCGACTGTTTTTCACTTAGCAGCAGGTGAGGAACCTGGAGGGCGTTTCATCACAGTCTAATCCTAAATATAAGAGCGTCGTATATGGGTTTGAGATATCGTAAATATTTACTAGTCTAAAATCTAAGACCTTCTTTAAGAAGTAAGTTACTATTTACAATGGTCTTTATAAAACTGTTAACTGCAGCCTGAAACGGTGATTCAATGCATGAAATAATGTAGATATATTGTCATTAGCAAAATAACATTGGTTGCAGTGGCACTTAATTAATGAAGCACACTATTTAAGAACATCTTCTATATTATGTGCGAGTAAAATACATCGTATGATACATCTTATATATCATTTCATCTTATTTTATGACCCCCTCCCCCACCCCCTGTAGGGAATGGATTTACCTTAGAGGGAGGGCTAATTCATATTCCGAATTCCATACCTAAGCAAGGAAAATAGTTTAGGAAGAATATGTCAAGAAATGCGTTAAAAAAGATGTCGATGTTAAAATAAATATCAATTAGATAAGCATCTGAAAATAGATGTCTTACAGGAATAAAAATAGAACATATCAAGGCACTCTTGGAAGAGCTATGTGCGCAAAGTAAGACACGGAATTTTTTCAATATTGTGTAATTGTATTTTCATGTTTGGGGTGTCTAGTCATTGTGGTTGTATAAATACATGTATCAAAGTTTAAGACATTTTATTAATTATATCAGTGCTTTATTTAGATCATCCTATTGAGTATATTTAGCTTCTTTACTGGTAATATCAACATAGAAATATTGCAAACTTTTTTTTCGAAAATATCAATTTATGACTAAAAAGACAAAAGTAATTATTAGATGTCCTTAATGTTTACATTCATTGGAATCGGGTTGGTCTCATCTTTTCAAATCTAATGATATCTCAAAATCTATTTTTTGCGACTTATGACTCATTTTCCTGAAACGCATCGTATATATACAAGAAATGCCTGTGCATGAAGCACCTGTTGGTCGCGTGAAGGTTTGAAGGTCAGACCTGTGGCAGCGTTCATACTGATGCCTCATCCCTCAGGCATCTGACAATTATTACAAACATTTAATGGACCTAGGCACGAACCACCACTAATCACGGATGTATATTCTTTCCCTGAACGTCACTGGTTATACTCCATTTAACTATTCATATCAGAGAGTGAAGAGACGGTAGAACCCAATCATTTCTGAATCAATAATTATGAAACAAATATTAAATTAAAGGCTTTAGGACACAAAGCCATTATAATAATGGAAGAGCTATAAGGACTGATGAGATATAAATGAAATATATTCATTCCTATTCATCATAGATGGCTCTTCTCTAGGCTGGAATATATTAAACGTGAAATAGGTCGTCAAAATATATCTAATTACTGTTTTTTTCATACATATTTCACAATAGTGAATATTTGCATTTAAATGATTTTATTTAGCCGAAACATCATATATATGCATTGCACACCATTCACAATTGAAGCTAGACAAGACAATAAGAATTATAGATTTACATAAATCCACAGATGGTCTACCACTAACTGTATAATCAAATAATCAATACATTAAATACAAATAATATGAAATGAAAATTTTGAAAACAAGTTCAAATGTACAAGGCATCAACATACTAAATCGCAAAAACGAGATTCAGGCGCATAAAAACACAATTCTGTTATACAATCTAAGTACATTAAATATATATATGTTTTTAGATATTGTTATTGGCCTTAGATTTAACATCACTGATCTTTACGAGTTAGAAAATACGCATAACTAACAAAATGTAGATTCATTTCGTGCGTCGATATATAATATCAGCAATAACATAGATGGGCATATCGTAGGTACACCTTAAATGTGATTTATTGAGAAGATGGTGTACGCGAATTGTACACCTTCTGACATCTTGACCTTATAATTAGTAAACATAAGGAAACATGAAACACTGACTAGAAGTTCAAAATAAAATCATGAGGATTGGCATATATCAGAGATATTTGATCACCTTCTGGCATTTTTCATTGTAACAAATATGGGTCAGATTTTCGGAAAATGTACAATTAATAGCTGTACACATTTAGTAAATTCTGCTAAATTAGTCTGCAATTTGGTCAATATTAGGTAAATTCGAGTATATTCGGCATTGCATTGATTCTAGCAATCTGTTTGGTTAGGTTGAACTGTATTTTGAACTTTCGTTTGAAATTTGGGTTATTTGAGAATATTGGCGAAGTTGAATTGTACATATTCTGAAAATCTGACCCATATACACAAATAACAGTTTGAATAGGTCTACATATAATAGGGGATTTGCATAGCTGCCATCTTGAATCTTGATTCGCATGGAATTATGGGAATAATGGTACAGTGTAAAATCTATAAAAAAAAACATGTCATGTTCAACATTAAATATTTATCAATGCTGTGTTATACATGTTTCCATAACAGAAATCCTCATCTTTCCCAGCATGCATTTGGTTTTCATAGATTATTTATACAAGCTATGATATTGCTGAAATATTGGTTGCAATTTTTGATAGAAATGTTGCCAAACATTTGTATGTCAGATTTCAACAGAGTCCTTTCCAGGATGCACTGTACCAGACATGCGCAGTGGCACATGCAAGTCCCCTATTGAATACACGATGTACTGATACTGGAATGAACCCTGATTTTGACTTTGATTAAAGCAATGTACGTCAAAATGGACACTTTGCAGTGCACCGCCATGATGTCGCTTTCCGGGGAGATAGATTCATCACAGAAATATATGTCATTTCAGACTCTGATGAACGATTAAAATGGGGGAAAATGTTGTATAAATGACGAATCATGGCAATAAATTACATAAAAATATGTTATGTGTCCCTCGGTGACAACCACTGCTGCTAACGCAATCACAAAAGGCTCCAATAGAGCTGATGAATTGGCACGGAGATGAATCTCCATTAAACTCCAGTGCTACACTCATACTTCATCATTATGGTACAGAAACAAGGATCTAAAGTCGCCAAATAAATATTTTATGTTTGAAAAACTGAGGTGATGCTGAGTCAGGCGATTTTAGATTGTATCTAGAGATAATCGAGACATATTGTATCTAGAGAAAAATAATCTACTGTTCAGTTATGCGTTTTTGTTATCTTATTAAGAGTCTCGGCCAATACAGCTATACATATTATAGAAAAAGAAATGCCTTTATTTTCTGGAATCGGATCGTCCGGGTCAATTCTAGTATCCTGAGTTGTCAGTATTTCTTGTTTGAGAAGAATATTTTATGGAGTAAAAGCACTACTAGAGAATTGAAATACATATGGCTATGATATCGTTACTTCAAAGAGTCCCCCCCCCCCCTATATAAAGGTTTGTGACCTTAGACTAACTGTGACACATCACGTTTTTTTATGTTATTAAACTGCAAAAGTCCACAATAGAAGTTTATTACATATATAGTTAAAGCTGCACTCTCAGCTAATGTCAGTCATAAACTGACGCTTTATCTACATTTTGTTCCATTCTTTTCCTTTTTGGTATTTGGTTAATAGATAGAACCTGGTAGAATGTGGTACTAGGGACACTATTGCACTGTCCAAGACGTTTGTTTTATCATGGCCCACGAGCCGAAAGGCTCGTTCAAATTTAGATTCTATATTTACTCCCACGTTGCTATGCTTACTTTATATGTCTACGTTTACTGGGGACCGGAAGTCATACCACACGCATGGAACTGGTGCAAATTACCACACTACTCTGGCCCATACAAATAGCATGTGGTACATACACCAACGTGGAGTAAATATATATTGATATGGCTCAAAGTGCTAGACTCCACAACAATGAGAATATTCCTACAAAGAGAATAAATTAGTCTGAAAAATATCAATTTTCCGACTTGTGACTCATTTTCCTGGAACATATCACATTACATTTATACATAATTATAAATATTATATTAGTTGCAGCCTACACGGAGGGTCTTACAGCTAGTAATGGCTTCACAGAGAGTCCGGGCCTACCTAACGAGTACCACAGGATGGACAGTGAGTACCTCACATACCTGCAGCGACTCCGACAGCACGCAACACCACCCAGACTAGCACCGGGCAGCCCGGCCAGGTCATCCCCGTACCGCACCAACACCCCACCACTACCCGCCCCCACACCCAGCAGGGTACCATGGGAGCAGGCTGGTCCACCATACTCACAGGGATACCACCCTCTCAACAACAAAGGTTTGTTTATCAACAATAGGGGAGTTGAATGTGTCATTGCGCATGTATGTTGTAATGCATCATGGGTTGGATTCTGATGAAATCTGGCGTACAAATAATTTGCAAAATCTATATCTAAAATTACAAGAATGTTTTCACCAATATTATTGCTTGTATAACTGATCTATGAAAACCAAATGCACAATGGGAAAGATTAAGTCTTGTGTCTTGTGGAAACGTGCATGACGCATGGGTATTGATATTGGAATACCAATATAACTGCCGCATACATGGTTGTGTCCAAGGTCGAGTGACAAGTTCATATATATGTGTCATATGGCAGCTGTACACATTTAGTAAATTCTGCTAAAATAGGCTGCAATTCGGCCAATACTAGGAAAATTCGGGCATATTCAGCATTGCATTAATTCTAGCAATCTGTTTCGTTAGGTTGAACTGTATTTTGAACTTTATTTTCGTCTGAAATTTGGGTTATTTGAGAAGATTGGTGAAGTTGAAATGTATTTTCTGAAAATCTGACCAATATCTGACAACCAAGTCACGTCCAGGTCGTGTACAAGGTCGCAGCCAGAGTAGCTGAGTGTTGTGAAGTTATATGATAGTCCCACACCTCAAATCAGCTTGAAGTCAGTCAAGTTTGGCCATCCAGGTTACGGCCCTGTCAACAAGTGACAAACGGGTTGTGACCGTTGTGGCCATTGCACCTCTATATTGACGTCTCCCCTTAATTATTACATGCACATTATCTTGTTGACTTTTGGATGACCTGGGAATGACCAGAATTAGGTGTCAATAATGATTGACATAACATGTGATGAATTGATTATTCTTCATAGTGTTTTTTTTCACAAGATCTCTTTATTGAAATGTTTTGATTTTTAGAGGGTTTAGCCCTCATAGTCATATAAATCCATGTAACAATTCTAAGGACATTGTATTAAATATACCGGTATCCTTGCGCTTTGAAGGCCTTTGTATGGAGTATATTTAGTTACTTTACTGGTAATTACCCATCCAGAAACATTGCAAACCTTTTTGTTCAAAAATAAAAACATGAAACATAAAATATGGAAATACTTCTTAAATGTGCTTAATGTTTACTATCATTTGAATCAGCTTGATCTCCTCTTTTCAATGATGGTGGTATCTCAAAATCAATATTTTGCCACTCATGACTTATTTTCCTAAAACTGATCACATAATTATGTTCTACGTTCGTCCAATATAATCTATTCTCTGTTGTAATGTTGTGATCTGATCTGCCATCAGGAAACTCCATGGGATTCAGTGGGAACAGATACAACGGTGAAACCTCTCCACCGCCACCTCTGCATCCCAGGGTAGTGAACACTGGGGATTCTGTAACCAGGGTGTTTACATCCAGGGAAATACCACAACCACCAACAGTGATGCCAGATGACAGGGAACAAGGTATTATTTTTTGTATAATCATTAAATCATTCTTGATAAACCTATAACGGATGTCTCTCATAGTGCGTAAATATTTGATTAAATTTATAATGTTGTTCTTGCTTTAAAGGTATAGTTTAAAATCAGGCGATTCTGTGAATATTTAAACTTCATGTATAAAAATGTATATTTGAGCTGGATAAAATATTTCAAAATCAAATTATTTCTATTGTATAAAAGCCCTTTCACCCATTTGTCAATGTTTCTACTTACATTTATTATATACATGTAACCGTTTGACAAATGAAGTATTTCTCAATTCAATTCAATTTCTCAACCATAACCTGTGAATTTCTAAATAACAATACTGCCTCTATTTGTTTTCACAGTTGACTACTCTGAGCAGGAGACAGCTTCACCCATACCACCTCCAAGATCACCCCCAAGGTCACCCCCAAGGTCACTCCAAAGGTCACCCCCAAGGTCGACATTTGAACAAAATGCCATTGCCAGGCTGGAAGCAACTCTAGAGGCCCGACAGTTCCCACGAGGCAGACCACCGCCTGCAACCTTACCTACTGGCTGGGTGGCCTATCCACATAACCCAGCCTTGGGTCTACCAGGTCATCAGCAGCGATACGGGAACCATGTGTCACTTGATGGGAGTAATTCTGATGACACTCAAGTGGAGGACAGTGAAGAGGCTGCTATTGCTAGATTGGAAGCCAGTTTAGAGGCAGGAGCCAGACAAAGAACCAGACACAGAACTGTACCAGATACTACACCTGGTGTTCATGCATATGGTGCACACCCAGCGCGCACAGCACCGAGGGTTCCATATGGTGGGAAAACTGCATCAACGCTGCGGGCAAATGCCCACAAGCCTGCCCTGGAACCTTGGAGCCCAGACACTGATGTGGTGCATGAGCCTGATGTGACAAAGTTTGTGAAAGCACTGAGCAGGCAACCACATGACCTTGTGAGGAAGGCCCTGGAACATGTGTCATTGAGGGGGAGGAAGGTCACCACTCCTGGGCACAGCAAGCAGCGACACCTTACCCTACCACCACACACTGACCGGGTCAGCCCTGACAGTGGTAACAATGCCCAGTCATCACCAATGAAACTTCCCAATAACTTACCTCTGAATGGAGAGCAGGACATACAACTAGATACTCAAACATTGAGTGGTGATCACAATGTCCCAAAAGCTTTCCCAGATCGTTTCCATAGTAACCAAGTACCTGCTGGAATACCCAAACCCCCAGTACAGTACAATGGTGGAGGTGCAGTTCAGGATGCAGCAGAGGGTATAGAACACAAAGCTTATGTAAACCCTCGCTTCAAACCTCCACCAGCTTTAAACTTCCCACCTTTAAGCCATGGGGCACCATGGACAAAGCGTGGCAAGGGTAAGCCACTGCCCAACCTGCACCTCCCACCCAGGAGTAGGTACATCACTAGGAGGAAACATCTGCCTTTTCCCCCTGGAGCCTTCAAGGAGAGAGGAGGCAGGGCTGGCCCTCCTGTAGACCCACCTTTAGATGATCCCGGCAAATTGCCATGGCAACCAGGGTCAACATCCATGGATACCAGGAGTAATGATAATTTAGGTGGGTTTAGTAATATGCCACGAGCTAGGCATAGAAATGATGTTACCTCTGCCATCAGTCGAATATCACATCAAATGGATGACGATATGCAAACAGAAGATAGCAATAGTATAAAAGCTATGGTTAATTCTGGTGAGAAACAAATGAAATTCCCCCAAGATAAACAATCATTGAGTAAGATAAAGAAGAAATTGATGTCAGACATTTTTCATCAGCCAGAATCTGAAAGATCAATTGTGTCTCAACTAAAGCCTCTTAATATTTCTGTGTTGGGTTTCAAGGAGAGATTTAAAAAAGGAATTTATGATGTGGTGGAAATAATAAACCTCCTTATTGTATATCTGCAGACACTTCTGAACCAACCAACCACCTTCCTACATGCACATGAAAATGTACAAACTGTCAAAGTTGCAGAGTCCCTCCTGAATGAAGCATCATATGTATCAACTGATCAGATCCCAGATAAGAAGAATGAGAAGGGAATATCCACCAATGAGACGTTAGGACATAAATCAACCAATTCAAGTGTTTTATTGAGGAGAAAGAAGCGGTTTGTACCCACAGAGTTATCATACAAACCCAGAGGTAAAACCTATTCAGACCCAGAAAATGCATTTCAACAAATGAAGATCGGCAGACAAGAATCAAACAGAAAATCAGTACAAAGTGAAAGAAGTGGCAAACTCTCCAGGGATCCTGGCAGAACAAACAGCCAGAAACGCAAACCTGAAGCTAAGGAAGTTCTGGAGATTCCTTGGGGAGGGCCGCGCGGGCAATTTGACCAGTATTTGCCTTACAATACAAACAGTGAGCCCGGAAAATGGAGGAGTGGATCAGCATACAGGAGAAGGGCCTTTAACCCAAGGCCTGATCACCGGGCACAGAATACACCCCAACAAGTACCTCACCATGGGAACAGAAGGGGTAATACACGAGGAAGCCCTTTTCACTCAGACCTCTCATTCCAAGCTGCTAAAGAAATCCGCAACAGTTTCGCAGAACCGTTCTCTAACTCACCAAACTGGGTGAATAGTTTCTGGAAGCAAAGTGGCGTCAACTACCCTCAGCGCCCCTCCCGGACACACCGACAGTCACATAATCAACGGAGAACCCAGAACAGCCAGCACCACCACAACCCTTCACATAGACAGTCTCATAGTGCATGGGACAGCGAACCCCTAGTTTTCCAGGAAGCCCTAGATTTCCAGGAGCCCTTAGATTTCCAGGAACCGTTAGATTTCCAGGAAAACCATTGGAACAACCGTGGAGATCCACGGCCAAAGTCTTTCCCAGCCAACCACTTCTGGGGAAATGACAGGAGCTGGAAAGCAAATTTCAACAACAATTATAATAATAATAATAATAACAACAACAATAATAATAACAAGCCATCATGGAACAAACACCAGAATAGGAATGATGTGTATAAGGGATGGCGGCGGGACAGAAGACCAGACATGGAACTAGAGATACCAGAAGGACTGCGCATAGGTGAGATCTGTCCATGGTGCAGCGCCCCTTCAGGTGGTTATTACTATTATCTATATTCTATATTATTATTTTGAAAATAATAAATTTGGTTTCTGCTAGAGCATGTGTCCAACTAATGCCCGTTAATACAATGAAATCAGACAATAGATAAGTTACAAATGATTTTTTTATTTAGTATTTTTATACAGCACATCTGTAATAACAACTGTTCAGTTAGCGACAAACAAGTACATTGTTCAGTGAAGGACATTAACATTGAGATATGGGCACACAGATGATAATTTAATATAGAATAACCATGGTCTTCCGCCCGCCCATAGATTATAAAAGTACATCTCAATAATAAACATTTGGGCAACAGTCTTGAGAAATACATATTACAATTTCTATTTGTTGACCATATGGTCTACTTCAAGGTATCTGCACATTGACATTTTCTTGATATGATCTAATGTCCAATAAATTGGTTTTACCTTAACTGTATAAACTTGCTAACATTGCAGGTTATGTCGCTAATGGAAGCCCTTCATCCAGTGCACGTGCACAGCCTGTGCCCGTGCTTCCAGCGCTACCTGATGCTCAGCCAAGACGCCCTGCCATCCCTGCACCTGTAGCACCTGCACCAGATGTAGCACCTGTAGCACCTGTAGCACCTGTAGCACCAGATAGAGTACCAGATGCAGCCAGGACCATCCCACCTATCACTATGGCATCTATCACTACTCCAGTCTCCACTGCCTTTGTAGCTGCTGCCTTCACAACCTCTCCACCCCCCACCAGGGCAAGACCAACTACCCCCAGAACTATAAGAACTACTCCTCGCCCCAGACCAACCACCCCCAGAACTACAAGAACCACTACTCGGCCCAGAACCACCCCCTTCATCACCAGTAGCACCACCACTAGAGCTAGAAGCACCACCACCACTAGGATCCCTGTCACCACCCGTGCACCACCCATTACCACCACAAGGAAGATAGAGAGCAAGATCAGAAGCACTACAGCCAATGTACCAGTCACTACACACATACCTCTAACTACCCCAGCCCCTGGGACATCTCCCATTGTCTCCAGCACAGTCAGGCCTGCCACCACCACACAACCAATGATGAGAAGCACCCGTAAACCGAAAACCGGCAGAATCACCAAAATCAAAACATGCAAATATGCAGACTTCATCTGCAGAATAAACATATTCTACTCCAAGGGGCTAGACATTGATGATGCTGATCAATCATCTAAGGAGGAATATATAAGGTACCACCAGTCTATTGAGCAAGGATCTGACAGTAGTAGTGACAGTGGGTATGAGAGAGTCAACCCTGACAGATGTGACAGCAGTGACAGCGACTGCATCAAGAGGAAACTAATGGTGAGGCTTGTATTGAAGACCCACAAGACTCCTGAACCCACAACCGCCAGTTCCCCGACACAACCCTCAACTAAAACCGAATCCCAAGAAGAATATGAACGCCACACTAGAGAAGAGCTCATTTCAAGCTTGAAGAACATTCTAGAAAGAAATGAGACCGACCAGCGTCCATTTCAGCGACTCATGAGATTCTACCGTCAGCGCTCCATCCAGAAGTATCTTGATCTACCGCCTTTGCAGAAGAGTTATAAAAATAACCTGACAAATCTACCGAGTGATCCAAATGTGTGGGTCATGATGTCTTCCTCAGATTCAAAACATCAGAAGTGGAGTAAAATGGACGCTAAGGCTCAGTTTGTGGCAGTGACCACCACACAAGATGTACCTACAGTAAGTAGGCGTTATGCCAACCATCAGACTGTGTTCAAATATCCGGAGAAAACCGTTACAACAACAGCTAATCCCATCATGGGGAGACGTCTGTTTTCAGCCATTGTCAATGTGCAATAGTCTATGTTGTATTTTTTACCTTATTTATCTTTTTGTCCTTTATGGCTTTAGTATGGGACTTGCATACATGGAGATCATATTGAATTCCTTTTTAGAGTTGTTTTGAGTATCTTTGCAATAATCTAGATTAAGTAAAAGATGCAGAAATAGTAAGATTACATAGTTTTGAACATTTTATGTACCAAAGCTAATGGAATCAATGTAACAGACAAGAAATAAGTAACTGTTGATTGTGTGTTCTTTATTTAACTCAAACATACACCAGGTTATATTGTTCTAAATAAACAGATGTTCAAAGTCCAATCTAGTTCAAGCCAAGTTCCAACTAGATAGGCAATACTTGGTGAACGCCACTTTGCAAGGGTGTTAACAAATCATTCTAGAATGGAACGTTGTGTTTTCCTAGGGGCAAATAACCTTGGGTAAAACTGAACTGCTATGGCAATCAACCCTTTAGTTCTGGTACAGACAAAACCATTTGATGTAAGAGGGTCGAGAAAATGTTGTGCGGCCGTGGATTTGGACCTCACTTCATTCCAGAGTTGTGTTGGCCATAATGAGCACTAGGCTAGATTAACCATGCATGATCAGTATGCAACACTAATCACTGTGTCCACCTAATGGCCTATTACACTGTGGTTTATCGTTCCCATCCTGCAGTGAGATCACTAATTTCATTTAGTCAGGCGGTAGGAATGTTCAACTAATAAACTCTGTAAACTGTCTCACCATGGGCTGTAATTGACTGGCGCAGTTGTGCATACAAATCTGCCAAATAATCATGCATTTAGTTGGCCTTTGTTGTTTTTCCATTATGATTATATAGGTTCAGTTGAAAATGGGCTTGGTACTGGAATACCAAGTGGTTCATTTCATTTCAAGAATTCTTTTATTTGCATAGATGGTGAAATACAGCAGGTAGTTCAGTCAATAATGATACTAATAATACCATTTCTTCCGACGAATGCCAAGTTGCGAATTCCGAATTAACAGCTGCTCAAAGTTTTAAACGTTACAGAGTTGTAAAGTTGTAAATTATAAGGGAAAGAAGGATATACATAATAAGAATAATTTCAGTACCTAAGTTGACAGTACTGTCAAAAAAAGGGCGAAGCAATGTTCAGCCGCAGCACAAGAGAAGTTAGCAATGAAATGTCTAGCGAGGCGAAGTACTATGATATCTTTTTTGATAATATTTCGTACTTTGAAAGAGTGTCTGTAGCACTGGTATCTTAATAGATACACAACATTGTAAAGATATATGTATAAAACACCATAATAATATGGTATACTGCCTTGCAATACTGTGTCAACAATTATACAGATATAATTAAAAGTTACAACAGGTATGAAATGGTACATGATGTGTTTAGATGGAGGGATGAGGGTTGATGAGATAAAATAGTTCCACAGTCTAGAGTTCCATTTTAAGATACTAATACGAGAAGAAGTGATACAAATTCGAGGTCACAGTGACTAATAGATTATTGAATTGCAGCTGAATTGGCTCTAAAAGGTGATATATATTGCTCCGTGTATTTTTTGAAAACAGACTAATCATCAATTGCATGCGCCTCTGGACCAAGATTATTCCAACGCGTTTGATTTGAGTTAATTGTGTATTGAGACTTTTTAGATTTTTCCTCCCTTTGGCATGACTTCTCGCGGGTAAGTCACGTGTGTCAAGGTTAGAGGGATTTTGTGTCATTCAAAAGGCTATGTCTAATAGATGTTTATCTCGTATGTCTTGAAGAGGCCAGATGTTTAAGAGTTCTTGGAGAAGTTTGTCTCTATTTTGTACTATTTGTTGCTAATTGGTAATTTCGTTTTACTGGTGTTCCGCTGAAATTGACATTGAGACAAGCTAGGCTAACATTGATGGTCTTGAGAATTTGTAAGTTGACAAAGCAATACGTTATATTTAATTAGATTTTCAAATTGACATTCCATCTGACATTCCATTCCATTTTTCTACATGTTTTTATCAGGCAGGACTAGGGAGGAGTCTGCCACCCCATAGTCTAAAGCATGTAGAGGTTATAGTAAAATCTCTAGTTATATTGGTTGTATTATGTGCACCTCTGTTATATATGTATGTTAGCTATTTGGATTGTATGTTCACAAAGAGATTCTACCCTGGGTAATGACAGATATCCAAGGTTAGTAATGGGTCAGATTTTCAGAAAATGTACAATTCACCTTCACCAATCCTCTCAAATAACCAAAATTTCAGACGTACATTTATAAAGTTCAATATATAGTTCAACCTAACCAAACAGATTGCTAGAATCAATGCAATGCCGAATATACTCGAATGTACCAAGTATTGACCAAATTGCAGCCTAATTTAGCAGAAATTGCTCAACGTGTACAGCTGCCAATTGTACATTTTCTGAAAATCTGACCCATAATTAATGTTAGCTATTTGGATTGTATGTTCACAAAGAGATACTACCCTGGGTAATGACAGATATCCACGGTTAGTAATAAGGCATAACAAGGGATGTGTATTACCTGCTACACTTGCCATTAAATCCAATAAGTTTTTACCATCTTTTCTGCATATATATTGAGAAAAGTATAATAAATACAAAATTACCCTCGGGCAATCTCCTAGTTCTATATTACACTTGGGCTATGTGATGTTTGTTGGTTGCTCTCACTTACTACAATTACTAAATCCATGTGTAATATGAAACGTCAGGATTGCCATCAGCAATTTTGCCTACATGATAGGCCGACTCCACTAGAGGAAAAATGGCGGCGACAAATTTCCTTGTTGCCCACTAACATCAGTTCATTTCATGTTTGCAATGAAAACGCAAATGGAGGAGTGTAAGATGTGTTGCCACATTTTCTGGGAACTTTTGTTTCTGCATGGATATTTGCTGCAACAAATTAGTGGGCAACAACAAACTTGTCGGCACCGTTTTTCTCTCTAGTGGAGTCGCCCTATATATATGTACCGCACCTTATTGAATCAAAGTAAAAGAATGCACATCTTAGAGGAAAGACATTTCACCTCTAACAAAATAAAGGATGTACTGCCTATTGTGTCCTTCATATTCAATTTGATATTGAGAAGCATTTATATGGGATTCTGCAAAGGATGTCATGGCATTTAAACAAAACTGTATTTGTTCAACCACTTGAATAAGTAGACTATTAAATTGTAGCATAATATTGTATGTATACATAGATACTTTGCCATATCCATGGTATGAGGGTCAGATCTTCAGAAAACATACAATTGGCCTTCACCAATCCTATCAAATAACCCAAATTTAAGAGGAAAATCAGGTTCACAATACAGTTCAACATAGCCAGACAGATTTATTGAATGAATACAATACAGAATATATTCGGATATACCTAATATTCATCAATTTTCACTCTAACTTAGTAGAATTTGATAGATGTGTAGAACTGTAGATTGTACCTTTTCTGAAAATCTTACCCTTGAACGTCCTCCATTTAATCAACAAACTGCTTATTAAACTGTATGTCATGAGGTCAAAGGAGCAGAACCATCGTCAACTATGCACTGTTGTGCATAATATTTAGTGCGATAGCCAAGCTCTAGTGTCTTCATAAACGCGAAGTAACACGTTTTTTTATACTATTTTTGCTGTCAGAAATACATGATTTTGAGAACAATGATTGTTTTGTTCATGAAATAAAGACTGTTGATGAATCCGAAGTGTTAGCTTGTAACATTCAGTATGCCGGCAGGAAACCCCGCATTTAGTACAATAATGAAACGAGAGGTGGCGCCACGTCCGTACTGAAACAATGGTTATATGCCAATACACCAGGTGGCGGTGTAAAAGTCAACTATAGCTTCTACGACTTACATCTGAATCTTATTATCTGCATTTCAGGCCTGAATTAGTGCACCGACTGGCCACGAATATTATAGAGGTTATCAATAAATCAAGGTAGACACTAAAGTATATGTCGAATGCCACACTGTCCAACTGAATAAGCAGGGGGGGGGGGGGGGACATGTGCTGCCTACACTATAGTCATACAATAGAAGGATATGAATCAGATTTACAGAAACTGTACAATCAGCAGCTCTACACATTTAGTAAATTCTGCAAAATTAGGCTGAGAAATGAATAATACTGGGTATATTTGGGTATATTAAATGTATCGCATTGATTTAAAGCATCTGTTCTGTTATGTTAAACTGCATTTTGAAGCTCATTGTTGTCTTAAATGTGAGTTGTTTGAGAGGATTGGTGAAAGTAAATCGTACATTTTCTGATAACTTGACCCATATACTTTCTATGAACGGAAAGAGAATGTTTTAGTTCACCATGGATCATGTAGGCTTTAACACATGCAGCGACCGAAATATGTATCCCTGTACAAATATCAGCATAATTGGTATCTCATTTAATTATTCTCCATGCTAATTAATATTTAGTCTACGTTCGGTGATGATGACTTACTGAATATAATTAGTGCACCTTGACATATGGGTCAGATCTCCAGATAATGTACAATTGACCTTCACCAATCCCCTTAAATAACCCAAAATAACCCAAATTTAAGACAAAAATCCGGTTCAAAATACAGTTTAACATAACCAGACAGATTTATTGAATAAATACAATACAGAATATACTCAGATATATCTAGTATTTATGAATTTTCACTCTAGTTTAGCAGAATTTGAGAGATGTGTAGAACCGTAGATTGTACATTTTCGGAAAATCTGACCCTTATATAGTGGCAACTCCAACTAACAGTCCCTCGTGTAAGACAATCCCGTATATTGCGACAATAGAGTGAATTATACCAGTCCGTTTTACCCTACCGTCTGGAAAAGAAACTGATGGAAAGAAAGAACAAATTACGTGAAATTCCCATTGTTTAAATTTTATACTGAATACTGAAACACAATTAAACATTATTTTTTCAAATACTACTTATCACTAGGACTGGGCGTTCTAATCGGGTTATAATCACATTTTGCTGTCTTAATGGAATTATTCTGGCACTTTGTGGTTTGAGGCGAGAGGCTTTCCCTCCGTGTGAAGGGACTCTTTCATCTTTGGGCCTAGCCTGGGTTTAACTTTGCACTTGTCTATAGCCTACACCAGACCTCCCAGATAATGAATAAAGCACCACAGGCACATATAGACTTGTAGGCACTAATTAGTGAGTAATTACACATCAGTTATACACGCTTTGTGCAACTGCCACCAGAAATATGCACTGTAGGTTTGGATGAATAAGGAAATATTTTATAACACGTCTATAAGAACTGTTCCTTCAGTCCCAATCGTCCACATTATATATGGGTTAGATTTTCAGAAAATGTACAATTGGCAGCTGTACACATTTAGTAGATTCTGCTAGATTAGGCAGTAATTTGGTCAAGACTAGGTAAATTCGAGAATATTCGGCATTGCATTGATTCTAGCAATCTGTTTGGCTAGGTTGAACTGTATTTTGAACTTTATTTTCGTCTGAAATTTGGGTTATTTGAGGGGATCGATGAAGGTGAGTTGTACATTTTCTGAAAATCTAACCCAAATATTTTGAAAATATCAAAGAAGAACCATCAAAATCGATTGATAAAAAGGAAGTCCATGTAATTTATGTGATGTGTTACAGAAAAAATCATGAGTCTCAAAATTGATATTTTTCAAAGTGTTTTATTCGTACGATCTCTGTGTAGGAATGATATCATCTTTGGGGTATCAATTCGTATAAACACTTGTAGCAACTTCAAGACAGTGTATTAAATATACTTGCGTTTCTCTGGCCTTCCTATGGAATATATTTAGCCGCTTTACTAATACTTTACCACCCAGAAATATAGCAAACCTGATTTCAAACTTAAGAACCACTCTCATTCTTCTCTAACACATCATATATAGCCCCCGGCAGAAGGCAAGACCGTTTGAGGCAGTGAAGGTAGACAGACTCCAAGGCATCAATTAGTGAATCAGCGCATATTAGTTATACATACTTTGTGAGAAAAGCCCACCAGGTATATATATATGGGTCAGATTTTCAGAAAATGTTCAACTGGCAGCTGTACATATTTAGGTAATTCTGATAAATTAGGCTGCAATTTGGTCAATATTAGGTAAATTCGAGTATATTTGCATTGCATTGATTCTAGCAATCTGTTTGGTTAGGTTGAACTGTATTTTGAACTTTATTTTCGTCTGAAATGTGGATTATTTGAAAAGATTGTTGAAGATGAATTGTACATATTCTGAAAATCTGACCAATATGTTGATAGGTGGAGACGTGCTGCATGGTACGCCCATCTCACTCCACTTTCCTCTTCTTTTTCATGCTTCATCAGAGCGGGAATACAACTACTTTATCACATGGGTCAGATTTCCAGAAAATGCAAAATCTACGCTTCTACACACCTCTCACATTCTGCTAAATTGATAAATACTTGGTATGTCTGAGTGTATTCTGTATTGTATTCATTCAATAAATCTGTCTGGTTATGTTGAACCTTATTTTGAACCATATTTTTGTCTCAAATTTGGGTTATTTGAGAGGATTAGTTAAGGCCAATTGTACGTTTTCTGAAGACTTGGCCCACATACACATTTATTTCCAGAAAAAAAAGGTACATATCATCTGTCGATTGATAGCTCTTCCAAAAGGTCCGTAAATAAGGTGAAATGGTATAACGAGACGCATTAAAGATACATCAGACTGCTTTTGAACGGTCTTGGTACTTAAAACCACATTATATCTGCCTAGTATCTTTACACTAGTGAGGGTCAGACAGGAGAAAACTCAAATAATATATTCAGTCCAGCCTCATATTCAATCGGATGAGATAAGATCGGTATCGGTATGTTTGGACGCCCACTGCGCTAACGGCTTCCCCGGCCCTGGAACCTCTCTTGCCAGTCTTGGGACTATAAGAGAAACTGGTCTTAGTAGAGGGGTGGTCTCTATAGAGAGGTGGTCTTTATGCGAGGTTCCACTGTATAGAGGACGTCCAGACGTATAAAGACGTCCAGACTTCATTATACAAGGACTTATTTATGGAGACTTAATATAATAAGAGCGCTGGGTATAGTGAATACTGTGAATATATGTACATATAGCACCTTCAGCCATACTGGAGGAGTGGGTTTAATAAGTACAGCCAATATAGTCACCTGAGTTGACGCCATCGACACGTGTCCTGGCAGGAAGCATACATTGGGCAATTGATAAATTGTTAGCTGGAAGTCAGATCGACAGATCCAACGCCAAATCTCTTCTTCGTTATTGTTGACCGAATTATACCTAGTAATTCCTCAATAGGCGACTTGCATAGCCGCCATTTTGAATCTTGATTCGCATGGAATTATGGGAGTAATGGTACAGTATAAAATCTAAAGAAAACATGTTATTTTCAGCATGGAATATTTATCAATGCTCTAATGCCAATATCCATATGTTTTGCATGTTTCCATAACCCATGACTTCATCTTTCCCATCATGCATCTGGTTTTCATAAATCATCTATACAAGCTATGATATTGGTGAAAACAATTCTGCAATTTTTTATAAAAACGTTGCCAAATATCTGTATGTCAGACTTGAAGTGAATCCGTCCCAGCATGCACTGTGACAGACATTCGCAGTGAGACATGCAACTCCCCTATTGTGGCTTTGTTTCATCCATTGAACTTACACTAACGTTTAGATTTGCATCCGTTCGTTATTTTTGCAATCATTATCTAGACTACATTTTAGTCGTCAGAAATCAAAATGTTATTACATTACCTCTGCTTTATTTCATTGCTGAAAGCTTCCCAATTTCTCAAATTGGATTGTACATTTTCATCTTTGTGCTGCCTTCCAGTTCATCTAGAGAAGAATCATATATGTGATCCGTTTTAGGAAAATGAGTCATAAGTCGCAAAATATGGATTTTGAGATATCACCATGTTTGAAAAGAGGGGATCAAGCCGATTGCAATGATAATAAACACTAGGGCACCGAATAAGTATTTCTATATTTTATGTTTGATATTTTTAATTTTGAAAAAAAACGTTTGCAATGTTTCTGGACGGACAATTACCAGTAAAGTAACTAAAATAATGTACTATATTCCAGGCCTTCAAAACGCACGAACATATCTAATACAATGTCCTGAAATTTATTACATAGATTCGTATGACCATGAGTGCTAACACCCTAAACATCGGAACATTTCAATAAAGAGATCTTGTAAAAAATAGCACGTTGAAAAATAATAATTTTGCGACTTGTGACTCATTTTCCTGGAACGCATCACAAAAATTATAGCGTTTATATTTTCGATTAACTCCTTAGCATCCTCAATACACAAGTTCAATGTTCACTTCACCCATCCTCTATCACCAATCCTCTCCAGTGACATGTATAACTTATTATATGGGTCGGGTCGGTGGAAAATGTACAATTAACCTTCACAAAACTTCTCAAATAACCCAAATCTAAAATAGAACTAAGGCTCAGAACACAGGTCCATACATACTCAAAGACATTGCCTCAATCAACACAATACCAAATATACCAAGATATGATGAATATCCACCATTTGCCATCTTAATCTAACCGAATTTACTAAATGGGTCAGATTTTCAGAAAATGTACAATTGGTCTTCAGCAATCCTCTCAAATAACCCAAATTAAAGAATAAAATTAGGTTTAAAATACAGTTCAACATAAGCAGACAGGTTTATTGAATGAATACAATACAGAATATACTCAGATATACTCAGTATTTGTCTATTTTCACACTAATTTAGCAGAATTTGATGGATGTGTAGAACTGTAGATTGTGCATTTTCTGAAAATCTGACCCAAATGTGTAGAGCTGCTGATTGTACAGTGTCTGTTGAATTGAACCAAATACACGACAATGTCTATTTCTATAGCTTCTTGTTTCCATGCCTGAGGACATGAAGTGAAGACCACTGATGAGTAGACTACCTAGCCAGCGGCCTTCCTAGCCCTGGGGCCAGCTTGACCCCCACCATGACCCCACTGACCATTACCTGACCATAGACTGACCACTCGAGCCCCTTATTGTCTATTGTTCTACCCCATGTCCACTTCACCCTGGAACTGGGCAGTGAATAAATACCATGCAACTCTATATATATGCAAAACTGATAATTTACATAGGTCTGTACATGTATGCATGTATGCATGCATCGTTCCTACCAACTTGTGTAATATTCTTACTTTTTCAACCAGCCCATAAGTTACCTTATGCATAACTTACACAGACTATCCAGAATTTCGAAGCCAGTGTCCAAGCTGCATTACTTATTCAGGTTTTATTCAGGTTTATTAAAAATAAAATTATTCAGGCTTTGTTGTATGAAAAACGGCCCTTAACAATATTATGACATTTGTATTTCTGGACAGACATTTATCAGTAATGGAACTAAATCTACTTCACAGATGACCTTTGAAACGCAATGAAATATTCAATACACTGTCTTGACTCTTGGTACATTGCTTAATATGACTTATAGCGCTAAGCCTCTCAAAAATGAAACCATTTCACCCAAGAGATCTTGTCAATAGACCACTTTGGAAAATATAATTTGTGACTTTTGGCTAATTTTCCTGAAACACATCACATATGTGGTCCGTTATAGGAGTGTCATAAGTCACAAAATATGGATTTTGAGATATCACCATATTTGAAACGAGGAGATCAAGCTGATTCCAATGATAGTAATCACTAGGACGCCTAATATGTTTTCTATATTTTAAGTTTGATATTTTTATTTTCAGACAAAAGGTTTGCAATGTTTCTTGATGGGTAAATTACCAGTGAAGTTAATAAATATACTCCGTATGAAGGCCTTCAAAACGCAAGGATATATAGTTATTTCAATGTCCGGAAATGTGTTCTATGGATTTATATGACTATAAGTGCTAACGCCTAAACAATTCAGAACATTTCAATAAAGAAATCGCGTGGAAAAAACACTTTGAACAATATTAATTTTGTCACTTTTGGCTAATTTTCCTGAAACACATCACACATTATAGCTAGGGCTGCCCCACCAACACTACCCATCCCTCATCTACTGCCAGTATAGCGGTCATCTTGTTACAGCTTATATTATATACATTAAGCCTTGTCCAGCAAGCCTGACCACATGCCAACACTCTGTCCACTCCACTCTACCTGGCCAGGATGGACATCAACTGACCACTACTTGGCTACCAGCGTCCCTCCGCCCTCCGCCAGGTCAGCCAGAGAATGGTCAGTTAGTCAGGTAACGCCCCCAGGCCACATCCGCCAGAACTAACATTCCTCTAGCAGCGGCGGCCATGTTAGTTCGAGAGATGGCCGCAGGGGGTGTAATTTATAAGCGCTGTATGTATCATAACATCCTATTTATAGGTCTACCCACTCCACCATGTAACGGGGATATGTTTTATCATATTTTAACCGTTTTGTTTTGTATACGGGTGGGAGCGTCAGAAAATGTACAATTCAACTGCACCAATCCTCTCAAATAACCCAAATTTTAGATGAGAATAAAGTTAAAAATACAGTTCAACCTAACCAAACAGATTGCTAGAATCAATGCAACGCCAAATATACTCGAGTTTACCTGGTATTGACCAAATTACTGCCTAATTAAGCAGAATTTACTAAATGTGTAGAGCTGCAAATTGTACATTTTCTGAAAATCTGACCCAAATATGTAATAGAAACTGTACTATTTCCAAAGCTGAAGCTGAGAACAACATTGGTAAAATGTCACTTGTGGTAATATAAATACAAAAATAAAATAAAATCTGGTTGTATAGTCCCATAGCTAGTCTTCCACTAGCTCCTGGGGTAGTATACTACCATTTATTGTTGTATGATGTTTTACCAGGCTGTTTAGTTCAGCTCCTATAGCTGGTCTTCCACTAACTCCTGGGGTAGTATACTACCATCTATTGTTGTATGATGTTCTACCAGGCTGTTTAGTTCAGCTCCTATAGCTGGTCTTCCACTAGCTCCTGGAGTAGTATACTACCATTTATTGTTGTATGATGTTTTACCAGGCTGTTTAGTTCAGCTCCTATAGCTGGTCTTCCACTAACTCCTGGGGTAGTATACTACCATCTATTGTTGTATTATGTTCTACCAGGCTGTTTAGTTCAGCTCCTATAGCTGGTCTTCCACTAGCTCCTGGAGTAGTATACTACCATTTATTGTCGTATGATGTTCTACCAGACTGTTTAGTTCAGCTCCCATAGCTAGTCTTCCACTAGCTCCTGGGGTAGTATACTACCATTTATTGTTGTATGATGTTCTACCAGGCTGTTTAGTTCAGCTCCTATAGCTGGTCTTCCACTAGTTCCTGGGGTAGTATACTACCATCTATTGTTGTATTATGTTCTACCAGGCTGTTTAGTTCAGCTCCTATAGCAGGTCTTCCACTAGCTCCTGGAGTAGTATACTACCATTTATTGTCGTATGATGTTCTACCAGACTGTTTAGTTCAGCTCCCATAGCTAGTCTTCCACTAGCTCCTGGGGTAGTATACTACCATTTATTGTCGTATGATGTTCTACCAGACTGTTTAGTTCAGCTCCCATAGCTAGTCTTCCACTAGCTCCTGGGGTAGTATACTACCATTTATTGTTGTATGATGTTCTACCAGGCTGTTTAGTTCAGCTCCTATAGCTGGTCTTCCACTAGTTCCTGGGGTAGTATACTACCATCTATTGTTGTATTATGTTCTACCAGGCTGTTTAGTTCAGCTCCTATAGCTGGTCTTCCACTAGCTCCTGGAGTAGTATACTACTATTTATTGTCGTATGATGTTCTACCAGACTGTTTAGTTCAGCTCCCATAGCTAGTCTTCCACTAGCTCCTGGGGTAGTATACTACCATTTATTGTCGTATGATGTTCTACCAGACTGTTTAGTTCAGCTCCCATAGCTAGTCTTCCACTAGCTCCTGGGGTAGTATACTACCATTTATTGTTGTATGATGTTCTACCAGGCTGTTTAGTTCAGCTCCTATAGCTGGTCTTCCACTAACTCCTGGGGTAGTATACTACCATCTATTGTTCTGTCATATTTTACCATGCAGGATGTTTAGTTCAGCAACTGTAAATTACCTTTCACTAAACCCTAGACAGTATAATAGTATACTGCAATGCAGTGTTGTCAGATGCTTTCCAGGCTATTCATTTCAACTCCTATACCTGCTTGGTCTTCCACTAGAGTACCTCGAGTACTATGCTACCATTCCTTGTTGCATGATGTTTTACCAGGCGGTGCAGTTTCACTCCTTTAGCTGTAGTTTGTATTATAAAACAAAAGTCTCCCATTGTTGCTCCATGTTCTCAAAACTTGATGAGGCAGATCGGAGGAAATGAAATATTACTAGCAAGAATGTGCTTTGTATGCAGACAACTTGAATAATAGGGTAATATTTTCAGAAAATGTACAATTTGCCTTTACCATTTCTCTCAAATAACCCACATTTAAGACAAAAATGGACTTCAAAATACAGTTTGACATAACAGAATTGATACTTTAAATCAATGCGATTCCGAAAATACGCAGATTTACCTGGTATTCACCATTTTCCAGCCTTATTTAGTAGAATTCCAAGATGTGTAGAGCTGCCAATTGTACATTTTTTGAAAATCTGACACTAATATACCTAGGTTGTCCCACCAACACTAGGGAAACCTGCAATTGATATACATTCCTAATAGATATTCTCCGATACTAATATTACGATGAACCATATCTTTATCAACACTATAGACAGTTAACTTTCATAACATGACATATTTTCACAAAAGTAAACAAAAATCATGATTTTGACTGTGCTTATCAACACAGATCTATAGACAGTGAAAGAGGCTGGAGACCAGGTAGCTGGAGGTGAAGGTAGGGGACCAGGATGGCTGCACTAATCGCACACACCTCTCTGACGTCACGTGATCAAACTCTCGCGAGATTGAGCGGCGAGAGTTGGAGGATGGATGTAAAGTGAGTGGGAAGAGCGAGAGGAGCAGGGATAGTGGATAACCACACCACACAGGCTGGATATAATTATTACTTGTTTTATTATTGATTGACCTGCAGAGACTAGCCTTACAAGATGGCGTGGATGAAAGTTTTACAAATTGTAACTTTAGGATGTATTTTATTATTACAACACACACAGGCACAGGAGATGAAAGGTGAGGTTCAGTTTGTTTCTTGCTTTATTTCAAATGAAAAAGGCACCTCAAAGCCCTGATACTTTACTTGTATTGTTAATATTATATATAGTCAGGGTATGTATACATTTCAATATGCATTTGGTACATTATACATCTGACATCGTTAGGTTCCTGGGTTTATTCTAGAATATGGAACAGAAATACAGACAAAAGTTAATATCTGACATGAAATCCTTTATTTGTTGTTGTTTTGTGTTTCCTTTTTTTCTTTTGTTTTTAAAAGTTTTTTTTATATTTTCTTTTCGTTTTTGAATAAGGGTCGAGACCCATTTATTGAACCGTGCATAATTAAATTCAAATTGGATGCACATTAGCACCTGAATTGGAGAGTTGTAAAGTCCAAGAGTTGTGTAATTCTTGGCTGTTTTTCCCTTTATAAATCGCAAATTTCATTAATTGTGGTTCCCAAATATTGGCACTCTACAATGTTAGTCATATACTTTTTCTTTTACTTTCCTTCACTGCAAAGGTAGTATTCTAACCCCAAGTAATCAGTATTCTTCCTGGTACAAACCTCTTATTAACATCCATATTGGTGAGATCTGGAAGACCTGGTCTAGTTCCAAATGATTACCACCAATAATTATTCTCACTTTTTACAAGAACTTATTTATATTATTTTACCTAAAATGTACCAGAAATGTACCAGAGTGAGGACATGAAGGATCCTCTGGCCTATTATATTCTATGTATTAAGTGTACCATAGGCGTAGGTCTATTGTTCCAATTTAAAATATCAGTGACGCTAGGCACAGTAAAACCATAATATTGTGTCTACCAATACTTCACATTCGGTCACTCCTTTTCAAATACATGTGCTGCAATCTATGGTAAAAACAAAACAATTTACGAATCAATCACCTTAAACATTTGCACTTTAAACCTATAAGATGCACAGGTCAGAACATGATCTGTTTGCGGTAGTTGTTAAATGTACCAACTTAATATAAAGTATTTTACTATTTCCTGATGTCAGAGCATTAAGATTTTGTTCATTTTATTAGTTTTTACAAAAGTTGTGTGTGCTAATTATTGGCGTTTGATGAGTGTCGTGCTGGAGTTTAATGTGTTCTACCTGAAGCCCTGGGGCTGTCTCACCTGTCCCTGCTCCTCACATCCCTCCTACGTCATATTATGATGTGTCACAGGAACATGAGTCACAAGTTGCAAAAATTCGATTTTGAGATATCATCACATATGAAAAGAGGAGATCAACCCGATTCCAATGATAGTAAACACTAGGACACCTGACATATATTTCTCTATTTTAAATTTGATAAATGATATTTTGAAAAATATTTCTGGATGGGTATTTACCGGTAAAGTTACTAAATATACTCCATACAAAGGCCTTCAAAACTCAAAGATATATTTAATACAACGTCCTGAAATTTGTTACATAGATTTATGTAACTATAAGTGCTAAACCCCCTAAAAATCAAAACATTTCAATAAAGAGATCTTGTGTAAAAACACTTAAAACACTTAAAATATAGATTTTGCGACTTGCGACTTATTTTCCTGGAACACTTCACATATTGTGATGTCTTACAGGAAAATGAGTCACAAGTTGCGAAAAGTGGATTTGTAGATGTGATCATATTTGAAAAGTTGAGATGAGATCCATCCGATTCCATTGTTTATATGTTCCATTCGAGGCACACAAATGGTTGGATCTGATTGGATGTTGATCCAGGTTTTCATGGTCACCCAGAGAATGAAGCCACACCTGCTCAGCTATATTCCCGAATGGATATTTATGTCCACATGTATTAAGAGTCAATCGTTAATAAATTGGTCAGATTTTCAAAAAATGTACAATTGGCAGCTCTTCATATTTAGGAAATGTGGTTAAATTTGGCTGGAAAATGATTTATACCCGCTATATCTGAGTATATTTGGTATCGCATTGATTTAAAGTATCAGTTTTGTTATGATACACTGAATTTTGAGGCTCAGTTTTGTCTGAAATGTGGATCAATCGAGAGGTTTGGTCAAAGAGAACTGTACATTTTCTGAAAATCTGACCCAAATTGGTTAAATATAGGCCTACTGTAAAGGATGATCTCAGAAACGCATTGATACATTTAGCATCGAAATCTGGTACATGTAATGCTAGTTACTAGGAACACGAAACTGTACAACAATTAGAATATTCCTATAACGGTAGAAATATGAAAATATTCCTACACGGGTTTCTTGTGATTAAAACAATTAAAAATACCCGTTTTTTGGTATGCCTAGCGCTCCTAGTCCATACATCTTTACTAAATAGAATTGTTCTACGTACGACTACTGGTCAGGATCTGCCTCTATGTTACATAACATTGGATATTAGTATCATAGACAACGCCCACTATACATATCACTGTACAAGGATGTATACTTTCTTCCTTAATAAATGACAGTTGATTCTCTGATCTACACAAGACCACACTTTTTTCTGTGTTCCTCTCTGCTTCTCATAATCAGTACTTAACAGCTTGTCATGCCACTCCACCCACAAACCCTAGTCTTACATGCCTGACTATGTGTATAGTGCTTATGCCACCCACATGTGGGTCAGATTTTCAGAAAAAGCCCAATCTACAGTTCTACACATCTATCAAATTCTGCTGGGTTATAGTAAACATTGATAAATACTAGGTATATCTGAGTGTATTCTGTATTGTATTCATTCAATAAATCTGTCTGGTTATGTTGAACTGTATTTTAAACCTAATTTAGTCTTACATTTGGGTTATTTGAGAAGATTGGTGAAGGTGAATTGTACATTTTCTAAAAATCTGACCCATGAGTGCTTACATTCCCACACATGTCCTCATATAGACAGCCACAGGTCTGACCTAGTAGTTTATGATTTCATGATTATTTCCACCACTACCAATACATCAGAATTCCAGCTATATTGATCGATTCCTGAAACATGATGGATATTATATTATTTCATCATGAATGGCCCAGAGGCTATAGGATATTAGGCAGCAACAGAAATATATGGGTCAGATTTTCCGAAAATGTACTATCGTTTTTACCAATCGTCTCAAATAAGAAAAATAAGCTTCAAAATGTTGTTTAACATAACAGAACTGATACCTTAAATCAATGTGATACCAAATATACTCAGATATACCCGGTATTCAGCATTTTTCAGCAGAATTAAGCAGAATTTCCTATTTGTGTAGAGCTGGCAATTGTACATTTTCTGAAAATCTGACCCGTGAACTGTTAGTGTACAGCCGGGCTTCGCCTCATGATTATGCACCAGGAGCACATCAGAAATGTCAGTCAATAATCCTTACTTGTCGATTATAGTCTTATCGCTATCAAGTCTGTCATTGATGTTGACCACTTTGAAAATCTAGGAGCTAATCTAGGTTATAGAAGTTCCTATACTGAAATGAATATTTCCAAATAGATCTCTTATATGCTTTTGGTATAATTTCGGGATGCACTTGTGTCCATTGAGAATACATTTAGGGTGCGAATTAAACATAATTGGAAAAACATCTTTAACACACTCGTGTGCGCAATAACATATGAGCATTTGAAGTATTATGAACGTTGTTCTTGGCCAGATCTCTAACATTAACGGTCCTTTATGAGCTATGACACTCCATGGTGGGTTTGAAGCCAGCTCACTTAGGGGCATATTTTCTCTTTATTCAGAATGACTACCACTGTGAATGATATATACTAGGACTAGGTGAGAGAGTGTGATTGGTTGCTTTACGCCCTTATCAACACATTGAGGGTGGGAGAGCTGAGAGGGAGACGGTTTATGATCATACCCAGGGAAGAGAGATAGAGAAATAAGGAGAGAGAGAGACAGAGAGAGACAGAAAGGCACTTTATGATCATACCCAGGAAATAGAAGAAGGGAGAGAGAGCCAGAAAAGAGACAGAAAGGCTTTTTATGGTCAAACACAGGACGCGAAACTAGCTGAATATATCTGATATTACATGTGATTGAAACAAAGCGTGTGCAGCTCTTTTTTAAACCTCATTTCTGTCTATACTTTAGGTTAGTAAAGGAGAATTGCACCGACCATAATTCACAATCTCAATACGTTTGACCGTCCATTAAAATATGACCTTCTCCGTGTGGGAACCGTAACACATATTCCGTAATTAATGTAATATGATTTATTATAGATTTTTATAGTAACGTGGGAGAATATTTATAGTTAAACGACCATAAAAACATGGCTATAAGTGTTTACATTTAGTGTTCTGAGATGTTGCAGAGGAAATGAAGGAAGAGGTGGGTTGGGTTTAATGAGTGGATAAAGAGGACTTCCTCCATTGACTTCTCAACTCACGACATGAAAATGCGACATATATATATAATGGGTCAGATTTTCCGAAAATGTACAATTCAACTTCGCCAATCTTCTCAAATAACCCAAATTTCAAAGTTCAAAATACAGTTCAACCTAACCAAACAGATTGCTAGAATCAATATAATGCCAAATATACTTGAATTGACCTAGTATTGACCAACTTTCAGCCTAATTTAGCAAAAATTACTAAATGTCTAGAGCTGCCAATTGTACATGTTCTGAAAATCTGACCCATAGGTTCTGCAAGGCCCACCTCTGCTCTAGTTTGACTCACTTTAACATGCGAATTAAGCATTAATAACATGTGATTACACACTAACATGTCCAGGTAAACAGTGATGCATGTTAATTGGCGCCGAGTCCACCTGAAAATTGCAATAAATTATAGACATATTAAATACATGTATCATAGCTTTATCAAAACCTGGAAGGAACCTTGGAGGAATATGCTTTGTCTAATGATACTATTATGAAAAGGCTGTCATATATTTCTCAAGGTACCTCTAGAATCAAGGGTCTTCAGATCAGTTTCTGTGAAAACCCCATACTTAATGTATCATAAACACGATCACCCAGTTGGTCACCAGCGAACATGTTGATTTGTATGGTAGAGAAGAGTAATCATCAATAATATTGATATTATCTTGTAATGGATAGCTTTTACCATTTCCTCATTGTTTGACGGATAGGACTGAGGTTATTACTTATGATGACTTTATACGAGGTCAAATAGGCAGGAGTGACAGGTAGCCATTACGTAGATGTGGAGAGTTTTCATTTCATTTTGTTTATAAATACTATTTATTCTGTTTTGAATACATGTTACTCCTGGATAGACATTTCCGTTCGTTGTCCCTCCAGTTCCAGATAATCATCTGTCCATCAATTTCTAGATGTTTACCCACTTCTTAAGTGACTAACTCTTAACATTTTACAAATCAATAAACTCGGTTGTTAGTATTGTATTAAAAGAGATCAACATAAATCAAAGAAAATACATAATGTGGAGTTATATAAATATGAATCGTTTACTCACATTAAACCCTTATATCCCGTCCTAGAGTAATAACCGGTCCTGGGTAAAACCATAAAGTGCCTTTCTGTCTCTTTTTCCCTGTCTCTCTCTCTCTTCTTCTCTATCTCTATTTCCTGGGTAAGACCATAAAGTGCCTTTCTGTCTCTTTTTCTCTGTCTCTGTCTCTCTTCTTCTCTCTCTGTATTTCCTGGGTAAGACCATAAAGTGCCTTTCTGTCTCTTTTTCCCTGTCTCTCTCTCTCTTCTTCTCTCTCTCTATTTCCTGGGTAAGACCATAAAGTGCCTTTCTGTCTCTTTTTCCCTGTCTCTCTCTCTCTTCTTCTCTCTCTCTATTTCCTGGGTAAGACCATAAAGTGCCTTTCTGTCTCTTTCTCTGTCTCTCTCTCCCTTCTTCTTTCTCTCTATTTCCTGGGTAAGACCATAAACTGCATTTCTGTCTCTTTTTCTCTGTCTCTCTCTCCCTTCTTCTTCCTCTCTATTTCCTGGGTAAGACCATAAACTGCATTTCTGTCTCTTTTTCTCTGTCTCTCTCTCCCTTCTTCTCTATCTCTATTTCCTGGGTATGAACATAAACTGCCTCCCTCTCAGCTCTCCTGCCCTTGATATAACCATATTTAATGTGTTGATAAGGGCGTAAAGCAACCAATCTCACTCACTCCCTCCCTCTTAGCTCTCCCGCCCTTGATATAACCTTCAATGTGTTGATAAGGGCGTAAAGCAACTAATCTCACTCACTTACTCACTAGAGTAATAAGCAGTCCAGCAAAAACAACAGTGACATCCTCGAACATGTTGGTCAACTGATTTTCAGACCGGCAGGACAAGAACCGAATACAAAGTAGAACATCTGTAGTAGTTTATATGGATATTAACTGAGAATGCGGCTTTAATATGCATGTACACCTAAATCACTAATTTCATCAGTAATGTAACTGAGTGTTGTATCAATTGTGGCCACACAAACTCCTTCCTTATTGCGTCTATTATAATATTGCATAACTATGTATCTCAACTAGATATCGATGCAATGTTCATTTTTCCTCACTAAAATGTGCCTGGCGACCTAGTTTATTATTATACAATACCATGGAATTGTCAACAAAACCTAACTGTATAGCACTAGGGAACTTGCATGTCCGCCATCTTGAATCTTCATTCGCATGGACCTAAGGGAGTTGTATTTTTGTTTTAAAGAAATTTTATTGAGCACATTTTCATGGTACCTGATAAGGTCATGATTTCATGTAAATAGCCATGTGCGTTACATGTTTCCATGAATCAAGACCACATCATAAGACCTTCTGAAAGGTCTTCAATAAAGCTTTCAACTAGTGTAAACACAGGTGACACTTGTAAAATGAAGGTCACTCTTCTTGTGGAAGGTCATTCACCACTCAACTTCACAGCTCAGTAATGTGATCCGTTTTTAGGACGATTTGCAAAATATCGATTATGAGATATCACCATCATTGAAAAGAGGAGAACAAGCTGATTCCAATGATAGTAAACATGAATGACATTTAAGAAGTGTTTCTATAATTTATGTTTTATGTTTTTATTTTTGAAAAAAGGTTTGCAATGTTTCTGGATGGGTAATTACCAGTAAAATAACTAATTAAACTCCATACGAAGGCCTTCAAAGCGCAAGGATGTTACATGGATTCATATGACTATGAGTGCCAATCCCTCTAAAAATCAAAACATTTCAATTTCAATAAAGAAATTCTGTGAAAAAAACACTATGTAAAATATCAATTTTGCGACTTGTGACTCATTGTCCTGGAACACATCACAGTTGTTCATGTCACTGGTGACCACTCACCTACAGGATATGTCCAGAGGATACCAGTTATAAAGAAACTACTTTCAACTGATATCCGATTGAATTATGACATGCTAATTATTGGAGAATAAACATGTCATGTGGATAACATTTTGACATGTCTAAAAGGCAGTAGAATTATATTTCTAAACTGAAAAAAAAGAATCTTTGCAATTTGTAAGTTGTTTTTGATCATTAAACAGATCTAAGCCCATCCTGATGAAATTCAAAATCGAGTAGCATTGATCTCAGCTATTATGTATTCTGATTAATGCTAATGATAATAAGTAATTAGTAGATTAGCATGTACTCATTAAGCAATGCTCGCTAGGTCACATCTGATGGGTCATAGTATAACAATAAATCACAGCACTACATCTGAGCATGCAGTGGGTTATGGATTGATATGGTTATTATTAGACATTATTATACACGCATTGCTCTGAAAACAACGTATCTAGAGTGATTCACGCATAGTGCATATTTCACTAGTGATTTACGTGGGGTTGTCATGGCAACCAATTTGTTTTTTTACTTAGATTACCGGTAAAATTCTAATTTTTTACTCGATTTTTTCTATTCTTATGATTGAAAGCATGTATAATGAATCTGTTAACTAACTCGTTGGTTTCAGTTGCTTAGAAAATTGCACTCGTTGCAACGCAACTTGTGCAATATTCACACTCCTTCAACCAACTCGTTAGTTAACCTGTATGTATTTCGTAGAGATGTTTAACAGCATCTGCCTTAGAGGAGGTTTTCGAACTGTTGGCCGATTTCACTTAACATACTTCAACATAAAACCATTATAGCCGTCAGGCTGCTCAGTCATGTAATGAACAAGTTATCTACTTTGGGTGGATGCCAATATATTTGGCTGACAGTGCATGGCTTTGACATCATACTTATCTTGCATTTATCAAGCTTCAAGCAATAACACAAAGCCATAACACAAAGATGGATATATCTTACTCAAGGAAAATGAGTCACAAGTTGCAAAGTTGTCAACATATTTGTCAAGTTGTTTTTTCATAAGATTTCTTTATTGAAATGTTCTGATTTAGCACTGATAGTCGTATGAATCTATGTAACAAATTTCGAGACATTGGATTGAATATATCCCTGCGTTTTGATGGCCTTCGTATGGAGTATATTTAGTTACTTTACTGGTAAATACCCATCCAGAAACATTGCAAACATTTTTTGTCAAAAATAAAAATATCAAACTTAGAATATAGAAATACTTTTCAGGTGGTGATATCTCAAAATCCATTTTTTGCGACTTATGACTCATTTTCCTAAAACAGATCACATTTGGGTTGGCTAAGTTTCCCCTGAACCATTCTAAATGTATAGGCCTATTAATAAGGACTAACCAATACCAAATTCAGGACATGTTCAGCTTTTTTCCTCCTTACCTCAGTCAATCATTGATGATATTATTTCTCAAGAAGGACTTTTCAATGCATGATATTTACCCAGAGGCTCTGTTCTCTGTTTGACCTCATCCCCTGCCTTACTGAATGCTAGCGATTAAGTAACAACGGGGGATCACCAGAATGAGGCCTGGTTCAGATGTCCTTTATGGTTACAAACACCTGGCAAAGTAGTTGGCTGAATATTATCTGAACCAAAATATTGGGAAATTTATATATTGCTTACACTATATCATAAATATGAATTAAAATGTACTAGTTATACTATATGTAAACTTACATATTAGCTAGTTAAGAAAGTTAAGTCTGACCCACAGTTAGAAAGGTGCAGTTTGGTTGATCTGAACTGTTCACGTGATCAGTTCGGGCTTCCATGGTTACATGATTAAATGACTCAATCCGGTTGGCGCAGGGTAGGCCTGACTTACAAACCTGTTACAATTGCAGTGAATTAAGCCTCCTCGAGCTAAACTTCAGGTTGTAAAAGTTAAATGTACTTTTTAAAAGGTAGATCATGATCATTCCAGTGTCTAATAAATAGGAAATGGCACTTTGGGTTCGAAGCAATCTTGACACAGCCAGAAAACGAGACTCACCCCTTCAGGGTTCAGGCCATTTTCTGATGTGTCTCGACCGTTTGAACCCTTCATCGTGCCATTTGCTATAAACACTGGAGTACCTGGTTTCATATTCAGATATATGGCTCCTATTTGCATAATCAAATAAATCATGTTTTGAATAGAAATGAATAAATATTTTAAACATGTTGTTTTGTTTGCCTGCAGAGTGTAAGAAGAGTGGCGACTACCTGTGGAAGAAGAAGACGCCAGAGCAGTTCTACTTCTGCTACAGACTGGGTTACTCCATGGCCATGGAGTGTAGTGACAATATGTACATGTGCAAGGTACCAGGCAAGGTCTTCTCACCCTGCATGTGCAGCCGTGACAAGGAGGGACAGGTCATCTATGATGGTGGGTATTCACTGACTGCTTCCAGGGTCAGATTTTTAGAAAATGTACAATTCAACTTCAACAATCTTCTCAAATAACCAACATTTTAGACAAACATAAAGTTCAAAATTCATTTCATCCTGAACAAACAGATTGCTAGAATCAATGCCATGCCGAATATTCTCGAATTTACCTAGTATTGACCAATTTGCAGGCTTATTTAGCAGAATTTACTAAAATTGTGTAGAGTTACCAATTGTACATTTTCTGAAGATCTGACCCTCATACAGTCCTGGAGCTATAACTGCTTTAGGCAGAGAGTAAAAGGATTAATAACCGACATTCGCAACGCAAATAGATTATATACCAGATAGTGCACCAGCAGGCCCTTAATGTTGGTCATTGATCTTTTGATGAATTATAATAATATAGCGAGGAGAACGTTGTTGCCGTATATAGTGGGGATGCCGGGGATTTTATTTTTAGTTTCTTTGGTGGTGAGGAATAATTCCCAAAGTAAATGGTTTAGTGTTTTGTTTTTATTCTTTCAGTTATTTTTCTTGTAAAATTGTAATAATGAAGTCACATCAACAACAATTTGGATTAAAGACGTGTAGTATATGATTAATGAGAGACTGTGGTGATCCAACATACAATATATGTCGTGATCCTTCAATAAGACCATCTTCAGGGAATAAATTGTTTGTTGTACTCAAGTACTTGAAAAACACAGATTTGATTGCATTGATTGATTTGCATTGCTTCTTAACAATGTTACAATACACATTAGGAAACACTAGTGTTTATATATCAATATTAATATCAAATCCTACAAGTTTGTTCATAGATTATAGTTGTAGTACTTCTATAATACCTGACTATATATCCATGACTCTGTAATTTTGTGTTTACATATGTTCATAAGTACTTTTAAGGACAAGGACTTAGATTTTATCTAATAGTTATCTCTGAATAAATCGAATATGTATTTTTTTTTCAAATATTTTATTTAGCATTGAGCATTATGTAATACACTATTCTCAGAACAAGCTGGTTTACATATACAAAAAAACAAAATAATAGGAAAACAATACTCAAATACTTGGAGTTTACGGTGATAAAAAAATGTGTAAAAATCATAACCTAGTTTACTGTTTGCCTTTTACCACAGAGTGCAATGAGAAGTTCACACAGACGGCCAACACGTACCGGCCGGGCGGGGAGGAGATAGGTCAGGCCGATACCATCGAGTTGTGTGCAGACTTCTGTCTGAGTGCAGTGCACTGTCTGGGCTATGACTTCCATACTGCCACCATGCAGTGCAAGGTCTTCTGGCCCCAGGTGTAAGTATGAGCTGGTTTCTTGCAGGTTCCAAACAATTGTGATTTGTTTCAGGAAAATGAGTCATAAGTCGCAAAGTTGATATTTTTTAAAGTGTTTTCATCACAAGATCACATTATTGGAATGTTCTGATTTTTGGAGGGTTCATCACTTATATGTATATCGATCGATGCATAACATTTCAGGACAATCTATGTAATAGATCCTTTCGTTTTAAAGGTCCTCATATGGGCTACATTAGTTACTTTACTGTTTATTGACCCCAAGATATATTGGAAACTTTTTTAAAAAAAAATTAAAATATCACACTTAAAAACTAGAAATGCTTATTAGATTATTAGAACCACAATGACTAGACACCCAAAACATTAAAATATTCCAACAAAGAAATCTTGTAAGTAAACGACTTTGAAAAACACCAATTTTCCGACTTGTGACTCATTTTCCTGAAACGAGTTTTACAGTTCTATGATGGCAGTAATTTAGTATGATTTAAAAAGCGTTTTCTGAGAATGCAAAACATGTAGGAATGCAAGAGACACTAAGCATACTGCAAGGGTTCTTAGCTCCACTACATCAGTGGCAACTACACGCATTCATTTTTTCAACTACATTTACTTTCATTTTTACTTCTACTTTTACTTTTACGTTATTGTGTGGTATGAGCTAGAAATATTTATTACTGAAATTAGAAGTAGAAGGGCGTGTTGACAGAGACAAGAGACCTATTTTTCATATAGACACTTTGTACAATAAAAGGGAAATAAACTTTCAATAATAACAATTATGGGGATTTGACCATCTGAAGTTGGCAGCTTATAGGGGATTTGCATAACCGCCTTTTTGAATCTTGATTCACATGGAATTATGGGACTAATGGCCTAGTGTGAAATCTATAGAAAACATGCTCTAATGTCAATATCTATGGGTTATACATGTTTCCATGACACAAGGCGCCATCTTTCCCATCATGCATTTGGTTTTCATAGATCATTTATACAAGCTATGATATTATATGAATTATGAATTATATTTGCCAGAATCTTGTGCATAACTGATCTAATCCTGTTGCCCATGTTTCTCCACCAGTGGTATGGCTGATCTACAGAGTATGACAGGAGTAGACCACTATGTGAAGAAACCCTGTGCACTAAAGAGCGCCTACAAGCATAGGAACGTGAACTTACATGTCAACTCTAACGAGGTGACAGCCACAGCCTCCACCACACAGATGCCGGGCAGTGCTGCAGTGCAGAAGATGGATGAGCCCAAGCCTAGCAGGAAGGTGGAGGGCAAGGAGGTGGGTCTAATGTCAAACATTTGTATAAACTCTTCATTTATATCTATAACCTAAATGATTCATGTATTGCGTATATAATGTAATGCATATGATCGCGTAATGTACTCTGTATATAAAGTTAAACATTCTTCATTTAAATTGATTTCTGAAGGATTTTGTATCACATATTAATATGTATTACACCTTTACTTGAGCTTCATGAGAATATCATGCTATATGAATTTGATCTCAATAAAATTCATTAAAAAACAAAATATGTTAAAGCTGCATTCTCAGCTTGTATTGTAAACACAATCTCACCACAATTATTCCAACCAGTATATGTACTGAGCTATTGACTAATACTATTACTAGATGATAGAAATGGACATGATCAAAGGCTAACGGAGCAAGTTGCTCTATCCTTTGCATCCGCAGAAAGACACTAATGCTCTCTCAAACAATATCAGAGTCAATCCTCATTGCGTAGATAGAAAAATATATAATGGTTGTAGTAGGCACAACAACTTAGCATGGTGGGTGCATTTCAGCCATTGCCCATCTCTCTCCCCTCCTTTTGCCACACACACACACATAATCTTACCAACAGTATCAGAGTGGAACTTCATTGGATAGCCATAACTTTAAGTTAATCACTGTCATGATAGGTCCTGAAAGAGACTAAAAGCATAAAGGGTGGTCTCCACCGGCTGCAGTAGGCTCTGCGGTAAGCTCTGCGGTAAGCCTGGTGATGGTGCTATGATGCTTCTGTAGTATAGGTGGAGAGGAGTGGCGAGGTGGCCAGTGAACTATATAGGCAGGACCTCGTTACTCCTCCCCACCTACAGAACCATTGCAACACCATCGCTAGGCTTACCGCATAGGTTACCACAGCCAGTGGAGACCCCCTTTTAATGAACTCCATTTCCTGTCTTCTATTTGCCTGCTCATAGGTTACAGGAGATGTATATGGGGGCATGGACTACTCACCCTCTGCCAGTGAAAGTGACCGGTACACTGACATGAAGACTACACCAACACCGCCCCGGGCCACCACAACAACCATTCCTGACTCAGGTATGTAGTGTCTAAAACACAAAGAACCTTTGGCTTTCTCAGCTCCAACTTAACATGTTTATTTTCTTCTGTCTAGATTTTGCCACTATCTTGTATTCTTTACTTTACAAGCAAATATGAAAGAAATTAGTAACCTGGACCAACTCACTATAAATCAAAGAAGAAACTAATTCAGTATGATGACATTACAGTTATGATGGCCAACATCAGACATACCAAAACGAATACAGTATTCAGATATTTGTTAGTTAACCCACTTGAAAGGATTTAAATACTTTTAGAATAATTAGGAGGTGAATTATGTGTTCTGTATAAGAATATTCAATAACAGTCTAGTAGCTAATGCTAAAGTCAGGACCTGGATCAGGCTTTTAATAAGCAAGGGCTATCAACATGACCGTGTGGACTGACCGGCCTAACCACAACTATGTGTGGCATCAGTGAGGCCTCCGACGATGTATAGTCCAGGCAATCTGAGCCCTCACACACACACATCAAAATAACAAAAATCCCATGTACAGTTTAGCTTCTAGAGCCCTATTTTCTGAAAACTGAGCAATTTGTGGGGAAGTGAAAATTAATTTATGTATGTATACATTGGTTCAGTCAGAGCAGCAGGGACTCTGGAGATAGGTATCACTGCTGTGGCAATGAACACTGGACTGATAATATTAGAATTACCACTTAACCCTAAATACTCACTGACTATTTTCTAACAGGTTGTCCATATGGGTTGATGCGTTATGATGGCATGGCACAGCGGGGAGGTATACTACTGGAGGGTATCACAGACATGGAGGTCTGCAAGTCCTGGTGTCTACGCTATGGCTACTGTAAAGGGGTGGACTTTAACACCAACACAGACGCTTGCTACTACCACAGAGTCATTGATGAGGACGCTATAGACCCACGTGATGACGTCATCCACATCCGGAAGGAGGCCTGTCAACGTGAGTACAATACTTGCTTAATTTGTATTTAACGATATTGTCTTAAATATGTTCAATGATGATGTAGCTGTGAAGGAAAACACATCTTTTCCAGTATGAACCTGATCTTTGTGCATGAGAGTTGTGCATGAGAGAGGGTTTTGGAAAGAATCCAGCTCTTCCAGACGTTACCATGACAGGAGAAAGTTGTTATATCTCAATTATAACTTGTAGATGTCGATTAACTATTATATATCTATTGGAAAGCTATTGTAGGAGAAGCAATAAATAGAGACCTTATCCTCTCCAGTAGACTTGCATACTACTGCAATTAATTATTTGTATAAGGGGTATTTAATATTATTATAGATCATAGCTAATTAGCTCATTAATTATAATGTTGTTAATCACTATTACGTCATTATTGCATAATATGATATAACACAATTTATGGCAATAATATGACATTTATAAAATGTTCTTGTATACCTAAGAGTAAAGCATTCCAATAACCAATTACCAGTTAGCAAAAGAGTATACTGAACTATTGAGTCATGTTAGATATGATGCAGACACAATGATTTGCAATATAAAGTTGTAATGTCAGCTATGTCTAATTGCAGCTCCACTGAAGTGCTGGTCCCAGATCAGCTACAACTCCTCCAACATAGACCCAGAGACACCCCAGATACCCTGCCAGGGTGTGTGCTTTGTCAGGGAGAAAATCTTCAACAAATACAGTGGTGAGTAGTTGTGTAGTTCTGCAAGTAAATTACTCAAGACCTCATATGAAACCAGTCTTTGCTAGTCCATGTACAACTCCCCCTGTGGACGTTATATGGAACCATAGGGCATGTAATTTTAAACAGGTTTGTCACACGCTTGTTGCTACTTCCAGGACAGGAAGTGATGTCACACCCATTGAAAACCTTTCACTGTTTTAAGATTTGTTTTAAGATATGGTGACCAGAAACTTTGGGACATTGCTAGCCAAAGTCTACAGGGGAAATTAACTTGCTGTCCTGGAAGTAATACATAACATGATTAATAAACAAAAGCCAGTGACGGCGGCCATGACACTGACAGGCCCTATTATTGAGTCATTTCATATTGGCTTGCAATGGTCTAGGGCTGATAGCTAACTTAGGCAGAGCAAAGCAACTGAATAACTTGCAGTTTGAGACTGCAGGTGTACTGTATCTGCTTCACCTCAGGACTATACACCAAACAACACACCAGCAGTCCGTCAATGTCACTCATTAATCCTAATGTTATCAATGGCATTCCAAATGAATTTCAGACAGTTCTTGGGTAACTACTCTTTATATGATTGAATTTAATCCAGATATGTCTGTACAATGATGTTTCTTCCTCTTTCCAGTGTTTGAGCGTGGCTGCCATGCTTCCAAGCCCCCTCACAAGGTGGGGTGTGTAGTGGATGGGTCACTTACAGGAGTGACATGTTTCTGTGACACAGACAGATGTAACGGTCTCAGCATTCTCGCACTAGCAGGTAGGCAACAATAATATATCTATTGATTTATTTGTTTCCCATGGGGAATATCAATGTCATGGCAGCAGTGAATGTATTAACATAATTGATAATACTATGGGACCAACCTTACAATGAAATACCACATTACTGGCCCCTTTTGGGAAATTGCTTCTCATAAATCTTATAAAATAACACACCTGTAGGGTATATAACCCTATATAATCCTCTAATGTGGAGACCATGTGGGTCTACACATGAGCCTGATGAGCTATACTAAGCGAAACCATGTTGTGCCAAATTACCCCCATTGGGGACTAAAAGGAGTCATCAGTGTATTTATTTATTTTTATTATCATCACTTTTTTGAGGGTAGTAAAATAAATTCCATCACTTTTTACTCGTTGCCCTGTGTTTACTACAACTAAACACAGAACAACACACCAGGTCATACTGACCTGGAAACAAGAGCACACCCTGGATACTGTCAACAGACTGTCTCCAGGGTTTCTGTAGGTATTGGAAACCCATGGCTGGTGACGTAATTGACGTTCCAGTGACATGGTAGCTCACCTGAGGACGGGATTGTTTTGCATCATACACACATATTAACATAATTGAGGTGCACACTTGTACCAATGTGTTGGAACAAAGCTTTCAAATATCTATAGACTTCAAGATGTATAGGTATGGATTTACTTCAGTATCAGACATTTGACATGAATATAATTTGACATTTGAATAAGAATGTAGACAATATCTCCCAAAGGCACTCCCGACATTTTCTATGACACATAGTGATTTCAGTGAGTGATCTTACTATACTGTTTTGTTTGTTTTGAAGATGTTTATTCAGCAGAGTGAAATTATGTAGTATTACACTATTCTCATTCGTAGCTGATATGACAGAAAACAATTACAAAGGCACAATCAGTACACACTATGAGAATTATTCAAAGATCATAAGAATGGGAAGAAAAAAAAGAAAACAGAAAAAAATAGTAAGACACACATGAAGACCATCACCTGGGAAGCACCCTATACAAAAATAAAATTCTGTAGCAATATGGAATTTTGACATTGCCCACAAGTAATTTGATGTTTCATATAACATACTTTTCCTGATGTTTATGTAATAAAGATTAGTCAACACAGTTAATGGCAATACAGTGGATATACTGACCCTCCCAACTCACTCGCTGTGTTAACATCCTCCCGTCCAGTTACTGGATGATAGTCCTTCTTCCACACTGTTCATGGTATGAGCCCAAATGCTGTAGCTTATGAGCTTCCGTATTACCCTCTAGAAAGGTATAGTAATAGATGTTCTTGCACTATTCCTCTGTGTACAGCTGTGATGCTACATTTACCCATGGATGGAGACCTGAGTGACCACTCGGGGCTGGGCAGGAATGGTCAGACAGCGCTGGGCTACCAGATGCCTGAGACATCATGCCTGGAGAAGGCCATCAACTGCTCGATGGTGTTTAACGGGGAGCAGTGTATAGAGGTTCCACAGATGGCCTCCAAGGCCTGGGGAGATGTCAACCTGGAGAATGAGTTCACCGCCATGTTTACTGTCTCTGTGTGGTAAGTGGAAAACTATGTTATATTTTCTTTTAATTTTTGGAACAGCTGCCTGATGGTGTTCAGATCTGGGTTCCTGTGTTCAGACCAGCAGAATATAATATATATAACATGTATAACATAATATGTATAACATATAGTCTCCTAATCTTCTTGTAGATGAACAGCAAGTTGAAATATGATAATGAGCATGAATTGGAGAAAGATGAGTCTGATAAACAATATCATGATAGTAGAAATATTTGTTCTTTTTTTTATTTGGTCCATTGGTGGATTATCAAATTGTTATTTATGGTATGACATGGTATTTATTGCTAGCATATGAAGAACAAATCTAGGCTTACATGACATATTTACCTTTAAAAAGTGAAAATCACTCAAAAGGGTGTTCCTTGTAAGCTCTGCCGTTGCCAGGTTTTAAAGGCAGCTAACATAGAATATATGTTAATGAACAAACATCTCCCCATCTCATACAGCAGGAATACAACTGGGCATGTACCTGGTAGAAATGTGAATCAGGTTCATATACATGGGTCAAGCCTCCAGAAAAAGTACAATTGACCTTCGCCAATCATCTCAAATAACCCAAATTTAAGACAAAAATCAGGATCAAAATACAGTTCAACCTAACAAGACATATTTAGTGAATGAATACAATGCAGCATACACTTGTATATACCAGTATTTATCAATGTTCACTCTAATTTAGCAGAATTTGATAGATGTGTAGAACTGTACATTGTCTGAAAATCTGGCCCATAATTATGTGTGTTTGTTTTCCAGGTTCAAGTCTGCGGACCAGGAGGAGCCTATGGTACAGGGTATAGTGGGCAACAGCTGGGACTCAGAGACAGACCCCACATGGGCCGTACAGACCAGGTGAGTTACCAATGTTACCAGTTTATATTTCACTGAAAGTTTAATTTCAAGACCAATTAGTATACAGTGCCATGTGAACAATTAACTGACAACCTGTATTAGAGTTGCGGTGTTCTATTATAGTTGCTACCGATCAGTGCAACCAAAGCTACCTTTTATAGCTATATGTAGTACCCTAGAGTGAGGAATCTGGTTACAGTAGTGGCCTTCAAGAAACAGTCAACCTCGGTGGTGTAATGGTTAGCATAACCGCGTGCATAGCGGGAGATCCATGGTTCGATTCATGGTTGAAGAAGACAGTTTTTCAGGGGTCATTACAATTTGGTGCTATGGCCGGTCTCACTCAGGGGCGTGTCCTTTGCCGCCCTGGGCACAAAATCATATAATTTTGTGCAGAAATGGTAGGGAATGATGTAGTACACTAGATTGAGGAATCTGGTTACAGTGGTGGCCTTCCAGAATCAGTCAACCTCGCTGGTGTAGTGGTTAGCCACACGCATAGCGGGAGATCCGTGGTTTGATTCCGCGTTGAGGAAGACAGTTTTTTGGGGGTCATTACATATACATAAAACCTGTTGTCACTTGATTCAAACCTCAAATAATTTTATTTTCTCAGAACAACAAATAAATAAAAGGGGAATGTTTTGTAGCAAAAAGTACTTGTCATTGACAATAAACTTCTTGAAACAAAGATACTGAAGAATACTATATATGCCATCAAAGGTCAAAGCTTGGCTAGTCAAAATGCTACAAAAAGTTGGTACATTGTTTGTTTTGTCCCCAATCTGAAAGGATATAAACGTGAAATAGGAAAAATCAAAAATATCCAAGACTTTTCTTTTTGGAATATCCAATACCTTTTTGTCAACTTTCTTTTCCTTTTTGCCAATGTCCTTTTCCTTTTCGGATTATCATTTTCCTTTTAGGAATATACTTTTCCTTTTTGGAATATCCTTTTCTTTTTGGAATATCCTTTTCCTTTTCCGAATATCCACTCCTTTTCCAAATATCCACTCCTTTTCACCCAAATGTACCATGATGTATTCCTACCCCAACATGACTGGGAGGGAGAAGGAGGGTGAGAGGGAGAGGGAGGGTGAGCGGGGGAGTGGGGGGGGGGGGGTGAGCGGGAGGGGAGAGGGAGAGAGGGAGAAAGAGAAAGGAAGAGAAGATGTATTGGATGTGTTATGTAACACTGCTACAATCTTTGTAAAGATAGCTGGTGGGCCCCCACTCAGTGGTAGTGGATAATGTTACGTAACACTGAGCCACTACTCATGTGGGTTAGATGTTCAGAAAATGTACAATTCATCTTCACCAATCCTCTCCAATAACCCAAATTTCAGACCAAAATAAAGTTCAAAATACAGTTCAACCTAACCAAACAGATTGCTAGAATCAATGCAATGCCAAATGTACAGGTATTTACATAATATTGACCAAATTGCAGCCTAATTTAGCAGAATATACTAAATGTGTACAGCTGCCAATTGTACATTTCTGAAAATCTGACCCATGTCTGCTTTTGTATGGGTAGAAAAGGAGTGTCCCAGGGAGGACACCAATGAGAAAAGATGGCCAAATCTAGACATAGGAGTCACAGCAGCTAGACATGGCTTTTCTTGTAGGGGAAATAGGAAAAAGATGCAGTGATATACTTTTCGGTGGTGAATATCTAAGGGAAATAGTGGAAAAGGAGGCTGACATGGGAAAATCGACACTGACATGGAACTTTTTGTTCTAGAAATAGTAAAATCTTCTCGGAAATAGGAAGAAAGCAGTTGGAAAAGAACTATAGTATGTGAAATAGCATGTACCACAGAGGAAAAGTCTGTACCGATTTCATCATTTGTACATATGTCTACTTTGGGACGCAACATTGTTAAAGAGATAGTGAGAAGACACAGCATGCTTCCTCATTAAATAATGTCCTGGCTCATCATTCCTTGAGTATAACTCATTCTGATAGGATAATTAGAAATCAACCAATGAGCAATTATTAAAGAGCAAGATAACAAGAGATTAGGGACCGAGCCTTCTCAAAGGCTTAATCAACATTAATAACAGTTACGTTAATCACTGATGGTAAGTCATAAGAGCTCTTCCTGTTGTACGAAATTAATTAAGGAGTCTACTTACTTTACAATTCATTAGTTTTATTTATTTTGGGCCTAGGCCTATGATATAATTAAAGAAGTATTGATGAAACTAACACTTGTTCTCTTGTTACAGTGGAATCTCAGGTAACAGTGTGGCGGTGGGCGTGTCCACCAAGGAGACAGACCCGTATGCACCAGACTTCCCCTTCATAGCTGCCCCCAGCAACGAGTGGCACCATCTAGTGGCGACCTATGACTCTACATTTGACATAGAGTCTGACACATACCCTATACTGAGGGTGTACCTGGACGGGGTGGAGGTCCCAGGTAACATGCATAATGACATGGGTAAGTCTTGTACATTTGTATACATCAAATCTCAAACATATGATATCTTTTCAAAAGCTTTTCCACAAGGACACTTGCCCAATTGCTCTTCTCCCAGTTACGCTTCCATAATACTTCTTCTAAACCCTTTTATATCAAACTAGCAAAGTACCCATCCTCCGGACGGTCCCCCTCTCTCTCCACACTTCCCCCTCTCCCTCTTTTCCCTGCCCCTCTTCTGTATTTTTCATACCTGTTTTTCTCTCCGAACCCCATCTCTGATCCCCCCCTCTTCCTCCCCTCTTCCTTATGCTCCCCCTCCCCACTCTCTCCCCCTCCCCTCTCTCTCTTCCCCTACATCCTCCCCCTCCCCTCTTTTCCCTCCCCCTCTTCTTCTCCTCCCCCTCCCCCTCTCCAATACCCTGACCCTCTCCCTCCCCTCTTCTTCACTCTCCCACTTCTCTGCATGTAGTCGGGTCCCCCTGGAAGTGACATAGTATGTCACAGGGGCTTTCCCAGACTATAAACATACTGTGTAGATCCCAATTTAAAAAAGGCTCAAAATCACATTTTCACCCCAGATACACAATCCACATATAATATCCTCCAGACAGGGTCGACGAATCTGTAAAGACCAAAAAAACAGATGGGGAGATCACAGATTCCCCGAACATGCATGACAAAAAAACCCTTCTAGATCTTTATGTATTAGATAATTTGAATTATGGGGGATATTCTTCCACAGGGTATGACCTTTATATAGGAGGGATGGTTTTATTTTTTCAATTTTCTAAATAGGTACAAGAGATTTGCCTGAAGTCAGGTTTCTTAGTTTAATTATTTGTTTCATCAATCAATTAGGCTAAATTTTTATGTATATTCCAGTAGGTGAGCCTCTCCCCTTTTGATAATGAGAAGCATACCCACCACTTCATGCGATACAGTTACAGTTCAGTCGTGTACCTTTGAGTCATGTATACCAAACGCCGCAATGATCAAGTCATTGCCTGAAGAGCGATTACATTCATTCATTATTCATCTAGGGCAGTTTGTCTAACTTAGCCTCACTATTATATTGAAATAAAGTCAAATATGTCAATTAATCAGTCAAATGAATAGTTGAAAAACTCATCATCAAAGCAAGTTTATGATGACATCTGTAGCATAAATATGTATTGAAGAGGGCCATTTTATAAGCTGATAAATGTTGTCTACATGATATTGCCTTGTAAAACTAGAATTTATACATATTTGAGTGATGATTCGTACGTCGAAGAAAATGGATTTTGAGACTCGATCATGCATGAAAGGATGATATCAAATGTATTCCAACAATGCTAACTCTTGGAAAATTTAATAAGTACTTGGAAATGTTGGATGGACACTCGATAGGAAGTTAGTTTAAAAGGATGATCTCAGAAACGCATAGGCATTTTTGATATACCGTCTTGAAATATATTTCATGTCAATGGCTAGAAGTACAACATATTATATAGAAATAACTATGAAATCGGGCTAACAGACAGGAATTCATTATATCATATCATGGTCTTAATGTATAGAGATAATGACATTAGGAATAAAAATTGCAATGAATTTGGCATATAAAAAACATCAGTTTAACTCTTAAAAAAATGCAACAAAAATATGTACTTACATCCAAATCCAGGTGGTCTTAATATTTAATCAAAACACCACAGATTGGAATTATAATTCATATTGTTATCATGATAGTTTCAAATCAACAAAAGACAGCAAATAAATAACGATCTAAATAACTTGCAATCATTCTGAACCAAATATAATGTTAACTCTTCATAAAGTGCAATGGCCGTTGTCACGCGGTTAGGTACATGTCTGTAGTAGTGTCATAACTCGCCACAGAGGGCGCCAGTGATGTTTACATGCAGCACTAGAGGGCGTTGTATTAAAGCCCTCAGGCTGCGTGTAGCGGAAGGGCCTGAAGGTCCTTAATGCCCTCAGGCTGGCTGCACCATCACGCACTGCGCTGTGCCCTAGTAACGTTTCACTTCCAACTCCCATATTTTAGTCTAATAGCGGGATTGTAATGCCAACTTTTTATATTGTAATTGAATAGGGGAGTTGCATGTGCCACTGTACATGCCTATTACAGTGCATCCTAGGATAGATTCTGTTGGAATCTGACATACTACATACTACATACATACAACATACATACAACATACTACATTTTTATCTAAAATGCGAAAAGATCTTTTGATCAAAGTCATTGTATAAATGATCTATAAAAACCAAATATACGCTGGAAAAGATGAATTCCTGCTTCATTGATTCATGTGAAAATCATGTACATGAGACCACTGTTAAACGAAGTAATAAAGCTGAGTAAAAGTTTAAAGAAGCCTTAGCATCCTTCATTTTGTTACTGAATTAAACTATGTAGTCTTATGATATAACTCAGAGTTTGAATTTATATTTCATTAATCAATTTCTTGGATGTCTTGTGTAGATAAACAGAATAAGGCAGAAACTAAAAGAATTAATAAACTTTGGGTCTGTTGGTGCAGTTTTATCAATGGATCTGCCTCTAAATTCTCAGTTACCATCAACAAAATCAGGTTTTTATTACGTACTTTCCCGACCCATCTGAATATTTGTTGGCCAGAATTGTGACTGATTTCACCCAGACGGTTTTGCTGCAGGGCTTCATAAATGTCGCCAATATCCTTTGCCTTTGTCTCCTTCATTGTTGCTCATGAGATTTCTTTTGGCTGATTGACCTTCAAATGTGATGTGTCTCAGGAAAATGAGTCACAAATCGCAAAAAATAGATTTTGAGATACCATTATATTTGAAAAGATGAGATCAAGCTGATTCCAATGATAGTAAACAGTCTAATAATCTCATAAGTATTTTTTAGATTTTAAGTTTCATATTTTCGTTTTTGAAAAAAAAAGTTTCCAATATTTCTGGGGGTGAATAAACAGTAAAGTAACGAAATTTAGTCCATATGAGGACCTTTAAAACTAAAGGATATACTACATAGATTGTCCTGAAATTTGTTACATCGATTGATATAGGTACAAGTGATGGACTCTCCAAAAATCAGAACATTTAAAAAATGTGAGCTTGTGACAAAAAACACTTTGAAAAATATCAATTTTGCGACTTATGACTCATTTTCCTGAAACACATCACAAATGCGGAGACACTCATAACAGAAGCAATATGCTGATAGTTTATACACTATAGGTGAAACAAGGAGTAATTGTTGAGAGATGTAATTTATTATAAAAGCTTCATAAATGTTGCTGATATCTTTTGCTGCAACTGTTTCTTTTAATATCGCTCATGACTGTTTGTTGTCGTTTGGCTTAATACCTTCAAATGTGGAGACACTCATAACAGAAGCAATATACTGATAATTAATACCCTATAGGCGAAACAATGAGTAATTGTTTAAAGTGTCAGTAAACCCCAAAATATTATGAGCAAATCCATTTCTTTGCTATTATTGAAATGTAACCACCCCAGTTTTACTTAATACAACTTATTATTTAGTGAGTTTTACCCATTTAAAGGAGTGAAAAAGTAGTTACACAGTTTAACACTCCATTCAAGGCACCACTGTTTGCCTACGTCATAAAGCTGTGCCAATCTTGAAATGTACATGCAATGAACATAATATACAACTCTCATAATTGCTGCTAGAAAGAAGGAGGGTGGGGTGGGCAGAAGGATATTGAACAACACAGGTGTGCATACCAAAACAAACTGTTTCAATTGCTGGGAGATTGGAGGGGGAAGGTAGAGATATTATGTTCATTTCTGTCACACCTTATGATGTCACACAGCACTCTCAGTGCCCTCTTGGGCTAAACAGACTCTTTCAACTAGGATTTCTCAATTTATGCCTGTAAGTGACTATAAGTTAAACATAAATGGAAATAAAAAAATCGAGACTTGGGTGGTGTATTTATGGCTCCATGAAGTTTATTGTCCTAAAAGTGACCATGAACCCGTTAACTGACCCTTTAAAGATGTATTTATTGTAAAAGCTGAGAATGAAGCATTGATGTGGAACATGTGTTTATCTCCTACAGGTGACATACTGGTGAGGAGACAACCCGTCACGGTGGGCTGCGTCATGGGGAAAGCCTTTACTGGATGCATTGATGACGTAAGTACAAATAGTCATATTTTTTGTTCAAATGTGATGTGTTCCAATAGAATGAATCACAAGTTGCAAAATTGATACTTTTCAAAGAATTCTTTTTCACAAGATATCTTTATTGAAATGTTCGGATTTTTGGAGGGTATAGTAATCCATGTAACACATTTAAGGACATTGTATTTTTTTTATTTTTTTTTTAATTTCTTTATTCAGGAAGTAATGTTGGCATATGCCAAAAGAACGATGTTGTGACTAGGGTATGTCCCTATCTCCCGCCACACCCTGATTGTAATGACTTTCTAGTACAATTTTACTGGGTGTCATGTTTTGAACTGTGACAAACGAAGAACTCTACTCTATGTAATAATGATGGATTATTAAACATAACCGTGCATTTTGAAGGCCTTCGTATGGTGTATAATTTAGTTACTTTACTGGTAGTTAGCCATTGAAACATTGCAAACTTTACTTTTCAAAAATAAAATATCAAATTTAAAATATAGAAATACCTATGGGGTGTCCTACTGTTTACTATCATTTGAATCGGCTTGATCTCCTATGTTCAAATAGAGTGATACTTCAAAATCCATATTTTGCGACTTATGACATATTTTCCTAAAACGCATCACATATGTTATTCTACTAAACATTATGCCCGGAAGGGCACTATTCTCAGAAGAATAGTATTGATAACTCTGATAACAGTAAGAGTAGATAATTAGATCGTTGATGGGTATTGATACCTCTGATAGCAGTTAGAGTAGATTACTAATGTAGTTCACTAATACTTATAACTCTGATGGCAGTAACTGTAGATAAAGCATTACGCATATAACAGTCAGGCCATCAAGAAATGTAAAGAAGCTAAATTAGGCTGAACAATGATAAGCTATACTAAGGTGCATCCTAGCTGTATCCTAGTTTAAAACAAACAATGTCCAGTTATGTTGAACTGTATTTTGAACCTGATATGGGTCTTAACTTAGCATTTGTTTAATTCCTAAGGAATTCAGTATTGTCTCTGAACTGACAGATTCCTTTCAAACTGAGGGAAACCCTCTCCATTTAAATGACAAAATGCCATTAAATTCGAACTCGGCCGATAGTAGTTGGCTTACAGTTTAAGTTACACCTGGCCTGGAAAGCCATTAGTGCAGTGTGTGTCCAATCACTGACACACCTATATTATGTTATTTGAGAGGTTGTGAGCCTAGGCTACATTAATGTCTGGTATATCCTAATCAACCAGGACATCCTCGCTACACCCAGCCGTGCCACACCAATACAGTGGGCTCTAGGCTACTACACTGAATACCATGCGCACATGGGTCAAGTTTCCAGAAATGTACAATTCACCTTCACCAATTCTCTCAAATACCCCAAATTTCAGACGAAAATAAAGTTAAAAATACAGTTCAACCTAACCAAGCCGATTGCTATAATCAATGCATTGCCGATTATACTCGAATATACCTAGAATTGGCCAAATTACAGCCTAATTTAGCAGAATTTACTAAATGGGTAGAGCTGCCAATTATACTTTTTTTTTAAATTTGACCCACATACATTAGCAGCCATGCTACATACGTTGATCTGATGGGCAAACAATACGTCAACGACCCAATTACTCTCCTGTAATGGAACATGACACCTTTTATGTCCATTTAAGGATGTATTGCTTTTAATGAATATTATTTTCTATTTTCTATTTTCTATTTCTAGGTGCGGATCTTCGCTATGGCGCTGAGCAAGGCGGACATCCAAGCGTTAGGACACATGAACGACGCCCTACATCAAAACCATTAAATAGCTAAATAATAGACAGTTGTGTGTTTATTACTGTACATGTAAAATAAACCGAGTACTTTGGGGAGAACTATAGATATAGAGGTACTCTTGGTACTTGGGGAGAACTATAGATATAGAGGTACTCTTGGTACTTGGGGAGAACTATAGATATAGAGGTACTCTTGGTACTTGGGGAGAACTATAGATATACAGGTACTCTTGGTGTTGAGTGTTTGGTATCTAGTTGTATAGCGCTGTAGACGAATGTGAAGAAACGTCTGTTATGGGTGAAACTTCCAGAAAATGCACAATTCACATTTAAATGCCCTCCCAAATAACAGTAGTTTTATACAAAAATGAGACTCCAAATAGAATGCAATGTAACTAAACACATTTGTTTGATCCAACTCAATGAATATACTCAGATATAGCAAGTATTTGTCATTTTTGTCAGTCAAATTTAGCAGAATTTACTGAATATGTAGAGCTGGCGATTGTTTATTTTCTGGTGACATGACCATCATATGTTATGGGCTGGCAATATGGACACAACTGGAGGAATTATCAGCTATTTTGAATTATATTTATCCTTGATGTTATCTTGATTCCTGCCTATGATATACGGTACATATGACATCCTTAATCTTTGACTTAATTTATGGTACATAAATACACAGATCTATATTTGACGAAACAATTGGTAGTTATAAATTCCCTCCTGCCGATAACCTGATTCAGAATTGAGGACTCTGATTGTTGTAAATCACTGGGCAATAACCAGAGACTAAAAGGATTAATAACCTCCATATCTGGCCTGCTGATGCACTTTCTCTGGATAATTCCTTGGATTTCACGGCAGGATTATGCACCACACAGTGCACCAGCAGTCCCTCAATGTCAGCCATTAATCCTTCATCTATAACCAGTACACACGTTTACCAGAGAAATACCTCCCAGGGCGACTATACCAAATAGATGCCCTGCCTCAGAGGGCTTCTATCAACCACAATCGTCCCAAACATGGACTGGAATACATGATTGACACCGAGCTATAGATCCATTTTCTGACACACATATCTATTGTATTTTAATTTAATTAATGAAGTTATATTCCTCCAATTGTTCACGTATTGTTAGTCTGGCGCAGTTGTAAAATAATTTGATTTTTTGTATGCAAGCAAATGGAAAAACATTTTATCATAATCAAAATAAAATGTACTATTTATACCTTACAGGATTTTATAATCTCCTAAGGGTATGTTTGACAAAAACCGATCCAAATCTCTACCATATAATCGTACATTTATCATACTAAAGCTTTAATGTCAGAAGTATGCTGACAGGCATTTTATATATTTAAATATCGATATAGTCACTTCAATTCCGAGAGATTATTTGATCATGGTCCCCCTCATAGCGTTTGTTATATAAACAGTTGCAGAATCTGAATTTAATGTCATCTGCTTTAGGAAAATGAGTCATAAGTCGCAAGAAATGGATTTTGAGATATCACCATCTTTGAAAAGAGGAGATCAACGTAATTCCAATGATAGTAAATACAATATGACACCTAATAAGTATTTCTATAATTTAAGTTTGGTATTTTTATTCTTGAAAAAAAAAGAAGTTTATGTTTCTGGATGGGTAAAGTAACTAAATATACTCCGTACAAAGCCTTCAAAACGCAAAGATATATTTGATACAATGTCCTGAAATTTGTTACACGAATTCATCTGACTATAAGTGCTAAACCCTCTAAAAGTCAGAACATTCCAATGAAAAGATCCTGTAGAAAAAACACTTTGGAAGATATCTATTTTGCGACTTGTGACTTATTTTCCTAAAACTCATCACATATAAACTGTTGCAGAATGGGAATTTAATACGTATTTATGTCGTGTATCTTGAAATATAGAATGAAATAAGTTTGTTTCTGGAGAAAATGCAATGTATATCATTATTTAATCATCAACTTTTCTATTTGTGGAATATGTATGATCCTTATGTTATTGTGTGTCGTGAATAAATTTATGATTCAAATCGGAATCGGAGAAAAGTTTAGACTTCTTACTGATTTTATCTCTATCGTTTATTATATGATGGACCAGCCCTTCCCCGACACGATGCCACATGGGTCAAGTTTTCAGAAAATGTACATTCACCTTCACCAATCCTCTCAAGTAACCCAATTTTCAGACAAAAGTAAAGTTCAAAATACAGTTCAACCTAACCAAACAGATTACTAGAATCAATGCAATGCAGAATATACCCGAATTTACCTAGTATTGGCCAAATTGCAGCCTAATTTGGCAGAATTTACTAAATGTGTACAGCTGCCAATTGACCATTTTTTTAAAATCTGACCCACATGTGTTTTAAGTTGGTCTAATATTGTATTTAAAGATGAGGAAATGACCAAAATAACGAATGACGTCAAATAGAATTAGCGGATTTTCTGTTCCGGGTTCCTCTTTATAGAAATGGGACTCAAATATTCCTTTTAAGGAATAAATAATCAATTTTATTTTGTATCTTCAATGTTTATACGGTACATCGTGATCTGATATTTTCAAAACACTAGACGACAAGGCTAAATGTGTCATCAACAACATAGCCAATACATCTATATACCAGTCAGTGTTTTAGAAAATGTACAATTTACCTTCACCAATCCTCTAAAAAAACACATTTAAGACAAAAATGAGCTTCGAAATTCAGTTTAACATAACAGAACTGATACTTTTAATCAATGCGATACCAAATATACTTGGATATACGCAGTAGCCATCATTTTTCAGCCTAATTTAGCAGAATGTCCTAAATGTGTACAGCTGCCAATTGTACATTTTCTGAAAATCTGACCCATTTATCTATTATCGGCATAGTTTAAAAGCTGGAAACAAAGTTTCTATCTGCTTTCTCACGAGGTGCTCTTACACACTCTGAAACATACTGCGATGAACTACAACCATTTAAACCTCGATCTAAAATGAAACCATCATTTGAATAAATGACTCAATCCATTTGGAATATATAATCACACTTTATTTTATTTCATTGATCGTAATATAAAACGAAATTCTCCCAGGATGAAATGCTAACGAATGACCAGAGATACATTGTTGAAGTAATCTCAATATTAGCCGTACTCAGGAAATTAGAATTGATCAGCTAATGCCTAAAAGGACTAAAGAGATTAGTAACCCTCCTTGTTGGGGCTGGTGTATGGTAAGAGGTTATGCGCCAAACACCAGCTGTCCCTGAATGTCGGCCATTGATCTTTTATTTTACTAATGTAAATGCAAATTAGCATAGTTTCCGAAAATTGAAGTCATTTTTAAATACTTATATTTCAATATTCGACCTTCGATGTAGCGGGTGTATACAATATTGGATAAATTATAATATCAGTACAGTTGTTTAAAATAGTCCTCTAAGTTAGATGACGCAAGCTCTATAAACATTCACGATTTCGCTGTGGTGACGTCATCGCCGGCGCCCGCCACTGTAGTGTCATCATCTGCCGCTGCAGTCGCGTCATCGCCTGTAGGTGCGTCTGTTGCACCACTGACGTCAGCAGCCGCAGCAGCTTCCGCAGCTTCCGTCACAGCGTCATCAGTGACGTCAGCATCGCCAGTGACGTCACCGCCAGCTTCTGTCACCATATCCCCAGTGGTATCTTCATCTGTGACGGCGTCCTCTCCAGTCGAGTCTTCACCAGTGACGTCAGCTGCGCTGGTGACGTCACTAACGGTTGATTCTGTCACTCCTTCAGTAGATTCTGCAATACAGTGGACATTCTAGGTTTTTAGTGTCATATTTTATTCAAATGCATTTTATATATATTGCATTTTTATTCAGAATAGACAAATAACATCCCGAAATTGGATACTACTCTCTGCCTAAGCAGGTCTTACAATTTGTGTAGATACATTTGGTAGTTATCGATGGTATGAAAAGTAAAGGCGATGAAACAAATAACAATATCTACTTAATACACCCTATTACCATTTAAATTATATATTATATTAAAAATGAATAACAACATGAATAATAATACTTCCTATTTCAAACTATAAACAAGCGCTACATCGGAACAAGATTGTTATAATTGTCTCAACCTCAATATGGGTCAGGTCGTCAGAAACTGTACAGTTGCCAGATCAACACATTTAGTGAATTCTGCTAAAGTAGGCTGACAATTGGTCAATACCAGGTATTTTTGAGTTTATATATCATTGGATTGATTCAAATAATCTCTTCATATATGATCTCTTCATATATGTTGAACTGTACTCTGAACTTCATTTTTGTCTTAGATCTGGGTTATTTGAGAGGATTGGTGAAGGTGAATTGTACATTTTCTGACGATTTCACCCATAGATATTTGATCAGAAATATAATTATTTGACCCAAATGTGATCCGTTTTAGGAAAATAGGTCATAAGTCGCAAAATATGGATTTGAGATATTACCATATTTGAAAAGAGGAGATCAAGGTGATTCCAATGATAATAAACACTAGGACATAATAAGTATTTCTAGATGTTAAGTTTGGTATTATTATTCAAAACAAAAAGGTTTGCAATGTTTCTGGATGGGTAATTACCAGTAAAGTAACTAAATATACTCCATATGAATGCCTTTAAAACGCAATGATATATTTAATACAATGTCCTGAAATTTGTTACATGGATTCATATGACTATAAGGACTAAACCCTCTAAACATCAGAACATTTCAATAAAGAGATCTTGTGGGAAAAGCAAAATTAGTGCTAATTTTACTCGAACAGATCACAAATGTTTAAAGCATAAAACCCACCTGTGTCCATCTCAGTGGGTGCAGTGGTTGCATCTGTGGTGGGGGGTGGAATCTTACACAGGTTGAGGGTGGTGATCAACCCTGGAGCGGGGAAGCCTGACCGCCACTGTCCATAAAGGAACATGGCGCACAGGTAGGGACCCATCCCCTCCAGGTTCCTGCACTTCTTACTCTGAAACACACACATTCTGGTAGAGTTTCGCACAATAAATATTATTTCATCTCATCCAATAAACATTCAATTACTAGCACCTCGTTCTATTCTCTCTATATATTGTCCTTAACATTTCCAAACCTTTCGTTTGTTGAGATACGCTCTTATTTCTGATTAGGATACCCATTTTGTTTGTTTTTATACTACTGTTTAACTGTGATGGTCCATTCTGGTTTGTAAGATAAATGGTAAAACCAGGATATACTCTTCCTGTCAGACGATCATCCCCATCAGGCCCACAGAGAGCACCCACTCTGGAGGCATCTTTGGTGGAGTTTAAACACAAACCTTTGTTGTAATTGTGACATTTATTGATCATATAATTTCGATATCATCGGTGGGTCTAAGCTCCCTAAAGAAGAGAGGATTTCAAGCCCTACTGGATTCTATTAGGATACAAATAATGTAAGTGAGGTTAACAATACATTACAAATCGACGATTTGGCAATGGGCCTCACCCACATCTGATGCAAATGTTAATGAATTGATACACAGATTCAAGATGGCAGACAACTTTACAGTGGCGTCGAAGAACAGCAATTAATATTTGGTTTACAAAAACTATATCCCTGAGCCAAAGGACAAACATACAACAAATGTTTAAGACATGGTGTAATTGATATAAATGGGCAGTGGTATATGGTTCAATAATAATAGATAGCAAATTATCAGTAAATTTTCAGTAGTTTTCAGAGAAGTGGAAGCCGACAAAAATATATGGCTAAAAACAAAGCTCCCAGATCAGTAATATGGAATTAAACTTTGTGAAGGTATAAACCTACTGTATATATAGGATGAGGTTCAGGAGCTGGTAGCCAGGAGTATTTGGCCGGCCGCGGCGCCACACACAGGTCAAAGCAGTAATAGTCTGAATCCTCGGCCTCCAGTTTGGCCAAGATGTCCACATATTCAGCGGCATAACCAGTCCACTCTATCTCCTCACAGTCGGCTGACTCTGGAATAGGAAGAACAGTGTGTTGTGATTAGTTAATTAATTGATAATTGTCACCTGTTTCATGAAAATGAGTAACAATTTGCAAAAAATAGATTTTGAGATATCATTTTTTTAAAGAAAAGATGAGATCAAGCCAATTCCAATGATAGTAAACAGGCTAATAGTCTAATAGGTTTTTCCAGATTTTAGGTTTGACATTTTTATTTTTGAAAAAAAAAAAGGTTTGCAATATTTCTGGCGGCAATAACCAGTAAGGTAACTAAATATACTTCATATGAGGACCTTTTAAACGAAAGGTTAAATTACATACATTGTCCTGAAATTTGATACATTGATTGAAATAACTATAATTGATAAACGCTGCAAGAATCAGAACATTCCAATAAACTGATCATATGAAATAAACACTCTAAAAAATATCATTTTTGCAACTTATGACTCATTTCCCTGGAACACATCAAAATTGTTAACGACTACAACAGGAATAATGCAGGGCACATAGTCAGAACCAGGAGGTGAAACAGGGTGCCTTCACTAAAGGTGTACCTAGGGTAATTTACTGCACATGAGCAGTGATACAGACTAATATAATTTTTTTTTAGGGGTCTTTGGTCCAGGTTTGTCCCTAAATTGACCTTGTAACGGACAATCCTACCAGCGGATAGAGTCTGTGGTCGACCCCTAAAGGACTTGGAAGGTTGTGGTTTGGAGGGAATAACCTTATGGACATAAGGCATGGCCATAAGACTCTTCGCTCCAAACCACAACCTCCATAATAAAGGGATCATTCCTGGACCTGGACATGTAAGGGTTAATGAGCGATATTGCAGGGAAGCTGGTGCACTGATGTTACATAATTATTTTTTTTTATTTTATTTCGTTAAAGGCCAATATAATATTTAATACATTACAAAATACGCTCTGTCCGTCATGGATGGTTCTCAGGCGTTGCCCCTCGAAAAAAAATAAACAGAAAACTGTATCCAAATTACCTCTAAAAATTCTAGTATACCTCTATTCAATAATTTTCTATTCAAAAACATCACAATATCAGATCTCACTACACATTTTCTCTTGTACATATCAAACATTCTCTAGCATACATCCACAGCCTTATTTCATCTCTCGTTTATTTCCTGGCTGTTTCATATACTCAGCCAGTATACTCATAATCCCAAAGCCATTTATTTGTGATTTACAGTGTTTCATCATACAAGGCTTAGACTATCTCAGGTCATTAGTAAACAAGGTGAGGTGTTTTGCTTATGATGGCTCTATCAGGTATCCCAGCGTTCTTCTTTTCTGTACAAAGATTACAAGATTGACGATGGCAACAATATATCTAGGATCTTCAACAAAGTGTTCACTAGGTATCACACCCTCGGCACCTACGACCCCAACTGCAGTTACCAGCATTGTTGTTGTTGTTGGCACTGATGATTTTCTTTGAAATCTTGCTTAAAAATACTTTATATAACAAACTGAATCGATAGATCTCTTCCTTTTAGGTATGACACCATTGTGATGGGTTCAAATAATGTACCAGGGTTGAAGTTTACTTGTATTTTGTACTTGGAATAACACACTGTATGACCCCAACTGATTTCCACTATGACCGTAACTGTATGATGCAGTTACGGGTATACCACTCAATGTTTTTCACCTAGATTACACTGTATTATAAGCCAGATACATGTATCTGATAACACTCAAACCTAAATGCAACTATAGTAAACACCCACGGAACATGACAGCTACTGAAAACGGCTTTTGTTAGGTAAAAACCAACATTGTTTGTTCTAATGGGAACCCACCTTCCGCCGTTTTGAATGCTGGTAACTGCAGTTGAGGTCGTAGGTGACGAGGGTGTGAGGTATATGATAGACACAGAATGTGTATTACCGCTTTGTACATAATGGCACCATTGAGTTATCAGTAACATCATCATCATGCCCATGATCAAATATATCTTAGATAATCTAGGATTCACTGAAAACATTTCTTTGTGTAGGAAAGTCTCAACGATGGCAGAGTGACAACCAGATAAATAGCAACGAAAATGTTGAAGGTCATTCAAGGATAGAAAAATAGATTATGCGCTAGATAGAGAGATTAATTAAGATCAAGTAGTTAAAAAAAAAAAGTAGTTCCAGTCTAGAATGAGTTTTCTAAACGATTTTGTACAGCGTAGATTAATCTGGATGTGTGATGTTTCTTTACGTGAGCACCAAACTAATGTGATTCAGGGTTAAACCAATAAATACGTCAAAAGAGCAACAGATGTGTCTGTTGAAAAGATTCCCATTATAATATTTGTATTTGGAGCACCCACCCGAATCCTTTTATGCGATGACTTAACTTTTTATCGCTCACCGGCAGCAGTTTTCTCTTGGTGATTAGACTTCATTTTCTTGTACAAACATATAACAGCAGCAGATTATTAATAACTTTAATCCTATAAGTCATAATTGGTGACTTTGTTAAGATTTGTTTTCTCGTATAAATGCAGAGAATGCAGCTTCAAAGAGCATACTGGTAACAAATAAATATTAGGCGTCAGGATGCTAATTGAGTATACCTACTACCTTCACTGACTTAGGACCACAAATTTAAGGTTAGGTTTAGGGTTAGTTAATATAGTGCATAATGGTAACATTGTTGTATTAGCATCCTGGCTCCTACTTTATAGACGCTTCCGAGAATACAGAAAGCGTCTATATAGTAGCTGCCAGGATGTTAATAGGGCATTGTTACCATTACGCACTGTATTTTCATGTGTTCTGTGAAGTGGAATAGAGTACATGGATGGATACTGATGCTAACTATAACCCCAAACCTAACCTTAAATGTGTGGTCCTAGGTCAGTATAGACAGTAGGTATACCCCACTAGCATCCTGACAGCTAGTTTTAGTTGATACCGAGAATACTTGTTGTAGTTCTCACCATCAGGGCCAGGTGGCTCTGTTTCCTGTTCTTCCATCACTGCTGCAGTAGTGGTATCATTAGCTGCCTCAGCGCCCTCAGTGGCGGCTGCAGGAGTTGGAGAGGGTGTGGGGGTGGTGCTGGGTCGGGTGGACACTGTAGTGGACGAGGTGGGGAATGTGATGCCATAATGATGCTTCTGACTGTGTGATGCCTGCTCAGGCCCACTCCGTTCTGTAAATAAAAATTGTGCATAGGTGAATTCTTTTTTTCCTTTTTTTTTTATTCATTTAGAGGCCAAGTCATTAAATCACAAACAATAATTAGGAAAAAACGTAATGTTGTTCAACAACGTTTTCATACGCTGCCTGATATTAAATAAAACTGTCACGTACAGAGTCGAATAATCTCCCGTCTTGAAAAGCAAAAATACAACATGCATGAAAATTCTGGTGAAGCTCCTTAAAATGCCGGGCTTAACTACAGATTGCACAAAGAATGCGTCACTATAAAACCATCCAGAATCGGAATCAATACCGTTTCTCTAATTGATTTCCCTATACTACTCAGACAAGGAGACAGGGGCAGGGTGACAAACAAGTAGCTTTCTACCTGATCCTGTGTTGCTATTGTATGAAACTCGACTGCTTATTAAAGGGGGACACTGGACTGACTATATCCTCTGTTCAGACATTGAGGAAAACTAAGATATTATGTTATGCACACTATAATGAATAATCCAATAATGTGTGTGGCTGTAAGGCAGCATTTAATAGAGAAGACTCTGTCTGTTACTTGGCCAGTGTCTTCCCAGTGTGCTATGCATAAATGACAAGACGGAGGGTCTGGTAAACTTCCGTTTCAATGGAAGTGAATGCACTCAGACAGTATATATTGTAATCTAAGCTAAATATTTATAGTCCCTGACTTCTACCTGCTTTGGAAATGCAAACCTATAAAGCATATGGATGTATAACAACAAATAGTGGCAGCAGAAAGACATCAGGGAGCTCTTTCATTTGATTTCAACAGTAAAAACACATCTAAATATATACTTTTGAGAATTGAAGTCAAGTGTCAAGTGGATCAGTAGACCGTGACCAGTGTTAGGTAGTATTTCTATAGTGGTGTGTGCTAAGTTAGGGACCAAAACCTTAATTGCCTTAATTCATTTTATAAGGTTCCTTTTAGTTTTTAGAGTTTTTCTGTTAAATGTTACTGTCATATGTGGAACAAAAGCAGAGATTCAGGGCTGTCTATATTTGAAACTGTTGCATGCACAATTCCAAAAATTCTTTTTCATATTGTGTGAAGACAACCTATATCAATTAATTCTCTCCTTTTACTCAAATTTTGCACTATAATTATGCAGGTATGGAATGATGGTCTTTTATTCTTAGAAAAATACAGAGAAAATTCCTATTGCACAATTGATGAACTTATGAACAAAGAAAACATGTTCATACCCAAGGATTAAGAAAAAAAATGGTTAATACAGCAATGTCCCTAACTTGGGGTGCAGCCCTATAGCTAAGTTGACCTTGAAGTAAAGTGGCCACTTTTACTGTTTACTACAGACTCACTAGACCATGACCACACCTAACTCTCAGGAAGTGTTACAGCCCTAGTTAGTGTCATACAGCTACTAATATGAAGGCACCCAGTCTAAGGTTTGGGAGAGCGGGAAAGAAATTACCTGATTGATTCTGACAATATCATTGCTCAGAAACCAGTATCATAATGTGAGTTCCCACTTATAAATCATAATTGAGCTGTATGCCCTGCAAGTGTTCCAGCCCAGAGTTTTACTTTAAGCTTAGTCATGTACAAACTCTCAATAGATTGTGATGAGCGATAGGGGGCGTTGCCCTGTTACGTCATATTCCCTCACATAGCCTGAATACTGTAAGTAAACGTGCACAGTACTATGTAGTTAAGCATAGTTATACATTATATATATATCATAATAATAATAAATGGATGATAGTTAATAGTTAATATAAATATAATTAGTTTATGCAATGTTACGTAATGGTTCATAAGATCTGTACTGTGGCTTTGCATTGGGCAGTTTGCAAGGGTGCGTTGCAATATATACGATTATTTTCTGAGACTAGTCGGAGAAAACTCATATATAGTGCAATACACCCAAAGACGAATACTGTTTTGCATCACTTCCATGGATAAATAAAATCATTACAACAAAGAAGAAAACGTTCCAAATATATAATAATAAATCATAATTACCCGGACATCCAGCATCATTGGCTAAATTCTTCACGCCCTGTATATACGTGCAGGCATTCTCAAAGCTCTCCTCTGTAGTGTAGTACACACAGCACTTGAATGGAGCGAGGAAGAGCGCATGCGCACAGTGTTCCCTGGCTGCGCAGTACATGTTACAGTAGCTGAGTGTGAGGGAAGCCCGCTTGTCTATCTCTCCACCATAACTGTACTTCTTACACAGCAGGCTCCGCAGATAAGCTCCATCTGTAAACACAAACATGTAATAGGGGAGTTGCATAGCCGCCATTTTGAACCTTGATTCGCATGGAATTATGGGAGTAATGGTATAGTATAAAATCTAAAGAAAACATGTTATGTTAGGGATGGACTATTTATCAATGCTCTAATGTCAATATCGATGGGTTATACATGTTCCCATGACACAAGGCCCCATCTTTCCCATCATGCATTTGGTTTTCATAGATCATTTATACAAGCTATGATATTGGCGAAAACATTCTTGCAATTTTCGATAAAATAGTTGCCATATATTTGTATGTCAGTTTCAACAGAATCCATCGCAGCATGCACTGCAGTAGACATGCGCAGTGAGACATGTAAATCCCCGATTGATTATTATTTTTGTTATTATTATTCAGAATTTGTATACAGCAAACATCTTTGTAAATATTAATTGAAACGTAGGTAGACAAAGTACAAATAGTAGGGTTCCTGGCCAATGCAAAATTTGATTTTCACTTCAAATTCGTGTAAAAGTTTCGTTCTTGGTATCAAATGAAAGCTTAGGGTCTAACAAATATTTTTGGTCCGAGTGTCCAGCCGTCATCCCACTAGGGGGGCCGTGAGGGGGCTTTTAATATAGGGGCCGGACCCCCTTACACTGGTTAAGTAAAATGATTATAACTTTTGAAATAATAGTCCGATCCGAACATAACTAGTGTCATTAAACGGGGAATTAAGAGACAACAACATTTTAGTAAATATTTTTCATCTAGGGGGGTCACGAACCCCCTGAGTCGGGGGGAGGGGCTGAACACACCTTGAAAATGTTAAAATTGCTATAACTTCTGTTATAATAGTCCAATTTTGGGGTAATTGCAACAGGTTTCTCATCTGTTTTTGGTAGTATTAGTACCCCTTATTAATATACTAAAAGTCCCAGAAAATCTATGTGGGGGAACACCCCCAAAATTGCAAAAAACAAAATAGCCACTGCTGAAATTTTACACACTATAACTCAGGGTCAAATCATAATCTATGTCATATCTCAGGTCCTGCCAGTACAATATTGATGTGCAACACCAGTTTTCCCATGTATCATGGTCTGGGGAATCTATTTCAGAAATATTTTTTTGTTTAAATCCAATATGGCTGCTGGCGGGAAACTTGAGTATCATATCTCAGCTCCTGTTAGTTCTTCATTTATGCATGACACCTGTTTATCTAGGTTTTCAGGTGTGAAGAATCCATTTCCGAAATTGTTTACCTTCTTAAAGGTCAATTTCAAGGTCAAATAGTAATATGGATGCTGCCAGGAAACAGATATCCTACCCTAGCTCCTTTAAGCCCTATATCATTATGTAAACAACTCCTGTGTTTCTTTTTGCAATTCTTAGGACATCAGCCTTACTACGCTGACTTAAATGCTGATTTTTCACACTGAATTATTTGGAAACATGCAGTACAAGTTTACATTGAACAAAAATAGTTTCGGAAAATTGTTGAATAAATTAAGAGGAAATGTGGAAGAAATCAGGCAACTCAGCTGAAATAATACTCATCAGTGGGGTTGTACTATTTACCCTTCTTTTTTAATCAATAAATAACATCATCCTAAGGAGCAAATTCTGGGCTTCAAGTAGATCTATACTGAATTTGCCCCCCCCCCTAGATAGAAGGTTAACACCTTTCCAACTTTTTAATTTGGTGATGTACTCTATAGTAGTGGTTCTTATTAGCAGCAGAAGTAGATGGCAGTATCTGTGATCTGTGGATTCACAGTAATTGCATTGCAAACAGCAAGTATGTATTTTCTTTTAAACAAAAAGTATCTTCTCCAGCTCTATTATTGGAGAACATGTAAGCTTTCTCTTGTAATCCAGGCATGTTGGCAATGTCTAAAAAGAATCCCTTTCTCATGCCCAAAATACTTCATTAATGTTGATGCTTTGATGCATTAAAACAAGTTGGGGATCTATTGACATCGAATGACCTTTAATTCTAATTTCAAATTGCCATCTGAGGGTTATCATACCCTTTCTGATGTAATTTCTGGGACAGTTTACCCATTTCTTGACTCTAGAATATGCTTCTCTACTATTTTTGCCTCATCAATATTGAGGAGCTATGCATGCACTCACACCAGTAGCAACAGTTATCAAGGTCTGGTAATTGTTGAAGGGGTTTCTGTCCATGAAAATGTGAAGAAGAGCAATTCTCTTCCATCTTCTCACTTTATCCATTGGTCTGATATATTTTAATGATGGTCACCTGCATAATTAATAGAAGAATATTGATTTCAACACATAGAGGCAAAATTCATTGGTTAAACAGCTCTTTGTTAATAGGTTCCCTCTTGCCATGCCTCTATTTGATTTCAATGAACAGATATAGTTGGTACTGCAAGCTTAATTACAAGCATTACTTGCATACACCCATGCCTGATTACTCCATCAAACAATGTGAAAACCCCCTTGGAACTTAATGTCATACACACTTTGCATACACATGTATATTCATTTCTTAGTTCTAATTCTAACCAAATAGAACGGCCAGTGAACAATGTAGGGAGGAGCTCACCACCCCTCTTCACCTACAGGACTAGCTCAACAACAACACTCATGTTCTGCAGAGGCAACTGGAATCTTTACTTTTTACATGGCAGATGCAATAAGGAATGGAAGCATTTCTGTTATCTTCTGCAAGCCTATTCCTCTTTGCCAAATCTGCTAAGCATACTGAAGATTTCTTCAGATTTTAACAAGATCTTTGCAGTTTGAGAGCAAAGCTTCTCTTCTTGGCTACAAGCTGTTCCTCAGAACCTCCGAATATACATAAAACATCAGAATATATCCTTCAATCCATATTTTGGTAGGATTAATGTATTGAATTAAGTTAATAACATAGCTTTTACATTACTGTGAGTGACATCCAGGGGCAATTTCATCAGCTTGGTAGGAAGGGCTCTTCATCAATTTACTGCTCATAGATCATTTGAACTGGTATTCTCAGTAAGTTTGGAGCTACATTCTCTTGAATTGGCATTTCCCTCAATCATGCACACCACAGCAAATTTAGTGGTGTATTTATATCTTTCTAAGCAACCCTCTAAAGCGATGGCTATCATCACATCAAATCAAGTGCAGGAAGTTCATATGTGTGCAGAAATAATCAAGGTACAAAATTGTTCACAATTACCTGCCCTTAGCCACTGATTAAAAAATGCACAGCAACTTAACTCTGACAACGAAAGAGGAAAGTGAATGGAAAAACATTGGAAGAAAGAATCTAGGATAGATCTGCAGACCATTTTTATCCATGTGGTACTAGAGTGATATAAAAAGTATTTTGGGGCAAGGGAAAAGACATGGTTTTTCTTAGTTATCCTTGAGTGCTTGTATAGCAAAAGTAAGTTTAGATGTTTACCAATGACAGAGCCTCCAAAAAGTATATAGCAAAAGCTGGGCAAGATTCTACAAGTACATTCAAAGGTGACAATCCCGACCTATATCTACTGACATTGCCTCTTAGCCCTGAACAGCTAGTACAAAATTATTCACTCCAAATGTAACAGTTTCATGTCTTCTTCCAGAAAATTAAAATTAACCTGGAAGTACTCCAGCTTCAGGCTATTATATCAGGGATGCTAAATGTCAGACTTTCAGCTGATTTCCGATTTCATCAATTTCCAAGAAAATCAATACTTTCACTATCATTTATCAACTAAATCTTTAGTCTGGTCTTGCAGTCCTTCCTATTCCTTCCCTCCTCCGCCATTTTGCAGTCCTCCTTATTACTCCCCTCCTCCCCCAGTGTCAGATCCCAGTCAGACGTACACAGTTCCCACTATCAGAGTTTTCTAAGATGCTTTTTAGCCGGCGGAAAGTCAGAAAACTGGGCAGAATAGTTACTGGCCGCTCATTGGTCAAAAATCGGCACCAGAAGTGTTCTGATTGGCTGCTCACTGTGTCCTGGTTTCAAGCACTTGTAGCCATTTTGAGACACGTGATTTGCTTGGGGATCTTATAGTTCATAGTTCAGACTTTCTCCTACAACCAAACTAGCATCCCTAAAAATTTATTGCAATGGTGATGATGCAATCAGCTCAGTTGCTGATGATGAAAGTATGAAAGGCATGACAACTGTCTTGCACAATAGACAAATTGACTCTTGTTGGTCGTTATTTCAGATATCACAGTTACACTTAAAACTATTAAAAATAATTATTTGCATTACATTTTGGACTGCAAAAATGTGTTTCCTAGTGCCCTTGGTCATGAATGCCTTCATGAACCTGAATTAGACTTTTTAAGTCCTAGGGTACATTTGGAGGATTTATTTTAGGGTTTTTTGTTCATTTTTCTCAGTTTCAGTAGACTAACTTGCTAAATATAGTCTGTATCAACCTTGTTCATATTCCAATAGATTTCCCATGCCTTAAAACATAGAAAAAGTGTATTCACACTTGATTACATGTTTATTCTACCCCAAGTTATGGAGTTTCAAAGTTTTAGTGGCGGCCATTTTTTTCTTGGCTGTCACAGGTTTTCTCACGGGAGTTGAATTTAAATTCTTTAAAAGATGTTATCAGACACCTTTACCAACACATTGGTGAAGAAATTTCTTGGTAAGGAATTTGTTCACAGATTTTTGTAATATTCCCTGACTATATAGGAGTTTGAAGATTTGTCTTACCCAGTGCCCCCTCCCCCAGGAAGGGGGTGGGTGGCAGTGTTTGGGTCACATTAGAGGTTTAATACATTCACATATATGATATTATCTCTGCTGTAGAAATTTATTCACTCCAGCCATGTTCAAATCAGAGTATTATTACAGAAGTTATAGCAGTTTTAACACTTTTAAGATGTGTTCAGCCCCCTCCCCCCTAATTTAGGGGTCCGTGACCCCCTTAGCTAAGAAACACTCACCAAAATGCTTTTGTCTCTTAATTCCCCACTTAATGACACTAGTTATGTTCAGATCGGACTATTGTTTCAAAAGTTATGATAATTTTATTTAACCAGTGAAAGGGGGGTCCGGCCCCTTTATTAAAAGCCCCCTCACGGCCCCCCTAGTGGAATGACGGCTGGACACTCGGACCAAAAATATTTGTTAGACCCTAAGCTTTCATTTGATACCAAGAACGAAACTTTTACACGAATTTGAAGTGACTGCCCCTCCTGGCACCCTACTAAAAGTACACTGGCTATAACAATGAAAAAGAGAAGAGAGATCAAGGGGATTCGAATGATAGTAAACATTAAACAGATGAAAAAAATCAGGAATTTATTTTTTGTATTAATCAGACATCGAGCTACCTACAAACAGGTAATAGGGGAGTTGCATGTGCCACTGCGCATGCCTGTTACAGTGTATGCTGGGATAGATTCAGTTGAAATCTGACTTATTAAGTAACAAATCTGACATATTAAGTAACATTTTTATTGGAAATTTCAAGAATGTTTTCCCCAATATCAATAGGTTCTATAAATGATCTATGGAAACCAAATGCACGATGGGAAAGATGGGGACTAGTGTTATGGAAACATCTAAAACACATGGATATTGCCATAGAAGCATTGATAACTATTCCATGCAAAACATGACATGTTTTCTATTGATTTTAGACTGTACCATTATCCCCATAATTCAATGTGAATCAAGATTCAAAATGGCGGCTATGCAAATCTTCTATTGACGGTTTGATGAATTATTTCTCTCCGATTTGATACAAAGTATTAAACATATGTGAACTTAATACAAGGTCTTCCTATGTGTGCCCAAGAAGGTGCAGATAATAAACGCTTTAGTTATAGCAAAAATAGACACAACTATAAAATGAAATACAAAATAAGACAACCATTGCATACAGAAGTCTACTGTATATCTATCAATATTAATGTGACACATTTGAGTAAGAAACACTTACACATTAATCATTAAATGTGTGACCAGTTTGAAAGGTGCACCCCCAGTTGAAGAAGTTAAGTCTCAATTTTGGTTTAAAATTATGATTGCTCCAGTGTATAATAAATAGCAATTGGCCCCCTGTGCGAGTTCGAACTGATCTTGAGGGTCCAATAATAGACTCATCATACAAAGTTATTTCAGTAGATTTCATTTCAAGTAATGATTGATATATTGACAGTATTATAAGTCTTCACGTTCTCAGTTTCATCGGGAAATCATAATTTGTGTTTGTGATCCAGTATACTGAAGATATTATGAATATATTCATTCATAATGCCATGACCAACACAGAATCAAGAGTTTCTCACAGCTATTTTTAATTGTTGTTTCACAGAACGTTTTTTGTTTGTCAAAGTTAGTTTATGCATGATAATAATAATGGACAAATATATGAGAATGTTACGAAAGTAAGACCTAATAGTTCTGGCAACAATGATGAGAACATTGACTCTTTTTTGCTGAACAATAATGTGAATAGCTATCTAACAATCATGGACTAACAACTCATGTATGTATAATGTTTGTATTAACGGTTAGGGCAAATAATATTTGAATAATGGTAACAAACAACACACAAAAAAACCTACCTGCATTATGTATGGAGGCGAATATACATAACAATAAGCCTACCAGCCTCGTAACATCTCCTATATCCATGGTTACTGAGTTATTCACCCTTCAGGCCACCTAGAGATCCGCCTGCCTGAAAAAGATGCTCTTTAATAAGTGAAGAAATTTCCTGGATCAGTCAGTCCTTCTTCTCAGTCAACGTTAAGATTGAGAAGTTAATAAAAGGATTCAGTGGAAGGCTTGGTGGTGTGTGGTACCAGGTATATAATTAGATAAAGGCCCACCTGGTACAGGTAGGTAAGGTAGGTGGTATGTAAGTGGCTAGAGGAGGAGGATATTAAGACATAGCTTGGCAGGGATGGTCGGTAAGTTAAGGGTCCCTCCTCCATGGTCCATCCTTGGTCTCCTCAAGCAATAGGTATGTTGCTGAGCTATAGGTCTGTCTGTTGTAGTAAGTCAAGAAATGGGATCTTTAAGAATAGATCCCACTAGACTTAGTTTAGAGAGAGTGCCTTGAGGGAAAACCTCTCACTTCAAACCACAGAATGATCGTGAATTAGAATCCCATTAGGACACCGATTTCTGGGCTTGGTAATCTATTACCGCAGTAGACGTCCAATCACCAACATACTATTCTTATCTGAAATAAAAGGCTGTGAACCTAGATTGAGTCTATGTAGTCTGTGGTGTGGTATCCCTTTCTTCAGTTCATTATTTCAATACTTTCTTGTATAGGTTGTCATATTAAATATGAAGCCTAATTTGAACAAAATGTAATTTAATGTATGTGTTAAATCAACTCAGCAATGCCTGATCAGAAATTCATAATTGATCATAATAATTGTAATAATTACAAAAACTGTACTAGTAATATTCATGATACTAATAGTTGGTTAATGCCCGAATTACATCATACATTCTCATCGCCAATTCAAATTATTGTATTTGGTATCAACATTATAATAACAACCGAATATTGATTAAATCTGTCTTATAAGTCATACTATGACTAAATCTGGTTAAGTTGTTTGGTGGGAATAGCTGACAATACAGCTTTAATAACTGAGCCAAACTTCCCTATGTCGAAAGACAAAAAACATTTAACATCTTGGCCAGCATCTTGAGGAGTAGGTCTATAGTGCAGAGACCTATAGACCCAGGAGTAAAGACCTTAGCCTGAGGGCTTCTTACATGTCTCACTAGCCACGGGGGACGTGAGGGCATGGGCCCTTACAGCCCAAGGCTACTTCTCCATGTTGGCACTCCAGGCCCTTCCCTGCCCCCTGGTCACCAGCCTCACCTCTACAAGACATGATATGTAGTCTGACAATGGGAACCTGGGCCATGGACTGACCATTGGTCACTCTTAGTGGTCACTTTAGTTCCGTCTCTATGGGGGATTAATGGTCAGGGCTGGGTGCGTCCAAAAACTATTATAACTGAAGTCCAAGGGACTCTGAGATGTTGGCGTCTTGTTGTTGGTTCCTTTCATGGAAAGTTTAACCACTTGAATTGCAGCCAATTATTTCATTTTAGCTGCATATGGGTCAGATTTTCACAAAATGTACAATTGGCAGCTGTATACATTTAGTAGATTCTGCTAAATTAGTCTGCAATTTTGTCAATACTAGGTAAATTCTAGTATATTCGGCATTGCATTGATTCTAGCAATCTGTTTGGTTAGGTTGAACTGTATTTTGAACTTTATTTTTGCCTGAAATTTGGGTCATTTGAGAGGAATGGTGAAAGTGAATTGTACATTTTCTGAAAATCTGACCCATCTACGTTCTAAATAAAAAGAAAGAAAGAAGAATTATTAATGAAATAATCCCTACAGCTGCAAGGTCATATCAATTCCTTTTATGTTGTTATTTCAGTTTCTTTATAATACTGTCGTTGTATTTTATATAACTGATTAGATGCTATATTGTAATCTATACAAAACATAAATCATGGAAAATAGTTCATTTGACACGTACACAACACAACACAATGTTATTATAAACGTATTTTTCTGAAGAAGGGCCATGACGATAGGTCATTAGAGTGATAATTGTTTTCGTTTGAGGTTCAATCCCATGTATTAAATTGTTCATTCAACTATATCCATTTTTATGAGAACCGAATCCAAAATATAATCCTTTGTTATTGTACGAAATCAAGGAAGTAAATCCGCGCCAACTCATTGTTTATTGGGAGTACATGTTGTTGTGAATTAAAGGAACTAATCAAAATAGAAATAGAATGACATAAGCACAGAGGTTAGGACACCATAAAGCTTTCCAAGATGTGTTACCAACTCAAGGTAGAGACTCGGAGTTTTTTACATGAAGAATAAATATTACATGAACATAAAAACAGGGAAATAATAATTCATTCATGAAAAATGATTGGATATTTTTATCATAAATACAATTGTTGAGATGTCAGTAATGTGTTATCGACACCGTCCATTACAGAACCTTGATGCTCTTAACACCATAATGAAAATATATTTATAATAAAATTAATGAATATCATATGAAAATGAATGTTAGAAGTTAAATCAGGGGGAAATTAACTACATATTATATTAATCAAATCTGATACACAATATTAAACTAATAATTAAAGAAATGAATTTGATGCATTAAATAATATTTGAAAAATAATCACAATATTTAACATATGTTTGAAAGAGCTTGCCATGACATAAGCTCTAATGCCAGCGGGCGATAATACAGGTAAATAGAGACTTGGCACAGGGCAATAATGCCCTCAGACAATTACCATGACGACAAGGCCCTCAGGCTACCTCCAGCGTCTACCAGCTACCTGTATGTGACCTGCATATTAAGTAGGTCATCACCTGGAGGTGGGGGACATGCTGGGAGGGACAACAGTTCCTCCAGTAAGGATCCATGACAACGGCTAGGTAGGGTGGGCAGGACTCAAGATTAGGTGCAGCAGTTTAGGGTTGGAGCTCTCAGAGCTTGTACTTCTATATAGGCTCCTGAGGGGCTTTTTATAAATACTACTGTATATATTTATATATTGTATATAATATTGAGTGATATAGTGACTAAAGCCTGCAATATGGTCAGGATGTTGTTATTAGTGCTATGGACCTGCATATTAGGAACTCAGGCAGTCATGGAAGCAAGTAAGTCCAACTTTTTCTTTCCCATATAAGGAAAATGCATTATTATTATTATTGTATTATTAGCCAAACTCACTTTGCTCATTCAGTCTTTGTTGCTAAGTAAGTAAAGAACATAGTTTCAGCTTTTCTTTCTTGAACATTTAAGAAAAATTCATTTTGTTCGTTGTATTATCCGCATGCATTGCGCTTTTTCAAACTTTCTACTTGAGTAAAATAATAATGGAGCCAAAACTGCGCCATGTTGTTACTAAAACGATTCTCCCTGCAGGTATATGTGATGTGTTCCAGTACAATGAGGAACAAGTCGCAAAATTAATATTTTTCTAAGTGTTTTTATCACAACATCTCTTCATCAAAGTTTTCTGAAATTTAGAGGCTTTAGCACTTATAGTCATATAAATCTATATAGCAAATTTCCCGGCATTGTATCAAATATATCCATATGAAGGCCTTCATATGGAGTATATCTAGTTAGTTTACTGGTAATTAACCTTCCAGAAACATTGCAAACTTTCTTTTCCAAAAATAAAAATACCAAACATAAGATATAGAAATACTTATTAGGTGGCCTAGTGTTTACTATCATTGGAATCGGCTTGATCTCCTCTTTTCAAATATGGTAATATCTCAAAATTTATATTTTGCGACTTATGACTAATTTTCCTAAAACATAACATACAGTTACTAAAACGATTCTCCCTGCAGGTATATGAATATATTAGGAACTACTATTGCTTATTTTAGACTCTTAATTGAAAGGACGAATATTTGTACTTGCAAAACGACGTATTTGCTTTTGACTCTGTTGAATTAAATGAGACGAATAGTTCAACCTTTCTTCATTCGTTTCTTTCCCTTTAAGACAAATGCATTATCATTATTGTATTATTAACCAAAATCACTTCGCTCTTTCAGTCTTTGTTGTTACTTAGTGAAATAATAACAAAGTCCGTCTTTTGAATCTGCGCAGTACAATTAGTAAACGATTCTCTCTGCAAGTATATGAATATATTTCTGAAGTTTTCTTGGCTAAAATCATCGATGATGATATGAATCGGCCAGTGAGACAGCAGGTTTTTACAACCCGATTAATATTATGTTTCTTAGTTTATGAATAGGTGCATATTTTCTTGATACACCATTTGAAAGATTAGCATTTACTCACTAGGAGAGGTTGTCAAAGAAAAGCATGCGAGAAACGACATTTAGTAACTAAAAGAAAGACTATTTTATAACAATAATTGTTTTTAACAAGCGAAATGTACCTTTTAAGGGTTTTCTGGTTAGGAAAACTTATTTTCTGATTTAATCAGTTCTCTTCTATACAACCAATATATATGATAACAATTTAGCCAAGGTCAAAGGTTTTTAGTTGTGTGTGTGTGTGGGGGGGGGGGTTGTTCAGGTTCTGAAGGTATAGGGGTGTGGGGGAGGGGGGTGTAGGGGGCAAGTGCGGGGGAATCGGAAACACACCTTTTTTTTGTTGGCCTCATGTAACACAACCAGTCACTGTTTGACTGTCAAAATATGTTTTTTGTATTGTCTTTGTATTTACTACATTTATCGAGTGTATCATCCAGATTATTACAGTAACACAAGTAAAATGTACAATTGTGAATTCTGATTTGATTTATTTTATTACCACAAGCCCAATGATATTTATCCAATATTTGTACTATTATGATTATACAAACAACATTGTTACATGTATATCATCTATGCGCTTATTATTGAGCCATACACTCTAGGTCCAAACACTCAGATCAGATAAGAATGGTATGTCAGCCTACCTCGCTAATCGGTTTCTTGTCCTAGGAGTCGGCGTTCTAATGGGAATATGACGACACTTAGCGGTCTTAATAGAATTATAATGAGTCTTTGCGATTTAAGGCGAGAGGCTTTCCCTTCGTTTGAAGGGACTCTATCAAGTTTGGGCCTGGACTGCATAGTTGATCTTCAGTTTCCTGGGTCATTGTAAGGACATATTCCCCAATGCGAACTTTACAGTGAATAATATATCTCCGGCTTGATAACTATTAGTAATATCGTCCTCATAAGAAACACACAAGTCACCTTTTTTAACGTTTTTCAGACGCCATTATTGACTTGTCTTCCTTGTCCAGACACCATTCAAAGTGTTTTTCAATTTCTCCAGTGACCTTTAAAAACATTTTTCACTTTGTCCAGCAATATTTTTAGCACATTTTCACATTTTCCAGCAACCTTTCAGAACATTTTTCACATTTTCTAGCGACCTTTCAGAACATTTTTCACATTTTCCAGCGACCTTTAAGTACATTAAATTTTCACATTTTCTAGCGACTTTTCAGAACATTTTTTACATTTTCCAGCGACCTTTAAGAACATTTTCACATTTTCTAGCGACCTTTCAGAACATTTTTCACATTTTCCAGCAACCTTTAAGAACATTTTCACATTTTCTAGCGACCTTTCAGAACATTTTTCACATTTTCCGAGACTTTTAAGAACATTTTTCACATTTTCCAGCGACCTTTCAGAACATTTTTCACATTTTCTAGCGACCTTTAAGAACATTTTTCACATTTTCCAGCAACCTTTCAGAACATTTTTCACATTTTCTAGCAACCTTTAAGAACATTTTTCACATTTTCTAGCGACCTTTCAGAACATTTTTCACATTTTCTAGCGACCTTTCGGAACATTTTTCACATTTTCTAGCGACTTTTCAGAACATTTTTCACATTTTCCAGCGACCTTTAAGAACATTGTGTACAACCGGGGCGTGCCCCACAGGAAGCGTGTTTCCCCGCTAGAGTGCGCTGGCTACTGCAAGAGGAGGCGTGACTGCTGGGGCGTCAACTATATCGGAGGGGCGGGGTCACGCAGGGGGGAGTGTCAACTCCTGTACTACTCAATAGCAACCTGTGATCCAGCCAATCACAGGCGAGCTCCTAGTCACATGAACGCCCAGTCCATGTGGGTGCGGCCTTCATGTCCACTCAGCGGCAAGAGGATTGGTCAGTGATCATTAATAATATTACATTTGGGTCTTGGGTAAAGAATATTTGATAAAATGGGTTTATAAGAAGATTATTGTGGATTTATTCATTGTGTTCTCTTTACAAATACAATCAGTTTGGCATTTCTGACACCCCCATGTCCTTTGGTAAATGCCAGGAAATAATAAGATATAAAGGTTAATTCAGCCACTTAGAATATCGCACTTGTTTCTGTTCATGCACTCGTTTCTGTTCGTGCTCCTTCGTTAAATTTCAATGTCTGTATACTAGTTATGAGGAGGGAGGACGAAACCATGCCAAAGTGATAATAAAAACAATAATAGATACCAATAATTATTTCTCTCCTATGATGTAATAGTGTACAAGAAATTGGAATTGTATTATGTTACAGGTGGCACTCGAGAGGGCAAGGCTTAATATGCACTCCCATAGAAATATAATGAAACATAATTATAGAATGTAAATAATTCTAAAATTAAAACTTAATCAAATTTTAACCAACCTTCATAGTCACTCATGGAAAAGGGAAAATCATTCTGTATACTATAAAGTAGATAATGAATGAAGTAGTAATACCATGCAAATAGTTGTAATTACTGCCTATCTATACCCAGGTTCTTACAAGCCCAGTAAGCTACAAGGTAAGAGCATCCAGGCTGTGCAATAATCTCAACCAATCTCACTCTCTCACTCCAGGTTCGTACAAGCCCAGTAAGCTGGAAGGTAAGAGTTTCCCAGTTCAGGATCCTTGTGCAGGCACCAGTGTCAACTGGCGGGTGTTTGACAACAGTCACGTGATCAACGGGGCATACCTGAAGGGTCCGGAGTCGTTCCTGGATTGTCTGGACAGCTGTGTGAAGCACGCGGGGTGTCGCGCGGTCGACTTCAACTTTGACTTCAACACTTGCTTCCACTTTGGTGTGGAGGAGCTGGAGCAGGAGGAGTACCAGGTGGAGAACGACTACTGCTGTGCACACGCCAAGGTAAGAAGTATACTTCAATAGGGGATTTGATATTCGCCATTTTGAATATTGATTCGCATTGAATTATGGGATTAATTGTACAGTATAGAATCTACAGACAACATGTCATGTTTGGCCTGGAATATTCATTGGGGCTCCAATATCATATGTCATATGTCATATGTTTTACATGTTTCCATAACCCAAGATATCATCTTTCCCATCATGCATTTTGTTTTCATAGGTCTTTTATACAAGCTATGATATAGGTGAAAACATTCCTGCAATTTTCGATAAAAATAATGCCAAATATTTGTATCCCAGATTTCAACAGAATCCATCCCATGAGGCACTGCAGTAGACATGCGCAGTGGCACATGCAAATCGCCCATTGGTTATTTCTCATAGAAAAATAAGTCCCAAATCCCAATGTTCACATGTCCTTGACACAAAACTATTTTGGGTGGTAATCATGCCTAATTGTTAGCCTTTGCAAGGAATATATCCAGGGATTATCTTTTACTATTTTACTAGTGATTGTTTGTCCAGAATTATATGTAAAAATGTGTTTTCAGTCATACAAATATTATAGAGGTACCTCTTAGATTTCCTTACTATGGACTTTTCTGTGGCACATCTTCCTCAAAGCCTTTTAGAAATTCATATGAATGTACTTTGGCTTCAACTTAATTTTAACCATAATGGGTCAGTATTGTATTCTATCAAACAGAAATTAGAATAAATCTCTGAATAAGTAAAAAGTAAAAAAAGACAGCTCCTGCAATCTATAAAGAGGAGTCAATGGTACCATTCATTTGTGACTATAACAGTTAAAAGTTACTATTATGTTAAATAAGTTACTATGTGACTATGCTAGAACGAAATTTTCTATCAGGTAATATGTGACCTGTTTCAGGAAAATGATCCAAAAGTCGCAAAAAACGGATTTTGAGATATCATTATATTTGTAAAGATGAGATTAAGGTGACTCCAATGATAGTAAACAGTCTAATACTTGAATAGGTATTTCCAGATTTTAAGTTTGACATTTTATTTTTGAAAAAAAAGTTTGCAATATTTCTGGCGGGCAATAACCAGTAAAGTAACTAAATATACTGCATAGGAGGACCTTTAAAACGGAAGGATAAATTACATACATTGTTCTTGAATTTGATACATCGATTGATGTAACTATAGTTGATAAGCTTTCCAAGAATCAGAAGATTCCAATAAACTGATCTTATGAAATAAACACTTATCATTTTTGCGGCTTATGACTCATTTCTCTGGAACAAATCACAATATTATGTGTGAAGTAAATTCCGTATTATTGTTCTTTACAAATCTCCCACATCAGATAACATGTAAAGGTGAAAAGTTGACGGCCAAGTCCACAACCACGACACAGCCCACATCTCCACCCCCCAAGATCACCACCACCAAACAACCAGGGGCTGAGGAAGACAAGGGCAGGGAACGGTCAACTCTAACCCCCAAGAAGAGTTCAGACAAGGTCACCAAGCCCTTCTACAGCACACTGGTGCCAAGAGTGACTCAGCCCCCACCGAGTGACTCAGCAGGACGCACAGACAAACCCAAATACTTCACCACCACAGCTATACCTCATTCAGGTAGGGTGTGTCTCTTTATCCGTCCATATCTCCATATATATCATGTACAGAAGATTCCTATACTTCCACCACCACAGCTATACCTCATTCAGGTAGGGTGTGTCTCTTTATCCGTCCATATCTCCATATATCATGTACAGAAGATTCCTTTACTTCACCACCACAGCTATACCTCATTCAGGTATGGTGTGTCCTGTCCCTCGGCCTGTCTAGCTATCCATCCATATCTCTGTATGGATGAAGTCACCAGAAAATGTGCAGTTCATCTTCAATCCTCAAATAACCCCGATTTCGATTTGAACTTTGCCAATCTTCTCAAATAACCCAAATTTGAGATCAAAATAAAGTTAGATACAGTTCAACCTAACCAAACAGATTACTAGAATCAATGAAATTCCGAATATACTCAAATTTACCTAGTATTGACCAAATTGCGGCCTAACTTCTCAGAATTTACTAAATGTGGACAACTGCCGATTGTACAATTTCTGAAAATCTGACCCATATAGAATGTACAGGAGATCCCTTTACTTCACCATGGTTGCTCTACCGCATGTCCAGCCTGTCTGCCTTTCTGATTATCTGCCTGCTTGTATCTAAGTCAATTGATGCATTCAGCCCTATATTTGGTAAATTCGGTAAGATTGCGTTAGTCATAATATCTAACAATGCAGCTTTAAAGTTGTTAGGATATGACATAACAGGGCAACGCCCCCTACTGTCCCTTACGTCCTAGTGAGAGTCTGAGAGACCTGTTCTATAAGAATTAAACAGTTGTATTTCAGACCTTGAACAGATCACATGTGCCCCCGAATTTCCCTCACCACTCAAATAAAATCACATGCTTAGCTATGTAATGTTAAAGATTGCAGCTTTACCCTTGGATCTTCTCTATTGTCAGGTTGCCCAGGACCATTCATCAAGTTTGACCAGTCTGGTAGACAGGGTGGCCTGCCAGTGTTTGACCTGGTGGCCAACACCTCAGAGGCCTGCAAGGAGTTGTGTATAGAGCTGGGTGACAACTGTACCGCGGTAGACTTTGATAACCACGCCATGCTGTGCTACATCTTCTCTGAACCTGAGCCTGACAACCTGCTGCGGGGCGACCGACCCTGCTGTGACCACTACACCAAGCTGGATTGTGAGTAATATACTACTGTATATGGGTCAAATTTTCAGAAAATGTACAATTCACCTTCACCAATCCTCGCTAATAACCGAAATTTAAGATGAAAATCAGGTTCAAAATACAGTTCAACATAATCAGACAGATTAATTGAATGAATACAAGACAGAATATACTCAGGTATATTCAGTATTTATTTCATTTATTTTATTTTCACTCTAATATAGCAGAATTTGGCAGATGTGTAGAACTGTAAATTGTGCGTTTTCTGAAAATATATGACCAATATATAGTCCAGGGTTGAACCCCACTGGGCAAAACCCACCTAAGGCAAAACTAGGATTTATGACAACGATTGAGGGTCTGTTGGTGTACTGTCTGATATATGGTAGAATTCACCCTGTTATTGACATCAGAAATAATGTAACCCGAAAGACAAAAAGTTTTTTTTATAAGGCTAAAGACTGCATGAGGCCAATGACTCATTGACTTTCAAAGCAAAACATGACATCTATGAAATAACTATATGTCTGTGTGTAGGTATGTATATTGTTTACTTCCAGTTTTATACGATACATTTCAAGAAATAATATGAGTGGGTGTCCCCCTTCTGTGACAATCATAGTCCCACTGCCTGCCAGATTTTGCCGAGCTCATTCATGACTCAGGCCCTAAAACAAAATTATAAATCATAAAAACAAAAAACTCTTCATAATAATTCTTTAATTATAATGAAATATCGTTAAAACCATACTTTAGGCCAAGGTAACGGCAGGGAGAACTGGAGGCAATCTAGAAGTCTGTATACCTGTTTATCGTGTATTTGTTCCTTATGATAAATAAAGTAGTTCTTTTCTTATCTTATTTTGTCTTAATTCAATATACCACAGCTAGGATAAATATGCTCATGTCTCTCAAGAACATGTTAAAATTAATATCTTAGCTCTTACTGAAACATACATAACAAACTACATATCAGTACAAAATTTCCCCTCTACGTTGGTTGTTAATCCTATGATTGATACACACTGTGCTGTACACAAAGCCCTGACTGCCTATATTACTGTAGGTGATGATGTACACTCTATGCAGTGCTACCAGCACAGCACCTACCTGTTCCTGGCAAACCCTAACACTGTACTGTACTATATTACTGTAGGTGATGATGTACACCGTATGCAGTGCTACCAGCACAGCACCTACCTGTTCCTGGCCAACCCTAACGACCATAATGTCATCCTGTCCGCCATGCCTCCTCTGGTACCACCAGACCTCCAGCTGGTTGACTGCCCTGGTGTCTGTTTCCAGAACCTCAAAAATGGTGAGTTTCAGTCGAAGTAGAGAGAGATGAATACAGGATATGGAAGGGACTGTTCATTTTTAACCAGATGGGGGAGGTACTCTTTTTGCGCAGATTAAATTTATATTTAACTCTTCAGTGTACATATTCCATGTTGGACATCTAAAAATTATTCTGCCTCAGATCTATACAAATGTCTCTTATGGTCATACTGTCATACACACTGAGTGTCACATATATTCTGAAACTTTAAATTGAGTAAATACAAGGTGACGAGTTCTGATATCAATTTATAGCAGGATTGTTGTTGTTGTAACGTTCTTTATTGATCTCATAGGTACATCTCAATGTGGCCATTGATTTTCGTTTGTATCCTGGGTGAATCTTAACTAATGTTGCTTTTCGTTACATAGCAAAGGATTTGTATAAGTTACTATTTATACAAGATATAGTAGCATTAGATATCAACGCACTAATAAATGTATATTAATGTGGTATATATTATCTGAGGTATTAATTATTATACAGTCTTCGTTTGATTCTTTATATATATATAAAGAAATATATATATATATATATTTCTTCAAATTCAATTTGAACATAAAATTCAATTTGAACATAAAATTCATTATTCATGGTGTTAGTACATAACCCACCCATTATCCCAATGTAGTTCCCCAATGAAACATTGATTATTTGTTTTATACAAAACCGCGGTTCTCTAAATTTATAGCAAGATTAAATTCACTCAACCATCACTTACTAAGCTATCATGAAGTATAAGGCATTCTTAGTGTAATATTATGCTGCTACCTTCCATAGACCCCCAGTTTGGTTTCTTCTCGCTGGAGAGAGGATGTAACATCTCGGTCGGAGCTCGTCGGTCATGGCGTTCCTGTCTTAGTGGCAGGGACCCATTCGCAGTAGACAAGCGCTGCACATGTGACTATGATAGATGCAACTCTGTCAACACCTTCCTGTTTGACCGTAAGTATGTTGGTTCTTTTATGTTCAAGAGTACATAGGTCTCATTTCAATTTTAGCCTCGTTATAGAAATGTAGCATTCATTGTTTCATGCAAATTCATTGTCGATATATATGCTAAACTCTGAAAAAGCGGACAATGCTGACAAAAATTAGAATCATATTAACGGCTTCTTAGAGACTGATTTATGAGCTTAACTCGGAAAGTTGGAGAGAACCATAGGAGAACTCTCAGACAAATAAAAAATGCTCCCTGAAAAAAATCCATTATTCTGTTCATCATTATAGAAGTATTTTTCCAGTTATCATCCAACACTATATTCAAAGAGACAAGAGATCAAACTTATGCAAATTTACTAAAAAGAACTAAAATGGACCAAATGAACATTACAATTTCAGACCTGACGTGCCACTACTCATTTGATGAGCACTCGCGTGACCTGTCAGGGTTTAACCGTGACGGGGTGGACACAAACATCAGGTATGACCCTGTGACCTCTGTACGCTCATATTCTGCTCACTTTGATGGGAGCAGCTCCTCCATACACTTCCCTGCCTGGAGACTGGTGCACGGGGAGCACATCAGCCCCAGTGGCAGACCCATACTCTCCTTCACTATGGTGAGTTTTTCTTTTAAACGTTTTTTTCCCATAAACACTGAAACATGGCAGAAAAACAAGTCGCTAACAATAAGCGTTCTTCGAGGCCATCTGCTCTTGATCTATCTGATATTGCTATAAGCCTTGAAAATGGTTAGAAAAACACTATCCCTACACTTACGCTAAATTATTTTTGTTGATACACTCTGACAAAAGTTGCCATGTTCTAAAATTTAGGGTATGAATTGGCCTGGAATTGGGCCTGACTAATCCTAACATATCATCTGTTAAAATCGGATAGCAGACAATATAACTAAAAAAGCTAGAATTGTGGGAGAAAAAGGTAGAGAAAGTTAGGGATAATGTGAAATTGCCCACAAAACTCAGAGTTATGGTCATTACCACTGCACTTACTATGGCGCCACTATCAATCTGTGAAGTTTACTATTGTTATGATTTCAGGTGATGTGGATTCTGAGGCCTCAGGCTGCATCTAAGGCTAGTATGACTATACTGTCCACCTACAGCAGGGACCTGTCCACTGTGCAGATAGTCAGTGAGCTGGATGTAGGCAACCCTTTCTCACCCATGCAGACCATCAAAGCTTCTGTCATTGTCAACTACACACAGTTTGAGGTCTCAGGCCAGGTAGGCACAGATTTATGGGTTTTTTCTTTTCTTATTAAATATGGATAAGAAAACATTCTTCCAAACTGTATGGTGTTTGTTATATTTCACTTTACAGAATGACTACTATGAACTGCACAAAGAGGTGATATCCAAGCTTGTTCTGCATAGATTGACAACACACAAGCAGTAGTGAGTCTACACTACATGTAAGGGCCGATTCCGTAGTTCTACGGAGTTTTAGTGGAAATTCTCCTCCAAAAATTGCCTAATCCTTATTTTTCCTTATTTCTAACATCGTAAATCATATATTCATATTATGGTCAATACCAATACCAAATTTGATCCACGGGCAGAATAGTATCAAACAGTATAGTATGCAATTGAAAGTTGATATGACCTCGGAAATTTGATTCTATATTTACTCCATGATGCTACCCAAAAAGAGAACAATAATCATAAAGGAAGACAGTACATGTGAGTGAGTCTTCCTACCATTATATATATATTTCACTATTACCATTACACCATTACATAGGCACCCCTGGACGAGTGGTTCTTCCTGGCCTTCACCCTGGATGGCCTCAAGTCTCCTCCACTGCTCACCCTGGATATAGACAACCTGGAGGACTTGCAGCCAGACGCACAGACAGAACTCACCAACATCACTGCACTAGACGGTGGGTCAGAAATAACTGGATATATTTAATGTAACTGCTACTAGTGAGTCTTGGCAAGGTAGAACTGTTTGCAGACACACAGGTCTACTATATAGATCCTGTTTGTTATCTGTATCTAATGTCTTCCAACTAATTTGTACAACACATGTGTACACAGATATCATTTTTATTTTCCCATAAAACTGGCCACAATTGCGATTCAATCAATATTCCCCTGTATACTACTCGTATGTCTGTCCTTCCTTAAATTTGCAAAGTTGGCTATGTCGTTTGATACTTATCCATTCAAACATAGAATAATGATAATTTGGAAACTTAATGTTAATGTTATATATAATATATCATAAATTAATGTTATATACTTTACTTTCTATTTTTTCTGCATTTGTACTAGGCTCCAAACCCTAGCATGCAGTCATCTCAATGACCTAACTCTACCCACTTATACTATTCCTAACTGCACATGGGACACACACAGCGTTAGTGATTACCACCACGTTGTATACTTTACTTCCTATTTTTCTGTATTTGTGCTGGGGATGTTAGAATCAACCCGGAGACCTCTGGGAAATGATCACCCAGCCTAAATAAAATCTTTTAAAAAAAGTCTTGCATTGACATGTTGTTCGCCTCTTTGATTACAATTATTATGTTATCTACTTTACAGAGCTGACCATCACTAACCGAGGGCTGTATATAGGCAAGCAGGCCCAGATTATAGAGCAGATAGATGAACCGTTCTACTTTGAGGGCAACATAGACGATGTAAGTACATATACACATATTTATATTTTGGTATCTTATTTGCATCACAATCCTTTATTCACATTCCTTCAATCCTTTATTCATATTCTTGGGGCTTCTACAATACTAAACATCTTATAATAAAGAGAAATATACGATTGAAAATAATTTGTAACCTAGAAAAGGATTTACCCTATCGTATTCTTTAGTAAGAAATAGTCATTAACTTTGTTTAAATTGTGTTCTAGTTAAATGAAAAATTGTTACCCCCATTAGGATTGATGTCCTATTATCCCTGCTTAAATTGCCATGTTGGAAAATTTCGACTTGATAATCGTCATTCAATGGGACATATCCACTTCATCTACGATCATTACATGTTTTAAATGTAATAAGTATTGGCCTGCAGTATTTCTATTGGAATGGCTATTAAACTGTTACTGCCTCTCTGTCTATTAAATATAAATAGAGAGAATGGAATAAGCTGGCAATAATCGCAGAATCTATTGGACAAGATTCATCTACATAAGCATGATGCCGTAGGCAGCAGGCTTATGCAGACGAACACGTCCAATAAGTTTTTTTATTATTGCAGGCGAGTTCCATTCTATATTTTTTATATGGGCATAAAACTTCATGCGTAATCACAAATGTATCATATGTAAATCTGAAAAAAGTAGCCGACTTGTTGACAAAGTAGTTCATATAGTACGCGTACTGTATGAATATTTTTATAGCACCCCACTTATAGCACCTCTCATATGGAATGCGTATATAATAAAAATTGTGAAATAGTTGTGAATCAACTAGTAAGTCAGGTCACTAATTTAAACAGACAACATCTGAATACATCCATAGTGGATAGTACGTCTTTTTGTATCAAGTAAATATTATATTTGCATTAAATGAATAAAAAAACAAAACAATTAGGAATCCAGAGTGAAATATGTTCATGAAGCCACTTGTTTTCTCGTTGCAGTATTTCTGTTATGACAAGGCCTTGTCCTACCAAGAGTTGTTGGCTATCAGGGACATGCGGCTCCCAATGCCTACATAGACGTGCACAGGGCATCAACAACTTTAATTTGAGCCACAATTTCGTTGTAATAAGTAGTTGTGCTAAATTATTTATAGAGAATAGTCCACTTGTCTGTCAAATATCTGACCATAATTTCAATTATTTTATGAAATTTTAGAGAGTTGCAAAATTAGGAAATGTTTAGAAATGTTGCATTAGAAATATGGAATAAATTCTTGTTTATTGGTTGGTATGGAAAGGTTTTATGATTAGGTTAGTATGGCGGTATAGCTATGTTAGTAGAAAGATTAACACAACTCTTTAGTTGATTAGTTGTCACGATTTAGAGTGGACTAATATGTATGGAGTAACTGTCCTAAATCCAAATGAATAAATCAATCGAATGTGACATAATTTCCACTTCAATAATTATGATGGGTTTCAGGAAAATGAGTCAGAAGTCGGAAAAATTGGATTCTGAGATAACATCATATTTGAAAAGATGAAAGCTTGGGGATTCCAGTGATACTAAACAGTGGGACATCTAATGAATATTTTTATTCTTTTAGTTTGATATTTTTATTTTGGAAAAAAACAAAGACATCCTGCCAACAAATGACATTGGAAAATACGAATTTTGCGACTAATTATCCTGAAAAACATCACCAATGTGTTATTGTTAAACACCATATGTTTACAGATTCATGGAAGCCGCTATTATAAACAAACAATGTTGTCATATTAAACCGTTTGTGAATAATTCATTGAATTACTACATAACATAGCGCACATCATCCTTATTCTACTCATCTCGAGATTCATGTTTATGGGTCAGATTTACAGAAAATGCAGCATCTACAGTTCTACACTTCTTTCAAACGTTGCTTAAAATAATTAGAATAAAAATTGATAAATATTAGGTATATATGAATATATTCTTTATTGTATTCATCCAATAAATCTGACTGGTTATGTTGAATTTTGAAACTGATTTTAGTCTTAAATTTGGTTATTTGAGATGATTGGTGAGGGCCGGCCAATTGTATGTTTTTTGAAAATCTAACCCATATTTACGATTTATTATGATTATATTTGAATGTATTACTGTGTGGGATATGTATAGGGCTAAAGGAGCAAAGAAATAAATGTCCGTATCGTTCACAAAGAAACTAGTTCTTGGTTTGATGTGTGTTCTTAAAGTCCAAGGGGTGAGTTGCATAAGAAACCCTAAATTAAAATGTCACTGGCTAAGCTACTTTTCTTAGCTCATGAAAGAAATCCCTAATACAAGTTACCATCGTATTAAAGCAAATTGCATCCCTAAAGATTCCCCACAACACGGAATAATGACTAGGGAAGGATAATCACAGGACAGAGTTGCTGATGCAACTGGACCTGGGAAAGATTAGCTTTCTGCTATTATTATACGCAGGTTACCTTAATAAATAAAAAGAAAATATCCATTAACCTATAATAACCATTGCTACTGATTACTGGTCATTATAAGTAATACATTATATTCGGCAAAGCATGAATCCATGACAGCGCAAGGACGTAACAACAACAGACAAAATATTTTCATTTCGATAAATCTCTGTAATTTTATTATCTCGTCCGGATTCAGTGAAGTAGAAAAGTGTAAAAATAGGCTCTCTTGAAACTTCCGCCCCTTTAGGGTTTTGTCAAAATGAACTTCCACCCCTTCAGGGTGTTGTCAAGGTTTTACTATGGAAACGTCAGTTCATAATGAGTTTTCCGCGAGAGGGCGCCTATGTCTTCCGGCTCCAACTCCCCCTGGAAGAACCGCAACTGGAAAAGTAAAATGAATAAAATGAATAGCAAATAAATAGAAATTATGACTAAAACTTAGATCCCAGAGGGCTTTTATCTTAACCTCTAACTCTGGAAGGACCACTGCTAAAGAAATTGCAGAAATATAAATAGAAACTGAAATGCCTTATGTAGGCGTAATCAAGTTTTTGTTAAACATTTGAGGAGGATTGCCATCGCTTGTGGAAGAATAATAATACCTTTGCATGTTTTTCTGTACATTTAAAGACACACAACTGTAAATACAAAATCAGTAGTGCACTATAAAAAACGAGTTGATGTGATCGATCCATATAGTTATGATATGTTTTTCTAAAGAAGCAGTGTTTTTCGTACTTACCTCGTCAATGAATCCCTGGAAGTGGTAGGGTTCATCAGTAGGCACATTCTGCACCTGTTTGCCTATGTTGACGGGCTTAGAGCTGAAATCCACATCTGGAAGGGAATATAATTGTAACGTATATTATAATAACACTATGTAAAACAATGGAAGCAGCAGCATAAGTTGTTTTTTTAATTTAGTAATTGTAAACAGCAGATCGTCTGTAAAACGACAGTCGAAATTATGAACAGGCATGTACGGGTTGTGTTTGTTCAAGTGGGATAGGTTCACAGACTCCAGGAACAGAATATAGAAATGGTATATCAGTGACTGGACGCCTACTGCGCTAAAAGTTATCATTGCCCAGGAGTAGCCGTCCTAATGGGATTCTACTCGCATTTTGTTATTTGGAGCGAGAGGCTTTCCTTCAGTTTGGAGGGACTATAATATCAACGCTGAGCCTGGACTCGATATATGCCAGGACAACATTTAATACAAATATAAAATCGCTAACAAAGTTCGACTATATGTTGTTGCGTAATTGATTCATATAATTAGAAGTGTAGTTTCTAACTAATAATAATGTTGGTAAAAAAACTGAATAGTTCTACTTTTTGTTACTTTCCTATCCAACTCTTCTAAAAATCCACCGACCACACAATGTTGGGAGGATTTTGCCACATGGCTGGGTAAAGTCCACATAAATCTCCCATAGATCCCGACATAAATATGTATGGCTAGAACCTCTATCCTGTCGTTAGTAGGCTATCAGTATTAAACAAATATGTAAAGAACCGAGAATACAAAGTAATCACAATTAAAATGGACACCGGAACATTAGACAGTAACATTGATTGGAAAAGTAGTTACTGTAAAGTAGGCCCAGTTTAATTTATAATTATTTTAGGGTGGAATGGAAGATCTGCTATGCGGAATTCGTCGCCACATTCCAAGTAGGCCTACCTCTTTATAAGTTGATTGAATAACAATGTATATATGTGATGTGTTTTAGGAAAATGAGTCATAAGTCGCAAAATTGATATTTTTCAAAGTGTTTTTTTCACAAGATCACATTATTTGAATGTTCTAATTTTTGGAGGGTATAGCACTTATAGCTATATCAATCGATGTATCAAATTTCAGGACAATCTATATAATATATCTATTAGTTTTAAAGGTCCTCATATGGACTACATTTAGTTACTTTACTGTTTACTGACCTCCAGAAATATTGGAAACTTTTTTTTTCAAAAACGAAAATATCAAACTTAAAATCTAGAAATACTTGTTAGATTAATAGACTCTTTACTATCATTGGAATCAGCTTGATCTCATCTTTTCAAAGATAATGATATCTAAAAATCTATTTTTTGCGACTTATGACTCATTTTCCTGAAAACATCACATATTATCCAATATGTCAAGCCGATCAACACGTAAGTAGGTAACAAGGCAAAGTGTTCAATAGGGTCATTTCGCCCTGGAACGATTCGTTCCGGCGGTTCCCATCAGAAACACTCTATTGTCACTTTGAATCAACAGACGGCGCCACTGCATACGTTGGGCACGCGCCACCCAGTAACGAGGAGTTAGCGAAACTAATACTGTCTGTTGGCAGGTTGGTATATCATAATTACTTATCATGTTCAAGGGCAGTCAATATAAATGGGTTAAAATAATGTTAATTAATGGGTTCCAAATCGTTCAGGCAAACACACTAATCAAGAGGAAAGCAGTTAATACACCTGACATAATAAGGCCTATAGTGCCGCCTAGGGATTAATACATGATTATCAGGCTTTCTCTATGATGCATGAACTATTTTAAATGGCAATATTCAAGTGAGGGTTCACTCTAGGTCCTAACCCTCGGATCAGATAAGAATGGTATGGTACGGTATGGTATGGTACTTCGCTAATCGGTTTTCTGGCCTGGCACCCGGGGTTCTAATGGGAATATAATGACATTTTGCGGCCTTAATGGAATTATAATAGCACTGTGCGGTTTGAGGCGGGAGGCTTTCCCTCCGTTTGAAGGGACACTCCCAACTTTGGGCCTAGACTGGGTACGAGATTGCTGTCTTTGAACTTCTCTTATGAATGATCCGTATCTGGATGATAATAATAGGCCCTATATCTGACATGATTTTTTATTTTACATATTATTGCGGGAAAATCATGCGAGAACATTTCAACCATATTTTATGTTAGGAGGTAAACCTGTCTGAATGATTCTATTTTTGTTTTATACTATACATAGCATGTACATATGCATTACTAACATATCGGTAGATGTGAATAGTATCAAGTATGTTAACCAAAGTTTTACTTTTTTCAACTTCAACTCAGAACTACTTTGTTACAATGTGAGGTCATGGAAACTTGAATCTGTGAGCCCATATCTCAATGTTAATGTCTTCAATTGATTATTAAAACTTTAATGTACAATGTACTTGATTGTTGATAACTTAACTGTCGTTATTACAGAAGATGTGCTGTATAGAAATACTAAATAATAAAAAAGAAAAACAATAGTGTCTGACTTACTCATGGAGGTGGTGGTGATATCCAGGGTTCGTACAGGTACCGGCGGATAGGGGGCGCCAGCAGGGTCATACTCCACGAATAGCTGAAGCTGATTGGATGACGTAGCTGCCAAGTTCAAGGCCACAAACTGCCAGGTTCCTATAGCAACCTGTCAAACACACAGAGGATGAATGACGTCATGAGTCTGATTTGTAAAACTGAGTTATAATTCGCAAAATCCATATTATCTCTTTGTGGCAATATCTTTATCTTGTGGGTCTCTAGCCAAGTTTCAAGACAGGGTATTTAATATACCATTGTATTTTAAACCTCATATGGACTTTAGGCTAATTTTAATGTGACACATCTCCAATTGTGGATAGTAATACTTACCGGGTCAGACTCTAGTTTGTGGAAGGTGTTATCAATGTTGATTCCAGCCACAATAATGTGTTTGGTGGCATCTGCAGGGTCTACCTTACTGTAACAGACATTAGAATAATAAATACCCCAATATATGATAATAAAATCGTCTAACAATGGAAGAAAATGATTTATAATTCAATTTTCATTTTTACATTTTCACATTTAGTGAGGTAAACAAATTAAATAGAGACATTCATGTTGATAGACACTGGTACCTATAGAACTCAATGCTAGAACCCTCTCTCTCGTTAGTGTTAGAGATAATGGTCATCTCCCCCTCCAGTCCAGTCCTCTTCACCCACATAGTGACCGCAGTGGACAGCCGCAGGTCTCCCTCACCTGTGTGTATGGGTGGGGGTGGGAGGAGAAATACATACATTATACAATCATACATTATAGATTAAAGGTATGTACATGTACAGTAAAGGAAGAAAGGCTTCATTACCCTGGAGAAGGTTTGAGCAATACATAGGAGAAGCTACAAGTTAGATCCTAATAGTGAAATTTAGTCCTAGGTTCCTTAGGGCAATCAAATGTTTTGTAGCATAAAACATCAAGTCACTAATGATACGAGAAAACTCGTTTTTTCCTCTTGTTTATTATGTTCTTGATATGACCCCACCTTCGTTCTTCAATTTATGTTAACATAAAGCTCATCAACGTATACTGTGTTGCACTTTTGATGAAAAATTCTATCCATACTTTAAACTACAGAGAGGGTATGATGTAATATCAGTGTTATCTACCTCGAGAGAAAAAGGAAAGGAATTTGTTGACAGACTGAATAAAAGCATTTTTAAAAAAAACAAACAATCGTACATTATAGATACAAACACCGAAACAAATTAATCTAGACTCGAGAAGAGTAGTTAGAGAAGTGTGTTACAGTTAAAGAGTCATACGTAGCAAAATAGTGTTTTCTTCACAAGAAGTCTTTGTAGATGTGTTCTCATTGTAAAGAGTATTTAGCTCTTTAAGTCATTTACCAAATTTTAAGACAGTGTGTTAAATGTATCCATGCATTTCTAAGGTCATCCTATCGAGTATTTTGAGCTACTTTACAAGTGATTGTCAACCCAAAATTATTGTCAAAACTTGTCAAACAAACAAAAACAAACATAAACTAACATTTATAAAGTCATGGAAATTCAAATCAATCAATTGTATTTTATGCTCCCTTAACGTAAAAATATGGTAATTAATGATGGTCCGCGAGGAAGAAATGTAACGGCACATAGACCAATTGTCCAATTATCTATTTAACATTTATAAAGAGTCATGGAAATAGGATTTAAATCAATCAATATAAAGAAATACTTTTTAGATATTAAAGTAAACATTGGTGGAATCTGCTTAATCCATCTTTACAAATATTATGGTATCTGAAAATCTATTTTTCTCGGCTTATAACTCACCTCTCTCAGACACATGACATTTGTGATCTGTTTTAGGAAAATTAGTCATAAGTCGCAAAATACGGGTTTTGAGATATCACCATTATTTGAAAAAAGGAGATCAAGCTGATTCCAATGATAATAAATATTAGGATACATAACAAGTGTTTTTCTATATTTTAAGTTTGATATTTTTTTTTTTGAAAAAAAGTTTGCAACGTTTCTGGATGGGTAATTACCAGTAAAGTAATTAAATATACTCCATACAAAGGCCTTCAAAACGCAAGGATATATTTAATACAATGTCCCAAAATTTATTACACGGATTTACATGACTATAAACTTGTGCTAATGCCCCTAGAAATCAGAACATTTCAATAATAAAGAAATTTTGTGAAAAAAAAACCACTTTGAAAAATATCAATTTTACGACTTGTGACTCATTGTCCCGAGACACATCACATTTAGTTCTCTATTTCTACCAAATCTAATGGAGAGTTGCTGACCTGTGACGTCAGAGCGGTGGATGAGCTTGAGTGAGGGTATCTCCACGTGGGCGTGTCCATCCAGGTAGAGGGAGGAGTTGGTAGAACGCTTGTCAAACACTGCATACTTGATGGTACCCACCGGTGTGGCATGGTGCTGGTAACCAGACAGGTCATACGTGTTGTAGTCAAATGGGTAGTATACCTGCAGATCTGGGAGTTGGTGGGAGAAGTATGGTTAGTTATAATATAATTATACCTCATAATGAATTAGTATTATGTCATAAAGAGGTAGGTAACCAGACAGGTCATACATGTTGTAGTCAAACGGGTAGTATACAAGTTTGCAGATCTGGGGGGTTAGTGGGAGAAATATGGTTATTCATAATATAATCATATATCTCATAATGAATTAATATTATGTCATGAAGTGGTAGGTAACCAGACAGGTCATATGTGTTGTAGTCAAACGGGTAGTATACCTGCAGATCTGGGGGTTAGTGGGAGAAGTATGATTATTCATAATATAATCTCATAATGAATTAATATCATGTCATAAAGTGGTAGGTAGCCAGACAGGTCATACGTGTTGTAGTCAAATGGGTAGTATACTTGCAGATCTGGGGGTTAGTGGGAGAAGTATGGTTATTTATAATGTAGTTATACCTGATATAATAGATATATCATAAAGTGACACAGGCAGGCCATAAGTAATCATGTTACCGATAGGTCAGGTATGAGATGAATCTGTACAATGAACATCACTATCACGCAGGCCCATGAGTTTAATTAAACAAGGAATATCCATGGAAAGGAAAGTATAAAATGTGCAACAGGTCTGTGGGTGAATGGGACACAATAGTGTTTATCACTAGACTAGCCATGATGGTGTGATGAATATCTATTCTATTAGTCACTGTCTTGAGTCATCTTGGGGTTATTACCACCTTAGGCTGAGACTAAAACTATGAATAACCTGCAGTTCAGGCCTGCTGGTGCACTGTTTGTTGCACAATCCTTATAGGGGGCCTCCACTATTGGCAAGTAGCGGCGAATAGAGCGGTGAATAGAGCGGCGAATAGATTTTAACAAATGACCGGCAAGTAGCAGCGAATAGAAAATCTATTGTTAAGGCAATTGGTAATGAGCTGTTCCACTGTGGCAAGTAGTCACCAATAGTGGTGAATGAACGGCCAATAGCAATGTATTTGCAAAAAAAATCAAAACTTTTGATTCCTCGACGGCATGACGGAATGACGGCAAGTTGTGGTCAATGACTTGCCCCTCATTTGCAATGACTTGCCACTCATTAGCACCACCTCCTCCACTATGGCAAGTAGCAAGGCCAATAGATAGGCAAATCTATTGGTAACGCTATTGGTAACGCTACTTGCCGATAGCAGATGCCGCCTATTAGGCGAAAGCCCCTCAAGGTAGGTCCTTACTTCCTTGATACATTTATATATTTGGTTTCCAACTATATTTGGGCTAGTGTGTTGGTCACATCTACAATATGATGCCAGCACTTTGTGGATATTTTTTTCATTTCAAAATATTTTTTTCCATCAACATAATTGATTGATAAGTAATTAATTCATCAACAATAACTAAATAATCACAATAACATGTTTAGTGGTGATCATAATAGTTTAAACCCACATTCTCTTGCATTCTTGAGGTTATGATCATTATTTTAGTTTCATATATTCAAAGGAGTTGCTCCTGACATCTTTGATAGAATACTGGCAGGATATGAATATTTATACTGTTCTGGCAGATTGAATGATAGTGATCCCAATACTTACGGTAGAAGCCATCATATGACACAGTGTTACAGAAGTCCCCAACACAGTGGCACTCTGATGCTATGGTGGTGGCGGTGGGGCGGGGGCCTGCACACTGTCTCCACTCCATGTACCGCCCGGTCCCACACCCTCGCTCCAACTGTCTCATGGGGGTTGTGCTTACTGAAGTGTACAATATAGTTAAATAATCAGTGGTAATATGTAGATAAACAGGGAAAAGACTTATGCACCACATGCTATTTGTATGGGCGGGAGTAGTGTGGTAATATGCACCAGTTCAACGCGTGTGGTATGGCATGCCATTCCCTTTTCCTCCCTTCAGTACATAGCTATATACCTATACAATGTGGAAGTAAATATAGAACCTAAATTTGAATGTGGTACTTGGGACACTATTGCATTGTCCTCAATATTTTGTCATTTTTCATAATCCACTCGCCTATCAGCTTGTGGGCCACGAAAAAAACAAACAAGTTTATCAGGCAGTGCAATAGCGTCCGTTGTACCACATTTTCTATAGGTTCTATCTATGCTTGAGGGTTTGGTAATATTTATCCAAAGAACATCAATGCTTACTGCAGAGTTCAATATTGTGCTATAATCAGTTATAGTGTAATATATATATAACATAATAATCGGAACAATTAAAATGGACTTTTGTGATATTTAGTCTGTTTAACTAAAGAACATCAATAGTATTGGACTCTTTTGTCATTTTGCTGACTAAACAAAATTAGTCAATTTAACCTTCAAGATCTCAGCCCTTGTGTTAAGTAGGTTATACAGCTTTGAGCTTTCAGTCACTCAAGAACTGATTCATTAATAACATGATAAATAACTCTACATAACTTTTTAAAAATAGTAGTGGGGAAGTAGATCGCTGTATATCGAGGGAACCGGAGATGTAATTGCAGAAAAGATACAGAAAAGGCTCTTAACAAAGTTGATGTTGTTGTTTATTTAGACTCAAGACTTTCGGGCTTACTTGCCCTTCTTCAGGAGTAGTAACCTTTTAAAAAATAAAAATAAAAATAAATAATTCTACATTACCATCGAAGGTGTACTTGTAGAAGCAGTATGTGTCACAGTCGACTATATCATACACAAAGCCTGGGAACTGTCCCGCTATACTGGAGTTGGAGGACACGTCCTGTGGGCCATGCTCTATACACCGCTTCGACACCTGCACTGTACTGCCTGAAAATAGGAGTAAATGTGATGTGTTTTAGGAAAATGAGTCATAAGTCGCAAAATTGATACTTTTCAAAGTGTTTTTTTCACAAAATCACATTATTGAAATGTTCTGAATTTTGGAGGGTTCATCACTTATACCTATATCAATCGATGTATCAAATTTTAGGGCAATATAATTTGCAATGCAATGTAATATATCCTTTCGTTTTAAAGGTCTTCATATGGACTACATTTAGTTACTTTTCTGTTTATTGACCCCCAGAAATATTGGAAACATTTTTTTTTCAAAAATGAAAATATCAAACTTAAAATCTAGAAATACTTATTAAATTATTAGACTGTTTACTATCATTGGAATCGGTTTGATCTCCTCTTTTCAAATATAATGGTATCTCAAAATCTATTTTTTGCGACTTATGACTCATTTTCATGAAACACATCACAAATATGGACACAGGTGAATGGATCAGATTTTCAGAAAATCAGTTCTTCAGTTCTACACATCTATCAAATTCATGTGTGGCTGGAATAAAATATTTAAACACAAATACAATACAAATCGACATAAGGTATCTAAAAATTAACGGAGTAACATCTTGTTATGCTACAGTCAGTATATGGGTCATATTTTCAGAAAATGCACACTAAATATCTTTATAAAAGAAGTTCATTTGCGGCAGGCACAGGAATAATATTGGAACTCATCAATGATATTATCACCCTTTAGACAAATGCCAAAGATCCTGAAGATCTGTATGATATGTTGCAACATAAGGTAGGGACATGGTTTGGTTCAATTGGATCTCTATTAGGCCCTATACTATTTTATATTTTAGCTCACAAATTTACAAACACAAATAACACTAGTCATTATCAAGAACATTATGTCCTGGAGATCAGAAATAAAGGCAAATGAACAATTGGAAAAGAACAACACAAGTATAGAAATGAATGTTGAATAAAAGTAAATTAATTCATTGATAGTTTCTTACATGGTTGATAGATGTAGTGGTCCACATGGTGGTTAGAGAGGTTGAACTCTTCTCTGCTGGAGTCTAGAAGTGCTGAGGTGTAGAAGAGGAAGCAGTCGTGGTTGAGTGAGTCCCAGTCAGCACCAAAGCACACAATATCGCCCGCCCCACCAGCAGGTGGGGAATCCTCAGCATTGAGGGACAGACACATGCGCTTACACAATTCAGCTGTTGTTATACCTGTAATATGGGAAACACATTAAATCTAACTTTGGAACAGTTTCAGGGTTCTAATTATACTTTAGAAATATATCTGAGTGGCAAAATGTATCTTGGACAATAACTTGCTAATGCTCAAACTTGAAATGACTTTGTTGTTATTGTTATAACGTTCTTTTATTTCTGTCATTCAGATAGGTGGCCGATTTTCACCACTGGTAGGCATTTGTATCGGTCATGTACATATTTGTGATATGTTTCAGGAATATGAGTCATAAGTCGCAAAAAATAGATTTTGAGATATCATCATATTTTAAAAGATGAGATCAAGCCGATTCCAATGATAGTAAACAGTCTAATGAAGTATTTCTAGATTTTAAGTTTGATATTTTCGCTTTTGAATTTTTTTCCCCCAATATTTCTGGGGGTCAATAAACAGTAAAGTAACTAAATGTAGTCCATATGAGGACCTTTAAAACGAAAGGATATATTACATAGATTGTCCTGAAATTTGACACATCGATTGATATAGCTATATGAGTGATAAACCCTCCAAGAATTAAAACATTCCGATAATGTGAACCTGTGAAAAAAAAACCACTTTGAAAAATATAAATTCTGCGACTTATGACTCATTTACGTGGAACACATCACATTTTCGTTCTGTATTCTACTTGGTAAGATTGGGACAGGCGAAAAACCTCGTAAGGGGACCTGTGAACCCCAGTATGAATAAAATCTTTAAGAACAAATAAAAAATTGTTGTATATAGTTATAAATACATTACCAAAAGCATCATCTCTAGGCACTCTGTCTCCTCCCCGCCGTGATGTAGCCGGCATCTTGATGAACGGACAAACTGAAACACAAAAACTAAATCAATTTAAATAATAAATGGCTCATATTATTTCATTTCCTTTTTATTTGATTATTTTACCAACCGAGACCAAATCATTGTTTAGAATGACGTGTATAGAACAATCAGGAAATCCAGATGGGTCAGATTTTCAAAAATGTACAATTGGCAGCTGTACACATTTAGTAGATTCTGTTAAATTAGGCAGCAAATTGGTCAATACTGAGTAAATTTGACTATATTCGGCAATCAGTTTGGGTTGGGTTGGGTTATTCTGGCAATCAGTTTGGGTTAGGATGAACTGTCTTTCGAACTTTATTTTTGTCTTGGGTTTGGGTTATTTGAGAAGATTGGTGAAGGCAAATTGTGCATTTTCTGGAAACTTGACCCAGATATGAAAGACTAGAATTAGACATATTTTATTGCAGGACTATTGTATAGGGCGTATGTGTAGCAGGAAAAAACATCAATAAATACATCTGACTACGTCTGAATAGGGGACCTGCATGTGCTACTGCGCATGTCTTTTACAGTGCATGCTGGGATCGATTCTGATCAAATCTGAGGTACAAATATTTAGCAACATTTGTATCGAAAATTGCAAGAATATCTTCACCAATATCATAGCTTTTATAAATGATCTATGAAAAACAAATTTGTGATGGGAAGATGGAGGCTTGTGTTATGGAAACATGCATAACACATAGATATTGACATTAGAACATTGATAAATATTATATGCTGAAGACGCCATATTTTCTATAGGTTTTAAACTGTACCATTAGTCCCATAATTCCATGCGAATCAAGATTTAAAATGGCGGCTATGCAAATCCCCTGTTTTCTATACAAAAGCAACTGTTCTCATTACACAGAACATACACTCAAATAAGTCCATTCTTCATATTCACGCTTCAAAGATTTGAATCTTTTCCTTACACACATTTTCTTTACAGGCCTTTGATAGTGAAGTACCATCCACTGTGGGGGAGTGTTATTAACGCCTTTCGGCAGCCAAACTCTACGAATGTTTTGGTCAGATTTTCAGAAAATGTACAATTGGCAGCTGTACACATTTAGTAAATTCTGCTAAATTATAAGCTACAATTTGGTCAATACTAGGTAAATTCCAGTATGTTCGGCATTGCATTGATTCTAGCAATCTCTTTGGTTAGGTTGAACTGTATTTTGAACTTTATTTTCGTCTGAGATTTGGGTTATTTGAGAGGATTGGCGAAGGTGAATTTTACATTTTCTGAAAATCTGCCCCATATAGGTACAAGTAGCTCTTTGTAAACAGCTCTATTTATTCTTTATCATCATTATGAAAGCTTCAATAAGGTATATCGTGGTGGGGGTCTCTTTCCCTTCTGAGGGAGAACTTGCAAGGGGGTCTATTTCTCTTGGTGTCAATATCATATACAACTATAGAGAGCTTTTTTCTCATCATAAATATATGCCCATCAAACAGCACCAGATGTCACAGACCCTATATGCGATCAAGGGTAGACTAGGAATATATAGACAGAACTACCCGGAATTCGAGGCGGGAGTGAATATTCACCGATGACGGTCAAGGGGCGGTAGCCCCGCGACCGTCATGGGTGAATATTCACAACGCCTAGAATTTAAGGGTTGTTCTGTGTTTATTTCACCCCACACACTAAACTCATGTTAAATTAACATGATGTACAGCGATTTTGAGAAATAAATCGTTAAATAATTAGTTCTTTAGCATGATTCGTTTGAAAATATTGCTCCGAAAAAGGACCGGAACTGGCGAAGATCAGAAAGCATGCATGTGCACTGGTGTACAAAAAACTAGGTCGGCGGTGTATTGCCCATAAGCAATATCACATCAGTTACTGACCAGCTAAACAACATCCAGAGTCTATGTTATCTCTATGGGCTGAGCATATCGAGGGTGAAATAAAGATATGTATAGACTAGGAATTACCTACCATAGCGAGGACAAATAGCTTAGCACCATTCTAGGTTAGGTGAAATACCTACGATATAATAACTTTAAGATAACCGCTGTAAAGTCACCCTCCCTTTAGGAGATAGCAATGAAAACATTGTACATCAATGTTTTGAACGGAGTGTTATGGCCTGTTATGGCTGGTTACAACTGCAACAATGTGCGTGCCCGGGCATCCAGTAAGTGCACACACTCCCACATTACCCCCTTAATTAACAACCGAGAGGGATTGGGGAGCAGCACAATATGGAACAGCCTAGAGGCTTATGACATTGGTCATGTACGGGTCAGATTTTCAGAAAATGTACAATTGGCTGCTCTACACATTTAGGAAATTCTCCTAAATTAGGCTGACAAATGAAGAATATATATATAAAAACTTTTATTCACATATTACATATACAAAGAGATATAATAACTAGAAAAGGACGCGGTCCTCACCAAGGTGATCTTCCTGGGGGCCCTTTTTAAAATAATAATCGTGATAATCTTTGAGAACTTAAACTAACATTGATCAAAAACTTAAGCTAACATATATCATGACGGAAGTTTACTTTAGCATAGAGATTGTCTTTTATCATCATCACATGGTGATGCCGGGTGTATCTGAGTATATTTGGTATCGCATTGATTTAAAGAATCAGTTCTGTTATGTTAAACTGCAGTTTGAAGCTTGTTTTAAATGTGGGTTATTTGAGAGGATTGGTGAAGGCGAATTGTACATTTTCTGAAAATCTGATCCATATATCTGTTGTATGGGTCTGTGAGAGAATACCTTTTACTTCTAATGCTTGTAAATCAAAACTAAAAAAACAAAAAAAAAACAAGTAAATTTAACTGATTAAGCTGATTTATGTAATACTTACTGTCCTCAGGTATGGGTGGCTCCATAGTGGTGGGTACAACAGGTGAGGGGGTGGAGGGACTGGGGTCGGGGTTAGTGGTCTCACGGTGGTACATGTAGGGGGTATAGGGGTGAAGGGTCACACTCTCCAGGGTGGGGGTGGTGGGGGTGGTGGTGGTGGCAGAGGGGTAGTGGTGGTAGGGGTGGTGGCTGTGGGGGTGGTTGTGGCTATGGGGGTGGTTGTGGCTGTGGGTGTAGGGGTGGTTGTGGGGCTTGGTGTCAGTGTGGGGGTGGGGGTGGCTGTAGGTGTGGGGGTGACTATAGTTAGCATCTGGTTTGACTGTTGTAGTTTCAGGGTGGTATGGGTGGAAATAGGGGTTGGTGTAGTTGTGGGGGTGTGGGTCGGGGGTGGGGTATGTGTTGGGCTTGCTGGAGGGGTATGTGTGGGGCTTGCTGGTGCTGTGTGGGTGCTTATGGGGGTAAGTGTAGGTATGGGGGTCACCAGGCCCTTTAGTGGTTGTGATGTGGGTGTGTTTGTGGGGGTAGGTATGTTTGTGGGGGTAATTGTGGCTGTGGGGTTTGCTGTGGCTGTGGGGCTTGGTGTTGATGTGTATGTGTGGGTAGTGGGGAGGGTGTGGGCGGTCGTCCCCGGGTCCCACTGTTGTGGTGATGGGGCGGTGTGGTAGCTTCTGGTCCATGTACCCATGTGGTGTAAGGTAGCTATGTTCATGGTAGCCAGCCTCAGTGGTACACTTGAGCTGGAGGGAAGACATAGAGAGAGAGGATTAGTTGTGAGATGTAAATATACATAGTAATTAGTATTCACATGACGTCACCCCAGTCAGTGGCTATCCTCACTGGCAGCCATAATGGGTGTTTGCATCTATAGATAGCATAGATAGGCACTAGACGACCAGCCCCCTTACCGTTATTCCTGCAGCAGGAATAGCTTTGCTATGATACTCAAGTCACGAGGCCGGGGCCCACACCAAAGGTGGAACGGTATGGTACCAACACTGTCTTCCTAACGCCTTTTTTCATGCTTTTTTTTTCTTCTGAAACTTTCCAACCGGTCCCAGAAGCTAGAGTGAGTCAAGGGTAGCAAGGTCCAAACAGGAACATGTGTCATTTACTGATAAAACAAAAAGTTATCGCTAACCGCATATTCGAGTCGAGAGCTGTCAGCAATAAATATATCTTTCAAGTGGTACACTATCTGGATCGACAGGCTTTCCTGTTTTGAATGTTTGATGATGGCAATTATACTCATTGATACACATGTGAGCAGTTAGAAAGGTGCAGTTCAGGGGTGCAGTTTGGTTGATCTGAACTGTTCATGCGACCAGTTTGGGCTTCCGTGGTTACACATGACTAAATGATGCGATCTCATTGGTGCAGTGTAGGCCTGACCTACAAACCTGACACAAATAATGTCTTCCTGACCGCGTAACTTGCCTACAAGTTGCAGTAAATTGAGCTTCCTCGAGCAAAAAAGTTAAATTTACTTTTTAACATCCATATAAAGTGTGTAATAAATAGCAAATGGCACTCTGTTCGGGTTCAAACTGATCTTGATACATCAGAATACGGGAACTCACCCCTTAGGGATGTCTCGATCAGTTTCAACCCTCCATTGTGCCATTTGCTATAAATATTCCATCATGACAAACTAAGAAATGACCATATAACCTATCAGCATCCTTTATATTACATTCTCTAAAACTTTCAAGGTGAAAATGGCCGAAAAAAAGCATTGTCGAGTCTTGGAGCACACATGTCCAGCTAATGTTTACAGGGGTTGACACACAGTATGGCAAACGGTGGCGAGCGCCGTGATGTCAGTGAATACTATGTATAGCAGGGCAGATGTCCACTTTGGGTTTGTTTACTTGGTGGTTGGTCATATGACATATTCCAGCCAATCACAGCGCACCATGGAAAAGGGAAATTTACCTCCATTTCAATATAACCAAAAAGATTCGTAATCAAGGAAATACCAAATATGGAAAGAAGATATATTCAGTACATTTATCTCTTTTAAGTCTAACTAAGAAGAATATGTAAATTAAAAATGGGAATTAAATACTATGAACTCATAGTCATATAAATTCATGTAACAAATTTCGGGACCCAAATATATCCTTGCGTTTTTGAAGGCCTTTATATGGAGGATATTTAATTACTTTACTGGTAATTGCCCATCCAGAAACATTGCAAACTTTTTTTTTCAAAATTAAAACTATCAAACTTGAGATATAGAAATACTTGTTAGTTGTCCTATTGTTTACTATCATTGGAATCGGCTTGATCTCCTCCTTTCATTTATGGGTCAGATCTTCAGAAAATGTACAATTCACCTTCACCAATCCTCTCAAATAACCTAAATTTAAGACGAAAATGAGCTGCAAAATGGAGTTTAAATTAACAGAACTGATACTTTAAATCAATGCGATACCAAATATACTCAGATATACCGGGTATTCTTGATTAAATAAAGGAGAATTACCTAAATTTGTATAGAGTTGCCAATTGTACATTTTCTGAGAATCTTACCCATATATGGTGATATCTCAAAATCCATATTTTGCGACTTATGACCCATTTTCCTAAAACGGATCATATATGCCAGAAGCAAAAGCAAATATTCACAGATACAAATTAGTTTTGATTCTATTTTGAGTTGTAGATGAATCAATCCTAATAGTCTAAGATAAATATATTGATTGCTCCTCTCCCAATAGGCCCAATATTGAGAGCCCCTTCAAACTGAGGGAAAACATTCGCTCCGAACCACAAAATAACATTTTCATCCCATTAAGATGCATACTCCTGGGTCAAAAAAGCAATAGCCTGTATAACTCTATGCCCCACACAAAGGTAAATATTCCTAGACAAAAATGTGTCTTGGTTGTAAATCAACATGAATATCTAAACATTGATAATGTTGATGTTGATGTTGTTTTGGTAGGTGCCGAATATGAATATTTTGATCGCCCTTTCAGGGTCAGAATTTCAGAAAATGCCCAATCTATAGTTCTACACATCTATTAAATTCTGCTGAATTAGAGTGAATATTGATACATAACATTGTAAGTATATTCTGTATTGTATTCATTCAATAAATCTGTCTGGTTATGTTGAACTGTATTTTGAACATAATTTTCGTCTTAAATTTGGGTTATTTGAGAGGATTGTTGAAGGCCGATTGTACATTTTCTGAAAATCTGACCCTTGAAGTTGACTGCACATATATACAATACATAAGAAGTAGGGAATGATAACTAGATTTAGCTGGGAAAACATCTTTAGGGTCAAATCTTCAGAAAATGTACAATTGGTAGCTCTACACATTTAGGAAATACTCCTAAATTAGACTGAAAAATGATAGATACCGGGTATATCTGAGTATATTTAGTATCAGGCTGATTTAAAGTATCAGTTCTGTTATGTTAAACTGCATTTTGAAGCTGATTTATGTCTCAAATGTGGGTTATTTGAGAGGATTGGTGAAGGTGAATTGTACATTTTTTGAAAATATTACCATTTAACCACTAATATACAAGCATGTCCTGTTTACGGTTAAATCACATCCATTATGTATGTAAACTGCTTGTTTATAAGAGCAGAACGGATAAGTTGCTAGACAAAAATATCAACATATCTAAAAATAATGATCTTTTTTTAAAAAAACACATTAAGATAATTAATCGCTGTCTCGGCAATAAAAGCTGGCTCTATGCTCGAAAGCATTTATATATGTCAACCATAGAAATTCCCAACTATATATTTTTTAAAGTGCAACCATGAGTTCTTTTTCTGTCGCCCATTCAAGGAGTGATATATCGGGTATAAATCATCACAAAAACTGACAACATTTCTAAACAACGAGGTGCTTTCTTCTCATTATCTGGGTCCATAATAAATCCTTACTTTATATTGCCTCTCTTAGCTTCTTCTGATTTGATTTGGAAATGCTATATTTGCCAAGATTATTTCACAAGGGTGAGATTGACAAGGGGGGGGGGAGGGGGGGGGAGAGCTACGTCCTGGAGTAATTGGTTGAGATTTACAGAAAATGCACAATCTGCAGTTCTACACATCTATCAAATTCTGCTAAATTAGAGTGAAAATTAATAAATACTAGGTATATCTCAGTGTATTCTGTTATGTATTCATTCAATAAATATGTCTGGTTATGTTGAACTGTATTTTGAACCTGAACGTCTTAAATTTGGGTTATTTGAGAGAATTGGAGAAGGTGAATTGTACATTTTCTGAAGATCTGACCCAATTACCAGGTCTTCTGAGTCTACGTACAATAGTCCCCTGTAACTACAATATTAAATATTGTTATTATTATTGTTACAAGTTGAACCGCACTAACCGTATATAGAATGGCAGACACACACACCGAGCTACGCGGGAAAAGCGTTGTTAAGGGTGCATTGCTAACGTAGCGTAAATTACAGGACGTTACGTCCTACTAAATATTGCGTCCTTGCCGGCATGGTTGTTGACAACAAATCTGGCATGTCTGGATGTAAGTTATGCTAGAAGGACTCATAATACGAATTCAGGAACATATTTTATATCAAATTAAAGCTTGGACGATTTCCTGTCCAATGGTATGTACTGTCAGTCTTGTAAAGTCTTGTACATCGAGCAAAGCGGCCGATTACGAGTGCTGCGAAATCTGGGAATAGGCCTACAAAAGTAGGCCCGGGAAAAAAGAGAATCCGAAAGTAGTGCACATATCCTTACACGGGTGTTGTTCGGACAGAATGTATTTCTGTGTTCGAATCATAATTAAACAATAATAACCTGTTTTATTCTTGATAAATGTAAATATGCATTGAATCCCACCTAACAACCATTCCCTCCCTCCGAATTAATATCATATTAATCCACTTAATCATGAAAAACAGCGTTATTAATATTTTCATTATGACGATTATATACAGTTAGTAAATTATTATTATTGTTATTGTAAAACGGGTATATGGGAGAGTACCAATGATCAGCCCCTCTAACCCACCTATGGCCCACCTGTGGCCCACCTCCAACTTCTACCAGAACTATTCCAGTTCCCACACAAAGAATGAATACTCTGTGATGTATGACTCGCATCTGTCACTCATCTTTTTTTACATTTTTTAATCATTTTCTTTAAAAAGTTTAATTACCACTCTCTTGCTTTTGCTTGACGTCTATAAAACCTTTGGTATGGTTGCAGATAAATCTATTCATCAAAAAGTCCAGTCATGTTAGGGAGCTATTTATTATATTGGTCAGATTTTCAGAAAATGTACAATTGGCAGCTGTACACATTTAGTAAATTCTACGAAATTTAGTAAATTCTACGAAATTACGCTGCAATTTGGTCAATACTGGGTATATTTGAGTATATTCGACATTGCATTGATTCTAGCAATCTGTTTGTCTAGGTTGAACTATATTTTGAACTTTATTTTCGTCTGAAATGTGGGTTATTTGAGAAGATTGGCGAAGTTGAATTATACATTTTCAGGAAAATCTCACCCATATGGAGATTGAATTGTCACGAATGGAAATACTAGGTTAGGATAAATGATGTTGGAGTAAATTAATAAACTAAAAAGAATTTAAAAATCTGAATTGATGTACATACTTAATTTTCTTTGAAATTTCTTTCTTTCGTTGTATCACATTCCGTGTAATCTTGTCGAATAAACTATTTTTTAAAAAATGTCTCTGCCACATTCTTATTGCACTAAAGCTATGAATAAATGTGTGGGAACAAAAAGCGAAAGTTTTTAATTTTTGACTGACGATAACTCATTAACTAAATCTGTCACTAGTCTGCCTGATATAGCCCCCAGACAAATAAAACATACCTTTTTACTATCGTCCTTATTGTATAACCGTGTGCCCATTATGTTTACTCATGTATTATTAGCATAGCATAGGTCTAAACATTAGAAATACTAGCAGTAAACTCTGTCTCCCTTAGCCTGGAAGGAAAATAGTATGGCCCAGTACAGGAACATCAAAGAAAACCGCTCTCTTGGTCACGGAGACGCAGTTTAGCATTAGTCAATAGTTAGACATAGTAGTGGGTGGAAGACCATGGCTATTCCTTATTTAAGTAAACCCACGAGCCAACGTCATAATGATACTCATTGTACTGATACGTGTATTTGATACTTGATTATTATTGTTTTACTTGTATGAGGGTGAAATCGTCAGAAAATATACATTTCACTTTTAGCAAAGCTCTCGAATTTCACTAATCTAAGGCAGAAAATCAGTTTTTAAATATAATTCAACTTCATTGTTTATATCCCCGCCTCCAATACTAAATATACACTGATATACCCACTATTACCATTAATAATCTGTTAAGCCTTTTTAACAGGACTTACTAAAAGTTTAGAGCTGCCAATTGTACATTTTCTGAAGATCTGACCCATAAACATCCCGAATAATAACAACAAATGGAACACATGGGTCATATTTTCAGAAAATGTACAATTGGCAGCTCTACACATTTAGTAATTTGTGCTAAATTAGTCAGTAATTTGGCCAATACTAGGTAAATTCGAGTATATTCGGCATTGCATTGATTCTAGCAATCTGTTTGGTTAGGTTGAACTGTATTTTGAACTTTATTTTCGTCTGAAATTTGAGTTATTTCATAGGATTGGTTAAGGCCGATTGTACATTTTCTGAAAATCTGACCCACATGTATGAGGGCTTGGGGGAGTGCTGTTGGTCAGCCCCCTTCGGCCCACCCTCGGCCCACATACCATGTAGACAGCCATTCCCCTCACAAAAACACCTCCTCACATAAACAGTCTGTGATTTACTGCTCCCATTTGTCAGTCATTTTTTAATCTTTTACTTCAAAAAGTATTTAATCTTCTGTTTATTGCTCCTGCTTGACATCTTTAGAACCTTCGGGATGCTTGTAAATGAATTTGTTTATCAAAAAATCCCCTCATGTCTCAGCCACACTCTCTAATCATAGCAAACATGTTTTACATGTAGAGGAGAAGGCATGTATGGGTCAGATTTTCAGAAAATGTACAATTCACTTTCATCAATATTCTCAAATAAACCAAATTTCAGACGAAAATAAAGTTCAAAGTACAGTTCAACTTATCCAAACAGATTGCTAGAATCAATGCAATGCTTAATATACTCGAATTTACCTAGTATTGACCAAATTGCAGCCTAATTTAGCAGAATTTACTAAATGTGCAGAGCTGCCAATTGTACATTTTCTGAAAATCTGACCCGTATATTAGATAAGTTATATCTGATTTTGATGTGGAACATTTTTATTCAGGACAATTTTATCCAAAGACATTACATCGTTGATGCTATTGTCAGAATTGCCTGATATTACAATAAGTTTTTAAGTTTTTAATGCATACTTCGCTGAATGACATTACAGAAGTAGCAAGTTATATAGAGTCAAAAAGTAAGACAAAATAAGGGAATATATCAACTAATGACAACATTTAACATCGGGCATTCAGATAACTGTTAGTGTGAGACAACTATGTAACAAGGAAATATTATTCAGTACTGTAGGTGAGGCCTAGGCATTTAAAGTAAATCACGGTTAAAAGCACTTCTAAAAACATAAACTTGATCTTGTATCGCGTCGTGCTCTTACAACAAACCGTTTAGCTAAACTCATCATTCCGTGAAATCTGATGACAGAAGTAAACTATTTGATTTAATTTTGCTGCTATTTCAAAACTATTATTATACTTTAAGAAGAGGCAACACCGTATCGAGGGCATGTATGGGTCAGATTTTCAGGAAATGTACAATTCAACTTCATCAATCTTCTCAAATAAACCGGATTTCAGGAGAAAATAAAGTTCGAAATACAGTTCAACCTAAGCAAATAGATTGCTAGAATCAATACCTTGCAGACCATACTCGAATTTACCTAGTACTGGCTAAATTGCAGCCTGATTTAGCAGAATTTACTAAATGTGTACAGCTGCCAATTGTACATTTTCTTAGAATCTTACCCTAATTGTAATTCGAAAGAGAAAGGGAGGGCGAGAGAGCGGCAGGGAGTGAAAAATAGAGGAGAGAGTGAGGGAGAGAACGGGTGGAGAGAGAAAGAGGTCAGTGCGAGAGGGAGAGACAGAAAGAGGTCACAGAGAGAGGGTGGAGAAAGAGGTAGAGAGAAGAGCGGGACATAGAGAGGGACAGAGAGAATTATGTCAGAGAGAGAGGGTGGAGAGAGAAGAGAGAGAGAGAGGAGAGAAAATGGAGAGGGGAGAGAGAGGGAGAGCTGGAGACGGAGAGAGAGGGAACGAGGAAGAGAAAGAACAGGGGGGGAGAGGGGGAAAGAGCAGAGAGAAAGGGAGAGAGATGGTAGAGCGAGAGGGAGAGAAGGAAAGAGAGGGGAGAAAGGGTGTGAAAGAGAGCGCAGAGAGGGAGGAAGAGAGAGAAGGTAAATTTTATTACAGGTTATGCAAGGATACATATAGCCTATATATCATTTAACAATAATATTTCATGATCTAAAGCAAAAATTACATGTGCATATGCCTTCCATGAAAGAAATAAACATAAACTTAAAGCTGCTCTAACGTTTCTGCTATTTCAATAACATACGTGTACTGCTGAATTCACGTATTTGATTGCAGTACAATAGGCTAAACTCTACTACCAATGCCTTGCTGTGTTATATAAGTATGTTTCTTTCCCTTAAACATACAAAGATTACTAAGGTCTGGGAAAAGGTTAGCGCTGTCAACTCAGTGTTGGTCTTCCTAGGCTGCCTATGGCAGATTTTATATTAACCTCTAACTACTGATACTTACTTTTACTTTAAGATAATAGATGTCAAGTAATAGACACAAGTGTGCTCGGTGGATATCGGAGGTGCATATTGCCTGAGGGCGTAGCGATTTCAGTGAGAGCACATAGTGCACAAGCTAAAATCGCATAGCCCAAGGGCAATATGAAGCCAAGATATCTGCCGGAAAAAATGCGGGCAAGACAGGCTCTTTATTGCCCGCATTTTTCAATCCGAGGCTCAGTGCTTAAGCCTATGGTAGTATCATACCTCCAGCAAAGGTATAATAATATAATATAATAACAAAATAGCATGGATAATTGGTATCCTTCAATATAATCAATCAACATTATTTGGACATGTTACACAAAAAAAACACATTATTTAGACACAGCAGTAGGTGGAAAACCATGGATTTTCCTCGTTTAATTAGGCCTACCCTAAAATTATGTTTAATCTCCAACTTTGTATATAAACATCCTGAAAAAAAAAGTTGAGCAAACACCAAGTGTAGCATCCCGGCAGTAGTTGGTGCACATTTGTAACTTGATTCAATGGTCAAAATCTAGCCTTGAAAATAATTCCAAAGTGCCGGACCTGCAGATGAACCTTCACCAGGGAATGAGATTGTGAGAAACTAAAGGCAAATTGCCCAAAGATTCGGTATTCTAGTATAATGAAGGGGTCAGAGAAGTTGGATGATGAGCATCAGCATAGCCCAGTAGCGGAGTGCCCATGGTGGCCAAAGCTGGTGGGAGGGTGGGCGACTTAATGGGGTTAGTAAACCAACCCAAAAGAATGCAATTCTTTACAATATAAGGGTCACATTTTCAGAAAATGTACAATTCACCTTCACCAATCTTCTCAAATAACCCAAATTTCAGACAAAAATAAAGTTCAAAATACAGTTCAACCTAACCAAACAGATTGCTAGAATCAATGCAATGCCGAATATACTCGAATTGACCTAGTATTCACCAAATTGCAGCCTAATTTATTAGATTTTATTAAATGTGTACAGCTGTCAATTGTACATTTTCTAAAAGTCTGACCCATAAGAGATATTGTGTGAATGACTCACCCCGACATGGTGGCAGCAGGAGGTGTACTCCAGTTCCTTGGTGGGGATGTTCTTGTCATGGAAGTAACACTTGCCGCCGTACTTCTCAAAGTCTACCGACTTACACTCCTTGTGGTCTATGCACAGGTCAGTGCATCTAGAGGGTATAGAATTAAGGGGTTATCAGAACGTATTAAAATATTTTTGACATTTCTTTTAGTTTTTGTTTGTTTTTGTTTTTGAAAAATGATTCATTCAACATGACCTGCCATCGAGGCTTGTACAACTCTAAAAGCATATTAGTTGCCTCCCTTATATAAATAAAAACAATTTTTTTAACATTGAATACAATTGTATTCAATTTGAGATGTGTTTCAAGAAAATGAGTCATCAGTCGCAAGAAGTGGATTTTGAGATATCACCATATTTGAAAAGATGAGATCAAGCCGATTCCAATGATAGTAAACAAATAATAATCTAATAATCTAATAAATATTTCTAGATTTTAAGTTTGATATTTTTTTTTTTGAAAAAAAGTGTCCAATATTTCTGGGGGTCAATAAACAGGAAGGTAACTTAATGTAGTCCATATGAGGACCTTGAAAACGAAAGAATATATTACATAGATTGTGAAATTTAGTACATCTATTGATATAGCTATAAGTGATCAACCCGCCAAAAATTAGAACATTCTAATAATGAGATCTTGTGAACAAAACACTTTGAAAAATATCAATTTTTTCGACTCATGACTTATTTTCCTGGAACACATCACATTTGTGCTGCAAAGTTTGAGAGGTTTGACTCCACAGTGCAGTCGGTGGGGGGAGGGGGGTATATACAAATTTGTTTTAATACAATAATTAGCACTTATAGGACGAGTTGCCGCACAGCGCGTAAATAAAGGACGAGATCGGAGATCGAGTCCTTTATTTATGCGTCCGTGGGGCAACGAGTCCTATAAGTTGATTATTATACATGCCTAGATTTGCATGTAAAACATGCTTAATTAAAAAGATGATAACATAATTTAGGCCTACCATAATATGTGGTTTTTGTATAAGAGGAATGTAGGCCTAACTAAAAACAGTTAAAACATGGAGGAAGAAAGCACTCGCACCGGCAACTTGCGTCGGCAACCATGCGTCGGCAAACTTGCGCCACCAAACTTGCGTCATCATGACAACACGCCGGTAATGTACTAGTCCAATACCACGTTACAAGTAATGTGCGGCTGTTGGGGCCTCAGTATTGAATGCATGTATAATAATTATGTACAAGGTACAGGGAAAAGGACTATAATGAGTGGTGTAAACTCATTTGATTGCTATGTTTAAAACTGTACGTTCCCCTTTTAAAATATGTCTAGAAATCTCTTTATAGTCTGGAAGAAGAGATCACAAATCAGAAAAGTACAAGAGAAAAACAATGATTTTAAATAGATTTTTCAAATATGCTTTTTGACATGTCAAAGGATTGTACGAGACTGAATACAGCTTGACTTTTTTCTTTAAAAAAGAACAACCTAAAAAACACAAAGAAATCGATTGGAGTATATATTGCTAATTATTTGATCAGAACATTCAATTATAGGTCAGTAATTAGGCCAAAGGTCATTAGAGGGGCAAGGTCAAGCTTGTAGTTACTGTTTCCTCCCATACGCCAGAGGGCGTCCTGTGTCTACAGGGCATGCGCACTTAACCTCCTACAGTTTACAGGCGATTTACATCTAACATCATGTGGGTCAGATCTTCTGAGAATGTACAACTGGCAACTGTACTCATTTAGTAAAATCTGCTAAATTAAGCTGGAATGTTGCCATTACTATGTAAATTTGAGTATATTCGGCATTGCATTGATTCTAGCAATCCGTTTGGTTAGGTTGAACTGTATTTTGAACTTTATTTTCGTCTTAAATGTGGATTATTTGAGAGGATTGGTGAAGTTGAATTGTACACTTTCCGAAAATCTAACCCATATACAGACACTGTCGGTTTCTTACTTAGTTAGCTTCTAAATGCGAGAGACCATTTTGCATTTTGTTATGTATGTTGTTATGCATGTTGTCTCCAATATGGGTCAGATCTTCAGAAAACGTCCTCTTAAATAACCCAAATTTAAGACGAAAATCATGTTGAAAATGCAGCCCAACATAACCAGACAAATTTATTGAATGAATACAATACATAATATACGCAGATATACCTAGCATATTTCATTTTTCATTCTGATTTAGCAAAGTTTGAGAGACGTGTAGAAATGTTTGTGCATTTTCTGAAAATCTTACCCATATATTCAAGATTTTCTTCTACAGAAGATATGGCTCATTCTGACATTTTGAGGGGCACTATTTTTGTACTTACATTTTGAGGGACAATATGGTTTAGACTTATATTTTGAGGGACAAACAAATTTAGACTTTCCTCTTTGAGGGACTATAAGGTTTAGAATTACATTTTGAGGGGGAACAATGTTTGTACTGACATTTGAGGGACAATAAGGTTTAGACTTACATTTTGAGGGACAATAAGGTCTCTAGATCTAGACTCTAGATCATATTTTGGGGTAAAATATGGTTTCTACTATCATTTTGTTGAACAATATGATTTATACTCACATTTCGGGACACATTATTGCTTATACTCACATTTTTTACAATCACTTTTAGAGGAAAAATTCGTTTATACTCACATTTTGAGTGTGACACCAGTAGCGGTGAGAGTACCGTCCACAGCGTGGGAGCGTTCATAGATGTGTATGGTACAGTCAGTGTATGTGCTGGTCTTAGCATCCAGTAGAGCCTTCAGCTCCTCCACACCACCATCTGTATAGGGGGGAAATAAAGATTATTACTCTATTCTATATAGAGAGAATGGAACAAGCCGTAATCAAAAAAATCTTTTGGACAAGATGTATCTGCATAAAGGCCCTCTTCCACATACAAGGCAACCGACAAAATAGCGGTCACCGACAATCGGTCACCAGAGGTGACCGACAATCGTGCATGTGGATACCGGGTCACTGACAATCGGTGACCCCCTCACGATTGTCAGTGGCTTGTTGGTGACCTGTTGTGGACCCCTCCCGACAAGTTAAACAATTTTAGAACTTGTCGGGAGGGGTGACCGATTGTCGGGACCCTAATTTTTTGTCGGGACCCTAAATTAATTCTTTTTCCCTGTTATTTTGGCGAAAGCAAAGGTGCTTATGATCTTGATGGGCCTCCTGTTCATTCCTGTTCACTTCTTTGAAGTTTAGAATATATTTGTACATTTATTTTTATCGTTTAAATTGATTTATACAGAATTATTGCAATTTTTACTGAATATTTCAATTTGTGCGTGGTTTGCGGGTCCCTGATGTTGGTGAATAGTGATTATTTTGACTATATTGACTTCTAAAGTCTCCCAATTTTACAAATTTGCCTGTTCTTTATTTAACTTTGGGTTAATTCTCGCTGTGGAAATATGCATACCTGTCATTTTGAGTCATTTATCGAGTTTTAGACATTAAATGCTATAATATTGGTATAATTATGCTATTTCTCAGGCAACAAAGTTCGATTTAATAGTGATCGATATATTTGAGATATGGAATCGATTCTAGAATAGAATAGAATAAGATAAGATAAGATAAGAACTACTTTATTTATCAACAAACACAATTACACAATAAACAGGTATATAGACTTCTAGATTACCTCCAGCTCTCCCTGCCGTTACCTTGGGCCTAAAATTTTGTTGTGAGATTAATACCGGTTTACTAGACTAAGGACAAGTTAAAATATAATAATACAGTAATAATATGACACGTAGAGTGAGTGAAGAGGATGATATGCTACATATCCTCATTTTCGCGTAGTAGAGATAATATACATAAAGTATTACATTTTTCTTCATCCGTCAAAGCAAGTTGAGAGAGAAAATCAGATATACTGCTGATAATAAGGTGCCCATGTTGGGGTTACAATTTCCAGGTGTACTCCAGGGGCCCGTTGCTCCGTTTCTCGCTAACTATTTTCCCATACACTTTCAATGGGGAAATAGTTAGCGAGAAACGGAGCAACGGGCCCCTGAGATAATATATATAAAGTATTACATATTTCTTCATCTGAATAGAGTAATCTTTTATTCATCAAGGAGTAACAAATCTGACGAATCTGACGAATCTGACAAATTCGACGAATCTGACAAACAGGTCATATTTTCACTTTTTAAGTCGAAATAATCACTAAAAATACCAATAATTATGATAAATCTATAGAAATGATAAAAACAAATATACAAATTAACTCCAAACTATTCACCAAAATGGTCATAAACATATTCAGCAGCAGGAAAACATCCACATATCGAAATAGGCAGTAAAATATGGCCAAAATGGCCCTAAATTAATCAAAAATCAAGTGAAATAATAAAAATAAACTTAAAATAAATGTACTAATGTACTGCAACATGTTCACATGTGTCAACCAGAGGTAGCTGAGATAATAACTAACTTAGGTAGGCCTAAAACCTTCATTGAAATTCAGGAAAAATAAAAAATCTTGCACCCATAGACTTACTATAGAAATTCTCTTATGTGGCCATAAAAATGCTAAATATTAAAATATCTTTAAAATATTTTCGTCCATATGACGGGAAAAGTCCCCCAGACTACAATCTTAAAATATCAAATCCTTATAAAAGTTAGCCAGCTTGGCAGAACAATTTAATCTCTCGTGCTGACCAATTGTCGGTGACTAAAATAGTCACTTTTTGTTGTGCATGTAAATACCGGGGACCGACAATCGGTACCCTCCCATTGTCGGTCACCTCTGTCGGTCACCCTGTGCCCCTTTTGTCGGTCATATTTTGTTGGTTGTTTGCCTTGTATGTGGAAGAGCCATTTAAGGATGATGCTGTGAGGCAGAGTGCTTACAGGGACAAATAAAGTCCCATCAATTGTTTATTACGACGGTGAGTTTCATTCTATATTCTATTCTATCATGTGTAGCCTAAATCATCAGATAAACACTGAAAAAGTAGCCAACTGGGTAAAAATCTGAGAGACATTGCAAGCACCACCAACTCTGTATGCCTATGACTATGGCTATGAATTTGTTGATTTGCTTTGCCGAGACCTAAAGGTGCTTGTCTAAGTTGTCAGGGTAATAGTGAGCCTACATAGAACTATAAAGTTGACAACTTAAACAAGCACCTTTACAAATATTTGTAGTGCGACCCACTTATTGCACCTCCCAAGATAAAGGCATGTATAATAAAAACTCACAGGTATTATTCAGGTAAATTTATCCAAAGCACTCTCTATACCTGTTCCTGCCCAAGTATTACAGTAAGTAAATGTAAAACTCATCCAATACATGTTAGGGATTCAATTTAGCTGGGCAACTCTACGAAATATAATATGACCTTCACCTTGTAACACAGAGTTCAAGGACACAAGTTCACTGTTGCATAATCACAAATGCCCTATATCAGATGATACCTGAACCAGTAACCCTACTAGTAATTAATATTCATGTAAATCCATCTGATAGAGACCAGAGTATCAGTCAATATTGGTGGAGGTAAAATATGGTGAACAGTAGACAGGGGGACGCCAGAACGAGGCTATTCCATCCCATAGTAAACATGTCTGCCGGTCCACCTTGGTAACCGTATCCAGGAAGTGTTTACATTTCCGCCATTTTGCGTCTAAATCTTCCTAGTTTTAACTAGAAGTTGTAAAACAATTTTCTACTACTCATTGAAATTTGCCCAAGGATTCACAAAACACGCAAATGATTTTATCAGTTTTGGGAAATTGCCAAAAGGTAAACATGAATGGATAAACTCCGCCCCTTAATAGGGGAGTTGCATAGGCGCCATTTTGAATCTTGATTCGCATTGAATTATGGGACTAATGGTACAGTGAAAAATCTCCAGAAAACATGCCATGTTCAGCATGTAATAATTATCAATGTTCTTATGTCAATATCCATGTGTTATACATGTTTCCATGACACAAGTCCCCATCTTTCCCATCATGCATTTGGTTTTCATAGATCATTGATGAAAGCTATGATATTGGTGAAAACATTCTTGCAGTTTTCGATTAAAATGTTGCTCAATATTTATATGCAGATTTCATCAGAATCCATCCCAGCATGCACTGCAGTAGACATGCGCAGTGAGACATGCAACTTCCCTATAAGAGTCCAACAGTTATCAAAACTAACCCAATAACCTATACACATGTAGTATATTTTTCTAAATTGTGTTGGAAAATGCTAACCATGTACATCTGACTATATTTGGTACTGTGTAAAATGGAGAGACCCAGTAGTAGTCCTGATCATTTAACAAATCCTAACATCACAAAACAAATGTCAAGATTAGCTGTATTAAGTTCAATTCAATTTTTAAATTTTTTATTGAGAGTATTTGTCAATCGATATAGGAACCAAATGTATACAAGTAGAGACATAACAAACAAAGAAGATTTTGCCTGTATACAAAAAGTAGGAAAACGGCCTCAGTCCTAGTAGAACTAGGTCTGGTAATAGAATAGAAAAAACATTTGTTTGATCGAAATATTATTTCACAATGAAGTTTAATTATCTCTCCTGTTTCATTTGGCATTCAATAGCAGACCCGGGCTTAAATCCCACACAACTCATTTTATATAAACAGCCTGAAAAGAGGAGCTACCAAGAGCTGGTAAAACATCTGAATACAGTGGAAACCCTCTATAGAGACCACCCTTGGGACTGAGAGAAAGTGGTCTTATTAGCGGGGTGGTCTCATTACAGGGGCTAATCTATTAAGAGAAAAACAATTCGGGACTAAGAGAAACGGGTCTTAATAGAGTGGTGGTCACTATAGAGAGGTAGTCTTTATGTGAGGTTCCACTGTACTAACAATATGGTTCTAACACTCTAGGTCCAAACCCTCAGATGAAATAAGAATGGTATGTCAGCCTACTTTGTTAATCGGTATCCTTGCCTAAAACTTGGCGTTTTAATGGCAATATAATGATATTTTGCGGTCTTAATGGAATTATAATAGCAATTTGCAGTTTGAGGCACTGAAAAGTAGCCAAATGTAAACTCCTGAGATTAAATGGTTCGTTGGAAGGGACTTTCTCAACTTTGGGCCTAGACTGCTAACAACGAAAGCAAAATTGTTTGGATTAAAAACACTCACACATTTATTCAGTATGCAGCGGCCCTGATGGCGGGTTAAATAAAGGTGTTACAAATGAATAAAACAAAAGCAAGAACTCACCATACAGGTTGGAGGGTTCGTCCTGCCGCTCATGGCAGGGTTTGAGCCTGAAGTGGTCCACCCCAGGAGCAGGTCGCTTGGCGTCGGCCCCACATGGTGCGGGTGTCGTGTGGGTGGAGCAGACCCTTAACTTATGGTGGTAGTCAACGCCCCAGCAGTCACCCAGCTTGTGGCAGTAGCGGATACAGTAGTGCACAGACACACGCGTCCGCACAAACTGACCGCCCAGGTACCGCGTGTCCTTGTACACTCCTGGCATTGAAGTTATGAAGAATTAAATAGACATTGATTAACATTGAACTTAATTGGACATTAAATTGAATCTCAAGGTATGGATTTAGCCCAGAACAGAATAAGGACGGGGACGAAGGGATGAGTTGTAGGTTTGTTTATTCAGGGAGTCCGACGTTTCAGGCACATTTTGCCGTTTATCAAGAAATTAGATAAAAATTATTTTGATAATAAGGGTCAGATTTTCAGAAAATGTACAATTGGCAGCTGTACACATTTAGTAAATTCTGCTAAATTAGTCTGCAATTTGGTCAATACTAGGTAAATTCGAGTATATTCGGCATTGCATTGAGTCTAGCAATCGGTTTTGTTAGGTGTAACTGTATTTTGAACTTTATTTTCGTCTGAAATTTGGGTTTTTTGTGAGGAATGGTGAAGTTGAATTGTACATTTTCTGAAAATCTGACCCATAAGCGCACACCTGGCATTAAAGTTATATATATAAGTAATGTTATTTCTATTTCGCATTTGTGTACAATACATGACGACATGAGAAAAATATGGATATAGAGCCATCCATCTGTGAACGACATACCTTCCTGGGTGCCTTTATGTCTGAAGAATCAATTGATCATTAATTAGAATTAAAATTATTCTAATAATCAGCACGCCCTTTGATATTACATTTTCTTAATTTATAAATGTTTGTGTATAACAAAAATGGAAGACCAGATACTGTATGGTTTTAGGATAAAAGCTATGAAGAATTGATTGAATGAATTCTAAATTTAAGGCAACTCAAAACGGATACAAATGTTTTGAAAAAGGTTTTCCAGGTCCTCCAGCCTGCACCGTTATCTAACTAAGAGGCAGGAAATAATATAAACATGCTCAAAACTATTCTAGATACAGTGTACATCATTTACAAAGCAGCAATAGTTGTTTAAATTTATATGAACTTGATTATAGATCAAGTTAGAATACTTAATAGTCGATAGCTGTAAATTGATTAAATTAACATAATTAAAATTAAATTATTTTGGTAATCAAAATGGTCTTTCATACCAGATTTTTCTTAGTTGTTGAAGATTACTTGACTCATCTTTGAGGTTAAATTAATGCAGAAGTTATAGATGAGAAATGAATCAACGCAACAAGGTGGCTATCACTACTGGAGTTGTCTTAATAAAAATAAATTTTTACCTAAAAAAACTAAAATATATTTGATGTTTACAAATAAACTGACGGACATTCCTGGCAATTAATTACAGTTCTGTGTAGTTAATAGCTTAATTAATTACAATTATTTTATTTTATTTCACTTGGAAATAAGCACATTAATAATTAATAGGGGATTTGCATGTCTGGAATACATATTCCATGCTGAACATGACATGTTTTCTGTAGATTTTATTACCATTAGTCCCATAATTCTATGCGAATCAAGATCCAAAATGGCGGCTATGTAAATCCCCTATTATATGTAGACCTATTCAAGCGTAAATTATTCATATTTGATTATATTTTAATGTATAATTGTGTATGCACATATACTGGACGACCGGCTACGGTGCACCTTGTGCCCTCTTGACCGGTGATTAGAACTATAAAGAATTAATTGGTCAAATAATCTATAATTTAATCATTAATAATCATTGCAGTTGGTCCTGGATTATCTTTACTTATGTATTGTTGTTTACAAACAAAGTAGACACACGTACTATGTAACCTTGTGCCCTCCTGGCCCCTGATTAAAGTGATGAAGAGTTAATTAATCAATCAATTAAACTTATAATTAATCTAATAACAAGCTTGTCTTTAATCACAGATTGTCGTTATACATGTATTGTCCACTCAAACTGCCCTGGCACACTTGTGTTCAGTCATTGATAAACCGTTATTCCTCAATCAAAATGTCCTTAATTAATACAATGAGGTCACCCGATCACCTTGGTACAAACTCCTATAGTGTTTAGTGACATTCCCCTGGAATGTTTGTGTTGTGACGGGTCAATTATTTGATTCAATTCAACTTAAAGCATTTTTATTCAGATAAGGTGTACAAAAAGGAGACATACATCTGAAAGTAAACCTTAGGTCTTACAGCATGTATTGCACTGTCCAAGATGTTTGTTTTTTCGTGGCCCACAAGCTGATAGGCGAGTGGGTTACGAAAAAAACCCATGGAGGACAGTGTAATAGTGTCCCTTGTACCACATTCAAATTTAGGTTCTATATTTACCCCCATGTTGCTATGCTTCCGTTATATGGCTATGCTTTCTGGGGACAGGAAGTCATACCACAGGCGTAGAATTGGTGCAAACTACCACACTACTCCCGCCCATACAAATAGCATGTGGTGCATACATCAATGTGGAGTAATTGTACATTCTAGATAGTAATACAATACCGTTAACCATATTAGAATACTGTATATTATCCTATTTAATGTATTTATTTTCTTGTACAGAATGGAAGAGCTACATTATAGAATGTATGTCCAGTTCCATGTATCTTTTTAATGGAATAGAAATTGCATTATATATAAACTTTTCTTTCTTTGCTATTTATGTTGCTTTGACAAACGGTTAAAGAACATGTTTATTACAGGTCTTCCTGTAACTAGAACAACCGCTCAAACATTCATTGAATAATCTACATCTATATCACGCGTTGAGTAATAACATGTGTATAAACTACTCACGTGGGTTGAGTGCGGCTGCTTGATGGAGTAAGTATATCACACCTAGTAACATATGGAATAAACGCATTGTATTCCTCATAGTGTTTCACTACAATAGCAATATCCCTCCCACTGTATCCTCCCTGGTGTAAGTCCTAGTATAACTCTTATAATGTTTCTCTTACACCGAGAACAAAGAATCCTGGAAATATTTAATGGGGGAAATGAGAGAGGGGGGAGGGGGGGGGGGGAGGGGGGGGTCAAATCTTGAGTTTCACATTTGACCATCAGCGATAACTCTGGTTGTCTATATTTTTAACGACGCCGATATTTCATATAGAAATTATCAACACACTTATATAAATTAAATGATTTACTCTCATTTTTGTTAAGTTAAAAACTAAACAATTGATTTGATCAGAGACAATAGCTTGTGTGTCGCCCCCCCCCCCCTCCACCTCTCATATACGACCAAGCTGTAATGACTAGAAATACTGAATCTCATTGAGCATCCCCGGTCAAATGGGTATGAATAATTAATTAAGATTTCTGGAAATATTACACTCATATGGGTTAGATTTTCAGAAAATGTACAATTCACCTTCACCGATCCTCTCAAATAGCCCATATTTAAGACAAAAATCAGTTTCAAAATACAGTTCAACATAACCAGACAGATTTACTGAATGAATACCAAACAAGATATACTCAGATATACCCAGTATTCTTTATTTCTCAGCCTAATTTAGCATAATTCACTGAATGTGTACAGCTGTCAATTGTACATTTTCTGAAAATCTGACCCATATGCAGGAGGATGTATATAGTAATTAATGTCGGTGTTTTCACTTAGAATGACTCAGCACTTTGCAAAGGACAAACTACCCCAAGGGATGTACTCATATTGAAGGATATGTTAATGTATTCATTATATCTTAATATTTGGACGTTTCTAAATTCTTGAAAGGCATGCACACCGGAAATGAGATGTTTCAGGACATTTCAAAGTTATGGTTATTCAGAGATTACCTTTCGGACAGAAAATTACATTGTCCTTCGAATGTTTGAATTGTAGCTTTTCATTCATGTATTTTTGTATTTGTTTATTATAATTATTGTTTTTTCTTATAATTTGTAATTTCATCTCAGCAAGGTAGCCATAGAGGCAACGCACGAAAACACCCGAGTAGGGTACACTGCGTTATTTCCTTCTTTCTTTTTCTCTTGTATGTTGTAGCTTTAAATGTGATAAGCTTTAAATAAAAAATAAAAATGAAATAAAAAACATTTTTTTCATGAATGATCCCATCTATAGTTTGGTTCATTACGATATTTGACAATCATATTGACAATTTAGTACAGAGAGAGCGACCCACCTATGGAGGGATGGAGAGTGATGTATCTTTCTCTTATTCCTTGAATTATTCAAATTCTCTTTCGTAAGACTTTGTAGGAAACAAGTGTCTTTCCCTTTGCCTTATAGCAATAATGAATCAGTCAATGGTTCCTGTTATATTGTTGTTATACTCTTTTAAAATGAGTACAAATTATTAAACCCCCTCCCCCAACTCCCCCTCTTATATTCTGTTTTAACTTGTTTAGTCATCATATATATATGCTACCTTTAACTTCTTCTTCTTCAATCACAGGGTAGTGTAAAATTGACAGCATAAATTGTCTAATTTTTAAGTTAAAGTAGTCTCATTCAGCCACACATTCGTCACGCCCCTACCGGCCAGAAGGCTCCATATACGTTCTTACCGCCACAACACTCGCGGATTTCTTATCACTCCAAAGTCCAAAGGTACAGGTGAGGTCCAGGTCTAACCGTGATCCTACTGACCTGAAGCATACATCTCTGTGTGTTGCGTTGATTAATTTCTCGCCCAACTACTGACCCTGCATTATTACGAAGAATGTCTCGCATTTCTTCAATAGCATTAGAGATTTCTCATTGGTTACTCCTTGGTTACTTCAATTCAGTGCCATGGTATTACTAACATACAGTTAATGTTTGTTAACGGTATGTATGAAGTCAGCACAGAGTTAAGATGAAAGGCGAAGAAACTTAAAATCAAGTTAAGAGAGTTTTACCACTGAACGTCTCATCGTGCCACAAACATGATTAGAATTAACGTCATATTTGAGTATATATCATTATATGTCTGGGTCAGATTTTCAGAAAATGTACAATTGGCAGCTCTACTCATTTAGGATATTCTCCTAAATTAGGCTGAAAAATGAAGAATACCGGGTATATCTGAGTATATCTGGGACCGCATTGATTTAAATTATCAGTTCTGTTATGTTAAACTGCATTTTAAAGCTCAGTTTTTTTTAAATATAGGTTGTTTGAGATGATTGGGGTAGGCGAATTGTACATTTTCTGAAAATCTGACCATGTTTGAGGTATTACATCTAATTGTATTACCATTTCATCCAAGGTAACGGCTGGGAGAGCTGGATGTAATCCAGAAGTCAGTATACCTGTTTGTCTATATGTCATATATGTCATCATTCACTGTTCAAACTTTGGTTAAATAAAGTAGTTTCTTATATTATCCTATTTCATTAGGCTGGGGATGAGATGAAAAACAGGTTCCCTAACCTGAGCTGCGATAAATATGATGGGACATTTTTGTTTTTATGTATTCCCTCCTGGTAAATTAAATATTTTGAAAGAAAATAAACAAATATAGGGACGCTACTGGAACGCCTCTAAGATTAATGAAATTATTACCATGAGAAGTTAGTCTGGAGCTTCAAGAATTTAATTATAAACTCATTTATATTATATTAAATACATTTTTTGAATGATTAAGTACCATTTGGATCAACAAAAAGTGCAATTAAAAGTTAATCTATCTATCGTGGCATAAAATTATATATTTATCATTAGAACAAAAAGCGTTATTTGCTGGCACCATGCCTTCATAAGGAAAGAAACATACATTAATTAAAGATAAATACCAGCGATGAGTAAAGTTACCTCCCCTTCACTATTGATTTCAATGGGGGAAGCTCATTGTGATGCAAGTTTAGCTGAATAACTTTTTTTTTAGTTCAATGACCCCTTATTTTTTTAATTGGGAGGGTAGAATAACATGTCAGCAATGTATATGCAGATTTAAAAGAAAATCGTATGATTCAGTCATAATTATGCTATTGGGGAAAATGCAGAAAATACCTGTTTTTCCATAGACTTATATAGTGAACAGTAATAGATTTCAGTGGTCCCTGAAATAAAAACTTATCCAATGACATATGTTTTTTGGGGGCTTTTTGGGTTCCCCCAACCATGTTCTTTCTAAATCCAAAGTTTAAAGAAAATTCCATGATTCATTCATTTTTTAAGTGAACACTGGTATTTACCTTTAAAAATGGATATTCACCAAAGGTACACGAGTGCAGCAGGACCCATTTCAACACTTCTTCATCGTTTCTTCATTATTTCAATCATTATTTCACTTTGCTCTAATTTCTACTGTTATATAAGTGACTATTTTGTATTTTGCAATTTATTAATTGTTGTTATGCCAATCACCAATTGTATTAATCAAAGTTAACCGCTCACATGTTTTCATGACATTTTGTTTATAGACATTGGTGTTATTTGGGAAGAGGTTGGATGTTCGGATATATGTCCTAGCCATTAATGTATATTGGCATATGATGTGTTTCAGGGAAATCAGTCACAAGTCGCAAAAATGAGATTTTTCATAGTGTTTTTTTTCACAGGATCTCTTTATTGAAATGTTCTGACTTTTTGAGGGTTTAGGACTTATAGTCATGTAAATCCATGTAACAAATTTCGGGACATTGTATTAAATATATCCTTGCACTTTGAAGGCCTTTGTATGGAGTATATTTAGTTACTTTACTGATAATTCTTCTTTTCTTTTCAAAAATAAAAACACATCAAAAGAAATATAGAAACATTGGAATCAGCTTGATCTCCTCGTTGCAATGATAGTGATATCTCAAAATCCATATTTTGCGACTTATTTACTTTCTTTAATTGTGTAGCTTTTCTAAATTTCGTCTACATATACAGCGGAGAAGAATACCTTCTTTAACAAATCAATGTTAAATATTCTTAGAAGCGATGGTCCTTTTCTGTATGTTCTTTTTATCGGGATACAAATTATACATATAGACATCTTGATTGAATAAAACATGAACAACAAAAGTTGGAAACATTTCATTTATTGGTGGTGGGCGCCGCCTCCACCCAGGAGCATGAACTACTATCACAGTAATGAGTAATGTAAGCCTCCATAATAACTTAATTATAATCCAGACGGTAATGTGGCTCGCGTCAAACTTAATTAGATTCCTCATCTAATTAGATTCCATCTAATTAACCCACTTAACGGTCAGTCTCTGTACGACGGCAGTGGAGTGAACAGCTTCTATAGGGGGATTGCACTAAACACCAAACAGACGTCATGTAGGGTCAAGTCCTCGAAAATGTACAATTTGTCTTTAAAAATCCTCTCAAAAAAACCAAATTAAAGGCAGAAATCAGGTTCAAAATACAGTGTAACATAACCAAACAGATTTTATTGAATTAATATAATACAAAATATACCCAGATATACCTGGTATTTATCAATTTTTACTCTAATTTAGCAGAATTTGTGAGATACGTAGAACTGTAGATTGTGCATTTTCTGAATATCTGACCCATGTAACACAATGTGAAACCATATACAAGGCACAATGCCATTAAACGGGAAGAACGGAATAAAAATGTACATTTGTATGAGGATTTCACCAGCGCAAAGCTATTTTGTACTTAATAATGGTCACGTCTCATTTGGAGTTCATAAATATATTTCAAGTCTCTTCTTTCTATGCAGAAACTTTGTATTATACAAATACTCTTTATGTGTATTTTTGTCAAATAATTACACAAAAAAATACGGCATAATTTCTCTATACCATTCAGACATAATACATATACATATCTATATTTCCCATTCAGTATACCAAAGATGCATCAATACTAGTTGTATTTGCACCTTTGTCCCAAGTACGGTATTGAGTACCACAGTGTATACATTTGTGCTTTAGAATTAGACCTTGACATTTAACCAGGCAAACATCAACATTAAAACATTTGATAAATCTCTTAACATCCACAGTTTCAGGAAGGTTCTATGAGTTCCCCACCCACAAAGGAAAGGGATCTCTTTCTCTACACGTGTATAAATGTCCAGGTGCAACATGATATTGTTAATGAAGGAGATACTGTAAGCATATAATTAAGATAGGAAGGGAAAGCAGCTAGTCATTATATGTAGTGTTTCAGGTCGAGAGGTGAGTTATTATACGGTAGGCGAGTAAAGTTCTACTGTAGATGAGAGTATAGGAAAATGGTACGTTATTAATATGCAGACATAGGAGATACCATATTACTCATACAGAAGGTATACATGTGAAACATAGACATAGGAGAAGTGATGGGGCTAGGAAAATATAATAATTTGTTAAGGTAGTGAGTCCCGTCTGTCTGTGGGCCCTGTAAGACAAGAGTCTTGGGTGATACAAGAGACAAGAGTCGATGTCCTAGAGATTATAATCAGTGATTAATGTAGAGAGTGTAGAGAGGAATATGAGGGTGGGGTAGAGTATGATGAATAAGAAGCAAAAGTTACGTAATAAAGGATTATTAATGGATTAATGACTGACAGGGAAGGGATTTTTTCCAGGTAATCCAAATTGAGTGTATAATCCTGAGGCGAAGTCGAGGGATTATGCACAAATATTGCACCAGCAGGCCCAGAGTGAAGGTTGTTAATCTGTTTAGTCTCTGCCTTAAGTTGGTATAGCCCTGGACTGTGACTACATAACAACATCTCAGTACACTGTAATGCCCTGTAACACTTGCTCTTGTCCAAGTTTCCTTTTCCCTCACAAGGATGTCAACAAAATCAGAGGAACATCAATTAGATTCTTCACAATGTCTTCCAATACCACCAGACATAATGAAACACTTGTGTGATGCACCAAGACTTACATGTCTAACATGAGACAACATGTAAGTCATGTCAACATTACATGTATAATGATTTATACAGCAATAAATACCTGCAGGACCCTCATGGTTTATCTGTGTTTATGAGTGGGGTGTAAATACTACATGACTATAGCTTTATACGGGTCAGATCGTCAGAAAATGTACAATTTACCTTTCATACGTCTCGTCTATCCCGAAGAGTGTATGGGTCAGATTTTCAGAAAATGTACAATTGGCAGCTGTACACATTTAGTAAATTCTGCCAAATTAGGCTGCAATTTGGTCAATACTAGGTAAATTCGAGTATTTTGGCATTGTATTTATTCTAGCAATCTGTTTGGTTAGGTTGAACTGTATTTTATACTTTATTTTCGTCTGAAATTTGGGTTATTTGAGAAGATTGGTGAAGGTGAATTGTACATTTCCCCAAATCTGACCCATATTATACCGTGCCCTGCCGCTTTGTGCAGTGTCCGGTAGGGGGACCAACACATTATATAACCTTACGTAACACCTTCACCAACCCTCTCAAATAATCTAAAGTAAGGTTACTGTCCAAAAAGAACTTTTATCCATTAAATCGGAAATAAACTTAGTGTTCATTATTTTTCGGCAACCTTCAAGATTCACTATTTAACGTGTAGAGGTTGTGATGATTGGTGGTTTTAGACACTTTATATGAAGGTAGTCATTGGTTCTTGTATTTATTAACAAATTCTCCCTCCCTCCCCCCCCCCAACCTAATAAAATAAAAATAATGATAATTGATTCATGCAATTATGATCATTTCTTCAAACTTTTGTCACTATTATGTCCCCTCCCATCCCATGTGATCGACTTTGAGATAACGGTCAGACCTGGACCTCACCTGTACCTTTGGACTTTGGAATGATAAGAAATCCGCGAGTGTTGTGGCGGTAAGAAGGTGTATGGAGCCTTCTGGCCGGTAGGGGCGTGACGAATGTGTGGCTGAATGAGACTACTTTAACTTAAAAATTAGACAATTTATGCTGTCAATTTTACAATGTCATTAAAATCGCTATTTATCATGATAATTTAATATCTAATAAAATGCCTCAAGTTGTGATGAGAACAGCACTCTGTGTAGTTCAAATACTGAATGAAATACTTTTCAAATCAAAACAAAATAGATTTTCTGACGACCTGAGCCATGTATGACATAAGGGGAATGCTTGGTCACACTTGGGTGAACCCGCATGGTTTATATTCACTCTCACTCTCACTCACCCGTTCACTCTGTTTGCGTATCTACATAAAAATAAGACAGTTTTTATTTGCTTAAATCGCAGTGGAATTTCCATAAAGACCACATTCACAAACGTTCATCCTTCGATTGTCATATACAGACGAATTACCTCATCTTTTGGTGATATTTTTGTTTTGGTAAATATATATTTAAATAACCAGCGCGATACCTGATTGCTAATGCATTGTTTATGTGTTGCTAACGACGACTCAGTCCAGAGGCTGAGACGCCAGAACAAGGACATAATTGTTCTTTTCCCCTTCAATGGACCGAAAACTTAGATTTAAAAATGAATAAATTCATATGGGACGAACTAAGGCCACTAAATACACATCGGCGAGCCCAAACATGAATTCTTGTGGCCTTTTTATTTATTATTCATTATCAAATTTTAGTTTATGTTTCACGCAATTGTGTAGGTGTATACAACTATATTACCTTTGTCCTATATCATTTAACTTACTCACACAGCTTTACGTTCACATCGAGATGATAATTTATTAGATATCTGAACGGATATCCTTCGCCAATAAACAGAGTCCGCTTTTAGGGAATCTTTAACATCCTCATAAAGTGTCTCTAAGTAGGTGAGAAGAGGAGTTCATATGCAAACAAATGAGAGGTAGAGTGGACCTCATAAAGTCTTTTGTCAATTGACAATCTTCTTAAACCAAAGGTGTAGCACCACTCTGTTTTTATGAAGCACCACAGTCTATGATCTACCAAGGTACATGTTCCCTCCATAACAGTAATAAATATTTCATTTGTTCCATAAATTGACAAAAGTCCTTTATATAAATTCAGCCAGGCATTAAGGAGACATGCTCATTCACATTGTGAAATGTCATTAGCTAAATTACTTAAATTGTTCCATGAATTGTCCGAGAATTACAGAAGTTGACCACACAAATTAATCCAGGTGTCATAACTCCACATTTACATGATTAAATGTCATCGCCATAATTCCATATATTGTTCCATAAATTTACAAAAGAATACAGAAAATGAGCTCATAAATTAATCCATGTCTTGCCTGACCCCCACCGGGATGGACACTCACATATCTCACCACCTACTGTGCGTTAATATCAATATCCAAGGCCCTCAACATGTTACGTACACGCTCACGTAGTCTCTCGCCGTAACGCGGCACCTTATCGTCGACGAGACTAGTCGCCAACATGACGTCACAGGTGGCCTTGAGGAACTTATCAATGCAGGCTCCTCGATAATGGTGCAAATATGCTGAGTCATTGTTACTTTCCACCACCACATTCAGGTTATAGCCTGACTTAGGGTGCGTCTCCACTACCCCGTGCCAATTAACCATCAGCAGTGGATCAGACCTCATTAACGTCTTAGGGTTGTCCTTGGATATGAACGTCCTCCGGTTGTGTTCGAGAATCTCTAAGCGAACTTCCGGTTCTTTGTTTTTCTCCACTTGCTGGGACGTTTTCGGAAAGTCTGTAAAGTGCCAGGCGATTGGGAAACTTAAACCGGAAGTGCGTGGGTACTTGTGGAAGTGTCTAATCCCAGTGAAGTATATCGACTCGTCTCTACTCGGCAAGAGAATCTCATCATAGTCTATTATAAGGAAATATTCATACTTGTGCACGAATCGTAAAATACAGTCGTTTAAGGACACTAGATAAGCTTGTTGGAATATAGAGTAGTATTCTTCCTTTGTCATTCTATACTGCTTCATGGCATGCTGTAGAATAGTGTCTAGTAACGGGAACTTAAGTGTAGTAATCATCTTCATACGTTTATACACATCGATCACCCTCACACCTTTACCTTTGATATCGGAGTCATACACTATAACATGGTCTACACCTACAAGTCTGTTAATCTCTAACCATTCTATCAGTTTCCTGGGGTCTAGGTAGCCTGAGTAAGCCTTGCCGCATATGGCAAGTTGTCTGCGTCTGTTTGTGTCGTTAAACTCCTGCGGTGGGTTCACTACATGCAGGGGAATCTTCACACAAGGCAAATCATCAAAACTACAAATTTCTACTGACGATTTCTGTTTGTATTTCTTGGGAGTTTTACAGTAGAATATGGAAGCTGTGTACAAGCTATTTGAAGGCCAGTTTGGAAACACATGAGCAGTCTCTGTGGTGATTGCTATGGTTTTATTCCCAATTTCGAAAATACATTTAGGTTTTGGGTGGTATTGTCTGTGCCTGAGTCCCAGCACCCTTATCACTGAGTCTCCGTATCGGAGGTCGAGGAAGGCGGAAGAGAAATATACTTCCTGGGAAGGAAGCCAGTACACACTCGGCCGGATCAGATCCGGATCATCCGAGAATAAGTTATCCTGTTTAATGTTCTCGCTTTGGTTTGTGGAGTTCTTCAAGACGTCGACCCTGACGTGGATGACGTCAGACGCCTGGATGACGTCAGAGTGGGTGACGACTTCCCATGTTTCTAACGTAAGGAAGACGACGAAGGATATGAGCACAGCTCTGAATATGACGGAGGGGACAGAGACTGTGAGGGTGAAGATGGAGGTGCTGTGTTTCTTCCTGAGATCCATTGGAGCGGTCTGATACATAGCAACGTAGAGGAGTCAGGTCCAGAAGGCAGTTTTGTACCCCTAAGTTCTAGGGCTCATTAACACTTTGAGTCTTAATCTTAGCCTTGTGGTTAAGCTTATCGCTGGATGCGGAATTGAGGGATGTGGCCTTCTGGACAGGACTGCAGTGAGGTATTGGATCTGTTCAGGATATTCGGCACTTGAATAGCCACTCTAGGTCCAAACCCTCAGATCCCACTCTAGGTCCAAACCCTCAGATCACCTCACTTCGCTAATCAGTTTTCTGGCCCAGGACTCGACGTTTTAATGGGAATATAATGACATTTGGAGGTCTTAATGGAATTGCGATAGCACTTTGTGGTTTGAGGCGAGAACCTTTTAGGTACAAATAAATACTATGTTGAATTGAATCGAAGTTACCATTAATTTACTTAATTATTATCATGAAGGTGTATAGGCTAATTGTGTGCATGAACTCACTTGATAAATCAATTATATGTACACATTAGTTTGATTCCATAGAAATGAGGGGTTTTGAGGTATAATTAAGGGCTGCGTTTGCCTTGAAAGTATCCAATATGTTAAAGGTGTTAACCTTATCACTGCAGCATCCTCTGAATAGACAACAACCGACCAGCTTCCGTGCTAATTAGCTTTTAAATTACTTATTTAGCAGTATGAAGGTTTGTATAGAATAATTATGTCCACATATGTTTGATCCGTGATTGTAACAGTAAAAACAAATAATAAAAACCTCTGTCCTTTGAGGTAAAATTAATTTCTGCCTTGTGAATATCCAAATCAAGGTATTTCAGTGATTCCATTAATGATATATATCCAGCAGGTATAATATATGTCCCTCGGTGGTGTTATATCCAGGTGGACATTACATTTATATTGAACTTTACCTTCACTTGTAAATACCTCGAGTATTTCAGCTCAATAGATAGCTGACGACCAGTTCCTCAGGACACCGCACGGTGGCACTGCTCTGTGTGATGTACCGCCTCGTTATGAGCCTGGACCAGGTAGTAGTTCAAGCCTTCACCGTGTGCAGTGGTGGCGCTGTGAGCGGTGGAAGCGTCGCGTGCAGCGGGTGTGTTCAGGGAAGCGTGACATCTGGAGAGAGAAGACAGTGTTGATGTTTATGCATGGCAGGAGCAGGTAATTATGTAGTCAGTAATGGCTCAGATCTTCAGAATATGTACAATTCACCTTCACCAATCCTCTTAAATAACCCAGTTTTAAGACAAAAAACAGCTTCAAAAGCAGTTTAACATAACAGAACTGATACTTTAAATCAAGGCAATACCAATATACTCAGATATACTTGGTATTTATCATTTTTCAGCCTAATTTAGTAGAAATTCCTAAAAGTGTAGAGCTGCCAATTGTTCATTTTCTGAAAATCTGACCCATACAAGCGACTGGTTAAGGTCTGGCCTCTTTGAAAGAATACAATCTTACTGGAATGTTTTACCTCTAACTGTCAGATTAATCGACTGTTTACTATCATTGGAATCCCCTTGATCTCACCTTTTCAAATTATCTCAGAATCTATTTATTTGATGACTTGTTTGAATCACTTAGCTGTAAGATATCACTAATAATATTATTAAAATGTCTATTTTTGCGACTTGAGCTGTGTGGCCTCTTTCGAATAATCCAAATTTAAATCAGAAATACAACATAACCAAACAGGTTCTTTGAATCAACGAATCAATACCAGATAATATCCTCCCATAGATCTAGCGATTATCTATTCCAGCTAAATTCACCAGAACATGCTAAAATGTGTAGAACTGCTGATCGAACCTTCTCTGTCGATCTGGCCATTTTCCATGATGATAATTGTAAATATGACTATAGCAAATCATATTACTAGGAATGACTCTATTACTAGCAATTACTAATCAAATATAACTTTAGACCTGGCCGCCTGATCACTGAAGGTTTCAATAAGTATAACACAACTCACATAGTCAATTCAGTTTCAAAGATGTGTATTTCCAAGGTATATCAAATATATAATACCAAGGCAAGTACAATCCCTGACTGAGAGTCTAAGGAGAAGGTTCTGGTGTGTAGCAGCAATGAAGTCAGGAGCAAGTCTGCCTGTACAACCAGAACCCCTCGTCTTATATACCCTCATTCAGGTCCTGCAACCCCCTTGGTTACAAGTACATTTTCATATAAAATAGCAAGCAAAAACATGTTAAGAAACAGAAACATGCCTGGAAATATGCTAGAAAGCATGCTTAATCCTATAGCTAATCCCCCTCCCTGCCCCCAGCCTAGGCGGGGCCAGGCAGCTTAAATATAGGGAGATTAATCCTTATGAGAAAGCTTCAAGCTTTCCCTACCAAAAGGTTCATTTTACTTTATTAATAATTACTGATTCGTTTCCCTTCTAAATACAAATATGCGCTATATGATACAATAATTAAAACATGATTTATCATACTTCCCCGCCCACTGGTCTTGAATCACCACTATTCAAGGAAACCATGGCCTATCCATTATAGGGGACAATATAAAAGCTACACTTCGAATCACTGGATAAATCAATTATTGCTAGCACAAAAAATAGGAAGTACATAAGATGATAAGACCGCTACAAATAACGATAATAAACTCATATGATAAAACTAGTACACCATGGACCTCGTCTGATTTGCATGGCGACTGCTCAAAGAAGGAAAAAACCTTAAGATCTATAAATATCCTGTAGACACACACATAACTGGTAAAAGTACATAGATTACTCAAGTCGAATATATAAGAACAGGTTCTGTTTTGAGGAACTAAATAATGTGGTAGAGCTTGAGGTATATAACCTGTTGTCTATACCCACAAGAGTAAATCAAAATTTCAAAAGTTCATGTACTGTAAGTTAATCGTAGGGAATGGTATTTTAGGCCTCTTGTTCAAAAGTTCTTGAAGTAAAGTTCATAGACCGTTAATCCAAATGTTCGGAAAATAAACCATTCATAAAAGTCTAGTTTGGTGAGGCTTCTCACCCACATATTACTAAAGTCAAAATCAATCATAAAAATCAAACCTATAAAGTTCACAATATATAAAATGAATAAACTCTGGTGCGAGATGAATCATCAATTCAGTGGTAAAACCATGCTGAATCCAGCGAGGAGATGTCCATCCTACACAAATCATAAACCAATGACACTTACAGAAAATACCTGAAGAAAAGTATTCAGATATAAATGTTCAAATGTTCAACAGATCACAAGGCTATATTTTAACTTGGTTGTCCTGGAATAATCGTTGAATAGGGCGCTGTCTTGTGCATATAAATCCTGAGTCACTCTCGCTCAAGTCCCTTATGTATTACGACTTCCCATTGTCTTTCCAAGTTAAATAAGTGTCCAATAAGCGATGTTTCTGGTTGTAAAAACGGCCAAATCAATAAAGATAGAGTCCAATGCCTATAAGCTCACATCATGCATCTCCATCGTTGTGTTGTTATGTAAGAAGGGCTGGCTGGCTGAGTCATCCTGGGACAGATGACTCTGTTGTGAATCCGGTGATATCCTGGGGGATTGTATTTGTCGGCTTACCGGACTCGACCAATTTTCAGCATCCTCCTAGATAATAAAATCACATGATATTTTGCAATTGGCTCTGTAAATGTTACCTTTCAGAATAACATAATATAAAAGTACATATATATAAAACTATGTGATTGAAATCATCGCTATTTCCTTTTGAAGAAAAATCTTATCAAGTGAGCATGTTTTGTACCGAAAAATACCTAATACCAAAGGTCATTTGTCTGTTCATCCCACATCAAATATTTCAAAGAAACCATTATCTTTGACAATGTCTGTGATAAAATAAATCCCCACATACTTAGTAATAATATATGACTATTATACCCAAAGAAAACCCTAATAAGATATGTATTATATATACATAAAAATAAAATTCTGCTAAATTACCTTTGTTAGCCATGAGGGCTTAAAACGAGGATCGGCTGGACTTATGTCGCTAAGGTCCAAACCAGAATCCTCATGAGTATGCTCCAATTGTCTTGGTACACGTGGCTGCAGTTTTGGGGTCTGACTCAATATGGGGGTCTGACTCAATATGGGTTTCATGGGATATAGTGGCTTTGAAATATCCTTTTTCTTGAACCTAGGGGTAACCGTATCACTGGTTGGAGGGTCAATGATTTCCTCAAATCCCTTACTCGTCTTCATTATGAAAATTCCTGCGTCATTCATGTGGGCATGATCGTTGATGATATCTTGTAATCTTTTGCCCATCCACTGAGTGGTGGTAATCTGAGAAGGAATATCTATGTCCCAAACTTTGCTTCCTCTCTTCAGGGTAAAACGACCCACCTTCTTTATGTTAATCTTGGCTCCAAAACAACCCCTAGACACTGAGACGTCTAGAATTCGGGGAATGGCCATAAAAGAAAAAGCATTCGATTCGTTGAGTAATTCCTTCATTGGGATGCAAATGTTGTCCTTCCTGGCTCCCAATTTATAATATATCATTGCACCATTATGTGATATCAACTTCTTGTCCCCTTGAGGAAATATAAATAAACCGCAATAATCAATCCTTTTGGCAATAACTCTGAAGCATGTCATTGCCACCTTCTTAAAAGCCACCAAGAAGATTATAATACAAATAAAGGTAAGAATCATGTCCTGGTATTTAATCTTTGAAATAAATTCTGAAAATCCGCCTTGTTCTTCTGTAGCTGGGAGGATTGATGCTGAAGGTAATAGAGCGATTTTGATGGTCTTATATTCTGGAACCACTCCTGCCATTCCTGATTTTATTTGCATCAGAGCTACTGCAGCTCCTAACCGTCTGGTACGGTATAAAGCATACAGCCCAGGTAATGCTATAACAATTGTAAAAAGAACTATAGCAATCTTATATGGCCAAAAGGAATTCCAGCTGATCATAGCCGCATCATCAGAAGGTAAATCAGGGATAAATCCCATATGTTGGTTTTTCAAAATGTCCACTATCTCATCCAAATCCCTTTCCCCCTCAAACAAGCCTCCCTCCTCCAATAGAGAAAGACTTGGTAGATCAAGAGAGAAAGTATTGTTATTTCCACTGGGGCTTGCTGAGATGTCAATAAGGGACAGATTGAAGGCTTGAATCAAAGGTAAATTGATATGATATATAATAAATGTTTCTGTAATTGGGCCACATTGTTGATCCGCAATGGCAAACAATTGGTTGATTCTGACCTTCCCATAACATGGAATATTAAATGAACAAAATGTACAAGAAACGTTCTCTGTTGTACCATTTTGAGAATTTTCATAAATAAAACTTCCTTCACTTGATGAAATTAATACACTTGATTCAGCAAGAGGGACAATACTTGATGGAATTGGAGAATTGGCTGAGAATATATACTGACAATTCTCACGAATGTTCTTATCTTGATAAATAGCCCAAGTACAACTCCAGAAATTATATTCTCTCCTGGCTGGTATGGCGGCGCACTCTACATAATGTCCTCTCTGGCATAATGAATACTCCTCTTCATTAAATAGCACATGTGTAGAGCCAGACTTGCTCACCATAAGAGTGCGAGCTATATCCTTCACCTTGGTATATCCCTTGTTCCTGTTTCTGTCTAGTGGTGTTGGTAATACAGTAGGACGATACACAAGGAAGGTACAATCTTCAGTTGAAGTAGGTAGATCAATAAAGATGGACAAATGAGTAGTTGTGTATTTGTAAGTAAGAAGTTGATCCGTATAAAGAAATGAAGTATGTCTAATACACAATCTTCTACCTTGCTGAGCCAATTCTCCCTCATAATGTTGTATAATTGAACGTAGGTGATGAGGCGATATTAGATGAACATTGATCTTGCCTTCTCTCAAACCTTCCATGCTCTCTAGCCAATTGGACAGTTCAGCTGAATAAGCATTTAGAAGTTCGGTTTGATAAGTGATGTATGACATAGAGAGAGTAAAATAAGAATTCCAAATATGACCTGCATAAAAGTTCCCAGACATGGTGGCCATTTGGGTGATCATAGATCGGAGTGAATCCCTAGTAGCTACCATAGTCTGTTCTGCTCTATCAAGTCGTCGATGGAGATTCTTCATGGCACTTGAAGTTCTTGATAATGCCTGGATAGTAAGGTTCCTAAAGGAATCAGCATTACCGGCCACAGCCATTACATTCTGATTTAAGATATTCATACTCCTGGCGAGCCTCATTACATCTTTTACAGTGGCAGTGCCGAAAATTGATCTTGATATATCTCCTATGAAATCCAATGGAGAACTACGATATTGCCTTGTCTTATTAAGACCTACAGGGCGATTCAACATATTCCAGAAATCTTTAGATTGTGCTTCTACTCTCCATTTAAGTCGCTCCCAAGCCTGTTGTTGCATCACTAAAAATCCTTTTATCTGATCACAAAACTTATGGGCATCATGGCCTCTATCTGTTTGGCTTAAGTTGGCACATGGATGCATAATAGCAGGAAATTCCGTCAACTTTGAGGGCAATGGTACCCTGATCGATATAACTGCTTTACCATCAGGCAGGATGGCAAATTTGGGATCTTTTCTAAAGATCACTCCAACGTTGTGGCGTTCTATGATACTTGGCCACATCCCATGAGTCAGACCCAGAAATGTACACACTAATAGGACCTATAATACAATAAAATAACCTTCCATTAGAAATATATGAGAAATACCAAAATATTCCCAGTAAAATGGATTCATATAAATCGATAAAATCCTTCTCGTCCACTAATATTCAATACAGGTTGATATCCACAGCCAGCAAATAAACTAAACTCCTAGGGTAAAGTATATACAATCTCAAACAATAATTCTGCGACCTTTCAGTAAATTAAATGTGACTGGTCTTACCCTAAGATCCATGATGACCCTTTGTCCAGAGTTTTTACTGTATAAATGAAGGCGGCAGAATAATGAGATTAATCTCAGACCAAATTCTTCTCTTGACAGAACTGGTGTATGAATCAGTGACAACGACTGATTATGGTTCCTACCTTAAGGCAACCCTTACTTTATACCCATTTTCATAAGCTGCTGGGATATCACACCCTATAGTGGGGAATCCAATTAGGCTTGTGGTCCTTAGTTGCACTGTGTAGAAGCGCTAAAAGCTTGTGTTTGGTCGCGCTCAAGCTTTTTAGCAATAAAATATATAGAAACGTTGAGTTGGCTTAGTAGCTATCACACTTCTGCCTATGTCGGACTCTGTGCTTAGTTACTTTGCTCTAAAGTAAGTCATAATCTGGAGGTAAAGGTGTAAAATCCTGGGTTTTGTTTGACTGGGAAGTGAATTCAGTTTTCCCGTCAACTCATGTCATAATTAGGAAAATAAACTACTCTTTAAACGGGAAGAATAGGGGTCAATAATTCGGGCCAGAATGTTATCCTTCTAAACACACAAGCTTTGCTAATAGCTTCTATAATATATGTCATCTTTCACCAGGCTTTCAGAAATGATAAAGTACAATAAAATATTACAAGTTGGCCATAAAATTAAGCACCAGCGGTGGATCAAATCCAACCCTGTACTAAAAGATGATACATATTTCTATAAGGAATAACATGTATTCTGGGATCTAATAAAAGATCTTAACTAATTTATTACGAAGAACCAGAGCGAGAACGAGTTTGGGGAACTTCCCTTACTGCCCTCTGCTCGATTTCATCCGTAATATAAAGCTGTTTGGCAGCTTCATTGAAATGATCTAGGGGGACCCAACGTACATCTCCATCAATAAATTCCACCCTATACTTTAGAGGCTGTCCACGGGGCCGGCAAACATCGAGTACAGATTTAATGGGATGAAATGCTGTCTCTTCCCCAGGTGTAATTAATTTAGCTACCTTTGGGGAACTGTTACCGCCATGAATCAGTTCATTCTCCTCATCCTCATCAGGGAGATGTTCATCACAGGAATGGATTTCCTCAGAACTCTCATCCTCAGTAGGAATTACAGGAGGTGCAGGTGGAGGGTTAGGTATGGAGTTTGCTACAAGAATATTATCTGCCTCCTGATTATTTTGAGCGACCATATCCTCTGTAGGGTCTACCAGGCTTTCTAATGGTATATCCCCCTCATTGAGGTCCTCAGGATCATCAGGCTCTTCTTCATATTCCGTCCAGTTTTGCTGGACTTTTTCACGGGATAAACCCTTCTTCAATCTCATAATATTAACTGCTTTGAGAAGGAATTTACCCGATTTGGCTTCTCGTAAAAACACTGTGGTATCCGTGTTAAACCTAACTATGTAATAAGGACCGTGAAATTGATGAGCTAATTTCAGCTTTGTCTGAGGTTCCTTAATACGAGGCCAATGCAACCATACCATGTCCCCTTCAGAGAGTTTAGGGTCATTTACTCTCTGATCATATCTTTCTTTCATGCGTTTTTGAACCCGTTTTAAGCGTTCAGAAGCTTTCTTATGAACTATCTCCTGATTCTGAAGGATGCTGGCGAACCTTTCACTGACAGACGCACCCTCTTGCAGATCAAGATTAATGTTAACCTCAAAAGGCGACAAGGGTTCACAGCCATTAAGTAGACCATATGGAGTCTGTCCAGTACCATATGCATTTGTGGTGTTCAAAGCATAGGTCGCAGAATCAAGATATTCGTCCCAGTTATCCTGGTGTTCGTTAATATAGCTTCTGAGTACACTTAAAATTGAGCGATTTGCGCGTTCTACCAATCCCGAATTTTGTGGATGGGCCACGCTGGTGAAAGAGTGAGAGATGTGATATTTGGCACAAATCTCCGCAAAATGATGGCTCGCAAAGGCCTTCCCATTATCAGACACAATCCTTCGAATACCTCCTACCCTGCATAATACTTTAGAAAAGAAAACTTTACCAAAGGTTTCTGCAGTTAGGTCAGGTAGAGGAACACACAAGACAAAACGGGAATAATAGTCTACCACCACTAAAATGTGTTTTTGACCTGATTTGGTCTCTGGGAGTCTCTCCAACGCATCTAGATTGACCACCTCCCAAGGCCTAGGGCTTGGATCTCTAATAGTAAGTGGCGGTCGAATGGGATGTGTCATCTTTTTGGTGCGAGCACAGGTCTCACATGATCTAACATATTCAAAAATGTCTTTACTCATGGAGGGCCAGAAATAACGATCTTTAATTTGACCAATCATTTTCTGTGCTCCGAGATGACCACTCTGTACTGCATCGTGGTGCATTTGCAGTACAATTTCCCTCAATTTCTTAGGAATAACCAGCTGAGGCTGCACCTTCCCCCCTGGTCCCATTGCAACATCTAGATGATATAAGATTTCCTCATGTAAGATATAATTTTGCTCCCTCAGTACGATCACTTTGGCTTCCTTCTCATCGTCCGGAAGTGAGTGATCTGTAAGGAAACTAATTATACCCTGACACAAGTCATCTTCTCTTTGGGCCTGTCTCACACTATGCCTTGATATTCCCATCCCTTCAAATTCAATATCAAAAGGCTTCACTGTGTGGCGATATTTGTTACGCTTAGTATTGTTAGGCCTGGCATTGGTAGTATGTATAGCATGAATAGATATGTAATCAAGATCGGTTTGGTCATAGGAATGAATCTCAGGGATGTCATCAAAAGATACCATGGGATTGGACTCACCTGAATTCTTCCTTAACTCTCGCCTCTGGGTTTTAGGCATACGGACCATATGAGCAGGAGGTTGGCTAGATAGCTCCTCTACTGCTATATGACATAATTGGGGAAAAGTATCAAATAAATTGGGATCTTCTTCAGAGGGAGGAGAGTCTATATCTAGACGAGAAAGGGCATCGGCAACGATGTTCAAGGATCCTTTTAAATGTTCCACCCTGAAATCGAAACCCCTTAACTCAGCGGCCCATCTTATCTGCCTAGAAGTTAGCTTACTCCGTGGATTCAATATATACTGGAGAGGAGCATGATCGGTTTTTATAAGAAATTGCCTTCCCTCCAGGTAGACTCTCCACTCTGTGCAAGCAAAGATTATAGCAGCCAATTCCCTGTCAAGGGTACTATAATTCCTTTGAGGGGCAGTAAATAGCTTAGCACAATATGCTACAGGTCTTAAAACCCCATTTTGGTCCTTTTGACTTAGCGTTCCGCCCATTCCATAAGCACTTGCGTCGGTTGTTACGACCATGAGCTTGTTAAAATCAGGGTAAAGCAATAAGGAGTCACTAGTCAAAGCCCTTTTTAAATCGTCAAAAGCAGCCTCGTGCTCATCTGTCCAATCCCAGACACAATCCTTCTTAGTCAAACCGTATAAACATCTAGCCCTAGAGGCATACTCTGGTATAAACCTGCGATAAAACCCAGTCATACCCAGGAAACGTCTGACTTGTGTCTGCGAATTAGGTGATTTAATCTCGCTTATTACCTTAACCTTTTCGGGATTAGGACTGATACCATTCTCACTCAATATATGACCTAAGAAGGGCACTTCTTGTGCAGCTATAACACATTTGGAAGCTTTTAATTTTAATCCTGCCTTAATAAGATGACCCAAAAGTTGACGCATATCAGCAAGGTGCTGTTCAAAAGTCCTTGAGAAAGTGATGATATCGTCTACATAGGCCAAGCTAGAATTAAATTTTAACCCTCTTAATACCATATCGACTATAGCCTGGCATGACCTGGCAGCATTCTTCAGGCCCATGCTCATCCGCTTATAACGAAATTTACCAAATGGAGTGAGAAAAGCGGTTTTGTCTCGGTCTTGTTCTCTAATTTTAACCTGATGGAAAGCCATCTGAAGATCACAAGCAGAGATATACTTGGGACGAATCTGGCCAACCGCATCTAGGGTATCATCAATTCTAGGAATGGCTAGATATTGTGGAATAGTCACCAGATTTAAATTTCTATAGTCGCAAACGACACGGAAATTGCCGGTGCCTTTCTTACTAACCAAAAAAGCTGGTGAACCCCAAGCTCCGTCCTGAGTGGGTTCTACAATATCCAGATCGATCTGGGCTTGTATAGCTTCTCTTAGTCTTTCACGCATGATTGGCGACATGCGGAAAGGCATCTGTTGGACTGGCTGAGCTCCTGGATTTAAATGGATCTCGTGCTCCACCCAATCCGTACATCCCAGACGGCCATCAGGTCCAACAAAGGCTTCACAAAATTCTTCTAATAATTCGTTCATAAGAGCTTTCTCTTCCTGCGTTAAATTAGACCTGGAATAGTCTACTTGTGGAACAAATTTAGTGTGTGAGGCCAAAACCGAGTTGCCTTGTTCATTCTTATTAACAGCTGGCGTCACCTGGGTGATTGCGACTGAGTTCAACGCAATACATTCATCGCTTCCCAGGCTCATAACTGAACCGACCAAATTGCCAGCAGGTAAGCATATCTCTGCCTTACCTGTATTTAATAAACGAATAGGAACCTGGTTTTGCTGCACTTTCACACAAGTCCGAGCTATTAAAAGTTGTGAATTATCCGTACTGTTGATCCCAGAAAATCTAACAAAAGTCCCTTGAGGCATAGGTGTCCCAGTACCCAAACTACCCACAAAAAGAACCTCTGTTTCTCCTGGAATAACTAATTCCTTGGTTAATCTAACATTAGCTGCGGATGAAAAGGTGGTTTCATCCTTAGAGAAATGAATAGAAATACCATAGTTACGCAAAAAATCCCTCCCAATAATACAATCATATTGAAGAGAAGGTAAAACATAAAATGTAGTGACATAATCTACCCCATCGATAGTAATAATTGTTTTTACATCACAGACAACATCCATAGTACCCCCTCCTGCAAAAGTAGCAAATACAGTAGATGGTTGAACAGACAATATTTTCCCCTGGTCTTGTATCTTTCGGTAATATTGCTCACTCATACAACAACGATCAGCTCCTGAATCAATCAGGGCTGGGGTACATACAGAGCCAATACAAATTTTCATGCAATTCTTCGAATCCAGGATATGTGAAACATTGGACTTACCCCGGTCTTTACGTTGCTGCTGGTCAACGCAAATCTGGTGAATCTGCAATTTAGTTGGTCTCAAGTTGTTGTCATCGAACATGGGTATGTCTCTGCAATAGTCACTCCCTTCACATCGGCACTCCACTTTCCCTGCAACACCCCCATCGGTGCAAGGAGAGCTTAGTTTCCCGTAGGCGAAGCCTGCTGCTGGGTCAAGTCGGTCGTGACTTGGCCATTGGTTTGAGAAGAATTGCCGCCATTATAGTTGCGACCACGTCCTCTCCCCCTTCCACGTCCTCCTCGTCCTCTTCTTGGATTGGAAGGACAATCCCTGGAATAATGCCCTTTTCCTCCGCAGGTATAACAAATGAGATCGGTTGACTGTGTGGAAGTAATCGGCGCTGCATTTGCTAAACTGGTGGCATTAATAGTCAGTTGTTGCCGAAGTGCCTGGATTTCCCTGGCCATATCAGTCTGAGGGGATGATACACTTGCACTAACTTGGTTGTTTCTACTTTCACGGATTTCTTGCCTTAATAAATCAAGTTGTGTTTGCACGTCATTTGTTGAAGAAACCTGGTTAACACTTGGTCCCTTCATTGCTCTCATCTCCGTTCGCAAAGCCTCAATTTCAGACTTTACATCTGTTTTTACACTGTTAACTGGAGTTTTGAATTGATCGACCAAGGTAATCACTAAACCTTTCAAAACATCAATGTTGGCCGAATTTTCAGTGCTGCGCTTGTTTTTAAGCGACAATGTGTCTCTAGCTGTAAGTGCGGCCTTTAAAGCAGCTTCAAAAGAAGTGGGATTACTCTTAAGCACTTCTGCACGTACTTCAGGGCTAAGTCCCCCTTTAAATCTATCTAATTTTTCTTTATCAGTATACCCTAAAATTCTGTACGCCTTAGAGGCTTTGTGAATATAGTCTTGTACAGACTCATTTTCCTCCATTTTAGTAAACATAAGTTGCGCCTTCTTATCTTCAGTAATATCCAGAAAATATTTCACAAATTCTGTTTTAATGTCTGCCCAATCTTTGCGTTCAATACCATGGTCAACATACCATGAATGGGCCTCTCCTTGCAAATATAATAATAAAGAGTTCTTTGCCGCATTAGCATTGTCTGGGTCTTGTATCTCACAAAACCGCTCATATATCCTGAGCCAATCCTCAGGGTCTTGTGCTGATCTACCTGTAAACACTGCCGGCGTGGCTGTACTGGCAAATTTGGTAATTGTAGTATTATTTACTTCTGCCGTAGGTAAATCATTTACTTTAGAAAAAGTGTCCTGCACTGCTTTAAGAATAGATGCTGATTCTCTCTTACCACTGTCTGTAATCTTTTTCAGCTCCTGCACAATGAAATCATACTGTTCCTGCTGCATGATGATTTCGGCTGGTGTATTCCTTGTAATGCGCAAAGTCATTCCATATAAAATCTCACTTTAAGGATCTTTTCCAACAATAGAATATTAATTCATATCATTGGCCGACGGTTCTACACCAATGTAAATATGACTATAGCAAATCATATTACTAGGAATGACTCTATTACTAGCAATTACTAATCAAATATAACTTTAGACCTGGCCGCCTGATCACTGAAGGTTTCAATAAGTATAACACAACTCACATAGTCAATTCAGTTTCAAAGATGTGTATTTCCAAGGTATATCAAATATATAATACCAAGGCAAGTACAATCCCTGACTGAGAGTCTAAGGAGAAGGTTCTGGTGTGTAGCAGCAATGAAGTCAGGAGCAAGTCTGCCTGTACAACCAGAACCCCTCGTCTTATATACCCTCATTCAGGTCCTGCAACCCCCTTGGTTACAAGTACATTTTCATATAAAATAGCAAGCAAAAACATGTTAAGAAACAGAAACATGCCTGGAAATATGCTAGAAAGCATGCTTAATCCTATAGCTAATCCCCCTCCCTGCCCCCAGCCTAGGCGGGGCCAGGCAGCTTAAATATAGGGAGATTAATCCTTATGAGAAAGCTTCAAGCTTTCCCTACCAAAAGGTTCATTTTACTTTATTAATAATTACTGATTCGTTTCCCTTCTAAATACAAATATGCGCTATATGATACAATAATTAAAACATGATTTATCATAATTGTCTACATTTATTTAGAATGTAATATTTCCGTGAATGAAACTTGGGAAAAAATCCTCATTCATGTTAATAGTCATTCAGAAACAGAGATCTAATCGAACAATAAGCTATAGAAATCTTTTTGAAATACCATTCAACGGTTTCTTTTTTATCTATTGGCATGAACATTTCAACAAGAACATACAAAACGTATGTTCCTTTCATAGAAGTGTAAACGATTCCACAATAAAAAGTTCTTTAACTATCTCAGTGTAACGTTATAACATTGTTAACGTGTTATCTATTGGCATTGACACTCACACAAGCACAAGAGCCTTAGCTGGGTCAGATTTTCAGAAAATGTACAATTGGCATCTGCACACATTAATTAAATTCTGCTAAATTGGGATGAAATTTGGTCAATACTAGGTAAATTCGAGTATATTCGGCATTGCATTGATTCTAGCAATCTGTTTGGTTAAGTTGAAATGTATTTTGAACTTTATTTTCGTCTAGAATTAGGGTTATTTGAGAAGATTGTCGATGTTGAATTGTACATTTTCTGAAAATCTGACACCTGGGTTTTTGTTTAGAAGAACCCACCAACAGTCACAGCTTTATCTATTCAGACATAGATTCCTATAGAAGAGATCCTCTTGAGAAAGTCCTTTCCCTCCTGACTCACTCTCGCACTGACACAACCATTCAGTTCTAAACATCATTTATCATTCAAATTTACTACTCAACTTTTAAAATAAGAAGAAAAAAAGCAAGACTTGAAGAGAATGTAGACATGTTTGAAGAGTTTAGAGCCAAAATTAGTCTTTCAAAGCTAACAGAGTAAAACTATTACCTGTCAAAGCTCTCCCAGGGACAAAAAGAGAAGAGTTTTTGTGGCGTTATGTGTTGTAGGAGGATATATAATGGAACCAACACAAAAAGTGGAACAAACACAAAAAGATTCAAATCTTTTTGTGCGATGCAGCATATGCATGGACGAGCTCTGTATATATCATGTCCAGGTGGTATATAATGTATGGGCAAAATGACTGAGAGTTTAAGAAGATTGGTTTTAAATAAGTTGATAAAAATAGAAAGAAATGGATGGAGCTAGTATTCCGGAAAAGAGGTGCTTTGTCGCTAGTGAAAGAAGTGAACACGTATTCAGGTAGAGTGTGCACACTCTTGAAGACGATGCCTTCCAAGGCTTTATCCTTGGACATATATATGGGTCAGATTTTCAGAAAATGTTCAATTGGCAGCTCTACACATTCAGTGAATTCTGCTAAATTAGGCTGAAAAATGATTAATACCGGGAATATCTGAGTATATTTGGTATCGCATTGATTTAAATATCTGTTCTGATATGTTGAACTGCCATTTGAAACTCATTTTTGTCTTAAATATGTGCTATTTGAGTGGATTGGTGAAAGTGAATTGTATATTTTCTGAAAATCTGACCCATATTATTTTATTGGCCACAATTTAAAACAACTGCCTACAAAAGATGCATAACCTCCTTCAACTCGCTGTTTTCATGCGTTGCCATATTCAAAATTAAACCACAAAATATAACAATATGTATATGTATAGGTAATATTGCAACGAGGAAATCTAACCTTTATTATACACATATTGCTCTGAAAAAACCGTATCTGGAGTCATTTACGCATAGTGCGTATTTCACAAGTGATATACGTGGGGTTTTCATGGCAACCAATCTGTTTTTTATGAAGGTTATCTGTAAAATTCAAATTTATGACTCGATTTTTGTTCTATTTCCATGATTGAAAGCATGTATAATAAATACGTTTACTAACTCGTTGGTTTCAGTTGCTTAGAATATTGCGCACGTTGCTACGCAACACGTGCAATATTCACGCTCCTTCAACCAACTTGTTAGTTAACCTGTGTTGATACCCACTTAAGCATATTGCATTGTTTAACACAGATTGGATCCAAATCAGGACTTCACCTTCCTCCCAGTCAAGTCTGTTTAATATCGATTACATCAATCTCATATCAACATGGCTGAGATCGTCAGAAAATATACGCGAGACAGCCCTACACATTTAGTTAACTCAGATAAATTAAGCAGTTCAATAAAATGATAAGATTGATTTAAAATATATTTGTGAAAGTATTTGCAAATTCGTTATTTTTTTATTCCCACCTTCTTGGCTTTTACATACTAAGTGAGATATGTAATGTAAATCAAGGCAATGATTTGGATAATGTGGTTGATTAGATCACCGACTTGTGATGAGATGTTGGACTGTAATTTGAACCTAATTTTTGCTGTTTCAAATTAGGGTTATTTGTTGAATTGGTAGAAAGAAATAATTTGTACTCTAAATGCGATTCTCACGAAATTCCGTGGACGCTCTGTGGCACAGAATTGCATGAGCTTAGTGGACTTTAGTATATATGTGATGAACGAAATAAGTTTGTATTTCTAAATTAATTCTGATATGCAATGAATGCTTGCTAGAGTGTTTGATTGTTAGTAATTGCAACACTTGAAAATATCCATGGTGGAAAATACGTATTGTCTAAAATTAAATATGATTTTATTGAATATGAAATTGGCTATAAACGAAATTTCTACCAATTAAAAGGCGAATCTAACATGTTCTGACGATCTGACCCTTACCCATGGATATGGGTCAGATTCTCAGAAAATGTACAATTCAACAATCCTCTCAAATAACCCACATTTAAGACAAAAATGAGCTTCAAAATGCAGTTAAACACAACAAAACTGATACTTTGATATACCCTGTATTCTTCATTTTTCCACCTAATTTAGGAGAATTGCCTAAATGTGTAGAGCTGCTAATTGTACATTTTTTGAAAATCTGACCCATGTGTGACTCAACAAGAGATTGAGACATCCATGCTTATGTTAGTTTATCTTACAGTGAACAAACCTTGGAGGCCTGCCATGTTACAATCCCTGCCTGTACTGAGTGCTTGGGACATGAGACCTTGGGAAAACGTGAATAATAGTCACAAAGTGCCTGGCTAGGATATGGACCCACTCCAAACTACAAGCATTTAACTCCATGTTTGCCAATTTCATTATGAATTCTCTCAAGTTGTTCAAGGAGCTGCCAGAATGGTGCATGAAAGGCTGATTTTAAACTGTTTTCACTCACGTAACATGTATTATCAATAAGAGCCCGTAACATGTATTATCAATAGGAGCCCGTAACATGTATTATCAATAGGAGTCCGTAACATGTATTATCAATAGCAGCCCGTAACATGTATTATCAATAGGAGAATATAATTGTGTTTCTTCATAAGTAGAATTTGGTTTTTACATGTACAGGGACCGTGAGAAAGCTGGGTATATAACTGTTACAAGGTTTACTGCAGAAAATATTGAAAAGAGCCTTTCAAACAAACTGGTATTTCATCTACGTGAACAACGTTTCCATGCCAATTTAAATGTGACTATTTAACATGTTTTAAAGATGTTGGTCCAAGGCAGAATAGTGGGTATGAAAAGGTTCTTTAAATTATGTTAACTGGAATAATTCGAGTGATAATAGTGCATTGTCCATCGGGGAAAGAAAATAGTTTTTCTTCTTCAACCAAATTCATTTTTTAATTTACAGGGGTTAGTTCCACTCCACTGGTGAAGACCTTTAGTTGAAGTAATGCATGAAAAATAGAATTCATAATATTTTTTTCAAACTATCTCTTGAGAAAGAACATGGTTGAGTGATAACAAAAAGCAAAGAGAAATGGATCTCACCATTTCTTTTCATTTTAGGGACCATCAAAGTTTACTATTAAAGTCTGTTTTTCCAAGATTTCACACAAATGAATCACATTTTCCTTTTGAAAATCCTTCTAAACATAGCTATCACACAAGTTTGCCCTCATGCATGGAAGAACAGGGTATCAACATACTACAGATTAACAACCTCCATACACTAAACAGTGCACCAGCAGCCCCCCGCCCCCCTATGTCGGCCTCTAATCCTTCCATAACGCTTGCGAATCTGGGGGCTTTTTCATAAAAATCATGTACGACCTAATCTTAAATAGAAGAGGGATCAGTTGACTTTTGTTAAAATAAATAACGAATATGATTGGAATTTAAGAATTGATTTAGAGTCATTTCGACAATTTTCATATATAATGATTTCCGCACTGCCAATCATTTATTTAATTCATATACCTGGAATCATTCCTTTGCATAAATTTCCTAAATACAGGATAAATCACTAGTGGGTCTGAAGGAGCGGGAATATTGCACGAGTTGCAACCGCGCAACACACGAAGCCGAAGGCTGAGTGTGTTGCGCGGTTGCAATGAGTGCGATATTTCAAGCGACGAAGACCCACAAGTGATTTATCTGATTTATTATATATGCTTTATAAGAGGTAAAACAATGTATATCTTGCTGAAAAAATCATATTTGTATTGCATTGCATTATATTTGCATTCAACCAGTATCACTACGCTCCTACGCGCAGCAAATGAACATGAAGGAACACTGAGAGAGAAAGTTTGTGCGAGAGAAATAGCTCACATTTCCTAATCAATTTTAGTCACTTTCACAGTTTTAAATCTTTTGAAAATAAAGTTATGGTTTGATAAAGGGTAGACCTTGATAAAGATGAAAGGATTTTAGTTTATTTATTCATTTGAATGAGATATTACACCTCAAGCTGTGTTAAAAGTTACGACGATCTGCAGATCATTTTGTTGTCATTTGGTCACTGCGGGAAAATCGGTCACATTTTCGGATCAATTTCCAACGTTTTCGAAGCTTTAAATAGTTTTAAAACTACAGAAATGCTTTAACAAAGGATATACTTAAATAAAGATGAAAGTATTCTAGTTTATTTCCTTCATTTTGATCTAATTTTATTGTTCTACCTCCCGTACTGTCTGCGTTTTGTGCGTTGACAACTGATCGGCGTGATCCCTCTCAGGTGGGCCTACACGCTTTCATAGGCACCTTCAGAGCGTGGAGTTGTATACGACACAACTCAGAGCGTGGAGTTGTATACGCACACAACGTATACAACTCTACAATACGTTGTTTCAACGGCAACGCGTATATAATAAATACCCATATATACCCTTTAATATACCCATATTTCCCACAATTGGACTCATCTATATTATAAGGGAATAGTCCGACTGTAATGGACTAGCCTAAATAATGTAAGGAGCCTTGCAATTGGTCCTTATTCTATTTGCCTAATATAACTCTAACATGATTTCTTTGCTCATGATTAGATGCTGTCTATATGTATTTGTAATATTTGGTATACAATGGCATGTTAGATGAGAATAAAGACAGAACGGGTTCATAGCTCAAACTATAAGTACCAAGACTTCTTATCATAACTACACTTTACATAGTAAAATCACTGCTCTCTAAGCGTTCCTTACCCCGTGGAACAAGTAATGCACTCAGTATTAAAGGCATGAAGGCGCGTTCCTTTTCTATCAAACATTTAAAGCTAAAGGAACTCAAATAAAAACATGTTTAAGTTGGTAAAACAGAGTAGGGAGCGTGTGAGGGATGTGAATGAATGGGGCGTGTTGGCGGAGGTGTCCTCTGTATAGATTAGTGGTGGTCAGATTTTCAGAAAATGCACAATCTACAGTTCTACATATCTGTCAAATTCTACTAAATTAGAGTGAAAAATGTATAAATATTAGGGATATCTGAGTGTATTCTGTATTGTATTTATTCAATAAATCTGTCTGGTTATGTTGAACTGGATGTTGAACTGTATTTTCGTCTTAAATTTGGGTTATATGAGAAGATTTGTGAAGACCAATTGTACATTTTCTAAAGATCTGACCTGTATACTGACTGCGCACAAAGACCTACTGATCATCTCACTCCAGTTGTCACAACATGGTCAATATATGATTCTTTAAATACTTACAAATATTAGAGCCTAAAACCAATTTAACTTTGATAGACAATGGTATATGATGGTATAAAAAGGTATAAAATGGTATATTTTTTTTATTTTTTTTTGAACGAATTTTATTCAGGTTGGATATACTGGCTGCGGCCAGGGAAACTTAATGTGGCTCGGGTCAGACCCAGTCTGCCTCCACACCCTGAAATATTAATTATTACAGTTGGAATAATAAGTGTGTGAGAATCACATTTAATTTATAAATCTACATTTGAATAAGAAAATGAGTTGATGGGGGAGGGAAGGGGGGAGGTTGGGAAAGGGGAAAGGGGGGAAAAAGGGGGGAGTTAGTGTATGGAATGAGATGAGGGTGAGTGGGGTGGGGGGAGTGTGAGTGTATAGGGGAAGAGGGCAGTAGTAGTACTCTTAACAGAAAATAGCTTTTCAGGTGGTAGTTCAGTGAGGGGTAAGCCTCAATTCCTGGGGTAACATTAAGTTGTTAGTTAACAATTCCGTTTTTAACCTTATTTTAAAAGCCAGAGGGGTCGGTACTGTTTTAAGCTGACTTTGTAAGTTGTTCCACCATGCAATCCCAGCATAACAGAAGGATTTCTGGTACAGTGCAGACGTAGGTCTGCTCAATTCGAAGTTCAATCGCCGGTCTTCTCTGAAATCATAATTCTCGTCTAGGTGCCTGAGTTCCAACCAAGGTATTCTACAGAAGTGTAGTTGTTTATAAAGAAATTTCATTACATTGAAGAAGATTCTCTTTCCTACAGTCATGGTATTCGATATATCATGTAAATCATTGACATTATGCCAACGGGGTTTTTTAAAGGCAAAACGAAGTACTTTATTTTGGAAGATTTGTAATTTACTAATGAATTTTTGACCTGCATTTAAATAACAAATGTTACCGTAGTCCAGGTAACTTAAAACCATAGTTTTTACCAAGAGAGATCGCGTACTAACATCCAAAGCGTGTCTGTTGATATATATATTATATAGGCGAGCATTTGCTTTTTTAATAATATTAGATGCCATGTCTTGAAAGTTTAATTTGGAGTCTATAGTTACCCCTAGGTACGTAAATGTACTAACCCATTCTAATGGTGTACCATGTATCACAATGTTCAAGTTCGGTGTAGAAGAATTGCTTCTAATATTGGGTTTAATAAACATAGTTTTAGTCTTAGGAAGACTCAAGACCAATTTATTATCTGAACTCCATTTAGAGATTAAGTCTGTGTCATTTTGACACTTAGTTAATAAGAGACCTTCTATGTGCGCATCATTGACCAAAACAATATCATCTGCGAATAATAATATTTCGCCTTCAAAACTAAGTTCTGCGATATCGTTAATAAAAATATTGAACAACACCGGTCCCAAGATGGACCCTTGAGGGACACCATGTTTGATGGGTAAATACTTTGAATTAAGATTGTTTACTTTAACCTTTTGCATACGATCAGTTAAGTAGTTTTCAATCCAGTTAATTATCCATGTTGGAAATTTGTAAGCTGTAAGTTTCCGAAGTAGAAGACAATGGTCTATGGAATCAAAGGCCTTCTGGTAATCAAAGAATACCAGGGCACTAAATTTTCCTTGATTCATGATATTCATTAATCTATACAGAAGAAGGTTAATGGTCTCAGATGTGGAAGAGTTTTTCCTGAATCCTCCTTGCGCAGGAGTCAGGATATTATATGTATCAAGAAATAGCTGAATTTGTACGTTAACATGTTTCTCTAGTAATTTAATAGCGATATGTGTCAATGATATTGGTCGCAAATTATTGACCAGATTAGAATTACCTTTTTTAGGGATGGGGACCACAGTCGCTTTTTTCCAAATTCTTGGAATAGAACCCAGTTGGATCGATTTGTTTAATAAAACCACCATATATGCCTTAAATGATTTAAAGAGTAGTAGATAAATCTTCATGGGAATGGAATCACACCCAGATGACTTAGATTGGTCGACCTCATTGATTAGCTTAGTAAATTGGTCCTCAGTAAGTAACTCATATTGTGTATTTTCGTTTCCTGTGTTTCTAAGAGTCAAGTCCGGGTTAGTGACATTCGGAAGGGAGTCCGCAATCCTAGCACCGATGCTTGCGAAAAATTTGTTAATGATAGCCGGGATGTCTCCGGCTTCGGCCGTTTCCAACGTATCAGGATCTTTTAACTTAATTAATTTAGTTTGTTTGTCTTTAAAAGGGAGATAATTATTCAATAATTGCCAAAACTTTTTATAGTCGTGGTGACATCTATTTAATTGTTGTTTAATATAGGTACTTTTGGCTGAGTTAACACGTGCATTAACTAAATTTCTATAATACACCGCTCTTTGTCTAAATTCTTCCTTTTTGGTACGTCTATATTTCCTAAAAAATTTATCCCTGTTATAGGCTAGATTTAATAATTCTTCGTTATACCAGGGGGGTTTTGTTTTCTTGGATCTATACAGCTTCTTGGGGCAAATCTTATTAGTTATTTCCAACATCCGGTCATACATAATTTTCCAAGCACGATTTAAATCATTAGTATTATTAAATTCTTCCCAATTAGTGAATTTAGCTGCCTCGTCATCAATGTTTTGCTGGCTTAGGCCAGTCATTGATCGAGTATAAAAATTACATTTTTCATGTTTTTCACGAGCTTTTTTCCTAATATAAAATATTAGGTAGTGGTCACTTACATTGTACTCAATGACTCCACTAGTATTAATATGAGTGACATCAGAGAAAATATTGTCAATGGTAGTATATTGTCCATTGAGGCCTAATCTCGTAGGTTTGTTTATTAATGAGCATAGGTACTTATCTTCAACTAAGGCAAGTAAGTCCTTTCTATATAATTCAGTAGTATTATTCTGGGTCGGGCTAGTATTAATATTAATGTCGCCCATTATGGTTAGGTCAGAGTGCGGATATTTTTCTTTAATTGCGTCGATTAAACTGCCTAAGTCGTTAATGAAATCCCGTATACTAGATGAAGGAGGCCGGTATATATTTACTAGGACCAGATTCCTACAATGAGGGTATTTTATGAAAATAATCAATACTTCCATGACATTATTGGACGACGATAAATCTAAATCAACCTTGTAATCAAGCTCGTTAGCAATAAACGCACACACTCCGCCTCCCATAGACTTAGTTCTATCAAGCCTCTCCAAGCTGTAACCATCAAGTAACAAGTTACTGTTCAAAATTTTTGGTTGTAACCAAGTCTCGCCAAATAGAATGATATCAGCAGATAAGTTGTCTAGGTCATATCTGAGTTGGTTCCATTTAGGTAGAATAGATCGAATATTTAAATACACATACTTTGCACCTTTCATTTTATTTAACTCTGATAGACTATTTAACTTAATACATGGTTTAATTTCCGCCATGGTTGTCACCGCTCAAGTGAACCTTTCTAGTAATATCATTGTGTACTAAAAGTGCTAGCATGTAATGATAGTAATCAACAAAATAACCAATACATCTTTGATAATTCCATAGCTGAACGTAAGCAAATGCTTGGCTAAGGCCAAATAAAGAAGAGATCGATGGATAAGATATGTTCACGCAGACGAGTAATTTAAACAACTTAGGATAATATACTTCTTCAGTATTTGAGTATGAGTAATACAAGTCGAGGTTCCATATAGGATCTTGACATGAATGAGATACTATTAGGAATTTATAACTCAGGTCTTCGCATGACTGTAGGTATACATAGGTTTGGCTAAGGCCAGGTGTATGAAAGGTCAGTATGTAGGACACAATTAATTTATATAAATTAAGACTATATATTACTCCAGTACCTAAACATGAGTGGTATACGTCGAGGTACCACTTAATATCTTGGCGTAGATGGGATACTATTATAAAATAATAATGAATGGCAGTATCAATTATATGTCTCATGTTTTCACATGACTGTATATGATGGTATAAAAAGGTATAAAATGGTATATGATGGTATACAAAGGTATAAAATGGTATATCATGGTATATCATGAGGATTCACGAATAACCCATCATAAGTTGTCAACAGTTAGTATTTATAATTAATGAATGATTGTTTTAATGAAAGACCTTGAATTCTCCATTATTGCACTTATCAGTAATTCTCGCCAATTTCATTTACAAAGCTACGTCTGTACTGCCTCACTCACTGACAGTGGCACTTTCTCCTTCGCTCCCCCCTCCCCCGCCCCCACCCTTTCCTCTCCCTGTCTCTCTCTCCTTCTCCCCTCTCCTCATGTACACTTGAATGTGACCTCACTCACAGTATAACATAAGGTACTTATGCCTCCCAGATCAGATGAAAGATTGGATGGATGGTGAGAATGAAAAGGTGTACCATAGATTGTATTTAGGTGTTTGGTTGATCTTGTAATTTCTGTATTAAATATATTATTGATATGTAATATAGAAAAGATTCGGTTAATGAGCTGGCAGCTCCACTCCCTGCTCTAGAGCACTGTAACTGATATGCACAGTGGCACATGCAACTCTCCTATAGGGGAGTTGCATAGCCGCCATTTTGAATCTTGATTGGCATGGAATTATGGGATTAATGGTGCAGTATAAAGTCTATAGAAATCATGCCATAACACAAGCCTCCATCTTTCCCATCATGCATTTGGTTTTCATAAATGATTTATACAAGCTATGATACTGGTGAAAACATTCTTGCAATTTTCGATAAAATGTTGCCAAATATTTGTATGTCAGATTTCATCCGAATCCATCCCAACATGCACCGCAGTAGACATGTGCAGTGAGGCATGCAACTCCCCTATTGCACAACAATGCAACAATACAGTGGGGTTTGAGACAGACCAAGTATTGTAAGTTTGCTCAGGCTAACCTCACTGTACAAGGGCTTTGGGTCCGTGGGTAGGGACACGATAAACCTGTACTTTCAGTTAGGACTGACCTTACAACGCCTCCTCTTTATAAACCTGAAATACTTGTGTCACGTGCCTATGGGTCTGATCGTCAGAAAATGTACATTAGGCAACTCTCAACATGGGTGATGGGTTACAGAAATGAGTCAGTTCTTATTATATTTGAAAAGATCAAATCGAGCCGATTCCAATGATGGTGAACGTTAAGCCATCCAATACGTATTGCCATATTGTTTATGCATGAATGCAGGAATGATGACAACATGTGTCAATAGTCAATCACCATTAATTAAAGTACTTAAAATATAGTCGTTCAGATTTAGCCTCAGATATGACTAGATATTCAAAACACCACACAAATGAAAACAAGTGTTCGTGTGGAAAAACCTATGAAAAATACCAATTTTGGCGCCTTGTGACTCATCTTATTCTTTGAGACGGAAAGTCATGTGATTGCAGGTAGCGCTGCTTTTGAGCGGTATTAGGTGCATGTCCCATAGAGTCCTATAGTAAACTTTTGAGATTTAATCCCCTAAAAAATATAGAAAACATTAATATAATAATAATCGCTTTCATTGACACAAAGTTTGATATTGTAAGTATCTCATATATTGAGGGCGAAACAATTTCTCATCGTTTTCATGTGGGAACAGGAGTGTAAACGTGGTAGTTTTAATATGGGACCCTATGGTAGTGGGGGTCTGTATGCAATCCCTGCCGATTTCGCTCACTCTTTTACCCTTTCTTACAGATTTCATATCGAGTTGTAAGTATCACCTTTCTCGGACAGAATCTGTTGAAATTAAGAGTTCTTTCAAAAGGGATATCGGTATTAAGATATATGTGAAAGAAATTTTCTTGATAGACAGTAAAGAGTTGTAAAATCAAGAATTAATTTTATGAGAATTGTACCAGTTACAACGCTACCGCTAGTGGAACTCGCTTGCCGTCTCAAAGAATTGGAACACAACACAATTAGTAAATTCAGATAAATTAAGCTGGAAAATAATAAATAGTTGGTGAATCTGAATATATGTATTATGACGTTGAATTCATACGGATTATGTTGAACTGTATTTTGAACCTAATTTCTGTTGTAAAATAGTATTATTTGTGAAAAATGATGAAGGCAAATTGTACATTTTCGGGCGATCTGGCCACCATTGTGAATTGATCCTACTGAGGCTCGTCTTGGCTGTATTTTATTCCTGTCAGGTAATCCCCCTATTATTGGAATAATCTATTATGGGAGTCATCTATTATTCAAAATTTAAACTATTACGGAAATAACCTATTACGGAAATAATCTATTATTGGAATAAGCTATTATTGGAATAAGCTATTATTGAGATAAGCTTAGGAGTAATGTATTCTGTTGGTATATAAAGACTGGGGTAATTCCTATATTTAGAACAGATCTCAGTATTTTATTAAAAGAAACCGGTAACCTGAACCTGAATAGTTACATTTATTCCCATATATATAGGCTGCTTTTTTGCTGTTTTTGAGTGTATAATATAAAGATTAGCATATGTGAATATATAATATGTTTTATAAGCTAACCACATGAAGTTTATATGATGACATTATTATATAATCATTGGTGTGTAACTGGTAAATAATGTATCAGTATATGAAGGTATAGTCAATGTATTTCACATATATGGGTCAGAATTTCAGCAAATGTACAATTTGCAGCTCTACACATTTAGGGAATTCTCCTATATTAGGCTGAAAAGTCAGGAATACTAGATATATTTGATTATATTTGGTAACGCATTGATGTAAACTATCAGTTCTATTATGTTAAACTGCATTTTGAAGGTCATTTCTGTCTTAAATGTGGGTTATTTGAAAGGAATGTTGAAGGCGAATTGTACATTTTCTGATAATCTGACCCACATGTTAAACTTTGTATTTGTTTCTACATTTCTAATCTATGTTGAACTACATCATTTTCCGTGACCCTTCTGACTTTCTACTTACATAAATGGACTTGGACTAATGTTTTTCTTCTTACAAAAGAATGAAGGGCTAACACCAACATACTTTCAGATGAACTTTTAAACTTTCCCGATATACAGAATCCGGGTTGTACAGCTAGAATCACGAAGTATGTTTTCTCATCACGAATCGTTTATTAGTCGTGATAAATAAGTTTAATTTTTCCTGGACTTCATATATGGGTCAGATTTTCAGAACATGTACAATTGGCAGCTGTACACATTTAAGAAATTCTCCTAAATTAGGTTGAAAAATGAAGAATACCGGGTATATCTGAGTATATTTGGTGTCATATTGATTTAAACTATCAGTTCTGTTATGTTATGTTCTGTTCTGTAAACTGCATTTTGAAGCTCATTTTCGTCTTACATTGGGGTTATCTGAGGGGATTGGTGAAGGTGAATTGTACATTTTCTGAAGATCCGACCCATATGTGTATATACATACCTGTAATACAATACAAGAGGAGACTTATGACTCACTAACAACGTAATACCTTCCCCAGCCGGATCCCTGAAGACATGATCATATAATTATATGTTTTTGCTAGCCACAGTACAGCGCTCGGTGGCACCAGTTTTTAATTAAATTCCTTTCTGAGAGGAGCTTCACCTTTTAGCGCCGTGATTCATATTGTGGAGTAAATGTCGTTATTTAGTCATGAATCACCGTCCTACTGGTGGTGCCTGGATCAGTGGCTGTCCCTGCCCCTGTAGTACACACGTGTAGGCACCAGGTCAGGCGTGGATGGGCCCTCATAATGGGCAGAATATATGTGGGTCAGATGTTCAGAAAATGTACAATTCAACTTCGCCAATCTTCTCAAATAACCGAAATTTTAGACGAAAATAAAGTTCAAAACACAGTTCAACCTAGCCAAACAGATTGCTAGAATCAATGCAATGCTGAATATGCTCGAATTTACCTAGTATTGACCAAATTGCAGCTTAATTAAGCAGAGTTTACTCAATGTGTACAGCTGCCAATTGTACATTTTCTGACCCATATGTAAAGGGTCCATCGCACTATAATATTTGATAGGATCGTGTCTTAAACATCTCTTAGCACTATTGTAAATGTACAACTAAGAGGCATGTATGATACGAGAGTTGGGGCATGCACTCATTCTTGTGAGAAAGGTATGAGGTCTCCCAAACTGGTTTGCTAATCAGCCATTAGAGAGTTTCCTCTGTCCCGGATATGACCAATTAGATATGCCCCAAACTAACCCCATTATTTGCCCACATCCTACCTCTATACTCCTTCTCTTGGGTACACATCATACCTCTATACCCCTTCTCTTGGGCCCACATCGTACCTCTATACTCCTTCTCTTGGGGCCGCATGGTACCTCTATGTACCCCTTCTCTTGGGCCCACATCATACCTCTATACCCCTTCTCTTGGGTACACATCGTACCTCTATACCCCTTCTCTTGGGGCCACATCATACCTATATGGGTCATTTTTTCTAAACGTGTACAATTCAACCAGATGTATGGAATTTCAAATAGTTCCCCAGATCAATTTGGAACCTACATATCTCATGAGTCCGTGTCTTGAGGTTTCTGTCAATACCCATTATACGCATTTCCTCCCAGTGGTTCAGTTTTTATGATAAGTCAAAATTTGGGGTACAGAAATGTGCAAACGTCCGTCATCATAACTCATTTAAGATAAAAAATACACCCTATAGTTAATTCTATTTGTGCATGAAGCCTAAAAGCGTACCACAGTAAAACAACATGGCTATGAATCTGTTGTAAAAATTCTTATAACCAAGATGTATAGCTTCATGACAAAATTGAGCTGAATGGATCGGCCCTACTTCCTTAAAATCCCCATCATTCATTTGTCCCCATATCCTGGTTTCAATTACTTGTAAAAAAGTGTGTGGAAGGGCTTGAACCTTAATAATCCACCTGGGTAATAACAACTATATTATCTAATACTTCCCAAAGTTATAAGACTTTAAACATAGTTGTGTTAAAATTACTCCATCCCAAAGATGCTGTATTTCACTGATGGGCGTTTGTCACAAAAGCCCATTATATATAATGAAGTAAAAGCCCATTATGAGTTCTATATCATCATGGATGAACCTGATATGGTTCTATATTGCTCCATATGCATCAACCACTGACAAAAAAACCAGACAAGTGTATTTCAATTAAATAATATACAAAAAAGTATACTTTGGTTTATTGAGTATTAACAATGGGTACACATGACTTCAAGGTGCCAAAATACAGATTTTCCTCTTCAAAATTTCCAAAAGAGAAGTTGTGTCACCTTTCATGATAAAAGAGATATTTAAACCATAAAAGAAAGAGCATATAACCATCAATCTGGCCTTATAAGAGACTTTTTATGATGGGCGTTAGGTTTTCAATGATGGGCGTTTGTGCATGTAGAGAGGTATCAAACATCCTCTAAAGGACCATAATAATAGCCATACATGAACAATTCTTTTAGGAAACAAGCCCAACATGTTCTCCTACACTCTTGATATGTTTATAACTCATCAGCAACTGATACATGCATTGTGGATATTGTAGGTGGAATAACTTTTGGATTGATTAAATCTCTTATTTTAAACATTTTTCTCTTCCATTCATTGTTGAGGGCCTTCTAAGACTGGCAGTTGGCTACATTTCCTCTCCAGTAGTCCCTGGGGGACACAGCTGCACTTTTATTCTCTGTTGGTGGTGATTTTACAATCATGTTGATCTGAAAATGAGAGTAAAATGTAATACATAGTAAGGCCCCATAAATATGAAAAAAATATTTTTTTCAAGGGTAAATTATAATGTCATTTTTTATTCAGTATAATTACCTGCATTTACCATTTAAATTTGGTGGGTGTTGAAAGAACCCTTCATGAGTTTTTGAGGGTGAAGATTGCAATGGCAAACGCCCATCATGGAAATGGTGCCCCTTGTACTAATGTATAGTAATAGTTCCACCCTAAACCATTGATATATGATTAAACAGTAGTTTATAAAAGATGATATTGAAAGAAGGGCATTGACAAATGGGTAGGGCTGTTGCTAGACCCACTCTATATAATATGCTATATTAACAAACGCCCATCATGAAAAACAATGCAAACACATTACATTACAAAATCTATTGAATATGACCATGTAGAATATAAAGAACATGTTTAAATGATTGGATGCAATGACATACATACAGGGGCATGTTTCCATGTTATTAACACAGTCAATATGTCAAATTTACTGAGTTATTTTTCATTTTAATGATGGGCGTTTGTCATAGCAAATGTTAACCTCATTGTGTATCAATCAGATTCAGATTTAGTCATTGATCAACCACAAGAAAGTATTTCTTGCATACCAATACAAGTCATACAACATTACAAACACAACAAATTCATAGTTACACTGACTATTAGCATCTTAAGAGACAAATCTGTACTGTAATCATTACCATGATGGGCGTTATGCCTGATTTACAACTAACATGTGCAGTTCTGATCAGATGAGAAAAGCAATCTGGCTCTGTGTAATGACTAAATATCTTTCAGCCATTGATTTCTGAACACAATTGACACAGAATATACAAAGCTTTGAAACTTTCTGACCATTTCAGTTGATCCTACAGAATATCAATCATTATCCTTCACATAATTAGAATGTCACTTTCAGTTTTTCATGCTATTTTTGACAAAATTAAGTAAGATTTGTGCTAGAAAAGACTGGTACTTACCACTGTATGCTTCCAACTAAAGATGACTCCACAAGCAGGTTAACTTATTAAGCAGACCTAGCTCAGCAGAGTATTTCAATGATGGGCATTATTTTCATGATGGACGTTTGCTTTGTTGAAAATCTTGCTATAAAATCTTCCAAAATCACTTTAAAGTTAGGGTTTTGTGTTTTCCACTTTCACTTTGGCACACCATTTATGAATAACATCATTATAGCAAGTTTGAAACGTTTTGCAATACCTGGATAACACATCACTTGTCACCCTACTCCTGCAAACGCCCATCAGCATAATTAGTATAAATTGAAGATGCTTTTGTGGATTTGTTGTTATTTCCTTGTAAATGGGAGTAGAGTTGTTTCTTTTTTTTTATCTTGTCCCCTAAAAGATGTTCAATACATTCAAGTACTTTCTAGTATTGAACATATTGTGTTCATTTTTCTAGAATTGCAGAAATATATGATGATGGGCGTTTGCTTGAAAATAGTTAAAATTTCTCATGGTCCCCAATAATTTACCATTGGGACCTGGGCCCTACCACCCCTTTCATAGAGTTGTACACTAAAGTTATACATGGAAAGCCAAAAAAAAGTAAGATAAATGATCAAATACATTTTTACAAAAAGATTTAAACTTCTAAAATCAGGAGAAGAAGCTGTAAATTACAGGTTATTTTGATTTCGACCCTACAGAAGAATGTGAAGTCTTTGTCATAGGTATATAAATGTATATATTTCTGGAAAGCTTATCTCCTTCTTGTTACGCTGGGATACACTGTGTTAATGTGAATGAAAAACTGTGACTGTTATGAGCAGGAGAACAGACACAAGTCAGAAATTTTACATTTGTACACGTTCAGAAAAAATGACCCATATACCCCTTCTCTTGGGGTCAATCCCTCGTGATTTATAACACCTCAGTAGAACACCTTGTCACATGAGATTGTGGTCTTATTTTAAATAAATAGATATAGAACCTGATGAGAATGTGGTACAAGGGACACTATTGCACTCTCCGAGATCTTGGTTTTTTTGTGGCCCATGAGCTGTATCGGCTTGTGGGCCACGAGAAAAAACAAACATTGAGGAGATGGCCATTTCCACCAATTTGACAACATTTGGGCTCCTAGACACCCCCAGAATACCAAAAAATAATTTTTACTTTCATCAGTTGATTTGTTATTTTCTATCAACCTCATATATATGCACATTAAACTGTCAAGTTTGGAACCATTCTGATTATTAGTAATCTTTTTACAGGGGGGTCAAAAATAGATCCCAAATATGTAAAAATAGCATTCCGAATAATGGTACATATTTCTACATAAATGAGGATTTAAATTAAAAATAGATAAAACAAATATGCACATAATGTATTGCACTATTTTGTACCTGATAGGTCTCGACATAAGGATCATAACACCTTTTATTTGGTGAAAATATTCAAACTAGAAGAAAAGTTACAGCCAAATAACCATTCAGTAATGGTAATGATAATGGCAGCGGCAAGGATGACAGGTCATTGACCCTCTGCCCACATTATTATGCATGTATACACATTATATAACTCATTATATTTAGAATATATATAACATTTATTACCCTTGTTGACTTTTTTAAGTTGACTTGAATACTTGAATTGATTGTCCCTGTCCTGTTTAAGTATTTAGAGGCAAACATTTTAAACATAAAGATTCTGATATTATATATATGTGAGGGATACCATTTCTGACATTTTGTGACGGCAGACGTGACGTAGACGACGTGACGAAGACGACAAAAGTGTGACGAAGATTTTTTAAGCATTTTCCCATGAAAATCATTTAAAAATGACTCGGAAATTCTTAAGTTCAGTCTACATAGATTGGTATTAAGCAAAGTTAATAATAAATGTCAAATTTAAAGTTTATTATTAAATTTATGCCTTGAAAGGCTCTAAAAAACCCTAAAATAGGTGTGACGAAGACAACATGAGCTAGGGTACCCACCCCCTTTTGCTGCCATGTTATTTCTCTGCTTTGATTCAAGAAAAACTAAAATCAATACATTTGATGTTCTATACCTATATAATCCGATGCACTCTATCATTATTCATCAAAATATGACATTTTTTTTTTTTTTTATTTATTTATTCCACCTTAGGCACACTGCGTGACGAAGACGACATGGGGGGGTAACAATTTTTTTTTTTTGATCTTTGATGACTTTTGGCCAAAAAATATTTTTTTTGCATTTTTTTTTCACACAGATCATATTCACGTAACCTACTATCACAACATATAAAAAAAAATGTTCAATTTTGAAGATTATTTAGAAATTTAGCAATTCCACGGACTAATGGCTGTTAAAAAAAACGATTTTTGCCTCCAAAATGGAATTTTGAAATAAAAAAAAAAAAAAAAAATTGGGCTAAAAATGCCAAAAATGTTGTTCCACAGGTTGGTAGAACCATCCAATCAAAAAAAATAATCAAATTAATGATAATTAACTTGATTTAAGCCCATTTTACCCCTTTCCACGGTTGGGGGCCAAATGTTGTCAAATTGGTGGAATTGGCCAGATATGTTTTTAAGGACAGTGCAATAGTGTCCCGAGTACCACATTCAAATTTAGGTTCTATATTTACTCCCACGTTGCTATGCTTCCCTTATATGGCTAGGTTTACTGGGAACAGGAAGTCATACCACATGCGTTGAACTGGTGCAAATTACCACACTACACCCGCCCATACAAATAGCATGTGGTACATACACCAACGTGGAGTAATATTCAAATAAGCTATGACAAAGAAGTGGCAATGCATGGCATTAATGTTGGGGTAATGTATATATTTCATTAATTTATGCTTTCATAACTGATCAAGTTTTAAACTCTCTGCCTTCATAAAAACAAATCAACACCAAATACCAGGGGTGAGTATACGGGACAGATATTCAGAAAATGTACCATTCACCTTCAATCCTCGCAAATAATCCATATTTCAGACGAAAATGTACTTCCAAATACAGTTCAACCTAACCAAACAGATTGCTAGAATCAATGCAATGCAAAATATACTTGAACTTATCTAGTATTGACCACATTGCAGTCTAATTTAGCAGAATTTACTAAATGTGTAGAGCTGCCAATTGTACATTTTTTGAAAATCTGACCCAAATATAGGTCAAGTTGTAGATTGCATGATCCACACTCATTATCGCCCATTTACACCCATTATCGCTCAGAGAGTTATCACCTGTGTAACCAATTAGGTCCTATTTAGTGTTGCGGTATGGGTTAATCACTTTAACCACACCACACTAATAAATGATAAATATTATGATACCAACCCCCCTAGACTCCCCCCCCCCCCCCGCCCCCAACACACATGTATACACATTATACCAGTCCCTTGTGGGGAGGGTGTGTCGCGGGAAGGGCTAGGTGCATTCTTTATGTTAGATATTCTAATAGTGCATTCCAACACATAGGGTTAGATCGGTTCAATGTGTACAGTCGGCAGCTCTACAAATTTAGTCAATTCTGCTCATTTAAAGCAGGCTGAAAAGGGATCAAAACTACATAATTTTAGGATATCAATTTTTGTATACGCTATCAATTTCAACAGCTATTCTAAATCAGACTCACCTTGTGACACATTGCAGTGTTTCGGAACCCACTTAAGTTTGGGGGTTTCCCAATAGCTTTAAAAAGTGTTCAAATGATGCGACACACCACTGGTATGGGTCAGCGAAATGGGGTGTGAAAGCAAATGTCAAATGTGTGACATTGCTGCTGTACTAGCTTAGTGGATTCACAGAGGCCTGAGTCTTCGCACAGAGAACTACTATATGGGTGAAGTCGCCAGCAAATGTACAATTCACCTTGACCCATCCCTAAAATGACCCGAATTTTAGCAGAAAATAAAGTTCAAAATACAGTTCAACCTAACAGATTGCTAGAATCAATGCAATACCGAATATACTCGAATTTAGCAAGTATTGACCAAATTGCAGCTTAATTTAGGAGAATTTACTAAATGTGTACAGCTGCCAATTGTACATGTTCTGACAATCTGACCCATATGTGCAGATTAAATAACAAACGGTAAGCGGTAATTCATGTGTCCAGTCAGGTTTCATTATCACGTTGGAGCCTGTGCACCTACCGTGATGAGAATTTGTATAGAGCGTCCCCGAGAGCGTCCTAACGAATTCGCACAAACGTCCGGTTTCTTTTATAGATTCATATAAGTTAAACCTGAACGTTTTTATAATGATACCTTTACTTGATTCTAAGAGTGTTATGTCTGCCTAAAATAATTTAAAGCATATCTTATCGAAATGATGAACACAATTAACGCACTACTATAGGAAACTATAGAGTTTGTCATGCATATGGGTCACATTTACAGAAAATGCACAATTCAACTTCGCCAATAATCTCAAATAGCCCCAATTTCAGACGAAAAACAAAGTTCTAAATACAGTTCAACCTAACCAACCAGATTGCTAGAATCAATGCAATGCTAAATATTATACATGAATTTAGCTAATATTGGCCACATTGTAACCTGTTTTACCATAATTTACTGAATGTGTAGAGCTGCCAATTGTACATTTTCCGAAAATCTGACCCATGTAAATGCATCTTTAGGTACTTTCATACGACCAGATAATCACTGAATTGTATTGCAGTAGTTGTATTTCCATTCTCATCATTTATTTATCGGAAAAACCTCATAACAATAACCTTCTCCAGAACCAATGGTACATCCATATAGTATTGTGCTGTTTCAGAAAATCTGTTTGGTTATGTTGAATATTTGGTATTACCCCATGGGCACATACTTGCGCCCCCCCCCTTATAACAGCCCCCCCCCCATTATAACTCCCCCCCCCCCCTGCTTGGTATGTAGGGAGAGTGTGTGGAGCCTGAGTTACAGCACATACCTGCACCCCCACCCTCATTACAACCCCCCCCCCATTATAACCCCACCCCCTTATAACATACCCCCCCATTATAAACCCCCCCATTATAACCCCCCCCCATTATAACTCCCCCCCCTGCTTGGTATGTAGGGAGAGTGTGTGGAGCCTGAGTTACAGCACATACCTGCACCCCCACCCTCATTATACCCCCCCCCCCCCCATTATAACCCCACCCCCTTATAACATACCCCCCATTATAAACCCCCCATTATAACCCCCCCCCATTATAACTCCCCCCCCCCCTGCTTGGTGTGTAGGGAGAGTGTGTGGAGCATGAGTTACAGCACATGCCTGCACCCCCCCCCCCCCCTCATTATACCCCCCCATTATAACACCCCCCATTATAACATACCCCCCTCCCCTCACACCTGCTTGGTATGTAGGGAGAGTGTGTGGGCACCCTGAGGTGCATATTTAATACTAGACACTCATTAACACTCACTCAACTCCCGCTAGGATCAATACTGGCGCTGCGTTACATGCTTCACACTTCAATGGAGCGAGAGAGGCTTTGGTAAAAACTACTTGACACAACCCCCGGGGGTAAAGACTGCCTTACACATCCCCCTGTGGGTCCGGAAGGTAAAAACTACCTTACACCCCCCCCCCCCCTAGGCCTTTTGTGTGCGTTTCACTGGGTGGGGCAGTCAGAGGGGGGAGGGAGATATTTGGGTCAGATTTTCAGAAAATGTACAATTGGCAGCTGTATGTATTAAGTAAATTCTGCAAAATTAGGCTGCAATTTGGTCAATACTAAGTAAATTCTAGTATATTCGGCATGGCATTGATTCTAGCAATCTGTTTGGTTAGGTTGAACTGTATTTTGAACATCATTTTTATTTGGGAGGATTGGTGAAGTCCCCTATTGTACTTGCTGATGGGTGAATCATTGAGGCGTTACAACTCCCTATTGTACACTAGGATGGGTGGATTATTGAGGTGTTACAACTCCCCTATTGTACACTAGGATGGGTGGATTATTGAGGCATTACAACTCCCCTATTGTACACTAGGATGGGTGAATCATTGAGGCGTTACAACTCCCCTATTGTACACTAGGATGGGTGAATCATTGAGGTGTTACAACTCCCCTATTGTACACTAGGATGGGTAAATCATTGAGGCATTACAACTCCCCTATTGTACTCTAGGGTGGGTGGATCATTGAGGCGTTACAACTCCCCTATTGTACACTAGGATGGGTGGATCATTGAGGCGTTACAACTCCCCTATTGTACTCACTGACGGGTGGATCATTGAGGCGTTACAACTCCCCTATTGTACTCACTGACTGGTGGAACATTGAGGCGTTACAACTCCCCTATTGTATTTGCTGATGGGTGGATCATTGAGGCGTTACAACTCCCCTATTGTACTTGCTGATGGGTGAATCATTGAGGCGTTACAACTCCCCTATTGTACTCACTGACTGGTGGATCATTGAGGCATCACAACTACCCTATTGCACACTAGGATGGATGGATCATTGAGGCGTTACAACTCCCCTATTGTATTTGCTGATGGGTGGATCATTGAGGCGTTACAACTCCCCTATTGTACTTGCTGATGGATGGATCATTGAGGTGTTACAACTCCCCTATTGTACTCACTGACTGGTGGATCATTGAGGCATTACAACTCCGCTATTGTTTACTAGGATGGGTGGATCATTGAGGCGTTACAACTCCCCTATTCTACTTGCTGATGGGTGGATCATTGAGGCGTTACAACTCCCCTATTTTACACTAGGATGGGTGAATCATTGAGGCGTTACAACTACCCTATTGTACACTAGGATGAGTGGATCATTGAGGCGTTACAACTCCCCTATTGTACACCAGGATGGGTGGATCATTGAGGCGTTACAACTCCCCTATTGTACACTAGGATGGGTGGATCGTTGTGGCATCACAACTCCCCTATTGTACTTACTGATGGGTGGATCATTGAGGCGTTACAACTCCCCTATTGTACTTGCTGATGGGTGAATCATTGAGGCGTTACAACTCCCCTATTGTACACTAGGATGGGTGAATCATTGAGGCGTTACAACTCCCCTATTGTACACTAGGATGGGTGGATCATTGAGGCTTTACAACTCCCCTATTGTACACTAGGATGGGTGGATCATTGAGGCGTTACAACTCCCCTATTGTACTCTAGGATGGGTGAATCATTGAGGCGTTACAACTCCCCTATTGTACTCTAGGGTGGGTGGATCATTGAGGCGTTACAACTCCCCTATTGTACACTAGGATGGGTGGATCATTGAGGCTTTACAACTCCCCTATTGTACACTAGGAAGGGTGGATCATTGAGGCGTTACAACTCCCCTATTGTACACTAGGATGGGTGAATCATTGAGGCGTGTATTATTGCTACATTCTGCCTGTGTTACCCTGTATGGGAGTGAGTGGTGTTACTGCGGGCACTACAGCAGGGATTCATGCACAGGGTGATGTACTGCCGCAATAAATATAGGGAAATATGTGAGTTAAGTCGTCAGAAAATGCACACTTCACCTTCACCATCGTTCTCAAGTAACTCATTTTTAGGAGACACAATGAGGTTTTAATTACAGTTCAACATAACCCAACAGACTGTCTGTATCATCACAGTATCGATTATACCAAGGTGTTCCGAGTATTTCTCATTTTTCGTCCTAATGGATTTTAGCAGAATTTACAAAATGTGTCGAGCTGCCAATTGTACATTTTCACGATTTGATCCATATAAACCTGAATCAAGGCTCAGGGAGTGTTGGGATGTCTTCAGTATGGTGAAACTGAACATTGTCAAATATATACGAGTTAACTAACAAGTTGGTTGAAGGAGCGTGAATATTGCTACACAACTCGTGCAATATTCTAAGCGACTGAAACCAACAAGTTAGTTAACAGATGTATTATACATGCTTTCAATCATGACAATAGAAAAGAAATCGAGTCATGAATTTGAATTTTACTGGTAATATTAGCAAACAAAAAACAGATTGGTTGCCATGACAACCCCACGTAAATCACTAGTGAAATACGCACTATCCATAAACACTCTAGTTACGTTGTTTTCAGAGCAATGCGTGTATAATTATATCACATACCACGTGAGGTAGCTGATCAATTTTACATTTTCTAAACTTAAAAATAGACTGAGGCTGAGCACTTGTATAATGGGGATAATCTCTGGTCTTTATTTGGTCGTAAAGTTCTTGATGGAAGGATTAACCATTGTCGTCCATGTAATTGTTCATAACAGACTAGTCGATACGGACTAATAGGGTCAGAATTTCAGAAAATGTACAATTGGCAGCTCTTTATATTTAGTAAATTCTGCTAAATTAGGCCGCAATTTGGTCAATACTAGGTAAATCTGAGTATATTCGGCATTGCATTGAATCTAACAATCTGTTTGGGTATGTTGAACTGCATTAATTTTTTTAAGTTTATTTTCGACCAGAATTTTGGTTATCTGAGAGTATTGGTGAAGTTGAATTGTACATTTTCTGAAGATTTGACCCAATTATTGCTGCATGATAAAAGTCACATTCTTCGAAATGAAATCTGTTTTTTTGTTAAGAAAAAGTAAACATATACTCCCATTTTTCTATAAGAATTAAGTATTTTTCTAACAAATATTGGGGAAAGTATGATATACAAAATTACTCTGAGGTGACCTCTAAGTTTGGCATTTACACTTGGGCTATGTGATGTTGATCTCTCTCTATATATGGGTCAGATCTTCAGAAAATGTACAATTGGCCTTCACCAATCCTCTAAAATAACCCAAATCTAAGACGAAAATCAGGTTCAAAGTTCAGTTCAACATAACCAGACAGATTTATAGAATAGAATAGAATAGAAAATCTTTTATTTGTCAGATATAAGTTTACAATAAAGAGACAAATAGGTCTACATGCATATGTATCGAAAAAGTCAATGCATTTCTTCCAGCTGTTACCTCGATTGGAATATGAGAACTATAAACTACTGATAAAATAATGTTAAGCATGTTACAGATCAAGTATATCTAACGACTAGGGGGTGGTTCAAATATCAAGGTACATTGATATTTGTTACAACAAACAATTGAATGAATTATTGAATGAATACAATACAGAATACACTCAGACATACCTAGTATTTATCAATTTTCACTCTAATTTAGCAGAATTTGATAGATGTGTAGATCTGTAGATTGTGCATTTTCTGAAGATCTCACCCATATGTTCAATTACAGCAAGTGCTGCACCAGCTTATACAATGGAATGTTGGGATGGTTGTCTGGCAATGTTGTCTATTTATGACATCGATACATTAATCATTCTTATTCTTCTTTACTTGACTGTAAGCCAAGAGCAAGCAGAATAAATAGACAAATTACAGTCTGGATCTTTATAACTCACGACTTGGGACAGACCATTATCAGGTATAGCTATAGTTGACCCTGATTTCTATCAATAGTCTCTCGCGGCGATGTAAAAATGTATATTTGGTAGTTTAGATGAAGTTATGTTTGGAGTTGTAAGGTTCTTAAAGGACATACTAATAATAGTCCTATTAAGACACGTTTAGTCGATGTTGAGTGATGTATCGGAAAATTATCACAAAGGTGATCGTTATTATACCTGTATTTAAGAGATAAGCTACCTAATAGCAACAGAGTTTGTTCTTATGATCAAAAGTGTTCTTTGTCCTGTAAAAGGATATACTCCTTGATAATAATAGGGATTATAATGAGGCAACCTATGAGAAATGAGAAACGAAATGTTATTTGTTCTCATCTATATGCTACATGTAAATGCATTCTCGGTCAATAAACGACATCCTAAAGCCTCTACGAAACGACAAATGGGTCAGATTTTCAGAAAATGTACAATTGGCAGCTCTACATATTAATTTTAGGAAATTGTCCTAAATTAGGCTGAAAAATGATGAATACCAGCTATATCTTTTCACTACTACTGATCTAAGTATATTTGGTATCACATTGATTTAAAGTATCAGTTCTGTTATGTCAATCTGAATTTTGAAGCTCATTTTTGTCTTAAATCTGTGTTATTTGGGAGAATTGGCAGGGCCGTAACCAGCCTCCCAAGGGGGGGTGTTCTTAAATGTGGCATAGGGGGACTGTATGACTCCAGCAGCTTTGCTGCTGGTGCGAGCGCCGAAGGCGTGAAGCGTAACTAGGGGGGTCGGGGGGCATGCCCCCCCGGGAAAAAATTGATATTGAGTAGTGAAATGGTGCATTCTGAGGGCATTTCTCCATAATATTTTAGGAATCTGAGAGCATTAACTGAAACAATCAATCAATAATTATATACACTTTATTTCAATTAATGACTTTTCATAATTCTTTTTTTTATTAATTGTATCACCAACAACACTAGGCTTGCTCCTTTTTTCAGGATATTGGTATGCAAGTCTTGAATATTTGAAATACATATATCTGGCCAGTAGGTACACGTACAGAATTAGATAATTTCTTTTTTATTCTTATTTCAATCAAGCCGATATTTAATAATAATGCTCCATCCTTCAAGGATGACCTCAGGATTTATGTTAATGAATTGATTTATAGTTACACTGTATGCATGAGTCAGGTGCCTTCATCTTTTATCTTTCCCATTGTTATTCAATCTTTAATGTTTTTTCTCTGGTAATTTTATTTATAGTTTGGTGTGAGTATCTTCTAATCTAATATATCTCAATGCTCACTGACGAATTTGTATATGGTTTCAAGACACTACGAAAACCACTTAAGAGTGAGAGTGTTTGTAATAAATTTACCTGATCAAAGATATTTTGTTTAACAAAAAGATAATTTAAGGTTTGACACTATTTTTTGATATTTGTTTATAATTTGACAAAATTTGGTAATAGAAATTGTGGAATTTGGGATGTTCTCAAAAATACTTATTTCAGTATAATAAGGACTGAAGACTTGCATCCCTGAGATTATTAGTTATTACATGGCCTTGAGTTCCTTGAAAGTTGTGAAATTGTATTATGATTTTCAAGGCATTATAGTCAATTCTCACAAAATGGGGGCAGTCAGTGTTTTTGAATTCCAAGGTTCACTGAGCTTACATTTTTATTCTTTTGGTTTATTTGTCATGCCTGGAAAAACTGTATTTTAGGTCTAGAAATCTTTGAATTTTATCATGACAGACATTGGTAGATTTAGAGCTTGATTCTGTAAAAATATCCTTAATTACAGGCACTAAAAAATCATTTTATTCATTTCAAATCCACCAGAATGCAGAATGCATTAGGGAGTATGTGTACACAAAATATCCCAGGGGCAAAACCCCCTGACCCACCCTCCCTTAGGTTTGTTTGGATCACAAAATTCCATTGATATGACTAAATTATCTGGTTAAAATACTGTTTTACCAGGCCTTGAATTACCAGGACTAGTGAAAACCTAGGAGGACTAGTGGGAAATAAAGGTCACTAGTCCCCCTTACTAGTGGGAATTTTAAGTTAGCCTGAACCCCTGCCAGCTGAATATGGTTTACAGAGATGGAGGTGTGTGTGTTGGGGGGGGGGGGCATACACAGATGAATTTAGTTTACTGAGCTGGAGGTGTGTGTGTTGGGGGACCATACACAGCTAAATATAGTTTACTGAGATGTAGTCAGGGTGGGGGTGGGGGACCAAACATCCCATACGCCCAGCTGCAGGGTTTATGTTAGTAGCCGGGACCCGAGGAAAAATACTCGCCTCCTTTTCTCAGCTGCCCGGCTACTTAGTGACCATTTAAAACATTTTTTTTAAACATTTATTTTAAAAAATGAACTGACGTCGAGCATCAAGCTCTGTCTGGACTTATATGTGTACCAGTCTGATCACGATTAAAATGACACAGAATGTGAATCAGACATAGCATTTTGATGCTTAAGTTCGAATTCAAAAGCGCTGCTTGCCCCAATTTTGTAAGAATCGACCATACACATAAAGAGGAAAATTTATGTATACAATTTGAACACTGAAATCTCTATAAAAACTATGCTAGAAATACACCAGAAGCCACAACTCTTTGTGCAAAATTCAAAATTTTCTCAGCAGGAGGGGTCATCCCCTCCCCCACCCTCCCCCAGCACTGTGCTTGGATAAAATTTGAACACCAGAAGTCCCTCCCCCATTCTTCCTGCAAAAATCTAAAATTTTCTGGGGTGCCTCCCCCCAGGATAGCCCCCGCACCCACCTCTGTGCTGGGCACGGGCTCAGTCTCAGAAAATGTGGTCCCCCCCTACTTCCACAAAAATATCCCATACTCAAAACCTTAACAAAAGCCCTGTAGCTGAGTATGTTGAGATGGTGGGGGGGGGGGGGGGAAGGGGTGTCAAACACCCCAGTCACCTCTAGCTGAGTAACTTTTGCATCATCAAGTGGGTGTGGGGTGGGGTTAAACCCCCACACCCCCATACACATGCATTTGTTCTACCCCATTTCAAAGACAATCAATTGAGTGGGAACATCTGATATTGCATTGATTTTGGAGTAGGCCTACATAGGCCTATGCAGAAGTGGGCAGGGTGAAGGGATTTCGTTTTGTTTTTTTTAAAGAATTTTTTTAATTAATTCTTATTGGGGGGGACCACTGACCTAGGAGTGGCAGGGGGCGCTGTTCATTCGAACACCCCTGACACCCCCTGGTTATGGGCCTGAACTGTGTGTGTGGGGGGGGGGGGGGGTCGAACACCCCCTCTCTACAGCTGAGTATTGTTAAGTGAGGTGGAGATGGTGAATTGGGGTTTGGGGGGGGGGGGCAAACACCCCCCCAAAACAACCACCCAAATGAGTAACCTTTGTCCCATCAAATGGGGTTGGGGGTGGGGTAAAACCCCCCCACCCCCACCCATACCCACACACCCTCACACATGGCATGTCTTCGACTCCATATCAAAGAGAATCAATTGTAAGATGAGCGGATCCATCTGATTTCAGGGCTCAGGAATGGTGCCAACCCTCTAGAGAGAACTCCAGAGACTCACAAAGGATGGGTGCCTAAATAAATAGTCAAAGTTTAATTTTTTTTTTTTTTTTTTTTTTTATTTTTTTTAAAAAATTAATTACCTTCTATGGGGGTACCACTGACCCAACGGGTGTCAGGGGGGGTGTTCGTTCGAACACCCCTGACACCCCCTGGTTACGGGCCTGAATTGGTGAAGGCGAATTGTACATTTTCTGAAAATCTGACCCAAATGCGTAAATTGTGTGAGATATCGTTGTTCATAATAGCTAAAAAAAAGATAGAGCTGTATATATGTGAGGAATGAGGTCTCACCATGCAGCTATATAAGTAGTGGATCCATTACTAGCCAGGAAAAATCGTCTGTCTGTGCGTCCCAGGTAGGATTACATTGCAGTACAAAAAGCCAGGAATGTCTCTGTCAAGGGGGCCGTTGCAGAACAAATACTCACTAACTATTTCCCTTCCTTAGCTACTATTCCTTGCTAAGGACCTTTTAGGGAAGGACTTTGCTATAGAGATAATGCTATTTGTGTGCGTGTGTGAAATGTATTAAACAAATATTCCTATTACTAATATCATTACTAAGCAAAAGCAATGGCTTAAGAAGGAACAGTTTAAGTTAGGATTGTGTACGCAACATGGCCAGACCTCAGAGGTCACGTGCCGTCTCGTGTATCAACGCTCGGTGTATGGTGCTAAGCTAGACAAAATTCACATCTATAATCATTTTCTTATGTTTTCCTCTTCACTGAGAACACTTTGACCTACATTTTTATCAGATAAAACGATGAATTGTATTATTCTATGTGATTGGTATTTATATAATGTTCTCTTGTGTATATATAAATGTGCACACCGGATCCAAGTGTTCTTCCACTACCTCAAGCCTTATGTCATGTCAGTATTACTAATATTGTAAGGTATTGAATATTGTCAAGTACTGCTCCTATGCCTCTAAAGGCCGTCGCACACAGTCAGGATTTGGAGGCCTCACGATGAGTTGTATATTCTCATTTCCCCCCATACGTCGACGGCCGCCTAGCCGACAAGATTTACATCAACTCACGTCAAGATGTGCTTCCAATTTTCGCGCACACATACAGGATTTCATGCACGATTTGAGTTACACGATTTCAAAAACTTGTGTTCACGTCAAATATTCTACCTGACAAATTGTACACCAAACCTTGTATGGGTGTGTCTGTGTAAAAAATGTTGTAGACTCCTAAATTAATGCTTACAATTAATTTTCGTTAAAGAATTTAAATGTATGGCTGATTTTGTAATAAAAAAACAAATAAACAAAAATATAGGAGCTGTGCCACGATGATCCAAATTATGGATTGACGTGGACCCAATTCCGAAAGCTTGATCCATGCTCAGTCAAGCGTTGACAAGTCATATATATGGGCATTTTACGTACTGTTCCTTTAGTATAGTAGTCAATGGAGAAACGGCGCATTTTTAAACATTTTATAGAATAAAACAAACAGTTAATGGCTGCTCCTCCTATCCCAAAATTTTGTACACATATAGTGCAGATTATATACTACATACAAATAGGAAAAAAAATATATGTCATCACGTTAAATTTCTTTTTATAGCTGTCTCAAATAGACATGTTTGGGAAACAGAGCTAGCTGTGGTCTATTGAGAAATACTGCCTTTTTCTTTCACGGTTTTGGGAATAAAACAAAAATGGATGCCCCTTATGTCCCAAAAATTTCGCACAAATAGTGCAGGTAATATTCTACACATATATAGGGGGAAAAATACATGTCACTGTGTTGAAAAACTAATTGTAGCTGTCTGAAATAGACATGTTTAGGAAACATAGAATACTCTGAAAACAGCAGATTTTGGGGTTGTCAGCCATGATTCAAAGCCCCATAATTCAGAAACTAGCTCAGTGACCCATTAATTTTTTTTCAGTTTTATGAGCACACATATCTCAAAAATCATATACTAAAGAATAAGACAAAAGACATTTATATGAACCAAATCGTGGTCACACTATTTCATGAAATCGCGAGTGTGTGTGCACAATTCTCACGATCTCAGGTTTTCATCCAATTTTCCCTGAAATCGTGACTGTGTGCGCAGTAAAAATGGACACGATTTAATAAGAAATCTACGCGATTTCATCCCAAAACGTGAGAACATCTGAGATCTTGACTGTGTGCGTCGGCCTTAATGGTATCTCATTCGCTCTGTCACTCTCTCTCTCTTTCTCTCTATCTCTCTGTCTGTCTCTGTCACTCTCTCTCTCTTTCTCTCTATCTCTCTGTCTGTCTCTGTCACTCTCTTTCTCTTTCTCTCTATCCCTCTGTCTCTCTCTGTCTGTCTCTGTCACTCTCTTTCTCTTTCCTTCTATCCCCCTGTCTGTCTCTGTCACTCTCTGTCTGTCTCTGCCTCTCTCTTTCTCTTTCCCTCTATCTCTCTGTCTCTCTCCGTCTGTCTCTGTCACTCTATTTCTCTTTCTCTGTATCCCTCTCTCTCTTTTTCTCTCCCTCTATACCTCCTTCTATAGGTCCCTCACTCTGTCTCTGTTTCTCTTTCTCTCTGTCTCTCTCCCTCTATACCTCCTTCTATAACCTCCCTCTATACCTGTCTCACTCTCTCTCTCTCTCTTTCTCTTTATCTTTATCTCTGTACATTCAAAGCAACGTGGACACAAAAGTGTCTCAATGGAAAGCAATCCGTCCCAGTATGCACTGTAACTATCACATGACAGTAAACACGTGTTGGCAAGTTTCCCAGAGTCATTACCTGTGCCATAAAACATGCATGTGTGTGCCTTGACACAAAGGTTATCATGATAGACTAAATGGAGATGTTTAACTCGAGGCCACAAGTCAATGATTCCCTACTCACTCTGAGGATGACATGCACGTGAGGATTGGTCCCAGTCTTACCCCGCTTATGTCGATGTTTGGGCAGATACTTGCATGGGCCATAATTGCCCCCTGAAGCAGGGCATTATTGAGCTTTAGTCGCCATTTGTTGGGATGACGGGGGCAGTTGTAGGCCTACAGTGCCAGCCTAGTATTGTTGTTGGGATGGTTGGGGCAGTTCTAGGCCTTCAGACCAAGCCTACTAGTGTTGTTGGAATGACGGGACAGTTCTAGGCCTACAGTCCCAGCCTACTAGAGTTGTTTGGATGGCGGGGGCGGTTGTAGACAGATGTCCCAGCCTACTAGTGTTGTTGGGATGGCAGAGGCAGTTGTAGGCCTACAGACAAAGCCTACTAGTGTTGGACGACCGCTTCCGGCCCACCGCTTACATCAACGAAAATAAAAAAAACAATATTTACTGCTCAAAATGGCAAACTCATGGCTTCCACTGGTTCATTTTGCAGTAACATCCCAACAAATGGTGACTAAATCCATTAGATCATATGGTTGTGTTGTTGTGTTGCTGAGGCTGGTCTATTGGCCCAGGGACAAGACCTCGGCAGAGCCTCGCTCTTGTCCCTGGGCCAATAGACCAGCCTCAGCAACACAACCAAATGATCTAATCACCCATTATCCTGCCTTCTTGGCGCCTAACACATACAACAAATGCAAAATACATGTATATATGTTGATAGATACTATGATTTCGATGTTATTAGTTCCTATTTTTAGTTACATTATATAGTCATGCACCTAGTTAGTTAAAACCACACTAGACACAGCGCCAGGCAGAATATTATTACAGATGCTGTGAGCTTTGGTCTTGACAAATAGTCATGTCTTGCTGTATAAACATGTTGAATAATAAAAAAAAATATCTGTAAAACTCAGATGTACTTATTTCTGTAGTGAAAATAGCGCCGGACTACTTGAGAATGCGATCTTTATTCTAGTACTCTTTTTATAGAGGGAGCATAAATTAATTAGGCAATTATAGAGAAACTTGGCTAGGAAAAGAGTGGAAGAAAACATTGTTATTACTTTGATAGGGTTCAAGTGACACTGCAGCCTGAATACAACTTTATTAGTTTCTTTAGAGAACAAATGAAGGTGTTTCAGATTCCCGCCAAATAAGTCCGACCAAATATTGTTACCTTCCCCAAATACCCTATATGGGTCAGATCTTCAGAAAATGTACATTTGGCAGTTCTACACATTTAGTAAATTCTGTTAAATTAGGCTGCAATTTGGTCAATACTAGGTACATTTGAGTATATTATGCATTGCATTGATTCTAGCAATCTCTTTGGTTAGGTTAACTGTGTTTTGAACTTTATTTTCGTCTGAAATTTGGTTTATTTGAGAAGATTGGCGAAGGTGAATTGTACATTTTCTGGCGATTTCACCCGTATGAAACACAATGATAATATCTGCACCTGGCAGACTTTCTATCATGTACTGGATGTTGCCAAATGAGTACACTCAGAGTTACTCAGGTGGAAAAGTGTAACTGGTATATTAGAGACAAAAGGCTAGCGGTGGGGAGCAGCAGGTTCACGTGCTGGCTTTGTTTCAAACGACCCATATATTATTATTATATTATTATTATCTTATACATATAATACATGGGTCAGGCAGTCAGAAAGTGTACAAGCATAATTAGGCAATTATAGAGAAACATAATTATTCAGTTAAAAAGCCTCTCAGTTCAAATAAGAATGGTATGTCCGTGATTGGACGCCTACTGCGCTAATAGTCAGTCTAGGCTCACAGCCTCTCAGATCAGATAAGAATGGTGTGTCAGTGATTGGACGCCTACTGCGCTAATGGCTTTCCCAGCCCTAGATTAGGTATCCTAATGAACATATAATGGAATTTTGCGGTTTGGAGTCTGATGACTCTCTGAACTCAGTTTAAGATCTGCACCTGGCAGTGCTTATAGTATTTACTAGATGTGCCAAATAAGTGCATGTCACTCAGGTGGAAAACTATATATAAATTACAGACAAAAGGACAGAGGTGGGGATGTCTTTGTTTCAAACGATATGTGTCAGATTTTCAGAAAATGTACAATTCGCCTTCACCAATCCTCACAAATAACCCAAATTTCAGTCGAAAATAAAGTTCAACCTAACCAAACAGATTGCTAGAACCAATGCAATGAAGAATATACCCGAATTTACCTACTATTGACAAAATTGCAGGCTAATTTAGCAGAATTTACGAAATGAGTACAGCTGCCAATTGTACATTTTCTGAAAATCTGACCCATATATTGATGGGTCTGCTACAATCGGTATCTCTACACCAGTTCTTGCCCTAAATTAGAGTTTATTATTTGGGACGAATTGTCCCTAATGATTAATACGACCCCTCCCCCTCCCCCTCCCTCCCCCCCCACCCCAAAGGAAAACAATGGTTGCCGAGACAGATTTAATTAGTACAGTCAGTGGACGCAAATAATGCTATTGACTTTCCTGGTCATGGATTTTAATGTGAACTGTTAAATATTGTATTGGCCTTAAATGAATACAAAAAAATAAAAAAATAAAAAATGTCATTTAGCCGTTATGGGGATAGAGCCTAAGAGGCTTTCCCTCAGTTTGAAGGGACACTCATACCTCTGAACCTAGACTGGTACAAGGATTCGACTGGTAATAGGATGTGAGTGACCTTAAACTCACTATTGTAAAACTCCAAGTAATTGTAAGTAATTATGGGTTGATGAAATCGTTTTGGAATTCAATCGTTCATGTCAGCTTGTGTGCTACGCTATACTATACCTGTCTTTCCTACTGATTCCCGGCCAATACTGCTTGGCGACCAGCCAAGTAAACCATCCGAATGGGCCAAGTCGTCAGGAAATGTACAATTCGCCTTCTCCAACACTCTCAAATAACCCAAATGTAAGTTACCCTTGGTCAAAATGATATGTGATCCGTTTTAGGAAAATGAGTCATAAGTCGTTAAATATGGATTTTGAGACATCACCATATTTGAAAAGAGGAGATCAAGCTGATTCCAATGGTAGTAAAGACTAATTAGTATTTCTATATTCAAGTTTGATATTTTTATTTTTGAAAAAAAGTTTGCAATGTTTCTATATGGGTAATTACCAATAAAGTAACAACTAAAAAATAAAGGCCTTCAAAACACAAGGATATATCTAATACAATGTCCCGAATTTGTTACATGGATTCATCTGCATATAAGTGCAACACCCTTTATGAGTCAGAGCATTTCAATAAAGAGATCTTGTGAATAAATCATTTAAAAAAATATACATTTTGCGACTTATGACTCATTTTCCTAAAACACATCACATATAGGCTACTTTCTAATCTTCTTTCTTGGAGAAAAGGCTAAAAACATCTCTTGCAATAATAAACCATTTACCCCCTTTATACACCCCACCCCCATCACCCTTTCCCTCGTAAATCTTTACTGCGACATGAGCATCGTAATAAATATGTCAAAAAAATTGTATTTTACGAACCTTTTTTATTCACATATATATTCATACTTTAAAATGTTTAGAACTGTAAGACCCCGGATGGCAGGAAAACTTAATAAAGTCTGTTGCAAAAAAACCCCAACAAAACTCAAAAGTAAGAAAATAAATGAGTTTTCAAATAAAGTTCGACAAACCGTTTTCCTAAAATGTTCTGATAATGGGTCATATTTTCAGAAAATGTACAATTGGCAGCTGTCCACATTTAGTAAATTCTGCAAAATTAGGCTGCAACTGTATTTTGAACTTTATTTTTGTCTGAAATGTGCGTTATTTGAGAAGATTGGGGAAGGTGAATTGTACATTTTCTGAAAATCTGACCCTAATAACAAATGTTACGTTGTGTGTGTGAGAAAGGAGGCATACTTTAAACACTGCGTATGATATCCGATAGCAATTCTTTCTTTAGTCACATTTTCTCTAAAGAACAAAATACTTTCTTTGACACAATTATTCATGCATGCAATGTGTACCCAGGTTATGTCAGAGGTCAAATACATGGGTCAGATTTTCAGAAAATGTACAATTCGCCTGCACCAATCCTCTCAAATAACCCACATTTAAGACAAAAATGTGCTTCAAAATGCATTTTACTATAACAGAGCTGATACTTTAAATCACTGCGATACCAAATATACTCAGATATACCCAGTACCCATCATTTTACAGTCAGAATTTAGCAGAATTTCCTAAATGTGTAGTGCTACCAATTGTACATTTTCTGATAATCTGACCCACATAGTAAAAAACAGCCTACAGTGATAGCAATGAATGGTAGAATGTACCTCAAATAACCCACATTTCAGACGGAAAAAAGTACAAAATACAGTTCAACCTAGCCAGAGAGATTGCTAGAATCAATGCAATGCCAAATATTCTCTAATTTACCTGGTATTGACTAAATTGGAGCCTATATTTGAAGAATATACTAAATGTGTAGTGCTGCCAATTGTACATTTTCTGAAAATATGACCCACATAGTAAAAAACAGCCTACGGTGGTAGCAATGAATGGCAAAAACTACCCTACGGTGGGTAGCAATGAATGGTAAAAACCACCCTACGGTGGTAGCAATGAATGGTAAAAACTACCCTACGGTGGTAGCAATGAATGGTAAAAACCACCCTACGGTGGTAGCAATGAATGGTAAAAACTACCCTACGGTGGTAGCAATGAATGATACAACGTACCCTACGGTGGTACCAACTAGTCACAGGTAGCGAGCTAGTAACATCTATCTATAATGCCGGAGGGAGGTGGAATCTATTAGGGAAGAGCGGTAATCGAGGGATTGTATTTGTTACCATGGTTACCCGCGGGGGGTGTCACTTAACTGGAATGTCCTGAAGTTAGGGAACGGAGGGGTGTGTGTGTGTGGGGGGGGGGCAGGAGGTCAAACAGAACAGCCCATGTTTGCCAGTAATTGTCACTGGGAAATGTTAGGAGGGGGGAGTATGGGGGGTGGGGGGCAGGTGGAAAAGGGGGCGGGGGGCTAGAGGAAGATTAAGTTTAACTAATTAACTAAGAAGGAATATAAGACAAAGACTAAAAGCAACTTGTTAGCATTAAAAAATGAGGATTGAAATTGTTAAATTATTATCTTATTGTTTAGTGGGAGGTCGTTGGAAGACTTCCTAGATTTTATAACTACAGTGAATCATGAATCATCCTATAACGACTCTAATTGTATCTTGAATCTTGAATAAAAGTATTATATATAATATATGGGTCAGATTTTCAGAAAATGTACAATTGGCAGCTGTACACGTTTAGTAAATTCTGATAAATTAGGCTGCAATTTGGTCAGTACTAGGTAAATTCGAGTATATTTGGCATTGCATTGACTCTAGCAATGTAGTTGGTTAGGTTGTACTGTACTTTGAAGTTTATTTTCGTCTGAAATTTGGTCTATTTGAGAACATGGGCGAAGTTGAATTGTACATTTTCTGAAAATCTGACCCATATACATAAGTAAGCGGATGAAATCATGATGTGGGGGTGGGGTGGAGGTGGGGGGGGGTTAGGGGAGCTCTGGGACAGAGAGTGTTTGAACCACCCTCCCCCTCCCCGTCACACCCCCCTCATCACCATCTAGTCCATCAGTCTGGACCGTGGAGAGACTGGACAGTACTAGAGTCTAAACACTATAACCTCTCCATCTAGATTATTATCATTATTGAACCTTTATTTTCACTTTGTTATAAATAAAGTCTATATGAAAATAGGACTGGATGGAGGGGGGAGTGTGTGTGTGTGGAGGGGGGAGAGAAGGGGGAGGAGGTGGAAAGGGGGGGGGGGACCTGCATAGGAAGATCCAAGTTTAACTAACTAACTTATTAAAAGGATGAGATGGTTGGGTGGGGGATGGGCATTAAGCAGAGCTGTAAGGAAATGGGACTGAGAGGGTTAAGGGGGCTGGCT